>OX438746.1:12867091-14230280 GCA_949316235.1 Oegoconia quadripuncta
TTGTGGATAACAAAAAAAAAAACTCTCCGACATACAATTTCGAATTTGGTAAAGAAAAATCAACGGCTATAAGTACTCGTATATCTCAAGCTTGCTATAGTTGCGGACAGACAGATGCACCGCCACGGAAGCAGGTGCCTGCGCTAAATTTGGCCGAAACCTCGGCAGATGGCGTGCGCCCGCGCCGGTCTCGATAACAGCTGTATGCAAATCACAACACTAATAACTATAATGTCGTGCGCATCACTTACCAGATCATTTACTCCTTGTAAAAATAATATAATGTTTTTAATTTAATTGATTTGAGAAATGGAAAAGGTTCTCAATTCTGCACATAATGTTTTAAGATAAATAGATATTAGACTAGATGTTGCTCGCGACTTCGTTCGTGTGAAACATTTAATTAAAGTCGGTTTAGCAAAAAAATTTGCCTATATCCTCCTATATTAGTTAATCCAGGTCCTAATCTGCCAACCTGTCATCCAAATCTGTTCATCCGTTTCGCCGTGATTGAACAACATACAAACATACAAATAAATATACAAACAAACATCCAGACTTTACAATTTTATACCTAATAGCTTTCCTCCCGCGACTTACGTCCGCGTGGAAGATTTTATCAAAATACAAACAACAAACTTTCATCCCCTATTTTATCCCCTTGGGGGTAGAATTTATCAAAGTCCTTTCTTAGCGGATGCCTACGTCATAACATCTACCTGCATGCCAAATTTCAGCCCGATCCGTCCAGTGGTTTGGGCTGGGCGTTGATAGATCACTATGTCAGTCACCTTTGAGTTATATATATTTAGATATTAGTCAAGTTAAGGGGGTACCATATGAAATGACAATCGCGTGCTGTCAAACAGGTAAATAACATACTTAGGTGAGTTTAATCGCCTCCGTGGCTCAATGTAAACAACATTGGGTTTACGATTCGGAGGTCGCGGGTTCGATCCCCAGCGGGGTACATGTTTAAGTACTCGGTCTGGTTGGTGGTAGGGCATTTTAAATGTCCGCCTGGCTAGCTACCACCATCTTATCTAAATCTGCCGCCAAGGCAATGTTAATAGCATTGTTGTGTTCCGGTTGTCAGAGATAAGATAGCCAGTCCCCCGACTGTGTTGGGATTTCCGGGTTAGTACGCTTCCACTTTCGACGTCATCTTCACTACATCAGGTGTGATTGAGGTCAAGTAACAACCCGTAGTGAATTAAAAAAAGTGAAATAGAAGGTTTTTGGCATAGGTAGTTTAATTAGTTTTTTTCAAAACCGTCATCGAATAAATCGTTAATTGTGTCATTTAACGGTCGCGTTTGTAGGCTGTTCCATATTTGATTTAATTTAATTAATTTATTTATTTATTTCCAAACTTACAACTATCTTTACAGGTTTACCCTAATGCGATAGTGCAGTGAAGACTTTACTTACAGTGGTTTATTTTATTTATTGTTATTATTTGTTACAAATTGCAATTTAAAATTACAATTTGTAACAAATAATAACAAGAGCTATATTTGTGAATTTACTCAGAGTACAACTGAAGAGGTCTATCTCCTCCGCAATAACGTTTAGAGTGCGGAGTGCGCACGTGAGAGGTGCCTTATTATTTAATAAATAAAGAAAACTCGGAGAAAATATGAGTTCTAAATAAATTTCGAATGAAAGGAACCTAAGAATCACGCCAGTCGAATATCAAACACCGGCCTCAGCGGGCGTTTTTGAAAAAAAAAAAAAATTAAACTACCCATGCCAATACCTTCTATTCACTTACCTAATACGAGTATACCATATTTTTTTTCTACTAAAAATAGTCTTGTATTGCTCAGATAATCCACAAGTAAGCGCCTCCGTGGTCTACAACATAGGGTTTACGATTCGGAGGTCGTGGGTTCGATGCGATGTTTAGTAGTCGGTTTGGTTGTTGGTAGAGCATTTTAAATGTCCGCCTGCCTAGCTACCACCATTTTATCTAAATCTGTCGCCCAACAGCAATGTTAATAGCATTGTTATATTCCGGTTGTCAGGAATAAGATAGCCAGTCCCCCAAATGTGTTGGGATGTCCGGGTCCGTACGCTTCCACCTTCGACGTCATCTTCACTTAACATCAGGTGTGATTGAGGTCAAGTGCTTGTTTTAAGGATTGTAGGTTATCTGAGCACCACTGTTGGTAATACTTTCGTCATCATCAGTTCGTCAACATCCCACTGCAGGGATGACCTTCTCTCATATTGAGGAAGTATGGGGCCTTAGAATTGTTATTTCTCAGGCATGCAGTTTTCCAAACAATGTTTTCCTTCACCGTTCAGTCGGATAAATGCATGCAATTAAATTTAAAAACTCATTGGTACATAGCCTGCCTGGGGATCGCAGCTGGACCTCCCAAACTGGGAGACTGTGTCTCCTTAATCCTCCTTAATACCGACCTTAAACTTTAACGTGCTGAAATCACACAACATTATTATGTTATATTAATATGAGAACGCAAGGAGTAATCAATTAGTTGCTCTGTTCTTAGAAATGAAGTTTCCTAACATTCTAGACTATATGAGAGCTACAGTTAATCTCATTAATTGAATTAAAACATTATGACCTGACAGTTATGTTGATGGCACATCACAGAGATAGTAAAACTGAGACGCTAATGAGTGAATGAAAAAGTAAATCATTTGGGGAACAGATTTACAGTGGGTGGACGAGATAGAGGATGGTACGTAAATCATACAAATGGAATTGGGCCCGTGCCAGGAGGCGGGGTATGTATGTCGCTGTACAGATTGACATGTTCATTTTCACTATTCTATCATAATTTGTTAACCCTAATCTAGGAGCTTACTATGATACGGCAAACTGGGCTTTATAGTAAATTTCATAGGACATAATTTGGTGGTAGGGCATTTTAATGTCCGCCTGGCTAGCAACCACCATGTTATCTAAATCTACCGCCTAGCAGCAATATTAATAGCATTGTTGTGTTCCGGTTGTCAGAGATAAGATAGCCAGTCCCCCAAATGTGTTGGGGTTTCCGGGTCAATACGCTTCCACCTTCGACCTCATCTTCACTTAACATCAGGTGTGATTGAGGTCAAGAACGAACCCGTCGTCCATAAAAAAAAAAAAGAAATATGTAACCATTGCTTGACATAAAAAATAGCTATGTTTACATTACCTTCCCTGGTATAATTGGCACAGTATTGGCACAGATGCTGATAAAAGCAGTGAAAAATACGCGCTTAGCCAACGTGGCGAGAATAAACATCGGTACTATAAATAGACCCATCACTGGTTCGTGTATATATGGCGTGTAAACAAAACATTATCGAGTGTAATGTAGATTACAGAGTAATCGACCTCTCATCAGACCAGCGTGAGAACAATCATAGGCCTCCCCATAGTCTGAAAGTGCTCCAAATCCAATATCCAACTGGTTATCGTCTAAATGGTCTCCGTAGCTCTCCCTTTAACTTACTAATTGATAAAAAAGAAAATGTCGAGCTCAGGCTCGGTACTCTTGCCTTGGCGATTCTTTAAGACGTCACCGATTGGATCATGGTACGTTCGCCGTGGTCTTCCCCTACCATTACTACAATCTACATTAGCTTCGTATATCTCTTTCGTTAGTCTTCTTTCATTCATCCTCTCCACATGTCCAAACCATCTCAACATACCTTTTTCAATCTTTGTCACTACGTCTTCATTCGCACTGCTTAACTCTCTAATTACACAATTCCTGATTCTATCTTTCAAAGTCACCCCACGCTATGGAGAAAAAAGAAATATTCTTAAGAGTTCCGAAATAATATAATTTTGATTTGAGTTGTAAGTTGAGATGTGACCACGTCGTATCACTGCGTGTGCGCCACATTATCGTAAATCATCCGAGAGAAGCCGGGTTCAAGTTGAGCGTGTCCCGGAAGCTATCGTCGCGTCATAAAGTTTGTCCTCGAGATTATATCTGTTTACTTTATTTCTATTTAAGTGAAGTCTTAAGTCAAAAAGTTGTTTTTTCAATGTATAATACAAAAAATATCACTTATTGAAAAATCAATATAATTTTTTTTTGTGTAGTACAGTCGGCAACACAATAAGGCAGCAGGCCTTTATTTATAAATATTATGGAGAAGAAAGTGTAAAGCGAAATTAAATTAGAATAGAAGCAACCCGCCTTTTCCCGTGGGAGTCTTTAAAGTCGACTAAGGGACTCTCCTCAAAAAAACACCTGTAGTATTGCACGTTTGCTGCACGTGTGCATTTCAGTGTATTTCATAAGATAAAAAAAATAGGTCCTAACCTTAACCTTTATTACAACCTTTTATTTGTTGGTTTTATTTTATGGAAGAGCTCCGTCAGCCCAGGTGAGGAAGATATGATCATTCATATGATATAAAGGGATGGAAACCATCGTGTGTGAATTCTTCACTCATCGAAGTCACGCTATATGTGGTACAGACACACACGCAACAATCTTAACCATTTTTTTTTATTGGTTTTATTTTATGGAAGAGCTCCGTCAGCCCAGGTGAGGAAGATATGATCATTCATATGATATAAAGGGATGGGAACCATCGTGTGTGAATTCTTCACTCATCGAAGTCACACTATATGTGGTACAGACACACACACAACAATCTTATAAGTTGTAACCGCTGTACCTACTTAGCGGTTTTTAATTTACTCGTTCTGTGAAATAATGAATAGAACATACATTAATTCGTCGACCATGACACAAGTCACTTAACCTACATTATACACATACAATATAGAATACTGGGTTGGTATACAGTTAAAACTAATAACAGGAGACGTGACCCATATCAGGGTCACCGAAATGGTCCAGACTCAGCATGTGCTGTGGGTAGAAACCCGCAGCGCGTTCATTCTGCCAGAACCATTGAGATACTTGTATAGGCGCATCTCAGGGCACACAAAATTATATAAAAATTATATGAATTAATAATCTTTCTGTCGTATTATAAAATGCCTTTCTAATCCTTACTAATATTATAAATGCGAAAGTTTGTATGTATGTTTGTTACCTCTTCACGCCTAAACGGTGGGACGGATTTGGATGAAATTTGGTTGGTAGACAGGACTTAGGTTAACATATTGGCAAATTTTTTTGATGAAACGATTTTGATGAAATCTTCCACGCGGACGAAGTCGCGGGCGGATCGCTAGTATAAAATAATACTGCTAGAAGAGATGACATGGCACTGCTATAAGAGGTAACGTAATACTGCTATTAAAGATGACATAATACGGCTATAAGAGATTGCATGGCACTGGCATAAGAGATGATATAATACCTACTATAAGAGATAACGTAATATTGCTGTAAGAGATGACATGATACTGCTACAAGAGATTGCAAGGCCTTATATAGCCTAGAGCATATACAGGTTGTTCCAAAAAATAGTGATAAGCGAACGTCCAGAGATAGAGCACCCTTAAGGGTATCCGAATCACCCCCATGTATGTTCCGAGATTTTTTGTAGTTTTCAAGTTATGATTTTTTTTGTATTTTAAGTTAGTCTAGATTATTAGTCATATTTACATAATTTATTGAGATACATGCTTGATTTTTTTTTCCAAAATTAGGTGAATATTATACCTTACAGATACAAAAACAGTTGCGGTCAAATCTGTTACCACGGCGCCATAAAAAAAATGTAAAAATCATAACTTAGTAAATATTCAGAATTTTTGAAAGTTTTAAGGACGATTAAAAAAAAAACCCAGTGGCAAACCCCCGTCCAAATGTTTTTCAAAAACTTTACCATTTCATCACCTATTTACCCTATGAATTTCGTTAAGCTATCTCTTTGGCGTCATCTTAAAATTTGCTACAAAACATAATACCTGTTTGAAACAGTGAGTTAAATGAAACTAGAAAACAAATTAATAATAACTCTTTATTATTGAGATTACAAAAAGTTTTCAAAATGTCTACCTTCGACATCAATACACACCCTACATCTTCTTAAAAAGTATTCTTTTAGTCGTATAAACGCATTTCTGTTGTTTTTTATTGTTTCTTCGGCGTGTCTCAATTTTGTATGTAATTCCTGTATGTTTCTAATTTCTTTGATATAAACTAACTCTTTATAATAATCCCATACAAAGAAATCGATGGGGTTCAAGTCTGGAGACCGTGCCGGGCACTCAATGGGTCCTCCACGACCAATCCACTTGTCCCCAAACCTTTCGGTGAGATGTTGCCTGACGATCCTCGCAAAGTGACACGGGGCGCCGTCGTTTTGAAACATCATATTTCTACGAGATAATAAGTCTTCTGATAAGTCGTTTAGAGCTTCTCGCAAAAATTGCAAGTAGGTTTCGCCGTTCAATCGGTCAGGTAGTTGGAACGGACCAACCAGTTGTCCGTTTAGAACCCCGGACCACAAATTAACACTGAATTGCTCTGACCGATTGAACGGCGAAACCTACTTGCAATTTATAGGAATTACGTACAAAATTGAGACACGCCGAAGAAACAATAAAAAACAACAGAATTGCGTTTATACGACTAAAAGAAAACTTTTTAAGAAGATGTAGGATGTGTATTGATGTCGAAGGTAGACATTTTAAAAACTTTTTGTAATCTCAATAATAAAGAGTTATTTATCAATTTGTTTTCTAGTTTCATTTAACTCACTCTTTCAAACAGGTATTATGTTTTGTAGCAAATTTTAAGATGACGCCAAAGAGATAGCTTAACGAAATTCATGGGGTAAATAGGTGATGAGATCAGAAGGTTTTTGAAAAACATTTGGACGGAGGTTTGCCACTGGGTTTTTTTTTAATCGTCCTTAAAACTTTTAAAAGCTCTGAATATTTACTAAGTTATGATGTTTACATTTTTTTATGGCGCCGTGGTATCAGATTTGATCGCAACTGTTTTTGTTTCCGTAAGGTGTACTTTCACCTAATTTTGAAAAAAAAAACCAAGCTTGTATCTCAATAATTTATGTCGCTATGACTAATAATATCGACTAACTTAAAATTTTGCGAATAAATACAAAAAAAATCATAACTCAAAAACTACAAAAAATCGCGGAACATACATGGGGGTGATTCGGATACCCTTAAGAGTGCTCTATCTCTGGACGTCCGCTTATCACTATTTTTTGGAACACCCTGTATATATATAATACCTACTTCTATAAAAGAGATGACATAATACGTACTGTTATGAGAGATAACGTAATACTGCTACAAGAGATTGAATAAAGATCTGATGGTGCATATATACTCGTACATAGGTGGCTTGAAGTCATTGACTGTTAGGCGGCCATTAGCCATCAATCCACAGTAGGCCTGCGTGGTGGACTATGGACTATGGACCAACAGTAGAGACGTAAGGCTGTTGATGTGGCCTTAATGACGGAACACCTTAAAATAGCACATTTACATCTGGTTGATCTTAACCAAGTAAATAACTTGTCATGGCCATGCACTCGACTTGGTGTCTATGACATCATACTACTGTGTCGCTAAGCTTTTTAGCTGTTTCTATCAGGGTTGCCAGAGGACAGAGGTTTTCACCAAGAAGTCCACAATTTATATATTACCTTTAAGATTTGGTAGATTTTGGTAAAATTTGGGTTTGAAAGTTTATATGGAATACCGTGCGGGAAAATCCCTCGAAAAAAATAAATAATGTTTTACTATACAATAAGGTTAAAGCTTAAAGTTTTGTGTGGGAAGCCGTGTGGTGATAAACCCTCTTTATTAAATTTATTGAACTTTGTCCACGTTGGACGTCGAGTATGTCACCCTCCTGACTCGAATAGTGCAGTTAGACGTTCCGATTTGACTGACGGCAGCCAAATTGGGGCCGACGTGGTAACCATTCCGACATTGCTACAGACATTCCGACTGTTGGCAATCCAACCGTCATGTCCGTGTTGTCGGATGCGCCGGCGAGCCGACCACATCCAATCAGCAGGGCTAGTAACAACTTAGCGTTTCTCGAGTGACATAGAGTATCGTGCGACATAGCCTACATCTCTCAAAGCCGATTGGCGGCCAAGTTGACAGCTGTCAAGTAACAGCCAATCATCTGCAAGAGACTAAAAATGTCGCGCGCGACTCCATCTCGCTCGAATCGCTCTAAGTTGCAGTAGCCTTGCTGTATTAATAATAATTATGTTGGACCGACCACCTTAGACATGCTCCGTTTTGGTCGTGGTTGGGTGGTCGGCGCCTGACCAAATCGGAGCGTCTGTTAATACTAGTAGGCTGGGTCTCTGGGGTAACACATGGTGTTTACACTGGCAACATTTTAGTTTATAAACCGTATATAATTCAGCGAACTGTCGCAAAAAATACATAAGCCGCTTAAATGGTTTTGGAATAATCGTTTGCAAGAGGTTTTTTTGCCGCGAAAATAAATTGGTTCCGATGGAATTCGTCGGTTTATTTGAGAATTTCTTGATTGAATTTACTCTTGTGAGATTCTTCAGTCGATTGACAACAGTGGGTACAAAAAAAAAATCTAAAATTATAAATGACCAGCTACGCCTGGGACTTCATTTACTTGGTTTCTCAGCGTCGGTGGAGGAGAAGGCCTTTGTCCAGCAGCGGACGTCTTCCGGCTGATATGATGTTGTGCCAGAAATGACAAGCGTCGTTGGCTCAGCGGTTAAAGCGGGTTCGATTCCCGGGCAGGCGATGTACCAATGCATTTTTAAATTTAATTTAATTACTTACGTGCATTTATGCGACTGCTCTTAAACGGTGAAGGAAAACGTCGCCTGAGAAAAAAAATGCTAAGACATGTGAAGTCCCCAACCCGCATTGGGCCAGCGTGGTGGACTATGGCCCATACTCCCTCAATATACGAGGGAAGGCCTATATCCCCGCAGTGGGATGTTTACGGGCTGATGATGATGATGATGTGACAAAGGCTATTATAAAATTTGTAACTTTCTTGCTAGATGATAAGAATGCACGGACGGACAAATGCTTATTTAAAAATAGCAACCCCTGAGTTTCTTGCTCGTTCTTGTCTGTGGAGTCTGCGTTGTGAATGAGTGACAATTTGTATACCATGACGTTTTCAGATGTTGTTGTTATAACTTAGGAAATAAAACTCTTTTTTAACCGACTTCAAAAAAGAAAGAGGTTTTGTATTTCTTCAAATTAACCAGATGATGTGGATAGCCAGTCCCCCAAATAAGATGGGGTTTTCGGTTCAGTATGCTTTCACCTTCGGCCTCATCTTCACTCAACATCAGATGTGATTGAGGTCAAGTGCTAACCCGTTGTGCATAAAAAATAAATAAATATTCATTAATTTCTTCTGCAATTTCTGCAGGCCCTATGTTCGGACAGAGTAGTATAGGACCAGCCCGTCTCTTCCCTAGGTCAAGCACCAACCCGTTGTGCGAAAAGAAGCGTTCGTTTACGACTTGATTCAAATCAAATCAAAAATGCTTTATTCTGTAGGTACACAGTGTACACTTAAAATAATCAGATTTTACATTTTTAAAGCTACTGCTTGTTCAAAAGGTAATTTTCCCCTGAGAAGAAAAAGCAAGTAACTCGAGAGGTTGCTCTTTAAAAAAAAGGTTTTTATATTAAAAAAATATTAATTATTATTTTATGTTATAATATTTCATTATTAATTGTGAAATAGCCTGGTTATACGAACGGGCTGGTTATGTCCATGAATGTTTATCACCTAAATAATCTGATATTTTATAATATGCTTTCTTAATAAGCTTCTGTTTTATAGTATCTTTAAATTTATTGAAAGGAAGATTTTGTATATCAACAGGAACCTTATTGAAAAAGCGTATACATAGCCCTTTGAATGAATTACTGACTTTGCGGAGGCGACTTACGTGACCTGCAAGTTGATCTTTATTTCTTGTATTGACATCATGTTTATCACTATTTTTCCTAATTGATGCTATATTTTTTTTGACATATATTAGATTTTCAAAAATGTACTGTGACGAAAAGGTTAGAATATTTCCCAGGTTGTCTGTAATCTAGACACGTCCACTCCCACGTAGATATCCGTGCCACTTGACACTGAGACCATCCCAAATTGCACTGCACCAGACGGGCGTGTTTTTTGTCTCCGATCGACTTGAAACTCGTTGTGCTGGCGTGTTTAAAGTTTTTTGTTAGAACTGTTCAATAGACCGAATACTGACACCTATTACTCATCGACCACACTGGACATCCTACTGAAGTAATGTCAAATACCTGAGGCACGAGGGAGACGGGCAATCGTATTCAGATTGGTACTACCAATTGTTATTTATATATCCTATAGTCAGCATGCCTCCGTAGCTCAATGTAAACAATCCCCAGCGGGGTACATGTTTAAGTACTCGGTTTGGTTGGTGGTAGGGAATTTTAAATGTCCGCCTGGCTAACTACCACCATCTTATCTAAATCTGCCGCCAAGCAGCAATGTTAATAGCATTGTCAAAGATAAGATAGCCAGTCCCCCAAATGTGTTGGGGTTCCAGGGTCAATACGCTTCCACCTTCGACCTCATCTTCACTTAACATCAGGTGTGATTGAGGTCAAGTACAAACCCGTTGTGCATAAAAAAAATACATGTTATGTTTAAGTAACTGCCCAAACTTTGTCGTTTGACGGATACCGATGGATGGGTGCTTTTTTCAGGACCGCCCATACCCTTAAATTATTGACACGGGATGAGCTTTAAAGGTTGATATTCCTATCACCAAACTTGCGTAAGATCTGATGTATTATGATGCTATTATGAAACAATATCAAACTTAGAGTGCACAATGTAACGCGGTCATTGTTTGGGGGCTGCGCGTCATTGTCATTGTGCCTGTTGAGGGTCTGACGCAAACAATAATACACCGCTGATCTCAGCTGCGCAAATGAGACCATACATTAATGGCCAGTAAGCAATGGGCTAATTACTTTTTTAAAAGTCACTACAAATCCCGAAAGCGTCCAACTACGAGTCTCTCTGAACTTGCTATGTTCATCAAGAAGGAACCAATTATTAATGATTACCTAGAACCGTTGAGGTAATGTTTAAAGACTGTATTCATCTCCGCTGCCAAAAGATCCACCTCTCGAAATAGACATAGTTCAAGATCGTTAATCCGCGAGTGATTCTTATAAATCACTCCGATAGTTCTTGTGAATGAACCGGCTCCTGGAACTGTTTCGGATAAATATACAAAAGCCAAGAGACGAAAGGTTCATTGATTCCTTAAAATTGGAACACAATCGTTTTTAGCCAAATTGAAATTCACGAGGTCGCTCCAGGCGATGTCTGGATGTGTGAACACTACCACTTCACTTCATTTAGTTGATTCTGCAGGCAAGACGACCCGTGGAAATAAATGGGATTATATTTTACCAGATATATTAAATAGTATTCCTGGTGAACTATATTCACATAACATAAAACAATGTAAAAATGCATTTGAAGAAGTACTTTATAGATGGAACTATGTAGGAAGTGCCTTTCCAACAAATTTTATTTCGATAAAGAGACACGTCTACTTGCTTTCGTACATTATTTTTTTTATATTTAAGTTACGTTACATACCTTTTGTAATAATTAATATCGCGGCGGGTCAGTGACCACATTCGCACTATACACACAAACCTTTACAGGTTTTCGTAGGCGTCTTATATAGTGAAGATTCTTCAAATAATGTTCTATGGATAAATAAAGGAAAGAAAAAACCGTTCTCAAGATTGAGATGACCTTACGTTGACGCTTGAGAAAAAATAGTATTCAGACTGAGACGATCTCAATCTCCATTTATTAATACGGCCCTTGTGTTGTTCTATTAAGTAATGGTGTTACTATTTCTGCTCTTTTTTAGGGACTATAAACAGTTTTACAATATGTATAACTTACAACATTAGTAACAAACAAGTATAGATGATTGCAAAACCAGCAGCATTGTCCACATATTACTAACAACTCAGTACTAAATACAAAACCAAAGGAATAACTAAACTAACTAACGTGTAGAAATAGTTGATGACAGCAATTTAAAATTTATTAAAGTTGTACAAATTTTTGATTTTGTTTCTTGGCCAAGATAACGGATGAAACCCTTCGATACACATAGACATATACCTCTGGTTTGTGTCTGTGAAAATGTCATAAGTTGTTGAGACAATAATTGTCGGAGACGATCTGAATGAAACGGCTTTTGCTGTAGTTTCCACCATCATTTTGCTAATAATTTGTGTTTCAGTATTTAATTTTAGATGTGACGACACATTTTAAAACGTAAAAATATCCGTAGAGTATCTCATGAATCGCTTGATCTATGGATTTATCCGCAACTCTGGCAACCCTACTACGATCAAATTGTTGAATGTTTCTGTAAAATTCTCTTGTACTTTGTCTTAAAGTTGCCTAACTCCTCCTCCAGGCTATGTCTCTGCCAAATTTCAATTCGATCAGTTCAGAATTTTAGTCGTGAAAATGTAACAAACAAACAAACAGACAGCATAGTACTAGTTTTATGTCAGCGAGGCGTCAATTAAATCAACAATTCGTTGATGGCTTAATTTAATTTATAAATCATTTATTTTTCTTTAAATTTAATATACAAAAAAATCTTTATTTGCATCACAGATTGTATAAAAAGTAACTTGGCCACTTATTTGTTTTTCTACGGTAGCTGTCTTCCTGCGATACGGTTCTAGGACTAGTGTAGGAGACAGAGTTTAAGTAATATACTTCTTAGATAATGATGCCAGGATAACATTTGTTTAAATATTATACTACCTATGATAAAAAAATGTGAGTTCTATAGTGTTTAATGGCATAATAATAAAGATTTTCATTTTCAAAAAAAAAAAAATGATTTTTCTTTTTTTTTGGCGATTATTGAATCTGGTATATGTACCGCGTGGGCAAAAAATGTACAAGTGTGATAATGTATGTTATTGAATTATATAATGTATTTCTATTTGTGAGGACCTGTAATTGGCTCTCTGTTTCCTATAATAGTTTCCATTAGTGTTATTGCAGCTGTTGGTTTTCCGAATAAATAAAAATAAAATAGTTACTTTTGCATTTATAATATTTATTGATTACATAGTCTGTGACCGCCCCATAGAAATAAATTTGCGAGAATTGCCTCTTTCTTGTTCACGTTTATCTTTGTGAATTGGAGTGCAATTAAACTTGCATAAATACATCAATACGATACCTCTACGCCGGCGCCGGTGGTAACTGATAGAGAGCATACTGTTTTGTGTAAATAGTAGGTGGTTTTTCGCGAACAGCTTTTACCGAGAGTTGTTTTTAGATGTATACCAACACCATGGTTATGTTATCTACATCTGGTTACTACGTCGGGTTAATGATATGGTGATCGAATCCCAATGAAGTACATGTACTCTAAGGCCCGTATTAATAAACCATTCTCAAGATTGAGAACAGTCTTGTGACAGGACTCAAGTAAACGTGTTGATTAATAAACCTAACTTGAGATCGGAAAAGCACGTGCCTACTCAAGCAGTACTCATTTGAGAGGTTCGCGTATTAATAAACGAAACTCAAGGCTGTCATTCATTGGCCGCTGAGGCGAAATCTTGAGAAGTGATCTCAGCTGAGTAGACCTCAAGATTGGTTTATAAATTAGCACGGACCTTGAGGTGGCGACAACTGCTTAAGACGCATCTCGATTGATACAGCCTCAAGACTGGTTTTTGGACGTTTTTGGTTTTGGTCTAACTTGAGTTTAGGTGAAGAAAAAAATGGTATTGTGCTATTTTTTGTGAACGATTATATCGTTGACGCTACCAAAGTAAAATCAAACCCAAAATGTTTAGAAAAAACCACGGGTATGAAAAAAATTAGTTTCATTTCGGTTTTGGTAACTGTGTGAGCGTCTGTGTAACGTTTTGATTTTTTTTTTTTTAATATTTCGGACACTTACACCAATCATCTAGTCAATCATCTACAAAGCATTGTCGACATATCTCGCGTATTAATAATTTTGTCTTTTTTTTTTCTTTTTAATAAAATAAATAAATAAATATTTCGGACACTTACACCAATCATCTAGTCCCAAACTAAGCAAAGCTTGTACTATATGGATACTAGATAACGGATAAACATACATAAATATTTATATAAACATCCATGACTCAGGAATAAATGTTCATATTCATCACACAAACATTTACCCGACGCGGGATTCGAACCCGCAACCGTTGGTTTCGCTGACAGGGTCACTATCCACTACACCGCTCGGTCGTCACGTCATTAAGGATTATGGTTTAGCTTTGTTATTATCGTTCAAACTTAGCGCGATCGCTCCCCTGACCTAGGAGGTTTTTTTATCCACAACGGGTTAGCACTTGACCTCAATCAGACCTGATGTTAAGTGAAGATGAGGCCGAAGGTGGTAGCGTACTGATCCGGAAACCCCATCTTATTTGGGGGACTGGCTATCTTATCTCTGACAACCGGAACACAACAATGCTATTAACATTGCCGCTTGGCAGCAGATTTAGATAAGATGGTGGTAGCTAGCCAGGCGGACATTTAATATGCCCTATCATGAACCAAACCGAGTAGTAAATATGTACCCCGCTGGGGATCAAACCAAACGGCATCTCAATATATTTACGAAAACTTAATGTACGTAAGAAAGAAACTGCATTTGTTTAGAAAAAATAGTGAAATACACAATGTAAATACAAGTATTAACTTATTGCGTGCTGCGAAAGCGCGTGGCCTCTCTGAGGGAGCGGGTGCGGGGAGGTAACAACAGTCTCCTTAGACCCAAAGTTAGACCAACAGTTAGACCCAAAGGTTGCCTGGAAGAGATCGCTTTTAGTGAGAAGGTCGCCAAATTGTACATTCTATTCTTACCACTTTTCTGAAACTGTATTTTCTTATCTGTTGTGCAATAAAGTGTATTTGTATTTGTCTCCTGAGGGTGATAGCCGAGAGAATAGACAGCCCTGTTCTCGCTCACTGGATGTCGATGCATATGGCATCCAATGAGCATTTTAAATTTTACTGACATAGTTATTAAGTTGTTTGGTACTAACACTTTTGTATATTTATGTGTATGTATTTTATTTTATAATGTATGGACCTCAAAGTCCGAAATAAATGATTTCTTTCTTTCTTTCTATTTAAAAAGAGCAACCCCGGAGTTTCTTGCTCGTTCTTCTCTGGGGAGACTGCCTAGTGAATGAGCGATAACTGTATGTCATGACGATTTCAAATGTTACTCTTGTAACTTACGAAATAAAACATTTTTGATTTGATTTCGATTTGAAACGTAAACCCAATGTTGTTTACATTGAGCCACGGAGGTGATCCGTATCACACCAAATCTAGCACAGTAATTCCTACAATACCACTAAACTTTCAAATACCAATAAATCGGCATACTTTCAATTGAACCATCAGCATAACTCCTCGATTCCTCCGAACCAGCGAACAATCTCTCCCTCGCCGAACGATTCTGGGAAGACGTGAGAAGCTATACCTGAATGTAAACACAGCGCTTCCTTTGATTCAAAATGCAGCGAGATTTTCTGGCGAAGGAATTCTTTGGATATTGTGTATGTGGAGATCTATATTGCTGACGTTTCCTCATCGTAATTGTTCCTTGGAATCGAATCCAGAACGGTTTCAACTGAAATACGATATGTGTATGTTTCGATTAACACACTTGCAATTAATATTTTGTAGACGGATAATCCGCCTTCGACATAGTTTTTTTTTATGCACAACGAGTTGGTACTTGACCTCAATCACACCTGATGTTAAGTGAAGATGAGGTCGAAGATGGAAGCGTACTGATCCGGAAACCCCAACACATTTGGGGGACTGGCTATTTTATCTCTGACAACCGGAACACAATGCAATTAACATTGCTGCTTGGCGGCAGATTTAGATAAGATGGTGGTAGCTAGCCAGGCGGACATTTAAAATGCCCTACCACCAACCAAACCGAGTACTTAAACTTGTACCCCGCTGGGGATCGAACCCGCGACCTCCGAATCGTAAACCCACTGTTGTTTACATTGAGCCACGGAGGCGGTTCAAAAA
The DNA here is from genome assembly GCA_949316235.1 of Oegoconia quadripuncta. NCBI lineage: Eukaryota > Metazoa > Arthropoda > Insecta > Lepidoptera > Autostichidae > Oegoconia > Oegoconia quadripuncta. The sequence goes on from OX438746.1 coordinate 12,883,147, forward strand.
AAAAAAGTTCAGCAGATCAGGAAGTGCGTTCACAAAACATTGTGATAAGCACAACTTAAATTTGAGATATAAGGATAAATTGACCATCTCTATGTTCAGACTAAGCAAAGTTAACACATGATTTTTAGGACGCTGTATACGCTTTTATTACCTTACTAGCTTTGAGCCCGCTTCTTCGCCTGCATGGATTAGCTTTATTGTGGATATGTTTAATTTGTTTATCCCGCCGGAACTACTCGCTTTATCGAGATAAAAAGTATCCTATATCTTAATTCAGGTTCTACCTATATACCAAATTTCATCCAAATCCCCTCAACCGTTTACACCAACTAAACTAAACTCAGTTTTGGAGTGGTGCCGTCGCATCGTACTGTTCCAGGGAGAAAGAGACAGTAATACTTTAAAACTGGTTTTAGTTTAGTTGGTGTACATCCGAATCGACACCATTATCTCTTCTTACTGGTTAAAATACCTGATTAGAGATGGATGGCGCTGACTGACGGGCCTCTTTGTTTTCACATTTTAAATTAATTTCTACATTATCCAGAGCCACATAAACATTGTTAGTGATTGGAAACTCGCCCATTAATCGTTAGTACTCTGTAGGGGGGGGGGGGGGGGGAGTCCCTACCCATTCATCACAATACTGTGGTTCCCGATTACCGAAATCGAAACCTGTAAGGCATAATCATAGAAAGGCATAATTTTAATAAGCATAAGTAATGAAAGGCATAATTTTTGTTGACCATAATATTCAAAAGACATAATATTTAAAAAGCATACATGTCAACCTAACACGAAGGGTATGGCGGGCGATCCGATACCCTTCGAACCTAACCTATCCATGTCGGGGTGCCAAGAACTCCCGTGCTCGCTTCGCTCGCACTCGCCCGGCTCGCTTCCGTCATACCCTTCGAACCTAACCTAACCATGTCGGGGTGCAGTTATGCTTTATAAAAGTTTGTCAGACAAAATTATGAATATGGTAATTTATGCATAATTAAAATCTGCGTTTCAAAATATGCCTTATAAAAATATGGCAAATGAAAATATAGATTTATATGATTATGGCTTCTATTATTATGCCCTTCAACGAATTTGCGTTATTATGTTTATGCGTAATAATAAATTTGCGAAACACTATTATACTTATTAATTTGTATGCCATATGATGTACGTCAATTGAACTTATGACAATAAACATTATGCGTTTCAAAGTGTCACTATTTTTAGTAGCAAAAGAAACATTTTTCCCAAAAGCAAATTGAAAACGAAACCAATATTCTTGAGTAATCTTAAATAATAACCCGTGAAGTGTAGTACAATAATCGCAGTATTAACCGGTCTATTGTTCCACCGACTGCCGTGGAATTTGGCCAATGAATATACCTTTTCGCCATATGTTGACCCTGGCATTAAACTCTAAATAAAGCCTTTAAATTACACCGTTAGCCACACCAAAACCTAACTTTAATTGTACGTTGTAAAGTGCAAAATAAATTTAAGATAAATGTGACGGTTACTACGTTTTGCCTCCGAGCGGGGTAGCAGAGCAACAGATGTTGCGTCTCTGTCTCGTGTATGCAATGTTTTATTGTTGTCCTGTTTTAACCATTCAGCCGGTGTTGCTAATCATGTTTTGTAAATTCAAAATGATACGATCTTTTTTAATTTCGTAAAAGCTTTGGAAAATTACGGTATACATTAAGTTACTTTATATTAAGATATCCATTTTAATTGATCAGTGTTGTATATGAAAAATTAAATATCCTAAACTGGGACAACAATAAAAATGCAAAATAAAACGATAGATTTCGAAGCAATAGCATAGATTGGTAACACTGTGTTTAACTGCACAGGTGCAAGCTGTTGCTGTCTCGTTCCCGCCTGCTGTTTATCGCCATCGCGTTGTTTCGTTCCGTTCGCGGGTCAGTCTCCGGTCCCGAGCGGCGGACGAGTGACGCGCATTCCAAATTAGAATTTCGAATTTTGAAGCTTTGTAAAGTGATTTGGTGGTAGTGCTTTTTTTTAAGCAAGTGTGCCTGTGCAATATTGTGTCATACAGCCTAGTGTTTGTGTTAAGTGGTACGACGTTCTTTGGGTTTTGTTACTTTGGATAACATTTTTGGATCTGCTCTTTGGTACGCTGATATTGGTTACTGTTTTTTTTTGTTTTAAGCTTTTTTATGAGATTGTCGTCCATATAAGATTATTTGTCTCATTAATAATATCGACGATTGATTGATCGTCCATCACATCACACAACTCATTTAACACAATGACCCTCTAGGTGATTTCTCAACAATAACATACATTAGTTTTAACAAACCTTTTCCGAAACCTGATCAAATAGACCGTCATAATGTAATGTCAAATTTATTTAAGCTATATACAACTGAGTCAATTTGATCGATACTCAAGGATAATACCGGCAAATATAGTATTCTTAGAATGACTCATTGCAGTATTAGCTATTATAATTCAGTTTTGTAATGATCTATGTCTGTAGCTTTTTTATATAGTAGGTCTGTTTAATGTGATGTATATCTGCGATACTTAGCCATATATCTTGTGCATGGTCTAAAGATGAGTGGCTGATCCGTTGAGTACCATTACCATGTTAATTCTCTCTCAAAATCTCTCATCGAGGTCGAGGTGTAAGGCATCTCTTAAGGCAAGTGTTCTTGCGAGACTGAGAGACTGTTCACGTGGCCTCTTGAGTCTGAAATGGAATGAAATGAAATATTTATTCACTAGAATATGGTCCAACAATTGATCTTTATCGCATATTCTGTCATTTATAGCGCGCAAATATCATTGTCTTAAAGCATAGTAAATTATTAAACAAGTCAAATTAGTATTAATTATTAACGATAAATTAATTAATGTCAGAAAATATGCAATAAAAAGAAAAATAAATTAATTGTCGCTCAGAAATTTCGATACTGAATAATAACCCTTCTCTAGAAAATATTCAAACACCTGCTTTTTAAATATTTTACCTATTTTATTTTTGAATTAATTAGGTAAATGATTATAAATTCTAACTGTCCTTATTTTAGTGCAGTAGTTATTTAATTTCTTCACAGTCGGTACTTTCAGATAGTCGTGTATCACTGTAATTACGGGTAAACCATGGGTGCAATTCATATCCTCCTGAGGGTTTGGTCAGGGTGTAGCCTTTAGGTAGAATCCCCAAGTTTTTGTGGGGGGACTGGCTATGTGTTCACAAATAATTTTTTATACAAACTTATTAATTCACACATTGACTCGCCCTCTCTTTTGTCCTTATTAAACTTCAAAATCCTCTACAGATCCCGTAAACCGTCTCCCGGACTGTTTGTTCTTCAAGTGTATAGAAATAATACTTCTTTTTATAATCCCGTAGTCAGAATTGACGTGCCAGCCAGTTCTATTTTTTGAGATTTTGTTAGTGAGCTTGATTTTCTAATTGTATAGGAATTGTAGGTGTCTTTCACCAATTATTATTATTATTTTTTCACCTAAGGTTTCGTCACATAATGCTTGTTTGCATGTATCTTGTAGCCAATAGTATTGTAGTGTGCAACAACTATTGACGTGTTATACGTTCTGTTATCAGTGAATGCACGAGGTGGAGACTGAAAAACAGCTATTTTGCTGAGGCTCCAACCTATTTGTCCACTCACTTACAAAATTTAACTATAATTAATGATCATGTAATATATTTTTTTTTAAGTGGATGTATATAAATATCTTTTTATTTATTTAATGTGCCGCTTGTACAATGAAACTGTGGCCGAGTGTTCTTCCTTGGACATTTTTGTACACAATTTACTTACGTTTAGAAGACAAACAAAGCTGATTTGTGATTAAGTTTGGCAAAGTTTATTTTGTGACTCAACTTTAGAACGATTAATTACTTCTTTCTTACTTCATCACCGATAATGAATGTCTGTTAGATTGATTGTTACACTGCTAGCATGATATTAATATTTCATTCTGTGCATACATACCCAGAGTTATAGCCTAGTTTTATAAGTTCTATGTATACCTATTCGGCCTTATTATACTGTAACTTGTTCTGTATGCCCAATAAAAAAAAAAACAGCCGAAAGACAACATTGTTATCAATATTGCAACCATTAGATAAGACGATAGTTCGGACATTTTAAATTGCTTTAACGTCGTCTCGTACTCGCGACCTCTATGTACAAGAAATGCAGGGCTATTATCATATTACACATAAATTCAGATGTCTTTACTTGACCTTAATATAGGGAAAGAAAGAACGAAAAAATATTTACACCCAACTCATGACACAAAAAATCAGTGGAATACAAACGAGGCACATTCAAAGAGTAAACATTGTGTTTGCCATCTAATTGTCGGAGCATGGGTTGGAGCCGTTCACTACAACATCTTTGATTTTAACCGCCGACCCAAAGAGGGGTGTTATAAGTTTGTAGTCTATGTCTGTCTGTGAATTTGTAGCGTCTGTTTTGACGCTACTCGTTTTTTTGCGAGATAAAATAATAATAAATAATAAATATTTCGGACACTTACATCTAGTCCCAAACTATGCAAAGCTTGTGCTATGGATACTAGATAACGGATAAACATACATATATATTTATATAAACATCCAAGACTTGGGAATAAATGTTCGTATTCATCACACAAACATTTACCCCTCGCGGGATTGGAACCCGCAACTGTTGGTTTCGCTGGTAGGGTCATTATCCACTACACCATCGGTCGTCGGAGATGGTTGTTAGCTATGTTTGATGGATTGGTTAAGCCGTAAGATAAGCTTTATTGATCCATATTGAACACATAAAAAGTAAGCTACAGACATTCCTAGACGACCCAAAATAATATTTGAGGTAGGTTTCGTCTTATAGAACTAAAAAACGCGGACAAACCTAAAAATAACTTTGTCAACTAAAAGAACCGGAAAAGGTAAATTTCACGTTTTAGGCGCCCCCGTGGCTCAATGTAAACAACATAGGGTTTACGAAGCGGAGGTCGCGGGTGCGATCCCCAGCGGGGTACATATTTAAGTACTCGGTTTGGTTGGTGGTAGGGCATTTTAAATGTCCGCCTGGCTAGCTACCACCATCTTATCTAAATCTGCCGCCAAGCAGCAATGTCAATAGCATTGTTGTGTTCCGGTTGTCAGAGATAAGATAGCCAGTTCCCCAAATATTTGGGTTTCCGGATCAGTACGCTTCCACCGTGATTGAGGTCAAGTATGGGTGGGCGTTGTGCATAAAATAATAAAATAAAATGAAAATTATTGTTGAATTCTCATTTTTTTAAGAAAGTTAATAACGAAAGAGTTTTATCAGAAAGAACTTTAGTAAAACGAAAATAATCAGGAAGAACTATAGTTTACCATGGTATGTAATATGTTATTGTCCTATTTATTGCTGCTAGGAAATTTCTGGTTGAGGAAGACGTTGGGTTGCCCCACATTGCTCATTGACGTACATTGGTCATGACGTCACATCTTTCGAGTTATCTTATAATCCATACAGATTATAGCTAAGCCCATACAGAAAGAGTATTTAGAAAATTAAGATAAAATATCTTCAAAACAGATTTTATGTTACCAATTACAGTCGAAAGACCGGTCTGGTCTTCGTCTGTCTTTCAAGGTTTTTTTTTTAATTTATTAGGGACAATAACTTACAACATTAGTAACAAACAAGTATAGATGATTGCAAAACCAGCAGCATTATCCACAAATTACTAACAACTCAGTACAAAACTAAAGGATAAATATTGTGTTATATTGTATGGTCATTATATAAGACCAACGTCAAGCACGGAGTAATGTGTTCTACACTAAAAATATTTGTTAAAAGGAGCTTTTAATACTCCATTATGATTATCACATATTATTCTACTGCAAAGACGAGTAACATAAATAAATAAATATCTTTGCACATACACACAGCGCCATCTAGTTCCACACTAAGCAACTAGGCTTGTATTATAGATACCAGATGGTTGATAAACTACACAAATACATTTTTTTTGTTGTAAATAATCCATAACTCGGGAACACATCTCTGTATTCGTCATACAAACATATGCCCCTAGCGGGATTCGAACCCGCGACCTTTTGGTATAGCAGCAGAGTTTCTAACTACTACACCAAACGCACCAAAAAGCAACAAAACAAACTAGCCTTCGAAAATTCGACTGTCTTGCTTTTGCCATCAGGGAGTGCTTGCTAGTCCCGGCTGAATCATCAGATCAGCTCGATGGTACCATAATATTGCATTGGCACCGAACTTACATAAATATGCCAAAATTCAGATCAATCAGATACCAGCAAGTTGTTGAAAAATAAAAATAAAAGTAAGTAAGAGAGTAAAGTTAAATAAAGAAGAACGGACTCGAGCACACACTGTTGTCTCCATAACTAAGAACAGTAGAAAACGTGTTCGAAGTCTAAACCGTGAAGGCCCAAAAGACCTGTTGAATGGCAGGGCTGCCCGAGATACTGGCCAAATGATGTAGCATCAAGTCTTGGCATACATGAAAACTTTCCGTTTAACATTAAGAAATTTTGAGATACACCAAATGGAGGAACCGATCGAAAGCTCGTAAAATACGTAATTAAATGAACACAAACAAGTCGTCGTTTTTACAATTATAATGACTAGGTATGGGCAATAACAAATATTTAAAGAACAATAATGAAAATGATGCTACTTAAGGTATGGATTATGGATTGGAAAATACCCAGGAGTCATACTCAAAGATTTCTCTTAAGGTAAATGATTCATCTCCCAAGCTTTCATAGTAGACGTTTGTATGCTGATGTTAAACAGGTGTATGTTATTTATAATTAAGCTTTCAAAGTTTAATAAAAAGCAGGTTCTAATTAGTCAAGATGGAATGTATTTCAGCAATTAATACCGTAATAATGTTGATTTTGTTAAGTGGAGATTTGAAACTGGTTTGACATGCTCAAACGTTATGTAAAGTTAAAGTAATAAAATTTGTTTGAAAAAATGAGAATGACGTTTGGGATTTTGATGATTATTTTTACACACTAGGTAATCAATTTTAACACTTGGCGATGTCAAGATGAGGCAGGTGGTGATTTATCCCAAACAGCTGGAACACCAAAATATTAGTAGATCTGAGTGGTCTCCTGACGAGCCAGTTGGAAATTTAAAAATGTCTAATTCCTAACCGTTCGAGATCGAATCTGCGGCTTCCGTATAAATAATCCGCTATTGATAGCATTGAACTAAGGCCGACAACAGATTACTTGTCAAAGAGTAACTCTCAACAAGGTATGACAACTCGTATTAAGATTATTGAAATCCACTGCAATCCTATAGAGAAACAGTACTCAGATAATATTGAGCTCACTTATATTGTAGTAAAAATAAAATAAAAAAAAATCTGGCAAAATTAGTAGGATTGTGGTTTATTATGCTGAGGCAGATCCAATTCGGTGACGTGATATAGGGCACACGATGCTCAATCTGTTACGTTTTATTCCTGTTGTATTCTTTTATAATTTCTTGTAAAATTTTTGTCTAGTATTGTTCTATTCTAGTCAACCATTTCCAGTTTAAAATCCTATAACCGGGTTAGTACTTTCACGGACATCATTACTAACACAGCAAATTGTTTCTCTATTGAGTAATAAAGTTTGTTCTTCCACTGCCACGCATTTATCATCTCAAAGGAGGACTTGGTCAGACGTCATTGCAGCAATTAAACAAAAATGGAGTACCTTGGACAATTGGCTTGTGAACAAATGGGTAATTGTGACCGTTTCCCTATGCCGGCCCTCTTGAAACGATGACTCAATTGGCACTTGGCCTATCTTACCATTTAACCTAATGCTGTCTAAGATTATAAAGTCTCATTTTGGAGTGAAATTTGGGTTAGTTAAGATTGGTACATTCTATGGTCGTTGTATATGTTCATATTACCTTTTATTCAGCAGTCATCAAAAATTTCCATGCAAAGCCTACGTTACTCAAGAAACATGCCTTTAAAATTAGTATGATTCTGGTTTCATTCAACCTTATTGCATAAGTGTGGAAACGCAATAAACAAATAAACTTTCTTCTCCATAGTTAGTGCCCAATTTAGTTGATTAGTCTTAGGCTGCTACCACTGGAAGTGAAATAATACGCAACTCTAAACAATGAATATTAATAATATCTACTATTATAACTGTGTACAACCTAATGACACTTGCAACAAATTTTCAAAAATTACAATAATTTCTCAATTTTTCATTAATTATCACTTTATTCTATAATAATAATAATAATTGGTTCAATAACTTCATTAGGTATATGTTATTAATTGAATCCAATATGTTACGGGAATAATCTTACACAATATTCATTTACCAATAACGTTAGTTTTAATTTGATAACACCAAACACATTTCAAAATTCCATTTGTCCCAGATCAACACTCAGGTTTCAGCAGATTACCAGTGTTTTGCCCCCCTCGGGCAATTCCATACACTGAGCTGTATGTAGCCTTTTTGTATACTGCAGCACACATAATATTTGTTGTTTCTGTACTTGTGTTTTATTGTTTTAGTTGTATTTTTCATATGTAAAATTTGTTATGTGTGTGTACATGGATGCAAATAAATGCTTATCTATCTATTCTGAATTAAAAATTCAGCTGTTATAATTGTCAATTTTTATTCATTTGCTGCGAATTATATTCGATTTCACACATTACTATGAGGTACTACGGAAGATCAGCGCTGCAGGAGCGCCAGCTACTACATGTTCTGATTGATAACCATTTTTGATGACGAGTGTTCCTATGTTGATATTCATGTTTACAAAATGAATAACTTTCTTTCTTACAAATAATGATTGCTTTACTCGTAAATTAATGCTTATTTTACAAAACTTTTCGAACAAATTTGCTTTGCCTTATGATGTTCTTTAGTTACATATTGTATTTCTTCTTGGGGTGATGTTCATAAAATTACATTGAAACCTCGAAGGTGGCCCAGAAAGCAATATTTATGGTTTGTACATTCCGTCCTTTTATCTATCCCACAGATAAATTATATGGATCTTGTGAATTTCTTACAGTCTTACAATTATTATTCCTTGCCATTTTACATAAACAACATAAACTGCAACAACAATGACGTATCGTGCAAGTAAGACCCATTATTTCAAACAGAAATAATAAAATGTTTCCATTGTTTTCTTCATCCATTCGTCTACAATAAAATTAACAAATGCATTAACTAAAGTTATCGAAAATAAAATTGTCGATTCATTCTAAACAAGATACTTTCAAAATTCTTTAAATGCAGTATTAACGACTTAGGCCCGTATTACAAAATGTTACTTAAGCAGAGATCTCCGCTTGAAGTCAGTTAAAAGGGACAGCTTTATGTAACTTGTATAGCGGCATCTCTTTCTAGATATGCTTAAGCGCAGATGCTTGAACATTCTGAAATATGGGTCTTAGTTTCGTGGAAAAAATTTCTATACCTCTCACAATTCTTCAAACTGACCCTTATCATTTAATCACCAAGTAGATCACCTGCACGCTTGACCAGTAAGTTAATAATAGTAACTATGATGCACATATTTGCACCCATGCCTCACCTTCTCGATAACGGAAACAAACATCAAGCTGTTAAAGACTCCTTGACCTTACTATGATAAGATATTAGGAGAAACATAACTTATTATAGACTCAGGTTCGTTTTGTACTATTAGGAAATCTTGCTAGTTTAGCATCGGTTAATTTTCAGATGAAAGACTGGATACAATCTTACCTGATGAAAGTGATGATATGGTCGAAGATGAAGCACGCAATCTATGCACCCTTCTGTTGAAGATCCCAAGTCTAGGATATATCTTTAAGAAAGTAAGCTCGTCAACGTCTTTGCGGACTGAAACTCGCTTCTTGTTATTAAGTTCCGAACCCAAAATAGGATAGCACGTGAAACTTACGACCACTGAACAATACAGTACTCTCTATTGCACAAAATAATTTACAATAATTCTTGATGATAACACTTGAACATAATTAGACAGCCTTGTCACTATAAGAAATTTGTAGATCGAAAAACAGGTAAGTAGGTTGCGTAAAACTACTAATTAAATAAATAATTATGGTATATTATTAATATTATAGTATGTATAAATATTTTAATTGCATATAACGTCAATGGGAGGTTGAGCCTCTTGATTTTTCGGGCCGTATCTTACGAGATTCCGGTCCATAGGCACATTCCTTGTCGTAAAGCCGGCTTGAAAATTTTGATTTGGGTGCGGACAGCCATGTGGCATAAATTCACCAATCAGCACTGGACTTGCGTCGTGAGTTTTAGCCTATATCCTAGTGAGCAGTTCATGTGTCTGCAGTGAGGATGTAAAGTTTTAATATGTGAAGTAGTTTTAGAGGTACCCTCATTTTAGGGGTTGATAGGTCATCTGAACTCCAGCTCGCTCCATCGCGTGCATGTCTGTATAAATCGGTACCGCTCATTCCCCTTAATCTACCTATTGTTTCTAGTGCTGCGTCCTTATTGTGTCCCGCGAAATTGTCTGCTTAAGACAACCCTCTTTTTGTAGTAAATAGTTTTGGTGAAATCAAGAACTACATCATAATATTCGTAAATAACAAGCATCTTCTCAATGCTTGTTAGACGGTTAAGGGTTTGAAATTGGTGACTATAATTTTAAACCAAATTGTAAGAGGCAAGCCAATCTCCGTAATATACCTCATTATTGAGGACGATGGATTTATTTCTATGAACAGCTGAAAATACTCTTATCATTCAATTATTTATTTGCAAGAATATATCAATACGTAAGGATCTTAGAAGTGTTCACAGAATTGTATTCAACCTGCGTGCAAATCTTAAGTTTAAAAAGTAGAAATATAATGTCACGCCTGTTTCGCATAGGGGTAGGCAGATACGATCACGATCATACGACAGGTACAATCCTGACACACCTCTTTTCTTTCATTCACTCTCATATTTCTATTCATAATATTCGCTTTGTATATCTCTTTCGTAAGTTTTGTTCCATTCATCTTCTTCACATGTCCAAACCATCTCAGCATACCTTTTTTAATGTTGTCACTACGTTTTCATTCACACTGCTTAACTCCCAATTACACTATTCCTGATTCTATCTTTCAAAGTCACCCCATCCACTCCCGGAAATCAGTGTTGGAACTATCCGCAGTTAATCAATTGTGATATCTATGGTAGACTTGAAATCTAATATATATTACGTTCTAATCTACAAAAAAAAATTTAAACGAAGTAGAGAAGCGGTTATTTAAACGACAATCATTTTGGATCTTCCCTGTACGTCATCATAACAGGAAAACGAAAAATCATTCTCAGTAGCGGTCGCCGACCTCCACCCTGATTGCCTCTGAAGGCAATTCGAAGTATAATGCAATTTATTCGACAATGTGTTCGTGACTTACTCGTATATCAATTTGAAATGCTTTTACAATGCGTACGAGTGGATCATTATATCATCTCGTATTTTTAACAACTTGGACTTCTTTGTTTACTTCTATTGGCAATTGTTTTAGTTGTAATCTGTAAGCACCCTCTCAGCTTCTTCAATTCTGACATTTACTGCCGGCCTAGCATGACGCGTAGTCTCTACGACACGAGATAGAAGCCTACAGATTGATGCTTTATGCGAGTAGAAGAGACTCAAAGCTTCTCTCTCGTGTCACTGTAGAGAGACAATGGGGCAAGCTATATGTGGTTGCTAGCCTTACTAGAAATCTTACAATTACCTATTCTCAGATACCTTTGCTAATAGTAAAATGACCGTCATTACATTACGTATGAACGCAGCAACAATAATAACATCATCCACATCCATCATCCTTCTAAAAACTCTAAAACCATTGTAATGACGCATCATGAGAAATAAAACCACAACTTTGTTCCTTATAATTCTATGTGACCACCCGGCATTGTCCAAAATAGATGGATCTCTGTCACCTCTGAGATACCACCGAAGAGAGGAGCATGTGCAGGGTCTAATTGTGATGGTAATGTCGCATATAGCATGACCTCATGCTTTATTTACGTTTAGCAGTAAAGTTGGCGATACAGGCAATGAAAACTGCGCACGCGGTTCGTTCGTGATTATTGTTGCTTTTATTCGACTTTTTATGTTAGTAATACCGATTTAGAGCTGTGTGTTTAGCTACTGGTCAATTTGCCTTCGTTTTGTCCAGTAATGTAAACATCTAATTATTTTCTAATGCCCAAGTCTGCTGTAGGCTCTTCTTATCTTTCGTAGTTTTAATTCATTGCATTGAAGTTAAAAATATGAGTCATATTTTAATAGTACAATACAATACAATGCAATACAATACAAATACTCTTTATTGCGCAAAATAATTTTCAATAACTTTTGATGATAACAATTGAACACAATTAGGCGGTATTATCACTAAAAGACAGACAGACAGTTTAACCGCCTCCGTGGCTCAATGTAAACAACATTGGGTTTACGATTCGGAGGTCGCGGGTTCGATCCCCAGCGGGGTACATATTTAAGTACTCGGTTTGGTTGGTGGTAGGGCATTTTAAATGTCCGCCTGGCTAGCTACCACCATCTTATCTAAATCTGCCGCCAAGCAGCAATGTTAATAGCATTGTCGTGTTCCGGTTGTCAGAGATAAGATAGCCAGTCCCCCAAATGTGTTGGGGTTTCCGGGTCAGTACGCTTCCATCTTCGACCTCATCTTCACTTAACATCAGGTGTGATTGAGGTCAAGTACCAACCCGTTATGCATAAAAAAAAAAAAAAAAAAAAGACAACCCACAGTACAGTACAGTACAGACTTACTGACTGACTTTTGTTACAGTGAAAGACACCATTCTAACATTACATGTCTACACGCAAGAGAAATAATTTGAATAACTTCAGAGAAGCGATCTTAACACCTGTTACTCGTTTTTGAGAGAAACCATACCATATAATTAGAAAACATCCGTCATCTACCTCGGAGCAGGCAGTTAGGAGATTATAATTTTCTACTGAACCCCCGGCGCATGAAATTTATGCACTCATTATTCCCAAGCGTGGATATGGTTAATGCATTCTACTGGCTATGACCTGCCATGACCGATGGTATTGTCTCTGTCGTGAAGCAAACTATTAATTGAATCTATTCATTTTGTATTAATAGTTTTATAGTCTTAAAGTTTATCTAAATTTCTCTAGTTTGCAGGATGTACTATTGTTGAAGTTTCACTAAATGCACACACGTGTATCCAAATCCGCGGGTCCATTTAACCCGTTTTAGGGGTTGTTTGATTGATGTGTTGCCCCGGATCATGCTCACCAGCAGGTTTTGTTTCTTGGAATTTTTCCTTTTCTGTTCTCTTAATCCAGTCTCTAACCTATGCATTATTATTTAGGTATGATGGAAAGTGAGTACTACCGCCCGTGACCAATATAAACTGCGTTGCATTGTCTGTCACCCTGAGAACTCAGAAAAAATCTTTATTCTGTAATTTCTAAAATCTAGCTCTCTTATCCTTCACTTCAGACATTAGCTCTGTTGTGCTTGAGGGCAGAAATATATAAAATGGCACTCTTCTTTCTTCCGGCCGATTTCAAGAATTATATCTTTGTGCGAATTATAGGATTCATCATCATCATCATCATCAACTGCCTTACACATTTGTATTGACATTTGGTATTTTTAACCCCCTTAACTACTGCCTTCAATTTAAGGCAGTTGAAAACAACCGGGCTAGACCAACTGAATCACTATATAATGCTCCTAGTGGTCATCCATCCAAGGACCGACCACGCACGACATAGCTTAACTAATGCGCACGAATGTTTCAATTCAATTACAGAATTACAGGTATTTTAATAATAACTTTTAACTTATTCCACTTTTACATTAGAAATAATAATTAATTTTCATCTGGAATAGCATTAAATGAATCTTTGTGTAATAATTTCTTTCGTGGGTCTTGTAATTTGATTATTAATTTGGTCTTTAGAAATTCCTGTCCTAAGTTAAATTAAGACGGAGACATTCTAAATGTCACCTTTTGTCCGTGACTAACTTAGCCTTGCCATTTACTTAATAGCTTTTCTCAATAATGAGAGTTAGTATTTTTCAAAGCTGACAAGATTTTTGCGAACATTGATTTCATTATTGCATAATGTTGTACACTCTTCTTGCTGAATGCTTTAGAAATATTCAGATCAATCGGATTGTTTGTTAGGAGTTAGTGTCACTGTCCTGTATCCTTTGTCTTTAACTTAATTTGAAACAATTTTAAGTGTATAATCTATCACGTAGTATCGCGTTGGCCCTCGCCCACATCGGGCGGTTGTAGTGTGTAGTAATAGTTTCCTAGAACCGTCGTTATCTATTGCTGTTACACCCACTGTTAACTTTAATTTTTTCTCCTACAATTTGTATTGTTATACATTCCCTAAGGTGCTTTTAAAGTGTCTAGTTGTGGAATTCGATAGGGATAATGGAGGTTAGGAACATTTTGATAAGATTAAAGCTAAGCGTGCGGGAGATGCCTCAGTTTTTTCACTGACTTGTTTTTATTAAGATTTTACCGTGTCCGCTCAATGTGAACGTCTAGCAGGGAGCATATTTGGTCCTCGGATTTGTTGGTAGGGCATTTTATGACCGCTATGTCTGCCACGAGCAATGTTGATAGCATTAATAAATTCTTAACCGTTTGAATAGCCAGTCCTCCAAATAACTGGGGCGCCCGTGTAAGTGCGTATCCACGTTCTATCTCATCTATTTTACGCAGGGTGTTATAAGTGTGAATCTTGGTGTCTCTTTGTGTCTAGCAGTGTAATTGTAGTGCCAAAATGACTGGACCGATTTGAAATTGTTTTCTTTTCTTATTATTTCTTAGCTTTTAATATGGTTGGTTTGTGCAATAGTGTTTGTAGATATTGTTTGTTTATCTAGATGATCTCTTAATCTTTCTAAATTTGACCTGTTCTTCGTTTTGACTGAATTCGTATGTATGAAGTTATAAGGTGTTAGAAGGGTCATTGTCTTACATAACAGAGGGCAGATTCTGCGTTTATGACACATTTTTGTTTGTTTTTGTTAGTTATATTAGATTATATAATTTCTAAACTGTCATTTATAAACTACGTATTGTCTCGAAAGGTATCTGTTTTATTGCTGTCCTTTAGTTTGTTGCAACGGGTAACAGTACCGTTATTTTGTTTTTTGCATTGTGATTTTACTTTTGGTCAAGTTATTGCCAAAGTCAGTCTTATGTCTGCAAAGTAATAAGTTATCTGTTTGAATTTTATTGTATCTTCAGTCAGACAAATTGAGGTCCATTTTTATTAATTGCAGTTTCAATTTCATATTGTTCGTCATAATATTGTTAATAGTTCTCAAAATTTGTCTAATTCTGATGAAACTTAAGAAATATATTAATAAATCCGATGTATTGCCGATATTTAAAACCGAACCCAAAATAGTTTTCGTGTTCCAATTCGTTCTTTATTTGGTCGAGACACCACCTAACTCTTAGATCTGAAATTAGCATGTCCGAGCACATGTGTCGCAGCGGGGGTGACCTCATCCGACGTCTTCGTCACCTCTCGGTGACGCAGTGTTTCCATTTTTAAGGAGTTCGCCCTATTTTGGTAGGGAATTTTTATATTTTTTAGGGTCATTTCATTTTTTAAAGGGTTTCCTACTCGAGTCACTCACGAATATTATAGAGGCGTTTGCGATTGTATTTTTGTTCTTGTAATTTTTGGCATAAATACAAAATCTAAATTAAAGAGTAATTCCGTGATATTATACACGATGTAGGTTTTAGCGGGTTCGGGGGTGGGACCGTTATTATGTCAAAATAAAATAATTATACTTATATTTGCGCCCTAAAAGGGAAATAATGTGAGGCTATAGGCAACCATGCCCCTACATTAGTCGTGTTTTGGTGCCCGAGAGTGGCAACACTGCGGCTCGGACGATGTTTGCCTGCGCCCGAGTCGAATTGCGTTTATTGTTCGCAAGTTATAGTTCCACGCATGTCAGCAGTTAAAGAATCCCAGACTGTAATATACAATATATTAATCGTTTCGTTTAGAAAACCTCAATAAATTAGATCAGCATTAAACAGCGTTAATTAATGGCAATGTTCATTTCTTTCTATTTTTAGGGTTTCGTACATAAAAATTTTTTCCCGTGACTGACTCAGAATCGTGTAGAATTTTGAAGTACTTTAGTTCCTTCACTCTGGTTAGAAAATGCTTGGTGGGTAGACATACAGACGGACTACAAAGTGATCCTACCACGGTGTTCTTCTTACTTTTTGTGGTATAATCGGCTGCATAAGTAATCGGGTGTAAAAATAAGGGTGTTTGACGACCTGTTTGGTGTAGTGGTTAGCAATTCTGACCACTATACCATAAGGTTGCGGGTTCGAATCCCGCTAGGGGCATATGTTTGTGTGATGAATACGGATATGTGTACCCGAGCTATGGATGTTTTAAAAAATTGTATTTACGTAGTATATCAACCATCTGGTATCCATAACACCTAGATACTTACTGTGGATAAGTATACATAGATGGCGCTGTGAGTTTGTGCAAAAAAAAAACAAAAATGTCAATTTCAGTCTACTGGAAATAATAAAATTGCATGTATCTGTCAGTCAGTATGTCCAACCTGTGTTAAAAGAAAGAATCGGCGCAAGAAACCCACACGATCATTGTTGTCCTTTTTTTGCGTTAGATATTCAAAGGCGTTGCACATACGTACGGACCCTAAAAAAAGGACCCTTGTTCATCCTTACACCTGTCCTCCCCCTGTCCGTGCTCATCCACATGTACCACAGTACCTGTGCACTCCAATGCGTCCCCGTCGTCCGCGCATCGCGTGCTGTTTGTCAACAAAGCGGTTCCCCGTTAGCGGCCATTGTGCGCACGCGGAATGTCGTTGTTCACCTCTTCCCGGTACAAGGCTGGTGACGTGCGAGGTGTTTATTTTTATGTTTTTTAATTAACATAAAATGTAGAAGACCCCCAGGTCACAGGTCGGTGCAAATGTGCCAATTTTGACAAACGATTTGTTTCACATTTAAACAATTCTAGTGCAAAGTGCACCAGTCATTCGGATATATTGTATATGTTCAAATTGTATTGTATATAGTATTAACTAGTGACGCCACTCCTGATTACGACTTTACCCAAGGAACCATAGTTGAATTCGATCAAAAAAATTTCGAATACCTACCCATACAAAGTAAACCAGTCAAATGACACAATTTATGCTTTATTCGATGATGATATTGAAAACTATTAAAATTAAAGTACCTATGCCAGTAACTTCTATTTCACTTACCTTATATGCTATTATATACCTATACTATGTTCCATAATGTATATATATAGCAATACATAAATAGAATAAACTAGTATTCTAATGAGATACTAGTGAAATATAAAGCGAACTTATTTCTTTGAAGCAACTAGGCCAAATGTTTGACATAGATTGAGTTTGGTGCGCGCGCGCCGGGCGGATGTAAGGGCGTATGGAACATTTGATACGCGAGATGTCATGTCGGCTGTCAGTTGACAGGATGGGGTGCAATGCTTTCATCTCGCACTAATGTACTCGGTGAAAATTATTTAGGGCACGTATTACACCTGCACGAACTACATCGCATCGACATTATCAACAACCACCTAGACGAAATGAGATCATTGAGAAGTATGAATGGGGTGACTTTGAAAGATAGAATCAGGAATAGTGTAATTAGGGAGTTAAGCAGTGTGAATGAAGACGTAGTGAGAAAGATTGAAAAAGGTATGCTGAGATGGTTTGGACATGTGGAGAGGATGAATGAAAGAAGACTTACGAAAGAGATATACAAAGCGAATGTGGATGGTAGTGTTGGTAGGGGAAGACCACGGCGAACGTACCATGATCAAATCGGGGACGCCTTAAAGAAAGGCTAAGTCAAGAGTACCCTAAACCGACGAGCATGTATAAACAACCTTATGAGCGTGAAGGAAGCAGAAGAGGTGTGTCAGGATCGTAGCAAGTGGAAGTCTGTGGTCTCTGCCTACCGCTACGGGAAACAGGCATGACATTATGTATGTTATGTACTTAGACGAAAAGTGAGACACTAATCAGAAAGCTAAAATGAAATACATAAGCATTTTTTTGTATCCATGTACACACACATAACAAATTTTATAAATGAAAAATACAACTAAAACAACAAACACAAGTACAGAAACATCAAATATTATGTGTGCGCCGCAGTATACAAAAAGGCTACAGCTCAGTGTCTGGATTTGCTCGAGGCGTGCAAAATTGTATTTGTATTGACTTATTTAAAAAGAGCAACCCTGGAGTTTCTTGCTCGTTCTTCTCTGGGGAGACTGCCTAGTGAATGAGCGATAACTGTATGTCATGACGATTTCAAATGTTGTTCTTATAACTTACTTTCTTTTTTTTTTATGCACGACGAGTTTGTACTTGACCTCAATCACACCTGATGTTAAGTGAAGATGAGGCCGAAGGTGGAAGCGTACTGACCTGGAAACCCAAATATTTGGGGAACTGGCTATCTTATCTCTGACAACCGGAACACAACAATGCTATTAACATTGCTGTTTGGCGGCAGATTTAGATAAGATGGTGGTAGCTAGCCAGGCGGACATTTGAAATGTCCTACCAGCAACCAACGTTAACTAAAACAGGCTTATAAAGCGTTTGTAAATTTTTATGAATAAGAGGGTTTGTGTTGTGCTAACTCGCGAAGGGTTGACATGTCACATAGGACAAAATCTTCTTTTTAGTAGGGCAAGGGAGACACCAGAGTCTAAAATACAGGTACCTACAATAATTGTAGCTAGCTTGGACACTGGATTACTCCGGCCGCAGCAGCCGTTTTTGAAAAAAAATAGGCCGTATTTTTTTTCTTACGATGAAAAAACTCACCTGTATGTATGTGGGTGTAGATGTTTCATCGTAGCGATCAAACTACTGGACCGATTGTGTTAAATGAGGTGTCGTTGAATCCGTTATAATGTCCCGAGTGTCATAAGCTATAAATAAATACGATATGATACGCATGGGCACCACGTTGATTTGAAATGTAAAAACCCAGCACGGCATTTCTTTTAATTGAGGATATTTTTTTCTTTTATTAATAAATAAATAACAAATGTCTTTGCACGAACACACAGCGCCATCTAGGTCCACAGTAAGCATCTAGGCTTTTGTTATGGATACTAGATGGTTGATGAACTACACAAATACATTGTCATCCAAAACATCCATAACTCGGGAACACATGTATGTATTCATCATACAAACATGCCCCTAGCGGGATTCGAACCCGCTACCATTTGGTATAGTAGCAGAGTTTCTAACCACTACACCAAATCGTCAATTCCGAAATTCCGAACTACTTTCCCATTCAACATTCATAATTTCCGATTTCAACAAAAGAGGTATCATTGAATTCGTCTTGATGTATAGAGTAATTATCTTAGGCCCTAAAGTATAATAAGTTAAACAATATTATGCCATATAATAAATAATAATAATAAATATTTCGGACACTTACACCAATCATCTAGTCCCAAACTAAGCAAAGCTTGTACTATGGATACATGATAACGGATAAACATACATAAATATTTATATAAACATCCATTTCTCAGGAATAAATGTTCATATTCATCACACAAACATTTACCCGTCGCGGATTCGAACCAGCAACCGTTGGTTTCGCTGATAGTGACTCTATCCACTACACCAATCGGTTGTCACCAATTACACGTCATTAATTGTAAAACATTGTAAGACTCTATTGGTGCAAAATAAACTATTTTGTATTTGTATAACTAGGTGGTTCTTTTTAAATCTTAATATTTAAGGTATTTAGGGATATGGAACATTCGACGGTTCGACTCTTCGTTCATAACACGAACAGCTGATATGGAAAGTATGGAACTCCCTTCCGGAGTCAGTCTTTCCTGAATCATAAAACCTTGGGATCTTTAAGAGCAGGGTGAATAGGCTTCGTCACTTTCCATCATGTGAGATTCTGGTCAAGCGCGTATCTAGTCTATCAAAAAGAAATCCAATAGGTATTTTTTTTTATATGTGAGAGGGCGGCAAACGAGCATGCGGGTCACCTGATGGAAGGCAATCACCGCCGCCCACCAAAAGGGTCACAGATGCGTTGCCGGCCTTTGAGGAAGGTGTAGGCTCGTTTCTTGAAGGTTCCAATGTCGTACTCGTTCGGGAATGCCGCTGCAGGAAGTCCGTTCCACAGGGTGGTCGTTACGTGGTAGGTAGTTTCTTGAGAAACGTACAGTGGTAGACTTCCACTCATCCAGGTGATGTGGATGGAATTTAAAAAAGTGTACGTTTAGATTTCGTTCTAGTAACCGGCAACATCTACCGTATCGATCGGCATACCGCATTTAGTCACGTCCCGAATATCGGTTGTGACCGATGCTAAATAATAGGGACATGATATTGAGAATAGGTTATAAAACTACCTACTCTAAACGGGCTTGAACTAGCGTCATTCCTTAAAAAATATTGAAGTTAAAATCTGACTTACACGACTCCTGTGATGTACTATAAATAATAATAATAATAATAAATAAATAAATAAATATTTTGGGACATTTTACACCAATCATCTATACCCATGTTAAGCAAAGCTTGTACTATGGATACTGGATAACGTATAAACATAAATAAATATTTATATGAACATCCATGACTTGAACATATGAACATCCAATAATTGTTCGTATTCATCATACTAACATTTACGTCTCGTGAACCCGTAACCGTTGGTTTCACAGGCAGGGTCACTATCCACTACACCAATCGGTCGTCTATGGCGAATGCCCGTGTCGTGACCACACCAATATGATTGTTTCCGTCAACAAAGATCTCTTATAGTTCGCCATGTCCGTCTGTCAGTTGTCTGCGGCTTAACTCAGAGGCTCTTAGGCCAGAGGCCCGTATTAAAAAATCGTTCTTGAGATTAAGATCGCGTCTCAGTCACAAGACCATTTTTTCCGAAGCTATTTTAATATGCAGCAGATTCTCAAGCGTCAACTTGAGGCCATGTCAATCTTGAGAACGGTTTACTAATAGGGGCCTTAGCACAAGAAAGCTGTCGTCAAAGTGGAAAAATTAAATCTTCAAATTAAATTTTTAGGGTAGCGTAGGGGACTACGTGGGGATGAATTTTCTTTTACTTTTGTACCCCATTCTGTTAGATAGGTCGGTCAAATTTATTAGAGTTTGAACAGTTTATCGATTCATGGATTTATCAAACATCAAAATGCCCCGTGCTAAGTTCGTATGTTGTGAATGGAACTTTACACTGCGCATGGCCCGACACGCACTTTGTCGGTTTTTTTGTTATACAATTTGTAGTCGTAGGAAAAGCAGTACCTGCATATGAGAAATGACGATTCCAGCAAATATTGAATAACGCTTAAAACTGTAGTGGCACAAATTATATCTTTTCGGCTCTATTTGGTACATTTTTTTGTAAATTCATATTTCCGTATTTATCATGCAAACATATGCCTCTATCGGAATTCGAACCTGTTACCTTTTAGTATAGCTGTCAGGGTTACTAACAACTACACCAAACAGGTTGTCAACAGAATAGCTGCTTTATCAATATCGATATATTAGCATTGACATCATCTACGCGCCATTGAGAGATCAAACGCTCATCCGCTAGACGCACCACTGCGCGTGCGCATGTGATCGTTAATGGCAATACAAAACAGACACCAGTCTGTTAGCGCGGGCGACCTTGCTCACTTGAAATAGTCGTTGCTCCACCGTGATGTGTTGTGGTAGGTACAGTCCACGAACAAACTGCTTTATTAAGGAAAACATCGTGAGGGACGGCGTTCATGAGAAATAAAAATTTAAAGGCATGTGAAGTCCCAAACCCGCATTGGGCCAGTGTGGTGGACTACGGCCCATACTCCCTCATTACAACATTTCTGCTATCGGTGTTCCGAATAAAATAAAATGTGTTAACTTTACTATAAATACTTATTTTTAGAACTGATACTTTTCGAAATATATATTTATACTCGTATATATAGCTAATGAAAGGTGTGTTTGATTGATTGGTCAAACAGATTCTAAATGGTATGTCTATAGATACAGTGAAATAAATATAACTCCAGCGTGTTTAAGGTAGATTGTGATTGTGTATTCGGTTCTGACTGTACTAGATCTATGGGAAAATTACCAACGCTTGCCGTTCAAGTGGTAAAATTTGCCGAGATGAAATCGGTAGTTGTACGAGTAAATATTTTGAAATTTGAATTGTTAGCTATCGATCAACAACTCATTTAAAAGTCGAAATGGTCTTAACCCATATATGCCCAGAACTTTTTTGATTACCGATTTTTGTAATTTTCACATATGTTGCTTATTAATGATCACGAAGAAGAGTTTTAATAGTGATTTGTGTTTTTCAGGCCGTTAAGTACCTTTTTTTCAGTGGGTCGAAAATGACCCCTTGGGCACATAAGGTCGTACACAAGTATTGGAATAAGTATACTCAAAATAAAACACATTAGGCATTAATCAGTTACTATTTATTAAGTAAACAGGTTATGTATCGCCAAATAAATATGGCATGGACCGTATGAAGTTATGAATGAAATGCTAGAAAACATTTATCATGTAAATTAACGTCACATTTGCGGCACATTTTGATGGTTTTGTTTTTACACATCGCACACCTTCTTCTGATCTGACCTGTCAGAATAATATGATCCGCCGCATGCTTCCTAATAGACATAGGCACAGATGCATTTATCCTTAGCTGTGGCCCAGGCTGAGTTTTCATAGTTCCATATTTCTGAAGTAAAGACCTTGCAATGGATCGGCGAAATTCTATTGTGTCTACATTTGCCCCTAATGATCTGGCGAGTAAAGATCTTGTCATTGCTGCGTAGGTTGCTATTGTCTGCTACATGAAAGTATCTAAATATTTCTTCGAAGCGATTACGGCGCATTGACTTAGATACCAAAACATTGTGGGTATCTTCATTTGATTCCCAGTACATGCGTCTTCTAGGCAGAGGCGCATAACCACTGAGAATCAAAATACCCATAAAACAATACATCTCGTCTCCCGAAAGCGAAAAGTTTGTGTTGTGCTTTTCAACAGCGTACATTACTGAATGTCTCACAATATACGTTATCACGTCATCGTTAAAATATAACCGAAAACACTCAATTGGTTCACTTTCATTAGTGAGTGTGATCACAGTTCGTGGAGGTGGCGAAGACCACTCGTGGTGTTGGGAACGCAAATCTCTTTTGATCCACTTACGTGCCCTGACGTTGCGCTGTGCTGTTGTACCACGGGTTAATTGAGGGCCACTAGCTTCATTATCGATCCTTGCCGATCGCCTATTCGTAACCAATCGCTCATCAGAATCGGCAATGGTTAGTTTTTCAACACCTGTTGAAACTGACGACTCAACAGGATAAGTACGCCGTGAGCTGCTAGATCTAATTCTGGTTGGCGTAGAGGTGGGTTCAGATACCTGAGATTTAGAATTGGTGGCGACCTCATCAATGGAAGTGTCATCATCACTATCTTCCTGGCGTCGTTGAACTACCAGCTCAGCTGGAGCGAGTAATTGATGTCGGTTTAACCGATTTATGTTATCACAGTCCTCTTCGCCTGAATCGCCGTCCGATATGGCACCCCCGGAAGGGGGATCCAAATACACGTCGATGCCCTGAACATCTTCCTCTTCATCTAACGCCTCAAGGGCATCTATAATTTCACTTGCAGAGAGCACGTGTCGGGACCTTGAAAAGAAAATATGAGAATACTTAAAACATGGTTTGTGCCCACCGGGTCGTTATCGACCCACCGAAATTATTCATCTGATTTCGATAGGAAAAAGACTTTCCAAAACAATAATTTATATATATTACACTAAAATACATATTCAGTTTACTATAATAACAATGTCAACGGTAATTATAACAAACACGCATAAAATACTTACATTTGTATGCGCTCGGTCGTAAACTTTTTGTCGAAATGAACTTGTTTGAACTTGTACCCCTAATTGTCATTTCAAAATTATTGTAAACAATAACAGTGCGAAGTGGGCTTTAAAATAGTTTCTTAAACTATCGAAAGATGGCGCTAAAATTAAAATTAGTATAAAAATAATGAGTCACGGAGCCATGAAAGTAGTCAAGTACTTTTGGGTCGTTTTCGGCCTCCTGGGCATATATGGGTTAAATAACTACCAGAATACCGAAGTATTAACACTATCCAATTGCACAGTATTATTCATTTTGGGGTTATGGTCTTGATTTAATAATTGGAAATAGAAATCGTGTAATTTTCGCTATGGAAAGTCCCTTGCCAAAACCACACAACACATTCCCATGGGTGTCGTAAAAGACGACTAAGGGAAATTACGCCAAAAAACCATCTATATATTAGGTCCTTGAAATTGGCGTTTTGTATGAAGAATTTCATTAAGACCAAGATTTCTCCATACAAACATTTTTGATTTTTTTTTGGGAACGGCAAATCCAAATAAAACTTTGTGTGTATTATCGGATAACATTAAGTTAAGTATAGGCAGCGTTAATTTTTAAAAGTAACCGCTTTATAAAAATTTCAGCGAATCTAAGTAATAATATGGGAAGCTCATGAAAAGAGCTGTGTCCAAGTTTTTTTTATTATGTGATTTAGTTCAGACATTATAAAATATTTCATGTGAAACTTTGAAATAATATTCCATTTTCCAAATAAAAAACAAATTTGGATATAGCTTTGAAAATCGCAGGAATTGGTACATATGATTAACGAAGAAAGAAAACTCCAATTTCATAGGTAAATGCCCAATATTTGAACGTTGTAATGGCAACGAGATCACCACCTGTTCGCATTTCTGTATATATCGTAAGGTGAACCGTGGATGTTCCAATCATTAAACTCCAATGTTTGGAACACCGAAATGTTTGGGATATCTCCGATCACCCCGTAATTTTCGCTGTATATTTTGTTAACAAATAATTAACGTCTTGCTTCTAACACGAGCGAGTCTCCAGGTTTACGTCAACGAATATCGACCGTATATTCTCATGTACACTGTCTCTCTCAGGCACGTCTGCTTTCCTATCAGTTCGTCGCGTTTCCAACAGGATGCACTTCCGTGGTTAATTTTGTGCAACTAAAGCTTGTAACAGTGTAAAATAGAGCTGGGCATGTTGACTATCGATAGTTTTATATTAGGTCATTACCTATGAAATTGGAGATTTTTTTCTTCGTTAATCATATGTACCAAGTCATACGATTCTATAGCTATTTCCAAATTAGTTTTTTATTTGCAAAATAGAATATATTTTCAAGGTTTCACATGAAATATTTTTTAATGTCTGATCTAAATCACATAATAAAAAAATTGTATCTACTTAGTTTCCCTGTGTAAAAACTACAAAATGGTCTAAATATGTAATGCCATTCTGATGTTTACCATGATTAAACAAAAACTACTGGACCGATTGCGCTGAAATTACAATAGGACCAACTCGACGGTATCCCCTTTTATTTACAAAAAGAACCATGTGAATCAACCGCCTAATCTCGGAGATATTGGTGTACATACATAAAAAAAAAATACGCCCCGAATACAGAACCTCCTCCTTTTTTGAAGTCGTTTAAAAAACTTGAACACAGCTCTTTTCATGAGCTTCCCATATTATTTCTTAGATTCGCCTATATTTAACTTAATGTTATCCGATAAAGTTTAGCTAAATTTGGATTTGCCGTTCCCAAAAAAATTTCAAGAAAACAGTCTTAATGAAATTCTTCATACAAAACGCCAATTTCATAGGTAAGGGCCTAATATTTCCATCTTCCTCTTCCACTACAATATTCTTTATTGCACCAACAGACAGAGTCTCTTCATCGTCCATACACCGTGGGCCTGGTGTACCCGACAAACTTTGAGCACGTATTTCTTGATGGTTTTCTGAGTTTATAATTTTATAAAAGCATAGGTCCAATTCCTTTTTTATTTTTGACAACAAAATAAATCAATTAATTTTAATACTTCTCTTGTGAACAAGTAATAATTAGACATGTAAACTTTTTTCTCAAAAAGGAAAACTTTTTATTGTTTACTACCACTAACAAAATATAATGTAAACCCAATGAAAAAAAAAGATGACAAGGAGCCTTGCAGTATCAGGTTCGCGGGTAGGTTGTTACCCTAGAAATTTTTCAACATATGAATTTACAAAAATAATATCTCGAAAACTTAATTTTTATAGAACGTTTTCTTCTCTAAATAGGCAACGGAATCGACGGCTAAAATCTGTCCGGGACCTCGGGCCCACGGGGTATAACTATTCGGCCAAGGTTCATATATTAGGTACAAAGGACTGATGCAAAAATTTTATCTCTGCATTCCATATGAAAATGTTTAAGTGATTAGGACAGACAGAGGCGGCGATTTGAAATGTATGTGTGTGTGATTTGAATTTTATTTTGGGCCAAGATTGGACAAGGACTTGACTTTGATATTTGTGTGGACAAGAGTGATGAAGAGGGTGACGATGAATCTCAATTTCAAAGCGTACTGTCGGAGGCTAAACTGAAAGATTAAAACAATGGGTTCTGAAGATGCTTCTAACAAACATGCTTGCCATGTAGATTGATTTAGTTCCTTAACCTTCATTTTGATATAAGCTTAAAATAACGACTTAAGAGACATGATGATTGCAAATATAACAATATTAAAGTTAGTAACATCTTTCTCGATGAGATGTCCCTAATAGGTTTTCTTTGTTCCTTGGCTTTCGTTTTTTTTTATTCATATTTTTCGAATATGACTCGTCTGCTCCGCCAATACTTCCTTGTTGTC
Organism: Oegoconia quadripuncta; assembly: GCA_949316235.1. NCBI lineage: Eukaryota > Metazoa > Arthropoda > Insecta > Lepidoptera > Autostichidae > Oegoconia > Oegoconia quadripuncta. The sequence goes on from OX438746.1 coordinate 12,910,104, forward strand.
AGAGAAAAACATGTGTAACTTTTAAATCATTGTTTAATTAAACTAGATCGTTTGCTTTCATAATTTTATTGTCTTTTGCGAACACTTGGTTCTCCGCAGATGTTAAAATTTGTTGCTTTTGTTTTAAACACCTTGATGTCTAACAAGAATCAATATCTTTGATCTTTTTAACTATTTCCTTGAATTAACCACTTAGTTATTGTTATTTGTAACGAAATGACTTCATCGCCATCACATAAGGAAGGTCTAATTCGTACTCGTTCATCCGATGACCAATATTTGTTAAGGTTGTTGACTTTTGGTATTAGTATGCATTACTTTTAGTTAAGTAATCTTCGGAACATTTTGACAGTAAGACTTATTAGCATGCCAATTTGTTTATTGTAATTTGAAAGCCTGGATTTTATTATGACAATGTTTTTTTGTCATTATGTTGGGGCATTGTTGAATACGAAATTTTTGTCCCAAGCATGGCTGTTAGCATCTAGCATCCATAGCATAAGCTTTGCTTACTTCGGGACTGGATGATTGGTGTAAGTGTCCGCAATATGTGAAAACTAGTTTGGTACTATGGTTTACCTTTAAATTGGAATCTCCTTTTCTATCGTTCCTGGAATCCGAGGGCGGAGTGTGAGTTTTGTTTCGGCTTAACTTTACTATCGCGTTCACGTTTCCGTGACGATTTGTATGGAGAAATGTGCAGCGCCTCTAGCGGATAGTTTGCAAAACGATTTTTTTTCACAGGGACTTTTTTCGAAAACGCGAACGCGATGGTAAAGTTAAAAACGAGACAAAACTCACACTTCGCACACAGCTGTTGAGGCCTGTTGTTAGACAATCCCAGGTGGATTATTTATAGATTTGCAGAGGGATTCATGGTACATCACTAGGCACTCCCGAGAGTTCTGCAGCGTTTCCACTTCAACGTTCCTCCCCTTTTAACCCCCCGTCTGTGTTAAGTGCATTTTAAGCCGTTTCCTGATTTTCTTCATCTGATGGAAATTTGAAAATGCGTTTTATTGACGCGAGTCGTTGCTGGAATGTCATTTAGGCCCGTATTAATAAAACCATTCACAAGATTGAGAACAGTCTTTTGACCGGTCTCAAGTAAACGTGTTGATTAATAAACCGAACTTGAGACCTGAAAAGCACGTGCTTACTCGAGCAGTACTCACTTGAGAGTTTAACGTATTAATAAACGGAACTCAAGACTATTCATTCGCCGTTGAGGCGAATATTTGACAAGTGATCTCAGCTGAGTAGACCTCAAGATTGGTTTATAAATTAGCACGGAGCTTGAAATAGCGACAACTTCTTAAGACGCATCTCGGTTGACTGTACTGTACTTGACTGTATCAAGACTTGTATTGAGATTGGTTTATTAATACGGACCTTAGTTCCGTATTAGAGAATGATTCTCACGTCTGTTTGTTATGGCCATCCTTGTCTCCCCGCAAAAATTTGAATTTATCTATTCCTTTGACTAGAGCAACAGAGCTTTGAATTTGTTCGTGATTACTATTTTGGAAGAAAAAACTAATTACTTAATTAAATACCTTTATCATATAAGCCACAGGATGTCCACTGATGAGCATAGGCCTCCCCCATTTATTTCCAGATTTTCGACCAAAAACATCGTTTTAATGGCGATACTTTGGCGATTGGCCCACCCCCTGTCACGTGTGCTTTTCTGTAGTATAGTTCGTACGGTGTACTATGGACGTTGTAAGCAACCTCGTAATATTTGAAACATTGATGCTTGGGATATCTCTGATCACCCCATTTGGGATAAAGGTCGTGATTTCATGTAATATAATGGTACTAAAACGGAAACACGATTTAAAGAATATACCGGATGAGTTGGGATGAGTAGTTAATTTTTTTTTTCAAAAATTTGACGGTCGCGTTTATAGCCTATCATTAAATTAAATAAATAAAAACGAAAATATGAGTTCCAAATAAATTTCGTACGATAGGAACCCTACGAATACCGCCATTCGCATATCAATCTCCGGCCGGCGCGAGCGTAGATGATAGTTTTAAAAAAAAAATCTACTGATGATAATAACTTTTATTTCACTTACCTAATATGCCCTATTTTTTTCCTTACGGTAAAAAACCTTATCCGGTATATCTCAAAGTAACGTCTCAATATTTGTTGATGAATTTGGGATAACGGTCGTAATGTTATGTATACTATTACTGACGATTTAAAATTTGGACACACCCTAATTATTCGTATTACAATAATTGTCCGGTTAACTCACGTTTAAGCTCTTACCTCTAAGGCCAGTAAGTCCATTAGAGTAACAAATATACGTATGTGTGTATATGAGAGTGAGGCGGAAATGCGGAGGCCGCATCCGCGTCGCTTCCGCGCGCCCGCGCACGTCGATTGCAATCTATGCGACCCAATGCACGGGATGTAGCGAGATTTCGGAGTAACAGCACTTTTTGAAAATGGAATGCGTCACTGTCACTAACTTTACTGAGACATTCGAAATTCAAATTACCTCTGAGGCTTCAGGAGTATTTTTTTTTGATTATTCTCCAACAATGTAGGAAGGCAAAGGGATCGTGCCCATACAGCCTCGTCTGTAGTATTCCTTTATATTATTCAGTAAAGTGGCCGAATACTTTACGGCGGATTTAAGAGGCTTCTTGTGGGCAGCCGAAAGCTTCATTACGCACTTCAATTTACACTTCCCTTCATTTGTACACCATCACTAACTTTTGCCGTACAATATTTTGCCGTTATTAAACTTCAAAACGCATAATGCACAAATTTCAAGAAATAAAAACTAAAATGCAACATTACTCGCTGAGTTCCCGTTAAAAAACCGTATTTTTTTTGCTTTGAGCTGCTATTAGGACAACGAGGGAATTTAGTGCAGGGAATTTGGGTCAGCAAAACATACCTATGGTGAAAATATGAAGACTAGCTTTAACGGTTAAGCTGCTAAAGCTTTGAGACAGAATCTAAAAAGGACTTCCTGCGGTGGTACAGGATGTCCCATATGGCCTTAATCATGAACCACTTTAAACTCTTCTCTTGTACCTTGAGGCAGCGAGGCCCAATCCGCGTCGTGTCGTGGTATTGAAGTGCCTCGTTCTATATGTGATGGATGAATAACATCTCAACGTTTCGCTAATTGTTTAGCTATTGTTTAACCATTGTTTATTTGTACACACTTGAATTGTGGTTTATAAACTTATGTTTTTTTTTGTAATGAGTCTGTAATGCCGAGTAATGAATCATCCTGTATCGGAGAAACATTCTTAACTAGCTGTTGCCAGAATTTTGTAGGTAAATCCTGACTGTTATCTCAAAAGGTCGAATCCGGCTAGGGGCATTTGTTTGTATGATGATTATGGACATCTGTACCCGAGTTATATATGTTTTCAATACAATACAAATACTCTTTATTACGCAAAATAATTTACAATATTTTCTGATGATTACAATAGAACACACTTAGGCGCACTTATCATTAAAAGCGATCTCTTCCAGACAACCCACAGCTATGGGAAATTTGTAGATAGCAAACAGGTAGGGTGCACGATACTACAACGATATTTCAAATGTATTTATTTCCAAAAAAAAATGTGTTTTGGTAAATATCAACCATCTGGTATCCATACTTAGTGTGTAGCCTAGTTGCTTAGTGTGGAACTAGATGGCGCTGTATGCTTATTTATACTTTTCGCTTGCGTATTCCATCAGTGAAAGTTCAGAAATCGCACCACAGATTTTTTCAAAACCTACCCACATTTTACTTATTATTTTCATGTAACGTGTTTTGATTAATACGTACATAACAGGACGACAATCTCATTTAACTCTATAATTTAATGTAACCAAGAACGTTTTACTGTAACCAAGAACGTCGTGCCTGATTGTAAAGTGTCTTGCAGGTGTTGCCAGCTGAATGTATGGAGTCAAGATATCTGGAGTGACAGCAAAAAGGATTACAGTGAATCAACTAGTGATGTGACTACAGTTACAAATGTAACGACATTAAAATATAAGAAAGTGTAACGTTATAACGTTTCAAATGTTACCGAATAACGTTTAGGACAGCTTTAATCTGTGAAGTGTTAATTATAATCTATGGTCGGTCCAATGATGTGGTTCAAGAGAGAACCGAAAGCGGTTTCTGAGAAGAATGTGGAGAACGGTGTTGTGGGGAAGTTGAGGAGGAAGAAGGCAGTGTTGTTGAAGCCGACGAGGGAGTCGAGTGAGAGGGAGACCTCCACAGAGAGCGAGAAGGAGAAACGACGTTACTCTGACATACTTGATATAAAAGTGTCACAAGGTTTGAAATTTCATGCTCTCATTTGGCCCGGGATTTAGTCCAGTGGTCTGATAGCGTTTCCTTGTCAATTATAATAACCGTTATTAGTGTTCGTCACGTTAGCTGTAAAAAAGATATGCTATAACTGGTTTATAAGTTAATACGTCTCATTGAAATTAATAAGATAATGTCAAGTTCTAGGCGTCTTATGTATCAAGATAAGTGTGTATTATGTCAGAGCGTAGCGGGCCGCAGCGGGGCGGGTCGCAACACAAATTTACCCGCTATATAATGAGCTGTCGCAGATTATGCCGGAGTGGAGCGGGTCGTACGATCTGTGCCGCGTCCCGTCCCGTTGCAGTCCAACACAATCCCCGACCGGATTACTCAGTGTAATTGATTGAGTCACACATAATGTTTTACGAAACTAGTAAATAATCAAATGACATCATAAATGGTACGAGCACTGTTATTAAATAAATTGACAGTGCTAATATAATAAATGGGGCAATGCTAATAAAATAACAAAAGTAACATAATATAGACTGACCTAACCTACTTTTAATAATGGATTCTAAACGGGTTATACACGCTAGCTGCTGTCATAATAGTAATGACAACCTTGACCTACAGATTTTGTTGGATAATGAATGACATAATCAGATTAAAACCGATTGAATTTAGGTACAAATCAATATCTCTGTTTCTAGGGTGTCAGTGTAGTCTTTAGTAGAGTAACTTAATCTGTGCTAGTGAAACGTAGGTGTTGCACTCCGTACTCTGTCCTTTATCAATATGTGAGTAGATCTTAAGATGTAATTAATGGGCGCAGCATTTTACGGAAAGAGATATACGAAGCGAATAAGGATGGTTGTATTGATAGGGGAACACCACAGCGAACGAATATGATCAAATCGGTGACGCCTCAAAGTCAGGAGGAAAACCGACGAGCATGTATTAGGTCCTTACCTATGCAATTGGCGTTTAGTATGAAAAATTTCATTAAGACTGTTTTTCCATACAAACATTTTTGATTTTTTTTTTTTGGGAACGGCAAATCCAAATTTAGCTAAACTTTGTGTGCATTATCGGATAACATTAAGTTAAGTATAGGCAGCGTTAATTTTTAAAAGTGACCACTTTATAAAAGTTTCAGCGAATCTAAGAAATGATTATTGGAAGCACATGAAAAGAGCTCTGTTCAATTTTTTTTTATTATGTGATTTAGCCCAGAAATTAAAAAATATTTCATGTGAAACCGTAAAATAATATTCCATTTTCCAAATAAAAAACAAATTTGGATATAGCTTTGAAAATCGCAGGAATTGGTACATATGATTTACGAAGAAAAAAAACTCCAATTTAATAATATTCTCGAGAAAGTATATGGTTATCTATTTTGATAATTACGAACGCAATAAATTATTACCACAGCAGACCAACGAAAACTGTCTGGCCAGGACCCACAAAAAACCGCTGTCGGTTAATAACCGCCATTGTGACGTCACCGCCTCAGACGTAGTCGGTAAAACATGTCGATATTTTAGCTAAAATCAAAGGGTGTTTTGTTGAAATGTAAATATGCCATGGAGTCTCTTTCCGTTAGGCGACGAAGAGATCATGCTTATAAAGACCAGTGATGGATTAGTGTCACTCGACACAACAACAACAACCAAACCGAGTACTTAAATATGTACCCCGCTGGGGATCGAACCCGCGACCTCCAAATCGTAAACCCAAGTTGTTTACATTGATCAACGGAGGCGGTTCTGAGAAACTTATTATGAAGCTATACGTACATACGTACGTTTATATTTAGTTATATTCCAATAGTTATGACTACATATTATGATGCAGCCAGTAATCGTTTCCCGCCGCATCGCGTGACGGTTTACGTCCTACGACTGCGTATTGTTTTTTTTTTCACGGGTCCTTCCCGCGCATTCTAATGTGTGTGATTCATTCAAGCTCCGCGCGATTGGACGGTTCGATTTAAAATAGCAGTTACTTATATTCGAAATTTATATGTGAAAAGGTTTGACGACCGGCTGGTGTAGTGGATATTGACCCTGTCAGAGAATCCAACTGTTGCGGGTTCGAATCCCGCGATGGGTAAATGTTTGGTTGGTGGTAGGGCATTTTAAAATGTCCGCCTGGCTAGCTACCACCATCTTATCTAAATCTGCCGCCAAGCAGCAATGTTAATAGCATTGTTGTGTTCCGGTTGTCATAGATAAGATAGCCAGTCCCCCAAATTTGTTGGGGTTTCCGGGTCAGTACGCTTCCATCTTCGACCTCATCTTCACTTAACATCAGGTGTGATTGAGGTCAAGTACGAACACGTCGTGCATAAAAAAAAGCACATATAGAATCGATGCCGGCTATAAAAATATGGGGTTATATTAGGTCTTTACCTATGAAATTGGAGATTTTTTCCTTCGTTAATCATATGTACCAACTCCTACGATTCTATAGCTATTTCCAAATTTGTTTTTTATTTGGATAATGGAATATATTTTGAAGGTTTCACATGAAATATTTTATTAATGTCTGGTCTAAATCATGTAATAAAAAAAATTTGAACACAGCTCTTTTCATGTGCTTCCCATATTATTTTTTAGAGTCGCTGAAACTTTTATAAAGCGGTTACTTTTAAAAATTAACGCTGCCTATACTTAACTTAATGTTATCCGATAATACACACAAAGTTTAGCTAAATTTGGATTTGCCGTTCCCAAAAAAATTTCAAAAATGTTTGTATGGAGAAAACAGTCTTAATGAAATTCTTCATACAAAACGCCAATTTCATAGGTAAGGACCTAATATTTTTGTCCTTAATTATTTATCTAATTAAGGAATGATAAACACCCTATATGCGGAAACATAACAGTAACTGAATTCGCAACAATCTTTTATTTTTTCTAGTCATATTGATTACAAAATATATGATTTATTGGGGGTATATCGACTTTTTGGTATAGAAAATATAACCTTGTACTGTACAAATTAAAGACAATGTTTTGACTGTTTGACCGACTTAGAGATCATCGCTCAACCCAAACGCGTGGGCTGAGGTCAATGCAAATAGGCTGGGGTATTCTTTAGGCACTTTGTATGCCAAAATTAATCTACCACAGAATCATTAAGACCGTAGCGTAATACCGTAGAAGAAGATAGCGTAGAAGTGCTTGAATGTTTGTTATTATCATTGCAATTAAAATCAAGTAATCCTTATCAATGCTGTATACTACGAAACGATGTAATACCTTACATTATAACGACGTATTATCTCCTTGAGATTAAGTAACGTGTCAATGTCTGCTCTAGATTTTACACTTACGGTCTGTTCAGACGATGCGAGTTGCTTGACTTGACTGATTTATTATTTTTGAGTAAATAGCTCGAGCTAGTCTAAAAGGTTGCAATGTGGAAAATAATGTTTGCAGTTACAGTACTCGTGGCGCTACGAATAGTGGAGTTAAGTAATGTTTAGCGCGATTCTTGGATGGGTGGCCGCTGGTGGCTTTTTTGCGAGTGTTTTCGTACTTCGGTGGACACATTCAGTCACACAGACACACAGTCTTGGCTGTTTTTAACGTCAAATATCAACGCCCGTGTTGTTGTTTTCCGATGTGATGGATAAGAGTGGCAGTGAAATTACTTCTTAGTCCTCCCATCAAAATTTGGGCGATCTCTAGAATTGTATGCTAAAGTAGCAGCTGAGAAATTTGGCATTCTCTTTAAAGTCTGAGCTTTTGGCTCTTTACCAGGATCTTCTGGGATAGTTCGGTCAAATAGCAAATGGCTGTCCTCGACTTAGTGGCACGACGGTGATGATTCGAAGTTTGCGAAATGCAGAGCCTTGGACACCATCATAAGGTCACCAAGGTCTGTATTGCTTATAAGCTTGTGTAGGGTCGTTATCCGTACACTGACATGCAGAATATTTGCAATGAGCAGTTTTGCTCTCCAACAGCCAAGGCATGGAGTAAACTCCCAATCTTTGAATCTTCAATAACGATGTGAGTAGGCATTTATAGAGTTTGCATGCTTCATTCAACACATTTCCATCAGGTTATATGGTGGACATCGCGTCAGCAAATGTCTTCAGGGTGCAGTGCATCTGTGACCGCTGTATTTGAGGTCACATTCCATCAATAATAAAAATCGTAAGGCCAGAAAATCATGAATCGCTGTGAATCAACGCTTTAAAATGTCCAAAGTTTTTAGTAGTTTTGTCTATAAGGCGGTCTAATGATTGTTTGTAAAAACCTCTTGTTTGCTATGAGAATAATGCATTTGTGTCAATAGTAGAAATGGTGTTATTGAAGGCAATAGCATTTGTTGTATACAGTTTACAAAACAGCGGACATTTTTATTACACATAATTATTAGAACAAAATCGTGTTAGATATATATCTGACTGTATATACTACCAGATAGTAAGCCCAAGTGGTAAGGTGGGTTATCTAAACTGGTTACTGGCTGGTTAACTGGCTCTGAAAACTTGCCATATTTTATTAAGAAAGCGAAATGCAATATAGGCAGAATCATTTATCCGTCTTCTCCAATTCTGTAGACCTGGTAGTCCAGGTCTTGGATTGGAGAGATTAATAAGTCGGAGTATAGTTCCTTGTAGTCAAGGAACTATACTCCGACTTATTAATTAGCATATTCCTACAAATGATTGAAACTAAGCTATCGACATACTACTGAAGCATTCGTTTAAGCAGATTTGGTTGTTCGCTTATTATACTATGACATAAAAGAATACAAACTATTTCTACATCTGATGCAACTGATCAGTGGCGATACCTTCAAATAAGGCTAAAAGCCCGTCTTGCCTTACCAATTACCTATTCGATCAGGAATATTAACTTAAACAGCATTTGAAATCTATGATTTAAACATTGACGACCGATTGGTGTAGTGGATAGTCACTCTATCAGCGAAACCAACAGTTGCGGGTTCGAACCCCGCGAGGGGTAAATGTTTGTATGATGAATACGAACATTTATTCCCGAGTCTTGGATGTTTATATAAATATTTATGTATGTTTATCCGTTATCTAGTATACATAGCACAAGCTTTGCTTAGTTTGGGACTAGATGATTGGTGTAAGTGTCCGAAATATTTATTTATTTATTGGCACTTGTCAAAGTGAAAAGTCCTGCGTGGTCACTCATCTAATTTCACTAGCTGTGTAAAAACCACAAGAACATTGTCGGACTTGCCCTATTTTGAAATCCTAGGCACCCCACTGTAATCGTCTACATAGGACGTTAGCTTCTGTTAGTCAAATATTTACCGTAGGTACAGTAAACGATTTACGACATAATTGAAGGAGACGCGTCTCAACATGCGATAAGATTAGGCTAAATGGCGTTAAGCAAGATATACCGTTTTAGGGTTAAGTTTTCTTAGTAGTTAGGTAATAGATTAAGTTGTTGTTAAGGAAAGCGTAGTTGCATCTCATTCTGTGAGCAGTGTTGATAGCTAGTTTCTCGCTAGCTCTTCTCAGTAGTGGTCGCGTTCCGAGCTAATGATAGTTTAAAAAACAAATGACGTTCATTAGTGCATATTGTATTGCCTACATGAATAAATGATTTTCATTTCATTTTCATTTCATTTCATATGGAACTGCCTCACAGCGGACAGTGGACTGAAAATCAATTTTCATAGACTTGTGATTAGATTAAAGGGAAATTTTTTTGCTTGTAACATGACATCGTTTGTTACCCGCGACGTAGGTGTCAAAATCAAAAATGCTTTATTTTGTAAAGTACACAGGGTACACTTAAAATAGTCAATTTTACATTTTTTAAGCTACTGCTTGTTCAAAATGGAATTATCCCCTGAGAAGAACAAGCAAGAAACTCGAAGGGTTGCTCTTTTAAAATCAGGCTTTGATTTTACATAAAGGTTTTTATATTTCATTATTAATTGTGAAATAGCCTGGCATGCAAACGATCTGATTATGTCCAGGTATGATTATCATCTAAATAATCTGATATTTTATAATTATGCTTTGTAAATAAGTTTCTGTTTTATAGTATCTTTAAATTTATTGAAAGGAAGATTTTGTATATCAACTGGAACCTTATTGAAGTGTGAGAGTGGAAAGTTGTATGTTTCGTCCAAGCGACTGAGCAGGAAAAATAATATCTCGAGCGACATAAACGTTTATAGTTAGTGCTGCTAGGACGTCGATGGGTAACGATTTAAAAATTGTATGAAAATATGATTTTTTTTATGCATTTCATTTAGTATCCGCCGTTTAGTTTAATTTTCTCTGTAAGTTGATAAATTTCCTATATTACATTCCATATGAGAATTCGCATTATTGTACGTCGAAATAAACGCTTGATGATTGAAGTAATCAGTATATAATTACATAATAAACAATTAGAAGACATGTCAGTCTTCTCATAAATATATTTAGTAGACTCTAAATACGATTATGATGTCATCTGAGTATTTATCCGGAATATACTGGATGAGATTTTTTACCATAAGGAAAAAATAGGGTTTTTTTTATGCACAACAGGTTGGTACATGACCTTAATCACACCTAATGTTAAGTGAAGTGGAGGTCGAAGGTGGAAGCGTACTGATCCGGAAACCCCAACACATTTGGAGGACTGGCTATCTTATCTCTGACAACCGGAACACAACAATGCTATTAACATTGCCGCTTGGCGGCAGATTTAGATAAGATGGTGGTAGTTAGCCAGGCGGACATTTAAAACCGAGTAATTAAACATGTACCCCGCTGGGGATCGAACCCGCGATCTCGGAATCGTAAACCCAATGTTGTTTACATTGAGCCACGGAGACGGTTATATTAGGTATACTAGGTAAGTGAAATAGGAGTTATTGGCATAGGTAGTTTAATTATTTTTTTCAATATCGCACGTGCCGGGCGGATATTGAGATGCAAAATTTATTTGCAACTCATATAAATAAATAAATATATCCATGGACATATACAGACAGCGTCATCTAGTTCCACATTAAGCAACTAGGCTTGTGTTGTGGATACCACCACCAGATATACTACACAAATACTTTTTTTTTTTTGTAAATAAATACATATATAAATGAAAAACATCCATAACTCGGGTACACATGTCCGTATTCATTTTTCTAACAACATTTTTCTAACCACTACACCAAACAGGTCGTCATATGTTTTCTAAGTTTGCTTTATTTATTTAATTTAAATTTAAAATAGGCGACAAACGCGACCGTCAAATGACACAATTTAATGCTTTATGCGATGATGGTCTTGAAAAAGAAAATTAAGCTACCTATGCCAATACCTTCTATTTGATTTCCTATATATGTCTAATGAAAGGAGGGTCATGCTGGATAAAGTGTCATCGTATAACCATCCGGTCTTCTACACCGATTTAGTGGCGACCCGACATAATTTCCAAGCCTTAGGAAATTTTGCCATTGGCATTATTACTATTGGCATTATTATTGACGGTAGCCTTTTGCTTCCTAAACATTAACACTCACTGCGTTGTGGCGCTGTCCGTGTTGTATCAAAACTGGGTGTCAAGCATAACTTGATCCCCTTCCTCATAGGTTAAGCCTTAGTGCTGATTTTGAATTCATTTAGCTACACTCCCATTTGCCGAGGGGGGGGGGGGGTGAGAAACTTCTTTCCTACTTCACACCTTTAACTCTTCTTTAATTAGTCTGAGGCCCAAGGTAGCAATAGAGACACGTAGGGCACCGTCTACCTTCAGTAGGCGCCGTGCAGAGTATCACTGTTGATCCTGGCTTACAGGAGTTGCAGTGGGAGGAGTGTGGAGGCGGGTAATTACTATATATGTCCAATTTTTTCCCTTACTATAAATAAACTCATCCGGTATTTAACGAGCTATTATTCTATGTAACTGAATGGTTCTGTTGTGGTTAACATAATTCGAAAGTGGCCAGTGGACTTTCCTTTCAGATCTTTATTTTTCCGCAAACAAACCCCATTTACATAGAGTGCGTAAATCTCTAATCTTTTCTAAATCCACGTTCCGTTTCACGTAGAAAGTGGTCGCACGGTCGTTTAAGTAACAACTTAAACGCTCAAGCGTTATTGTATGTTAATAACGATTAAGCAAATAACTCCCGTTTTTTGTTTTGTTGGAACGGGTTCCGACGGCCGCCCTGAGTCACACAGTAATCTTGACATTGTCTTATTAATTGTCTGATCGATCATTGAAATGCTTTTTGCTCTTCATCGGGTCATTGTTTCGTAATTTTTTTAAATTGACACCGCATCAATCTTTTACAAAGGACATATAAATTTGTGAGCAGACAATGCTCTTACGATTTAGCAACTGGAATGCGAAAAAGGTTAATGAAATGGCAAGGAAACGTTATAACCATAATAGTGGTTGGGTTTTTTTTAACGCGGTAACATTTCTACAGATAGGCGAGATGAAAGCGACGAGTCATTATACGAATCGGCGGATTGTCACAGTGACGCTATATCGGCGAGCGATGACGCTTTGCCCAGACTCGGCAAAACGCCGACGATGAGCAAAGAGTCCCTCAAATTAGCAGTCACAGACGAGGAGGTGGATCTGACGAAAAATAAAAAGGGACACAGAAAAACAATGTCGCTATCGAACCCTTTAGAAATAGTGAAGACTTTGGGTGACGAATGGTTCGACACGACAAAGAAAGAGCTCGAGAAGAACGACAAACTAAAGTCAAGGGAAAGCCTTTGGAGTGAAGAAGACAGAGATTCAATTCACGGTTCTACTATAAAACTTGATCAAATTAGAAGGGATAGTAAGAAGGAAAGTATTAAAAGCCAATCCAGTAGTAGGAAAAGTAGTACGAATGAGGTCCCTAAATCTAGAAAAACAAGTAAAGGTTCCTCAGTCAGTGCTTTAAACTTTCTCAGAAGAAAGAAGACTCCGACGACTACTGTGAAACCTGTTGAAGCTGTAGCAGAAGTTGTGGACAAAGTTATCAGTACCGATGAATTATTGAACTATACTAAACTCTTTCTAGAAGAAGAGAAACGCTATTCCTCTGTAAGGGAGAGTAAACCACCAATAGAAACTGACTCTGATGAGGAAATGCCTTCTCCTATGCCCATTGGAGATCAACGAAGGAGGCTGAGCAGGCAGACTTCTAGAAGTAAAAGTAAGATGCGAGGCAAGAGTCAGACCGTGAAAGTGAATACACTGAGGAAATCGCACAGCGGTACTTTAAAGAAGGGAAAGAAGAAAAGTGTAAAGACGCCTTCTATTGGAAGAAGCAGGCAGGCGAGTGTTGTGGAGCAAACTCCGATACTGAAGAAGAAAAGTTCCGATTCGACGAGGCAGAATTCTTGGCTGTTCAGTGCGTCGAAAGGTGAGTCAATTTCTTTTGTGATTGTTTTACTTTGGATGTTATTTAATTTGCCGTCCTAGGGCTGTGGCAGTGCAGTCGAGATAACATTGAAAGTGGCCACAGGCGGAATGAGCGTGGTGGAGTACCGCGTGTATTTGTTCTTCCGGCTTTGGATAACTTTGATGGTGATGAAAATTGGAAAGTAAAATTTATGCCGTTATACGACAAATTAGGGAGGCAACTGTTGTGTTTCTCGTATTCTATTTAAACGTATATTTAAAATATAAATCCTCAAAACATTTTCCTTCTCATGAAGATGCATGTAGTTTCACAAAATTATGAGTCTCAGAAATAGAAGAGTTCTCCTAACCTTACCTTCCCCTCATGATATCGTAAATTGTCGCTCGGACTGCATTTCGCTTACATCCGTGATAGCTTTACAAGTGCCTTGTTACAGAGCTCGGCACATCCAGCATAAGGTTTTCTATGTACCTCCTAAACGAACTAATTTTGGCCAAAATGAGCTCATTACGCGTCTTTCTAAATGCCTACTCCAAACCTATATTCAAATCTCATATTCTAAAGAAACTCATGTACCATTAAGCTCATTATCTATTTATTGTATTTTTTATTTTTATATTATGATTTTACATTTATTTTATTTTACATATTTATACTTATGCCCATGTCCCTATAATATTTAGTGTGTTTAGTCTTACATGCATTTGTATAATTTACACACGAGATGAACGTCAATTTAAAATATGTACAAAACTTCGTTTGCAACATCACAAAAATATATCAGTTTATTTCAGCGTTGTTTCTTTGGTGATTTTTATAGTTTTTGCTTAATATTAGGACATCCTGTCATTGGCTAAAATATTCAACCCGTGTATAATCTGTTCAAGTATGTTTAAAACTGCTGTTGGTTGTCTTGAATAAATAAATAAATTCTTTAAATAGAAATATTTTACAGATATAGACATCACATTTAACACTTTGTTCTAAGTACGGCGAGCAAATAGAGATCTTTTCCAGCAAATTTTTGTTAGAAGAAAAGGAAATGTATTTTAAGTAGGCATAGAGTATATACTTACCAAACAGAATGATAAAATAAAATAGCCACTGTTACACACAAAAGGTGAGAAATGGGATGAATACGTACTTAAAGTACATAAAGTAACCTATAAGATTTACTTATATGAAATCGGACCTGATATCATAGAAATGACAATATTATTATCAGTACATATTCCTTTAATAAATTACATAAATAAATTACTAATCTTCACATGCATACATTTTGATTTACATTAGCAACAACGGTTCTTTTTGCTTGAAAATGGTGTCGATTCGGATGTACACCAACTAAACTAAAACCAGTTTTGGAGTGGTGCCGTCGCATCGTTCTGTTGCAGGGAGAAAGAGGCAGTTACTACTTTAAAACTGGTTTTAGTTTAGTTGGTGTACATCCGAATCGACACCAATGTACTGCTTATTAAAATGTTACCTAAAAACTTCTAGTACTTTGGGATATCTTATCAATTGGAATTGAATTAAAATTCCTTTGTTTCGAGTAAAACATTACTCATATTACATACAATAGTTATAATAAATGGATATATTGTATACTATTATAATGACTGCTTTACTGACGTGCGCGAAGTGGTCACCCATCGAATTGTCGACGTCGACGTGCATTGTTTACCCTGTACATGTATCAATATGGAAGGTGATTATAGATTATATAAAATATGCTCCGTGATTATATTTTGTGGTTGGAAGATCTTAAGCACCGCAACGATCTCACCATTCGTTAGATGTGCCTTGATTAAAGACTTCGTTTTATGCTTTTAATTTCAAATAAAAAATTTCACGGCCAAGAAATTATTTTTGATAATATTTGTTTATTAGACTAGTTAATGCTCATGGGATAACACAAACATCGTCTAGTTGAAGAATTTCACGAGTTAATTAACGCATTTTATTACGGTCTTTATGAACATTTTTAGAATTAATTTTAGAATTAATAATTCGTTGATTTATCTCCGCTGCAGAATTAGTAACATTTGCACCGTTTTTAAAAATATCTCAAGACTGGCCGACCCGTCGTTCCGTGGGTGCCATAAAAAGCGACTAAGGGCCGTATCGATCTTGAGATTGAGATCGCGTCACAGTCTCAATACTACTTTTTTGGATACTGTTTTAATATGCAACAGATTCTCAAGCATCAACTTAAGGTCATCTCAATCTTGAGAACGGTTTATTAATACGCGCCTTAGAGACTTAAGTAGTTAGTAGTAACATTTTTAAATATTTTACTTAACCTACCCAAACTTATTTAAGATACTTTCAAAATTCTTTTTTATAGTTTAAATTCTATGCCTACAGTTTCATAGTGTTATCGTACTACATGCATTTGAGTGTTGTGCTCGTCTGTATTGGAGTTCATACCAGAAAATTTTAGTTTAATTGATTTTGTAAGATGCAATCTATGTACTCTGTTGGTGAGCCTAAATAAATAAATAAATAGAGACTTTTCATCAAAGAAACGTCTATAGATTTGCAATTTTTAAACAAACACATTTTAGGTTTGAGATATCTCCTACCACTCCATTTGGGATAAAGGTAAAGTTATGTATGTTTAATCTTCTCGATATAAATACGGCTATGCTCTTTAATAGTTTTATTGGTGATGTGCAGCGTCACCTGCCAAACTTTTCTAGATAGGATTACTTTTATGTTAATGTTGATATTAGTTTATATTTTTATGACTTTTGTTACTTTGTGGAGTTGGTTGTCCATGGCGGATGTAATAGTCCTTCAGCTCCTTGAGTTTTCTTATTTTAGTCTAGTCGGAGGCCCCGTCTATTTCCAACTTGTAATGCTTGAGCTGTTCCAAACTGTTGGAACAAACGTTTGGCTGTCCAAACGCAAATGTTTTGGACGGGGGTCGTGACGCTTTGTATGTATGTATTAGGCTGGATTTTTCCATCAGATAGCTGGATCCGAAAGTCGGATCCGACTATTGGAAGGCGTTGGAGCGTTGAAGGCGTTACTTTGTTTGAACATTCAACACACGTCCAATCCGATAGTCGATAGTCGGAGGTGTTTACGATTTTATTATCGGTTTTTTTCTTCTTTCCCGTCAACACGAGCAAATATTTTCCATTTTCAATTTATTTGGCAATAAGTAACAGTAATTCGTCATCCATGAATATGATCAGATTGTTCAGACAATCGGAAACACAATCTTACGTATATTCCCGCCTTTAAAGTCAAATGTTACTCAAATATCTCTTTTCACCGTGAATCAACTGCGCGCGCACAAAGCCGATATCTCGTCGAGCATCTCATCTGTCAAAGGGTGACCTCAGTTCGATCTTGAGAACTTGTCGGGCTACCTTGCGCACATCACGACAGCGTTCTTATACACGTGTACTTGTCATCGTTTGTCTCTTGTTATTGTGTATAGCGGTATGTCCCATTGAGTTGGATATGTGCGTCGTTTTCTTGAGCACACTTTTGTCATCACTTGTTGTAATAGGTACAGTTGAAATCAAAAGTGGAGGACGTAATACATTTTCTTAATTTACTGCATAGTAATTTTATTTTATTTTTTATTTTATTTCTTGGTACACAAAACAGATTACAATCGTACATGAGAAGAACTTAAAGTTAACTTAGATTCGAACTAGATTGGAATCCCAAGCATGTATACTCAACATGGTTAAACAAGAACAAGCGTAATTAATGTTTTTTTTTTTTTAAGAATACCGACAGAATAAAACATTTTTAGCTTTGACGGATCTTGTAGCTAAGCATCAAAGTAAAATTGGGATAGAACTCAGTTGAGGACATCTTTTACTAGCCTTTTAAATGATATGGTTAATGTTTTCATAATAGATATACTGGGCGTATAAAATTGATGTTCATTTACAGATGATAGATAGATAAAGCATTTATTTACGCTACTGCGTTCAAACAAAAAAATAATAAAAATTATATATACATACAAATAAAAATAAAGATGTCAGGTCTCTGAACAGGGATTTAATCATAAATTCATCATATATAGAGATAGAAAACCTACTAGTGGTATTTTCAATGTTCTGTAACTTGATTATGTCAAAATACTGTCCAGCGATTTTTGAGAAAATGTATGTTAGACCGCCTAATTGTGTTCTATTGTTATCATCAAAAATTATTGTTAATTATTTTGCGCAATAAAGAGTATTTGTATTGTATTGTATTGTATTGTTAATTTGGTTTTGTATACAGGGTGAATTTGAATTCATGTAATTCCCTTTAACTGGTGACGCCACTCATGATCACGAACAACTTTCCCTAAGGAACAATAGTCGAATTCGATCAAAAAGTTTTTGATTACCCATACACAGTAAACCATTCTGAAACCAACTTTAGTATGGAAGTCCAACAATTTTCGGCTGAATTCGGCTATATATTTATTTATATTACAAAACAATAGCAATTAACATAACACCAGACCTCCTTATCGCCTAAATAATCATCTATCCTGTAATAACCCTTCTTACACAGAGTTTCTTTAATGTGGCGTTTAAATTTCTGCTCTGTTAAACTCAATACATGTTCTGGTATTTTATTGTAAAAGCGTATGCCGTGTCCCACAAAGGATGTGCTAACTTTGCTAAGTCTAAATTGATAAGTCGAAATATTACATCTTATCATTCGCAAAATATGTTGTAGCTATACAAGAGCGCTTTTCAAGGCTTCATTATGGGTTAGTAGCATTTTATGGGCATATTGTGTCATCGTGTATTATAGTTTTATCCTTTATTGCATATTATCCTCGTTGTTCAAGGTTTCCTTATTATTAGGTACGTTTAAGGCTACTTGTATGCCGGGTATAAAGATGAGATATGCCTTAAAGTAAACAACATAGGGTTTATGAAACGGAGTATGGTTTGTGGTCTGCTAGAAATACAAAAGAAGAATATTCCGAAAGCATTTGCAACATTTCGAATAGCTTAGCGGTAGCTGCTCAGAGACATCTCGATTCGTTCGCGTTGTGGGTTAGTTAATTATGTTAAGCCCACTTTTGACAATTATTATTTTAAACGAGTATCATTATGATCCATACAATTACTATACACCACCGTACAACATGATCTTTATAGAATACACACTTATGGTTGTTATTGAAAATTTTTGCGCTGGTACCCTACCCTCGTACTAGCTGAAAATCAGTGTCTTACCGCTATAGGTGAGGATCCACACTGAGCGATGGCCCATTTGTAGTACAGATACACATACAACTCTATTATAAGTTGTAACAGTTGTACTCAATTTTAGTTTTTATTTTTATTACTGTGAAATAAGGCTACATTTCGTAAGAATAACACCAAGCAGAATGATTGTTGCGTCGAATATTTTTGTATGTGTTTCTGTAATATGCAAATAAACGCTTTATCTATCTATCTATCTATCATCTATCTGTGGTAGGACTCTTTTACTGCCTCAGAAAAGAGGGTTATGGGTAAATAGTGTATGTATGTAGATTTCTTTGGTACGATTTTGAAGTGCAAGGTGGCGCTCGATTCGTCTTAATCCCTAGAGTGTTACAGTATATATTTTATGTTTTTTTTTTATCCACAACGGGTTGGCACTTGACCTTAATCACACCTGATGTTAAGTGAAGATAAGGCCGAAGGTGGTAGCGTACTAATTCGGAAACCCCATGTCTTTTGGGGGACTGGCTATCTTATCTCTGTCAACCGGAACACAACAATGCTATTAACATTGCTGTTTGGCGGCAGATTTAGATAAGATGGTGGTAGATAGCTAGGCGGACATTTAATATGCCTTACCACCAACCAAACCGAGTACTAAATATGTACCCCGCTGGGGATCGAACCCGCGACCTCCGTAACGTAAACCCAATGTTGTCTACATTGAGCCACTGAGGCGGTTAGAAAATTACGTTAATCTTTGCTCGAGATTCCTGCTGTAAACACTTGCAATTTAAGTAAATTTTTCTTTATTTTTTTCTTTCTTTCAATGGTGTTCCCATTCGTCGACAATCCGCTTCAGTGAGCTGGTAACCCTACGCTGTAGGTCACGTGCTTGTGTGGTCGTGAATGGGCAGCCATTATTGCAATTAAAACTTATTAATGGCAAAGGTAATGAGCGCTTGCAGCCAGCACGGCTCGTGAATGAACCGCTATTGGATAATAATGAAACAACATTACGTAAATGAGATAAAAGTTATTTACGAGTTTTATTGGAGAGAACGATCGATAAATAAGAGAATTTATAGGTCAGTTGGAGATAAAAACGGAGAAATGTAACGTGCAGCGTCAAAGAAATAGTTGAGGAAATTCTACGTAATAATACTGTCAATCTGAGTAACATGTTTATATAAACTATGGGCTTTTTTAAGGGAAAATAATACAAATTGCAAATTTAGAAACCCCCGGGAAATAAAATATAAATATAGCTACATATTGTCGACGGCTAAGAACCTATCCCCGGGTGTAAATGAATTAAAAAAAAATTCTCGAGAGAGGATGATATCATCCAATTAAGTATATAAAAACCAAAAAATCCGACGGAATATTTTTAATTATGCGGACGCCACGTTGGATTTTTTACCATAAAATTAATCCCATGACACTCCGGGTATCAAGACGAATTAAAAAAGCTGTTTAGGCTTCAGGATGCGCCATAGGGACACACAATCAATCATTTGATTTTATAGCGTATTTACGCTTTGAAAGAAAGAAAAGTATTTATTGCCAACAAATACAGAAAATTTCGTAGGTATAACATTTTGCATAATTAAATGATTAAATGTATTTGTGGCAAAGGGATTGGGCGTCAGCATTTGCTGCCAATATGTCGTATGGCAATTGACAGCGCTGGTTTTCAGCGCAACCCCTCTCTCATTTAGGTTTTCAAAGTAAAAAACAACAGCATTTAAGTGTCTTATAGAAACTACATAAATACTTACATTCATACATACAAACTTCAAGCATTTAGTTCAACTTCATATACATGATATTTGTTGTATGTCTACTATAATAGAACAACATTGTACCAGCATGTAAATATATTCTTATTTCAATAGATATATGTTTAAATAACAGGCAAGTGCATATGAAACTGTAAATTAAATAGAAAAGAACCAAAAACATGTACCTAAAACATATTCCCGAACGAGTACGACATTGGAACCTTCAAGAAACGAGCCTACACCTTCCTCAAAGGCCGGCAACGCATCTGTGACCCTTTTGGTGTTGCGGGTGTCCATGGGCGGCGGTGATTGCTTTCCATCAGGTGACCCGCATGCTCGTTTGCTTTCATATTAAAAAAAAACACTTATTTAATGTCATTGACTGTGTAAAAACGACAAAAACATTTTAATGTCGGGCTTGCCCTATTTTGGAACCCTAGATACGCCACTGATATTATGCTGTATTTCAAATAATTTTAGATATATTGCCATTTGCCTGGATTTATCGTAATGGAGAAAATACCAGTTAGTGGATAAACCTTTTTATTACAGTAAACAAAAAAATAAAAATAAACTAATTAAATGTGTTGGAAATAGAAATAGGGCTTAAGCATTTATCGGCCAATCAGTATGTCCAAGCTACTTCGTACATGCATACACTAGAAAAAATTACCCTTTTTCCTTGGGCATTCGGGTAAATACATTAAAATAATATCTTAACAGTTAAATGTCTTCGGAACCGAATTTCATCAAACACGGCTAAGAATCTGGACCCCCGTTTAGTGTTTAATATAAAATAATCCGCACTCAAATCGGCCCAAACATTACTGAGATACGTCCGGACAACGACTGAAACACGCACAACACAGTACCCGTCTTTTTTGCAATTATCCGTATTTATATTAGTTGTCGGAGCGTCGGTGGCTCAGCGGTTAGGACTGAAGCACTACTCCCAGGCTGATGCTGTAGATGTCCAGCCCCCCGACCGCCTAACTCAATTGCTTTGGAAATTGCTATCGTTTATGACGTCAATGCACTGTCCGTCCTTGTCATATCGTAACACAATGACAAAGACGGACAGTACTTTGCTATCGCTCTAGCTATAGCTTTGAGTTAGGCAGTAGAGCCCCAGGAGTAGGCCACAGTATGTAGAGAGATGAGTATGAGCCGGATCTTTGAGTCGTTGTCAGTGACAAATATATTAAAAGGTATCACGTTCACAAACAATTACACGTACACAAAATAACTTTTATATGGGTAAAGAGGAATAAACAGAATTTATTTAGTTTTGTAGTTCAAATAATATTAATAGAAAGGTATACGTCCAGTCTTTGAAACGGGACGTGTTTACGAAAATTTATAAAATTTGCCGTTTGCCGGTTCATTTTGCGATAAATTCATTGAAGTTCATAAAGTGTTACGGGTACTAAACGATACAGTAAACCTTTAACAATAATTCGTATTTTGTTATTTTGTAAAAAAAAGTCGTATAACTGCTAAAAAATAAGTTTTTTCTAGCCTCATTTCGCGAAAAAAACAAAAACAGGGTAAGATTTTGGTAATAAAAACTAGTAATTTGAGGAATATTCTTAAAAAGAAAAATACAAGCATATAATACAGATAATCAACATTTGATTGTATAAAAAATTCGATGAAGTTTCAACAAATTTTTTACCTAATAAAAATTATCAGTTTCACTGTTTCGTTTTTCTATAGTATAAAGTGACGAACATTCCGAATGCAACTTCAGTCAGCGCTTGTGCGCCATTGAGATAGGACGTACCGTAGTCGCTCGGCATCAAAATCCCGCAGCCGAATACATCGCTGTGCATATAGGAAAACTCGGTTAGATCAACTGGTTTTAATACTTGTCCCGAAAAGTAAGTACCTATTTATTTTATTTCTTCTTCGTTAGTATTTCAGTGTGTTTCGAAAATTTAGTTTGGGGAAGGTTTCTAATCTTCAAAAACTGCTCCTCATCAGGAAGCGAGCATACATGATGA
This sequence comes from Oegoconia quadripuncta, assembly GCA_949316235.1. Taxonomy (NCBI): domain Eukaryota; kingdom Metazoa; phylum Arthropoda; class Insecta; order Lepidoptera; family Autostichidae; genus Oegoconia; species Oegoconia quadripuncta. The sequence continues at coordinate 12,932,747 of OX438746.1, forward strand.
TGGAGCCGGAAGGTTTACGAAAGATCTTTGTAACCAAACCATGTAACTGTCTGTAGTTTGGACTCGTTTGGTTTGTCTTCACTAGCACTCTAGTGTTATATGAAGACCAGAGTCCTCATGATGGAGGCGGAAAGTTCCCATTCTAACTCTGTAACTGAACGAGTTTAGGCTCGTTTGGTTTGTCTTCACTAGCACTCTAGTCCTAGATGAAGACCTTAGTCCTCACGATGGAGATGGAAGGTTGCCATGGGAACTCTGTAACTAAACCATGTAATCCAGTCGAGTTTGGGCTCGTTTGGTTTGTCTTCACTAGCACTCTAGTCCTAGATGAAGACTATAGTCGTGATGGTGGAGGCGGAAGGTTGCCATGGGAACTCTGTAACTAAACCATATAACCCGGTCGAGTTTGAGCTCGCTTGGTTTGTCTTCATTAACACTCTAGTCCTAAATGAACCAGAGTCCTGATGATGGACCCTGAAGGTTGCCATAGGAACTCGTAATGAAACGACGTAACCTCATGGCAACTCGATGGTATTTACGTTATTACAGATGCTGATCAAATATGGCTATGGTGTACGATCTTTGCTGTCTGGACGGGGACTGGGAAAATAAAACATGAATTCATAACCAAAGACGATCAATTCTGGACGGAGAATATGGAAATACCATTGATCCGTTTTTATAACAATTGCCTCCTTCCAGAGTTAATTGATCCAAGGTTCCAGAGAAATATGGAGTTAAGGGAACACTCGTCACATCTTTCTCATGAAAATATTTTAAAAGCAGTTAATTAAATAAAGGTTATTCCAAATATTTAGTTGTTTATTTTTAACATCTCGTCAACATACCAAAAGGGCTGTCCCGGCGAACTTTGTACACTAATCGGTTCATCCGTTTGGGAGCTACGATGCCACGCATGCCATGACAAGCAAACACAAAAGCACGTCACCTTTCTTTCGTTAGCGCTTAAAAATGAAACAAACTGAATAGTTTTTAAATTAGATAATAAATAATATAACTAGTATAATGAAAAACAACGTGAGTCTTGTAACTTGATATGGAAATAAATAATAATGAATCTTACTAAAAATTTTACTATAAATCAACATTACCTTGTACTGAAATCAGTTATATCGAATATAACAATACTAATGTAAAAATAAATATATTACAAAAAAAAAGTATCAAGGTGTGTTAGTTCTATAGATTCCCACTGAGCGTGCGTCGCTGTGCCTGTGTGCCCTGCGCATGTAGTAGTACGATTCAATACCTAAAATTGAAGCGCATCTCTTCGTAAATGCGTCCTTAAACAAAAGATACACAGAAAGAGAGAGAGAAAGAAAGAACAGGCAGAATTCAAATTTTGTATTTAAAATATTATGAGTTAATCGAGAAAGAAACAAACTAGGAGAATACTGAATAAAGAGAACCAACGAGGCGCATGGCGTCTCGTTACAGGACGCGGTCTCTCAATTTAGGAGGTTCGGGTTGATTCCCAGGCAGGTCAATGTACCAATGAGTTTTTAAATTTAATTACTTATCAGCATTTATCCGACTGCTCTTAAACAGTGAAGGAAAACATCATGAGGAAACATGTATGCCTGAGAAATAAAAATTCAAAGGCATGTGAAGTCCCCAACCCGCATCAGCGTGGTAAAAATAAGAATAAAATATACTGGATATTGCCGAGCGGTTCATGTCCACGCATTCTTACCATCCAGATAGTCAGAAATTTTATAATAGCCTTTGGAATGAGCAGTAAATTTAAATTTAAGAGTGATGTTTTCAAGTGATAATTTTATCCTATGAAATAAAAATATTTTCATTTGATTTGTGATTGAGGGTAAACGCTAACTCATTGTGCATAAGAAAAAATTAGCTCTGTTGCAATTTTGACGGTGTCAAAATAATATTACATTTTCCATTAGTTAATTAAACGAGTTACCACATGTGGATTCGAACTTCGGTCACAACCCAATCCATTTACTAGACCACTGGGTCAAGGATGCCTGTCACCATGTCAAACTGTTACGTTCCACCCAATTAGCATTCGCGACGTCTCCTCTTTGATAGACTGGGTACTAACCGGGTTAATATTTGGGTTAATCTTTGATTAGTTAACTCAACATCGGCTTTGCTTGTCACTAGTTGGCCCACTAGTTTGTGTATTGCTAGATTATATTTTGTTAGTACGAAACCGAAGTAGGTACCTACACCAGCCCCCGCTGTCTCGCGATCGCTATACCACCGATTTCGGTCGTTAAGTCCTAACAATGTTATTCTAAACGTTATAGTGTTCATAATCATATCGGTTTTTGTTGGAAGCTGAATCGTAGTTTCAATGGAAACCGATATTTTGATACTAAAGACTCTAATTCTCCAATTAAAATAACATTGTTAGGACTTAGCGACCGAATTCGATAACATAACGATCGCTATCTATGTCGAGACTGCAGGCCCTGGCCACTTAATTGCATGGATAAGTCTATAATCCCACGAACAACTATAATAATAATAATAAATATCCTTAGACATACACACAGCGCCATCTAGTTCCACAGTAAGCAACTATGGGCTTGTGTTGTTGATACCAGATGGTTGATATACTACATAAATACATTTTTTTTTGTAAATAAATACTTATTATAAATGAAAACATCCATATACATATGTCCGTATTCATCACACAAACGTAATGCCCCTAGCGGCATTCGAACCCGTAACCTTTTGGGATAGTGGTCACACTGAGTCTAATTTCTTAAAAAAATATAGATGGCGTTGTTAACTGATCTCCCGATATTGTTACTGCTTCGCTCAACTCACTTGCATTTACGCCATGCTACTGATGTTTATACCGGACGAATATTTCGGCAGGATATGCAAATTGTTCAATAGCTCAGACTGTCGATATAACGGCTACTGATATCAAGGAACAGACATAGTAATTAACAAGCAAACAAAGAAAACATTCTTTATTGTACAACAATAAGAAGCATAACACAAGGATAAATAAAAAAAAGAGGGATAGTACAATTTGGCGGCCTTATCACTAAAAGCGATCTCTTCCATGCATCGAAATTAGTTGTAATCCAAATATTTAAAGTGAATTTTTGTTTATGCCACGAGCCAAAACGATGTGTTTCTTGTCTGTCTGTGACATCATAGCTTCCAAACAGATGAACAGATTTCAATTCATTAATAATTATTATCGTCAGTTGCCTATCCTATAACATTTCACTTCAGGACCTTGGGTGTTGATTTTTTACAAATAAATAATATATTTTTTTTGACCTCAATCATAACTGATGTTAAGTAAAGATGAGGCTGACGGTGGAAGCGTACTGATCCGGAAACCCCACGTCTTTTGGGCGACTTGCTATCTTATCTCTGACAACCGGAACACAACAGTGCTATTAACATTGCTGTTTGACGGCAGACTTAGATAAGATGGTGGTAGCTAGCCAGGCGGACATTTCAAACGCTCTATCACCAACCAAACCGATTACTAAATATGTACCGGGGTTCGAACCTGAGACCTCCGATTCGTAAACCTTAAGTTCATCACAAAAATACAAACATACATTCGAATCCGAAATTACAATATTGTGATGAATGGGTAGGGACTCAGCAGTGTTGCTGTATGTATTATATCCCATTTAAATCAATATCTGTCCATTACAAATAGAAACGGTCACCAATTGTGTCATCACACAAGCACACCTACCCGAAGTAACAATTAGATATCCCAAATTAGCCTAGCACCGGGAATCGAACCGGCACCGATTTGGCCGCGTGACTCAGAAGGATACGCTATTTATAGTATTGACTTCCCGTGCCGAGTTGCGCGCGCGCATACTGATTGATGCAGCTGGGATTGAAGCGATAAGAGACTTGGATGGATTTGAACAAAGAGGTAGAACGACTTCGATGTACATCAGTATACTACGCCCTTCTACTACTACTACCGGGTCAGTACGCTACCACCTTCGGCCTCATCTTCATTTAACATCAGGGGCGATTTAGATTGAGGTCAAGTGCTAACCCGTTGTGGATAAAAAAAAATACAAAAACTTTTAAACGCTTCCCCTTGACCTCAAAATTTATTTACAAGATTAATTACCTTCTCAAAATATGCCCAAATTACCTTTTATTTTAACTTAGCGAAAATACCATAAGTATGTACTAACAAATATGGAATTAAGTCTGAAATAAAGATTATTATTGTAGTTCCCACATTAACTTTTGTTAATTTTTTCTTTATAAACAGTCTGATCATGACCAGATGGGTAACTGGAAACGCCACTCTTGATTACGAAGAACTTACCGCACAAGGAACCATAGTCGAATTCGATTTGAACATTTTCAATTACCCATACAAATTACACCATTTAAACAACCTTTAGTATGGAAGTCCAATAATTTTCTGCTGAATTCGGCGATGGTGCCTAGTGGAAAGTTGTTCGCAATCAGGTGTGTCGCCAGTAAACAGGAATTACACGAATTACTAAACGTATACATTGATCTGTGAATAGGTACGTAGTGTAAGTACATATTTCTACATAATTTAAGTACCTGCTTTAAAATGCTGTGTACTTACTCTTAATAGCAATTAATATTCACAATATTGTAAGTTTCTTCACTCATGTTTAATGTTACTTCATATAGTCCACAACACAATTAGCACGCGTTAGACGCGTAGTAACCAGTAGTACAACTCGATACAAAAGTTTGCATTCCAATAGGCGCAATTTTTTTTTTGAATGTCAATGCGAAAGTTTGTTGCTGACATAGCCACAAAGCTTCGCCTGCGACTTCGCCTGGGGCTTCGCCCGCGTGGTATAACTTTATCGCGGAATATATTTACTTTAACTGTCCTATGTTTTAATTCAGAGTATCTTCTACTAATATTTCTAAACTTCATCCAAATCCGTTCATTCGTTTCGCCGTGATTAAGCAATAAACATCCCAACTTTCGCATTTATATTATTAGTTAGAAGTTGGATAGTTACATAGCTACATACAGATGTTAGTATAGTTACATACATAGAGAGATATCCCAAACATAATGTTTAAAAGTTTAATGCTTGAAAATGAGCAAAAATCCAACTACAAAATAAAAATCTTATACTCGTAGCAATCCTCTCAACTGTTTATAATATTTGTGTGCACATCAGTATAAATTGTTAGTTAGAAGTTACATAGCTACATACAGATGTTAGTATAATTACATACATACGTAGCGTCACGACTTTTATCCCAAATGGGGTGGTCAGAGATATCCCAAACATAATGCTTAAAAGTTTAATGCTTGAAAATGAGCAAAAATCCAACTACAAAATAAAAATCTTATACTCGTAGCAATCCTCTCAACTGTTTATAATATTTGTGTTCACATCAGTATAAATCAGCTGTCTTGACAATGTATTTGGAGGAAAGCTGTCCACTTTTTCCCCCAAATAAGATGGGCTTTCCGGGTCAGTACGCTACCACCTTCGGCCTCATCTTCACTTAATATCAGGTGTAATTGAAGACAAGTGCTAACCCGTTGTGCATAAAAAAAAATGTTTCTTGTAGTTGTGCAATAAAGAATATTTTGTTGTATTGTATTTATTCGTCAACAATGTCATTGTGTTCGAAATTATATAACATAAAAACATGAAATCAAATTATAAAATATGGAATAACTTATCAATAACTAGGATTAATTTATAAAATTATGGAATAAATTATAACACATAGTCTAATTGCATCAGTATGAAATTACAAAAACATAAAATCTAATTATAAGCACAACATTAATCATATTAAAAGTCACCTAACAATACATAAAATAACTAATATAAAAACATTCAATTTTAATAAAGTAAATAGTGTTTGTGTGTTTGTTATTTGGTATAATCAAGAAAAGGTTTGAGTTGAGTTACTAGTAAGTAACATTGTTGTATAATAAATATAGGTCACAGTAAAGCTCGGATGATTTATATTGTAGCCAGAACAAACAATAGCTTTTCAATGGAATGTAAAATGAAGAATAAACCCAATATAGAGTTTAACGTAAGCGGTTCATACGGTCATATAGATAAGTGTTACCTACATGTAATGTATCCTTCATTATGACGTTATTCGTGAGGCATAGCTTGCTGGAAAGGGTAGGCAGGTAAGGACCATAAACCACCACACGGGCTCAGTGTGGATTGGTAGATTTGTGTCAGATTAGTGACCACTTGAGGATCAGTTTTCATTTTTTTAGATCTATATGACGTTCGCTACAGAAATGTTGCGTGCGTTTTTCAGTAAGCAGTACTGTCAAAGTGGAATAACTTCGCCTTCGCCTTTATCGCGGATTTTTTTTATCCCGCAGGAACTACTCACTTTATCGGGATAAAAAGTATCCTGTATATTAATCTACTTATATACCAAATTTCATCCAAATCCGTTCATCCGTTTCGCCGTAATTGAACAACAAACAAACAAACATCCAAACTTTCGCATTCATTATATCAGTTAGATATAAGAAAAACCGCGCTGAAACACACACACACACACACACTCACACACACACACACACACACACACACACACACACACACACACACACACACACACACACACACACACAGTCACACACACACACAGTCACACACACACTCAGTCACACACACACTCACTCTCACACACACACACTCACACACACACTCACTCTCACACACACACACTCACACACACACACACTCACACACACACACACTCACACATACACAAGTTTAATTTGTCGTCGGCGGTTAATAATGCCACAAGTGTTCACCCATCCAAGAACTGGCGGCGCCAGACATTGCTTAACTTCGATAATCGAAAACGAACAGAGAAACTGCGCCACGAATGCTTACCTGTTGTACCTAAAAACACCACCATACTAAGACCACTGATGTATCTACACATACGAGACGCATGCGCATGTGGGTGAGATCATCGCCGGTTGTAGGTATTAGGTACGATTTGTTAGTCTTGTTACCGGTCGAGTGTTTGGGGGACTTGGGGGGGGACTGAGTGACAAAGTGGATTGTACAGTAGACCGCAAATAAATACCATATTCGTTTCGACTTATTCGCACGTCGCTTGCTGAGCCACCTCTACCGCCCGCGTTAACGTGAAGCGCTTATCACACTATCCTATTTTGTAGTAAATCTAATTAAACTCAAACCATTTAATTAGGAAAATTCTAATTGGGAAATCAGAAGCTAATCTTAGGCACGTATTAATAAATCAATCTCAATACAAGTCTTGAGGCTGCATCAACCGATATGCGTCTTAAGCAGTTGACGCTATCTCAAGCTCCGTGCTAATTTATAAACCAATCTTGAGGTCTACTTAGCTGAGATCACTTCTCAAGTATTCGCCTCAGTGGCGAATGAATGACAGTCTTGAATTTCGTTTATTAATACGCGCACCTCTCAAGTGAGTACTGCTTGAGTATGAACGTGCTTTTCAGGTCTCAAGTTAGGTTTATTTGAGACCGGTCACAAGAACAGTCTTGTTCTCAAGAAACCATTCTCACGATTGAGAACAGTCTCAATCTTGAGAATGGTTTATTAATACAGACCTTAATCTGGCACTGTGAATAACGGATAACATACATAAATAAATAATTATCTTTGAATAATACAGAATCAACAGCATCATTATAAAACTTACACAAAATCTATAATCACTAGCTTTCCTCCCGCGGCTTTGTCTGCGTGGAATGACTTTATCACGGGATATGTTTAATTTGTTTATCCCGCGGGAACCACTCACTTTATCGGAATAAAAAATATACATACATAATGTAACGCCTGTTTCCCGTAAGGGTAGGCAGAGACTACAGACTTCCACTTGCGAGTATATAAGTAGACCATACCCTGGATTAATATACAGGATACTTTATAAAAAATATCCTGTTTTGTTCGGGTATGTTCTAGCTATATTCCATCCAAATCCGTTCATCCGTGAAACAAACATGCAAACTTTCGCATTTACAATATTTTATAATTAAGTTAGATTTCAACACACAAACTTACCCTTTTCTCGGCTTCTACTTTCGGCTTCATCATCGCCTAATCAGATGAGAGTGAGGTCAAACGCTAACCATAACAATATGGCTGATATCAATCTTCTCTTCTTCCCGCAGGAGAGCCGAGGAGAGAAGGCTCCACTGACGAGCCAAGCGCGCCTGATGCAGACCTGGACACGAGCGACACCGTCGCGAAAGAACAACCTGACAAAGACAATAAGTAAGTATTAGGTCCTTACCTATGAAATTGGCGTTTCGTATGAAGAATTTCATTAAGACTGTTTTGTCCATACAAACATTTTTGTTTTGTTTTTTGGCAACGGCAAATCCAAATTTAGCTAAACTCTGTGTGTATTAACGGACAACATTAAGTTAAGTATAGGCAGCGTTAATTTTTAAAAGTAACCGCTTTATAAAAGTTTCAGCGAATCTAAGAAATGATTAAGGGAAGGGAAGCACATGAAAAGAGCTCTGTTCTATTTTTTTTATTGTGTGATTTAGCCCAGAAATTAAAAAATATTTCATGTGAAACCTTGAAATAATATTCCGTTTTCCTTTGGTACATATGATTAACGAAGAAATAAAACTCCAATTTCATAGGTAAAGACCCAATATTAAAATCCACTGTTGCATCTAAGCCTCACCCACGGAGCGATTTGCATCGCGTTTTCTTTATAATTAACTGGATACGTGTTTGACAACAATCTCATCTGATGGAAAGTGACGATGTGGCCGAAGATGAAGCCCGCGATCTCAGAAGATACCTATTACACCCTGCTCTTGAAGAGCCCAAGGTTGTAAGATTCAGGAAACTCCTTAAATTGCCACGCTGAGCAGGCTGCCGGCGATCGCAGATCTCAAGTACCACTTTTAAACTCCCTCTTACATACCCATTCTTTATTTTATCCATCCTCGTCACTCCACTCATTCATCTCAACATTCTCATTTCTGCTGCATGCAATTTCCTTTCATCCGTCTTTATGGCCCAACACTAAAAATAAAATTTCGAAGTGTCTCATGAATGTATCCATAATACGTACATACTAATACATTTTCCATTAGAAATTCAAATGTGTAACTACGGAAAATTAATTGAAATTTGTTAATGCTACTAGTGGCGCCATCTAGCGCCGTATTACCAAAAGCAGGTAACATTGAGGCCGCGTGTTTCACATCTAGCAGCCGGCCTGCGTAGTAAAGCTACTCGTCCTTAGATGGCGCTGTTAGTTGTTTGTGGCGTTTTCTGTAATGGGGAAGGAAATTTGGAATGTAAGAAACTGAATTTAAGAAAAGCAGTCTCAATACAATTTTTTTTGATACTAACACTTTCTCAAGTGTCAACTTAAGGTCATCTTGAGAACGGCCCGTATTAATACGGGCTCTAGAGACTTGTCCTATATGCTTCTTGGTGTGCCTGTATATAAATAAATAAATATAAAATGGACCTGTGTCAATGCTATGGCCCCGTTCCACCGCCTCGACTATTAAAGCTGGTGCGGCGGCTGAGGCAGGTCATCCAACGAGGTAATGAAGCCAGCATCTTGGGCGCTCTCCCACACGGGCTGAACCTGTGCCACCTTCTAAACTAAGTGATGAGGTGGCAGAGGCTCTTTCTTTTAATCTAAAGAGATTCGTTATTTTTTGGAGCTGTTATTTTGTAAAATATTTAGTAGAATATTTACCCTCTTATTCCTAAAAAATTACAAACACTTTATAAGCCTCTTTTAGTTAAAGTATGTTTTGTCACTTTCTTTCATTACGACATTTCCTTATGAACGACATAGACAAAACATACTTTAACTAAAACAGGCTTATAAGCCTTATAAATTTATAAACGCTTTATAAAGCGTTTGTAAATTTTTATGAATAAGACGGTTAGTTTTATCTTATTAGATAGTTAACCGCCTCCGTGGCTCAACTTACTTTAGTAACTTATTGGTAATCTGTGGCTCAACGTAAACAACATTGGGTTTACGATTCGGAGGCCTCGGGTTCGATCCCCAGCGGGGTACATATTTAAGTACTCGGTTTGGTTGGTGATAGGGCATGTTAAAATGTCCGCCTGGCTAGCTACCACCATCTTATCTAAATCTGCCACCAAGCAGCAATGTTAATAGCATTGTTGTGATCCGGTTGTCAGAGATAAGATAGCCAGTCCCCCAAATGTGTTGGGGTTTCCGGGTCAGTACGTTTCCACCTTCGACCCCATCTTCACTTAACATCAGGTGTGATTAAGGTCAAGTACGAACTCCATTATATTCTTCAGTTCTGTAAATAAACCACCTTTTCTAATATAGAATAGAATTTATTTCCTGTGAATGGGTACATATCTAGATGTTACAATTATTTTATATAAGTCTCTTCTATTCAGCTAAAATACAGTAGCATGCAATTATATCTTTCAGTAATAAAATAAAATAATAAATATCCATTTAAAATTTCGTCAATTTTATATAAGAATCCGAGAGCAATTATTACAATTTAGGATTATTGTATACTTAAAAATTCGTTAATACTATAAAAGCAGGAATTCAAGAGCCATTGGTACAATTTTGTTGTCATGAGCTTGAGCGGTAGGTTCTTGATATTTTTAGGTATTTAATTAATCACTTTTATGCACATACTATTGCAATTCCCATGATACAATGCTAGTCTTGGGCAGTGGTACAATACAAGTCTCTCTGAATTCCTTGTGTTATATGTTTTTAAATCAAGTCCGATATTCACTTAAGCCCCGTCCACAGTTGGCGGACGTCGTCGGCGTCGAACGCGCGCGGGGTGAACCGCGCGGAGAGCTGCCGCGAGCGGGACGCGCCTCGCCGCGGGAAACATCGCAACGCGTCCGACCCGAATCGCCTCACCGCGCACAACAACCAGTAAGTCCTAGCTTTACTTTGTAGTCGCTGTATTCTTTTTTAGAATACCTGCACTATAAGACGCCTACGAAAACCTGTGAAGGTTTGTGTGTAGTGCGAATGAGGTCACTGACCAGCCGCATTGTTAATTATTAAAAATGTAGGTAACTTAAATATCTAGGGATACATAAAAATGTGCGAAAGCAAGTAGACATGTGTCTCTCTATCGAAATAAAATTTGTTGAAAAGGCACTTCTACACAGATCCATCTGTAATTCAACAAATTTTTACATTGTTTTATGTTATGTGAATATAGTATACAACGGTAATGTATGGAAATTTCTGTCACGGTGATTCCATGGTCGCAGTTGTATGCATCATCCTCGAATGTAGTGATACATGTTTTTGGTATACGCACGGGAAAAGTAGGCGAGATGTAGATACCCATTGAAAATGATAATGTTAATGATCCGTTCGGCGGTCTATTATTGTTTCATGAAATCCATTGACACGTTCAGTAGAATTATTACGTCAATTATCAGCATGTAAGTAGACTCACTTACACGCTAAGACTTTAAAGAGATGGAAATCGTTGGGTCAAAATAAAAACGTATTATAATAAAGTACTTAACATTTTTAGGACGGAAGGCTAATATTTAATATAATCGCCATGTAATGATTATACCTACTTAAAGGGGTATACAGCTACTGTGCGAAACCATAAGTTAAATAGACGTAAAATAACCTCGTCGAATGTCGCGGAATGGCGACGATTGCAACGTATGGTTTATACTGGCCCTTATTCATCCGATTATGCAGAAACGTATGTCTATGTCAATAATTTTGTCTATAGTTTTTAAACAATTCACAAACTGAGAAGATTTTATTTCATCGCGTTTGTTTTTTCTCTATAAAATACAAAAAAATCTTTATTTTCTCAATTTGGAAACTTATTTATTATGCAGAACTATTACAATATGGTCAATCATTGCAACATGAATTGTGGAGGTTGTTGCGTGAACTAGATTTAACTGTATTACCTGAGCCCTAGACCTAGGTAGGTCTAACTACATTACTAAACAAAATTGCACTTTTTTAAATGAATTTTTGTGAATTTAGAAAATAAGAATTATTGAAAAAGATGAGTATGAAAATAAAGAAAAATGAAATCTTGCATGTGCGTGGAACAGTGGCATCTACCTACAGCCTTTTGTCACAAGGTAGGCAGCCAGATAAAAATTACTATTAATTGAGAAAAATACAGTACGCTTCCGGGTCAGTACGCTTCCACCTTCGATCTCATCTTCACTTAACATCAGGTGTGATTGAGGTCAAGTACCAACCCGTTGTGCATAAAAAAAACTACAAAATAATAAAATACTTTTATAGCAAAAATATTTTTCTGTTCACATAATATGAATCCGCTATGATACAGAAAAGTTGAGGAGTAATAGGTTAGCATGGTTTGGGCACATTATGAGGAGGGATGAAAGGCACGTAACAAGACGAGTGTTAAGTATGAATGTGGAGGGATACAGAGGTAGAGGAAGACCAAAGAAGGTGGGTAGACTGCGTGAGGAATGATATGTGTGTGAAAGGGGTGAGTACGGAGATGACGGCTGATAGAGGAGAGTGGATGAGGATGAGATGTTGTGCCGACCCCACCTAGAGTGGGATAAGGGCAGGAAAACCCGCTGCCTTGACAATTCATTTCACAGCTTACAATTTACTAGAGTAGGCACTGCATTTCTGCCTGTATGGAGGACACTCATGGTGTTTAATCTATGTCGGTATACTATTTTTTTTCTTTTTTTTTTCGGACACTTACACCAATCATCTAGTCCTAAACTAAGCAAAGCTTGTACTATGGATACTAGATAACGGATAAACATACATAAATATTTTATATAAACATTCATGACTCAGGAATAAATGTTCATATTCATCACAAAAACATTTACCCGTCGCGGGTTTCGAACACAGAGTCACTGTCCACTACACCAATCGGTCGTCAATTATTACCTCAAATTGCGTCACCGATTTAAATGATTTTTTTTTATTAGAGAGAAGATACCCTAAAGCAAGCTACTGGTTTATTAGAAAACATTTTTATTCAGTCAGTGACAGGTAGTTTAAAGTGTAACGTTACTGGGCTGTTATAACGTAACTTTTCCATAATAAAGCACCCAACAGACATTTTAAGCATGTTCAGCGTGCCGCAGTCCAAAATAACCTTTTGCTCTGATACCTACCTACTAACCAACAGCTTTTCTTTTTTCACTCCCAAACAGATTCACTGCTCGTACTGTATAGACTTGGTAACAGCTTATATTCAAACTACGTACAATCAAGAACTAACGTTATCTCGCAAGGTTATAAAGTTTATTTTTATTCGGATAGGTAGGAATGAGTGCAGTCAACTGTTTTTGGAGCGTATAAATGAGTTTCAGCTCTATTGTTGTTGTGACAAGGTCTATTTTATATAGTAGTACGAAATCGATATTGTAATAAATCTTAGAGTTTAATCCTAATCGTTTAGGCAGTAAGGATCATTTTTATTCGGCGTTGTTTAAAGTTGACCAGTAAAGCTTGAGCTCCTGGACCTAAGAGTGATAATATGAGACGCAGTTTAATTTATGTTTTAAAAAGTTCAGTTTATATTATGGACCAATAACACAAGACAGATCATCGCCATACTGGAAAACGTGCCTCGGAAGATCTGAAAATCTTTCAGAGACTGTAAATTAATATACTAAAATTACTATTGATTTCCATAAATACATATATTTTTATATACATCATAGCACACATATGAAGAAAATAATTTGAGTTCCACAAGAGTGTTTTGCACATTTTTTTTGTATTTGCTGACTAATAGATTGTGTGATCTTAACTGATCTTTCGAGGTACGATTTCTAGCATGGTGCCTGTCAGTCTTTTGTGTTATTGGTCCATGATTTCGATGATGAGTGATGTAATCAGTTTTTGCAAGCTTTCATCCAGGTATACAAACTGTGTTGAATATTAAATATATTCGAAACGGCTGTTCCGATTTTCATCAAACATATCTAAGAATCTATCCCCTGGTTTAATCTGAAAAATGAATAAACTGCGCATAAATCGGACGACGCGTTTACAGATACATCCGGATAAGTGGACACACACTCCCACAACACCTGTCCTTTTTCGTGGGAGGTTAAAAACTGAATTATTATATACATACATAAAGCATGTATGAACAAACTTATGAGAGTGAAGGAAGCAGAAGAGGTGTGTCAGGATCGTAGCAAGTGGAAGTCTGAGGTTTCTGCCTACCCGTACGGGAAACAGGCGTGACATTATGTATGTATACATAAAGTCAGTGGAAGTCTGAGGTTTTTGCCTACCCGTACGGGAAACAGGCGTGACATTATGTATGTATACATAAAGTCACGCCTGTTTCCCGTAGCGGTAGGCAAAGACTACAGATCCACTTGCTACGATCCTGACACACCTCTTCTGCTTCCTTCACTCTCATAAGGTTGATCATATATGCTCGTCGGTTTGGGGTACTCTTGACTTTCGTTCTACTCACATTGACTTTAATTCCTTTTTCTTTCAAAGCTGTATTCATAAGTGTTACCATCTCTTGTAATTCCTCTTGTGACGACGCAAGGATTACTTAATCATCAACATAGAGGTGACATTCGACGAATTACCCATTCATACTCAATCTACATTCATATCAAAATCAATCAAAATCAAAATAAAAAAATGCTTTATTTTGTAGGTACACAGGGTATACTTAAAATAGTCAGATTTTACATTTTTTAAGCTACTGCTTGTTCAAAAGCCAATTTTCCCCTGAGAAGAACAAGCAAGAAACTCGAGAGATTGCTTTTTTTTAAATGTGACTTATATGACCTGCAAGTTTATCTTTATTTGTTGTATTGACATTATGTTTATCACTATTTTTCCTAAATGATGCTATATTTTTTTTTGACATATATTAGATTTTCAAAAATGTACTGTGACGAAAAGGTTAGAATATTTATACTCTTTAAATCTGTCTCTAAGTGACACTGTAGGTCCCAATTGTTAATTGCGCGAACGGCTCGTTTTTGTAAAACAAAGATTGTATTTATATACGCCATACTCTTTCAAAACTTCCGGACAACTGTTAATGAATAAGTTAAACAGCTAAGGCCGCAACATAATCCTGTCTAACCCCTTTCTCGATGTTAAACCATTTAGTACCAACCAACCAAAGGTTATTACAGAATTAGTGCTGAATTACAAAAACGCTTGGTGTACTACGCCCAGCTCTCAAAAATTATAAAATTGTATTATAAAAAGAAAAGAACATTGAACCTGTGGGTTTCTTGCGCTGCTTCTTTTCCCACAGCCGATTTCCATTTCCGAAGCGGTAGTAGCTTGGACATACTGACTGACAGAGAAATGCTTAACCCCTGTTTATATTTCCAATAGATTTAAATTGACATTCTACAAATGATATCATGTATCTATCTTACGTTGAAATAAATGATTGAAGTTTGAAGTTATACGCCCCATTAACCCTAAGCACTGGTATTTTCATAAAATGATTTCAGTGCTCGTATCAAGGTGCTGTCTACCCCATACATCAACAATGCCGACCACAATTAATTATCACTATCATTTTACCTGGACGTTTTGTTGCAAATCACTTCTACTGTCACACCTTGAATGGAATCTTCTTCCAATCACATTGTATAAAGCAGGGGTCAAGTCAAACTGGTGGCTTCGCTGAAATCCGATTCTGTGCAGTTCAGTTTTCAGTATAACTCGAGGCGCGTCCGCGGACGCACCGCGCTAATAATCTCTCCTCTCTATTCAACCAATATTGAAATTGCGAGACAGTGATAGTGCTTGAAGGTTTTTCCGTGTTGATTTTCTTTTTTAGAAATAGTTGGGAAATTTTAGTGACTCAGGAAGACATTGTGCTACATCAAAGAGGAACGTCTAAATTCCCGTGCGGTGTCGGTTGGTTTTTATTGACGCGTAGAAAATAAACGTTTTACGCGAATTGAAAGTAGTCATAATATTAGCTCTGCTCTATTCTCTTGCTTTTAACGGTGAGATTTGAGGTTGACCTCACGCACTGTTGATTTTAAATTATGAAGCTGTAACTGCTATTGGTGATGGTCATGAATTGAACCTGCGACGTCGCGGTGATTTTCCCAAGCTATAGAATTTTACATGTATCACTTTCGCACTTCTTCGTTCTAATGCAAATTGCTTAGGTATAAGCACTCGTGGCACAAAGCAACGTCTGGCGAAGTTAGTCCTTGGATGGGTGACCACTAGCTGTATTTACGTTACATGTTAAACTGGGCCCCGGCTGTTTTTAATTGAAGACAGTCGATGGTCTACAGGGCCAGCTTGAAAACACTGATTAGACCACTCATCATCATCAGCCCGTAAATATCCCACTGCAGGGATACAGGCCTTCACTCATATAATGAGGGAGTATGGGCCATAGTCAACCACGCTGGCCCAATTCGGGTTGGGAACTTCACATGCCTTTGAATTTTTATTTCTCAAGCATGCAGGTTTCCTCCCGATGATTTCCTTCACCGTTCGAGAGCAGGCGTATAAATGCACATAATTTAATTAAATTAAAAAATTCATTTCTATATGGTCTGCCTGGGAATTGAACCCGGATCTCATAAATTGGGTTACTGCGTCACCGCTGAGCCACCTACGGCGCTCTATTAGACCACTAGTCTGACACGTGGTGATTATATCCCGAATCCTCTTTTAGTAAGAAAAGTAATGTGGCCAGTAGTGATCTCCGAATTTGATTTGAAGTGTCTGAGATCGTTATATCTTTAGCATCATTTGAATTTGACATTTTAACGATATTCACGAGGTTCACACTGCAATAATGTTTACAAAGGACCAGTCTGAATATACGAGTAGTTTACAAGCTGTTGGGAAGTGTCAAACACTTTAAAAACAGAAAGTACTCAATAAGCTGCCAGGTTATAGGTGGTTGAACACGTCATCCTCAGGGAAATCCGTTTGATGACATCTTTTCTCATATTATTATGGTGGGGTCAAAAGGCGAAAAAGGGATCCAAATAAGTTCACTTTGCTATCCATTCGTAAAGATCAATTTCCACAAAATCAGTTAAAGGTATCAAGTCGTAATTAATATTAAATGGTCTACAATTTAATAGTTTTGAAAAAGATAGCAGTAGCTTAAAAAATGTAAAATCTGACTATTTTAAGTGTACCCTGTGTACCTACAAAATAAAGCATTTTTTGATTTTGATTTTGATACACTGTTCTAATTCAATGCACTAAAAAGGTAATTTTTGAAGCATGTTTTCCCATAATTTCCTACCTACTACACATGTACTGGTAGTTATCAACTATGCTCATACCTACTATAGAAATAACATACGAAGGAAACTTACATACGTACTCTTGAAATACATTACTCTCCTTTTTGGCGCAATCGGGTAAAAAGAAGTAAGTTTTCAAATTCTACATAAAGGGATTTGTAGTATGTGATAGTACAAATTTGAAAATTAGTTTGTATGTAGATTTCCAAGTTACCTCCTGTAGCCTTAATGGCTAAGCTGATTTTGATGTGCAAGATGTCATTAGATTCACCTTGACCCCAGAGTGTCGTAGGATACATTTTATGGGAAAAAATCCGTCATGGCGTCGGCAAAATACTCTCGGATTTATTGGTTTTTAAATATATTTTTCCCTTCCACCTTCTAAATCTGCCGCCATACAGTAATGTTAATAGCATTGTTGTGTTCCGGTTCTCCAACTAAGATGGGGTTTCCGGGTCAGTACGCTACCACCTTCGGCCTCATCTTCACTTAACATCAGGTGTGATTGAGGACAAGTGCTAACCCGTTGGACATTAAAAAAAACTTTTAAACATTCTAACCTAACCAATCTATAGAGATTATTTATTTATAAGAACAAAGACGCACTTTAAAATCAAGTTGATGGTGTAATTTTATTTTTCATGTAGAAGGGGCTAAATTACTTGCTATAAGTAACGACATCCCTTTCTGACTTACGCTTAAGTGGACATTTGAGTTTTGGTTTATAATAAGACTAGATTATCATACAACATCTAAAGTATTAACAATTTGTCGCGTCAACATCCTCAACGATGTTGTAATTCGTTGAGATGTCCTCAAAATGACGCCAGCGAAGCCGCGGCGAGTTACATAGTGGCTGAATGGACAATGCTCCTCCCGTTCGCAACAATAGACAATCGCGGCGTACGCTTGACCAAACGATATTTAATAACACCTATATTATGTACGTTACATATTGTAGCCAGTGTGTACGCTGCTGTATGTACGTGTGGGGGATGTGACTAAATATGTGAGGCCGAAAGTTTTTTTTTTATGCACCACGGGTTCGTACTTGACCTCAATCACACCTGATGTTAAGTGAATATGAGGTCGAAGGTGGAATCGCACTGACCCGGAAACCCCAACACATTTGAGGGACTGGCTATCTAAAGTAGAACTAATCCAGCTCAGTCCTCCCGCTGCAACTCCTATGAACTAAGATCAACAGTGGTACTCGAGTCTCGACACAACGCCTACTGATTGTAGACACATGGTACGTGACTCTGTTGCTACCTTCGAACGAGTCATATTATTATGAGCCCAAACTCGAGGGGTTTATTAGTAACCACTGAAGGGTTTCACCATCCACCTCCTGGCTCCATCATCAGATCAGCTCCAACATACCAAATTTACATACCTATACATACAAAGTTTCATTTCGATACGACAATTAGAAATAAGTTTCAATTAACTTTCAAGATTTGATTACATAATTACAAGTGCAGCTTATAAAAGCTTGTTAAAAACGCTTGAAAGCTTGGAAATTGTGTCGTTTCGAGACCTTCGTGGTTTCGTGGTTGGTGGTAGGGCATTTTAAATGTCCGCCTGGCTAGCTACCACAATCTTATGTAAATCTGCCGCCAAGCAGCAATGTTAATAGCATTGTTGTGTTCCGGTTGTCAGAGATAAGATAGCCACAGTTCCCCAAATATTTGGGTTTCCGGGTCAGAGGGCCGAGTGTAAGTTTTGTTTTGACTTAACTTTACTACCGCGTTGACGTTTACGTGAAGATTTGTATGGAGAAATGTGCAGCGCCTATAGCGGATAGTTTGCAAAACGATTTTTTTCATAGGGACTTTTTTCGTAAACGCGAACGCGATGGTAAAGTTAAAAACGAGACAAAACTTACACTTCGCACACAGTACGCTTCCACCTTCGGCCCCATCTTCACTTAACATCAGGTGTGAATGAGGTCAAGTGCTAACCCATTGTGCATATAAAAAAAAACCAGCACGGGACCAATCGCGCTATTTTACAATGGTTCTACCGTTCGAACGGAACGTTTTTGGTTTTGGTTAAGCTTTAGTTTTGCTAATGTAAAACATGGTGTCGCTGTATGTTTTGTGAACGATTACATCGTTAACGCTACCAAAGTAAAATCAAAGAGCTAACCACGAGTATTAAAAAAAAAAACAAGGTTAATTTCCGTTCAAATGATTAGCGCGATACGAAAACGTTACGTTAAGCATATTTCGAATCGCGCTAATCATTTGAACGGAAATCAACCTAGTTTTTTTAATACTCGTGGTTAGCTCTAAACATTTTGGGTTTGGTTTTACTTTGGTAGCGTCAACGATGTAGTCAACGTCAACGTCAACAAAGCTAAACCAAAACCAAAAACGTTCCGTTCGAACGGTGGAACCATTGTGAAATAGATTGGTCCCCAGGGTATACGCGTGACAAACATAACGCTATTTTTTTCGCCCTTGAGTAATATGTCTATTTAATGTAGTTTCTGCACGTAAACGAATAGAATCAGCCAGTCTCTTCTCGTGGGTGTTTTAAAAGTTGACTATGGGAAAAACTTGCACGTTTCATAGGCATTGGGATTGCCCTCTGTTTTCTTTCTGTATATGACGAAAGGTTTCGTGTTTGTTTCAAGCATTAAACTTTAATGTTTGGAATACTCAAACGCGTAATTTTGGGATATCTCTGACCACCCAATTTGGGATAAGGGCCGTGATATTATGTATGTATATAAAACAATATAGATCTTATGAAATACCGCGGTAAAACTTTGTAGGATCGTTTATAAACATGATATCAAAGTGCTTTCCCATTTTCTCTTTGGGCGAGCACTTTGTTTTAAATGTAGAAATATTCCATTGTTTGCTTGATGAAAAATTCCATATAAAGTACACGTCTTTGTCCTACAATTTAATTAAATAATTCTTCTAAAGACTTAAACGTTCGTTGAGGGCTAAGAATGTGATAGCGCTATTTAATGCGTTCAAATGAAAGAGCCAGAGATATTTTGCGCTAGTATCAAATCAAAGTCATTTGGAGGCTCCACTGAAAACCAGCGTTGTAATGCTGAGTTGGAGACCTTTTGGACTCCACCTTGCGACACCGACAATTAGATGGCAAACACAATGTTATTTTTTGCATGTGTCTCGACTGTGTTATATTTGAACCTGATTGTTTGTGTCATGATTTCAAGTAATGCCGATTTTAAACAAAATTAAATTAATCTCATATCTAAAACATTTCATACAAAATGTGCAGCCAAGACTCGAAATCGGTGCACTCATAAAAAGTAACGAGATCTGTAAAGCCAAGCGGGCACTAAGGCCCGTATTAATAAATGGTTCTTGAGATTGAGATCGCGTCTCAGTCTCAAGACCATTTTTTCTGATGCTGTTTTAATATGCAACAGATTCTCAAGCGTCAACTTGAGGCCATGTCAACCTTGAGAACGGTTTATTAACACGGGCCTAAGATTTTTTAGGAAATTATCAAAATTCACATCAATGTGGGTCACCGGCTGTGTGCTATCCTTTGACCATGTGTATGACAAAATTTGTATTAAATCTTCGTTCGTAAAAATCGGATAAGTAATTATAGTAAGATTTGTATTTTTTTTATGCACAAGGAGGCCTGAACCCGAAAGGAATTCTAATAAATAGTTGAATCCTGTAAATTAACTATGCAATAAAAAGTGAAACGTTCCATAAACGGTATTAGATAACTCATACAACAAACATGCACCCCCACACAGCACACACACACGTACACACACACATATACATATATATATATATATATATATATATTAGATTTAAATTCACCCATACACAGATCAGTAGCACTTGATTTCAATCAATTATTAAGTAAACTTTATTACAAGTAAACAAATACGGAATACATTTGTCAACAAAATTTGATTTGTTAACGATTTTTATGTGCGCTAGGCTAATCCTGTTCAATCTCCAGGGGAAGGGCATTGTATGCTGAAATACAGGTTGCATGAACCTAGTTCGGCAGCTATGGCTTTTGTATTAGTGGTACTAAGTATAGCCTGACATATTTAGTTTCAAATATGTTACATTTTCTGAATAAACATTATTATTATTTTTTTTATTTTTTTTTTTAATTAGAATGGGATCGCTCTTGACCTTAATCTGGACTAATGTCGAGATAAGGTCTACGATGGAACGAGCTTTCCCAGAAGATGCCTATTTAACCTGACTTTAAAGAGCTGCGGGTTATATGCGATTGGAAACACAGACGGAGGCAATGCGTTCCACTCCTTAGCCGTGCGCATGAGAAACGAAGACCTAAAACGCTTGGTCCTTATAAATGGCACGTCAACTAAGTAATAAACTATTATTATTTGAAAACATTACAATAGAAATTACATACAGTCTATATAAACTTACCACCTCATTACGAGCCGAATTTAGTGTGAAGCTAACTAGTTTTGTCGCAGGAAAGTTTATGCCGAAATGTTTGCAGCTGAACACAATACCAGAGTCAGAATAGGAGCATGTAGCGCCGCGTGCGAACGCTAGCGGCTTTAGACAGTTCGGTAGTTGTTTGCGTGAGAGCTATTGTTTGGGCGCGCGCCACACATACGGACGGGGCCTGCTTCCGTGCTGATATAGAGTTAGATTAATGCGGATGTAGGTATAGAGGGTAGTTGCACATTTGCAAGCGCAACATGTTTGTTGAAGCACTCGTGGAGTATTTAGTTATACTTTCTTTCATTCCTACATTTCACCCTTAAATTCTTTCTTTAATTAGTATTGACGGCCCCGGGGCTCAATGTAAACAACATTGGGTTTACGATTCGGAGGTCGCGGGTTCGATCCCCAGCGGGGTACATGTTTGGTTGGTGGTAGGGCATTTTAAATGTCCGCCTGGCTAGCTACCACCATCTTATCTAAATCTGCCGCCAAGCAGCAATGTTAATAACATTGTTGTGTTCCGCTTCTCAGAGATAAGATAGCCAGTCCCCCAAATGTGTTGGAGTTTCCGGGTCAGTACGCTTCCACCTTCGACCTCATCTTCACTTAACATCAGGTGTGATTGAGGTCAAGTACCACCACCCCGTTGTGCATAATAATTTACTTTTAAAAACGTCAAAATTGACAGTCAGTCATTTACTTTGCAGCCCATCCGTCAGAGGTTCGCCATCTTTGAATGTTTTCAAGGCAGAAGTTAAAGAGCATTTTTTAATCCTTTAATCTGCTCTTTCTCTTTTCTTATCGGTCTATGTAGCTATTTCATATCTGCATCCGTATTTTGTACAGCCTGCCCTATCCTAAGTTTGCACACTACACGGTTGCGAGGGTTCGATTCTCAACTGCTACTAAGTATTGTGTTCGGATTGCTAGAGATAAGATCCAGGTTCCATCTTCGTCCAAAAGTCAAAACTATTACATTATATATTATTAAAAATATTCACTTATTGAGAGTCAACATATTATATTTTAAAACTACATCGCTTCACAAGGTGCTATGGTTAGGGAGAAGAAGGGACAAGAAACTCCATAACAACACATCTTTTCAATTAGTTTCCATCTTTACAATTTTATTACAATTTATATTACGTATTACAAAACAAAAGCAATTGACATAAGCGTAGTTGTGTGGACTTGGTCCTAACGTTCTTCGTCAGTTGTGACTGAGGTCAAGAAATAGTGGAAAATAGCCTTAAAAAAATCTACGTTCATCAAATTGCCTACGTTCCCCTTGCCCTTGGTACTTGTATGTATTCTGCCCTTGCATTCCAGCAGGATTGTCTCATGGAACGAGGCACACAGTTTCCCAACTCCTTTGTGTGAAATACCAACGGATTCCCTGGAGGATGTTGTTTTAAACTCCGATTAAAATTAACGCGAATATTTACAATCGGAAGAGGTGTTTGATTTCTTTGTGTACATTACTTCTTTGAAAGGTACGCGCATGCGTAGTGTTACTGTCTATGGCGTTTTATTCATTTTTAACAGAGTTTTAAAAAAGGTGCGGGTTCCCAATTTGTCCTCATTTAAATTCGTGTTATGAAATAACAATTTAAGTATTTAAAAATCAAAAACCGCGACAGCGTATTTTGTATTTAGCGGGCGCCATGTTGGATTTTTTACCATAAAATGTCATATACCATCCTATGACACTCCGGTACCAAGACGAATCTAACGACTCCATACACTTCGAAATCGGTCACACCTTTTAGGCTATTTTTATTAAAAAATAGCTTTATGATTGACTATGTAAGCATTTGACAGAAATCTCACCTGATGGGAGTGACGCTTATCGAAGACGAAGCTCGCAGTAAAATCCCCTAGCCTTGAATATACCACGATTGAAGATTTTGGAAGAACAGCCCCAAGAAACGAATTCCATGCCTTGGCTGTTGACATTATGAATGAAGAGCCAAACCGCTCAGTGCGAAGACACAAGAGGACATACGATAAGAGACCGCGATAAAGTAATTCTAGCATATAAAGGAAAGCTAATAATGTTTATTTGCAAGTCACAATTAGCCGGACACTATTCCGCGGCGTTTGACTGTCCGCCAAACGCCGGTGATATATCACCGGAAATCACCCGGGAGCTTTTTTCTGAAACATTTACAAGAACGATTTATTAATATAGAATTGTGCAAGGTCAGTCTTGACCAAGAAGCGGTGGGTTCCGTCCGGTGTCCACTGCGATATTTACATTATGCAGTATATGCACGCAAAAGCGATTCTTCTTAAGAGCCGTTTTACATTTTCAATGCTATCTCATTCAAATTTTTGACATTTGTAAAAAATTTAAAAAGACCCATTGTGATAATCGAAAAAAGAACGGCGATGTTACATTCAAAAAACCGACATTTCGAACCTTTTAAAATATTTTCATGTCGGTAATTTGCATCGTTACTGAGATGTAGAAGCCCAATGCTACAAACCCTTTCAGCTTCTAATCCTATGCAAGTTAACGAAATCTTTTAAAATATTTTTAAAAGATTTGTAATGTTGAATGTAACATCGTCCTTTTTTCGAATATGACAAACATAATTTTAAAATGTTTAGAAATGTCAAAAATTAGACTTAGCAAAATGAAAAAGACTTAAAATTTGACGACCTGTTTGGCGTAGTGGTTAAAAATTGTGACTGCTATAGCAAGAGTCGCGGGTTCGAATCCAGCTAGGGGCATATGTTTGTATGATGAATACAGACATGTGTTCCCGAGTTATGGATGTTTTTCATTTATTTGTGTATTTATTTACAAAAAAAAATGTATTTGTGCAGTTTATCAACCATCTGGTATCCATAATACAAGCTTTAGTGTGGAACTAGATGGCGCTGTGTGTATGTGCAAAAGTATTAAAAAAAAAATTATTAATAAAAAAAATGCGGCGACACTCGAACTCTTACTAGGTTATAATTACAACAATCTCTATTTTTAGTCCGCTAGCCTTAATGTCTATTGAAAAAGTATCTCCGACCTTCATATTGTCATTATTTTTTTTTATGCTCAACATGTTGATAATTGACCTCAATCACACCTTGTAATTGACCTTATACATGCCATCTCATAATTTGCATGGATTCAAAGACTGTTTTATTTTGTAAGTTACCGCTTGTTGGAAAGTCAATGAAGAGCAAACAAGAAACTCGGCGGGATCTTCTTAAAAAAAAAAAGGTTTTTTTATTAAAGCCACAATCCTGTCGAATTGCGAACCCTAGGTTATACGAGTAATTGGCAGAAGTTTCCGCATAAAGGAGTTTATTAGCCAAGGTGGGCAGAGCGGGGTAACGTGGGGGGAGTGTAAATACACAAACAGACGGCGGATTTCAGATTGCTAAAAATAAACACAACTCTGTGTTGCATGCTTTCAAATCAGCTGATCACCAAAACCTTCCATTCACCCCATCACTCAACAGTATCGTCCCATCGCTCCTATCTCTCGGATAAGTGAATGTTTTATGTGTTAAGTACTCAACGTTAATTGCACTGTTGCTACACGACACTTGACGTAAATAATACAGATAATAAACCTTTGGGCTACAGTTGCTTCGTGTTTAGGGTTTGACCGTTGATAGTTCGGACGATGAGCAAGGTTCATTGATTAACAGGATCTGGAATTAAGTGACTCACCAGAGAACCAAAGTCGTCACGTTCTGAAAGTTAGTAGGTTGATGTGATGATAATAATAGGTCTTTATTGTAGTTGAGCTGAGGCGACTGGATTCTTAAGATAGAGAATTGCGTTGCCTATATCAAGCAGTAGACTAGTGTGTGCTAATGGGCTCTCTTTGTCCATGTGATTCTTTCCGTCGTTCTCCAGAACTACATCTTCAAAGCTTCTATGGGTCAAGTTCACGTCATACTGTTACGTCTTTTTTCTTCTTGGTTTGTCCTTATGTCGAATTATCTCGCTGTGCAACTTGAAGCTGGTGAATCCTGTCAGCGTCCACATAAATAATTCTCTTCTTTTCGTGTCGAGGCAAGTTTCAAATTTTATTGAACCAAAACTTAGCCACTCTAACAGCACTGTCTGTGGCGTTAAGGAGGTCGTCAAAGGTGCAACTGTCAGGACACGCCAGTCAAGACAATACGTGATCCATTGCCTGTAGGGAGACTCCGCACTCACATCGATCACTCCCGCCACCGCAAAAGCCCCACCTGCACAGTTTAACTTTGCTGCGGCTAACCTGGGTTCGAAGTCGATTTCCAGGAGAAAGAGACTCCTCGAGCGGGAGGAACGACGCAAGAGAGTATCTTTGCCGCCACAGGCTGCAGCGAGCATAAATTATTAACATGACAGATTCCAAAATCCGTAATCATTCCAATTTTATCTAGATCTTGCGTACAGATCCCACCTCCGCTCTCCTCCCACTGTAACACCTGTAAGCCAGGATCAACAGTGGTACTCTGCACGGCGTCTACTGAAGGTAGACGGTGCCCTACGTGACTCTATTGCTACCTTGGACCCCATACTAATTAAAGAAAGAAGTGTGAAAAAGTAGGAAAGAAAGAAAGTCCCACCTCCCGTGTAGCTAATGTGAGGCAAAAAAGCCAAAGCGGCTGACTAATGGGGGAGAGAGTCAAGTGAAGCTCGACTCCCTAATTTAATACACCACGGACAGATCTTTGGTATAGACAAATCAAACATTAATCTTGGTCAATATATCTGAAAGGTAATTAATCCTGCGTAAAAACGAAATCGGGTGACGACAGATTGGACCCACCGAAATGGGGGACGTTGTCGTTTCGTCATAAGTCGGTCGACGAAAATAGAAGCAGTTGGTCAGGTCACGCGGCAACGGCAGGACCATGGGGAATTGGAGATTGCAATCAAATATTTATAAATTCATTCTTTGTAAAGAGGAATAAAAAGAGTGAGGACAATTTTGCACCCAGTTGTTACTAGTGCGTGGCTGTGACTTTCCCTGACGTATAAACAATTTTATATACATCAATGGCACAGAATTAATATATAATATTAGGTCCTTACCAATGAAATTGGCGTTTTATATGAAGAATTTCACTGAGTGTATTCTCCATACAAGCACTTGATTTTTTTTGGGAACGGCAAATCCAAATTTAGCTAAACTTTGTGTGTATTATCGGATAACATTAAGTTAAGTATAGATAGCGTTAATTTTTAAAAGTAACCGCTTTATAAAAGCTTCAGCGAATCTAAGAAATGATTATGGGAAGCACATGAAAAGAGCTCTGTCCAAATTTTTTTTATTATGTGATTTAGCCCAGAAATTAAAAAATATTTCATGTGAAACCTTGAAATAATATTCAATTTTCCAAATAAAAAACAAATTTGGATATAGCTTTGAAAATCGCAGAAATTGGTACATATGATTAACGAAGAAGAACAACTCCAATTTCATAGGTAAAGACCCAATATTATTATTATTATGTCCTCAAAGAGACCTGGAGCCCAATTTTGTAAATCTCCCTAACATTTTCTGCACAGAAACATTGCTATATGATTCACTCTTCTTGTAATTTATCGCACGGCATCTAAAGATCAACACATACGCTGCAGACTTGAAAGAGATCATACTTGTCAGAAGCGACCAGTTGATTTAACAACTCCCAACTGTCTGGCTCTGTGTAGTGATATGAACGGGGGAATGGAATGCAAGAACAATTCGCAAAAAAAAACAAGTTTTATTAGTTTGTGAGAATGAAATTGAGATGCGAAAGTAAACTCGCCAGATGATATAGTCTAGGTTAGTGTTCGGGGATTTGTGAGGTTAAATGCACTGTAATAACAGATTACCCCAGGGAAAATACGGTAAAAAAATAGCTTAGCTAGACATAATTCAGAACCATGAATCTTATGTCCAGTATTGGCCTTGTATGGGGTGTTGATGATGATGAATTGATGATTGACAAAGATTTAAATATCTTAGATTATACTGAAATAGTTCGAACGTTATTTTGGGTAGAAGTGTTATCATGAACAATTTGGCGATTTCCTGTATTGCAAAGGGACATGTCTTAGATCTTCTGCGTTCCTGGTACTATCTCCGTCTTTTTTTTTATGGTTAACTGGATACGCATTTGACCACAATCTTACCTGATGGGAAGTGACGATGTGGCCGAAGATGAAGCACGCGATCTCAGTAAATGCCTATTCACCCTGCTCTTGAAGATCCCAAGGTTGTAGGTTGTCATGATTGAAATACTTCCGCAACGATCTTAATATTTTGTACTTTAGTTATTGAAATCTACTTCAGTAAGGGTTGTTTTGTAGCCCTCGATTTCAATTCTAAATTATTCAGGTGTTTCATACTATATTTTACGCCGTTTATTCAATAGGGTTGGCTTGCGATCAAAGGTTTCCAAATATCGCAATAGATCATCGTATTTACCGGAGTGTCAATAAATACTCGACGTTCCTGGAACTGGACCATTCAGAGTTTAGTGCTAATGGGTTGCTGGTTTACTTACTGATGCATCCGGTTTAGCTTCCTTGTTAACATCTAGATGGAATTTGGGTATCTTCCTTTGTATTTTCGAATTAAACCAAACACCTGTGCAATAAGACACCGGTATGCTTTTGGTGAATTTTTCTCTAGCGATGTATACAATTAATTATGTTGATTTAATGAGTGAAAGCTGTTGTGGAAAAGTACTTCCAATTCCTATGACCTTGAGTTTTTATTGTCGCACTCAGTTCTTAACGGGTCATGGGAATTTTAAAGCTAAACTATTCTCCATGGCATTGGCCGAGTCACCAAATTGCCATTGTGGCGATGGCGGACAATTATCACATCACATTATGTGGGTGTGTGTAAGCTGGAGGGAGGAACGTGAACTCGTGCTTGACAGTCTAAATTCAGTAGTCCGTTCGGTGTTCTACAACGACCTGGTCTCGAACAGACACAATTTCCAAGCTTTCAAGCGTTTTTGTCACTCATATTACTGGCACTACTACTCGCGGTAGCCTTCTGCTACCGTCCCGCTCACTGCATCTAGGCGCAGTCCGTGGTGTATACAAAGCCGGGGGCCGAGCTTCACTCGACCTCCTTCCCCATAGGGTTGGCATTACTGCCGTTTGCATTTCATTGGCTACACTCCTATTTGCCGAGGGGGGAAGTGGGAAACTTCTTTTCCTACTTACACACCCTATTCCTTTCTTTAATTAGTGGGGTCCAAGGTAGCAATAGAATCACGTAGGGCACCGTCTACCTTCAGTAGGCGCCGTGTCGAGTACCACTGTTGATCATGGCTTACAGGAGTTGCAGTGGGAGGAGTGTGGAAGTGGGATCTGTCACACTCGGGATCAACGCATGTACAGGTTTATTCACTATGGCGAAAATCGAAGCGTCCGATATAAATCGCTACAAGTGCTGATCAAACAATCAATATTTCTCTATTTTCAAAGGAAAAGTTAAAAAATAATAATATTTCCTTGGACATATACAGACAGCGTCATCTAGTTCCACACTAAGCAACTAGGCTTGTGTTGTGGATACCAGATAGTTGACACACTACACAAATACAAAACATCCATAACTCGGGTACACATGTCCGTATTCATCACACAAACATATGCCCCCAGCGGGATTCGAACCCGCAACCTTTTGGTATAGTGGCCAGAGTTGCTAACCACTACAGCAAACAGGTCGTCAATCACGACATAGTTAACTGAATGTAAGTAAGTTAAGTCAGTAAGGTACATAATGTCTATATTGTTCATGGCACAAATTATCTTTTGGTGGAAGAAACGGTGCAAGTAACTCACAAGGTCTTTGTACATTCTTAATACTCTTTGGCGATTATTCATAATGTATCAAAACACTTACACTACAAATTCTTTTTGTCCGCGAATTTATTTGCGTGATTCTGAAATAAACCAGACCAGTGTTATTGTTAGCATTCAGGTATATATCTACCTGTAAGTACGCAATTGGATTTGAACACTAACTACACGTATAGATATTTAAATAGTAGATTGTTGGGGCTAGCCTGGGATTTGGGATCATTAATTTGGAACGTGATTATGTAACTTTACCTATACGTGATATACTAGCCTGGGATTTTACGCTATCGTTTCATTAATTTGGTACGTGATTATGTAACTTTACCTATAAGTAATGTACAACTACTTATACAGTCAGTTTTTATCTCATCTATATTTTATTGCTATCTCTGTTATCCACTCGCCGCTATATTTATCTCTCTCAGATATACAAACTTCAAGCATTCTTCATCTACTATCTATATAGACATCTATAGACAACCATGTTCTTGGTCATCCAGATTTTTGACTTCGCGTTTACACGCGAGTTACGACGCGATGCTCCAGGTGAGCGATTCGCGCGTTTGTGTAAACGTGCTATCATTTATGTGCATTCCATTAGCTCACGAAAGTAATCAGAGTAATCTTCAGAAATCCATTTTTGCGCAAAATCATGTCCGAGCTCGGAGCGTGAACGGCGGCCATGTTTGACAGGTGTCAAAGAGAAGTGAGCACGTGCTGAGCTGATATCCGGGCGATTCACTTGTTTATAGTAGTTGTAGCTTTTTGGTGGGATCTCGGCGAGTGAAGTATCAGTTTAGTTTATAATTCTTATAATTTGTGCATTCTGACTTTTGAAGCTTAAGAATGCCAGAATATTGTGCAGCATAAGTTAGTGATGGTGTACAAGTGAAGGGAAGTGTAAATTAAAGTGCGTTACGAAGTTTTCGGGTTCCCACAAGAAGCCGCCAAAATCTTTTGTAAAGCATTCTGCCACTTTACTGAAGAATTACTTGACCGTGACTAGACTCTGTATACGACGAATTACTTGTTTTGACTAAGACTGACATATAAACTGAAGAAATAAGAGAAATAAGACATGGCTGTATGGGCTTAGATCCCTTTGCCTTCTCCGAGAGTAAATAAAACGAAAAAAAAAATTATAGTAATTGTTCGATACCGTCGCCTTTTGGTCTCTGTTTCAAGCAAAATAAAATTTCTCTTCACGGTATATAACGTTTCGTATTCGGTATAGCAGACGTTTCCATAGTCAAAATATATTATTTTTGTTTATATATTTTCGTTTCACTACGTGATCGAATCACGTAGGAATGAAGAAATCCGTAGTTGAGCCAAAGTGCCTGTTATAGCCCTTCGGATTACTAAGTTCACGTGGTATTGGGCAGTGCTCATAGCTCGAACAAGTGATTATTAAGCAAGAAGAGATATGTGGACTCACTACTTGATAAACTCACAAATTTGAATCCATGCTTGCATTAATAAGACCACTAAATTATACTTACGGGAGTGAATGCTGGGTATGACAAAAGAAGAATGAAAGTAGAATAAATGCAGTGGAAATGAGACCATTGAGAAGTATGAATGGGGTGACTTTGATAGATCAGGAATAGTAATTAGGGAGTTAAGCAGTGCAAATGAAGACGTAGTGACAAAGATTGAAAAAGGTATGCTGAGATGGTTTGGACATGTGGAGAGGATGAATGATGGAAGACTTCCGAAAGAGATATACGAAGCGAATGTGGATGGTAGTGTTCGTAGGGGAAGACCACGGCGAACGTACCATGATCAAATCGGGGACGTCTTAAAGAAAGGCCAAGTCAAGAGTACCCTAAACCGACGAGCATGTATGAACAACCTTATGAGAGTGAAGGAAGCAAAAGAGGTGTGTCAGGATCGTAGCAAGTAAGTGGAAGTCTGTGGTCTCTGCCTACCCCTACGGGACACAGGCGTGACATTATGTATGTACTAAATTATAAAAATTAAATTAAATAAATCTTTATTTCAAACTTAATTAGTCCATATTTTGGTTAGTGTCAGTAACAATTGTGCTTAGGTACCTATAGGTTAGTATATTGATAGAGGTATATACAAGCATCATTACTAGAGATAGAATCTGAGGTAGCCGTCATTCGACTAACATGCACTAGTAGCATGAGGGGCGCGATAAACGTTTACGTCGTCGTTGCGAGATAATAAATGTCCTGCTCATTCGCTGGGACGAAATATATAACTATCCCACTCTCACTCCTACGTGCGCGCGACAAACGATGTCATGCTATGGCCGAAGGAATAGCCAAGACAAAATTTAACTAAAGCAAAAGTACACATTAAATCAATGAAACATTTGGATTTATTTCTTTTGTACAATACACGGGAGTATGGTACATTCCTTATTTTCCTTAATATCCATGTAATCCTAACGATAGCTGTCTGATATCCGCTCTCTATTCATGCGATTGTCGACCCTAAACCACTAGACCTTTATAACCTCTTTGGAAGACGTAAGCATCCGCTAGGAAAGGATTAACCGAAATTTCCCCGGGAACGGGTAAACCGGGATCTAAGCTGATAACACTCCGGGGCGTCCCTTAATACGCAATATTAAGAAAAGACGCATGTTCCATAAAAGAAGATCAACATTAATATTACCTAGGGTTGTTTTGTGTTGAGACGAGCCTAATACAGCTAAGGGACTGTGCATGTATAGCGACCATATATTTACGAATCGACGAGAAGCCAAGAAATCGCAGCCAAGTGACAGCTCATCACAACTGTTAAAGCGATTGTTTCATAATAATAACCACGTCTGTGGCTCAACGTAAACAACATTGGGTATACGAATCGGAGGTCGTGGATTCGCTCCCCAGCGGTGGTACACGTTTAAGTATTCGGTTTGGTTAGTGATAGACCATTTTAAATGTCTGGCTAGCTACCAACATCTTATCTAAATCTGCCACCGAGCAGCAATGTAAATATCAAATCAAAAATACTTTATTTTGTAGGTACACAGGGTACAATTAAAATAATCAGATTTTACATTTTTAAAGCTACTGCTTGTTCAAAAGGCAATTTTCCCTCTGAGAAGAACAAGCAAGAAATTTGAGAGGTTGCTCTTAAAAAAAAACGTTTTTATATTACAAAAAGGCATAATAATATTTCATTATTAATTGTGAAATAGCCTGGTTATGTGAACGAGCTGGTTATGTCCATGAATGTTTATCATCTCTAAATAGTCTGATATTTTATAATATGCTTTCATAATAAATTTCTCTTTTATAGTATCTTTAAATTTATTGAAAGGAAGATTTTTTATATCAACAGGAACCTTATTGATGTATACATAACCCTTTGAATGAATTACTGACTTTGCGGAGGCAACTTATGTGACCTGCAAGTTTATCTTTATTTCTTGTATTGACATCATGTTTATCACTATTTTTCCTAAATGATGCTATATTTTTTTTAATATATATTAGATTTTCAAATAGCATTGTTTTGTTCCGGTTGTCAGAGATAAGATAGCCAGTCTTCTAAATATGTTGTCGTGTCCGGGTCAGTACACTTAACTTTTAATGATTGGAACACCCAAATGCTAACGTTTTACATTTTTAGATTTTTAGTTCGTATAATATGAAGGCAGAATATTTTGTAGTCAATAAGTTGCTGCGTCACCTGTCCAAAATATCAAGCTTTTCTCACTGGTACTGTTGTTATTTTTCCTCTGCTCCAATAGAGATTGCCAGTGTTTCCATTTAACCGACCTATCCTTGAGTGGTTCTCAAGGGAGCGACGCCAATAGTTCGGAGCTATTGCGGGATACGCTTAACGAGAAATGGGTTAAGTCTCGACCCCAACCGCTGTAAGATCTTTCGAAAGTAAATAGCTTTTTTTTTCACCAAAGAGAGTTAATAGCGTACCACTATAACAGTGCTTTTACAGAACAGACGAAACATTGTTAGATAATTAGTTATATTTATACTGATTGTTATACAGGGTGAGTTTTTTTACCGTGAGGAAAAAATTGGGGCATATTAGGTAAGTGAAATAGAAGGTATTGGCATTGCTAGTTTTTTTTTTTCTAAACCATAATCGTATAAACTGTTGTCATTGGACGGTCGCGTTTGTATACTACTCCACATAATTACATTATTAAATTGTTTTTTTTTTAATGGTTAACTTGATACTCATTTGACCACAATCTCACCTGATGGTAAGTGACGATGGGGCCGAAGATGAAGCACGCGATCTCAGTAAATGCCTATTCACCCTGCTCTTGAAGATCCCAAGGTTGCAGGATTCTGGAAAGAGTTCCATGCCTTGGCTGTTCGCATTATGAATGAAGAATCGAACCGCTTAGTGCGAATGTTCGGTATGTTAACTACATACGGGTGGAATCCCTCCCCGCGTCTAGTAGTCCGAATATGGAAGGGTGACGGTGGAATAAGATTATGTAATTCCAACGCACACTCCCCGAAATGCATCCTGTAAAAACTGAGAGACAGGCGACTTTGCGACGGTGTTCAAGGCTCTGCAATTTAGCAGTCATCGAATTATCACCTATGAGTCTCATCATCAAGTATTGTTGCATCAATGTTAAAATATTGTTGAACCTCAAAATTATCAAAATCAAAGATGATTTATTTTTTATAGATACACAGGGTACACTCAACATAGTGAGCAGAGCATATTGTACCAAATTTCATCCAATTCCGTGCATCCTTTTGGCCGTGATTCAGCAACAATAAAACATCCAAACTTTTTCATTAATAATACTAGAAACTAACACTGTTATTTGAAGAATGTAGCACACCTAACCCCATAACTGCTATGCGCATTCGTGCAACCTTCACGATTGGGTCGTAAGCGACCGTGTCCCGATAAAAATAGGTCGCACTTCCACTGGTTATAGCCCGATCGCGCCCACAGCAAACGTCGGTAGTGGCCCATTCGGACACAACGGGGCAGAATGGCGTACCTTTACGTGTTGGAGGGTGGGACGGGGCAGGGTTGACCCTTGAGTTGTTTCAATGAGCCGGTGCCATTTTTGTGTTAAGGGTATTAATGGCATCGAATGACGAAATCAAACCAGTCACTACACCAGCCCTAGGACCAGGACATTTCAGGCGCGATAAACGTTTATGTCGCGTGAGATCCGTCTCCGTGGCTCAATGTAAACAACGTTGAGTTTACGATTCGGAGGTAGCGGATTCGATCGACAGCGGGGTACATGTTTAAGTACTCGGTTCGCCTGGCTAGCTACCACCATCTTATCTAAATCTGCCGCCAATCAACAATGTTAATAGCATTGTTGTGTTCCGTTTGTCAGAGATAAGATAGCCAGTCACCCAAATGTGTTGGGGTTTCCGGGTCAGTACGCTTCCACCTTCGACCTCATCTACAGTTAACATCAGGTGTGATTGAGGTCAAGTACCAACCCGTTTTGCATAAAAAAAAAAGATAATATTTGTCCTGCTCATTCGTTTTTATGAAGTATATAACTATCTCACTCTCATGTCATGTCATGCTACGGGGCAGGTCGTTATTAGTCGGGTTCTGCATACGATTACCCTGTCGATTATCGTTCGGCCAATAGTTTGGTACTTACGACATTCTCGTCATGATCATATCAGCCACAGGTCATCCACTGCTAGACCTTTTTTTTTGACGCGGTGAAAGGCATGACGCCTGGGGGACGGCGAGACGGTTGTGTGGGACTCAGGGATACCCACTAAAACCCCGCGGCGACCTTCTTCGGCAGTAGGGAAGACCTGAGAACGCATAAGCGGCTCCAGGCCCGCCCCCCTTACAAGGGTAGGCCCATTTCCGGAGGGCGTCTAGGGCTGCTCGGCCTATACCTCCCCATACAGATATCTACTTCATCTTATTTAAACCTTATGACTTAGAGTATATGGACACAGAAGGTCCTGTTCTATAGAACCAGTTGACCAGGAGTACTAGACCTTGCATCCCTTCCATAGCTCCCAATGTATCCCGATTATAAAAACTTGAAAATAAAACATGGCAAATTACTATTTATAAATAGTAGTAGTATATTATGGAAGGGATGCAAGGAGATTTTTGTAAATCAGTACATGGATAGTGCATAATTTTTGTGGAAGTTGCTCTTCAGAAATCTTCCTTAGCGTGTTTTCATCATCAGCGTTACACTGTTGGGGCAAAGCCTCATCTCTTGCTGGAGAGGGTATGGGCCATAATCCACAACGCGGGCTTAGTGCGTATTGCATACTTGATCAGTGATTCTAATGACCTGCCTTAACGACTACCTTCAACTAAATGCAACCGGGACCGACTAATGCTAACCCTAACGAACAGCGAATGCGACGCGCCACGAGTGCCTTACGAATCATCAGTCTTGGGGCATATTTAGGCTGTGGCAACCCTAGCCGCAGTTAACACACCCTGTATCGGGTGACGTCAGCAGCGCACCCTGTATGCGGTACGAGGTTATTGTGCAAAGACGTTTGCGAGCCATTCATGTTAGCACACTAACTTGGCCGGCCACATGGGTGGCCTTGTGTATACACTATTGTCCACAAAGCCAGGGAGACTTATGTTTATCGCTGAAGGGAGGCCTATGTGTTTGGTGGAATTGGCCGTTGTCACACTGAAGTTATGACGAGACTTCGAACACACAGTTCATAGTCGTCTGATCTTTGAATAGGAGTAAGGATACACTTTTGACTTCCTATAATTTTAAAGGCCTTGATTTTTCGCACATGATAGAGTACCTGTCAGTCATATTTCTAACAAATCAGTAGCTTGCTTTAGTTATAGTATATGTATTTAGTAATTAAACATAGTCTATTAGATTAAAAATTTCATTGCGTCGGAGAATTGACTTCGAACTCCTCTAACTATTTTCCATGAAATCGATCAATAATTTCTTTATATTTATGAAAAATTAGCAAACAAGCAAATATCACCACTCATTGAACTATTTTTAAAAAAAATATTAAGTAGCCATTGATAATTTTTTTAGAAAATTGTTTAGGAGATCTTATCATCTACAACGCAATTAAGTTTACAGTTGTCTGTGGTCTGCGTGGACGATGCATGTGAATAGAAATGATAGTATCAAACAAATAGCTTGCTGCTTACTTTAAAAAGATGCATTCATTGAGTAGTCATATTCGATTTCGATTGCCGTTCTTGGATGGGTGACCAGGTGGTACCAAATTTAGCGACCTAACGTGAAAATTGTTACTTAGAGCACTGGAGCATTTCGAAATGATATGGGAATGTTATACGTCTAGTCATAATAAATTACCCTCTCTACTGCACGCCCTCTGGCAAATTAACCTAGCCTCAAAGTCCTCCGTCTTACCCCATCCCCTCCTTTCCCTGACACCTCACGAATTACGGTCACCTGGTGCTACACGCCTTCGCGTTTTACAGATAATGGATTGCGAAGTTGTTGGAGGCGGGGTGCGACGAGATAGATAAAATAAATAAAATATCTTCAGACACACACACAGCGCCATCTAGTTCCACAGTAAGCAACTATAGGCTTGTGTTGTGGATACCAGATGGTTGATAAACTACATAAATACATTTTTTTTTGTAAATATAATACTTAGGTCCGTATTCATCACCCAAACCACATGCCCCTAGCTTTACCTTACCTTTTAGTATAGTGGCCATAGAGTTGCTAACCACTACACCAAAGAGGTCGTCAGATTGTATTAACACTTCAAAGTTTTATTTCAATTTAACGTAGATACATACATAAAATCCTACCACTACGGGAAACAGGCTCTACCACACATACCTCTTCTGCTTCCTTCACTCTCATAGCATTGTTCATAAATGCTCGTCGGTTTACAGTACTCTTGACTTGGCCTTTCTTTAAGACGTCCCCGATGTGATCATGGTTAATTCGCCGTGGTGTTCCCCTACCAATCCGAAAGATGAAGAGGCTGGCCGGGTCCCGATGGTGGTGGTCTATGGTGTAACGCCAAATTACATCACAATGGCGCCATATGGATGATTGTACACAGTCCACATTTACTACCGGAGGCTCATATGAACGATCACATTGATTAATTCCGCCGTTTCCACGCTGTTGCATTGAACACAGTGTAATAAACCAGACAGTAACTCAACTAGAACTGAAGCGTAACCGATAGTAGCCAGTTTTCATACAAACCACCTGTATTCATATAGATCACAAGTGATGCGATTTCTTTATTTTTTAGTAATAAAAGTTGAAGATGTCGTGTTAAAAATTTTATCTCAATATCTTTATTGTAAATATGCATCTAACTAATATTATAAATGTGAAAATTTTGATATTTGTTTGTTGGTTATTTGTTTGTAGCTCAATCGTGGCGAAACGGCTTAACGGATTTGGAAGAAATTGGGTATATAGACTATAACGTATTAAAAAAACATCAGCAGTCTATTTCACGATTAATAAATAATAAATAAATATTTCGCACACTTACACCAATCATCTAGTCCCAAACTAAGAAAAGCTTGTACTATTGATACTAGATAACGGATAAACATACATAAATATTTATATAAATATCCATGACTCATGAATAAATGTTCATATTCATCACACAAACATTTACCCGTCGCGGGATTCGAACCCGCAACCGTTGGTTTATCCACTACACCGATTCGGTCGTCAAAAATTAATTAATTGTTTATTTTGTAATATTCATACTATTAAACATAGGTCACGTTAATATGCTCTTATTAGCAACCCATCAAGTTCCTTTTGACACGCGGCAGATAAAAGTAATGTAAAACGTGTCAATTTTTTAAATAGTACCTACGCTGTGTAAATAAAAAAAAATTACTACGACTTAGATTTTTTTTTTATGCACCACGGGTTCGTACTTGACCTCAATCACACCTGATGTTAAGTGAAGATGAGGTCGAAGGTGGAAGCGTACTAACCCGGAAACCCCAACACATTTGGGGGACTGGCTATCTTATCTCTGACAATGCTATTAACGTTGCTGCTTAGCGGCAGATTTAGATAAGATGGTGGTAGCTAGCCAGGCGGACATTTTAATATGCCCTACCACCAACCAAACCGAGTACTTAAACAAGTACCCCGCTGGGGAACCCGCGACCTCCGAAGCGTAAACTCAGTGTTGTTTACATTGAGCCACGGAGGCGGTTGAGATGCTTCTTATATACATGTTTTGTGGCTTAAATATCAATTAGGAGATACATTGGAGCTACTGTTCATATGACCACTATGTACAGTTCACAAGTGAACGAAATGCACTTAATTACGGCAACTTTCCACTGGGGCGGTGTGGGGCGGTGTTTGCACAGTGGGGCGGACACAGCAAACTTTCCAACACCCCGGACAGGTCGGACAGCGGAATATTTGGAGTTGGTAGATAGTGTTGAATGAGACCTAGGGGATGGGTTGGCAAGATGAAAAAAAGATATATACTTCAGATGTCAATCACTCAAAAGAAAATAGTACCTATATTTGGCTCAGAAAACTTATCATTAATATATGAAAACCGCACTCAAGTCGGATCATGAATTTTTGAGATACATTCGGACAAAGACCGGACACACATACGTCAAACACACAACACCCCTCGTTTCTCGTTGGCGGTTAAAAATCTAATATGACCCCCGCAAAAATAAACCTCATCTACTGGTAGCTTGTATCTTTACCCTAAGGTTTGCTGGGAAGAGATCGCTATTAGCGGTAAGGCCGCCTTTTTGTGCGATTAATGATGTACGCTGTATTCTTCATGTAGCTTTTGTTAATTGTGCAATAAAGAGTATTTGATTGATTGATTGATTGATTGATTGATTGATTGATTGATTGATTGATTGATTGATTGAATAATTCATTTGGGTTTTTTCGTTTTTAAATACTTGGTACTGTTTAGTTTTTCTATTGTCATCTGTCAAAGTTAAAAAAGTTTTATTTTGTATGTACACAGGGTACATTTAAAATAGTCAGATTTTACATTTTTTAAGCTACTGTTCCCCCGAGAAGAGCAAGCAAGAAACTCGAGAGGTTGCTGTTAATTGTGAAATAGCCTGGCATGCGATCGAGCTGGTTTTGTCCAGGGATGATTATCATCTTAAATAGTCTGTTATTTTATAATATGCTTTCATAATAAGTTTCGGTTTTATAGTATCTTTAAATTTTTTAAAGGAATATTTTGTATATCAACAGAAGCCTTATTGAAAAAGCGTATACATAACCTTTTGAATGTACGAGCTGGTTATGATCAGGGATTTTTAAATATTTATGTATCTGACTGTACTTAATTATCAACCTGCAATGTCGAATGACAACTTATTTACGTCCCGTCTGCGCTTCTACGCCGTAGCATTCGTAGCTGTACTCTAGGAGCCAGCCGTTTGCACTGCACAGTCGCGTAGCAGTGCTCTTCGCGGACGGTTGTGTTGGCGGTCAATCGCGGGTCGCTCGAATCATCTCGATTGGAATAAAAAGTACACGCGATAATTGCCAGTGGTATTTAGTGCTGTGAAGTGATTTTGAACCTTTTTTTGCTACTAATACGCGAAAAGGTTAAATAAAGGGGATAGGGGTGTTCACCTTGATGACTTGGAAACAATGCCCTTTAAAGTACTTAGTTTACTGTTTAAAGTTAAATAGATAGATAAAGCATTTATTTACGCCACTGCGTTCACACAACTACACAATTTTTAAATTACAAAGAAATATACATACAAATAAACGTAAAGACTAGAAAATACAAAGAGCGAGTGTGTGCCGCAGTAGCACAAATGGGCTATATATAACTCAGTGTGCCACATCACTCAAAGAGCGAAACACTGGTTTTCAGTTACAACCCCTACAAGTACGAGTGCATAAAAGTACGTGCATAAAGTCGACCTTTATCCCAAATAGGGTGGTCAGAGGTATCCCAATCGTATTTCTACAGAAATACTGTTTAAAAGTGGCACCCGTGACACAAAGTTGAAAGGAAATCGTTTGGCTTGGTATTGACATGTTATGAGGAGGGATAAAACGTATGGTACTAAGAGAGTGATGAATATGGATGTCGAAGATTGGAAAGGAAGACCACGGAAAAGATGGATGGATTGTGTGAGGAGTGATATGAACGAAAAGAGCGTGAATGATGAGGTAACTGCTGATAGAGGAGATTGAAAGAAAAAGACGTACCAAATATTGGGTCTTTACCTATGAAATTGGAGATTTTTTAATTCCTGCGATTTTTTATTTGGAAAACGGAATATTATTTCACGGTTTCACATGAAATATTTTTTAATTTCGGGGCTAAATCACATAATAAAGAAAATTTGAACAGAGCACTTTTCATGTGCTTCCCATAATCATTTCTTAGATTCGCTGAAACTTTTATAAAGCGGTTACTTTTAAAAATTAACTTAATGTTATCGGATAATACACACAAAGTTTAGCTAAATTTGGATTTGCCGTTCCCAAAAAAAACAAACAAAAATGTTTGTATGGAGAAAACAGTCTTAATGAAATTCTTCATACAAAACGCCAATTTCATAGGTAAGGATCTAATATATTAAGATCAGGATAAGAAGATGATGATGGTTTAAGTAGTTTTAATTAAATTAACTGCGTCTTTCTCTTTGTTCGCTTAGTTCTAAACTACGCAATGGGTTGTGTATTGATACGGTTTTAACTAACATTTATGTTAACTATTCGTTCGAGGTGATAAATTGGACCTTGTAGACACTACTGTCTTTTTAGGACTGACATTGGATGCTAAGCTTCAGTGGGGGCCTCATATTGAGAAACTAGCGAAAAAGCTTGCTTCTGCCGCGTATGCAGTCAAAAAATCAGAAATTTAACAGAAATTTCTTATTATTATTTCTATATTTAATGGAAATCGGTCGTATTTAATGCGATCAACCATTACAGCCAGTGTCCAGTTGTGCGGTTGAAACGCTGGGTGAAGTAGATGCTAGTGAGCTATAGGTCTGTGTCCTGCATGAGCCACCTGAAAAAAAAAGGACGAACACAATTTTTTTTTTTTATCCACAACGGGTTAGCACTTGACCTCAATCACACCTGAGTTTAAGTGAAGATGAGGCCGAAGGTGGTAGCATACTGACCCGGAAACCACATCTTATTTGGGGGACTGGCTATCTTATCTCTGATAACCGGAACACAACAATGCTATTAACATTGCTGTTTGGTGGCAGATTTAGATAAGATGGCGGTAGCTAGCCAGGCGGACATTTAATATGCCCTACCACCAACCAAACCGAGTACTAAATATGTACCCCGCTGGGGATCGAACCCGCGACCTCCGAAACGTAAACCCAATGTTGTTTGAGCCACGGAGGCGGTTCACACAAATATACATAAAAGTAAAACAAAACAAGGGCATCACAGATACGGTACTAAATATTTCTTCCGGGTTTTTTATAATCTCAACTAATATCTTAAATGCGAAAATTTGAATGTTTCTTTGTTGCTCAATCACGGCGCAACGGATATACGGATTTGGATGAAATTTGGTATATAGGTAGAATTTAACCTGGATTAGGACATGGGATAATTTTTATCGCGATAAAGTGAGTAGTTCCCGCGGGATAAACCAATTTCGGCGATGAAGTTATTCCACGCAGGCGAAGCCGCGGGCGGAAAGCTAGTTATACAATAAAAGAAAACATTAAAAGGAAACTCGAGGAAAACGTAACAAAGGGCCCTTCAAGGCGAATGCCGCAAGCCTTAAAAGTCATCTTTAGAGCCAGTGCAAGAAGCCCGAGCTCAGACCCACAATTAAAAAAAAAATGATTTCTTTACACCGTTTAGTTATTTAAATAAGGTTTTATTCCGATGAAGTGAGTATATCCCGCGGGATAAACAAAAATATAGGATAAAAAATATCATATGTTTTAATCCAGGGTATATTCTACCTATATACCAAATTTCATCCAAATACGTTCATCCGTTTAGACGTGATTGAGCAATAAACAAACATCCAAACTTTCACGTTTATAATATTAGTTAGATTTCAAGCCAATTCTTACTTCGTACGTAGCATTAATAAGTTTATTTAAGTGGATGGTAAGTCTTTAAGTTAGAATTTTTATGATCACACACAAATTATTGAAGCTCAATGTGTCACATTTAGTCAAAATTCCGAGTTAGATAATTTATTTTAGTTTGCGGCGCTTGCAGTGGAGACTTTGGGCCCGTGGTCTTCTCACATGAAACATTTTGTAAAGGATTTATCCGTTAGACTGGTCCACGCCTCTGGAGATGTGAGAGCTGGTGCCTACTTTGCTCAGCAGCTGAGCTTATGCATTCAGCGGGGCAATAGCGCTAGTGTACTAGACTCACGGAAGCGAGCTGGACGGCATATCTTTTCTATAAGATATGGGTAATTTTTAATTGTGTTTTATAAATTTGTTGTTTCATTTATAAATAGGAATTAAAATCACAAAATTGTTACAGCTATTCTTCTCTCTTGTTTGTACAGTCCAAAGATATTTTATTTACTAGATAATATTTTTACAATATCCAGTGTTGGTGGTAGCCCCAACACTGTAAGTAAAGTTTACTTGTGTTAGTAGTCCCGCTGTTCCATATTACATTTTTATCAGTAAATAAAATTAAAGAAAAAATAAAAGAATAAAAGAAAATGTGCCCATGGGAATGGATGAGTGTGTTTGTGTAAGTGGGTGTGTAAGGGTGTGTGCATGTGTCTGATCTTATTTCATTTATCTATTTATTTATATGTACATATACAGTGTAAATTATTGATGAATTTTACATTCGAAATGAGTTTACTGTCCTATTTTTATTAGAGCTTCAATTTCGCCATACATTTTAGTTTTGTGCCAATTGTCCAATGTAGTTTTATACGAAGATATATCTTTATTAGAACACGCGATAAACAAATCAAACTTAAGCTGTTACATAACAGTTTTGGGTGAACTGGAATTGCGATGCCCTCAAGAGCCCCTCGATTCGGAAGAAACAAAGGCATCAGCATGAATACAAAAAGCTACTCAACCCAGTTCGTGCTTGTAACGCTAACGGGAGGCAGGGCCTCGCGGCAAGTGCCATTTTAGCGCTCTCGAGACATGAAATTCTGCAAAATGTTAAAGCCACCTCTATGGCTCAATGTAAACAACATAGGGTTTACGAATCGGAGGTCGCGGGTTCGATCCCCACATGTTTAGTAGTCGGTTTGATTGGTGGTAGGGCATTTTAAATGTCCGCCTGGCTAGCTACCACCATCTTATCTAAATCTGCCGCCAAACAGCAATGTTAATAGCATTGTTGTGTTCCGGTTGTCAGAGATAAGATAGCCAGTTCCCCAAATTATTTGGATTTCCGGGTCAGTACGCTCACACCTTCGTCCTCATCTTCACTTAACATCAGGTGTGATTGAGGTCAAGTGCTAACCTGTTGTGCATAAAAAAAATCTGAAATTTGTTTTGCGTTCAGTACTCGGTTTGGTTGGTAGAGATTTTTAAAGGAAGCCCTCGAGGCGCAGTCGCTTTCGTTTCGATTGGATGGGTGACCACCAATGGCGTGCAAATTAGTGCACAACGTTTTGTCAAGCGTAGGCAGAATTATAAAATTTGGTATTATATGAGAAAAGATACAACTACAACTTACTCTTCCGCAAACTTGGCAACTGTTTAAGAATATTTTCTGTTCATATCAGTATGAATCAGCTGTCTTGACAATGCATTTCGGGGAGAGCTTACAATTTTAGCGTAGGCACTGCTTTTTTACCTGTATGGAGGGATACGCCACTGGTGACCACTAGCATTTTAATGTATAGTGGTAATGTATAGTATAG
Source organism: Oegoconia quadripuncta (assembly GCA_949316235.1). Lineage (NCBI taxonomy): Eukaryota > Metazoa > Arthropoda > Insecta > Lepidoptera > Autostichidae > Oegoconia > Oegoconia quadripuncta. The sequence goes on from OX438746.1 coordinate 12,977,082, forward strand.
TGGTTTGTAGGGCATCTTATTGCCCTATGCCATATGTGACACCCTCTCCTAGAGTAGGCTGGGTCATGGAAGGCTGTTGATGAGCTTTTAACCCCTAACGCAAAAAGTGAAGTTTTTTAAATTTTGAGTCTATGTTTGTGGCGTTGTTGCATCAAAATGGCAAAAAACACACACACACACATACGCACGCACGCACACACGCACGCATGCACTCACGCAATCACGCACACACACATACGCACTCACGCACGCACGCGCGCACGCACACACACACAACGCCGTCAAACACATAACATCAGTCGTTTTTCGTCGGGGGTTAAAAATAAATGTTAAACTAATTCTATCCTATTATTGTAAGCACATAATGAAGAAGACATGACGACATGTCCTGTCACCTCAATTTGTTTCATTCAGAAATCATAACCTCGAAGGAATTTAATTATTCTAGCCGTCACTTCTACACGTGCTCCATAATTAATTTAAAGTGATGTGATTTAAGATAAGGTTTACAGTAACATTCTATAAATAAATATCATTGAACATAAGCGCCATCTAGTTCCACACCAGCAACTAGGATTGTATTGTGGATACCAGATGGATGATAGACTACACAATTTTTTTTTAACAATTACATATATACACGATAACATCCATTCATCGTACAAACATATGACCCTCGCGGGATTCGAACCTGCGACCTTTTAGTATAGTAATCAGAGTTATTCACCACTACACCAAATAGGTCGTCAATTTAGTTAAACAGTTAACTTTTTGCACAATTGTTTTGATTATCTTCAAGTTAATATTTTTAAACGACTTCAAAAAAGGAGGAGGTTCTGTATTCGGGGCGTATTTTTTTTTTTTTTTTTTTTTTATGTATGTACACCGATATCTCCGAGATTTGGCGGTTGATTCACATGGTTCTTTTTGTAAATGAAAGGGGATACCGTCGAGTTGGTCCCATTGTAATTTCAGCGCAATCGGTCCAGTAGTTTTTGTGTAATCATGGTAAACATCAGAATGGAATTACATATTTAGACGATTTTGTAGTTTTTACACAGGGAAACTAAGTAGATACAGTTTGGGTTTTTATGGAAAAAGTGTATAGAAGGTCGGTGTAATTATCAGCAATAAATATGACAAATCGAAGATCATCAGGTCGAGCTGGTACACCCGAACTGCCCATCTAACCTGTAGGAGCGAGAAGGTTCGCCATCGCACAAAAATTATCAGGGAGATTAGCAACCACGGATAAATACTAATAACTTTTTTTAACCATCTTCAAAAACGGAGGAGGAAGCGGAAGCGAGCAAACCAATAACAGGTGGTGCGTTCGTTTGTAGTGTTACTCGTAGCTCCGTAAGCGTCGTTGATGTTGCGTGCCGCTTGTGTCGTGTTGCTGCCCACGACGGTACTCATATTCCATAATTACTCGAATTTTTAACGTATCCATGATGACGAAAAAGATTGAAATGCGATGAAAATGTAACACTAATCAATAAACAAATGACTACTTTTGGAAATAGAATTCCATGTTCTTAAAATAAAATTAATTTGAAATTAGAATTCTTAGTCAAACAAAAACTATTTTGATTTGAAATGGCCAGTACTGCAGAACGGCAATTTCATAGGTAAAGGTAATTTTATTATTTTGTAATGTCTGACCAGACACTAAAAAGAATTAAATAAAAAAGATTTAAAAAAAAACGACTTCAAAAAACCCGGAAAAAATAATTTAATTAAACTACTGCAATAATAATAACTGAAAAGTATAAAATAATAAACCAGAGCAGAATGTTCTTTATAGATAGATATACACTATTATATATAATGAGAATACAATACAATTTATATGCTATACAATAATAGTTAGGTATAATAATGAAATTAAAAATATATACAATAGGTACTTTTTGAAGTCGGTGCCTGCGTAGCCTATAAAATACACAATCTATTTTTTCTTGTGTGCAATAAACAATAAATAAATAAATATATAAATCTAATGAAAGTAAACAGTAATAACTTAATTAATTGAATATTTAAATTGTATGAAAATACCTTTGTTAACCGACTTCAAAAAAGGAGGAGGTTCTTTATTCGGGGCGTATTTTTACTGTTTTGTTGATTGTGTATTTTATAGGCTAGGCAGGCACCGACTTCAAAAAGTACCTATTGTATATATTTTTAATTTCATTATTATACCTAACTATTATTGTATAGCATATAAATTGTATTGTATTCTCATATATATAATAGTGTATATCTATCTATAAAGAACATTCTGCTCTGGTTTATTATTTTATACTTTTCAGTTATTATTATTGCAGTAGTTTAATTAAATTATTTTTTCCGGGTTTTTTGAAGTCGTTTTTTTTAAAATCTTTTTTATGTATTTTAAAACGGTCTATCAGTTAACGTACGTCAATCAAGTGACTGACGTACTCACAAATAGTCAGGCGCGGTCAACCATTAACCGACGAGCGTGTATGAAGCATTTGATGAGAGTGGAAGAATAAATATAAATATAATAATAATAAATATACACACTGCGCCATCTAGTTCCACACTAAGCAACTAGGCTTGTATAATGGATACCAGATGGTTGATTAACTACACAAATACATTTTTTTTTTGTAAATAAAAACATCCATAACTCGGGAACACATGTCTGTATTCATCATACAAACCATATGCCCCTAGCGGGTTTCGAATCCGCGACCTTTTGGTATAGCAGTCAGAATTTTTAATCACTACACCAAACAGGTCTACAAACTACTCTGTTTATTTACAACTAACATACTACAAAGCAAAAGTAGTATGTCAGGATCGTTGCAAGTGGAAATCAGTTGTCTCTGCCTACCACAACGGGAGACAGGCGTGAGCATATGTATGTAAACACATTCTAGTGGCGTGTTGTAGTTAGAATTAAGAGATTTGTACAAAAAAGTAACCGCTTTAGTTTTGTCAGTAAAGGCCAATTACCGCAGTTAGGTGAAAGCGAGACGGATAATGTGATGCTAATCATAATCAAGAGCGGTAACTGCTCGCTGTTGTAGTTAACTAGAACTGTGATATTCGGAGAGTTTATGGTCACAGTCTGTGGAACAAAACTCGCAGATAGTCCAGTAGAATACGTGATTTTTATGTTGTAACTTCCTCCCACTTGACGTACGTCCTTCTTGGTCGACCTTTACCGACCCTTCCATTCACGCTTTCGTCATATATTGCTTTCGTTAATATTTTTTCAATCATTCGTTCCATATGCCTCCGTGGCTCAATGTTAACAAATTTTCGGGTTCGATCCCCAGCGGGGTACATGTTTAAGTACTCGGTTTGGTTGGTGGTTGGGCATTTTAAATGTCCGCCTGGCTAGCTACCACCATCTTTATAGCATGTTAATAGCATTGTTGTATTCCGGTTGTCAGAGATAAGATAGCCAGTCCCCCAAATGTGTTGGGGTACGCTTCCGCCTTCGACCTCATCTTCACTTAACATCAGGTGTGATTGAGGTCAAGTACCAACACGTGGTGCATAAAAAAAAAGTCTGTTGTTTTGGCAATTTTTGGCGGATCATTTATAGGGCATCCGTTCTATTACCTTGATGTGTTGACATAAAACAATAAAAAAAAAATATGCCCAAATCACCTTAACATACCTCTTTCTTAATATACGTCATCTTGCACTCCAACATTACGTATAAAGAAAAATATCCATCAAATCAATCAAACATTAGTTTTTTTTTTTTTATGCACGATGGGTTGGTACTTGACCTCAATCACACCTGATGTTAAGTGAAGATGAGGTCGAAGGTGGAAGCGTACTGACCCGGAAACCCCAACACATTTAGGGGACTGGCTATCTTATCTCTGACAACCGGAACACAACAATGCTATTAACATTGCTGTTTGGCGGCAGATTTAGATAAGATGGTGGTAGCTAGCCAGGTGGACATTTAAAATGCCCTGCCACCAACCAAACCGAGTACTTAAAACATGTACCCCGCTGGGGATCGAACCCGCGACCTCCGAATCGTAAACCCAATGTTGTTGACATTGAGCCACGGAGGCGGTTAGTACGCCAATAATCAAACCAAAAAATCGTATGTTACAAATGCGAAAGTTTGGATGTTTGCTTGTTTGTTTGTTTGTTTGTTTGTTTGTTGCCCAATCACGGCGAAACGGATCAACGGATTTGGATGAAATTTGGCATAAAAGTAGAACATACCCCGGATTAAAAAACATAGGATATTTTTTATCAAGTTAAAGTGAGTAGTTCCGACGGGATAAATAAGTTATCGCGATAAAATTAGTCCACGCAGGCGACGCCGCGGGCGGAAAGCTACAGCTTAAATATCTTAAAAATTTTTGAAAATAACCGTTTTGAAATTAATTCGGCAGTTCGGTGTTACAATGCCACATAGAAGTTTGGGCACTAATAAAAGAAAGACGGTCTCTGGTCTGCTATGTCTGTGACAGTAAATATCCGCAACATTGTCTAAAGAACAGCTTAGATTACTACAGACATACCTTTAGAAGTCCATAACTATATAAACAACGTCGTAACACCAGTAATGTCTATAAAGTGTCCAATGTTAGGTGCTTATTCCTAAACATGATGCTAATACATAGTGCAGGTCTAGCCGACCTTGTTGATTCTCTAATAGGCACCGTAATGCACAGAAATGCACTGAGAAAAAAAATAGGTTACAATAACCCAATATTTAACGTAATCTAAGGTAATGGTCGGTCACCCTACAGGTTGAGGTTAACACTACCGAGTGCGATAGGTACTGAAAATTACCGCGTAAATTAGGTAAATGCAGCCCATTAGGTTAAGGCTAACTGGTACCTAATAAACTAGGTATATCAACATAACCTAATTATTAGGTAAATGCTCATCATCATCATCATCATCGATATTTTTACATACCTAGTACTAGGTTTCTATTACCTAATATGTATGTGGAAGATACCAATTTATTAGGTGTAAGATAATTCTTAATCGCGTAGTAGATACCTAATCAGTAATAGGTGCTATAGTAGATACCTTATCAGTAGCTAACAGGAACCCACTATTTTGGTGTTGTTAACCTAATGGTTACGTAAAATCTATATAATTATTAGGTGTGGGGTAACTAGCTCATTGGTATTGAATGCCTAGTCTGTACGTATCCGTAGCATATTAACTAGCTTTCGCGCACCTATTTTGTAGGTAAAAATTACCTAACAATTGCGTGTCGAGTACATAGCTAGTAGGCAGTAGATGCCTATTCTATAAGTAACGGTAGCGTATTATTTAGGTTTTGTTGACCAAATTGATACGTAGAAGTTACCTATTTATTAGGTTTTGGGTAACTAGCTAGTGGGTAATAGATATCTAGTCGGCAAGTAACGGCAACCTACTATGTAGGTTTTGACAGCCTAGTTGTTAGGTAGAAGTTGACTAATCATTAGATGTGGGGCAACTAGTACGTAGGTAATTAATGCCTAGTCTGTACGTATCGGTAGCGTATTAACCAGTTTTCGTGCACCTATTTTGTAGGTAGAAATTAACTAACTATTACGTGTCGAGTAAATAGCTAGTAGGCAGTAGATGCCTATTCTGTAAGTAACGGTAGCGTATTTTTTAGGTTTGGGTGACCAAACTGATATGTAGTAGTCACCTATTTATTAGGTCTTGGGTAACTAGCTAGTGGGTTATAGGTATCTAGTCGGCAAGTAACGGCAACCTATTATGTAGGTTTTGGCAGCCTAGTTGTTAGGTAGAAGTTGCCCAATAATTAGATGTGGGGCAACTAGTACATAGGTAATTAATGCCTATTCTGTAAGTAACGGTAGCGTATTTTTTAGGTTTCGGTGACCAAACTGATATGTAGTAGTCACCTATTTATTAGGTCTTGGGTAACTAGCTAGTGGGTAATAGGTATCTAGTCAGCAGGTAAAGGCAACGTACAATGTAGGTTTTGCTAGCCTAATTATTACGTAGATGTTACCGATTATTAGGTGTCGGGTAACTACCTAAAATATAGTGGATACCTATCGTGTAGGTTACAGTAACCCACTATGTAGGTTTAGTTAACCTATCAATACTACTACGGTTACCTAATTATTAGGTGTCGCCTTAATAGCTAGTAGGTAGTACACACCTAGGCAGTAGGTAACGGTAGCGTTTATCTATGTTTCTTTAACCTATCTTGTAGGTAGATATAGGTGTTGGGTAAACAGCTAGTAGGTGGTCGATACCTAGTATATAGGTAAAGGTTACGTATTTTGTAGGTATCGTTAACCTAACTGATAAGTACTATAATTGAAAAGCTAGTAGGTAAGTTAATTGGTAAGAAATATGATGTATCATTTGTACATGTGTAGAAGTGTCCTAATTGATATTTATAAGTACTTTAACTACTAATAAATATTTCATAATATGTTGCATTTATGGAAGGATAGTTGCCATGAAGGTAAGAGTCGGTACCAAATACATAAAACTATTTTCATTATATGGCGTTAACAATACAATACTACAATACGCAACATTTAAACAGCCTTCAAATTAGTGACTGCAAATTTAAGGAATCCGATATAGTTTTATAAAAGTTTCGCGTTGTCAATGGCGTACTTAGAATAATCACGAACGCCAATATATGTATTTGGTACCGACCTTTATCTTCGTGGCTAACTATCCTTATCTAACTGCAACATATTATGAAATATTTATTAGTAGTTAAAGTACTTATAAATATCAATTAGGACACTTCTACACATGTACAAATGATACATCATATTACTTACCAATTAACTTACCTACTAGCTTTTCAATTATAGTACTTATCAGTTAGGTTAACGATACCTACAAAATACGTAACCGTTACCTCTATACTAAGTATCTACCACTTACTAGCTATTTACCCGACATCTATGGCTACCTACAAGATAGTTTAAAGAAATTCAGATAATACGCTACCGTTACCTCCTGCCTATGGTATGTACTACCTACTAGTTATTACCGGGACATCTAATAATTAGTTAACTGTAGGAAGTATTAATAAGTTAACGAAACCTGCATAGTGGGTTACTGTTACGTACATGATAGGTATCCACTATACAATAGCCATTATATTTACACAATTCAGTTTATTACCTGCTGCCTTGACAAATATCACCTACTCACTATACAAAAAAGAAACAAAATTTGATACAACAGTTAAGTATATTGAGTAAAATCTAAATTTAGTGCTAAATTGGACAGATGTGGGGTCGCATAGTATTTAATTATATAATGTACATATCGCTAATTAAAAACTCATCTTACACTAAAAGACTACTATCATTGATTGCGTCACATCGAACATAAATTGATCACTCATAAAAAAACCATCTAACACATAATGGTGTCGATTCGTAATAATTCGGATGTACAGTCGACTGCACGTCAAGCTAAACACTACCAGTATAAGCTGAGCTGTCATACGGTAGGTACACCATACAACGTGTCATAAATGTGCGGTCGACTATACAACGAACTATATTCTAACCACTAATATGCAAGGGACGACATGTAATTTAGCCCTGTCACAATAAGATTGGAGTTCTAAGTATACATTAAGTTCTAAGAAATGCTTATCTTGAACGCTCTGAACTGAATTTGACAGGACTAAAATAAATGTCGTCCTTTCAATTTTTTGGGGTTAGAAAAAGATAACATTTCTTTAAATTTAGTTAAGTGTGTGCTATCTAGAATCGATACTAAAGTCAGTTCATTGTGGTCGGTTAACACTTTGTGACAGCATTGGATACACTAAAAATCATAAGACATGCTCTGAATTTAACTTGATAGGACTCAATTATATGTCATCCCTTTCATGTATGTATAAAACTAGGACATTATATTTCTTTAAATTTACATCCGAATTTACATCATTATTAAGAGTACTCATACTATATATTATAGTACTGTATAATAAATCTACACATAAGCAAGCTATATACACATAAGCACTAGTTACCTCGGCCCACGTTCTGCTAATTGCTACTACTAGCGGTTGAAGTTGCCTCTTTTTATTTTTCAGCATGTTTCGTCGCTCCTCAAGTGTACTTTCTACGTCATCCAACGAAGGAGCTAACATAACGAATGAACGAGATGCTTCAGTTCGCGACGATCTGCCCCCCTTAGCGTTTATTTTACCACCGCTCGGAAACACATACGGCAGTAAAAGTAGTGCCGCCGTCAGTCCATTGCTGTCTCCATTATCTTTAAAAGAAAAAAGCAATTTAAACGTTTCAATTCAGTGAGGTCCCCGGTGACAGAGGGCAAAGTAGGATACTCGAGGTCACTGATGACTATCATGCATGGCTTTTGCTTAAGATGTTATGATTAAAATGTTTCAAGATCTGACCTGAATCGTAAAGAGCAATAATTTGTTCCACTTGAGTTTTTTGCGTTTGATCTCGAAATTTCGAAGCTTTGTCTCGAGCAAATTGTATAATTTTTTTTTCACATTTCGAAATTTCACTAGCGAGAGAGAGCGTAGAATCACTCTCCGGCGGCGTACAATAACTGTAGTCAATGTTGATCTAAAAGTATAACATTGGAAATTAATGCAATATATATTACATTCAATAAGAAATCAATTAGGTATAGTCGACAGCACGATGACTGTTGGGGTGCCTAACACCATAGTATAAGCACGTATTATTGCATACACATTTCTTATAGTATGACTACCATACTATAAGAAATGTGAATGTTATGGTCGTCGTCGTGTCGTCGACTGTTCATAAAGACGTACCAGCTTCACAGCAACGTTTTGATTTTTCAACACTTGAAATCTACTTATATAATCTGTGGTAGTGATGTCCTTTTCGGCCAAGACTTTAAGACATTCTTGTCTACTTCTAATCCAGGCATCTGTCAAGTATTCTGTTATATCCTGACCCTGGAAATCTTCAACTATTTTCATATGATGGGTTTCAGAATCTATGGGCAAAAAGTTAAAAGTTTAAGTTAACTTGAACCAAGTTCCAAACTTTCATTAGTTAATAGGAAAATTAAAACAGACGTCTTATCAACAAACATACTACGCACATACCTGTATGTATTTCGCCAGAATTTTCTGACGTATTTTCTGACGCCGGATCGGATACAGCCGATGTAGAATTGTTCCGTTTATTATACGCTATTGAGTTACTTTCTCTTAACACTTTCCTATAGTTGTTCCATCGGTCCCAGAAACATCCATAATATTGGAAGGAAGTTGTCGACAGCCATATAATTATTTGAAGTATTATGTGTTGGTGCCACAGTGTAGAAATAAAAGGTAATGTCATCTTCAGGAAAAATTGCAATTGCATATTCAGCCCACTGCTGTATTTGAAGCGGTGTCAACACACCCCCTGAAGTTATATTGACAAGATGAGGTATTACTGCTCTTGCCACTTTACTACGTTGAGACTTTGACAATTTTTTATAAGACAGTTAATGTCTTAAAGATATATCTGTCTCGATAAGTTTGTACACTGCATTATGTTCATCCCATCTGGAATACAAAAAGAAATTTTTACTCGAGTGTCGATCATTGAAGCTTCATATTAAATAATTTTAATGTAAATTATTTAAATATTATCTGTAAGTTCTCCTAAAAGTAAATAAATAAAAATAACAAATTACTTTTCATTTAGCACCTCCTTGGCTGCCAGCTCATCATCTGACTTTTCGGTTTGAGAGCTTATAACAGAAATCGTTGTAGCTGAAGGAGACTGTTAGACCTCTCGAAAAATGGCAAAACACCTGAATCAATGCTGCATTGCCATGCTGCTAATTACATATATTTGGGTCGATCTCCGAAGTTTTCACTGGTGGTGAACCCTATCAAATAAAAAAAGAATTTTCGCAATCGGCGAAGATAACGGGAAACAAACATTAAAAAAAAATCGTCGAATTGTGAACCTCCTCCTTTTTTTAAAAAGACGGTCGAAAACACATGCATATGCAATTTAATTAAGAAAAAGCATGCTTACATCTCTGTTCTTCGTTTCAATTCGTAATTGTCTCCATTCATTCCATTTTGTGATAAAAATTTGGCCCGGATCCCAATGCCAGGAATAAGTGATACTAGGTCATCCTCTATGAGATATTCTAGAGCCTCGATGTCAATATTTTCTTCTGTAACAACAAAAATCCATACAGCTTGGGACATGCAGATAGCGAGACACACGTAGGCACAGAATATATATATATACCTAACCACCTTGGCTGATAGTAGTGTTGATGCAATCTGGTACGTACACAATATTCAACAGCACACAGCCACAAAAGCATAGGCAGGAAGTACTTTATTATGGAACAACTTATTTTTCTGTAGTAAAACTTAATAAACCAGCTTGAAGGATTTAATAAGCCACACTGTATAATCATTTTATCCACCACCCAGAGCAAAATACTACATGCATATCATACAATACCAAGCCACCAAAATCAAGGTGTACGAACAGGCAGAACGTACCTACAGAAATCTTTATACGTCCCACCCAACATGAGTTAGCCGAACAGTTTTCTTGACATCGGAGAGTGTAGTTGAACTTTCCATTATAATACGGAGATAAGTATGTTTTGCTAAGCATTCATGTGGCTGCAAAGAAATATTAAGTATAGGTAATATTTTTTAATAATAACTAATGCACTTCGACAATAGTTTTTTGAAATATGGTAATACTTCATACATCTCCCATTGATTACAAAAGGATACTGATTGTTACTTATGATCATAAACTGTAAACAACCTCTAACACTAAATACAATTGTAAATTTGCTTATTTAGATAATGGGTTTTCTTGGCATCTTTAAGTTTAAATTGGGAGAAGCCACTGGCTCCTAATATACAGGTTTATTTAACCTAGTTCAGGTTTGTAGCAATTTAGTATGGCAATAAAGAGATTATTATAAGTACAATGGAAAGAGGAAATTTTATAATTGGCCTAACAACTTCAATAGTACAGGTAGCCTGTTGAATAGCATACTTTGTCTGATAATGACGCTATCCAATACCGGTCTATGGTTGGATATGTCTACAATCTCTTAGAGTTTATACAGAATGATACGGGTTGGTCTGCCAAAAACATATGTATCACTGACTTACCCTTCAATTTTAAAATCAACCCGTGAGATATTTGCCATGACCTTAAAAGCACCTCAAGAGGGTCTTCCACAGATTCAAAATCAGACATACTGGCTGTGTTGTGTCCTCGTCACCTTAACAAGAAAGCGATATTAAGAAGTTTTAATATGATTAAATGTAGATAGGTATACATACCCATAGGTAAAACATTTACGGTGCATTGCTTCTGTCTTTATCACAGCAGCGACCCATGGTTTAGGGACACGCCACACACAGTAAGGCTACATCGCGACCCAGTAGTCACATAGAACATGCGTCACTGTTTTGCCCCTTATTAGTTTTCAAAGAAAATTCTAAGACGCCGACCGCCATTTTGCAAACAAACAACAAGAAAAGAATATAACTTTCCGTGGGTGTAATACGTGTACATAACGTGAATCATCATCCAGTGGGAGAATATTTGATCATTAAGCACTTACATGATTGTAAATATGAAAGTTATTACTTTCATACTAATTTGTCGGCATATATTATAGGTTATAGGGTTCATGTGTGTTCTACTAAGAAAAAAGCAATGCATGTAATCTAACCTCTGAAACATGTACCTAGTAATATCAAACAATAAAAAGTAGTATATTGGCAAAAACTTCAACAAACAGAGCTGTCCCAATAAAGAAAATCACTCACCACTATGAAAATGCTGCTTGCTGCCAGCACAGAACACTATTACTCCTGACGAAAATGCAACCAGTATGGATGGACAAATCGCAACTCACTCACATCACAAATACGATTTTTTTTTTTTGTTTTATTCTCTCCTCTAGGAGAAGGCAAAGGGATCTAGCCCATAACAGCCATCTCTTATTTCTTCGGTTTGTAAGTCAGTCTCGGTCAAAACAAGTAATTCGTAGTAAACTTGGCGTATAAAGAGTCTAGTGACGGTCAAGTCATTCTTTAGTAAAGTGACAGAATGCTTTACAAAAGATTTTGGCGGCTTCTTGTGGGAACCCGAAAGCTCCATAATGCACTTTAATTTACACTTACCTTCACTTGTATACCATCACTAACGTTTGCTGCACAATATTCTGCCATTATTAAGCTTCAAAAGTTAAAATCCACAAATTATAAGAATTATAAAGAAAAATGCAATTTCACTCGCAGAGTTCCCGCCTCACAAAAACGAACAAATGCATTTTTTTTATTATTTAAGGCTTTGGTAGATGCCTTCAGCCTAAAGCATTGACAATTAATTTACTCACAATTATTTTTATTTTGTTAGAATTTTCGCCTCTCGCAAAGGGAACTAAGCCCATACAGCCATGTTTTCAGTTAGAATGATCGTTTAAATTTTTCATGAATTCATACAAAACGAAGGTCACCATACCGCCAGATAGTTATCAAAATTCTGTGAACAATGAGCCCGATAACGGGAACATTCCGACTTGTGGTTCCGGAGTAATCCGAATTTGAAACTTGCTTTTGACGTTTACAATCGGCCATCTTGGAAAACTTAGAATGCGTTTTTCTCGGCTCTGGTGAGGCCTGGAAGAAAAACTTTTTCGGCTTTGACTTTCTCTCGATCGTCTCTATCGAATGTAGTATGTACGCGACCCCTCCCCGCCACCGTTTTCCTGGAAAAAGCGTTCTTTCTAAAAGTGGTCCGATTTTGATGAAATTTTGCAATTCGCTAGATTATGGATGTACCGACCGCCCCCGTGATTTTCATCACGATCAATAGATAAATCAGCGAGATAGAGCGTGAAGAAAGTCAATTTTGACAGTTTGTATGTCGGTCGGACGTAATCCGATCACGTCCAAATTTTGTTTCAAATTACATTTCCACTACGACTACCCTTCGTGTAAATCGTTTCCCGATTGGTATATAAATATAAAAGTTATTGTTCTAAAACCCATTCCGTTTCCGATTTATAGGAACTACTTGGATATTGTCGATCTGAATTTTTGTAATCGATTTGGTTTGACTTTTTTGCAACTATCTCGAAAACCGCAAGAGTAAGCTCAAAAATAATGTCATTTTTGAATGTTTCACACCCTATGGGTGTGACTTTATCGGAAGCAATATCCAAAAAAGTTTCAGCCCCCCCTCCCCCCCCAATCACTAAGTTAAAAAAATTGTTTCGTGTTATTCACAAAACAAGAGTACGACTGCATAGACAATCTGGATATCTCTTCAAATTGAAGAAAAAAAAATGACCTTGAAACTTAAAATTTGACCTAGATCTTCAACGCTCGAAAGCTGGCGGCAGCACGATAATTATAAGTATACCTGCAGAAAGTACAAGTCAGACGCAACAGAACGCAAAAAGAAAATTTGCTTTGACACATCGAATAACAGAGATACGATCGTTTAACTTTTTCCAGAATTCACACAAAACTAAGGACACCATACCGCCAGATAGTTATCAAAATTCTGTGAACAATGAGCCCGATAACGGGAACATTCCGACTTGTGGTTCCGGAGTAATCCGAATTTGAAATTTGCTTTTGACGTTTACAATCGGCCATCTTGGAAAACTTAGAATGCGTTTTTCTCGGCTCTGGTGAGGCCTGGAAGAAAAATTTTTTCGGCTTTGACTTTCTCTCGATCGTCTCTATCGAATGTAGTATGTACGCGACCCCTCCCCGCCACCGTTTTCCTGGAAAAAGCGTTCTTTCTAAAAGTGGTCCGATTATGATGAAATTTTGCAATTCCCTAGATTCTGGATGTACCGACCGCCCCCGTGATTTTCATCACGATCAATAGATAAATCAGCGAGCTAGAGCGTGAAGAAAGTCAATTTTGACATTTTGTATTTCGGTCGTACGTGCTCCGATCGCGTCCAGATTTTGTTTCAAACTACATTTCCACTACGACTACCCTTCGTGTAAATCGTTTCCCGATTGGTATATAAATATAAAAGTTATTGTTCTAAAACCCATTCCGTTTCCGATTTATAGGAACTACTTGGATATTGTCGATCTGAATTTTTGTAATCGATTTGGTTTGACTTTTTTGCAACTATCTCGAAAACCGCAAGAGTCAGCTCAAAAATAATGTCATTTTTGAATGTTTCACACCCTATGGGTGTGACTTTATCGGAAGCAATATCCAAAAAAAGTTTCAGCCCCCCCTCCCCCCCCATCACTAAGTTAAAAAAATTGTTTCGTGTTATTTACAAAACAAGAGTACGACTGTATAGACAATCTGAATATCTCTTCAACATGAAGAAAAAAAATGACCTTGAAACTTAAAATTTGACCTCGATCTTCAACGCTCGAAAGTTGGCGACGGTACGATAATTATGAGTATACCTGCAGAAAGTACAAGTCAGACGCAATAGAACGCAAAAAGAAAATTTGCTCTGACACATCGAATAACAGAGACACGATCGTTTAACTTTTTCCAGAATTCACACTAAACTAAGGACACCATACCGCCAGATAGTTATCAAAATTCTGTGAACAATGAGCCCGATAACGGGAACATTCCGACTTGTGGTCCCAGAGTAATCCGAATTTGAAATTTGCTTTTGACATTTACAATCGGCCATCTTGGAAAACTTAGAATGCGTTTTTCTCGGCTCTGGTGAGGCCTGGAAGAAAAATTTTTTCGGCTTTGACTTTCTCTCGATCGTCTCTATCGAATGTAGTATGTACGCGACCACTCCCCGCCACCGTTTTCCTGGAAAAAGCGTTCTTTCTAAAAGTGGTCCGATTTTGATGAAATTTTGCAATTCGCTAGATTCTAGATGTACCGACCGCCCCCGTGATTTTCATCTCGATCAATAGATAAACCATGGAGCTAGAGCGTGAAGAAAGTCAATTTTGACATTTTGTATTTCGGTCGTACGTGCTCCGATCGCGTCCAGATTTTGTTTCAAACTACATTTCCACTACGACTACCCTTCGTGTAAATCGTTTCCCGATTGGTATATAAATATAAAAGTTATTGTTCTAAAACCCATTCCGTTTCCGATTTATAGGAACTACTTGGATATTGTCGATCTGAATTTTTGTAATCGATTTGGTTTGACTTTTTTGCAACTATCTCGAAAACCGCAAGAGTCAGCTTGTTAGCTAATGTAGGAATTTGTGAGCAAAGAAAAATCCAAGCGTTTGACACATGCGAATATATTAGGAACACTGACATTTAAAAAATGTAAAAAAAAAGAAAAGATCTAAAAACACCACGCAGTTTCCAACATCGTCCGCCCCGTGTAGCGTAGCTACACAAGTTCTATGTCCTCACGTAGGAGGGCCAGCTTGCGTGCGGGCCTCTTCAGCGCTCCCCCTTTGGTGGCCACGTCAGCCACTCGCACGACTCCATCTTTGCCCGGATAAACTTTTATCACTCGGCCCATTGGCCACACTCCTCTTGGCAGATTAGGGTCCACTACCAGGACGATGTCGTTCACTTCCAAATTTCGAAATTTGTCTCCCTGTTGCCTTTTTGGTTTAAGACTGGGTAGATACTCCCGGAGCCACCTGTTCCAAAAATGTTCAGATAAGCGAAGTACCTTCTGCCACTCCTTTCGCAGAGAAAACACTCTATCGTCTAGACTAGCTGGCAACTGCTGATTCGAAGATGTTCCGATCAAGAAATGGAACGGGGTGACGCTCTGGCAGTCTTCATTTTGGGTAACGTACGTCAAAGGCCTCGAATTCACCAAAGCCTCCGCTTCCAAAAGAAGTGTATGGAGAATTTCTTCTTTTGGCGCTCTTTCTCTCAATGTTGCCAAGAGGGCAGTCTTCACCGTACGAACCAGGCGCTCCCAGCAGCCCCCCATAAATGGCGATACAGGCGGCAGGAAGGTCCACTCACACTGATTGCTGGCTGCAAAGTCTTGTACAGACTCTTGGTAGAACTCTGACAGCTGGCGGTTTGCCCCAACAAACGACGTACCGTTATCGGACAGGATTTTCCGAGGAATACCTCTACGTGCTATAAAACGGCGTAAGCTGGAGATAGCCGAATCTGCTGAAAGACTTGCTACAATTTCTAGATGGACTGCTCGCGTAGTCATACACGTGAAGAGAGCTACCCAACGTTTTTCTCTGTGGCGACCGACTGAAACATCCACAGGCCCTAAAAAAGGCCAATCCTACATTGGTAAAAGGACGAATATGGTGGTCGAGGCGCACTTCCGGTATGTCACCCATGGGAGGAATCTGAGGCGCTGCCTTGCGCTTCACACAAAACATACATTTTCTGGCGACCATGCGGACTTCACTGCGGCACCGGAAAATCCAGTATCGTTGCTTTAACTCATTGAAAACAAGCTCGTTAAATGCATGCGCAGCTTTGACGTGGTAATGCCGTATTAGAAGGCGAACAGCGGGGTGGCGACCATCGAGAATGATTGGCGATGTGGTGTTGTAATCGACGTTTCTCATATGCTTGATTCGGCTGTCTAATCTAAGCAATCCTTCTTCGTCAAGTATTGGTGACAGAGAATACAGCTTACTTGATTTAGGCAAGGGCTTGGAGTCATATAATAGAGCCAATTCTTGGCTAAAACAGTCTGCCTGCGACTTTCTGAGGATAGCATTCTCCGCTTTATGAATGTCTGCGGCTGTCAAAGGCAGAAATTTGGAAGAAGAAATGCAATCAAGCGATGATTTAGAATTTGGATCTCTAAAACGTGCCAGAAGGGACCGAAACTTATATGCGTACTGCCATACGCGCGCGGTCGCACGCAGTAAACGTATCCACTCACTGAAATGTGAGGGATCTGGTATAACCGATGAAGGTTTCTCCATATATGTTAAACCCACCAGCGCTTTAGAGGGTTTTAGTTCTTCCAAAGCGCAAGAGGATTCAGAAGCCAATGGTTCTTTGGGCCACTCAGTAACCGGCAATAACAAAAAATCTGGTCCAGAGAACCAACGGCTTAAGTCTATATCGCGATCTTTGAGTCTCGTCGCGTCGTCGGCAACATTCAAACCACCTGGCACAAATTTCCAATTACTGACGTTTGTTATTTCGGTGATTTCACCAACGCGATTTGCAACAAACGGCTTGAACGTTCGCGCATCACTTCTAATCCAACTCAATACTGTGGTCGAGTCAGACCAAAAATATATTGTATTTATGTGGACTTTGTGACTGGTACACACAGTGCTACCAAACCGAGCCGCAATCAGGGCCGCTTGGAGCTCCAGCCGTGGTATAGATATGGGTTTGAGCGGAGCTAAACGCGCTTTCCCACCAATGAGAGACAGTTTCACGGAACCATCGAAAAATGTAAATCGCCAATAAGCGACACAAGAGTACGCTTGCTCGCTTGCGTCAGCAAGGACGTGAAGCTGCCTGTCACTGATGGCTTTATCTTGACAACCATATCTATACCAGCGAGGAATTTTGATGTCGGAAATCTTAGCCAGTTGTCGAGACCAAGACAGCCACTTTTCGACGGTGTCTGGTTGCAGCTCGGAATCCCAATCAATACCGGTTCTCCATGTATGCTGAAATAAAATTCGTCCTTGAATGACTAATGGAGTGAGAACACCCAGAGGGTCATATACGCACATTAAAATGGACAATATCTTTCGTTTAGTTAGTTTGCCATTATCAGGAAACTGGGACCCATGACGGAAACTAAAAGTGTCACTTTGGGGATGCCAAATTAGGCCTAATGTTCTAACAAAAGCCTCAGGACCAACACGAACATTCTCAGGTGGTGTAGCACGCAGGTCTTCAGGAACAGCCGCTAGTGCGGCAGGTACGTTCGACACCCAGCCACGCATTTCCATTCCTGCTGCCTTATGTACCGTGACTATGTCGGCTGCTAGGTGCGAAGCCTCGTGCTCGTCATCTAAACTACCTAAATAGTCGTCCATATAATGATCATTGACGATAGCTTTCGCTGCTGCTGGGTATGACTTCTGTAATTCCTCGGCGTTCCGGTTTTTAATATACAGAGCAGTGCACGGGCTGCAGACAGCGCCAAAAATTACAGAGGTCATCCTGTACTCCTTCAACTCACAGCCACGATCCTCTCTCCAAATGTACCTTAAGGCGTCGCGGTCCTGCTCCCTAATTTTAATTTGTGGGAACATCTCCCTTACGTCGGCTGTCAAGGCGACACGACCTTCACGGAAACGAAACAGGATTTGGAGCAAGGATTGCAGCAGATCTGGACCTGGCAGCAGCATAGAATTTAAACTGACTCCAGAGGTTTTCGCAGCAGCATCGTGAACTACCCTTAGTTTTCTTTTTTGGGGATGAACCACTGGGAAATGTGGTAAATACCACCGAATCGATGTTTGTTCAGGTATAGCGACAGTTTCGTGGTACGTATCTCTAGAACACTCCTCAGCATAGCCTTTTTCTAACATGTTTTTAATAAAAGTACAATAGGCTTTCTTAAAATCTGGATCTCGAGCCATACGCCTCTCTAAAACTAGAAACCTGGAAAGCGCGTGACTATAACTATCAGGTACGTTTGAAATATCTTTATTCCACAGCAAACCAACCTCGAACCTACCGGATGGTAAACGTTTAGCCGTGATATCCAATATCTGCAAAGCATACTTATCCTGCCTAGAACACAATGTCTCGAGTTTCGAAATTCCTATAGCATCAAGGCGAAAATAATCTTTGATGAGATCCTCCATAACGCGGTCACTACTATTATGGTCATCGAAAGAAGTGTGGTTTACAAAATGGATTGGTTTAGTCCAACTGCACGATTTACCATGCAACACCCACCCTAAAGCAGTGCGGGTAGCTACTGGTTGGTTCTTGGAACCTTCCCTGATTCCACGACTGACGGACAAGTACCAGTGTTCAGCACCAAGAAGTATTTTAGGTGTGGCGTCTACGATTGTAAGTTGATCAATTACATCGGTAAGATGAGAATACTGCAATATATCATCTCGGTTTATAGTCTGTGCAAATAACGAAAGTGTGTCCATGGCCTTCGCATTACTAATAGAAAATACCTCCGAACAATTTTTGCCTTTAATAGAAAAACTAACATGTTGGATGGGTTTGCATGTGGACATGCCGGCAACACCGTCTACCTTGATTGAATCCGTAGGCCCAGTAGCACCAATAACACGTGCCACCTCGGAGTCGATCAAAGTCGCCGTAGAACCATCATCAAGTAAAGCGAACGTGTTATATTTTCCATTAGGGCCGCTAACTTCAACGGGGACTATTTTCAAGAACACTCGAGTATGACTAGGAACGTTTTTATCGAACGCAAAGGATTCGGTAATATTCCCGATCGTCACAGCTTTACTACTAGCATCAGTTTCATTTGCAAAATTATAAGATGGGGATAAAGAGTCGCAGGCCGTGTGGGACGCGTGTGGTGTCGCCGGTGTGGAGTGCAGTAGCGGATTATGATAGCGGCCGCAACCGTCGATACCACAACGAGCAATCCTACAGGTCTTCCAACGATGTGATTTGGATTTTAGACATTTATAACAGATCTTTGCCTCTCGCAGCCAGCGCCACTTGTCATCTATGTTAAGAGACTTGAAGTCCTTGCAATCAATCAGAGTGTGTTTATTTTTACAGTAAAGGCACAGGTCAGCACCGGTACTACGCGTAGATACGACATTAACATTGTCCCGACGAGTAGGGTTATAGTACACCGGCTGAATGCCAGGTCGCTTAGCATAATCTAACACCAAACCGAATCTATTTTGTTTGTGAGCTTCGATATCGAGAAATTCAGACAAGAGTTGCAGTTTCGGTACGGACTGATTACTACGGTAAGCGAAATCTTTCCACTGACTGTACAAAATAGGTGTTAGTTTGCTCAATACGGTATGAAAGATTTCCACAGAGTATAAATGCTCTTTTTGGTTTAAACTATTAATAACAGCTATACAGTTACGTAGCCTACACGCAAAAGAATTAAGTTCTCTTTGGTCGTAGCTTAACTTAGGCAGACTTCGAACAAGCGATATCTCGTGTAGGACTATGATCTCTGGCAATGCAAACGTCTGCTCCAACATTTCCATGACCTCGTCAGGTCGTTCGGCGGTGTACAGCAACGCCGATACACTTTCAAGGGCGCGGCCACGAAGCGCACACCGTAAACGAGCGAGATTCTCTGTGGGTGCAAACAAATGTTGAGTATCCTGATAGGTGCGTTTAAACATAAGCCACTCGGTAGCTTTCCCACCAAACGGCATCAGTTCAATATATTTATGAGAAAATTTGTGCGGACCATTTACATTTGGAGCAATCGTTTCAACTTCAACCTTTTTTGGTAGTGAGTGTAAAAACTCTTTGTCATTCGAACTAACAGCTGGCCGCACAAATGTTTGAACTTTGTTTGACGTTGACGGAAAAATAAAATCATTGTGTGACTTTGACGTAATATGAAAAGACACCGGTTTCTTAGCAAAATATTCAGGGATTTCATGTTTTTTAGCATATGATGGGAAATTAATATGAGATGTGAAGTTTGGTATTTCCGTCTCATGAAAATCGCGATGAATGATGGGTTCCGATGTGCGATATGGTGTCTTCGAGTTAACTACATGTGGAGGTTCTACGTTCGGAGCCGAGTCCCTCAAAAACTCGTGATTTATCACGCTATCCTCCCGCGTGAGCTTCGGATTTGTCACCGCAGGCTCAATACGCGCGTTCGGACAGCTATTTACGTCATTAACCCATGTTGCAGTACGAGAAAAAGAATGACTAACCGACCGAATGGAACGCTCCTCAGCCTCCTGAACCGCTAAACGTGCCTCCATCTCAAGCTCCTCTACCTGATTTGCTTGATGCACAAGCTTACGTTCATAATTCAACCGTTCTTGTGCGAGCTGTTGCTCGCGTTCTAACAGCCGTTGCTCGCGGTCCATGCTTCGCCGGGCTAACTGTGCCTCCGCGGACAACCTACGTGCCCTCATTGTGGCCGATGACCGCGAAGACCCCGACAAATGCGACCTGGAACTAAGGCTGAAATTAGCGTGTTCTGTGCCAATTGTGGGATTCGTTCGAGATGTCCCGGGGTTTGGATCGCCCGCCGCGGGTGTGAACGTGGCATCGGTTGAAATGTGGCCCGGTTCTGGGGACCGACCGTGCCCACCCGCGACGTGCATACCTGATTCCGAGGAAACCTCGCCAGCCTCCCGTGGCTGTGCCAACCGCTTGGTGGTGGCTCTGGTTATTCTTGCACTCATATCCGGCTCGAAAGGACCAAAAATGTTAGCTAATGTAGGAATTTGTGAGCAAAGAAAAATCCAAGCGTTTGACACATGCGAATATATTAGGAACACTGACATTTAAAAAATGTAAAAAAAAAGAAAAGATCTAAAAACACCACGCAGTTTCCAACACAGCTCAAAAATAATGTCTTTTTTGAATGTTTCACACCCTATGGGTGTGACTTTATCGGAAGCAATATCCAAAAAAAGTTTCAGCCCCCCCTCCCCCCCCAATCACTAAGTTAAAAAAATTGTTTCGTGTTATTTACAAAACAAGAGTACGACTGTATAGACAATCTGAATATCTCTTCAAATTGAAGAAAAAAAATGACCTTAAAACTTAAAATTTGACCTTGATCTTCAACGCTCGAAAGCTGGCGACAGCACGATAATTATGAGTATACCTGCAGAAAGTACAAGTCAGACGCAACAGAACGCAAAAAGAAAATTTGCTTTGACACATCGAATAACAGAGATACGATCGTTTAACTTTTTCCAGAATTCACACAAAACTAAGGACACCATACCGCCAGATAGTTATCAAAATTCTGTGAACAATGAGCCCGATAACGGGAACATTCCGACTTGTGGTTCCGGAGTAATCCGAATTTGAAATTTGCTTTTGACGTTTACAATCGGCCATCTTGGAAAACTTAGAATGCGTTTTTCTCGGCTCTGGTGAGGCCTGGAAGAAAAATTTTTTCGGCTTTGACTTTCTCTCGATCGTCTCTATCGAATGTAGTATGTACGCGACCCCTCCCCGCCACCGTTTTCCTGGAAAAAGCGTTCTTTCTAAAAGTGGTCCGATTATGATGAAATTTTGCAATTCCCTAGATTCTGGATGTACCGACCGCCCCCGTGATTTTCATCTCGATCAATAGATAAATCAGCGAGCTAGAGCGTGAAGAAAGTCAATTTTGACATTTTGTATTTCGGTCGTACGTGCTCCGATCGCGTCCAGATTTTGTTTCAAACTACATTTCCACTACGACTACCCTTCGTGTAAATCGTTTCCCGATTGGTATATAAATATAAAAGTTATTGTTCTAAAACCCATTCCGTTTCCGATTTATAGGAGCTACTTGGATATTGTCGATCTGAATTTTTGTAATCGATTTGGTTTGACTTTTTTGCAACTATCTCGAAAACCGCAAGAGTCAGCTCAAAAATAATGTCATTTTTGAATGTTTCACACCCTATGGGTGTGACTTTATCGGAAGCAATATCCAAAAAAAGTTTCAGCCCCCCCTCCCCCCCCAATCACTAAGTTAAAAAAATTGTTTCGTGTTATTTACAAAACAAGAGTACGACTGTATAGACAATCTGAATATCTCTTCAAATTGAAGAAAAAAAAATGACCTTGAAACTTAAAATTTGACCTTGATCTTCAACGCTCGAAAGCTGGCGGCAGCACGATAATTATAAGTATACCTGCAGAAAGTACAAGTCAGACGCAACAGAACGCAAAAAGAAAATTTGCTTTGACACATCGAATAACAGAGATACGATCGTTTAACTTTTTCCAGAATTCACACAAAACTAATGACACCATACCGCCAGATAGTTATCAAAATTCTGTGAACAATGAGCCTGATAACGGGAACATTCCGACTTGTGGTTCCGGAGTAATCCGAATTTGAAATTTGCTTTTGACCTTTACAATCGGCCATCTTGGAAAACTTAGAATGCGTTTTTCTCGGCTCTGGTGAGGCCTGCAAGAAAAATTTTTTCGGCTTTGACTTTCTCTCGATCGTCTCTATCGAATGTAGTATGTACGCGACCCCTCCCCGCCACCGTTTTCCTGGAAAAAGCGTTCTTTCTAAAAGTGGTCCGATTTTGATGAAATTTTGCAATTCGCTAGATTCTAGATGTACCGACCGCCCCCGTGATTTTCATCTCGATCAATAGATAAACCATGGAGCTAGAGCGTGAAGAAAGTCAATTTTGACATTTTGTATTTCGGTCGTACGTGCTCCGATCGCGTCCAGATTTTGTTTCAAACTATATTTCCACTACGACTACCCTTCGTGTAAATCGTTTCCCGATTGGTATATAAATATAAAAGTTATTGTTCTAAAACCCATTCCGTTTCCGATTTATAAGAACTACTTGGATATTGTCGATCTGAATTTTTGTAATCGATTTGGTTTGACTTTTTTGCAACTATCTCGAAAACCGCAAGAGTCAGCTCAAAAATAATGTCTTTTTTGAATGTTTCACACCCTATGGGTGTGACTTTATCGAAAGCAATATCCAAAAAAAGTTTCACCCCCCCTCCCCCCCCAATCACTAAGTCAAAAAATTTGTTTTGTGTTATTTAGAAACAAGAGTACGACTGTATAGATAATCTGAATATCTCTTCATATTGAAGAAAAAAAATGTCCTTGAAATTTATAATTTTACCTTGACTTTCAACGCTCGAAAGCTGGCGATGGTACGATAATTATGAGTATACCTGCAGAAAGTACAAGTCAGATGCAACAGAACGCAAAAAAAATTTGCTCTGACACATCGAATAACAGAGACACGATCGTTTAAATTTTTTCAGAATTCACACAAAACTAAGGACACCATACCGGGAAATTACGTTTTTTATACAATTAGGTGTATTTACCCTAACAACTAGATTGGTGTTATGGACATTGTCGGTTGGTATTACCTATTCAGTTCGTAGTGCTATAATTTATAATTGGTGTTTTAGCCTGTGTAATAGGTCGTTTAAACCTAGTTGTAAGCTGTAAGTACCTAGTAGCTGGGCTAATGGCACTTTATTGCCTACACTATGACTAGTTTATTTCCACCGAATAGTTACGTCAAAAGTACCAAATTATTAGGCTGTAATGACCTATTAATTTTTTTATACTACTTACTGGAAAGGTTATTCCTTATTAAATATTACGTTATGACTTCGCATTGAGTTAGGTATATTTACCTTAATAACTAGGTCAACGTTATCAATAATATCCGTTGATATTGCCTAATGGGTCAGTAGTACTTTTACTTAAAGGAGGTATGCTTAACCCATTGATTAGGTAGCTTTGGCCTAGTAGGTGTAGGTTGTAAATATTTAAAAACTAAATAAATTCTACCTTATTGGTTCTTTGTTTAAACATAGTAGTTAGGTGATTTTCACCAAGTTGTTATTTTAAAAGTACCAATTTATTAGGTCGTAATGACCGATTAAGTCTTTTGATATTACTGGCTAGATAGGTTATTTTCATCTAGTGAGTATGTTGTTATTACGCCGCGAATCGACAACTTACGTATAATACCTATTAGGTTTGGTAGTATTCTAACTTTAATGTTGGTATATTTAATCTGTTAAATAGGTTATTTAAACCTAGTAGGAAAAGGTTGTAGTGCCTAATAGCTACGTGAATACCACTTGATCATTTGGTTGTTTCTGCAAGAACTAGTTTGTTTCAACCAAGGAGTAAGTTAAATGAAAACCACTTTATTAGGTTATTTGTGTAGGTTTCGGGAACCGAACGGAATAAGGTTGTTATTACCGCATTTTAATATTAGTTAGGTAGTATCTGCTCATTATTACCTAAGGAGTGTGTTACTTGAACATAGCTATTAGGTATGACTAAGTATTTTAGTAACTAGGTACTTATAACCGAATATTTTGATTTTTAGATGGCAATTATAACCTATCAGTAGGTTAAATCTAGGTAATCTCTTAGTTAAAACGCATGTTAATATTCCGATTAGGTTTTTTTAACCGCATAAGTTATCGTAATTGGCTGAATTTATCTATCACAATGTTTTAATTTACCTATTAATTAGGTTCTTAAAACATTACTTATAAAAGAAACAAAATAAAAGATTTAATTAAAAGGTTTTTTTGTGCGTAACCTATCATTTAGGTTACGGTGAACGAGTAATCATATAAAGTTTACTGCAACTTTAGGGCCCTGTGAGTTTTGACTAGGTCGTTATAACGCAATATTACCTAAATTTGGTTTTATTAACCTAATATTAGGATATTAGGTTTCTTTTACTTAGTGATAATAGGTAAAATAATTAAAATTTAGTAGGTAACATTACACAAAACCAATTATGTTAAGTTGCGATAACCTAAAATAGGTTATATTTGCCTAAAATGTTGTACTACCTAACGCTGTAGGTTGGGTTAACTAATTCAAATTCAAAAAAGTTAGTTGATTTTACCTAAAATAGGTTAAAGATACCCAATTTTTGCATTACCGTCACGATTAGGTAAATATCTACCTAGTGTTTTTCTCAGTGTGTATACTCCCTGTTGGTAGAGATATTGCCTATCGTTCTTCGTTCGCCTGGCGGTCGATACATAGGGTTGTTACTTTAGAGTTTGCTATAGTGCATTTACATCGAGAAGATTACAATGCATACGTAACTTTACCTTTAGTCGTGGTCGGAGATATCCCAAACATAAATTGTGTGTTCCAAAACTGCTTGGAACAAGATCAATAGTTTACCTTTCGATATATACAGGAATGCACACGTGATAAGGTGTGAGCCCATTGCCGTTGAAAAGTGCAAGTCTACAGATATTTTTTGTGGAAAGTGCCTTAGTCGCCTTTTACGTTACCCACTTCGTTCTAACCACAATTTTAATGATCTCGTGGTCATTAGCGTATTCGCAGTGTGAATTCGGTCGAGGACTTTGCCGGCGTGGATGAATGTTGACGTTCTTCAGCGTTATGGTTACTTCAATCAAAACTGACCTACTCAAGTAAAATTTCTTTATGGATCTATAATATTATAAGATTCGTTACATTAATCCATTTGTTGAGATGCTTCCATTTTCACTTTCTCCTATATATATTCTTTCCGCCTTTTGTGTCTCGTCTTATTTTATCTTATCTTGAGCCTATGCCTTTCTCCATACTATCTCTCAGCCAAATTTTAATACGTTTGATCCAGATTTGATATTGGATTAGTTACCATCAAGGTTACTTGATGGACTATTCCAGCTTCACTTTCATCATCCTTAGTACAAATTACCAATAAACTAGCATACCGCCCGCGGCTTCGCCCGTGTGGAATTACTGTATCGCGAACTCTTGTCTTCTGTGTCTTGTCTTATCTTAAAGTAGCCTTTATCCTTCTCCAGGCCTGAGATTGCCTTTCTAACAGACACACTTCGCAATCTCCATATTAGTGTAGATGGATTGCCTTATGCTACATCAGATGCATCATTACCGGCACGAGAATCGCACGCCATCTATCGGGTGTTTGTTGCATTCTCAAGGACACGGCCTACTTCATTTACTAGTCTTTTATTTGACTGCATGTCGTATCGTAGGTGGATTTCGCGCGCAATTTCATTACGTCCTGTTTGCGCACGATCGGAGACCACACGCGTTTACGAGCACTCAACGTACAATGAACGTTTTGTTCTATTAACTCTCAATTACTGTTCAATGAATAGTCGATGTATATTAAATAATGTACAGTTGTTTTCGTTGTCTTATTATGTTTTCTGTTTGCGAGGACACCGTGCGGTCGTGAGGGTAAGGGGGTATTTTAGTTTCGTTTTAACCTTACAGGTAGAGGGGTATGCGCAGGCCCAGTGCCGATTGATCTGTTTCAGACTAATGATGACCATCTGACAGTATTTTTAAGCCCTATGGGCCAATCACTTTACCTGCAATTAAGAACAACTTCTTTAACTACAGACACCATAGACTCATAATAACAGGCGAGGGGCATCTGTCAACATATCAAGGTAATAGAACGGATGCCCTATAATTGCCAAAACAACCTTACTACTGCTGGTACTCGAAGCAAACACGAAAATACCTATGTAAATTAAGAATTTCTTAGGAATTCTGAACACATACATAATAATCACGACGATCCCAAGTGGGGTGGTCAGAGATTTCCCAAACAAGCATGTCGCGCGCTTATACGAGTTTGGTAGATTATAAATAATCTCCTGTAGATCCACTTTCAAGTAGCAAGGTTGCTCTTTGTATCTCAGCCCCTTTAATTTCCGCAGCGTCGAAATCAATATTTTTTTATGCACCACGGGTTGGTACTTGGCCTCAATCACACTTGATGTTAAGTGAAGATGAGGTCGAAGGTGGAAGCGGACTGACCTGGAAACCCCAACACATTTGGGGGACTGGCCATCTTATCTCTGACAACCGGAACACAACAATGCTATTAACATTGCTGCTTGTCGGCAGATTTAGATAAGATGGTGGTAGCTAGCCAGGCGGACATTTAAAATGCCCTACCACCAACCAAACCGAGTACTTAAACATGTACCCCGCTGGGGATCGAACCCGCGACCTCCGAATCGTAAACCCAATGTTGTTTACATTGAGCCACGGAGGTGGTTAGAGTTTCTTGCTCGTTCTTCTCTGGGGTGTCAGCTTTGTGAATGAGCCGTAAATTTAAATGTAATATTTATAGTGAAGTATTCAAGTGATAATTTTATCCTATGAAATAAAATACTTTGATTTAAATTATTGGAAATCTGTTGTGACAGAGTGTATGCATAAATTACAGCAACGTAAAGTCTCACAGAGAAGTGTCACTTCTTTGCGTGTTTATTTATTCATTTGATGTAGCCCTCTTGTGATTATCGCCTTGATTGATTACTTAGGTACACGCGTGATATAGATAAGTACGTCCTATAATATAATAGTACCTCTATTTTATTATAACGAGTTGCTTGCGGAAATAATGTACAAGATTATAGCTTACTATTTAAAAAAAAAAACGTGTTTTTGTGAGACTTTTATGTGTCGATATGAATATGAACATGGCATATAACCAAAAACTTTACAAATCGAGTCGAAGCCCCCTCACCTAAGTAATAAGTAGGGCTTCCCAACTTAGGGCTTTTTAGTCCCAAATTTAGGGCGGCAATACGCCAATTAGGCTTTTTTAGGGCTCAAATTTTTTTAGGGCTATGTTAGGGGCCTAAAATTCACCCCACCCAATCAATCTGTCTAAATTATTTACCCTAATATAACGTGAAAATTATTTAAAAATACATTTGTATAGGTTCGAATTTTTTTTAGGGCTAATAATTTCGGCCTGTTTTTATCCTACTGCCCAAGAAAGGAGGGTAATGTATGTATGTAGGTATGTATGTCAGTTCCTTTTCCGCATCCTTTTCGGCTTGACCGATTTCGAAATGCATGGTGTCGTTAGATTCGTCTTGATACTTGGGATTGTCATAGGATACATTTTATGGTTAAAATTCTAACATGACGTCCGCAAAAAACAAAATATGCTGTCGAGTTTTTGGTTTTAAATACTGAAATAGATATTAAAGCTATTTTATATAGGTAGGTAACCTTGGATTGCGTGGTTAACTTAACCATCTTCTTTAAAACATACCAGGGGCTCATGACTGCTAGGCGGGTTCAGCAGTTGACTACAATAGGCTGAGATCATGTCGATGACTTGGAGTTATAACAAGAGTGTTTTAATTGCGTACGTACGTATACAGATAAAGATGCCCGTGTAAGTGCTCTCCATTTTGGCAACTTTACAATGCGAGATTTAGTGATGGGATGACGAAAATACGTACAATATCCGAATAAATTATAGCTTGTTTCACGTATCTTTTGCCGTTTCATATATTCAATTATCTTTAAACAGTAACTATGTACGGGTATTTGATTTGGTATAGGCTAAACCCTTCAGTCCATCCAATAACATTTCAGTTTCGCTGTAGTTTCGTTCTTTAAGCCTACTAGAGATCTTTATTTTGGATTCCGCTTAAGTACGATAATAGAAAGATACATCTGCATTCAGTTTATTATATAAAAATACACCAACAAAGCAGAAAAATCTTAGTGAGAAAGACATATTGACAGTGACAGGCTGATAAATTTTATCCCTTCTACGTTTAGTTTAGTTCGAGGCGTCGCTCTTTTAAAAACAGGTTTTTATATTACAAAAAGATTTTTATATTTCACTAGCTTTCCGCTCGCAGCTTCGCCTGGAATAACTTTACTGCGGAAATTTCTTTATCCCACTGGAACTACTCACTTCATCGGGATAAAAATATCCTATGTCTTAAAGCAGGGTATATTCTACCTATATACCTAATTTCATCCAAATCCGTTCATCCGTTTCACCGTGATTGAGGAACAAACAAACTGTCGCATTTATAATATTAGTTAGATTATTAATTGTGAAATAACCTGGCATGTGAACTGTTACCCCTTCGATTCCCGAACGAGTACGATATTGGAACCTTCAAGAAACGAGCCTACACCTTCCTCAAAGGCCGGCAACGCATCTGTGACCCTTTTGGTGTTGCGGGTGTCCATGGGCGGCCGTGATTGTTGTCCATCAGGTGACCCGCATGCTCGTTTGCCGCCCTCTCATATAAAAAAAAAATGCGAGTGAAAGAGCTGACGTGATCCATTTCCTGCACCTCTGCATTCTTCACTATCCATGTCGCGCCCGAGGGCCATTCCGCCCGCCAATCTCCTCCCATCCATCGCCTCTAACGGTTGCCAAAGGACATATTAGTCCGTCAATTCAAATATTCTTTTTTTTTTAAACCCTAAATACGGGACTCCGTATCACAGAACGAGTTGGTTATGTCCAGGTCGCTCTGGGAATCTATGGGGAGGCTCATGTTCACCAGTGTATCGTATCTATATTGTAAATAATGGGAATGAAAATGATCAAGGATATCGGATATGTTTTCGCCAGCCCAACTCTTTGTGCATACTGCATAGGCCAATGCACTCGTCAATTGAAATATTTTGAGGTCAACAACAGTGCTAAATGCGTGACATAGTGCCACAGTGGAAATATATTTAAAGTCCACTAAAACTGTGGCCTTTGGTTAACGTTAGCGTAGGTTTGGTGATCGTAAAACTGTTTCACCTGTTAAATGTTACATCATAGTATGTCATCACAGTATAATACAATCCTCCTCCACCCTCTTCGCACTGCAAGTTTTGTAAGCCAGGATCAGCAGGGTACTCTGCAATGGGAATGGGAGTGTTGCTATATTATATAATAGCTTTTCGCCCGCGGCTTCGCCCGCGGCTTCGCCTGCGTATTCCACGCATCTCCACGTAACTTTATTTATCCCGCAGGAACTACTCACTTTATCGGGATAAAAAATATCCTATGTCTTAATTTAGGGTATATTCTACCTATATAACAAATTTCATCAACAAACATCTGAAGAACCTTTGAAAAGAATTGCTATGGCAAACGGACGAACGTCACTGCAATCCATCGATCAAACAAGACGCCTAATATTTGATTTACTATATCGAATTAGTTCTGTTAACTAGCTGAGGTATGAGGCGTACTGCATTCCGATTGGTCGCGCCAAGGTCGTTATTTACGTGACCTTGAGACAGAACCAATCAGAGTGCTACGAGTATAAGTAGAGACAGGACTAGCCAATAACTGATGCGAAGTTTTTTGGCATCAGATCTGTTATCCTGTATTGTCAGATGTCCCTAGCCTGTTATAAGAGACCGTGTTATAACTAATTCTTATTGTCGCAGTATGATCTATAACCACCTATTATGTATACCAACCGACACAAGAGTAGGCTTTACAAATATCAATAGAATCGCGGCTTAGTCGCAATATTATGTGAAAAGGATCTTGCTGCTACACAGTGAAGTAAACTAAGTACATAAACCAGAAAGTGTAAAAGTGCAGTATTGAGTGTAGTGACAATGTAAGTGCGAGTGTGAGAGCGCGCCAAGTGACAAAATAACAAGATGGCGACTCAGGCGCCGCGCGTGTCGAGGAACGTGTCCCTCCCTGCGGGCAGCCAGCCGCCCGCCGCCGCCCTCGCACCGCGAAGGACCATGTCGGAGAGGTATCGCCATCATATTGGTGTCAATTTCTTTCCTTAATATCTTTATTGTACACAAAATTGTTACAGAAATATGCATTGTGTATAAAATGTACAAAGGCGAGCTTAACTCCGATGGAGTTTTCTACCAGCAAACCTTAGAGATACATAGTGTTTATTAGATTGGGCAGAAAATAGTGTACACAACAATTGAAAATTATTTAATAAAAAAAATAAAATAAAAAAATATATATATAAATAATTCTGTGCCATATGTTTATGGAAGTCTATACTTTTCTAATTGGATACACTTAAAAAGAACGACATTACATTATGCTTTTTTTTTAATTTATTTTACAAAGAAATTTATTTAGTTTTAGTTGTCAGTTCCAAAAGCTTTTGATAATGTTATTTTGATCGAACTAAATTCAAGTGAAAGGACTAAATATCATGTCGTTTTTGTATTCTCCTAATTAGAAAAGGATAAGAATTATCTCAAAGTTTTAATTTGTATTACTCTAGAGAAAATATCAAATAGCAACATATTCAAAAGTAATATCAGAAATATTATAAATAAAAATACTAACCGGAAAGCAACAAAATTGTATGTTATAGGTACATATATTTATGAACTCCTTTTGTTTTGCCAAGAGCTCTCATTTGATATGTATATTATGTGTTTAAAAAATATATTTTACATTATACATTTGTCGTCTAGCGGCCGCCATATTGATTGTTTTGTGACGTCACCTAACCTACCCGCGGTGTCAACAGGAATCTGGCGATTTAGCCGCCACGAGGAAATTAAGAAAGCTACATACTCGTACATGAACCTTGAATATAACACTTATTTTTGTCGCAGTCGTGTAAAAATCATATACACAATAATATATCTTTTGCACATACATACAGCGCCATCTAGTTTCACAATAAGCAACTCAGCTTGTATTATGGATATGTTCATAAATATTTTTTTTTTTGTAAATAAATACTTATTATAAATGAAAACATCCATAACTCGTCGTACCCATGTCTGTATTCATCACACAAACATATGCCCCTAGCGGGATTCGAACCTAACCGAATTTTGGTATAGTGGTCAGGGTTGCTAACCACTACACCAAACAGGTCGTCGGTTTTATGGTTCCCTAGTCAACACGGAACCACAGTATTAAGTAGTAATACTGTGACGGAACCTTACTTATAGTTTCGCTATGTCCGTCTGTATGTCTGTCCGCGGCTTAGCTTAAAGGGTTTTAGTATTAAAAGTTGTAATTTGAACATTAAAAATCAAAAATATTCTTAGGGCACGTCCCTAAAGTCGCAATGAATTGTATTTTATTTGTGTACCCCATCTTGGGCTGTCGTTCGATAGGTTGTTTTTTGAAAAATAACATATGTGAATGAAAACATCCATAACTCGGGTGCACATGTCCGTATTCATCATATAAATATAAGCTAAATAGGGATTCGAACCCGCGACCTTTTAGTAGGGTCGCTAACCACTACATCAAACAGGTCGTCAAACAGTAAGTTACATAAATTTTGTAGTGCAGTGCCGTACAAATATGACGCGATGTCAAGCGTAAATTTTACCCTACTAAAGAAAAAATAAAATCTCCATAAATTTCCGGAGCGTTTTTCATCAGTCTCCATATTGTGTGGCGTTCGCAAAATTTCATTTTATCGGAGATCGTCCCGGGAAAAGTGAATTTATTTCCGAGCCAGCGGGTTACATGCTCGAGTTCGTCGCACGTTTCGAGGAATTAGAATTTTATCTTTCTTTTATATATTTCAATTAGGGATGCTATCGATACCGGTACCGGTACAGATACCGATAGACCGGGGGAGTTTTTACAAGTCGGTATCGACGGCTATGTTTGGGCTACTGGAAAGTAGTGAACCAAACAATATAACCTTAGCTCCATATAATAATAGCTGTGCTTGACTTGCGGTCGCCGTTCGACTGTACCTACATGAAATTTTGGCAACTTAATTGGTTTAATAACTGTGTTGTTACTAATTTAACGTGCATTGTGTTTGTTTCCCAAAATGAAAACGAAAAGTAATACGTTCAAAAATTTATTCGTATAAGCTCTGTAATTTTAAAAATTCTATGCTATAAGTATAAATTACAAGAGTAAACTGGTAACATGTATCACACTTCACTTAACTTCAGGTGTGATTGAGGTCAAGTACCAACCCGTTATGCATAAAAATAAAACACGCTGGTCGTCAAAACGCAACTCCTCGGATTTCATCAAAATTTATCTACTTAACGTTTTTGCGTTTGCATTTACTTAAGCTTTTACATTTGTCGATAGGTAATTTTGCTTAAAAAATAAACATACGAGCCGCTACATATGTTTATTATTTTTTACACACTACACCTATTTAGTATGCCATGTCTAGAGGTCGTGAGTTTGAATCTCGCTACGGGCATATGTTTATATGATGAATACGGACATATTAATATGTAAACAACATAGGGTTTACGAATCGGAGGTCGCGGATTCCATCCCCAGCGGGGTACATGTTTACTACACGATTTGCCTGGTGGTAGGGCATTTTAAATATCCGCCTGGCTAGCCACTACCATCATCAACAGCAATTTTAAAAAGCATTGTTGTGTTCCGGTTGTCACAGATAAGATAGCCAGTTCCCCAAATATTTGGGTTTTCGGGTCAGTACGCTTCCACCTTCGGCCTCATCTTCACTTATCATCAGGTGTGATTTAGGGCAAGTGCTAACCCGTTGTGCATAAAAAAATATTACCCGAGTTATGGATGTTTTCATTTATATATGTATGTACTTACAATACAAAAAGGCGATTTATGTAGTGTTAGGTCCTTACCTATGAAATTGGCGTTTTGTATGAAGAAATTCATTAAGACTGTTTTCACCATACAAACATTTTTGTTTTTTTTTTTTGGGAACGGCAAATCCAAATTTAGCTAAACTTTGTGTGTATTATCGGATAACATTAAGTTAAGTATAGGCAGCGTAAATTTTTAAAAGTAACCGCTTTATAAAAGTTTCGGCGAATCTAAGAAATGATTATGGGAAGCACATGAAAAGAGCTCTGTTCAAATTTTTTTTAGTTATGTGATTTAGCCCAGAAATTAAAAATTATTTCATGTGAAACCTTGAAATAATATTCCATTTTCCAAATAAAAAACAAATTTGGATATAGCTTTGAAAATCGCAGGAATTGGTACATATGATTAACGAAGAAAAAAACTCCAATTTCATAGGTAAAGTCCCAATATATCAATCATCTATATATAACCATCCATCTATAATACAACCATAGTTGCTTGCTGTGGTATTAGATGGCGCTATTTGTATGTCCAAAGATATTTAAATATTTAGCGTACCAGTATCGGTGATATATTTCCCATGACTATTGGTATTTTTTTTTTTTTGTTTTTATGCACAACGGGTTGGTACTTGACCTCAATCACACCTGATGTTAAGTGAAGATGAGGTCGAAGGTGGAAGCGTTCTGACCCGGAAACCCCAACACAGGTATCGTAGGTGCGACCCTTATTCAATATAGGTATCGAACATCGTCTCGGATTGATGGCTCGGGAAATTTCAATAATAAGGAATTTGTGCTTTGTAGCTTAAGATGATTTAGAGTTGAGACGGATTTATTCTTCAAATCAAAAGAATCGCTCTCAAGACGCTTGTTGAGTGTCTACAGGGATTTCAGCCCCTTCTAACGAGCATGTCAAAAGCTTACCAAAAGATTTTTTTTGTATAATTTTGTTGCGTAACTACGACATTTGAGCCGAAATTCTTAAAAGTTAGAAAAGCGGTCAAGAACATGTTGAGCAAGGCTTACTCTAGGATTGCGTAGTACAAAATAATTTAAAACCCTTTGAAAAAATAAAAGATTTGGTTGAAATTTGGTTTTTATCCTGGGTAAGGGACTGGTTCCTGTAGGATAGCTATTATTGAATTGTTTTTTAGCCATTGGTAGTAGAAGGAATTCTACGCGAACGAAGTCGCGGGTAACTGCCAGTACGTAATATTATAATCTACGCTTTACCCTTTAGGCGCACCACAGATAGTCACATTTATGTTACAATTATAAAGGTCAAACCAAACAAGGCGTCGTTATGTCTATTCCCGTCACCTCGCAATTACCGGTCTTCCTTCTAGACCACAGAGTACTTAATAACGGTATGGAAGTCATTCAAATGTCTTGCCCACACAGATTATATCACGTAAGCAAGGAGGACGGTCGAGCGCCAGTAGGTAACAAGCGAGCTGTTCCCCATGCGAATCTAGAAATAAATATAAATAGATTAGCGGAGGCCCGCGATTTTGCCCGCGTGAACATTTTATTTTATTAAATAGGTTTACAAACGCTTGTTACATCGCTTAGAGTAATGAAGCCTTATGTATATTAGTTATTAGTTAAATGTGCAAACAATTATATGTAAACACCGCATGCATCAGATAGATTAGGTACATAAAAATTATTAAATTCAAAAACAAGAAAAAAATAATAAGTTAGCGAAGAAAAGTGTACCCATTTACCCTAAATAAAAGTTGATCATTCAAATAGAAGGGAAGCCCAGCTTACATATATATTTGTATCACGAGAACCATCCCAAATTGGAGGTTAGAAACATCCCAAACATAAGCGCTTAGGAGTCCAAATATTTGTAAACTTTGTAATATTCAGATGTGTACTATAGACATGTGACAGATGGTAATACTCATGCAAGCCATGAAAACATACAAGTCTTGCAAGCCATAGACATTTTTGATCGGGAGTTAGTAAGTGAAGTGAGAAAGGCGCCCAATTAATAGTTCCAGTTTTTTTTTTATATGAGAGGGCGGCAAACGAGCATGCGGGTCACCTGATGGAAAGCAATCACCGCCGCCCATGGACACTCGCAACACCAAAGGGTCACAGATGCGTTGCCAGCCTTTGAGGAAGGTGTAGGCTCGTTTCTTGAAGGTTCCGATGTCGTACTCGTTCGGGAATACCGCTGCAGGAAGTCCAGTATTTTACTATTAATAGTTTCCAGTCCAACATGGTTCCAGTAGCCTAATTTTTTCCCGTTCCCATGATAATATCTCGTATTTCCCGTTCCCGTGGGAATTTTCCAAAATATTTTTATAGTGAGGCTATTCCCATTCAATGTAAAGTAACGTTCTTAGATAGATTCTTGTGAATAAATATTTCATTTCATTTGTCCTACCTATAGACTACGTAACTGCCAAATTTCAATTTCATAGATCTGAATTGATTATAAAGACATAAAAATATGCGCTCGCTTGACCACGTAATTGGTCGCGACGACGACTGTGGTCCTCTGCTGCTCCCTGTCTCGTGGCTCACCCCGCTTCTCTCACAGTGGCGTAGACACTGTCACTCCAGAGGAGTTCAGTTTCTATTAGAGAAAAAGTAATCAGAATGGAATTAAAAGTTCCAGAGACCACCTTATACCAACTTTACCTCATATTATAATGTTAGTATAGGTGAGACAATCCCTCCATACCTCGATACTAGGGCAACGGGAAGTGAATAGCCTCAGTCTAGTATATACTCCATGTGTATTGGTACTGAATTCTAGGAAATCTTAGGAATGTGTACATAAGCAGCATCATCATCACTAAAAACCAGCGCTGTGATTCATCGCGCTGTGAGTGCTAACCCATTTGTGTACGGCGCAACACGTGACAGCGTTGTGTGCATATTATTTACAATTGTATTTCTTTTTTAGTTATAATTTGTTTCTTTGTTTTTGCATCGTGTTGTGGCGTTCATAATAAATTGTCCTATTTTAGAGGTATCTAAAGTTTGTCGAGTGTCACATGATCTATTCATTTCTTCGTAAATGTATCAAAGTGGACGTGAACATGTGTCACTGCCCTTTCACTCCACTGTGCCTTCGACAATCACGGACATTCCAGTCAGCGGCGTCATCAAGTTACGATAACTTGTCAAGTTACCTGTTATCTTTCGCTGACGCAAATTGGAGATAGACGCGCAGTCTGCCGTGATTCGACATACGCAGGTCGTCTCGTTCTTGCAAGTAGGTCTTATGTGTTGTCTGAGTGAAAGGGGATGACAGTTAAAGCTGGGAAAACGAGATTCGTGTTCTGAATTAATCTTGTGATAATGATGAGTGTAAATGATTTGACCTTAATTTTTCCCGTCGGTGCAGTAAAAGGCTACAAGTATTCGTGATCATCAAAGAGCATAGATCAGTAGTGCCCAATATCAATTCCTTATAGAAAATCATCAAACAACATAGATCAGTAGTGCCCAATATCAATTCCTTATAGAAAATCATCAAACAACATAGAGCAGTAGTGCCCAATACCAATTCCTTATAGAAAATCATCAAACAACATAGATCAGTAGTGCCCAATATCAATTCCTTATAGAAAATCATCAAATAACATAGAGCAGTAGTGCCCAATACCAATTCCTTATAGAAAATCATCAAACAACATAGATCAGTAGTGCCCAATATCAATTCCTTATAGAAAATCATCAAACAACATAGATCAGTAGTGCCCAATATCAATTCCTTATAGAAAATCATCAAACAACATAGATCAGTAGTGCCCAATATCAATTCCTTATAGAAAATCATCAAACAACATAGATCAGTAGTGCCCAATATCAATTCCTTATAGAAAATCATCAAACAACATAGATCAGTAGTGCCCAATATCAATTCCTTATAGAAAATCATCAAACAACATAGATCAGTAGTGCCCAATATCAATTCCTTATAGAAAATCATCAAACAACATAGATCAGTAGTGCCCAATATCAATTCCTTATAGAAAATCATCAAACAACATAGATCAGTAGTGCCCAATATCAATTCCTTATAGAAAATCATCAAACATCATAGACCAGTAGTGCCCGATATCATTTCCTTATATGAAATTATCAAACAATATAATTTCCTTCCGCGAAATTTTTTTACTACACATAAACTACATGTCCTACTTATTTATAGATATCTACCGCCTCGCCATACAGTATGCCTTTTGGTGTCCTTGTACACTAACTACATAGAGTTTAGTTTGTCAGTTTCACATGTCTGCTGATGGTGATGTTGGACAGGTACTGAACTCTCAGGACTGTCAAGTTATTTTTTGTGATCGAACAGGAAGTATAACTTTAAATAAATAGCCTTGAACGTACACATATCGCCATCTAGCTCCACACTAAACAACTAGACTTGTATTATAAATAAATAAATAATAAATAAATCTCCTTAGACATACACACAGCGCCATCTAGTTTCACAGTAAGCAACTATAGGCTTGTGTTGTGGATACCAGATGGTTGATATACTACATAAATCCTTTTTTTTTTGTAAATAAATACTTATTATAAATGAAAACATCCATAACTCGGGTACACATGTCCGTATTCATCACACAATCATAATGCCCTTAGCGGGATTCGAACCCTCTACACCAAAGTCGTCATTTGAATAGCACTATTGGCATGACAGGCGCGAGATACATCTATGTCGCGCGAGATAATGTTCGTCCTGCTCATTTCACTTGGTCGAAATATACATCTATCCCATTCTCATTTCTACGTCATTTGTGTAGTATATCAACATACAACACAAATACATGTCTTTTTTTTTGTAGGTAAATAGTATATAAAAGTAAACATTCATAACTCGGGTAATGTCCATATTTATCATCTAACTAATATTATAAATGGGAAAGTTTGGATGTTTGTTTGCTTATTATTTGTTTGTTGTTCAATTTAAAAAAAAATTGGTATATAGGTAGAACATACCCTAGACTAAAACTTATTTTTATCCCGATAAAGTGAGTAGTTCCCGCGGGATAAACAAATTTCCGCGATAAGGATCTTCCACGCAGGCGAAGCTAGTACGAACATAATGCCCCTAGTGGGATTCAAATCCGCGACCTCTAGGTCACTGTGTCTAACGACCACACAATGTTTGCTCGTCTAAATACTCATACTTCAGAACTTACATAAGAAGAATATATGTATAAGAAGAATATATGTACTGTATTAATACTTTGTGATTATGCTGTTGATTCTGTATAAGTAAATATAATAAAACCAGATAGTCTTTTTTTTTATGCACGACCTGATGTTAAGTGAAGATGAGGTCGAAGGTGGAAGCGTACTCACCCGGAAACCCCAACACATTTGGAGGACTGGCTATCTTATCTCTGACAACCGGAACACAACAATGCTATTAACATTGCTGCTTGGTGGCAGATTTAGATAAGATGGTGGTAGCTAGCCAGGCGGACGTTTAAAATGCCCTATAACCAACCGAACCGAGTACTTAAACATGTACCCCGCTGGCGATCGAACCCGCGACCTCCGAATCGTAAACCCAATGTTGTTTATATTGAGCCACGGAGGCGGTTAAATACAGTTGAAATACAGTTCTAAATTGCTTCTCTGTATTTAATCCCTACAGACCACACTATGGCCATCAACCATCATGATGTATAATTTAAATATGAGTTTCAGGAATCCATTACACTGAAGGGTGGGGTTGCGTGGGTATAGTGATGTCATTAATGAATGAACCACTCGTGAATATCCCTGTCTACACAAATGGTTTTAATTGTGAAAGGGATTTAGTTGCAAAGTGCTTTTGTTAGTTCGGATTTGGGATTCCGTAGACCAAACATCTAATATTATAAGGGTATAATTTGGACGGCCACCAAAAATATTTTTAAGCCTCTAAGCCTGGGCATCAAATAAAATAAACAAATCCAAAAAAAATCAATTGACTTTATTAAAAGGGCCCTAAAGTATATAATATTATGATCCAAAATAAATGAAAAAAAAACATCAGAAAAATCGCAAGTCTTGCACAAATATTATTTTTGGTTCCTAAATTAGATTAACGGTCACCAAATTCTGTCTAACTCAAATAACATATTACCGAGTACCCATATATAGTTATTTAAGGCTGTATAAAACTTGCTCATCATATTGTGGCGAGCAAGATGGGTCGGAGCACCCCGCGACACTGTTGGTTAGGTTCAGAAGGTTAAGGCGGGAGCGAAGCGAAGCCTTAGCCTTCGATGTTAGGTTGAACGTATAATATAAAAATAGAAGCTTTATTTTAAAACAAATGACTTACTAGGTTATAATGTACGTTAGTCATTATTAGCTGTGCATTAATATAAAAGCTTTACTTGTCTCTCACAATTTATTTCGAATTTTTCATGAGCATAATATTTAGTCTAAAGTGTATTTTAAAGGCGTCCATATATTTTTATGGTAGTCAATAATACGAAAAAATGGATATATTTCATAATATTTTAGGAAACGTAATTTGGTGACCATTTATTTTTCGGGTGTAGACCAACTAAACTAAAACCAGTTTTGTAGTGGTGCCGTCGCATCGTACTGTTCCAGGGGGAAAGAGACAGTACTACTTTAAAACTGGTTTTAGTTTAGTTTATGTACATCCGAATCGACACCAGCCTGGATTAAAATAAAGGATACTTTTTATTCCGATAAAGTGAATAGTTCCCGCGGTATAAACAAATTAACCATATCCGCGTTAAGGTCATTCCACACATGCGAATGTATGGGCGGAAAGCTGTTCTTAAAATATAACAATAAAATAAAATTATACTTTAGAAAACCCTTGAAATACTATGATATCATCGAAATAAATCTTCGAAATTGTCTAACCGATTTTCATCAAACATGGCTAAGAACCTGTCCCCTCATTTAGTCTTTAATATACTGCAAGAGATCTAACTTAGCTCACATTTATACATTATTTACTAATATGTGGGGAAGACATTGTTGTATAATTACCACAGACAACAAAGCGTCAACAAGTTGTATAATTTATTTCGGTTCAATAAAATATTGTTTATTTATTGTTTATTTCTTACTGTGTTGTATCTGTATCTTTTTATTTTCTGTGCAATAAAGAATAAAGAAGACGATGTTATTGTAATTTAAAATTTATTTATTTATTCTTTGCAAACCTTTTTTGTTTTCCCCAAAATTAATTTTAATGGTTATTTACAGAGTGTTCTGGATCCTACGTACAAAAAAAAACAGAGATACAATACAATCTGCCATAGTAAAGATAGTGGTGTTGATTCGGATGTACACCAACTAAACTAAAATCAGTTTTAAAGTAGTACTGTCTCTTTTTCCCTGGAACAGTACGATGCGACGGCACCACTCCAAAACTGGTTTTAGTTTAGTTGGTGTACATTCGAATCGACACCAATAGTAGGTTAGCACATAACACAAAACAAAAGAAAAAGGTTTATGACAACTGAACTGTCATTCGTTTTGTCACAAGTAGGGCTTGTAATATTCGCCCAATTTTACTATTCGAATATTACGAATAGTTCAATCGCTACTATTCGAATTATTCGAATATGACGAAGTTTTCTAATATTTTCTATCTAAAAAACAAAATAAGTAAATATAGCACATAATTCGTAGATTTTATAAAGTTCACAGACATCAAAGTAATATCGACTGATTTGTAAAGAAAAAACTAGGTTTTTCTAAAATGATTATAAGCTTTAATAAATAATCAGACTATTTTTGACCAGGAAAACACATAATATTTTAGTAACAAATAATATAATGTAAGTGCTTCTCTTAACATTAACACTAATAACAAATTAAATCAACTTCTATCTAAGTATAACTGAGAACATTGAAATTCTCTTATTATCACAAATAAAATCAATAAAGTGGCAAAACGAAAGATTTTGGCGGCCAAAAAGCCCAGCTTGACCGTTAGTGAACGAATGACAGACTAATTGATGGTGTTGCCAGTAGCGAGAATTTAATTTGGCGTTATTTTGTTCAATTCACGGTTATATTTATTTTATTATTAAAGTTTAGTTAATATTCGAAAAGTTCGAAAAATTCGAATACTACTCTTAAGTAATATTCGAATAGGTAAATGTGTCGAATATTCGAATAATACGAATATTCGAATAATACGAATATTCGAATACCAAGCCCTAGTCACAAGTGACAGCTGTCAGAATTTTAAAATGCACCACGCGGCCTATGGTGCATATTATAACGATTCCTTGTACAAAATCGCATTAACCTATTTCGGTAGTTTTCCACCGATTCCGTTTGTTTAGATGTTGCTAAATATAACTCGTTCTAATAGGAAAGATAAGTCGGTTGCTCAGTTTCCGAAACTGGCGATGGGTCTTAAACAAACAGTGTATGTTCATTTATAGTGAATTATTGTAATGGAAGTTTTGGAATTCACTGTAATGTAGTACATGGGGCACATTAAAAGTTTTGCACTTCTAGCTAATCGGAACTATTTCAATTTCGAATGTTATATTTTTTGAAACGATTGCAACCTTGTTAGTAAAAACAAAAAAATTGTCGGGAATTGGCTATCTCTATCACTACAAACTTTAAACGACGCCGACGAATGTGGTTTGAACCGAATACGAACTTCGACCGAA
Source organism: Oegoconia quadripuncta (assembly GCA_949316235.1). Lineage (NCBI taxonomy): Eukaryota > Metazoa > Arthropoda > Insecta > Lepidoptera > Autostichidae > Oegoconia > Oegoconia quadripuncta. The sequence goes on from OX438746.1 coordinate 13,019,627, forward strand.
CATTCGGTAAAAATTAAAAATTTGGCCGAACTTCTGTTCAATTTCGTCGCGCTTTTTCGTGTTGTGACTTGTTTACGCACTTGCTGCAAGTATTGCTAGATGTGCCCCGCCCGCACTCCGCGCTTCCCCGCGGGGCCGCTAGCCAGCTAGTCATATTACATTATACCTACCCATTCATCACAATACTGTGGTTCTCGATTCTATGTATGCTTGTGTTTTTTTCTTTTTTGTGATGAATAAATACCTTTTATTTATTTATTTATTTATTTATTTATTTATTTATTTATTTATTTATTTATTTATTTATTTATTTATTTATTGTAAAGACGTCACCAGCTTGTCACGTGCTATTGTTTTGTTTACATTACGCAAATTAAATTAATTTTTTGTACGTGATTTTTGTTGGTTTAAATTGATAGATTTTATCAGTATTTGTTTGTGTCTGCTGCTGCTCTCACTAACCACATTCGCGTGAAGCATGATAGACAATTTGCTCAATTACAACATCCTGTTCACTCGCCTAGTCCAATACTGCTTTAAAAAATAATAAATTCATAATACAATTTTTTTAAATTAATTTCTATTATGAATTTTGTGCAGAATGTTCGGCATTTTAACCTAAATTCGGCCGAATGACGAAGTTCGGTTAAACGAATGTAAAACGAAATTCGGCCCATCCCTAGTTCAAACCGGTTTTATTAAGGTTCTAGGTAGCCCTCTCATTTCGGGCGCGCTCCGAACGAAACCTTTTCTAAAATCCGGTATAAATCTTTATTTACCGGTTTTTTCGATACCGGTCTCAAGCCCTGCCAGAAGTACGTCAGTTTCAAACAACCCTGTATACCTTGAAGCCTGTATACATTTACAGAAAAAAATAGATTTACATACATTTCTCATGAACAAAAAACGCTTAGTGTATTTCGTAATGCTAACATCTGTTCCCTTGACCCTTTCCTTCAGAACTATTCTCATCACGTTGGTCGAGCTAACCCACAGTTGTATGGCGCTTCGTACTCCACGCTCTCTGCATTCCAATGATACAGTTCGGTTGAGTTATTGTCTTAAAGGCGTATTCGGGGGGGGCGGATGAAATGAAATAATTTATTGTCAATTGAGTATCAAGTATCCAAACCACAGGAGTTAGGTATGATATACGAGTAAGTAGACGCAGGTAGCTGACAGCTTTTCTGGGTAGCACATTACATACAGCTTGATAATATTCAATGGTGTCAATTCGGATGTACACCAACTAAACTAAACTAAACCCAGTTTTGGAGTGGTGCCTTCGCATCGTACTGTTGCAGGGAAATATGACAGTACTACTCTAAAACATGGTTTTAATTTAGCTGGTGTACATCCGAATCGACACCATTGTATAGGACTCAGTATGAAAATCCACCGTATACTGTATGTACATTCAGTGTACTAAGTATCGGGAATTTGTCAATAAAACAAAAAATACAAATTATTCATCTAAATTTATTTTATCGCCTTCAAAGTAGGCCCCATCGCTTGCAATACAACATCTCCACCGCTTCACCCAGTCTTCCATACATTTTTCATAGGCTATTTGCGGTATGGCCTTTAGCTCATTCAGCGAATTTTCTTTTATGGCTTCTATCGACTCAAAACGTTTTCCTCGAAGTGGTAATTTTAACTTGGGAAATAAAAAAAAGTCAGACGGACCCATATCAGGTGAATACGGTGCTTGGTCGAGAACTTTTGTTGAATTTTTCGCTAAAAACTCTTTCACTATAATGGCTGTGTGTGATGGTGCATTATCATGGTGCAGCATCCATGAGTTGTGTTGCCACAAATCTGGACGTTTTCGGCGGATACTCTCACGCAAACGCTTCATGACGCCTAAATAATATTCTTTATTCACTGTTTCTCCCTCTGGAAGGAATTCGGAGTGAACCACACGCACGGTAGTCAAAAAAAACTGTCAGCATCACCTTGATTTTGGAGCGACTTTGCCGCGGTTTTTTGGGTTTCGGCTCGTTTTCGAGACGCCATTCTGAAGACTGTGGCTTGTTTGCATGTCGTACTCATAAACCCATGTCTCGTCGCCAGTTATTATACGTTTCATAAAGGTCGGATCCGTAGAAGCTCGGGAAACCATGTCTTCAGCGACATGCTTTCGCTGCGCTTTTTGAACAAAATTGAGCTCTTTTGGAACTAGTCGAGCGGCGACGCGTTTCATGCCTAAAATGTCAATGAGAATGTTGTGGACGGACTTAAAAGATATGTTCACCTCACTAGCCAACTCTCTCAGACTCATACGTCGATTTTCGAGCACAAGCTTCTTGATTCTGTCGATGTTTTCTTTGGTCGTAGCGGTTGAAGGTCTACCAGAACGAGGCAAGTCTACTACTACTTCTCGGCCTTCTTTAAAAGCCTTATACCATTCATAAGCCCTTGTTTTCGATATACACGATTCGCCGTAGGTATTTCGCAACATTTTTAGTGATTCACCACATGAAATATCATTTGAAACACAAAATTTAAGGCACACTCTTTGTTCAACAATATTTTCCATTGTAAAAATCGCCGAGGACTCAAAACTATGACCAACAAAAAGTGTAGTTTAAAACAAATTAAATGACAGATCTCGCTCAAATTTTGCGCGCTAAATCAGTACAGTGCTACCAACATGCAGTAAAAAAATTAGAACGACCTCTTTTACGCGGGTCTTTTTATTGACATATTCCCGATACTTTTTACACAGAGTAGTATGTTTCGTTATTATTATGATAAATATTTATATATTAAAATATAATAATTGGGGGACGACGACGACATGTACGATCGGAAATGTTTTTCAAACTTCTAGTTGTAATAGGAACCTGTTAAATATGATACTAAAATTTGGAATAATAGGGACAAAATGACTTACTAAGTTAATACTGGTGTCGATTCGGATGTACACCAACTAAACTAAAACTAAAAAAAACTAAATTTTGGAGTGGTGCCGTCGCATCGTACTGTTCCAGGGCGAAAGAAACAGTACTTCCTCAAAGGCCGGCAACACATCTGTGACCCTTTTGGTGTTGCGGGTGTCCATTGGCGGCGGTGATTGCTTTCCATCAGGTGACCCGCATGCTCGTTTACCGCCCTCTCATATAAAAAAAAAAGAAAAAAAGTACTACTTTAAAATTGGTTTTACTTTAGTTGATGCACATCCGAATCGACACCACTATTCCAAATTCACAGACTCTTCCATCCATCGACATGCACAATTATTACGCACACTCACACTCACGCATACACACAACTAACACAAAGAAAATTCTCTACACTAATCAAACTAAGGCCTGTATTAATAAACCAATCTCAATACAAGTCTTGAGGCTGTATCACCCGAGATGCGTGTTAAGAAGTTGACGCTATCTCAAGCTCCGTGCTAATTTATAAACCAATCTTGAGGTCTACTCAGCTGAGATCACTTCTCAAGATTTCGCCTCAGCGGCGAATGGCACACACATATCGACATTCTGAGGATTGCAAATGACTTTTGTATTAATCTCCTAACCTCATTGGACTGACATAGAAAGTTTTACGCACGTTCATCTTGTAACTGGTCTCAAGTAAACGTATTGATTAATAAACCTATCTTGAGACCTGACAAGCACGTGCACACTCAAGCAGTACTCATTTGAGGGGTGCGCGTATTAATAAACGAAACTCAAGACTATCATTCATTCGCCGTTGAGGCGTATACTTCAGAAGTGATCTCAGCTGAGTAAACCTCAAGATTGGTTTATAAATTAGCACGGAGCTTGAGATAGCGTCAACTTCTTAAGACGCATCTCGGGTGATACAGCCTCAAAACTTGTATTGAGATTAGTAGTAATATTATTGGGAAGTCTGGATCAAAACCGATGTGGCTTGACCTCGCTCTGCTCGTTCCGTTCACTCGTTTCACTCGCTCACGTCAGCCACATCAGTTTTGATCCTGACTTTCCAATAATATTGGGTTTCCTAAGCCGTCCAGTCCAGAAGTATTCTTAGATATTAGCACTCACCATTAAGTTGCAGCAACAGAAATGATCCATTCACTAATTTTGAACACTAAACTTTTTACTAACACTAAACTAAAATCATAGCAATGTGTATAACAAAGCATGCACTGTATCAAGACGTAATCAAATCCAAAGGTACTGACAATGTATCTCGTCGAGACGAGCACATAACATTTACCATTTCGTATCCCAGTAAACTAGGCAATGTTATACCTTAGTACAAAACCATCTCATATACTTGAAATAGCTTGCATCCCATCGAAACAGGCATTTAAGATAAACTACGAAATCCCCAGCTAGCTAGGGTAAGATAAATGTTCTACAAAGGAACCTTGAGTCTGAAACACTTCATGACTACAGCACAGACCTTTAAATACATCACTGGTTCTCCTCCGAAAATAACTAAATAAACACACCAAATTTCCGCGTTCCAGCCAGCTGGACATCACGGACAGACCTTGGTCTGAATATCTGAATAAGTATGTACAATGTAGATATTTCCAGAGACCCTAACAACCACTTTGCTTCATTGTTACCTTAGGACTAAAGACATATACTGCCTAGTATAGGATCCGATGCTAAAGGAATGTTTACACGATACAAATGTTATCGGTGTAGTTACCAGCACTTAAAGTGAATTAGATAGATAGATAGATAAAGGATTTATTTGTTTCTCCAGTAACACATATACATTTAACTTTTAGGCACAATAACAATTGTAGATAATAAATAAATAAATAAATATCTTTATACACTTATAGCACATACTCACAGCGCCATATAGTCCACACTAAGCAACACAAATATATTTTTTTTTTTGTGTAAATAAATACATATCTCGGGAACACATGTCTGTATTCATCATACAAACATATGCCTCTAGCGGGATTGGAACCCGCGACCCTTTGGTATAGCAGTCAGAGTTTCTAACCACTACACCAAACAGGTCGTCAGATCGATACAATTACAGGATTATTAATAATGTGTGTGTGTGTGTGTTATTTTTGCTTTTCCATCCTAAGTATATTCTTAAAGAAAATCGGTTTCAGGCCGATCGTAACGTATTTCGCATTGAAACATATTAAACAATTTGTGGTCCTAAAAAGGACCTTTTTAGTATTTACAAATTTTAGATTATTTACGAGGATTGCTACCTATATTCATATCGTCTAAGTCCATCAAACATGCTAGATATGGTTTAATATTGAATAAACAATAAAAACATGTCTTCAATCCATAAAATCTAGCATAACCACGTCTTCTTAAAGCTTCATTCATGAAGCACATTTCACACATTTTTTCATTATCTGGAATTTGAGACATCTGTGTAACGTCCGTCATGCTTGGATGTCCTGTGTTAAGTAACTCATCTACGTGGCATTGGTCGTTTATAATACGATATCACATTATTAAAGAAATAAATAAATTTATTAAATATCTTTGAACATACACACAAATACAATATTATTATTATTTTTTTTTGTAAATATATATGTGTCCATATTCATCATAAAATATATGACCCTAGCGGGATTCGAACCTGCGACCTTTCAGTATAGAAATCAGACCTTCTACCCACTACACCAAACATGTTAGAGTGATAAGTATATCATATATATTGATGACCTTTATCCCTAATGAGATGGCTAGATACATTCCAAACATTAACACGTTACGTTCTAAGTATACAGAAATGCACACGTGTCAGAGGGTAAGTCCATCGCTCTTAAAACAAAAGTCAATAATCTTTTTGTAGATACACAGGGTACTCTTAAAATAGTCAGATTTTATATATTGTTATTTTTTTTAAAGCTACATGTAATTACAAGTGTAAATAGGACCATATCGTTGCTGACGTATATTGCATTAGTGCAATAACGCATATTTACGAGTCAGCATTGATGGCAAGGCGGCGGCGCGGCGGTCGGCGGTATGTTAACGATACCACAACGGAAACTGATACTCGATACTTTCAATAGTTATGTATTGCATGTGGGTTTGCTTGCCTTTTAAACTATTTTTAGAATACATAATATAATGAATGGTGATATACTAAAAAAAAAAAAAAGTAATTACGTTTTTGTGCTATTAATGCCATTTACGGAAAAATCCTACGGTAATATTTTAATTTCGAAAATACCTTATTCGAGATTATTACTAAAGAGCTTATGGTATTAACCCGCAACCATTGATTGCGGATGCAGGACCATAACCCACTACAAATTGGCTCACCCATCCTGTTTTCAACTATACGGTTTATTGCTTTACTTTGACACTTGTGTTCATTATCGAATACAATTATTATACCACGAGCGTTGCACAATTACTTAATATTTATAACAAACGTTACCTTTCTTTTCTCAGTTGGGTTAAAAAAATAATAATGATTACATTGCACTGAAATTGGAGACAATTGTTTGTTACTACAATTTGCTGATTCAAATACCTTTAATATATGTGTTTGTGCTCTTCTATGTATGTGTTATGTACATACACGAAGGAAATAATATATAAAAACTGATTTTCGCTTCGGAAAATTTAACAAGTTTTTCAACGTCACTGTCGCCGGAGCTCCGTCAAGCAGAACCCTCAACGTCACTGTCATCGGTGTTCGGTCAAGCAAAACCCTCAATCCTCCAGAAACTCAGCTCAAGTCGTACCAAGTGCGTCAGAATCCCTGGTCTTCGAGAACCCTATTTGAAGTATACATCATACGGATCAAGTGCGTTGCTATAATGTTCGTAAGTTTTTATAATATATTTCTTTTTTCGCAAAACAGATAAATTTTCGATACTCTTGTACAAGTCCCAGCCGTGTTCGATATACTTCAATCTTGATATCTATAACTTATTCTTTTAATGAAAACTCATTGGTATATGGCCTGCTTGGGAATCAAACCCAGACCTACCAAATTGGGAAACTGTGTCACAATTGCCGATTAGTTAAACTTAATTAGAGATATATTTATTTTTCAGGTCTGAGTCTGATTACTACAAGGAGCAGGTGGAGAAAAAACCAAAAAAGCACACAACAAAGCGAACAGCAGCGGCTGCATTAGAGTCTGATAGTTCCGACTACGAGCAGCCCCGTGACACCAGGTATCTTTTTTTTTTCTTTTTTATTATTTCAGTTAAAATGTGAAAGGTACGGTCGCTTTTTTAAGTACAGTCATATTCGGGGGTTCAACTATTTAGAATTTGTTTCAAACCCGTTAATCAAGCGTTGAGTACATACTATTCAAGCGGTACCTATTCAAAGTAGGTGTAGGTACTAATACACAAGAATCCAATCCATTTTTTCTTTATAAATTCTAAGGCGTTCTAAAATATTCGCCCACTCAGTAAAGTTATTCAAAAATACTTAGTTATCTTTTAACCGACTTTAAAAAAAGGAGGAGGTTCTCAATTCTGCCGTTTGTATTTTTTTTTTAAACGAGTATAATAGTATACATCGCAATTGTTTCTTTCTTTTTCTTTTTATATTTATTTATTTTTCTTCTGTTTTAGCCCACCGCCGAAAAGGACTAAAGCCTCGGTCAAAAAGTTTCCACCTACAAACAAGGAAACTAAGCGGGCACCGAAGGTGTCGGCTGCAGAGGAGATTGAACACTCTGATGACGAGGGCCCCCAAGCTACTAGGTAATTTACTTATTAATTTTCAGTTATATTTTGCAGCGTTTAAAAGCGCCAGTGGCTCAGTGGTTGAGATCTGGGTTCGAATCCCAGGCAGACCATGTACGAATGAGTTTTTAAATTTAATCTAATTACTTATTTGCATTTGTCCGACTGATCTTAAATGGTGAAGTAATACTGGTTGAGGTTGCCTGTTAAAAAAAAAAAAAATAAAGGTATGTGAACTCCACAGTGGGATATTGGATTGGGATTATGATGATATTGCTTCTTTTTTTTGTTTTCATGACTAATTTTTTCTTTTCAGCTCACAAAAGAGGACTCAATCAGCCAAAAAGTCGCTCCCAAAGAAAAACTGTGGGATTAGTGGACAAAAGAAGTCGTTGAGGTGTGTGTTATATTGGTATAATCATTTAGACGTTAAATTTATTTATTTTGTACGATATACATCTTACTGATCGGTTATTTTTATTACAGCACAACAAGCGGTAAACGAAATTCGTTGATGGGCGATTTATTTGGGAGTGACGACGAGGTACCTCAGAAACCTCACCAAACACTGTGGTCCAGTGTGACTCGACGCGTAGCCAACGGGACTCTGCGTCAGGCGGAGCAGCTTCACGGCGAGTTCTATATTGAACTGAAGGTGTACAACACCAACGATATTCGCGACCTCCACTACACCAAGAGGAACGACGAGGTATCCGCCGTTCTGCGCATGCAGCTGGATCATGATGATCCACAGTGGGCTTTAATTAAGAAATTGTTTTCGGAAGCAAGGCAAAAATTTCATAAGGAAGCAACCTTTTACCAAAAAGAAAAGAAGTGAACATTTTTAATCACTTTCTTTAGCTTTTCTTTATCTCGCTCCTCGTACTTATTGTATAATTTTTTATTTTTTTATTTAGGCCTTCCAAATCATTATAAGAAAGAACAAAAAACAAAGTAAAATATTGTAATTTTTTCAATTATCTAAATATACTTAATTACATATTAATAAGTAGTCAAATTTCTTTACTCCTCTTTAATAGTTGCAGTTGATTGAATATTTCATTGTTTTAGAAACCCATAATTTTAATCACTTTCTTTTATCTCGTTCGTCTTTAGTGTATAGTTAAATTTCACTTCAGGTTTTCCAAAGTATACTTAGATACATTACATAACGTAATTTGACATTATTATTTTCGATACATCAGTTAGACAAAAAAAAAAATATTGTAATTTTTCGAAATATTATCTAATCTAATCACTTATGAATGAGTAGTCAATTTTTTATTCCAATATAATAAATGTAATTGTTTCATTCAAGCGAGTTTGAATATTTCTTATGTATTTTAATACTAAAACTCTTAATTATACGATTTGATTTATTAATTATTAAAACTTAATTTACTAGTAAGTACTTAGAAATATTATACCTAAACATTTATTTACACAAGCATAGTATTTACCATATCTTAATTCAGTTCTATTATTATTATTTAAAATGGGTTCTAAAAAAACTATATACTGTTCTCTTTGCAAAACATCCGTTCCTAGTAAAGGTTTTCAAGGTCATTTACGAAGCATAGCTCATAAAAATAATGCGTTAGAGTCTGTAGACAGCGATGTCGAAAGAATCAGTAGTGCCTTTAAAGGACGCATTGCGAGTTATCGCATTAAAGCTGTACGCGAGTCAGGCCCAGACGGTAGCATCGAAGCCGCGACCTCGGCCGCGCGCTACCTGTCCGTTATCAGTCCGCGCCTACGTCAGTTATTGGACGCCTCACTCTCTACTCATGTTAATGTTAAGGTTAACTTTGAACTATTTGTCAAAGTAATTTTACCTAAGGATGATACTATTGAAATAAAGTCATTTGCAACTGAAAATATAACATTACATCAAACATATAGTTTTGATGACCTATTAAGAAAGGTTTCTGGAATTCTTTGTAATAAAATTGAAGAATTTCAAGAAAATGGTAGTGGTTGGTCTCTCTTAGATATATTGTATTTGGAAGTTAATATCAATAAATATACTCCTCTAAGGGGTTCTTCTTTTATAGACCTACCAAATAGAATAGCGCGTAAGAAATCTTGTTTGAACATAAAAAATGATGATGATTATTGTTTTGCATGGACCGTAATGGCTGGGTTATATCCCATAAAACGTAATGCTAATAGAACATCTTCCTATCCTCATTACAGTACAGTACTAAATTTATCAAATATATCTTTTCCAGTCGCACTCTCTGATATAAAAATTTTCGAAGAAAATAATAATAGCATAAGCATAAATATATATGGCCTGGAAAGAAACATAATCACAGGGCCACTGTATAAAACATCATTAAAGAGAACAAATCATATTAATATGTTGTTGCTAGAAAAAGGATCGAAGTCTCATTTTTGTCTTATAAGGAATTTAGCTAAACTTGTTAGAAGTCAAGTGACAAAGCATCATGGTAAAGTTTTTTTCTGTGACAATTGTTTAACATTTTTTTCAAATGAAAATCATATTTGTGGAGGTGTTGCGACTATTTTGCCGCCCGAAGGTACAGTCTTACAATTTAAAAATTATCAACGCATGCAAAATTTACCTTTTACTATTTATGCTGATTTCGAAACTATTTTACAACCATGCTCAGAGCGTAAAGGTAATAGTACCCAAAACATACAGCAGCACATGCCAGCTGCTTTTGCATATTATATTGTATGTAATTATAACAGTTCATTGAATCGATTAGTATCTTATCGAGGGCCAGATTGTGCTAAAAAATTTGTTAAATTGCTTCATAAAGATGTAAAAGAAATTCACCACATAATAGAAGAGAAGTCTGCTAACCCAACTCCGATTGTATTAAACGATGATGATAAACGTAACTTTGACAGTGCTGAACACTGTTACTTGTGTTCTCACTTGTTACTTACTGATAAAGTCAAAGACCACTGTCATTTCACTGGGCAGTATAGAGGGGCAGCACATTCTTATTGTAATATTAATTTTCAAATACCCAAATTTGTACCGGTATTCTTTCACAATCTATCTGGTTACGATTGTCATTTATTCATTCGTGAATTGAGCTCATTTCCTGGCATAATTAAAGTCATCCCAAGAAATAAAGAAAACTACATATCTTTCACCAAATTCATTCCTATAGCAAGTAACAAATTTGCTGCCATACGATTTGTGGATTCCTTTAAATTTTTAGGCACAAGTTTAGATCAATTAGCAAAAAATCTTGACAAAAATGATTTTATTCATTTATCGGGAAACTGTAAAAATGAAAAAGAATTTGATTTATTACGACGAAAAGGTGTGTATCCTTATGATTACATAAATAAATGGTCAATATATAATGAAACAAGCTTGCCGCCACATACATGCTTTTTTAACAAATTAACAAATGAACATATCTCGGAATCTGATTATCATCATGCCAATGAGGTTTGGGCTCATTTTAAAATTGAAAATCTAGGACAGTACACAGACTTGTATGTCAAAAGTGACGTATTATTACTTGCAGACGTGTTTGAAAAGTTTCGTATAACTAGTAAAAAAAATTACAATCTAGATCCCGCCTTTTACCTTACGGCGCCAAGCCTCAGCTTTGATGCGATGCTTCTGAAAACTAAAGTCAAATTGGAACTTGTAACTGATTTGGAAATAATTCGCATGATACAAAAAGGTATCCGAGGTGGTATTTGCCTTTGTCCGTTAAGATATGCCAAGTCTAACAATAAATATCAAAAAGATTTCGATCCCTCAGAACCTAACAATTTCTTGATCTACATCGATTGTAATAACTTATACGGGCATGCAATGTGTAGTTACTTACCACATTCAGAGTTTAGTTTACTCAAGAAAGATGAAATAAATAAATTTCAAGTTATGAATATTCCAGATACTAACGATTATGGTTACATATTAGAAGTAGATCTTGAATATCCTGCAAACATGCATGATTTACACAACGATCTTCCATTTTGTGCTGAGAACTTCGCTCCCCCAGGGTCTAAACATAAAAAACTGACCCCAAATCTACATGATAAATTTAACTATGTTATTCACTATATTCACTTGAAGACTTGTTTAAAGAATGGCTTAAAACTAAAGTCAATTCATAGAGTTATAAAATTTAGACAAAGTCCGTTTTTGAAACAATATATCGACTTAAATACTGAACTAAGACAACAGTCAAAATCAGTATTTGAACAAGATTTTTTCAAACTTTTGAATAATAGCATTTTTGGAAAAACTTTGGAAGATACAGAGCGTAGAGTTGATGTAAAGCTAGTAAACAGGTGGAACGATGATCGCAATAAAACAAAAAAGTATTATTGCGCTGAACAACTAATAGCACGTCCAAATTTTCACAGTTCAACAATATTTGACGAGAATTTAGTTGCAATACAACTTAACCGAGAAAAAGTCGTTTTGGATAAACCAATCTATATAGGTTTTACAGTTTTAGAGTTATCTAAAAATCATATGTATGATTTTCACTATTCAGTAATGAAACGTTTTTATAATGAGAAGTTACATCTATGTTACACTGACACCGACAGTTTGTTGTATTTGATACAAACTGAAGATTTCTACAAAGATTTGAAATCCTCCTTTTTGGATTATTTTGATACTAGTAATTATTCAACAAATAATGTATTTAAAATACTTCAAGCAAATAAGAAAATTCCTGGGCTATTTAAAGATGAATTAGGAGGAAACATTCTTTTAGAGTTTGTAGGGTTGAGATCAAAATTATATAGTATTAAAACTAGTGATTATGAAATAAAGAAAGCCAAGGGAGTTAAAAAGTCGGTTGTGAAAAAATTGAAATTTTCTCAATATGTAGACGTCTTATCCAGTGGTAGGGAATTAAAAAGAAAAAATCTTTTTTTCAAATCAATAAAACATGAGATTTTTACTCAAGAGCAAAATAAGGTAGCGTTATCACGAAAAGATGATAAGCGATTCATTCTAAAAAATAATGTGGAAACTAAGTCTTGGGGGCACTACTCGGTAACAGTTTAGAGGTTAATATAATATGAAACGGTAAATATTATGTTTGTGTAAAAACATTACATTGAATTCCTTGAGTAACTATTTTCGTTTGTAATAAAAACAAGATATATGATTTTTAATTGTTGAAATATTAGATAACAATAAATATGATATTTTTCTGTAAGATAAATGATTTTGAAAATTTTACAATTTCTCGAATTGTAACTATGTTTTGTTATTAATAAGACAAATTGATGCAATTAAAGTAAAACGAAATATATGATTTTTAATTATTGAAATACTTGGCAAAAGATCATACTTGGATAATAATAATAATAATAATAAATATGATTTTGTAAAATGTTACATTTTCCTCGAATTGTATGTCATATTATTTATAAGAAAAATTTTATGAACAATAAAAACATTGGTTTACAATTAGAATCCTAGTGTTTTATTTTTTTTCAATATGAACCCTTACCTATTATAGCGCTATTATATTATAGTGTTATTTTATAAAGTTTTAGCAGTATACATACGTGTGGTAGTGTTGTCCCTTTCGGGTACACCTATAATAGTTGTAGCGTTGTTCCTTTTTCACTTGTTATGTACCAAGTGCTGAAGGTTGCACTTTGTAAAAATAGTAATAAGGTGCAATATTACAGTGCAACAACTTTACATGTACTTAAATAACAATACATACACACACACACACACACACACACACATATACCTGAAGATCCGCAATCCAATAATTTAACATGTTCAAACATGTGTGTAATACGAGTTGCATCGCATCAAATAAAATAGCTGTAACACTTCATTACCTCATTGAAGGGCAAGCGAATCAGCCGCCACTCTTTTACAAAAATAAATAAATATAGTTTTAACCATTTCATCATGTATAATGGAACGTCAATCGATTCTGACATTATTTGTTTGGGACATGGTCAAGATCTACTAGCGAACTTCAGCCAAGACTACCCAGAACTGGCAAATAAGCCTCTTCCAGATATTAACGAGAGGAAGAAGACCGAAATTATAAAGGTGAAAAAATTGAAAAGTCTTCAGAAAAAGAAAAACAAATTTGTAGCGTCGTACGTTAAGACAAATAATGACAATATTGGACGCAGGATGATCAAGATAAAGGTATTTGAATCTGCTGAAATAACCGACTGTGAAAATGATGGTGATGGTGCTGTGATAAGTGCTCAATATACAGTGGTAGATCAATACGATGAAATTATGGACCTGACTCAGACTTTGATAAGTAAAATTTCGAAAAAAATATGTGATAATAGTTTATAAGTAAATGTAATATTTAAGTTGCTTAGATAATAATGTAATGTAAATGTAATAATTTATAATATTGAAATAAAACTAACTATTAAAATAAATAAAACGTCTTTATTTTATCCTTATTATAATTGAACTCTTACAAATATACCTTACAAATATTCAAAAGAATTTATTTAATTGTTGTCGTTAAACCATTTTTTAATACAAATAACATTTTTTTGTGCACAACACTTATTATGATGAAAACAATTCAAATTCAAGTCATTTTTACAATAATTTGCATACAAATTTAAAAATTTTGGACATCCTTTCTCACCTAAATCTACAATGTTGAAATTATTACACAAATCGAAAAGCCATTTCCTTTTTTCGTTACCTTTAATAAAAATATTTTTACCAGATAGTACTGGTACGATCAACCTCTTAAATTCTCTGTAATCAATGAAACCCTCAGACCAAAAGATTCCTCTATTTCGTTCTATCCACCTCACTTGATTTTTTTCTTTGTATGATAATTGCGAATACGTAAATGGTGGTTTAATTAAAAATACTTGAGTGAATTCTGAGGTAGCCAGAGCAAACTCTTTGAGTATAAAATTATTTTTATCATCTTTGAATCCTTGAACATCCACAAATAAATCATTTTTCTTCATGATATTTTTCGTACAATGTTGCTTAGAGGTTTATATTCAAAAATACAGTCGTTTAAAATTAAACAGTAAGCTGATGTTTGATCTGGGATAACTACATCGGTTTCTAGTTCAATCCTAACATCAACAGAGCCTTTTGTTTTTAAATTGTCTACTTGACGAGAACAATCTATTACAAATAGGGGAGCTATATTTTTAAACTCAGCATAACTCAGTAATGGATTTGGACGACGTCCGTGATAAGACTGATGGAATTTTGTATATTGTTCATATAATAAAGAGTAATTATCACTGCTAAAACTCAAATTAAGGTTTTCATAAGGAAAGTAAACGGAATTAAGAAAAACTTTAACGTTTCTTACATTACAATGATCAAATTGAGCCATGTTTCTACTAACATGATTTTTACGGTCAGTTTGAAATCCTAATATAACATATCGTGGTTTTTCTATTTGAGAGGAAGTTTTGATTGACCAAGTATGCTTTGAAGTTATTGGCAGTATGGGATATTCATACAAGTCCCAATTTCTGAATGTTATATTTAATGAACGATCTTTTTCTAAATGACGAAGCAAATTAATTCGTTCACGATCGCAAACTTTAATGTGAGGAACACGCCAAACAATTTTACTAATTTGGATATGTTCTATGAACTCCTGTGGTTCTAGTTTTAGTGCATTTACATTAGTATTACTTCGTAAAAGAATGAGTTCATGTTTACAATTTATAATAACTTTATTGTAATCTTCTGCAAAACCTAAAATCTTGTTAAGAGGTACAGAAGCAGTGAAATATCCTCCATTATTTTTGCTTCCGTTAATGTCCCAACCCCAATACTTGGACATCTTTGATTCCCCTTCATCCATTGACAAAAGGGATTTCATAGTTGTAGTGATACCAGCATTTTTAATTTTATCTATTTCCACTCCGTTAAGTTCATATCGAATATCTTGAAAAAGATATAACATTGGATTATTTGTAAAAAGAAACTCAGAGACCTCTTTCTTGGTTTCCCTATTCACAATTTTAACATTTCCTTCAATATAAAGTGTACTTGCTGACGGAAGAATATACAGATCCTGTTGATTAATAGGTATACGAATTTCATCATTCAAGTTAAAACTAGTTACATATGGTTTGTAGGAGTGGTATTCGTAACTTTCAATAGAGTTATCATAAACGAGAGAATTTGTAACGTTCAAAATACTCATTTTGATAATCCAATAATTTTGAGGAACTCCTTATTCACTTTTGTTAATTTCTTCTTGCGAATTTTATTTTTATTACTTGTCTGATTAGGTCGTTTACAAGATGTTGTTTCTTCAATAGTAGGATTAGTACTAATACTCTGTGATATCAATGGTGCGTATTTATTAAAGTCTAACATTGTTTTTCCTTCCTTAAGTGCAAATAAAGTTGAATTTCTTCTTCACGCAAATTTACCAAATTATTATTCACATCCACTACAGTTATATTGATCGCGCTAATATCATTTTGATTTACAGGAAAATAAATAATATTTCTTGGAATTTCTATAATCCTGTAACCAGGAGGTACATTAGGTGCAAATTCGTGAATTATGTGACTAGGTTTTCCATTCACAAAAGATCCGCTAACTATGTCACATTCGATCCTAAGCACGGTTGTCGACAGAATGCTAACAGGGTAGCGAGACTCGTATAATATATTTGCTTTAAGAGTTTCCTTACCGAAACCTAATATTCTACCAATCGAACATTCTTTTCCAAAATGAATATCTTTAGAACAAATAATCGTAGTTTTTAATGTATTATTGTTACAGGATAATTTTAATGTACAACCTAAAACGTTGCTGTGCAAATAGTCACTAATATCCTGGAGTTCATAAGATCCCTCAGGTATTTCAATAACATCATTGTCACCATAATAGAATTTATTATTTTTATTATCTATGTTCGGAATAGAATTAAAAGTCGAAAAATACAACAACCCACACTCATATCTACCATCTAGTTGAAGAGGAGGTGAATAATGCGTTGTCAAAGTTGACGTAGTATTAGATATTGACAGCGTAAAAGACATAATGCTAATGAATATAAATTATGGTATAACTTATTTTAAAGCTTTTTCCAAAAATTCTCTAAATATTTTAAACATAAATGCCCACAGTTAACAGAATTGAAGCGCTGGTATTTCTGGTAATTGTAAAAAATGTTCTTGCTATTTAAGTATGAAGATAGTTCTAATGGCGGTTTCAAATCTCCATAACTATCAAAATATTCACAATAGTCATTTACTTTAACATATGCTACCCAATGTGTTCCAATATTTCTAAAACTATCTAAGTTAACAATACCACATTCAATAGTTTTCGATTTTCTAGGTAATTTGTCTCTCATATAAACTCCTCTGAAATAAGGTATATCTTTAGCGTAATTAATTATGTCTATATTCGTTAGGGCACGCCTGGGTAGCTTCTTTTTTAGTTTTTTGAGCATGGTAAAAATAATCCGTTCCCCTTTTTATACGGTTTAATGTAAAGACCCTTTCCCAAGGCAATAGACTCTATAGCTCTGTTATGACGTTGAGACTCTTTCAAACTGTTTTGAGCTGACTTATAATCATTGACGGTCTTCGCAATGCCTGCCGCTCCTCCTGCTAGCGCCCCCAATGCAGACAGTCCGGCAAAAATTGGTATCAAAGGCAAAATACCACCAGTTTTTGGAACTGGAATTATGCGAGGTAAACGAACTCTTATATTTTTAGGAAAAAATTTCTTAGCAGCAATTAAAGCAAGTTTTATCGCTGAACTGTTACTCTTTGGTTTACGTTTTCGTAACTGAGAATGTATTTTGGATACAATATGTTTGAAACCTTTGATACCAGCACCAGCTTTTAATTTCGTTTTCATTACTTTGCTTACTAACCAGGATGCTATTTTCTCACCAGTTCCCGAATTTTTTGCCTTAATCCTGCGTTTGGACATGTTTAATAAATCCAAGTCTGCTTTATGGCGATTTTCTAAATCAGTGTAATTGGAATATGCTATATCGTGATGCATACAAGCATCATCTAACTCATTTATTCCCTTATCGCCACGAAGCAATCTTTTTTGCAATCGTGTACCAGGACCGCAATAATTATACCCGGGTAAATGTAACTCAAATGGTAATTTATTAATAGCGCTATTGAGAAACCCTCCTCCTTGCATAACTAGGAGAATAATGTGCCAATAATGTTTAATTACTATTTATATAAACATTTCTTATCAATCCAACTATTTTCACTTGCACTAAGACCTAACCATTTCACATAAATTTTATTACCTTTTTTCTTCAACACTTTCTCTATTAAATACACATCTGGATATTTAGTTCTTTGAAGTTCATGTTCATAAAAAGAACCTAATATTACTTGATTTCTGTGATCCTTGATGTTAAAAGTGATTGGTTTAGTTTTATTTACATGAGTAACAGTAAATATTTCAGTAGACCAGTTCGGAGTATATCCTTTTTCAAAACTCCCTTTGTATTTGCTAATACGAACTTGATCTCCGACCTTATATTTCGCTTTCTTTATTTTATGTATTTGTCGAGAATTGATTATGTTTCTCAAAATTATACTTTCATTTGCACGACTAACATTTATGGGCTTGTATTTCGTAATTCTATGTGTAGTGCTATTATACGATTCAACAATAGTATTCAAAGGTTTGCCAACCCACTCATATTTTCCGATAAAACTAAAATATTTGTATAGTTTGCTTTTAATCGTTCTAATAACTCTTTCTACTATGGATGCTTTCTTAGTAGAATATGACGAATAATGATTTATTTTAAATGTGGACATTAAATTACGAAATTTATCATTATAAAATTCTTTTCCGAAGTCAGTTTGCAAATTGATTGGAGTACGACCCGACTTTGACAATACATATTGAAATGAGTTCGTTACATCGATCTTTGACTTTGTTTTAACTGGAATGCACCAAACATACTTTGAAAAACAATCTATTACAACCAAAATATACTTATATCCGTTATTTTCATTGGAAAGTTTTTGAATGTCGATCAAATCAGCTTGCCATAAATCATCGATACCCTTTAAAATAACAGAACGCCTGACAAAGTTTTTTCGTGCTGACTTATGAAGCTCATCAACAATTAGTTGTTTAGTCATTTTGTGCAATTTTCATAATTTCATTTATTTCCAATTTTGTATAATAGTTTTGTAAAAATTTTTCCACAAATACTGCAATACCAGTTCTAAATTCATTAAGTTTGTTCACGAGGTGTTGCTCTGTGCAAAAGTTATTAATTAAAGTATCAACATACTGCTTATTGACAACATCATCAGCAGTCGCTGGAAATTTTACGCCTTTTAGTCTCGATGATTGCAAATCAAATTCCCCAGTTTTTGATTTCATTAATATATTATTTTTGTCAAATGATGTTGATTCCAATTTATCAATTAATAAATTATCAACATATTCTTTATTAACAGCATCATCAGATGATAACGGAAATTTTACACCTCTTAACCGTGTTAGATGTAAATCGAAATCCCCGTTATCTGATTTTGTTAATACTTCATTAAGATCATAAGATAGTTGGGACCTCCGTAAACGTTTATGAACGTGATGACCAAATTTGTCTATATTCATTTCTCATTTGACCGCACTGTTCAATAATTGAAACTAAACTGATAAATTTTATAAAAGTACTTTATTCTTATATGATATACCCGCTTTCTTTGAGTTCCTCGATTATAGACAGTATTTCATTATCTAGACCGGTATTTCCAGCATCTCTTGATGCCCATAATAACTTCAAACGATCAACTAATTCGTTCGGATCATCCCAATACACGTAATCAACATTTTTGTTAAGTCTTTTTATTACAGGTAAACCTGATCCTTGAGTTTCCAAACTCTCAGTACTTACACAGTTTTTAGATAGCTTTATAAATAATGGCTTTATTATTTGTGTGTATTTCAAACCTTTATTACTTTTTACTGGTTTTGATGCATCGTAATTACGTCTATGAGCATTAGTGTCAGTTAATATGATTTTGTAATTTCGTTTATCACTTTCGGTTATTAATTTTAAATTAGGTGTTCTTTTAAACAATAACTCTAACAAGCCTGCTGTTCTATTATAACTTCGACCGGCAATAGATATATGATTATCTGTTATAGAGACACGTGATGTTCCCATGAATAACTTGCCTCTATCACGTCTTACACCAAACGGAATTTCATCGAACGCTTGTGAAGACATAGACCAGGAGGTACTAGGAGTACTATTATCTGGCGTTGCAAAAGATACTTCATTGGTGCTGGATTGTTCTTCATCGCTCTTATCAAAATTTATTTCTTGTTCATCACTTTTATAATTGTTTTCTTCATCTCGAACATCAGCATTATTATTAAAACTACTATCTGTTTCATTTCCACTTTCCACGTCATACTCATCAGTGCTTAATTTAAGTTTCTTGATAGTATTTGTCGGTGTAAAAGCATAACCTCTTTTTTTGTTCTTTATTGTTGGTAATGGTGTATTTGTTTTGGTAGAATTTTTATGCACCATTTCCTTTAACGGCTCAGATATTGGTTTAAACATAGACTCCATTGCTATATCATTATTATCTTTTAGATCTCTCATTAACTTAATTTTCTTTTTTACTGATTCAGCCGACTTTATTATTTGTTTCTTCAGTGACTGTTCTTTGTCCATATTTGACTAAGTCACGAAAGATAATGAAAAAAAAAATGTAAAGTAGTTATATTTAAATAAACTTTAACTGTCGAATACAACAAAGGTGTCAAACTTCATTCTGTAACATCCTTTATTTTTCTCACAATCTTTATTTATTACTAAGTAGGAATATGGTTTATTCCAGATATTTGTGCACATCTCTCGAAACTGCAGCCAATTCATATCTGTATTAACATGTTCATCATATATATGACGAAGGTTAATATCATCTTGTTTAAATAAAACAATAAGATTAGCGTTGTCGCGAATTAACTGTTTCGGAATTTTGCTATAAGTTTGATTTAAATAGAAACAGTCGATATTTTTGTGTCTACCCATCGCAAAGTAATTACGAATATGGTTCTGATTTTCACAAGCAACATCGTCAAAGATAATAACTGAATTAGACGCCGCCTCTTCAGGACTAATGACCGCTTCATTCTCGTGATACTTTATAAAAGATACGTCAGGTACCTGTCGATACACATTTTCTAAAAATAAGTACTTTGGTTGATAAAGTGTCTTGGAATAGAGGTATACATTTCGATATCTTAAACCGTTTTCATGCAATAGCAAGCCTACCATTAAATTAGTTTTTCCGCAGTTAGAAGGCCCAGAAATAATGCAACGAATGGTACTAGGTAAAAGTGTCCCATGACGGTGTGAAGTCTTTTGAAGCGAATCTGGACAAATTCTTTCTAATTGCAATGAACATGGTTGTTTAATAAATTTCATATCGTAACACAAAACAGAAATAATTTTATAAAAACTATTCGTGTCAACGTTTCAGTGATAATTAAAATTTTCCTACAAATGTTTGTCTTTTATATAATTATCATGTAGAGCAGAAGCCGACGGACATTTTGCAGTAAGTACTTTGTAGGGAATAAAACTTACATATTGTTAAATAGAAACCAACCGAACGATCTGTCAAATAATTTATTAGGTTACAAGAACTTTAAATAACAATGAATAGTATGGGGATCAAAAACCAGATAACCTTCAAGTAAGTATATGAGATGGTTTTGTATTAAGGTATAACCCTGGGATACGAAATGGTAAATGTTATGTGCTCGTCTCGACGAGACACATTGTCAGTACCTTTGGATTTGATTACGTCTTGATACAGTGCATGCTTTGTTATACACATTGCTATGATTTAAGTTTAGTGTTAGTAAAAAAGTTTAGTGTTCAAAATTAGTGAAAATAGATCATTTCTGTTGCAGCAGCTTAATGGTGAGTGCTAATATCTAAGAATACTTCTGGACTGGACGGCTTAGGTAACCCAATATTATTGGAAAGTCAGGATCAAAACTGATGTGGCTGACGTGAGCGAGTGAAACGAGTGAACGGGTCAAGCGTTTATTAATACGGGCCTAAGACTTGTCTGAAAACGTGTGGATGTTCCTAAGGCCGAATTTCCTGAATCCGACTCACTCTTGACACGACCCCGCAAAACCGAACATGGTGTACGTCCCTGTCTGCAGCGGGGCAATAAAATAAAAACATGATTTATTGGAACTTTAAAATCTGAGCTAAACAATTTCGCGTAAAAAGTAAATTCATGTAGCTGGCCTGTCAAATTATGTACTCCTAGTACATTTTTGGTCGACCGCATTAGTCATCCAATAAAGGTCACCCATTCTGAAGGAAATTGAAGCCTAAACATTGACGGGAAGTTATAAAATCGTTGCTATTTCCATCCCGTTCGCTCAGCACGTCTCTCCCGCGCGCCCTTTCACACTCGCACTCGCGCGCGTTACCTGCGCGTGCGCAGAGATACAGTAAATCGACCTGGTGATTAAAAATGCAGGCTATGTATCTAATTTGTCGATGTGTCTCTAACAATTTTGTTGTCGTCTATCGTGACGATGACGATGTAGTGTGTGTTTTACATACTTCTTCAATTCAAGAGCTCTTGTCGATGGAGTAATGACCACGTCTCTCTGCTTTCCTCGCTCAATTTAACCGTTCACCGTTTCTTTCATTTTGTCAAAGTAATTGCGCCTAGGTCTTCCCCTTCCTCTCTTTCCTTCAATCTTTCGCTCAAAAAAAATGTCTTTAATATTTTTACACAATTTACACAAAATTGTCACAGAAATATGCATTGCTTTGTATATAATAATGTAATAATAATAATGTAATGTACAAAGGCGAGCTTAACTCCGATAGAGTTTTCTACCAGCAAACCTTAGAGATACATAGCAGTGTTTATTAGATTGGGGCAGAAAATAGTGTACACAACAGTTGAAAATTATTTTATAAAATAAATAATAATATATATAAATAAATATACCACATAACCTATCCAATATACATATATATGTCGTGACGTATCGTATCAATTGACCGATCCTCTTCGGTTCTCGACCAACTGTTTTACACACTCAAGGGTTTAATCGGCAAACGGTATCACGTATTTGAAAACGAAACGCTTTTATGTAGCGATCTCTGTATGTATGTAACTGGGTGAACTTGCGCTACTGACTGGTTGTGTGCATTCAATTGTTTACTATTTACAAATTGAATAACGGGCTGCCTTTGACATTTGGCTGATGCCAATTCGGTAACAGCAAGGTCTCTATTGTTTCGGTCTTAGAATGTAAATTTTTAACCCTCTACTTATTGGAATATGGTTAATTTACGCGTGCACTTTTCGCCGAAAGGTTTATATTAGGTCCTTACCTATGAAATTGGCGTTTTGTATGAGGAATTTCATTAAGACTGTTTTCTCCATACAAACATTTTTGATTTTTTTTGGGAACGTCAAATCCGAATTTAGCTAAAGTTTGTGTGTTATATCGGATAACATTAAGTTAAGTATAGGCAGCGTTAATTATTAAAAGTAACCGCTTTATAAAAGGTTCAGCGAATCTAAGAAATGATTATGGGAAGCACATGAAAAGAGCTCTGTTCAAATTTTTTTTATTATGTGATTTAGCCCAGAAATTAAAAAATATTTCATGTTAAACCTTGTAATAATATTCCATTTTCCAAATAAAAAACAAATTTGGATATAACTTTGAAAATCTCAGGAATTGGTACATATGATTAACGAAGAAAAAAAACTCCCAATTTCATAGGTTTTTTTTTTAATTATTTTTATAAACACAATGTTTATTTCGAATAGTTTGGACCTGCACAATTACATTTTCAATGGATCGGGACTAATAAATTAGTATATCTAGTATCCTTAGGACTAGATTATTGGTGTTATTTTCAGAAATATCAAACAAAAAATAATACATAGACATATGTTTTTGCCTCGCTTCTACATAAATAAAAGTATATTTATTCATCCCAAAATTCACGAAATTAATTAACAAACTGTTATTAGAACTAAGATAAAGTTGAGATGAAAGGCTCGGGACTCAGCGAAGTTGCTGATTTTCAGTCCCTCCCCCACATGACTTACTAATAGCATACATAGCATCATTTGCATAGCGCATAGGTTCTCCAAGCCAAACCTAACCGACACCTGGTGTTCCACAGTGACCTGGAGCCGGGCGCGGCGACAGCCCCTTCGGGCAGTTCGAGCAGTTCCAGCCTCTCGTCACGCAGCAATGAGAGCAACACTGTGGCCGACCAGCAGGGTGAGTGAACGTCGTTACGTGGCGACATCTATTGACAAATCTAGTTATCAACCAATTTTGAAATCAGAAGGTGATGAGAGAACTCGGTTGCCCGTATTTTTGGGTTATTGATAGGAAATCGTCCATTTAGAAATGTCAGCTTGTATCGGTATACCAGAGGTCAGACGCTTTGGAAATTGTAATAGTTTATGACGTCAATGCACAGTCCATCTGTGTCACATCGTAACAAGGACGGATAGTGCATTGATATCTATATAGCTTTGAATTAGCCGGTAGAGGCCCAGGCTAGCATAGCAGGGTGAGGGTCAGGCAGATCATACATTGCATGCATTGATGCATTTCCATACGTTTGTATGTATCAACGGTGTCTTACATGATCTATTGCCAATTGCTACTTTCGACAATTGAGGTACCGCCGCCGGTACCAGGCTAGGATAACTGATTGAGAGTATAGGTAAGTCAGAATCCATACAAATATTATAAATGCAATAGTATATTGTCGTGACCGTCTTTGTTCCGGAAGGGAATAAAGGGTAGCATACAGAGCAAGTTCAAGGAAGTGGAAGAAAAGAGGAAAATAGCAGTTAGGTTCTTTTAATTGAGACTTCCTCCTACCAAGTTCACTAACAAAAGGACTGTATAAAAAGGATCATATAAAAGCGTAGCGTAGAGTGAAGCAGGCGCCCCCACACGAAGCAGCAGAGGTGTAGGGCGGCCGGACAGTAGGCGGCCCGCCGCGGAAGGAGGGACCAGCCCCGCAAGAGGGTGGCCTCCGAAGGAGGATGGCCTTGGCGGAGGAGGAAAATGTGGGACGAGCCCCTCCCGTCAGCGCGAGCCCGCAGACGCTTCCTGTTAACGCACTTCTTTTTTGAGTCAAAAGGACTTGCCGACTTCTTCTTTCTTGAGTTAAAAGGACTTGCCGACTTCTTCTTTCTTGCGTTAAGAGGAAGTAGTCCACTTCTTTCGTGCGTTATAATATCTGCCCGGCTTTCATGCATATACTGTTGAACCGATCATATTGAAATTTGACGAAGAGGCACCCTCACAGATTCTACTTCTCACAAGTGTATGTGGTTGAAGCGAATGATGCATTGATGCAATCAATAACTTAAATAAACAAACATCTCTTTTTTACAGCATCCCAATCAGATTGGTCGGAGGAGGACGAACCGCTCGCCGCGCAGTGGGCGGACAGCCTGCCGCCGAGCGTGCTCGACGCGCTTCTTTTGTCTGCGCGGATGAGGAAACGACAGGAAGTCATACACGGTGAGGGTGTCATCTAACTTAATTGAAAAACGTAATATCGCCATTGGAGAATTCTTATTTGATCTTATGTGATGTTTAAAGTCTTGTCCTGGCATTTTTAGCTGCCGATTTTTTTTTAATGCACAACGGGTTGGTACTTGACCTCAATCACACCTGATGTTAAGTGAAGATGAGGTCGAAGGTGGAAGCGTACTGACCCGGAAACCCCAATACATTTGGGGGACTGGCTATCTTATCTCTGACAACCGGAACACAACAATACTATTAACATTGCTGCTTGGCGGCAGATTTAGATAAGATGGTGGTGGTGGTGGTAGCAGGCGGACAAATTAAAATGCCCTACCACCAACCAAACCGAGTACTTAAACATGTACCCCGCTGGGGATCGAACCCGCGACCTCCGAATCGTAAACCCAATGTTGTTTACATTGAGCCACGGAGGCGGTATAATACTTATACGTATTTTATAATCACGCTGTTTGTTCACAGAGCTGATAGTATCCGAGGGCTCTCACGTCCGCTGGCTGAAGGTCCTCGGCGGCGTATTCCTGCGGCCTCTAGAAGCTGCCCCGGCGCTCCTGCCTCCCGACGAGCTGCGGGCGTTGCTGCCCAATCTGCCCGGAGTCAGGGAGAGGCACGCTCGGCTGTACGGAGAGCTCAGGACAGCGAGAAACGAAGCGCCTAATCATATTGTTCAGATAAGGCCTGTCGCCACGGCCATGCTGAATACGGTGAGTGGGGTTGTTACTTTAATATCCTCAGGTAGTTGATATCTACGTATAGCATCTTAAGCTAGTTATGACCTTGTTGCCTGACTGTTGTATGCCATATGGGCCACATGAAGAATCAGCAGTAATAAAGTTTTGAATGTATTGGAAAAATTGTTTACATTGCTGTTTATTTTTGTTAAAGATCTTACTGATTTCATGTCTGTTTGTCTTTTTCCTGTATGTGTGCCAGTTTATGCGATAAACTTTTTATGTTATTCTTTATTCTTTATTGCATCTTGCATCTCTAATAGAGATCTCTTCCAGCCAACCTCAGTGGTGGTTAGAGCATTTTATCTACCTTTTAACAAACTAGATCGCACCAACTTTAACTGTTATTACGAAAATACCGTTTGATTGAAAACATGAGCACCCTTAAACATCATTCACGTCATCGACACGAAGGTGACACCATGATAGTTAAGCGTTCTCGAACATTCGAGTACTAGTGATTGTTGACGGCGGGGTTTGAGCGGTACTGTAGAGCGCTGGTGTGCCCACAGCTGGGCGAGGCGGGCTACTCCCCGTGCCTGGCGCGGTTCTGCCGCGGGCAGCGCATGGCGCTGGACGCGCTGAAGGAGCGGCGCCGCAAGAGCAAGGAGCTGCACCAGTTCCTCTTCAGCCGCGAGCAGCTGCCGCTCTGCGGCCGGCTGCAGCTCCGGGACCTGCTGGCCTGCGTGTGGCAGAGGTGGGTGCCAGTGTTACACGCTGTACCACAACAGTGAGGATACTTTCTCGCGGTAGCCTATTGGTACCATCCCGCCCCCGCATCTAGGCGCAGACTTCATTCAACCTCCTTGTCCACTCGCACCAAGGGGAAGGTGGCAACTAATTTTCCTACTTGCATACTCTATTTCCCGCGATCTTTACCAAATCGTCGGTCCACGTGGGGGCCCTGCCCACGCTGTGGCTTCCGGTGCGTCGTCGCCCCTCGAGAACCGCCCCGCCCCAGCGATCGATCGTTGTGGAGATCTTTGAGGGAGGCCTTTGTCCAGCAGTGAAAGAAAGATAGAAAAATCTATTTAAATCCATCTCATGACACAAACAATCAGATACAAATATTACACAGTCGAGACACATGCAAAAAATAACATTGTGTTTGCCATCTAATTGTCGGTGTCGCAAGTGCAGTCAAAAACGTCTCCAACTCAGCATGGGTTGTACTCTGATATGATGATGATGATTGCCTATTTACTACTTTAATTAGTCTGTGGTCCAAGGTAGCAATAGAGTCACGTTGGCCACGGTCTGACTGCAGTGGGCGCTGTGCGACCACTGTTGATCTTAGCCTACAGAAGTTACAGTGAATGAAGTCTGGGTATGGCCCTCACGCGGGTCCAGAACGGATTGGGGGATTTGTGTCAGATTAAAACTGTTAGTGATTGGTTTTAAGCCGGCTCTTTAAGCCATCTACTTGGCTTAATAATTCCCTTCACTTGAAAACACACAACGGAATTGATAACCGTTGTGTTGAAAAGATATTGTAACAAATTGGCTTTACTCAATCATTTATAATGACACTGAAGCACTGCTACAATACGTTTGTTAGTTGAATGAAGTAAATCATAAAACGTTAATTTAGATATTACATTACATTATAAATTGGTTCTACTACGCATATTCATATATGATCATATACGCAAAAACGCACGCGCACACATACATATACATACATACATACATACACACACAACACACACACACACACACACACACACACACACACACACACACACACACACACACACACACACACACACACACACACACGAACAATACATAAATACACACACATATCCATACACATGAGCAATAAAGGCAAGAACTATAATTATAATTTTTACTTACCTATATCTAATGAAGAGGTGTTAATGATGGTAAAGGAGAAGAGATGCCTGTTAGCCACAGTTGAGAACCGAAGAGGAAAGATGATAGGTCACTTGATACGACACGATATTTTTTTGAAGAAAAAAATTGAGGGAAAGATTGAAGGAAAGAGAGGAAGGGGAAGACCTAGGCGTAATTACTTTAACTAGGTGAAAGAAAAGGTGAATGTCGTGTCGTACCAAGAGGTTAAAACGAGGGCGGAAAGTAGAGAGGCGTGGTCGTTACTCCACCGACAAGAGCATGGCACTTAAATTGAAGAAAATATCTAATACAAATATTATATTTAAAAAAAAAATCTTTTCTATCTTGTATACAGTCAATTTTAAAGTATGTTCGAGCAAAGGAAGAGCGAGGCCTCCTGGTATCTTAAATAAATATCTTAAATACTTAAAAGGTTGATCTCAACCACTGATTTAAATTGATGTACGACTGTAATTTGAAAATAAAGCTTTTGTCTTTGTATTTTTTTTGAAATACCATAAGTGGTCACCAATCCAAGGTCTGACCGTACCAAACATTGCTTGACTTCGCTAATTTAAAACGAATGAATGCGACTGCACCGTCATAAATGAGTGAGTATGTATAAACCTCACAGATTAACAAAATACCAACTGCTTCTGGAGGGTATCCTGAAGACTGTGTCGGAGACGGATTGTGAGGAGGACGGCGATAGTGAAGACGACGTGGTGCAACTGAGACGGGCGCTCGACATCGCCAAAGATGTCCTGCAGAACGTCGATACGGCAATATGTACTGCTGAGAATGAACACAGGTCAGTTAACATATGGTGTGCCCTTCCTTACCCATCCTTTTTTTTATGCACGACGGTTTCTTATTTGACCTCAATCACACCTGATGTTAAGTGAAGATGAGGTCGAAGGTGGAAGCGTACTTGGGGTTCCCAGCGGGGAACATGTTTAAGTACTCGGTTTGGTTTGTGGTAGGGCATTTTAAATGTCCGCCTGGCTAGCTACCACCATCTTATCTAAATCTGCCGCTAAGCAGGAATGTTAATAGCATTGTTGTGATCCGGTTGTCAGAGATAAGATAGCCAGTCCCCCAAATGTGTTGGGGTTTCCGGGTCAGTACGCTTCCACCTTCGACTTCATCGTCACTTAACGTCAAGTGTGATTGAGGTCTAGTACCAACCCGTTGTGTTTTAAAAAAAAACCATACAATATAAAACAATAAGGTGATATACACGTAGAAATCTGCAGCGCTGCTCATTCTGCCAGAATCATTGAGATACCCGCATGTGCTCATCTCAGGGCACACAAAATTGAATGATTTCACAAACGTACTCTGCAATTCAAAGTCAATGGGAAGATAATAATAGAATTTTGAACTTTAATCTAAAACACATCGAAAGTAACTTGCGAACTAACGTACATGAGATTTTGAACTTTCTAAGTATTAGGTTCTTATCTATGAAAATGGTGTTTTGTATGAAGAATTTCATTAAGACTGTTTTCTCCATACAAACATTTTTGATTTTTTTTTTGGGAACTGCAAATCCAAATTTAGCTAAACTTTGTGTGTGTTATCGGATAACATTAAGTTAAGTATAGGCAGCGTTAATTTTTAAAAGTAACCGCTTTATAAAAGTTTCAGCGAATCTAAGAAATGATTATGGGAAGCACATGAAAAGAGCTCTGTTCAAATTTTTTTATTATGTGATTTAGCCCAGTAATTAAAAAAACATTTAATGTGAAACCTTGAAATAATATTCCATTTTCCAAATAAAAACAAATTTGGATATAGCTTTGAAAATCGCAGGAATTGGTACATATGATTAACGAAGAAAAAGAACTCCAATTTCATATGTAAAGATTAAACCAATATTTAATGTATGCATATAATAGGTACACTCTAGTGTATACGTGGAGAAAATAAACTATTTTGTATTTATAAAATATACTCGAGATTTCTTTTGTGAGCATCGACAATTTGCACTTCGAATTCCAGAATTACCGTCGAGTTTTGAGTAGAAAATAATACAATCTCCGCATTATATGTAAATGAATGAATGAATGAAATATTTATTTGCTAGATTGCATGTCATGCATTGTACATTGTGCCAAGCTATTCTACCAATTATTTGGTGTGCAAATACTTAAAATTACAGAATACATTATTAAAGCACATATTGGGTCTTTACCAATGAAATTGGAGTTTTTTTTCTTCGTTAATCATATGTACCAATTCCTGCGATTTTCAATATATAAATATATATCTATATCCAAATTTGTTTTTTATTTGGAAAATGGAATATTATTTCAAGGTTTCACATGAAATATTTTTCAATTTCTGGGCTAAATTATATAATAAAAAAAAATTGAACTGAGCTCTTTTCATGTGCTTCCCGTAATCGTTTCTTAGATTCGCCGAAACTTTTATAAAGCGGTTACTTTTAAAAATTAACGCTGCCTATACTTAACTTAATGTTATCCGATAATACACACAAAGTTTAGCTAAATTTGGATTTGCGGTTCCCAAAAAAAAAAGAAAAATGTTTGTATGGTGGAAACAGTGTTAATGAATTTCTTCATACAAAACGCCAATTTCATAGGTAAGGACCTGTTATGAAATTACAAAGATACACAATCGAACCGTGAACCGTATATGGTATATAGTGTATAGTATATCTGGTGTGGCCATTCCAGACTACGCACGATCCAGAGCAAGCTGGAGGTGCGCATTCCGCTCGCCGGCAGCGAGTGGGACGAGCCGCGCCGCCTCGACCTCACGCACCACGCGCTGCGGATGGAGGGCGAGCTCAGCATCAGGAACGACTCCAACAAGAAGATGTCGGTCCTGGTGAGTTGCTGCATCCTGCTATGCCGACAATGCGGCACGCGTGCCCACTTTCTGGTGTTTTTGCCAAAAGAAGGTGTGGTAGGCATTTTAAAATGTCCGCCTGGCTAGCTACCACCATCTTATCTAAATCTGCCGGCGAGCAGCAATGTTAATAGCATTATTGTGTTCCGGTTGTCAGAGATAAGATAGCCAGTACCCCAAATGTGTTGGGGTTTCCGGGTCAGTACGCTTCCACCTTCGACCTCATCTCCACCATCAGGTGTGATTGAGGTCAAGTACGATCCCGTCGTGCATAAAAAAAGGCCACTTTCGCTGAATCTGGAGGTTGGCTGTGAGGAGGCAGCATCAATGTCAAAAAAAAATATTTTGTGGGTACACGGGTACAAACTACTGCTTGTTCAAAAGGTAATTATTCCCTGGAGAAGAACAAGTAAGAAACTCGAAGGGTTGCTTTTTTAAACCTGATTTAAATAATATTTCTTGGTAATATTTCATTATAAATTGTGAAATAGCCTGGTTATTTATCATCTACATAGTTGGATATTTTATAATTATGTTTTTTTTATATCTTTAAATTTATTGAACGAAAGTTTTTGTATAGCAGCAGGGAACCTTATTGAAAAAACATATGCAGAGGCCTCTGAATAAATTACTGATTTTGCGGAGTCTGCTCACGTGACCTGCAAGTTTATCTTTATTTATTGCATTAGCATCATGTTTATCACTATTTTTCGTAAAAAAAGTCACAATCTATACAGGATGGATTTGAATTCATTTAATTACCATTAGCTGGTGACTCCACTCCTGATTACGAACATCTTCCACTAGGAACCACAGCCGAGTTCGATCAAAAAAATGTACATAAATATATGACATTGAAATTTATTCACGTAGCTTGTAGCTGCATCCCTATTTAATACCGCACAACCTACCTATTTCAAATGTACTGTCCTTATACCCAAAGGTTACCTGGAAGAGAGCGCTTTTAGTGATAGTATTGAAAAATCCTCTTAATCCTCCCTCCACAGGCGCTGATGCTGGATGACAGCCTAGTCCTCCTGCAACGGGAGGGAGACAAGTTTATCTTGAAGCCGATCCCTCAGCCCAGCCAGCAGGGCCTCCTCTCGCCTCTCATCAAGTGGTACGTTGCTTCATTAATAAGGATATTATTATTTGATGATTATATCACTTCTGTCAGATAGGTTACTTATATTTAACGGTTTAAACCATTTATTTCGACACACCGAAAAAAAAACAAAAACCACAACAACATACAAGAAATCAAAAACAGAGGTGACTAAAGCCCGTATTCCACAAACCGCTCTCGAGACTGAGATTGCGACAAGCTGATGTTTGAGAATCTGTTGCATATTAAAACAGTATCCAAAAGACAATAAAGAAAACTATAATATCGAGACCGAGACGCGATCCCTATCTCAAGATCGATCCACCAACACGGCTCTATGACTAACTAGGTACTACAATGAGTACGTGTGTGGGGGACAGTCTCAGTAAACACTGAGTAACATAACTCGCTCAGCACTGGTTTTCAGCCTGCCCTCAACATATGTTACAATTATATCTTTGTATTGCGGGCTTGTTACGCAAGTTAGCAAAACCAACGGGATTGTAGACGTTAACACTGTTTTTTACAAGAAGTACATAGACTATTTTCATTGAGTTAATCAAAATTATGTTGCATTTATCCATGTTGCAAAGTTCATGCTTTATGTATCATTATCCTATTTAAAATTATATTTTACATTACTTAAACTAATATGGTCTTAAAGAATAAATAGGATAGCATATAGCGGGAAACTGTGAGTCAGAAATGTTATAATATGTGTATATAACGTCCGTTTAGTGAAGGTTTTTGAATTTATTTCGAGGCAAAGTTTGAATGTCAACTGGAACCTTATTATAAAAGCGTATACATTGGCCCCTTAAATGACTTAGTGACTGTGTAAACGGATGACATGAACAGCAATGTCTCTATTTTTCTTAAACGATTCTAAATAATAAATAAATATCTTTGCACATACACACAGCGCCATCTCGGTCCACAGTAAGCATCTAGGCTTGTGTTATGGATACCAGATGGTTGATAAACTACACAAATACATTTTTTTTGTAAATAAATACATGTATAAATGAAAAACATCCATAACTCGGAGAACACATGTATGTATTCATCATACAAACATATGCCCCTAGCGGGATTCGAACCCGCTAGATGTTTTCATAGATACATTGAGCTTATTAAATATTATATTATTCCAGGGACAAAGTTCTGTTCCGGCCCAACGCGGCGACGCGCAACGCCTTCTTCCTGATGAACATCAACGGCGTGCAGATGCACGAGCTCTCCACCAAGACCACCACCGAATATACTTCGTGAGTAATCTCATAGATCGATTCTCACTCTCATTGCTATTTGTTTTGATCCTGTATATACAAAACTGTCTTAAATGCCAAGTTAAATCGATTACAATGTTGATATAATTTTATTAAAACAAATGGTAGAAGAGTTAGCTTCAGATCCCGAACTCTATTCGCAGAAATAGTTGGTAAATAAAGATTAGAAATGAATTGTAGTTTATTCTTTTTTTTTTAATTTTATTATTTATAGAAGGAAGCAATAGGTGAACTACGTGACTGCCTAGTAAAATAACTATAAAATTTGTTGTTTTCAAAATATATATTTATTTTACTTACTTTATATATTTTTGTGCACATTTTTCCGTCGATTATAGTTCAATTTTGGATCAGGTACTCGTAGAATATCAGTATGTAATCTAGTTTTTAATAGTTTTAAAACTATAATTGTTCTCCTGCATTATTCATAAATTATTTTACTATTACGACCTTCTTAAATTTTGCTTGAAACAATTTGTTCAATCATCCAGCGTTCCCATGATTCCATTTGTTCGAGTGTATACAGTGGTACATGGTGTGTGTATGTGTCTCCACAGGTGGGTGAAGCACATGGCGGAGCTGCCGCTGGCCAAGCCGGAGCTGCGGCCCAGCCTGGCCCCCCTCGTCCCCCTCGCCCCCCTCGCGCCCCTCACGCCCCTCACCCCCCTCGCGCCCGCGCATGCGCCCAGCAAGTCCAACGACGACTCAGGTAACTATGATCATATAATTTAATGAATAAGCATGGACATAGACGTCTAGGTAAATCAAGAACAATGTAGGTCCAAGCACACTTCCTTGAGGAACTCCGAAATTAACAGATGTGCACGCGCCACAGATATCTATGACACATACTTTTTGCACTCTGTCGGCCAAATATGAGTGAAACTAATCATAGGACACTCCACGAACGCCGTAGGCCTTAATTTTTTTTCAAAGGAATTGCTCTTGACACGATGTCGAAAGCTTTGCCAAGGTTAAGGAAGACATATCTCTCCAGTATCAAATTTTTGGCCAATTAAAGTAGTGAGATCAGCAACGGCATCCTCCGTTGACTTACCGCGACGACAGTCAAAGGGATTGTTTTCCAAAAAGTCAAGGAGCCGCTGGTTTACCACTTTCTCTAGTATTTTGGAAATATTTGAGTTAAGATATTGGACGGCAGTTCGAAACATCGTGCTGATTCCCTGCCATATGTATAGGACAAAATAAATCTCATTTTAAATGATAACGGAACAACACAAGATGGTAGAGATAGGTTGATTTTATGTATAATCGGTTTCATTAGATGAAACTGTGATCTTTTAAGTAGAGCATTTTCCATGTTGTCCCAATCAGGACAAATTTTCCTTTAAATTTGTGATTATTTTATGAACTAAATGTTCATCCGTAAGGAATATCTAATCTCTTCTGTTTCTTGACTCTAAAAATATGTCTGCTGTATAATTTTATGCTTTTCTCCACTTTTCGGATATGCTAACACTGCGATTTGCACTTTAAAATCGTTCTCAGATCCCCCAATGTCTTCCCCAATTTTCCTAATAGTAAGCAGTTGAGGCAAATAGCTGGGTTACTGGGAAGCCTTGAAAATAGTCCACTGTCAGCGTGGTGGACTATGGCCTATACCTCTCTTAGTTGGAGAATTGTCTGTCCAACTTAATTTTTGTAAATGTATTTTCAACTTTATGAGAATTTTCGTATTTGTATGTATTTTGTCGTTTACTTCAACGTTTCTTTGATAAATATTCTATTCACTCACAGTTAAAGTATATAATATAATAATTTTATGTATAAATGAACAGATAACTCTTCTTAATTAAAAATTAAAAATCATTGATTACTCAAAGTCATATACAACCGATGATTGTCTTAGTAATTAGAATAATAACCTACGTTTAAAAAAATTGTAATCGAATTTACTTTCGATTTCGAACTAACTAATTTTAGCCACTGTGTTGTTGCAATGAGGTTAGAAGCTACCTCGTTCTTCGTCTTAATATTGGTTAGCTATACTACGGTTGAGTGTTCCTTTTCCTTGTATTAATTGTTACCATTTCAAAATATTTGCTACACATAAGATTTAGTTTGACGACCGATTAGTGTAGTGGATAGTGACACTGTCAGCGAAACCAACGGTTGCGGGTTCGAATCCCGCGAGGGGTAAATGTTTGTGTGATGAATACAAACATTTATTCCCGAGTCATGGATGTTTATATAAATATTTATGTACGTTTATCCGTTATCTAGTTTCCATAGCACAAGCTTTGCTTAGTTTGGTGACCTAGATGGTTGGTGTATGAGTCCGAAAAATATTTATAATTATTTATTTAGACGACTTTTGAGTATTTTATTCCATTACACGTTCCCAGGTATCAACGTGTCCCGCAATCCATCCGACGCGTCAGAGAAATCGAACTCGACGGCGCCGGGTGACGAGGCCGAGTGTGAGCGGGACAGAGTGTCGTTGTCGGCCGAGAGGGAGCGAGACGAGAAGAGCTCCGTGGAGCGGGAGGAGAGGCGCTCCGTCGACAAGGAGGAGGCGTCGGAGAGAGACGAGAAACACAAGTGAGTGGTGGCATTTACTATATTGACACAAATACGGTCGCGCTAACTAACTCTTGCGGTTACCTTTTGTTGCCTTCAATCACACCTGATGTTAAGTGAAGATGAGGTCGAAGGTGGAAGCGTACTGACCCGGAAACCCCAACACATTTGGGGGACTGGCTATCTTATCTCTGACAACCGGAACGCAACAATGCTATTGACATTTTTGCTCCGTGCGGCAGATTTAGATAAGCCGGTGGTAGCTAGCCAGGCGGACATTAAAAATGTCCTACTACCAACCAAACCGAGTACTTTAAAATGTGACCCCGCTGGCGATCGAACCCGCGACCTCCGAATCGTATACCCAATGTTGTTTACATTGAGCCACGGAGGGTTGAAGGTACCTTAGAAGGTAATACAGCGCCATGTCTTAGGATCCCTGTGAACTATTAGTACTGTTGTTAATAAATGGTCAGACGTGACTTTACAACAACGACAGGTCGCGAACGAAATCGACTTGTGACTAACTTCACATCTCATTGTAGTCTGAACAGGGTTTCTATTACAAGAAATTAATATTCTAACTGTTCCTTCACAATTTATTTACGAGAATATTATGTAAGTACGAAAAAATATTTCTGCATTCCCAAAAAATAGTGATAACATAAGGACAAATTAGCCACCCCTATGTTTAGACTGAGCAAAGTTAATACATCATTTATGGGACACTGTATACGCTTTTATAACCTTATACCTGAGAATATCATTAATCTAAATGAAAAACAATTTAAAAACCATGTCAAAACAACATTAACAAAAAAAGGTTATTACAAAATTAGTGACTGCCTAAATGACAAAAACGCTTGGTATACTTCGCCCAGCTCCCAAAAATTATAAAATTGTATACTTGTATTTGTAAACATAATCCGGTTACGATACCGATGACGTTACATAATCTAAGGGCAGAAGGGGCAGTGGAATTTAGTTTAAGAACGCCGATTATTGTTCGAAATAAGATGTTCACACGTTCAGAAACTTAAATCCTCCCATTTCGCTATAAGAGCTGACATACCAGCTCAGAATTAATGTAGTAATATGGCCCCTCCCACCGATCGGCGGTACCGCACCCCGCCCCGCACTAGGCTGGCAAGTTGGCTGTATTGTTATGTAGGACTGTTTATTAGGTTAGGTTTAGTAGGTTTGATTGATTGATTGACTGTTTATCACGTCTCGCAAATAGTTACGTAAATAATTGTAAAATAACATTTAAACATTCAGATTCAGACTAATTTCATGAATGTAAACTATACTTAAAACTAATCAGTCATTAATTTTATTAATAAATTAATATTGTTGTAAATCGTAAAACGCAACTTATTTCTTATTTATTTATTTATCTCTGGTTTTACCTCATCGACATTAATTAATAAATTTAAAAACTAATAAAATAAACAAGGAGCATCAAAGATAACCTATAAACTTCTTGTTTTGTTTTAATTATCAAGTATTTTAACCATAAATAACAGAAAAGTTACCCAACTGAAATGAATATAGTGAGTTGTTTTTGAGGTAATAAAGTCCAGTCGTAAAAGCTGAATATATTAAGATAATTATATAAAAGAATAGATTTACATTAACAAGATTATCAATTAACTAGATATCAATCTCAGGTAGGTAAGCATGAACAATTCACCCACACCTGTGCAGTGTGTACAGATGTCATTCGTTCATGTAATAGATGTAGGTAATTAAAACTAGACGTTTGTATGGAAGGTCCGGGGTGTGATACCAGTTGACATTCAATTTGAAATTTGTGTATAGTAGGGACAAGTTTCCTCTGCAAGTGTGGAGTACTTGGAGGTTTTTGTTGTCAAAGTGATGTACATGTGTGTGGTGGTGCAGGCCGCGACGGCCCACGGTGGGCCGCATCAGCACGCACGGCGCGGCCCCGCTGGAGCCCCGCGCGGCGCTGGGCGTGGCCGCCCCGGCCGCGCAGGAGCTGGCCCACACCGCGCTCACCGCCCTCACACATCAAGGTACGTCTCTTTCCCCCTCTCATCCTCCCGTTTCTCCCTCCCTCCCACACTCCCTTCTCGTTCTCTTTCCCGCCTTTCTTTCCCTTACTCCCTGATTTTTCTCCCTTCCTCCCTTCTTTTTTTTATCCACAACGGGTTAGCACTTGACCTCGATCACACCTGATGTTAAGTGAAGATGAGGCCGAAGTTGGTAGCGTACTGACCGAGAAACCCCATCTTATTTAGGGGACTGGCTATCTTATCTCTGACAACCGAAACGCAACAATGCTATTAACATTGCTGTTTGGACAGTTAATATGCCCTACCACCAACCAAACCAAATCATCTTTCTCGCCCTCCCTCCCATCTTTCCCCTACTCCCTGCTCTCTCTCCCTCCCTGCTTTCACTTCCTCCCTCCCTCCTTTCTTTCCCTCCCTCCTCTCCCTACCTCTGTCTCTTTCCATCTCTCTCTCCCGTTTTTCTCCGACAATCCTCATTCACTTACCTCTTTGATAAGGATTGTTGTCTACCACAGACATACCAATCCAATTTTAAATTCCAAATCAAGACGTTTGAAGAGTAACAGATGCCAATTCAATTAAATAACGAATGAATCTCAGTTTAATTAAACACTGATGTCGATTCCCTTGGCACATGATTAAAATTAAATTTACTTAGTCTATTCATTTTGACGAGCTGTTTGGTGTAGTGGTTAGCAACTCTGACCACTATATCTAAAGGTTGCGCGTTCGAATCCCGCTAGGGGCATATGTTTGTGTGATGAATACGGATTACATATATGCATTTATCCGATAGCTCTTGAACGGTGAAGGAAAACATAGCGAGTAAACCCGCATGCCTGAGAAAAAAAAGTTCAAAGGCATGTGAAGTCCCGAACCGCACTAGGGCCAGCGTGTTGGACTATGGTCCATACTCCCTCATATACGAGGGAAGGCCTATATCCCTGCAGTGGGATGTCTATGAGTTGATGATGTCACTGTCCACAGAACGTTTGCGACGCCTCGACGAAGGCATAAGCCGGGCGCTGCGAGCCAAGAGCGCCGTGGTGTCGGAGCTGCTGGGGGTCCCGTCGGGCAGCTTCGCGCACGTGGCCGACCTGGCCGTCGCCGACAGTCGCCGCGCCGCAGGTCCGCCTCTCCCTTATGTAACTTCATCGGTATCGTCATTGATTACATTGACCAATGACAAACCATCGAATCGCCGAGCGCGCGATGACCCAACCAAACCAATCAGAGGGCCTATTACGTAAATTTAAACGTTTCAATCGGCCATCGGCCATCGTTTACGATCATCGACCACTCGTATAAAAGTTACTGCATTACGTATGTCGTCGTTTGACACTCGTATACAATGAATGAATGATATTGGAATTGTCCAAAAGTATTGCTACTCGACACTAGACGGCGCTATTGTGTACTTTTTTCGTTAACACCTTGGGCTAAAAGAGCGCAATAGAAAGGGATGCCCTTATACCCAGAATAACATTATCTCACTCTATTTTTGCATTACATAATTTCTAACCTACCAAATTTGTACATGCAGTGCTGCCAATTACGAAAAAATTCCTCGATTTGTGGGAAAATAGAGAGTGAGGAATAATTTAAATCGGGAATTTATCGGGGAATCAAAGCCAATAAAATTTGTAAAAGAACCCATAGTATTTTTACTGCTAATCGTGTTACTACATTTTTTACGTAATAAGAACAACAAGTTTTCAAGTTAAAGTAAAACATTAAACAACATTTTACATGAAACAATATTGTACTTCTTTAATTATCATTTCGGAGAAATTTCTGGAAAATTACGTAGGAACCATTAAAAATATTGTTTGATACATGCTTCGATCATCTACATGACTCATACATCATCATGTAATAAAAATAATTTTATAATAGTAGGTTATTTGTCGAAATATTCACTTTTTGGAAAAGGTATTTGTTCTACAAATTATTAGTAGGAGTACTAGCTTAACTAATAAACGTAAAACACGTTTTTGAAATAATATTTTTTTGCAATAACAAAAGAATCATAAGAATTCTTAGTACCTATAGTGAATACGAATACGATTGGGGTAAACCCCGACTCACCTTTATCGATAACGTTTGAATCGTATACGATGTGCATAGGTAATGCCGATGTCATTACTTTTGTATGAGAGATCATTCATTCATCGTCAATCGTATCGATGACACTCGCATTCGTAATCGTTTGAAATGCGTAATAAGATTTCGCGAGTTTGACGTCGATGATCGTAATAATCGTTTACGATGGACTCATCGATTGACTTACGTAATAGATCCTCTGAACGTAACCGATGACGATAACGGTGAAATTATGTAACAGAACCCCTGTTCTAGGCTGGAACACTAAACGTGTACACACAACAGTTATACGCAACAGTTATTTGACGACCTGTTTGGTGTAGTGGTTAGCAACTCTGACCACTATACCAAAAGGTTGCGGGTTCGAATCCCGCTAGGAGCATATGTTTGTGTGAGGAGTACAAACATGTGTACCGTGTTATGGATGTTTTCATTTATAATAAGTATTTATTTACAAAAAATAAATGTATTTATGTAGTATATCAACCATCTGATATCCACAAGCCTATAGTTGCTTACTGTGGAACTAGATGGCGCCGTGTGTATGTCTAAGGATATTTATTTATCACAAAAATGCATTCACTGTGTAGTATATGTGGAGTGACTTTGAATGATAGATTAAAGAATTGTGTGATTAGAGAAAGACGTGTGTGTGTGGCGTGCAAGATGACGTAGTGAGATGGAAAGTGGAATGTTAAGGTGGTTTGGGCATATAGAACGAATGAGTGAAAGGAGATTAACGGAATCAATTTATAACGAAAATGTGAATGGAAGGGTCGGTGAATGTCGACCAAGAAGGACGTGCGTCAATCCAGTGACTGACGTACTCACAAAAGGTCAGACGAGCGTATATGAAGCATTTGATGATGATGGAAGAAGAAAAAGTAGTCTGCCAGGGTCGTTGCAAGGGGAAACATATGTATATACAAAATTTATTGTATCGGAATAATAACTTCGTTGATGGTTAATAATTATTTTGACGCATTGTATTCACTTCACTTACAGACATGCCTGCGGACGCGGACTCGGCCGACATACATCACCTACTGTTGGCTGCGCAGGCGCAGGGTATGTATCACAGTCCTGGTTAAACGATTCAGAATCAGCACAGAAACGAACATATATGAGGACCTTTCTGTGCTGTATGAGGATGCATCTTACTAATTGTGATTGTGAAAGTGTGCAAAAAGGTATATAGGAATTTGGGGTTTATAATGCGGCAAGCTAAGGATTTTACAAATGTTACCGCGATTGTAGCGTTATACAATACCTTAGTTAGGAGCCAATTGGAGTGCAATGCAGTCATATGGTCTCCTCACGAGGAAAAATATGTGATAATGTTGGAAAAGATACAAAATAAATTTACCAGATATTTATACCTAAAATTGTACGGAGTATATCCGTTTTATCCCTTGATATATCCCACCTTATTTGTTCTTGGGATGACGGGATATAATAAACTGGAAGTTAGAAGGGAACTAGCGATGGCATTGTACTTGTGGAAGGTATTTCGTGGTAAAATTTGTAATCCGACAATTCCACGGCATTTAAAATTGTGCGTACCTGATGGGTATATAGATAGGAGAAGGATGCCTCGACTATTTAAAGTACCAAGAGGCAATACAAATCTTTTAAATAAAGGGCCAATGACACGAGCACTACACACACTCAATGAGATAGCTGACAGAACAGATATTGTCATATGCAGTATGAGCGAATTTCAAAAAGTCGCGTTACTTGTACTATGTTATTTAGTATAGGTAGATATAGTTGGAATACATAATTGTCATTAGTTAACTATCGCATTGGAGTAATCTGTAATGATAGTTATAAGCTTGGTAAATAAATAAAGAAATAAATAAATAAATAAATTGTTTTCAGTAGGCTTTATTTTATTGTATAATATATAATATAACAGACTTATGGTGAACTACGTAATGTTTTATTATTTATGTCTTTTAATTGCTGCGGGAACTAGTCATTTCATAAGACAGTTGCAGATAATTTGTCTTAGCGAATATATTAGGTCCTTACCTATGAAATTGGCGTTTTGTATGAAGAATTTCATTAAGACTGTTTTCTCCATACAAACATTTTTGATTTTTTTTTGGGAACGGCATATTTTTTTTTTTATTAAAAACTGGTTTTGCGTTTGGCTACATTCTCACCTGATCCAAATTTAGCTAAACTTTGTGTGTATTATCGGATAACATTAAGTTAAGTATAGGCAGCGTTAATTTTTAAAAGTAACCGCTTTATAAAAGTTACAGCGAATCTAAGAAATGATTATGGGAAGCACATGAAAAGAGCTCTGTTGAAATTTTTTTTATTATGTGATTTAGCCCAGAAATTAAAAAATATTTCATGTGAAACCTTGAAATAATATTCCATTTTCCAAATAAAAAACAAATTTGGATATAGCTTTGAAAATCGCAGGAATTGGTACATATGATTAACGAAGAAAAAAATCTCCAATTTCATAGGTAAAGACCTAATATTTTCACCCAAGCGAGTAAGCGATTTTTTAGCAGCGATGGATATACGGGGCGAGTACTAACATGTTGAGTGTACAATACATTTATTTACTTAGCATTGAAATTGTATGAAATTAGCTGTCGTCTTGATCTAGAAAAAAGTTCATGGCCCATCGCTTATTCGACGTGCGTCGTACAATGGTTAACGAAAGTATATAGTTTTTTTTTTAAAATATCTTTGCTGATATACCTAGATGACTCGGTGGTGTTATCTTAGTTTAAAGAAATTTATATTTGAATAAATGCAAGAAAAATACTTCATGAAAATTGCATTTGACTTCCCAGTAACTCTTACTGGTCGTTCTGTGTGAATAAGGTTAAAATCATTAAATTTCTAACTTACAAGACGGTTCTTATTATTATTAAATTCTTTATTGCACACAAAAATAAAATACAAAGAACATTTAACATGGGTGATGAAGTGTACAAAGGCGGTCTTATCGCTGATAGCGATTTCTTCCAGACGGTTCTTACTTACAAGACAGCTGATTTTGTCTAATTTATATCTCTTAATACAAAGTCAATATCAGCGTCTGTCTGTTTACGAGCTCAGTTCAAAACTACGCAACGGATTTTGATACAGTTTTGACTATCATTTTGAGAGTTTTTTCCGGAAGGTTACGGGTTTGAATGCATTAGGTGATTATTCGTTACAGCCAACCAACTGACGGAGATGCTGATGCGAGCGCTGACCGTCAACGAGGCCGGAGCCGTCGCCGCGCGCGCCGGACGGGCCGGACACTGCGCCGCCTGCGCCGCCAGGGAGCCGCGCCTGCGGGGAGGTAGGCGCCACCTCTATAGGGGGGGGGGGACTACTCATTCGCATCATAGGGAAAAGGAATATATCAATGGGACGTGGAGTTATTTATTTTTACACAACTACTCCCAATAAAATGTGTTATCTTTTCAGGGTCTCATGTTTGTTTGTGAGTTACTTTGAAGTAAAAATAATCTTTATTTCCTACGTGCTCATTATATCGAATAACTACGCGAAGCGCAACATTGCTCGCTGAATTCCCGCTAAAAAGCCATACTGCAAAAGCTCGCACTTTAAGCATTTATTTCGACTATTGAAAATAATAATAGAGCTCAAACAATTGTCAATCAGTACGTCCAAGTACTACCGCTTCTGAAAGGGCAATAATCTTTGGGAAAAGTTGCCTCGCATGAAATCCACAGGCTAAACCCAAACACTACTCGGTGATATGATTTAACGTAACCGTTTGTCCACAGACAATGCGGAGCTTTCCACGAAATTAGATGACGCGATGGAAGCTGAAGCGGAGCTGAAGTTGTCCACTTCGCTGGTAGAGCAGGAGCTGCTGGAGCACGCGGCCGGATTGGAGCCGCTCGGCTGTGGCGCTGATGTTGAAGGTCAGTATGAAGCAGACGTAGTGAAAATTGGTTTAGCAACAACCCAGCCCCGTAGAAAGACAGGAAGGAAGGCAGATAGGGAAAAGGGAGGGATATGGGGACCCTGTGAAACGTTAAAAATATTATGTAGTCTTTCAAAAAGACCTAAATATTCATTTAGTAATTACAAAGGTTTACATTATGAAAAAAACTAACGATCGATGATTGCAATCACAAAAATGCAGCGATATTTGCGAGATGATACAATGTGATGAAATAATTACTCGTAAACTAAATGAAATACTACAAAGAAAGAAAGTGTCACAATGCAAAGGCTAAACAGTAAGCTTAAAATTTCAGCAAGAAATTCAAATTCAAAATATTTATTTTCATTCAAGCATAACAATCTTATGAGAGTATCCTGTTAAGCTTCTTAAAACTTGTGTAAGGATACTCTGCTCTCCCTTCTTGTACTTTTTAGATAAGACTTTTACTTTATGCGTAATTGAAATTGAAAAACCTGGATTAGTTTGGTTAGTGCTTATGTGAGTTGTAAATATAATATGAGAGGTTACTTGGTCAGAGATGTGTATGTGTTTATGTATGTGTGTGTGTGTTTATGTATGTGTGTGTGTGTTTATGTATGTGTGTGTGTGTTTATGTATGTGTGTGTGTGTGTTTATGTTTATCTGTGTGTGCGTGTGAGTATTTTGTTTTAAATTATAAGTGAGTAAGGAATTGCGTACAAAAAGTGAAGGATAAAATTTCTGAATTTGGCTATCTGCAGAGATAAATTAGTTTTTCTGTAAAGGGGTAGGTACTAGCTGGTGTCTGTACATGCCCTACGGATGTCATCCTTGGGTTCAGAAGGAATCAGTGAAAATTTCGCCACATCCCTCCACATCTGCAGAATGTGCTGACACCTAGATTTATAAATATTTAAAAAGGAAGTATCTAAATGTGGTACAGAAAAAGCATCTACTCGATTTATTACCTGCTCAGAAACCTTGTAG
The DNA here is from genome assembly GCA_949316235.1 of Oegoconia quadripuncta. Taxonomy (NCBI): domain Eukaryota; kingdom Metazoa; phylum Arthropoda; class Insecta; order Lepidoptera; family Autostichidae; genus Oegoconia; species Oegoconia quadripuncta. The sequence continues at coordinate 13,064,271 of OX438746.1, forward strand.
ACTAAAATTATAAGATTAATTTTTCGAGTGAATTTAATATGGCATTTGTCAATATTCAAAAACATTTTGATTCGTGGAGTAGTATTTTTCCAAACTTTGTAAATCGTTACAATAATCCGCTATTCGAATGAGTTTAAATTTGTGTGTCCACCGCATATGACAAGAGTTCTCAAAACAGTTTGTGATGTCATTAACGTATCGGATAAAAAGCGAAGTGAGACCCTTGTGGAATTCCTGAAGGGATCTTAAGGAACCAAGATCCATAACTCTTTTAGTGCAACAGCTTGGTTTGCGATTACTCATCTAAGCAAATGCTTAGATGGATGCATAAATATCCATCTTAGTAAATCGTCATGTATACCGATCTCTAATAAGTTTTTAATAAAATCGAAGTGGCTTATTTTGTCGAAAGCTTTGGAAACATCAGTGTACACGGCGTCCAACTATTATTCTTGATCCATAGCAAACATTATGAATTCGGTGTTCGTGCTTATATTGTTAATGCTGCGATTTCGATAAAAACCGTGCTTCAACTAATAAAACGTCGATGTACATGACATAAAAAAAATTGTTATAAATTTTTCAAAAATTGTAGCGAAGACAATGTCTTGAAACAGGGTTACATTGTGTGACATCGTGTGACATCGTGTTTGTCATATCTTTAGAAATTGGTTTAATTAGGGTTCTTTTCTATCTGTCTGTAAAGACACTAGTAGCTAAATATTTCTTAAAATTAAGGATACAGATAATTTGTTAACCAATTTTAAGATAAACAATGGGTGTATGGTATCCACCCCGGTGCCAGTATTGATTGTAGTGGTAGAGCCACGCTGTAAGCTATTAGCTTGCAACATGAATGGGCCGGCTCGACCGGGGAAGTACCACCCTCTCGCAGAAGACCGACGTCTGAGTAGTGGCATTTTGCCACTGCGCTTCGTCCGGTGAGCGAGGGCGCCGGAGGCCCACCTTCCAGTCTCTCTCCAGAATGGTAGCGGTATTTAAAGAGTTAGTACCCCAGGAGGGTACCAGCACTGCTGGAGAATCCCTCATCGCTCAGGCTGCCCTACTAATTCTGGGGTGGACACCTTCCTCAAAGGCCGGCAACGCATCTGTGACCCTTTTGGTGTTGCGGGTGCCCATGGGCGGCGGTGATTGCTTTCCATCAGGTGACCCGCATGCTCGTTTGCCGCCCTCTCCTATAAAAAAAAAAAAAAAAAAAAATTGATTACAATCTATTGTATTACTTTTAATAGTCAGGGATATTTGGATCTTATAAAAGACCGCCTCTGTGACTCAATGCTAACAACATAAAATTTACAATGCAGGGTCGATTTCCAGCTGGGTATATGTTTAGTGCTCCGTTTGGTTGGTGGTAGTGTTTCGGCTTCATCGTCATCAGGTGTGATTGAAGTTAAGTTCTAACCTGTCGAACGAAATCCAAAGATATTGCGGGGTCGATTGGTAATGGTGGCGTCACTGAACTTCGAAATTTAAATGTGCGAAGAAAAAGAAGATCGTAGTTCCAATACTCTGTTGGTCGACAAATTGCTTGTGCGATAAATCATACGGCGACAGAACACTTCTTTGACGAACGCTACAGATTCCACCTCCACACTCCTCCCACTGTAACTCCTATAAACTAGGATCAACAGTGGTATCCGACACGGCGCCTCCTGAGGGTAGACGGTGCCCTACGTGGCTCTATGGCTACCTTGGGTCCCAGACTAATTAAAAAAAGAAATAGGGTGTGTACGTAGGAAAAAGAAGTTTCCCACCTCTTCCCTCGGCAGATGGGAGTGTAGGTAATGAAATGCAAAGTGGCAATAAGGCTAACCCTGTAGGGAAGGAGGATGAGTGAAGCTCGGCCTCCCAATTTCGTATACACCAAGGAATGAGTAGAAATGCAGTGAGCGGGGCGGCGGTAGTCGAAGGCTACCGCGAGTAAAAGTGTCAGTAATAAGAGTGGCAAAACCGCTTAAAAGCTCGGAAGTTGTGACGATTCGAGACCAAGTCGCCGTACACAATAGAACAATACACACAATAAATACACAAACACCGAACGGATTTTAGAATTTAGATCGCCAAGCATGACTTCGCGTTTATGCACTACCACAGAATGTTTGATCACCGTGACCACAATCGCAATTCGGCGAATCGGTTAGTGCCATAGAAAATAGTTTTGCTCTAAAGTTACCGTGACCCGTTTGGAACTGAGATGTACACTGATCGATATCCATCCGCCCTTTACTAAGTCAGTCCTTTATATCTAGGAAAAACCTGTACAGTTTCCTTCTCTTCTGCGAACAGTTCTACCGGGCCTGCTATTCGGCCATAAGTTGGTTCTCCACTTCAGCACAAGTCCCGCAAAACAGACGAACACACGGGACCTGTGTTATGGTCGGCCCCCGTGGGACCGCAGGAACTAAAGTGATTGGCGGGAATAGTAATGCCATTCTCTGACTTTGGAGCTACTCGTAACATCAACCATTGTAGCTCTGTCCACCCAGGACGGTGCTCCATAACACATACTGGCCACATAAGTAGCGTTGTGTATAATGCGGAGAATAGAGTTCCCATGTCGTCTTGGAGACCTTGTAAAAGTTGATTTTGACGCGTTTACCAATAACACGAGTGTGTTCAGTGAAAGCGCAGTTTTTCTCCGGGATGACACCAACGTAGGTGACATGGGGTTTGCTCTTGATTGGAATGCCTTTGAAATGGATACGGGGTGGTACTTTGTGGTTGTTGTCACCCTTGAGTAGCAATTGCAGAGTTTTATGAGGAGCGAACTCCAACCTATTGCTCTGTCCCTAATCTCCGATCAACTCCAAACACACTTGGGCCAATCTCTCCAGGGCTGCACGCGAGTCACCCTGTATCAGTAGCAGGCCGTCATCGGCGTATGCGAATAATTGACAACCTCGCGGAATGTAGATGTTGCTCTAGTAGTCGTTCACCTTCAGGTTAAGCATTATCATATCATTCGACAAACGCTAGTGCGAAAGTGACTTGTAACGGGCGAGCGAAGCGAGCGAGCGCGATGCGTCGGAGCTCCCCGACACTGTCGGTTAGGAGCTTCGCTCCCGTCTTAGCCTTTGATGCTAGGTTGAACATGTTAACATACCGGGAAGTTCTTTCGCACTAGCCTTCGTCGAGAAAGTGTTCTGTCGCCGTATGGTTTATCGCACAAGCAATGTGTCGACCAACAGAGGATCGGAACTACGATCTTTCGTTCTAACAGTTTCTGGCACGTTCGTATTTTGCTACTCAGTCATGGACTCGTGGGAATTCGTTCCTCGCGAAATTTATGCTACCTGCATAACTTTTGAGGTGTTGCCTTACAGATTGGTCGGTGGGAGGCGCGGCGCTGGCGACCCGGCTGGTGGGGCCGGCGAGCGGAGTCCAGGGGGCGCTGGCCGCGCTGCTGGGCGCCCTGCCCGCCCTGCTGGCCGCGCGCGCCGCCGGCCGCCGCGAGCTGGCCGCGCTGCGGGACCGCGCCGACGCGCTGCGGGCCCGCCGCCCCCCCGGTGAGCCCCCCCACCCCCCCCTGCCCCCCTGCTAGCCGCGCGCGCCGCCGGCCGCCGCGAGCTGGCCGCGCTGCGGGACCGCGCCGACGCGCTGCGGGCCCGCCGCCCCCCCGATGAGCCCCCCCAGCCCCCCCTGCCCCCCTGCTAGCCGCGCGCGCCGCCGGCCGCCGCGAGCTGGCCGCGCTGCGGGACCGCGCCGACGCGCTGCGGGCCCGCCGCCCCCCCGGTGAGGCCCCCCAGCCCCCCCTGCCCCCCTGCTGGCCGCGCGCGCCGCCAATCGATATTATAATTCTCTGTGTCGGTAACGGTAGCTGAGCTTATTCCTAATACTCATAACGATTTTTGTAAACATTTCAGGATACCCGCTGACGGAGGAGATCTCTTACCCCAACGAAGGTCTGGACCAATCAATACAGGTATTACTATTTTCATATAAGGTATACGTACTTGGAAATATTGCACGAGGTGGGCTAGTTCCACTGGTTTTTTTTTATATTATAGATTTAGCGTTATGTGAATCTGGAATTTTGGGAAACATTTTGGGAAGGCCTTACTAATCTATCCCTGTGACGGAGACTGAAAAAATGAAAGTAGACATTTTTTACCTCTGCATACCGGTTTTTTTACCGTTAGGAAAAAATAGAGCATATTAGGTAAGTGAAATAGAAGGTATTGGCATAGGTAGTTTTTTTTTTCAAAACCATAAACTATTGTCCTTGTATTTTGACGGTCGCGTTGGTACCGTTTGTTTGTATTCCACATAATTACATTATTAATTTAATATAAAAAACTTCGAGAAAATATGAGTTGCAAATAAATTTCGCATTATAGGAACCCTATGAATCCCGCCAGTCGCATATATCAATCTCCGATCGACGAGAGCGTCGTCGATGATGGTTTAAAAAAAAAACGACTTATGCCCAATACCTTCTGTTTCACTTATCTAATATGCCCTATTTTGATGTTTTTTACTATAATTTCTAATATGTACATTGAGGATAAAGTCAAGATTCTGAGTTTCTTGAGGTCTGCAAGTTTCCATTTCTGTTATGTTGACTAAAATCCTGACACATATTTTTGTCATTTAAATAATTGATCGACATATGTATTGTTTCCCCACAAAATGATTGCATATCGTAACCAGGCAAACCAGCAAAACCGTAATTTCGAGTCCCTAGTTTTCTTTCATTGATAAAATGCATATGTAAGCCTTGATAATTTGCCTCCTATGTAACAGCCTCCGTGGCTCAATATAAACAACATTGAGTTTACGAATCGGAGGTCGTGCATTCGATCCCTAGCGGGGTATATGTTTAGTATTCGGTTTGGTTGGTGGTAGGGCATCTTATCTAAGTCTGCTGCTGAAACAGCAATGTTAATACCATTGTTGTGTTCCGATTGTCATAGATAAGATAGCCAGTCCCCCAAATACGCCAGTCAGTACGTTTCGACCTTTGGCCTCATCTTGACTTTACATCAGTGTGCGAAGTGTGAGTTTTGTGTCGTTTCTAACTTTACCATCGCGTTCGCGTTTACGAAAAAAGTCCCTATGAAAAAAATTGTTTTGCAAACTATCCGCTAGAGACGCTGCACATTTCTTCATACAAATCGTCACGTAAACGTGAACGCGGTAGTAAAGTTAAGTCGAAACAAAACTCACACTCCGCCCTCTGGTGTGATTGAAGTCAAGTAATAACCCGTTGTGCATAAAATAATATGTAATTTTTTTATTTTTTTTTTCTGTGATAGGACCAACCGAGTAACGGAGGGTGATCTCTCAACGACGCACCGACGTACTGACGCAACTGAGTCCGCACCACTACAACTCAAACTATGGCTGGTCCAGACTTCAACCTCGGAGAACTACCCACTGTCCGAACGAAACTATTAATTGAAAAGATAACATTCGAAGTATTAGGAAAGACAGTGAAAGGAAATGCTATTCACATATTAGGTTGACCTTGGTATTGCTACAACATTGAGAGTTGTATTCGATATTGTCATATAATGAAATAGCTTCGTCGTTTAAAAATTAGATCGTTTTTAGTATATTTTCCTACTTTGTCGTCTATCGAATATTGAAAAAGTTATTTTTGTAATGTTAGTTTTTTAACGATCGAATAGTAGTGGGGACCCGAATCGAATAAAGAAAACCCTTGTGTATATTTTGAAATAAATGTTTTTTTTTTCTCTCGCTGTTAGCTTTACCCGTATGTAAGTACTAACTAAATGGTAGTATTAAAAAAAAAAGGAAATTTATATTATTCCATACGTAAGTTTAATTATGTGATTGTATAACAGGTAAGTAAAAAAATGTATTTTTTATCTCATGTAATATTTTTTTCCAAAAATTAAATGTCTCTTATTTAAGTTATATGTATGTGTTAATGTTGATGTAAATAAGTAAATGTTTTAGTGAAGAGCTATGTGACAGCCCCCCCCTCTCCTATGTCATTTTTTTTTTGTAAAAAATTATATTTGTTAGTGTCATTTTTCAAATCATCTTTGATGTAGGCGTAATGTGTATTCGATATTGGAAGTATTATATTTGACAATATTGTATTTCGTTTGAAAACGTAATAATAATCAAATTGTTTAAAGAACTAAGGTAATCATCCATATAATTGTGTCATTCGTGGATAATCAATAAAGAAATCATTTCCTAATCATAAATAGCTGTAAGATATGTTAATTTTGTTTACGTATCTATTAGGGTGGTAATATTTTGAAGTGAAAATCTTAAAATTTACTATCAGGCTTATTTTTTATTTCAAACAATTATTTGCAAATAATCGTTGGTTATATCTGAGATTGTAAAAAAAATTGTATTTTCGTTAACATCTCAAGCATTACAAGTGCCCAGAGAACAAGTACCTTATACAATGCCATATAGCATATACAGACATAGGGAGTATGCGCTCGAAAGTTATATAAAAGCTGTTTAATTTATATCGGATGTCCAATTGTTATATTTCTTTTCTAGATCAATAAATTAAATTTCTAGAATTAAATAATATTCATTAGAAGTTGTAATATAATCTGTAATATTATAGTTGAAAGCTTCAAAAAGTGTGTATGGAGTATCTCTATTTAAGTAAGATCTGATATTTCCCTTATTGTCCTTAAATTGAAAAAATAATCACAAATTTCTTATCCTTAGAAAAAAAAATCATTGCTTCTTAATTACATTTGAATGTTAAACAGCTCATATATAACATTATATAAGATGACCCGTGTACCTAATGTTGTAATATAATATAGATAACGTTAGTTAGCGCCGTATAGTAAGCATCTGTGTACTGTTTATAAATATATGTATAATAAATACAGGCTTTATTGCTGGTTGAGCTTTTGACTTTGGGAGATGATTTTTGAAACCTACGTATTCTGGTTAATTTGCGGCTGTATATAGACGAGTCATGGATGTTTATATAAATATTTATGTATATTTATCCGTTATCTAGTATCCATAGTACAAGCTTTGCTTAGTTTAGGACTAGATGATTAAAAAAAAATCAAGTTATATTTTTGTTGCATTAAAATGCACGTAATAATTATATATAAATAAATCATTTATGAACTATCATTCTTCTTAGTGTAATAAACAATATGATACAATGAGTAATAACTATTTGCAAGTTAACGTAGAAAGAGAACTATAACTTTATCTCTCAAATATGTCGTATATCAAGTCTTAAGAACATTAGATTTTAATTAATGGATTAAATTCACCTCCCGAAGTCAACGCATGCTTATCCGAATATTTTCATAGAAAATCAATTATAAAAACAAATATATATTACTTATATTTTATACTTAGGCTAGGTTTAGACCAAATGAGACCCATCCATTTTCCCGAGCATTTCTATATTTATATATATTACAGACTTTAGATGAAGTTTTAATGTAAACATTGGCGTATTTATTTAAAGTTTTTAATATTAAAGGCGAATTAATATCTTAGATAAAAATGTTGCATGTTCGAATAAAAGATAACAAATCGCAAATGCTATCGGAACTCAAATACCTACGTTCTGTATGTATACATAATATAACATTGTACACACCTATGTAAAATTGCTTTATTTATAAATTTTATATAAATATTTTTGTAAAAATCGAAAATATTTATATATCAAAAAAGAAACATGTGATTGCGAAGCTATTCCATGAATCCTCCAAATACCAGAGACGTAACGAGGGAGTGTTTTGGTCCACATCTAAATTATTTTTGCCATTTTGACCGCGTTGACTAGGGCCCCTGCCTAGATACGTCCCTGGTACGTACTATGATTCCATTGCTTTATCCGCTTAAATTACGACAGATACTGTAATACTAGTTAGTTGGTATGAATAAATACCGTTACATACAAATGTATCAGTGTGTTTCACTTCCCATCATAAGCAAGCCCCATTATTATTTAGGCTAGATTTTATCCCTCTTCATACAGACAGAAAGGCATTGCCTGCGCTAGCAACTTGTCCCAAGTATCACAAGATGAACAAGTTATCAGTACAGTCGCGGAATGAAAAGGCTCGTCATCTAAAAGTTCTTTGAGTTGCCTGCCCATGTTCTTCAACGTAATAATCCGCTGGGCTATCTTCATTCTGATTCGATCTCGTAATGAAATGCTGAGCATTGTTTATTTAGGTTGCTAGTTTTAAGTGTGTTTTTTAATAGGTTACTGCAACAAAGCAGGTTTTAAGGTTGGGACATTTAAATATAGCATATATTTAAATAGGTTACTGCAACAAAGCGGGTTTTAAGGTTGGGACATTTAAATATAGCACATATTTAAATAGGTTACTGCAACAAAGCAGGTTTTAAGGTTGGGACATTTAAATATAGCACATTTTTTTTTTTTTTTAATTAGCCTATCGCATCCCACTGCTAGGCAAAGGCCTCCCCCAAACTCTTCGACTCATTTCTATCCTTGGCGGTTTTCTTTAATTGATAAAATGCATATGTAAACCTTGATAATTTGCCTCCTATGTAACAGCCTCCGTGGCTCAATATAAACAACATTGAGTTTACGATTCAGAGGTCGCGGGTTCGATCCTCAGCGGGGTACATGTTTAAGTACTCGGTTTCGATTTCTGTTATGTTGACTAAAATCCTGACACATAATTTTGTCATTTAAATAATTGGTCGACATCTGTATTACCAGCTAAACCGTAATACGCGGTGGATGCAGTTTTCGAATCCCTTTCTTTAATTGATAAAATGCATATGTAAACCTTGATAATTTGCCTCCTATGTAACAGCCTCCGTGGCTCAATATAAACAACATTGAGTTTACGATTCGGAGGTCGCGGGTTCAATCCCCATCGGGGTACATGTTTAAGTACTCGGTTTGGTTGGTGGTAGGGCATTTTAAATGGCCGCCTGGCTAGCTACCACCATCTTATCTAAATCTGCCGCCAAGCAGTAATATTAATAGCATTGTTGTGTTCCGGTTGTCAGAGATAAGATAGCCAGTCCCCCAAATGTGTTGGGGTTTCCGGGTCAGTACGCTTCCACCTTCGACCTCATCTTCACTTAACATCAGGTGTGATTGAGGTCAAGTACGAACCCGTCGTGCATAAAAAAATGTGCTGTTATGAAGTTTCTTGTGGTTAATGAGTAACCATAAAACATTTATTTTTAACTTTTAATTGACTTGGACGCGGTTGAACGACACACCTATTGGGAAGTGACGACGCGGTCGAAGATGAAGCATCAGTATCTCAGTAAAAGCCTATTCAAAGTGAATTGAAATAGTATTTGGTCAAACCGCTTAGTGCGAATGTTCGGTATGTCAACGACATACAGGTGGACTACTTCCTATATAACAACTATATTTATATTGGTACTAGCAACACCATATTTTAGTTGCACTAGTCGATTAATCATTTCACAAACAGTGAACTTCTTTCTATTTATCTTTGTTCTTCAAGGGAAATTTATATATATATTTATGTCACATAACAAGTATCTTTATGTATTTCTTTAATTTACATAGCACATTTTTATTTCTTTGACAGGATGTCTTTATGCAACTAGCGACGGTAACTCGTCTGCTCTGGGTGCGACAGTAAACCAGCGCTGAGTTCTTATAAGCTCAGCATATAGCTGAGTCCGTTTCCCTTTCACTGCTGCGACACTTATCTGAATGTTCTGTTATTTTATTTGCCTAACAATTGTTGTATATGTGTCGAAGTGGCGAATAAACAGTTTCTTTCTTTCCCCAAGTCTAGCAGACCGAAGATGGAATGGTGAATATTTGGTAAGTGAAATAGAAGGTATTAGCATAGGTAGTTTAATTTTTTTTCTTCAAAACCATAAAATATAATAAGACGTTGTGGCATTTGACGGTCGCGCATATAGCCTATTGCACATAATTAGGTACATTATTAAATTAAATAAATTAAGAAAACATGAAAATATGAGTTCCAATGCATGATAGGAACGCTAGGAATCCCGCCAGTCGCATATCAATCTTTGGTTTGGGCAGGCCTGGTTCACTCCGCAGTTTAGGTATGAAGCTACTAGTACAATGGGCGGCCCGCTTGCCTGGGTAATTCAGTGGGGCTGCCGCGCGCCGGCTGAGTTGCGCTTGCGTGTTTATTTCGTTCACTCACGTACGCGCCGGCGCCCGCGTCGTCGTCAGTTTGTCGCTGAGTTAATATTTACATTTTAATTAAAATGAAAGCACACCAATATTGCATTGTAAATGGACAATCGAAATACTAATAAGTAATTGCTGCGTGGACTTGTTTTGTTCAAATGTTGCCCATTTCAAAGCATTTAACAAGGAATCTTATTTTTACGGAGAAAGTTCCGCCTGAAAATTTCGCGAATTAGTAGGTACATAAGGAACTGGAGGTTTCCTTTTTTTGAATAATTTTGAAGGACAAGCAAGCAAACAGCTTACTTTCGCTGCTAAAAAACATTAACTTTGCTGCACCAATGTCCATGTTTTCCGATGTTATACCTTTTAAAATTGTTTGTTCGATATCGAATTTTCGAAACATTGAAGTTTAATAATAGGTACTTTACAGATGGTAAGAAATGTATGTATTTCTTATTATAACACTGCATTAAAGCTAAACAATTTACAATACCTAAATGATTTTCTTAATATTATGATTCTAATTTATTTTACTTTGCTTGTACCACGGGCTTGTACAACTATTATATTATTTATTCTGTGCTGTTACGTAGTAACTAGTATCTAATCTGTGGTAGTAGGTTATTAGTTTAGGCACTAGGGAGGAACATCAAAACTACATACCTACATACGTAGACTGCTAAAATCATAACCCTTCCTTTTGGTAGTACCGAAAAAGAGACAACCCTACTGTTACACGTGCCGCGTCATAAGAGATAGATTTACGCGATAGAAAGGGACGGACAATGTAGGTGTTTAAAAATTTTAGTTGGTAGCGCTGTGCGAACTGAATTGCACTATATTGCGTAGCCCAAGAGTCGCCATTTCTTTAAATATCTTTGCGGAGTGATGCTTCTGTACGTTAGTACTATTATCTATGCTGTGGTTTGGGCTTGAAAAAAAAATAAACTACCTATGCCTATGCCAATTTCATATAATAAAAAAAAATAGGGCATATTAGGTAAGTAATATGCCCTATTTTTTTCCTTACGGTAAAACAACTCATCCGGTATATATATCGAAGACTTTATTAAGTAGATTTTTAAATCAAGTAAGACTTAGTTAAGTTATAATCTTTAATATTTACGATATTTCACCCTCTGGGGCACGTTTGTTGTGACTCGATGACTGAAAAACTATACATAGATAAAACATTTATTCACTGCACGTACATACAGAATAGGAGAACACAATGAATATTAAATAACATACAGAATAAATATTAACATTAATTCACTGGTGTACACCAAGCAAGACTTAAGCGGTGAACTGTGCTCCACTGTGCACTTAAACTCTGACTCAGCATAATGCTGAAGTACAGACAGAGGCCCCATAGACATAATATATATTTTTTTAATTTATTAGGGACAATAAACAGTTTTACAATATGCATAACTTACAACATTAGTAACAAACAAGTATAAATGATTGCAAAACCAGCAGCATTATCCACAAATTACTAACAACTCAGTACTAAATACAAAACTAAAGGAATAACTAAACTAAAATAAACAACGCAATCCGTCTGTTATCAGATAAGTAGTATCAGATGTAGTCGAAGAAGCTACAGTTTAAATATAAGGAATATAATATGTAGAAATAGTTGATGACAGCATAGTGTAAGATGACAGCAATTTAAAATTTAGTTGTACAAATTTGTAAACACACACATTATGTCTGCAAAACAAGAATGAAGGAAATATATAGGAAATATGATAATATATTACTGGTTATGGACTGGGTCGTTTAAATAATCAAAATGTCACCAATTCAACGGGAGTTTACAACCAATGGGAACTCGGTCACTCTCCGACTTCGTTAGCGAACTGTCATTATCAAATGCTGATTTTTGTGATCAATGCATCACTTACCCCAAGAGACCAAGAAACATACGAGTACATACCTACTCGTAAAACTCAATATTTTGTAATCACAGATTACTCAGATAATGTCTAATTTGTAATTATTTTTTATTATTTTATTTTTACGTATTTATATTCAATACTGTGTTGATTTTGCACAGATTAAAAACAGATATACTTCACAGACAATGCTGTACGCGTGATTATGTTTTTGCCATCGACTCGCTAAGAAAATGAAGATTAAAAAGTGCGCGGTTTTGGTTTGGCCATTTTATTCTCAGCAGTTCTATTAGTTCTCGAGGATTATAAGAGATGGCGCTGTTTTATCTACTAAGGAAAAGTGCGAAAGATTTGCTCAACATTTATCTAATTCGTTGGTTCGCGCGCTGATTGATAATTCTGCCAGTAGGTAGGTACCTACCGCTTGCGAAGTAACCAATACAACTTTTGTGTTCTTATTGTTCTCATCAAACATTATTGTAAATTATTTTATGTTATTTCATGTTATTTTTTTTTATTTTTTTATATGAGAGGGCGGCAAACGAGCATGCGGGTCACCTGATGGAAAGCATTCACCGCCGCCCATGGACACCCGCAGCACCAAAAGGGTACAGATGCGTTGCCGGCCTTTGAGGAAGGTGTAGGCTCGTTTCTTGAAGGTTCCAATGTCGTACTCGTTCGGGAATACCGCTGCCGGAAGTCCGTTCCACAGGGTGGTCGTACGTGGTAAGAAGTTTCTTGAGAAACGTACAGTGGTAGACTTCCACTCATCCAGGTGATGTGGATGGAAATTTAATTTTCGGCGAGAAGTGTATCGGTTAAATTGAGCAGCGGGTATTAGCTCGAATAGTTCTTCAGAACACTCCCCTTGAAATATGCGATAGAAGTAGTACGTATTCGAGAGTTCTGGACCAGCCCCGGGCCCTCCCCCTAAAAAAAGGTCACCACGGTGTGTTCCCCCTTTCACGGTCTCATTGGCGGCTTTAATTGGGTCGTTATTGATGGATTTGCCAGTTAACTTTGTTTGCTAATTATAATGGATAGTAAAAAATTGTCCTTATCTAACCTAATAATAGGTTCACACATAAATCAAGTGGACGATAACTCCTCGGCTTTTGGCGCTTTTGTGTACCTACAACTGATACAAGTCTGAACTTGTTCATGGTAAGCATAGCGATTACAGCAGGTGTATGTTTTTAATATGGAAAAAAATTAAATTTATTGTCAGCAATGAAACTGCCTTTCCATTATTCTTTTATTTAGTTTTCTAATTTATGATCAATTTATATTTATGGCAGTAGTCGACAAAAAACATGCACCTTTTACGGTGAATAGAAACTTAGTAATTTAAGTTATTTCATTATAGTATACCATTTTTTCCTAGTAAGATTTGGAAACAGGTGAGACTTTTTTGCTCGTCACGTTGGAATGTGTACGCCTTTAGATGAAATGATAACGATCACCCACTGTCAAATTTATTTATGTTAGTTATTCTTTAGATCGCCATCTGCGGCATACGCAGTATTTTTTCTTAATTTTTTAATTCGATTCAATAATAAATATGTAGGGTTAATTCTTAATAGCTACTACGTATGTGGTATCACCACTCTACCTGGATAGGGTATTTAAAGCGAGACGGCTTGTACAGCACCACAGTCCAAATTCGATCGCCCGCCTCGCCTCGAGACACAGTCGTACATTTCATAGTGAAAAGTGTTAAACTACGCTTTCTGTCATGTCGGTAAGTTTTTGTCTGTAACTACATTGTTTATGTGTTGTCTACTTTACCTGGACGATCTGTTTCGATGCAATTGCTTGACCTAACCTTCGTTTTCTGCTCGTTTCAGACGTCGATTCCTGACAGTGATTACACCTTTAAGAACTATTACTTTCCTACTGCCGATCTAAGCGACGATGATGAAACTCAAGATCCTCCTGCCTTGAAGGTCAAGCAAAACATTGCTAAGAGAAACATTGATTGTTTCTTTGAGAAGCCCAAGAAAAAGAGGGTCCGACTACAGTCTTCCAATATTGCCCAAGCTAACGGAGAAGGAACTTCATACATTTCATCGAATAATGATGACGGATCCTCAGCGAGTCATCTCATTAAAATAGAAGTGTATGAGATGAAAAAGTTGAAAGATGTTCAACCAATTGATTACTGGAAATATGCAGATGTTCGTGTTAAATATTACGCCTCAGAAGACGACAAGCATTACCGAAATGTAAGAGATTTAATTTACAATATAACAAAACAGGTGGCAACGAAGACCGACTGCACAAAGTACTACATAACAGCGGATAAGAAATAATTCCTGGAATAGCCCGTTTCTTGCGACTCCCAATAGAGCAACGTTATAATTTATGGGTTTCTTCTTAGCACATTAACTGTCGCGACGCAGACTCTACTGAAAAACAGCAATAAATTTTTCGTTCCCCACCGTTTTATACCTGTCTATAAGATACACCTCATATAAGCCACATGCCACCGAGAGATACATTTGTCTAACGCAGGCAGAAGGATGGCACACTTCGAAACTCAATACGATGACCAACTGGTACGACTGTGTCTCGAAGCCGAACAAGACGAAATCGACCGACAACTCTATGAACTCTACGATGATGTCGCAAACCAAGGACCAACAAAATCGTAAGTTTTTTTTTCCCTTGTTTTTATTGTTATGATTCTATACCCGAACGAGTAACTTGTATGAACATGTACCAAACTAATGTAGAGGGGGCGAGTATGGGTCGGTATATAAACGAGTTGTTCTGGGGTATTGGTATCACTAACAATTAATTCGTAGTTTTGAATTTAGAACAATGTTGTCTTTGTCGACTGATGAAATACTATCATTAAATAAATTACTTATAATAAGTAAATTTCATCGTTGTATTAGAATGTGGTATATTAGTCACAAACTGCCTAATGCCATGTTGGAGGACTTAGAGATTATGCCCTATTATACACCTTGTCGTGGTCATTCAAAAAAAAATTATGTGACTACTGGAGAGACCGATGAAATTGATGGTGTTATGCTAATGCAAGCATATTGCAAGCTGTGCAATGTGAGTATTATAATCGAGTTCTCGATTGTAATATTAATTTTGAATGTTTACTTTAACCTATACTTATTAACCTATGCACCTCTTTACAGATCGAGTTCTCAAGTTGGCGGGAAAAGAAAATCGGAATCATGTGAAGGAACTGCTTCGAAGACTCGTCGAACACTAGAATGTCAAGATTATCAAGAACCATCAACATCAAGAATAGTGCCCCCAACTGTGAGTTACTTAGATAAACTAATAGTAGAATGTACCATATGTAAAGTGTCAGTCAGCAAGCGATATTTTTCTAGCCATTTAAAGAGTAATTTACATAAAAATAATTTAATTACTGTTCACGATAACTTAGCAAATGTTCAGGTTATTGAGAGTGCATTTGGACAAAGGGTAAAAACTTACCGAATAACTTCAGACTCCAATATATTACATTTAGAAGTCGAAACGCCTGAATCATTTCTATTAGGAATAAAATCCACTTTATTACAACTGATGAGCAAATGCATTAGTGATTTAACCCTCATCAAGGTAAATTTTATTTTACATGCCGATTTTGTGCAACAAACAAAAGATTTACACAATTCTTTTGACTTTCAAACTTTTAATTATAGCTATTGCGTGGGGGATGATCCTGATAGCATAATTTCATTAATTTTTAAAGAAATTTCTGAAAAAGTTAGTAATTTTGAAAAGAAAGACAGCGGTTGGAGTTTGGAGAAAATCATATATCTTGATATGAATGTTAATAAATTTAACCCTTTACGCGGTTCCTCCTATATAGACTTGCCTCTTGATATAAAACACAAAAAAGCCATCGTAAATGTTAAAAATAATGACCAACAATGTTTTCAATGGGCTGTACTTTCCGCACTATATCCAGCTGCTCAACATTCTGACAGAGTAACGTCATATTTAAGTCATAAAAACAAATTAAATTTCACAAACATTCCTTTCCCGATGAAACTTAAAGATATTCATAAATTTGAACAGCTAAATAATATCAGCTTAAACGTTTTCGGTTTAGAATATGTTGCTAAAGAGAAAAAAAACCAAATCATTGGGCCTTTATACTTCACGAAACATCGAAAAGAAACTCACATTAATTTATTATATTTGAAAAATGGTGCTAGTAACTGTGGCCATTACTGCTACATAAAGAATTTATCTAGATTAGTTAGTAATCAAATCACTGCGAGACACGGCGCTGTTTATATCTGTGACGGCTGTTTGCTGTATTTTCCAACACAGGAACAGTTAAACAATCACTATCAGTTCGATTGTAATCATATAAAAACTGATTTACCAAATGACAAGCCGAGGAAAACCATATGGTGTGGAGAACCGCTACCTAATAACAGATTAGCCTTCAACAATTATGAGAAAAAATTAAAAATTCCGTTTGTAGTGTACGCAGATTTCGAATCATTTTTAAAGCCCATACAAACATGTAAAAACGACCCATCTAAATCCTTCACAGCCAATATACAAAAACACGAAGTGTATAGTTTCGGCTATTATATTAAATGTTCATACAATGATCAACTTTCTGTTTATAGAAAGTATACGGGTGAAGATTGTGCCCAGGTTTTTATGAAATTTCTTAAAAATGATTTAATTAACATCTGTCGAAAAAACTCCTTTCAGATATGTCCAGTGCCATTGACCACCGAAAATAATCGGGATGTGTTACAAAGTAGGGTATGTTTTATTTGTGAAAGTGAATTGAAAAATGATTCCACGGTATATTGTGATTGGTATACTGGCTTGTACAAAGGAGTTGCTCACTCGATGTGTGCTTCTAATTATAGAGCTCCCCGGTTTGTTCCTGTCTTTTTGCACAACTTAAATAATTATGATGCACATTTCATTGTTCACGCGCTGAATTTTGATGAGGGAGATATTGAAATAATTCCCCAAAACAAGGAAAAGTATATATCATTTTCAAAAAAAATTAATGTTTTAAATAATACTATGACCTTGAGATTTTTAGATTCTTTTAAATTCATGTCGTGTAGTTTGGAAAAGTTAGCACAAAATCTTAAAACCGACAAATTTCATGAACTCCATAAAAATTTTCCGGATCAAGAAGATTTTAAGCGTTTGACTAGGAAAGGCATTTTCCCTTATGAATATATGACTTCATTTAATATATTAAAACAAGATTATCTTCCAGCCCAAGATAAATTTTATAACTCGCTGGTAAATGAGCATGTTTCACTGGAAAGTTATAAACACGCAGAAGACGTATGGAATCATTTTAATTGTAAAAATATGTCTGATTACTCAGATTTATATTTAAAAACCGACGTCTTATTACTAACTGACATATTTGAGAATTTCAGAAGTTTATGTTTATCTACTTATGATTTAGACCCTGCTCATTATTTTACTGCGCCCGGTCTGAGTTGGGATGCCATGTTGAAGTATACAAAAGTAAACCTAGAACTTCTGACCGATTTTGCCAAAATTGCGTTCATAAAAAAAGGTATTAGAGGCGGTATTTCTCAATGTAGCAATAGACACGCGAAAGCTAATAATATGTTCATGGAAGACTACAATAATGAATTACCTTCATCCTATTTGATCTACCTAGATGCAAATAACCTGTACGGTTGGGCTATGTCACAATATCTCCCCATCGGTGAGTTTGAATGGGTTGATGTAAATACTAATTTCAACGTTTCAGATGATTCAGAATATGGATTCGTGTTAGAAGTTGATTTACAATATCCTGATAATTTACACGATTCTCATTCCGATCTACCTTTCTGTCCGGATAATTTATGCTCTGAAAATAGCAAAGAAAAAAAATTAATACTAAATTTAAACAATAAAACTAAATACATCATCCATTATAGGAATCTAAAACAATGTTTAAAATATGGTTTACAATTAACGAAAGTACACCGAGTACTTAAATTTAAACAAAGTATATGGCTGAAAAAATACATCGATTTAAACACAAATATGCGTACTTTAGCGGTCTCAGACTTTGAAAAGGATTTTTATAAACTAATGAATAACTCTGTCTTTGGAAAAACTATGGAAAATATCGAAAAACGGGTTAATGTAAAACTACTCACACATTGGGAGAATCGAGGTAAAGTTGAAGGTGCTCAATCATTAATATCGAGGCCTGAATTTCACAGTCTTTCAATTTTCTCAGAATCGTTGGTAGCTATACAATTAAGAAAAACTAAATTGCTGTATAACAAGCCTATATATTTAGGTTTTTGCATATTAGATATTTCGAAAACATTAATGTATGACTTTCACTATGACTATATGAAAATTAAATTTCAAAAGAATTTAAAACTACTTTATACTGATACCGATAGTCTTATCTATCAGATATATAGTAAAAATATATATTATGACATAAAGCCCGATTTATTGACTTACTTTGATACATCTGATTATCCCATGGATAATAAGTATGGGTTACCGCTAGTTAATAGGAAGAAACTAGGTCTCTTTAAAGATGAAAATAATGGAAAAATATTTAGAGAGTTTGTTGGATTGAGATCAAAAATGTATGCGATTGATGTAGACCACAAATTTACAGCAAAAGCAAAAGGTGTCAATAAAAATGTGACAAAGAATTTTAATATGGAGCAATATAAAAGTTGCTTATTCCAAAAAAAGATTCACATTTCTGAGATGTTGCGATTCAAATCTATTAAACATGTAATTTATACCCAAAAAATTAATAAGATTTCTTTATCGCATAATGACACCAAAAGGCATTTACTGGAAAATTGTACTGATACTCTAGCTTGGGGACACTATAAATTAAGAAAAAGTGAACACTTTTAAGTTATTTTTTACGTCAGGAACATTTTTTAGTTTTATATAAAAAAGTTATTATTCACACGTCGTAGCCTTATATAATTAATTAACCTATTGTGTCAAATTTTTATTACATGCGTATGTAGCGTGTAGCACTATTTTTGCAATTTGTTTCGCTTCATTGTATGAAAATAGTTTTGTAGTCGTAGTATAACGTATATAGTATTTTGTGGGGGGGGTCCTAGAACTCAGGTTGTTGAGCAACTAATGTGTATAGAAAATCTAAAAATGTATAAGTAAATTAAACATAGTTAATTATTATTTTTGTAATTTTAAAATGAAAGATAATACTAATTGAGATGTTAAATTGATTTTATTGTTTTTTTTTTTTTACTTTGATAATATGCTGATATATGAGGGAGAGGAGGCCTTTGTCCAGCAGTGGGACATTGGGAGCTTATAATAATAATATATGCTGATAAAATCAAAGTAAAAATTAAATGAAATTTCTGTGTATATGTGGGAAGTATATGAATATATTTATCGACACTCATATAATAATAATACTGTATGATGACTAATTTTAAAAGATGTGTTGTTGTGGAGTTTCTTAGGTCGCTTCTTCTCCATAGCCATAACACCTTTTTGAAGCGATATAGTAAAAAATTTAAAGTTTATAATAAGTGTTTTATTGTTTTTATTCCATTCCCCCATTCTACAGCCTGCAAGTAACACGCTCAATAATGAAAAATGATTCATTTCATACACCCCTTCACAGCTATAGTAGCAGGTCCTAGTGGGTGTGGTAAATCAAACTTTGTCACTAATTTTCTTAAATTTATGAAAGAAATATGTAACACTAATTTTTCACGAGTAGTATGGTGTTACGATGAAATGCAACCTTTATATAATTTGAACAACGTCGACTACAGTCAAGGTATACCGGATTTAAACATGTTTGATGGGAAGCAACCACAATTACTTATAATAGATGATCTTATGAGAGAATCCGATGGTCGTATAGTGGACATTTTTACTAAAGGTAGTCATCATAGAAACCTTAGCGTGTTTTATATAACACAAAATTTATTTCATCAAGGCAGAGGACAACGTGACATTTCTTTAAATTCAAGTTACATAGTATATTTTAAAAATCCCCGGGATAGAACACAAATACGCCATTTAGCGCGCCAAGTGTTCCCAGATAACTCTAAGTTCGTAGAAGAAGCTTATAAAGATGCTACGTCAGAAGCACATGGCTATCTAATGATTGATTTAAAGCAAAATACAGACGATATGTGTCGTTTTAAGACTAAGATATTTCCCCTCAATAGCAATTGTGTAGTTTATGTATCGAAAAAGGGTTATAAATATAATACGTATCGTGATAAAATTACAGTTAACAGTAGATAATGTCTGAAGAAGCAGTGACACGAGATCGAGAGTTAGTTTTACAAGTACTAACACCTAAATATCGCAAAGCTCTATTAAAAGAATGTACTGATGACAAAATAAATCGTATCTGTGAAAGTATTTTAGATACTTTGGATGAAATCCCCATAAAGGAAGTCCGGGAATCAAAATTTAGCTTCTTAAATCTACATTGTTTCTTTTCAACAAACATTGCTTAGTATTTGCTTCTAATATTAACAACATTGTAAAAATATTATCAGTCGTTTACAATGGTTGGTAGAGTGACGACGCATCTAGACTTATTAAAAGCATTACATACACTCAAACCTAAGTATTGTACAGCTTTATTGAAGGTTTGTAAGGATGAAGAAATAAATTGTTTATGTGAATGCATTTATAATATTTTAAATGGTAAAATTCCTCTGAAGAATCAAGATAAATCCAAGTTGAATAAATACAAAACTATATTGAGAAAATTGGTGTCTAAAGGTAAAAGTAACTCTCGAAAACGAATTATTATACAGAAAGGTGGAGCATTCCTACCCATTATTTTAGGTTCCGTTCTCAGTGGATTACTAAGTTCGTTTCTAAATAAGTAAAAATTACAATGGAACATACAAAGAAAATGATACTTGTGGAACCCCACATCCTAGAAAGGATTAGAGACAGTAACCATGTTCATGAAAAGCCCTTATCCCGTCTTGATGAGGAAATGAGTAAAATCTTACACAGTAAAATTGATGATCGTGAGAAGTGGACACAGTACTCGCAAATTTTACAAAGATATTTACATTTTGCTAATAAAGAACGTCATCCCATTAAATTACCAATAGTTACAGATGACTCTATGTATGATGTTTTTAAGACTATTAAAAAGGAAGAAAGTGATGTTAAAACAATAGTTCCAGAATTGCCAAGAATAGAGGAAGACGTAGCAGCGGAAAAACATATCTCATCACGTTACACTCCAAATTATTTATTTAAGTATATACCAAAAACATATAAAAAGAAGGGCGAGTTGTTATTGGAAGGTATATTGGATCATGAAAATATTATTAAATGGGATACCAATGGTCATGTTGTAATCAATGACGAAGTTATTGATAACAGTAATATTGTGGATTTAGTGAACGATGCCCTAAGACCATTACGACGCCCAAAACCATTAGGCTGGGAGAAGTTTGCTTCAGCTTTAAGGGATATAAAAATACCGTTATCTTGTATAGGTAACCCAGAAACGCTTGAATATATTAATAATATTCATTCATCTGATTTAGAGAAAGACGATCCAGCTCAAATTAAAACGCCAAAGCAAAAACCTGGTGGCTTGTTTCACAAAAGAAAACTTGACTGGGAGAAATGGACTCCCATATAGATAATATAAATAAAATTTATTATGATGTCTCTCATCCAGCTGGATACAGTAGCATTGAAAAATTGACGAAAGCTATGCAAGGGAAAATGAATGAAAAGGATGTAAAGAAGTGGTTACAATCCCAAGAAACTTATACTTTACATAAACCTGTCAATAGGCGATTTCCTAGAAATAAATATATTTTATCTAATTTTAATGAACTCTGGCAAGCAGATTTAAGTGACATGCGAACATACAATCAATATAATGATGGATTTAATTATATTCTCTGTGTTATTGATGTGTTTAGTAAGTATGCATTTGCGAGACCTATGAAAAAGAAAAATTCTAAAACTGTAAAGATATGTTTTGAAAGCATATTTATTGAAGCGAAAGCTACTCCTAGACATATACAATCTGATAAAGGTACAGAATTTGTTTCAAGAGATGTAAACCAGTACTTCAAAAAGAAAAATATTAATTACTATACAACTAACAATCCGGACATAAAGGCCAGTATTGTGGAAAGATTTCAAAGAACCCTAAAAATGAAAATGTGGCGATATTTCACACATAATAATACGTATAGGTATGTTGATATTTTACAAGATTTATTATATTCTTATAATCACAGTGTCCATTCAAGTATAAAAATGTGTCCAAGTGATGTGAATTCCAGTAATATAATGACAGTATGGTCTAATTTATATGATAGGTACAACTTAAACACTTCAGACCGATTACCATTTAAAGTAGGTGATTATGTTAGAATAACGAAATATAAACACATTTTCCAGAAAGGTTATGAAACAAATTGGTCCGATGAAATATTTGTAATAGAATCCATTGTAAAAAGACTTCCTTGGTTGGTTTACAAATTAAAAGATCTACAAAATGAATCAATAATTGGTACATTTTATGGAAGGGAATTACAAAAAGTAATCTATGACCCCACTATTACCTACAAAATAGATAAAATAATACGCACTCGCTATTCTGGCAACAGAAAGGAAGTGCTAGTCAAATGGAAAGGATATCCTAATAAATTTAATAGTTGGATATCCGCATTAAACTTAGAAACAATATGACGGAAGATAGTTTTTATCTTACTTTGCCAAGCAATAGTTCAACTGCATATTTCCCCCAAAATACAACCGCCAACTTTGTAACAAAGTTACCTAAAACTGTTCAATTGGAAGGAGAATGGGTTGTAGGATTAGCTGAATTTCATTATCCCTGTGCTATATTTAACGTCCAAGAAAATGAGAATATTCTTTTCGTCAAGAAGAAAGTAATAGTCGAAGGAGATGACGAATCATTAATATCAGTGGAATATAAATCCCAAATTCCTTCATTTCCTTATGATAACATCAACAATTTTCTAAAAGTATTTAATGAAAATAGCCTCCTACAAAATCAAGTGGCATTCCAAATTGATAACGACTCGAAACTTATCACTGTTACGAACTTAACTCGCAGTGTATCATCGTTGATTTTGTCACCTACATTAAATCTTCAACTCGGTTTCGAGCCATATACAAATTTAATTGCGGATCCATACGCTAAATACCCAGCGAACTTACAATTAGGATTACCATCACAGCTATTTATTTACTCTGATATTATTCATCCTCAAATAGTTGGAGATGTAATGACCTCATTATTTAGAATCATACCGCTAGATCCATCAAAATACAACTATGGTGCTTATAAAATGCACGTATTATCTCCAATTCATTATCTTCCAGTAATGCGCAGAGAATTTGACATAATCGAAATAGATATAAGAACAAGCATTGGTAATAGAGTTCCATTCCAGTTTGGAACTGCATGTGTTAAACTACATTTTAAACGAATAAAATGAATTATAAGCGTGATAATATCGTTTGTCCTTATCATCATTATTATTCTAATCAAGCTGGATCAGGTGTAGGTATCATATACAGAGGTGTACCGCATCAACGTGGTCACGGCATTGGAAGTTTTTTGGGCGGACTATTTAGATCTGTATTTCCACTCATAGCAAGTGGTGCCAAGACAGTCGGGAAAGAGGCATTAAGCGCAGGAGTAGGTTTATTATCAGATATGGTCAGGGCACAACCAATGGGGGAATCAATTAAGTCTCGACTCAAAGAAGCAAGTGCTAATTTAAAACGAAAAGCGGATAACAAAATTGATTCGCTTATGTCTGGCTCAGGGTATAAAATCAAGAGACTTCGAAAGAAACCTACCATTTCATTGAAACCATCTAAGCGAAGAGGAGTTGACAGGAAGAAAAAAAGTAATATAAAAGATATATTTTCAAATTAACTATGTCGTTTCTTCATAATAATTCTTGTGAGTGTGTTAAATCAGAGTTAGATCTTTTTGCTATACCATCAACACAGACAAGTATTGAGAGTGGGCAATGGATTCATTGTACACCGATATCATCGCTAAGTGATGAAGGACCAATTGAATTTGTTATGCCAGGAAGTGGAGATGACTACATTGATTTGTCACACACCCTCCTTCATGTTAAAGCTAAAATTATAAACCTAGATTCTACCACTCCTCCCCCTGATGAGAAGACAGCACCTGTTAATAATTGGTTGCATTCACTTTTCAACCAATTAGATGTTTATCTAAATCAAAAACTTGTATCACCTCCTAATAACACATATGCTTATCGGGCTTATATTGAGACTCTACTTAATTATGGACCAGCGGCAAAACAATCACACTTGACTTGTGGTATGTGGTACGAAGATACAGCTTCAAAGATGGATTCATGTGATGACAACAACAAGGGCTTTCACAAAAGACATCAACGGGTAAAAGACGGCAAATCAGTTGAAATGATTGGACATTTGCACGGTGATCTATTTAATCAAGAAAAGTTCTTAATAAATGGGGTAGAAATACGTGTTAAATTAGTACGTAACAAAGACACTTTTAATTTAATGTCATCATCAGTGAATTCAAAATATAAAGTTCAAATTGATAGCGCTACTCTTATATTGCGAAAGGCAAGAATAAATCCATCCGTTTTACTCGCTCATCAAAAAGTTTTAACCACTACAACTGCAAAATATCCAATTACTCGCGCTGAAGTTAAAGTTTTAACTATTCCATCAGGAGTCCGTGGAAAAACAATTGACAATGTATTTCTTGGTCAGGTGCCGAAAAGATGTATTATCGGATTTGTTGATAATGTTGCTTTTAATGGTACTTTCAATACCAATCCATTTAACTTCGATAATCATGATATAAATGTATTTAGCTTGTATGTAGATGGGCAACAAATTCCTTCTAAAACCCTAATGCCATCATACCGTAGCGGTGTGTTTACGAGTAGTTACCATACGTTATATACTGGAACAGGTATTCACTTTTTGAATGAAGGCAATTCCATATCGATTGAGGACTATGCAAATGGATACTGCTTAATGGCATTTGATTTAACTCCTGATCTATCTGCTAACTCAAGTTCCCACTGGAATTTGATAAAACATGGGTGTGTTAGAATAGAAGTCCAATTTGAATCAGCTCTTGCAAAAACTCTTAACTGCATTGTGTACGCAGAGTTTGACAATGTTATAGAAATTAATAAAAATAGAGATGTGAGTGTAGATTATAATAGTTAAGTATTCAGCATTTTTGTATCTATTATAGTATATAAGATTTCCATATAATATTTTTCATCATTATCCGTTAAACTACCTTAATGTATGTATTTAAGAAAGTATTTCAATAATGGATACACACGAAATTAGACTATTTATGAAAAAGATAAATCACAGTCTAGAATTTAACGTGTTCCCTGCTAACAGAATACCAATGTACATAGAAGCACCCACTTACTTTATTTCTAACTTGGATCCTGATACAAAATCGGGATCACATTGGGTAGCCATTCATATCAATGCTAATGGTATCGGTGAATATTTTGATTCATATGGTAGAAAGCCTACCGGCCACCATAAATCGTTTTTGAAAAGAAATACTCGGAAATGGTTTTACAATAATAAAATTCTTCAAAGTCACTTAACTTCTGTTTGTGGTGAATACTGTTTAGTGTATCTGTACTTTAAGTTTATGAATATGAGCATGTCAGAGTTTTTAAGAGATTTTTGCGATATTCCTTTGTATAACGATATATTCATAAATAAAATATTTAAAACCATTTTTTGAAATAAATTTATTTTACCAATTATCTGTTTTTTATTTACATTATCCTATTTTGATATAGAAGAGTGAAGATAATGAAACATCAGAATTACAGTTTTACTTTATTTATTTTCTAATTAAACATTATAATACAATATTGTAGCTAACTAATCTATCTGCGGGGTTGGACTATAGACACCCGGTGATAATGAAAACAATTTTTCAGACGCCCACGACGTTTCATAAACTTCTTCTTCCTGTTCCAATGACATGAGTGGGTTCGCTGGCCGCTGCAGAAATGTTAGTATAGGGGGAGGTGAGGGTCTTGAATACCCACCATAATCGTAATTGGCCCACTGGCGGAGATTATTTAGGTTTTCTTCATGGAATTCATAGAGTTGTCGGTCGATTTCGTCTTGTTCGGCTTCGAGACACAGTCGTACCAGTTGGTCATCGTATTGAGTTTCGAAGTGTGCCATCCTTCTGCCTGCGTTAGACAAATGTATCTCTCGGTGGCATGTGGCTTATATGAGGTGTATCTTATAGACAGGTATAAAACGGTGGGGAACGAAAAATTTATTGCTGTTTTTCAGTAGAGTCTGCGTCGCGACAGTTAATGTGCTAAGAAGAAACCCATAAATTATAACGTTGCTCTATTGGGAGTCGCAAGAAACGGGCTATTCCAGGAATTATTTCTTATCCGCTGTTATGTAGTACTTTGTGCAGTCGGTCTTCGTTGCCACCTGTTTTGTTATATTGTAAATTAAATCTCTTACATTTCGGTAATGCTTGTCGTCTTCTGAGGCGTAATATTTAACACGAACATCTGCATATTTCCAGTAATCAATTGGTTGAACATCTTTCAACTTTTTCATCTCATACACTTCTATTTTAATGAGATGACTCGCTGAGGATCCGTCATCATTATTCGATGAAATGTATGAAGTTCCTTCTCCGTTAGCTTGGGCAATATTGGAAGACTGTAGTCGGACCCTCTTTTTCTTGGGCTTCTCAAAGAAACAATCAATGTTTCTCTTAGCAATGTTTTGCTTGACCTTCAAGGCAGGAGGATCTTGAGTTTCATCATCGTCGCTTAGATCGGCAGTAGGAAAGTAATAGTTCTTAAAGGTGTAATCACTGTCAGGAATCGACGTCTGAAACGAGCAGAAAACGAAGGTTAGGTCAAGCAATTGCATCGAAACAGATCGTCCAGGTAAAGTAGACAACACATAAACAATGTAGTTACAGACAAAAACTTACCGACATGACAGAAAGCGTAGTTTAACACTTTTCACTATGAAATGTACGACTGTGTCTCGAGGCGAGGCGGGCGATCGAATTTGGACTGTGGTGCTGTACAAGCCGTCTCGCTTTAAATACCCTATCCAGGTAGAGTGGTGATACCACATACGTAGTAGCTATTAAGAATTAACCCTACATATTTATTATTGAATCGAATTAAAAAATTAAGAAAAAATACTGCGTATGCCGCAGATGGCGATCTAAAGAATAACTAACATAAATAAATTTGACAGTGGGTGATCGTTATCATTTCATCTAAAGGCGTACACATTCCAACGTGACGAGCAAAAAAGTCTCACCTGTTTCCAAATCTTACTAGGAAAAAATGGTATACTATAATGAAATAACTTAAATTACTAAGTTTCTATTCACCGTAAAAGGTGCATGTTTTTTGTCGACTACTGCCATAAATATAAATTGATCATAAATTAGAAAACTAAATAAAAGAATAATGGAAAGGCAGTTTCATTGCTGACAATAAATTTAATTTTTTTCCATATTAAAAACATACACCTGCTGTAATCGCTATGCTTACCATGAACAAGTTCAGACTTGTATCAGTTGTAGGTACACAAAAGCGCCAAAAGCCGAGGAGTTATCGTCCACTTGATTTATGTGTGAACCTATTATTAGGTTAGATAAGGACAATTTTTTACTATCCATTATAATTAGCAAACAAAGTTAACTGGCAAATCCATCAATAACGACCCAATTAAAGCCGCCAATGAGACCGTGAAAGGGGGAACACACCGTGGTGACCTTTTTTTAGGGGGAGGGCCCGGGGCTGGTCCAGAACTCTCGAATACGTACTACTGATAGAGAATGCAGAGGGACGCGACGTCTCTTCGCAATGCCAGGGGATCCAGTCGGTCAGTGAGACTCTCTTGGCCGACAATTCGGACTGCGCGACGTTGAACGCGGTCAAAAGGAAGAAGCTGGTACTGAGGTGCCCCAGCCCATAGGTGAGAACAATACTCCACGTGCGGCCGAACTTGCGCCTTATAAAGTTGGAGGCGGTGAGCCGGCGTGAAGTAACGAGCCGCTCTACTGAGGACACCTAACTTTTTGGAGGCCATCTTGGCCTTATCCTCCAGATGACCGCGGAATTGAACGTTACTAGAGATGTTCACTCCGAGAATCCCAATACTCAGCTTAACGTCAAGGGGAGTGCTCTGAAATTGAAGAGACAGGGGAAATGGAATCTTCTTTGCGGTGAATGCGCAAACTTGTGTCTTTTTAGGGTTAAACTTAACTAGGTTGCGAATGCCCCAATTAGAGACTTGGTCTAGTGAGGTCTCGATTTCAGACACAAGCTTGTCCCGACACTCATCAACGTGCGCCCGAGAAAGATTAGCACGGCCGGCATATAAGGCATCACCCGTACTGTCATCCGCATAACAATGGAAGTCACTGGTTTGTAACATATCATTGATATGTAGAAGAAACAGGGTGGGGCATAGTACGCAGCCTTGCGGGACTCCGCGTTCACGGGTTTTAAATCAGAGCAAGAACCGTCGACAACGACTTTAATGCTACGATCCGTGAGAAAGCTGGCAACCCATTTGCAAAAATTATCGGGCAGCCCAAAGGAAGGAAGCTTCGAGAGAAGCGCTTTGTGCCACACCCGATCAAAGGCTTTCACTATGTCCAAACTGACAGCCAACGCCTCGCCCTTGCTCTCTACCGCCTCCGCCCATCTATGCGTCAAGTAGACAAGAAGATCACCAGCCGATCGACCCCTACGGAATCCGTACTGACGATCATTGAGCAGCTGGTGCTCATCCAAGTACTGCAAGAGCTGGCGGTTTATAATGCTTTCCATTATTTTGGAGAGCAGGGACGTAATGGCTATAGGTCTGTAGTTTCCTGGATCTGAGCTGTCGCCTTTTTTAGGGATCGGGTGCACTAAGGCCGTCTTCCAGGAATTTGGTACTACGCCTGTGGAGTACGAGTGTCGAAACAAGCGCGCCAACACCGGAGCCAACTCTGGAGCACAATTTTTCAGCACAATGGGAGGGATACCGTCAGGCCCACAAGACTTATGAATATCAAGGGAGAAAAGTGCTTTACGCACAATTTTTGAGTGAACTGGACTTCCAGCATAGAACTTCCACATTGTGGAATGGTTGGAGGTGGCTTCTCCCCATCATCCAAAGTTATGTAATAAAGAGTTATATGATTGTTTTTAATTATACAACACGGTTACATTCGTTTTCATAAAATTTTGAAGAATATACATGGAACTTAATAACTACGTTATAAAATAAAGAGTTACTGTATTGTGTTCTACAAAAATCATGAATGTTTTTGCGGAGTCTGTACTGTACTATAGTAGGTAGGTATAAACCTATACAGGTTATTGATTCGCCGCGCCGTCCACACTTGGTTTGACAGTAACGAGTAGTTGTATAGTAATGCTAGGTTTACATACAGTAGTAAATCAAAAACTTGAGTTTTCACATATTGTAATAATTAAAATAAATACAAGGTACCTAGAAACCATATACCTAGTAGCAGATCGAATTTAAGGATTAAATAGGCCGGTTCCATATAAAAATATTAGCCAGGTTTAGGCTTTAATGT
Organism: Oegoconia quadripuncta; assembly: GCA_949316235.1. NCBI lineage: Eukaryota > Metazoa > Arthropoda > Insecta > Lepidoptera > Autostichidae > Oegoconia > Oegoconia quadripuncta. The sequence goes on from OX438746.1 coordinate 13,093,963, forward strand.
CGAGAAATGTGTTCCAATCGTGTGACTTATCAGATTACTAATACCTCGGAAGTATTTTGTGTGATATAAGCTGCATATGGTCCGCGGTCTGCTGCTATTTCAATCGATAGTAGAAACGATAATTGAGTCCAGACGGTTACTAAAGTTAATCGAAAAGCAAAAACTGACCCTATAATATACCGGATGAGTTTTTTTACCATAAGGAAAAAATAGGGCATTTTAGGTAAGTGAAATAGAAGTTATAGGCATAGGTAATTTTTTTTTTTCTAAACCATCATCGATGCAAGCACCGGCCGGCGATTGATATGCGAGTGGCGGGATTCGTAGGATTCCTATTATGCGATATTTATTGGAAACTCATATTTTTTATGTATTTATTTAATTTAATGATATAATTAAATAAATAAATATCCTTAGACATACACACAGCGCCATCTAGTTCCATAGTAAGCAACTATAGGCTTGTGTTGTGGATACCAGATGGTTGATATACTACATAAATACATTATTTTTTTTGTAAATAAATACTTATTATAAATGGAAACATCCATAACTCGGGTACACATGTCCGGATAAATATATCACACAAACATATGCCCCTAGCGGGATTCGAACCCGCAACCTTTTGGTATAGTGATCAGAGTTGCTAACCACTACACCAAACAGGTCGTCTAAATTATGTGGAATACTACAAACGCGACCGTCAAATGACAACGCTTTATTCGATGATGGTTTTGATTTAAAAAAAAATATACAACCCTATACCAGCCAATACCTTCTATTTCACTTACCTAATAAGCCCTATTTTTTGTAAAAAAAACTCATCTGGTATACAAATCTAAATTTTGTATATTAAAAAACCGATACATTCCAATTAGATCATATATTTTGTAATTAATATATAAAAAAAAATATATAACCCCATATTTTTAGAGCAGGAATCGATTATATACTTGCTTTTGACTAAACTAATGTTCAAACGTTAAAATAGCTAGTTGACTGTACAACTAATTTCAGGTATACAATAAATAACCTAGTATGTAGGTATACCGCGTGGAATAAAACGACGACAAAGCTCCAAGTAGGTATCACCCCTTAAGACCTTTATACACACAATCGTTTATTGTCCAGTACAACAAAAACAATTTTTTTCATCCACGAAAAACCTGGTTTATTTTGTGTGTCAACAACCCTATCGCGGTAATCAACAAAGTTTAGTTTTTTTCTTTTTTTAGGTAATACGCAGATACTTCAATGTGTTAATAAAACATCTTGTGAATGTCAAAAATTATACAAAATTGAGCGAGGTCCATGAACTGATGGGGAGTCTCTGCCCTTTAGATAAGTTAAAATGGCCTATTACCAACCAAACCAAGTACTAAACATGTACACCGCTGGGGATCGAACCCGCGACCCCTATGTTATTTACATTGAGCCACAGACGCGGTTAAGTAAATTTTTTGATATTCATTTCCCCGTAAAGTAATTAAGTTTAGACTAACAATTTCAACGGGCTTTCAAAGTAAGACATATTGTTAATCTGGGCTCCGTTCCACGCGGTATAATTATAATTACTTGCTGTTAGTTACCTACCTACTATTATGTAGCTAAGCCAGCTAAGTAAGACCGCCCAATCTACTGTTCTTTATTGACTCTATGGTTGGCAGAGACTTCGCTTTGGGATAAGTCCGCCTTTGTGCATAGATTTAAGTTTTTTTTTATACACAGCGGGATAGCACTTGACCATCCACACCTGATGTTAAGTGAAGATGAAGCCGAAGGTGGAAGCGTACTGACCGGGAAGCCCCATCCTATTTGGAGGACGGGCTATTTTATCTCTGACAACCGGAACACAATAATGCTTAACATTACTGTTTGGCGGCAGATTTAGATAAGATGGTTTGGATGGTAAATTTGTTTTACATTTAGCGTTTACATACAAACAAACCCTTGTACTATTATGTATACTGTGCCTCTACTAGCTCATATTGTGGGATTGTGGGATGGGATTAAACGGCTCCTCTAAACGATATATAAAAATTGTTGTAACCTTTCTAGATTGTAAATGATTGATTGACAAGAGACAAACCCTCTGAGTTTCTCGCTAGCTCTTCTCAGTAGTGGTCGCGTTCCGAGCTAATGGTCGTTTAAAAAACAAGTGACATTCATAGTGTATATTGTATTGCCTACATGAATAAAAGATTTTCATGATTTTCATTTCATTTATGGTCAGTTCAAAAAGAATATATGGACTGAAAGGCCAGTAGGCCACTTTTTGCTTTTCGATCATCTTTTGTAATATCAGGGTGACCGTCTTGAATCATCCGTCCTGGTATACACAAGATGACAAGTTTATTTACACTACAAATCTTAATAAATAACCTCCACCTACGTCGACAATAAAGCCAAGACAACACCAAACGCGACGATCATTGACGCTATCGTTCGCGGCGCGCCGGCGATCAGCGATGGGTAACCAGTAATGTACTCGAACATATGTTCTAAGACCGCAAGCTTTACGTGATGTAGCTCGTCAGTCTCGAAGGTCGTAGTTGCACTGAAATAGGTTGAGCAAGTTATATTTAGTTTAGTGAGATTGGATATAATTCTGTACATAAAAGCATAAGTGCATCTCAGTGTGTGTGTTCTCGTTTAGTCTATATAATATAAAAAAAATCTCAAAGTTGAGTGCATCAAATCGAACTGAGAATCGAATCGAACGACGTACTGAGATTTCATAGAACAGCCTTACTCAAAGTGTGCTCCATAAAGTTTTGCGGAAACTCTCTCTTTGCGAAAATACTGGTCATAATGCAAAAATATATCTAAATTAAACTAAATATATCGAAATATTCCAACATCAAGCAAAAAAAAATGTATGTTACGTCAAGTAATATCATCATCATCATTATGATTAATAAAGAATACACATAAAATCAGTTTTTGATTATTTTCACTCCGTCAAATATTAAATTTTCTGAAAAGGTTTCGTCGCGAAAAAAGTTTGAGAACCGCTGCCTTAGAATAAATAACTACCTAATACAACAGAGTATGAAAAACATCTGAAACACATAACAGTCCTATGTTAAGGCTGGGAATACACGTAAGATTTTTCCACCAGATAGTCGCATCTGGTAGTCTGATCCGACTATTGGAAGGCGTTGGAGCCATTATTTTGTTTAAAACACGTCCGATCCGAGTCGGTGACAGCGCCGAGGTATAAGATTTTATTGACGATTTTTTCTTCTTTCGCGTCAACACGAGCAATTGTTTTAATTTCTTTTTTAAACGACTTCAAAAAAGGAGGAGGTTCTGTATTCGGGGCGTATTTTTTTTTTTTTTTTTTTTTTTTATGTATGTACACCGATATCTCCGAGATTTGGCGGTTGATTCACATGGTTCTTTTTGTAAATGAATGGGGATACCGTCGAGTTGGTCCCATTGTAATTTCAGCGCAATTGGTCCAGTAGTTTTTGTGTAATCATGGTAAACATCAGAATGGCATTACATATTTAGACGATTTTGTAGTTTTTACTAACCTAAGGGAAACTAAGTAGATATAGTTTGGGTTTGTATGGAAAAAGTGTAGAGAAGGTCGGTGTGATTATCAGCAATAAATATGACAAATCGAAGATCATCAGGTCCAGCTGGTACACCCGAACTGCCCATCTAACCTGTAGGAACGAGAAGGTCGCCATCGCACAAAAATTATTAGGGAGATTAGCAACCACGGACAAATACTAATAACTTTTTTTAACCGACTTCTAAAAAGGAGGAGGTTCTGTATTCTTTATGTATGTACATCGATTAGTCCGAGATTTTGAAGCCGACTTACGTCGGTGTAATTATCAACATAAATATGATAAATCGAAGATCATCAGGTCGAGCTGGTACACTCGAACTGCCCATCTAACCTGTAGGAGCGAGAAGGTTCGCCATCGCACAAAAATTATCAGGGAGATTAGCAACCACGGATAAATACTAATAACTTTGTTTAACCAACTTCAAAAAAGGAGGGGGTTCTGTAATCTTTATGTATGTACATCGATTAGTCCAAGATTTTTAGGCCGGTTTTCATGATTATAAGGCCATGCCTGCGCTCACGCTGCTTAGCGAACTCCTCGGCAAGCCGGTCGTGAATAAGACCGAGTCTATGCTCGTTCTGTTCGGGAGTTTCCTGGCGAATACGTGATTTAACGTAATCTTTCATAGCTATTAGACGTACTCGGCAAGCTTCGGGCGTCTCCTGGGAACGCGAAATTGCGTTCCGTGAGGCTTTTTTTTCAAGCCGTAGTACCCTTTCAGTTTCGGTTCCTTTTGACCGACAGTTCTTTAAACCGGCAGCACCTTTCGTAGGCCTGCCCATATTGGTCAATTTTAATATATTTTATTACTTTGTAATGTCTGACCAGACACTAAAAAGAATTAAATAAAAAAGGATTTAAAAAAAAACGACTTCAAAAAACCCGGAAAAAATAATTTAATTAAACTACTGCAATAATAATAACTGAAAAGTATGAAATAATAAACCAGAGCAGAATGTTCTTTATAGATAGATATACATTATTATATATAATGAGAATACAATACAATTTATATGCTATACAATAATAGTTAGGTATAATAATGAAATTAAAAATATATACAATAGGTACTTTTTGAAGTCGGTGCCTGCGTAGCCTATAAAATATACAATCTAATGAAAGTAAACAGTAATAGCTTAATTAATTGAATATTTAAATTGTATGAAAAGTCCTTTGTTAACCGACTTCAAAAAAGGAGGAGGTTCTGTATTTTTACTGTTTTGTTGATTGTGTATTTTATAGGCTAGGCAGGCACCGACTTCAAAAAGTACCTATTGTATATATTTTTAATTTCATTATTATACCTAACTATTATTGTATAGCATATAAATTGTATTGTATTCTCATTATATATAATAGTGTATATCTATCTATAAAGAACATTCTGCTCTGGTTTATTATTTCATACTTTTCAGTTATTATTATTGCAGTAGTTTAATTAAATTATTTTTTCCGGGTTTTTTGAAGTCGTTTTTTTTTAAATCCTTTTTTATTGCAATAACAGTTATTCCTCGTTCATTTTTTCTTTCAGCTTCGCATGCAAGCACTCAGGATAATGGCTCGAGAACGAACGAGTTCAGAAAAAGTCTGACGGAACAATCGGATGTGTATAGAATGAATACGTTGAAACTATTGGAAACACAATCTGGCAAATATTCCCGATAGCTCAGGGAAAATAAGCTAAAAAATTAGCTTAGCTTGACATAATTCAGGCCCGATTGTTATTTTATAGAGGTATATTAGAGATGTAATTTTGAACGACGAAGCCTAAAAAAATAATAGCTTAGTCTAGATTGTTTTAGAAAATTCTATTATTAATTTGTATCTTAATGATACTAAATACTAACTGATATTTAATTAGGTAGACTTTTGTTAAACACAGTTAACTTATTGATGGATAAAAACTAAGCAAGCTATAGTTAGGCGTGCATGTGTTTTAGCTGAAAATGTCTGCTTAAAAAATAAAAATGAGAACTAATATTTTGTAACGACAATTTCCCTAAATGTTTTGACTTACAAGAAATACCGATAAAATGACCATTTTTTTTTAAAGAAACACATTTTTCAACTTCAACTTATTTTGAATGTTTCAAGCAAATCGCGGTTTTTCGTTTCCTGAGGTCAAAACGGATTGTCCCTGCGCTCCGACTTTAAAGCAACACTCACTAGATGGCTCTGCAATGCGACGTCTCCGGCACCACGTAGACCGGCGCCAGCGCGCGCCCGTGCGGCGGCGCGGCGGCCAGCGGCGCCCAGGGGTCGTGGCCGCCCGCCACCGACACCACGCGGTCGGCCACGAGCGCCAGCCCCGCACGCAGCAGGTTGGAGCGCTCGATGCCCGCGCGCAGGCGGATCTCGTCGAAACTGGCCGGAAAAGGGGCAAGATGGTGAGAATATCGAGCTGACGTTTACCCCTTAGATCGGCAATAATAAATGTCTTTGCACAAACACACAGCGCCATCTAGGTTCACAGTGAGCATCTAGGTTTGTGTTATGAATATCAGATGGTTGATAAACTACACAGATACATTTTTTTCTGTATTCATCATACAAACGTATGCTCCTAGCGGGATTCGAACCCGCGACCATTTGGTATAGTATCCAACTTAATATTAAATGAGAAGGTTTGTGTGTGTGTGTGTGTGTGTGTGTGTGTGTGTGTGTGTGTGTGTGTGTGTGTGTATGTAAGTATGTTTGTTACCTCTTCGCGCCTAAACGGCGGGACAGATTTGGTTAAAATTTGGTTAGTAGACAAATTATGACCTACATTAACATATAGGCTACTTTTTATTCCGGAGAAGCGACTGGTTCCTATACCTAATTACTTGTATATGTGTTAAAGGAGCAAATAAACAGTTCCTTTCTTTCTTTTTCCTCTTGTAATATAAAAACCTGTTTTAAAAGAGCAACCCTTCGAGTTTCAGGAAAGTTGCCTTTAAATGACCAGTAGATTAAGAAATATAAAACTGACTATTCTAAGGCCCGTATTAATAAACCAATCTCGATACAAGTCTTGAGGCTGTATCAACCGAGATGCGTCTTAAGAAATTGACGCTATCTCAAGCACCGTGCTAATTTATAAACCAATCTTGAGGTCTACTCAGCTGAGATCTCAAGTAGTAATAATAAATAAATAAATAATAGGCCAAGGTAAACATCCCACTACAGGGATATAGGATGTCTCTCGTATAAAGAGGGAGTATGGGTCATAGTTCACCACGCTGGTCAAATGCGTGTTGGGGATTTCACATACCTTAGAATTTTTATTTCCTTCCATGCAGGTTTCCTCACTATGTTTTCCTTCACCGTTTCAGATCAGTCGGGTAAATGCACATAAGTAATTAAATAGAATTTAAAAACTCATGCCTGGGAATTTAACCCGGACCTCCCAAATTGGGAGACCGCGTCTTAACCGGTGAGCCGCTCATACGAGAGCAAAATAAGCTAATCTAAAATGTTTACAGCCAATTAGATATTCGCGATATAAGGAAAGAAATCTTTGTCGCACAGACTTATAATAAATTTTGATCAAACATACATATATAACGTCACGATATTTAACCCAAATGAGGTGGTCAGAGATATACAAAGCATTTAAAGTTTTACGGTTGAATCAACATCCATGGTTCACCTTTTGGAATACAGAAATGCACATGTAACAGGGGGTGAAACCATCGCCGATGAATCGTGCAAATCTACAGATGTTTTTGGTGAGAAAATTTTTAAAATTCGATTAACACAATGGATTCAGGCCAAGTGTTTCTATAGTGTTAAGGAATACTTAATTATCAGAATGCTATGTAAAGTGTCACAAATCATATAAACTGCATTCTGGCACATAAATAATTCCTGTCCTTCTTTCTTTGTCTTTTACGATACGAGAAAAGGCGGAATCGGTGACGGATCGATTCTGTTCTTTGTGTCGAAACCAATATACATACGCAAAAGGTGATGCCTGCCAATGATTAGTAAGCCATTTGCGCTATTAATTTATTGAATTTTGCGGCGAATGAATGATAGTCTTGAGTTTCGTTTGTGAAACTCGGCGCACGTATCAAATGAGGACTGCTTGAGTATATACGTGCGTTTCAGGTCTCAAGTAAGGTTTATTAATGAACACGTTTACTCGAGACCGGTCACAAGACTGTTCTCAATCTTGAGAATGGTTTATTAATACGGGCCTAAGTGTACCCCGTATACAAAATAAAGATTTTTATTAATTTACTTTACCAAGCTGCTATTCTAATCGTTCCAGTTGAAAGAAAGATCGTACCTCTTTAATGCGTACTTCACACGTATTTAGTCGATTTTTTTGACGAAATTTACATTAACCCTTAATTACTTGTGCTTAAAACGTCACGTAGGTGCTCTTACGGACCCCACTTTCAAAATCAAAATGAAACTACTTGTACTACAAAATTCGAGTTTTTTTATTTAGGAATCTGATAAATCAACAAAATCAACACTTAGCCTACATAGAACTTAAAATTAATAAGTAATAACTTCGCACGGTGCAATTTAAGTTTGTAAATAAATCGTGATTTCATTTTGACGTATTTAGATGTTGAACAAAAGATAAATCTGCCTCTGGAAGTTGAGTACGGAGGTGTCGTGTCGGGTCCTCCAATTTCCATACTTCGCTTCATATTTCTTGCAATGTTTCAACAAAAATCTCACCCCCAAAAAATTCACGGAATTATATACATCAAAGCAACTCTGGAGCACGCTTACAAGTGAATTATGACGTAATGAGCCACAGAGAAGATATTTATAAATTTCGAGGAATGAGACACCTTTGAATGTGCACTGGGGTCCAAAGGAACCCCGCGCGAATAATTAAGGGTTAATACCAATTAATCCTTTTAGTTTCTATTTATATGCTGTCAGGTTCTGTGGTTTTTAAATAGGTAGTGATATTATTTGTGTGGTTATTAAATGAAATTTAATTGACGTATTGCACAATCGGTCAAGTGTTTGTTTGGGGAAAAACATGTGTTTTGTAATTCAAGTAACTCAAGGGTTAATGCACTTTATGAGCTAAATTTAAGCATAATAAAAGGAACAGCAATGTATGAATAATAATATGTACCTATGTATATATTATTATTTACATTACTTAAAATATAATTTAAAATTTAGTGTACACTATTTTCTGCCCAATCAAATAAATACTAAGTATGTAAGGTTTGCTGGTAGAAAACTCTATCGGAGTTATTCTCGCCTCTGTATATTTTTAAAGTAGTACTGTCTCCCTGGAACAGTACGATGCGACGGCACCACTCCGATACTGGTTTTAGTTTAGTTTAGTTTAGTTGGTGTACATCCGAATCAACACCATTATCATATAATATAAAGCTAGCTATTGCTAGCAAGCTAAGAACATTTTTATTCTATTACTGATGGGTATCTCCATCCTTCTACAAAAATTCAGGAACTCTAAGATTATAGGAAATTACACCACAAAAATTATTTATTTACACATTTATAAGTATTTACACTGGATTAAATGGGATAAGGTTGTTGACGTAACAATCGCTAATAGGAATTGTGCATCCCAAACTTTTCTTACATCATCATTTTCCTACTCTAGGTGGGGTCGGCACAACATGTCATCCTCTTCCACTCTCCTCTATCAGCCGTCATCTCCGTACTCACCCCTTTCACACACATATTATTCCTTACGCAGTCTACTCACACCTTCTTCGGTCTTCCTCTACCTCTGTATCCCTCCACATTCATACTTAACACTCGTCTTGTTACGTGCCTTTCATCCCTCCTCATAATGTGCCCAAACCATGCTAACCTATTACTCCTCAACTTTTCTGTTATTGGCGCCACTTTTAGACTTCCTCTGATATACTCATTCCTGATCTTATCCATTCTAGTCACACCACACATCCATCTTAGCATTCTCATCTCTGCCACATGCATTCTACTTTCATCAGTCTCTTTCATTGCCCAACATTCAGATCCATACATGGTGACAACACAAACTTTTCTTACATCTAAAGCTAAATTAAGGTTAAATCTAATGAAATAAACAAACAATATTTCTGGCTTACAAGGAATTCTAATAACGTTAATCACCTTCTATTCTCAAGTCTTCAAACCTTGACCTAGTTCAACTCCATTCGTCGGCTGACACACCTGTTTTTAGTCTCAAACTCAACATAAAGAAGCGAACTATTTTTAAAATAAGCAAAGTTCTGAATTATACGAAGACATTGTTGACGACCTGTTTGGTGTAGTGGTTAGAAATTCTGCTGCTATACCAAAAGGTCGCGGGTTCGAATCCCGCTGCTAGGGGCATATATTGGTATGTTGATTATTGACCCGACTGTACCCGAGTTAAGGATGTTTTCATTTATAATATGTATAGCGGGGGACATATGATTGTATGATCAATAATGTTTTTCATTTATATGTGTATTTATTTACAAAAAAAAAGTATTTGAGTAGTTTATCAACCATCTGGTATCTATAATACAAGCTCAGTTGCTTAGTGTAGAACTAGATGGCGCTGTGTGTATGTGCAAAGATATTTATTATTTTATTTATATATTAATGTGATAAATATTTCAGTATGACATGCGCAGTTTGCGGTTTTACCTGCGTAATAGATAAGTAATAAAATTATGCGTCACGTGACAATAAAGGCTGTTTAAATGGGTCGTTATCGCAGAACATAACGAACTGGAGGCCATGGAGGATGGGACTCTTTGACGCAACTTGCGGTATCCATGTCAAGTAACGTAAATAAGTTGGTCTAAAATCACCAATTGACGAACGATTGGTGTAGTGGATAGTAATCATGTCTGCAAAACCAAGGGTTGCGGTTTCGAATCCCGCGAGGGGTAAATACAATACAGTATAATACAAATACACTTTATTGCACAACAGAAAAGAAAATACAGTTTCATATAAGTGGTCAGAATAGAATTTACAATTTGGCGACCTTATCACTAAAAGCGATCTCTTACAGGCAACCTTTAGGTATAAGGACGGTACATTTGAAATAGATAGGTTGTGCGATTTTCTTAAAATTTTTAAAGCCAAATTTATGGAGATTTTTAATTCACAATTTTATTATTTACGGGTTATTATTTCGTTTCTGCAGAACAAAGATACAATTTATGTCCGCGGCATTTTCCCACAAAATCCCCCACAATACTCCAAAAGTTGGTACTTCGTTTAATGAAACGACGGTTGATATCGATTGGTATAGCTCAGTAGATCCTCTTTGCTAGCCTTAAAAATTACTTACTCATCTGTGAAGAAGTCTTTACACATCTGATGAAAGTACTCCAGGGGTATGGTGTTGAGGAAGGGTTGTTGCCTGCTGCTGGTTGTCTGGTACCAGCCAAACTCGACGCAAGTCTGGTACGTCCATAGCCGCACTGAGGAACAGAGGGTTCATCATATTAAAAAATAAAGCAATATGCATTAAAACTACGGATAAAGACGGACAAGTGAAAGTAAGGTTCCTTATCATGTATATACCTACATATGTCGCAGATAGCGATAAGTTAGCGATGGAATTCGTTATTCGAACGGTCAACTGACTGTCATAATGTTAATGGCAAATAAACCCAGGTGGCGCTGGTGTCGCCGGAACCGGCGCGGTTACGACGTTAGCGGTTATATTGGGTCTTCACATCGAAAATGGGACTCACTTTGCTACCAGCCGTCGAAGGAGTCTAACCACCATTGGACATCAACGACCATGAGGGACTCTGATTACCTACTACCATCGACGCTTGAAGAATCCGGTGAGTCGTTACTGAATAAGACTTTGATCATGGAATTTGAGCAAGGAGGAACTATAGACAAGGTACGGCTGAGTTCCACAGACTGCACGCCAGGGCCAAGTTGTATGGCACGAGGGGCGTGCACATGTTTACTATTCACCAATAAGCGTCTCAGGTTTCATGATCATCGAATGTGAATACGTTGTTGATTCGCCTATAGTAACTTGCAATAATATCGCCATTGCCCGAGCAACCCTTTACCACGCGACTGGCACCATCCCCGTCGCTAGCAACGCCCACCCGAACCCATCTACGACGACACATATATAAAGTCACGACCTTTATCCCAAATGAGTTGATCAGAGATATTCCAAACTAAAGCGGTTGGGGGTTGCAAATATTAAAAGATTAATGCTTGAAACAACATCCACGGTTTACCTTTCGAAATATGAGCCCATCACCCTTAAAACGTGCAAGTCTATAGAGGTTTTTCGGTGGAAAGTATCTTAATGGCTTTTTACAACACCCACTGTTAAAGAAGAGTTTCCTACCAATAAATATCATCAGCTTCTTACCCTGGTCCCAATATATTTGGGGTCGGAGCAGTACATCTTGTTCTTCCAATTTCCTCTATCAGCAGTTACCTCCGCATTCAAGCCCTTTTCGTTCATATCACCCTTCGCACAATCCATCCACCTTTTCCGTGGTCTTCCTCTTACTTACCAACCATCGACATCCATATCCATCACTCTCTTAATAACATACGTTTCATTCCTCCTCATAACATGTCCATACCAAGCTAAACGATTTCCTTTCAACCATTCTGTCCTGTAAATAAACAATAGTTATTAAGACACTTAAATAATCCGAAAAACTCTAACCAGAAGTGAAATCGGAATCCTGACAGAGGCCTAAAAATCGTGACATGTCAGGACAAATCTTAACCTCTGATAACCTTGGAGGGATATTGGTTAAATTCTTTTTTAATCCAACAATGTGTAGAGAGAACCGCCACCATTTTATAACACTATATTTAAAGTATAAACTAGGTATACCATCTTGGTTACATCACATCGTCTTAAGATCTTAAACTCATTGCAGTAGACAAATACGACAGCTTTGCAATTCCAACTTATTTGTGTAGCGACAGCGATGGAAACTAAGTTAGCAGATGCAAATCCCACGTGACTGCAGTGTTAAGGTCTTGTAGGACAAATGCTAAAATAGTTTAGTGCATTTAATAATGTAGGTAGGAAGGCAGCACGGACTGTGAGCGGCAATCTGCAAATCAAATGTCGGGAAGAGACACACGGTCTAAACAAACAAACAACAATATTAATAAGTAAGAAAGTAATTTACAATACCAAGAAATCTGTGCGTGCAGGAGCAGCCCCAGCTTTATTACTGTAAGAAGGCATCAAGTGAAAAGATTACAGAGGTTACACAAGCCATACTCGCTCACCTAAGTAAGGTTTCCGATCTGTTGTCCAAGTAGTTCGAATGCAACATGCCGTTACAGCTCTCCTTATTTTTGCATAAGTACTTCCAGATATTTTAACAAATTCGAAGATCGTAGCCATCAATGATAGTCTACTATTTCTATACGATCAGCATCAGGTTTCAAGGCTTGGAATACTAATATATGTCATCAGGTTTGACGACCTGTTTGGTGTAGTGGTTAGCAACTCTGACCACTATACCAAAAGGTTACGGGTTCGAATCCCGAATATGTTTGTGTGATGAATACGGACATGTGTACCCGAGTTATGGATGTTTTCATTTATAATAAGTATTTATTTACAAAAAAAATGTGTTTGTGTAATATATCAACCATCTGGTATCCACAACACAAGCCTATAGTTGCTTACTGTGGAACTAGATGGCGCTGTGTATATGTCTAAGGATATTTATTTATTTCTTTTAATTATTCGGAATAACAACAACTTATCATATTCGAAAGATTACAATGGATCTGATTTCTGTCATTAACAGCTATCCACAACTTAATTAATTTGAGAGCATAATGCATGTTATTTAATACAGTTGAGTTCAGTACCTCGAGAGCACATTATGTGATATTATTGCGAAACAAAACTTATCCAACAAACTTAATACCAAGGATTGTAATTAATGCATTTTGAGACACAAACTATATTAAAGTAACCTACCTGTACTTAGGTATTCGCGCACATACTGATGTGCCGTCGAACACACCTACAGTGAGGCAAGCAGTGTATTATATGTATATTATCAGGTCTACCTGTATCGTGCTTTCAAAGAAAAGTTTTTTTGAGTAGAACATCTGATTTTATGTAATCTAGGCAGAATCAGAACAATAAAGCAACTTCTCTACGTATGGTTACGATGTTTATCATATCTACTACATGTTCACCGATTGGCCGAACATGTTCTCCATTGATCATGGCCGCGTGTCCTCTCGTGTCTAGAACTCGGTGACAATTAGCATTACATCTACAATGCAGATGTCTCCACGCTGTCACAACAAACTATTCATAGACAAGACATTCCGTATCCTGCCGTTTCTGAAAGCTCTTTTCTATCTTAATCTCTTAACCTTTTCGCCGCCGTAGTATGTCCTAATTGAAGGAAAAGTGGAGGGGAAGAGGAAGGTCTAGAAGAACATACATGGTACGAATAAAAGAAGAAGTAAATGTCGTGTCGTATCAGGAAGTCAAAGAAAAGGCGGAATGTAGAGAAGTGTGGAAAGGACTCCACAGACAAGAGCTCTTAAATGTATACTTAAAGTATACAAAAGATGGCATCAGTCTTGGCACGCTTTAATATATAATACAAATCGACTAAAATGCAGTAACGTGTGACGTGGTTCACATTTTTTTAGTGAAATCTTGACGCCGAAAGAAGTAGCATGATGTTACGTGAGTGAGTTCTTTAGTAAGATGTAGATTCGAGTAAGTGGATGAAAAAGAGAAGCAAATCAGGGCACGCCGCTATTTGGCAAAGTATTTATGGAGCAGCCCTTATGGGCTCGCCACTGAGAAAATTATACGAATGGTTAGAGTTCTCCGATGTGCCAACAAGCGATAGTCGGTTATTGGATTTGGAGACGGACGTCTGCTATCTCTTCGTAAATCATAAAAATGCTCTACAAGGGTTGAGCTCAATGACTTCTAAATTTTGTACTGGCTTAAAATGAACAAGACAATTTGATTTTCGCTATTTTAGTGTTAATTACCACTGAGAAGCGTGGTCAGCGTCCACGGATCTAATGTTAAGCACACACACCTGTTGAATGAATGAACTACCTCCACTAGATTGAATTCGCTTACATCTCCTGTTAATTGTCACGCTGACTGTATTAAATTACGCAAATCTACTACGACTAAAGCAAAGGTTGCCAGCTCGGGTTTCCCTGATTTGTCCATGAAGGTTTTAACGAAGCATTGATTCACAATGTTGGTTCTGTTTTTGAGTAAGATTTCTTGAGATGAAGAAAGATTTTAAGAATAAGAATAAGAATCGTTTATTTCACCCATTTAGCGACGCACATTTTATTTTTACAATACAATACAAATACACTTTATTGCACAACAGAAAAGAAAATGTACAATTTGGCGACCATGAAATGTGAAAATATACACAATGAAATTGGGACCGAGTGAGATAAAAGTAGTACACAAAACAGTTTCATGTACAAAAAATTATACTACACAAAAAATTGTACTAATATAAGGTATAAGGTATTTTTATTTAGTGTATGTTTCTTATATGTATATTCGTATGCCATTTGTGTGTGTTCATCCGCTTGGTACGTTGTGTGTCTGTACACGAGTGCTGATATCATTCGTTTTCACTTACTTAAAAGTGTGCAAATTTAAATGCCCTCAATAATATTATTATTGTATAGCTAATATGTATATCGGACAATGGTGTAATCTGACTCGTTACATGAACTATTTACATGGTTTTATAATTGTTGTGTGATTTGATTATTGCTACATATATATTACATTACATTAGTTGAATGAAGTAAATCATAAAACATAAATTTAGATATTACATGATAAATTGGTTCTACTACGCATATTCATATATGATCATCATATACGCAAAAACGCACGCGTATATACACACACACATTGCCTTTATTGCTCATGAGTGTGTGTGACACACACTCATGAGCAATAAAGGCAAGAACTAGAACTATAACTTTTATTTACCTATGTCTAATAGAAATATTATATGTTTTCAAAATTTTCAGTTCACTTTTTTATCTTGTATACAGTCAATTTCAAAGTATGTTCGAGCAAAGGAAGAGCGAGGCCTCCTGGTACAAGTAGGTATCCTAAATACTTAAAAGGTTGGTCTCAACCTCTGATTTCAATTAATGTACGACTGTAATTTGAAAATAAAGATTTTTGTATTTTTGTATTTTGTGTATATATTTTGTTCATATTAAATAAACAGGTATACATTAATGTTACCGTTATGCGCGAGATGCGCGCATAATCTCAATTCTTTGGTTCTGGCAGAATTATCAGCGTTGTGGGGTCTCCCTGCAACTTTATGCTGAGTCTGATCCATTTCGTTGACCTGGTACAGGGCGCACATAAATTATAAAATTGTCTGGCTTTTTGTACTTTTATTGCTTGTTGTGAATTGTTTCTGTGTACCTTGTATTTCTGTCAGTGAATAAAGTTATTCTATTCTAAAAAAATAAAATACAAATACATTTATTTTGCTCTAAATGTGGTATACAGATCTCATTCACAAATATAAAGTTTCACACATTTTACCAGGCACTGGCATGTAAAATTTACTTATGTAATAGGATTTTCATTTGATACCTATTAATATGTTTTCGTCTAAAATCCAGGGTATGGCTCTTTCAACTGGTTTAATGATTTCGCAGACGGCAACCCTAACCTATGGCATGTTTACTCCACGCCCTAATATTCTTCACTTTATTAAACATTGTGTGTAAAAGAGGAAGATGTTCGCTAATTATTTCTTGATTAATTCCTTTTGAAACATTATGTAAATACTCTCAGTATTGTTGAGTCTATCTATTTGATATGCAAAATGGCCGGGCGTTGGAGGGGTGTGGGGCGATTTTAACATTTATTTGTAAGCTTGTACTTAAAAGCGAAATAAGTCAAAAGCTGCCGCGTTGAGCTCCGGTTGGAATAAATTTTCGGTAAATTTTAGTGTCATTTTAGAATAGAGGCAGCTTTACAATTAGAAAAGAGGCTTTTGGTATTTTTGAGCTTTTTTATAAAGAGTCTGGCGTAACTTCGAGACTCTCGGGAAGACGGTGATCAATCGTAATGAAATTTTGTATGGATAATCAAAATCATGGCAAATATCCAGGTTTGTGATTGGTTTCCATTGGCATAATAAACGCAACTTGATACCTACCTCATCCTGTTAAATCTTATGGTATTGTCGGATGGATGTTTCTTTGTAGAAATAGTATATTTATTTCACAAAACGTGGTATGTACCATAACAAAAAAACCTAATAACGACTTACAATATTCGGAATATTGGACCCGCCAAAATAGTATACAGTTAGTAGACGAGACGTAGACATTAGACCACAGACTACAGACAACTGGTATTGTCATAACACTAACTAAATGTAATGTGGAGAGAAATTCTTAAACTGCTGGTCAACAGGCTCTGAAAAATCATGATGCGCTGGGAGATTTTGAAGGAGCAGATTCTGTAGAACTGGTAAATCCTTTGCCCGGAATGGATTACGAGAGTAGACGCTGGGAGCTGATAGGTAACGTACATGGGTGGGGATATGTTTAGTACTCGGTTTGATTAGTGGTAGGGTATTTTATAATATCCGCCTGTTCAGTTACCACGGTCTAATCTAAGTCTGTCGCCAAACAGCAAAGGTGATAACATTGGTTCAGCTGTTGACATAGCCAGGCCCCCGAATGATTTGAGGGGTCCGGGTGTGCTCGCGTTCACCTTTCGCCTCCTCTTCAATTTCAATTAACATCAAGTGTGATTGAGGTTTCTTTTTTATGAACAACGGGTTGGTACTTGACCTCAATCACACCTGATGTTAAGTGAAGATGAGGTCGAAGGTGGAAGCGTACTGACCCGGAAATCCCAACACATTTGGGGGACTGGCTATCTTATCTCTGACAACCGGAACACAACAATGCTATTAACATTGCTGCTTGGCGGCAGATTTAGATCAGATGGTGGTAGCTAGCCAGGCGAATATAAAATGCTCCACCATCAACCAACCGAGTACTTAAACATGTACCCCGCTGGGGATCGAACCCGCGACCTCCGAATCGTAAGCCCAATGTTGTTTGCATTGAGCCGCGGAGGCGGTCGACAAGGTCTAAGGCTAACCCGTTGTGCATAACAATCTTCTTGTTAAATTGTCCGCTAGTCCTTGGTACTTACTGACGGATTGCGGGGCATCATAGCTGGTGTTGGTGTGCGCGGCCACCATGACAGAGTAGCGCGACTCGATGCAGGGCTGCGTGTAGGGCTGCAAGCGGATCCAGTTGGCGAGGCGCTCCAGGGGGCTCCCTAAGGAACTATGGCCATGAGACAGTTGCAACTTCAGGCATTTATTTTCACGTAAGATACATGATATTCAGATAAGACGAAGTACTCGTTAAGTAATGTCTGTCTGTCAGTAATTGGATGGGGGACCAGTGTCATTTGCTTCCGTGCCTCGGAGGGCACTTTAAATAGTCGGTCCCGGTTGTTTTCAATTGAAGGCAGTTAAGCCAAGTCGGTGGCCTGCAGGGCGGCTTACATACACTGGCTATCAGGTGGCCGCTAGTCTGCCACAAATCTACCAATCTAGGTTTTCTAAATTTAAGTAATTTTAAGTCGGTGATGAGGTCTGGAATTAAGCTATAATTCTTTTATCTTATTAAATACATCATTTGATAACAAGATTTCCTCACCACTGGGGTTGCCGAGGAAAGCGCATGCGTTCGGTATGTCGTCTCCCACGGCGTACTGAACCAGGTAAGCGAAGCTCTCCGTGATCCCGAACCAGTAGAAGGTGGCTAAATCTAGAGGAGCGTTAGCTTGCAGAGGCGTGCAGGTGCTGGGGATATATCATACAGCTAATTAGGTTCTAGAAGTTTCCGAGAGGTTTGCATAGTTGGCTATCAAGGTGACTCCGATATGGTGTGGGGTGGCTTTTCCTACGATGCCCGCACGGAGTTGGTAGTTTTTTTTTTATGATTGACTGGATTCGCATTTGACCACAATCTCACCTGATGGAAAGTGACGATGTGGTCGAAGATGAAGCACGCGATCCCAGTAAATGCCTATTCACTCTGTTCTTGAAGGTTGTAGGATTCAGGAAAGAAAGACTGACGCCGTAAGGGAGTTCCATGCCTTGGCTGTTCGGATGATGAATGAAGAATCGAACTTCTTAGTGCGAATGTGCGGTATATTAACTATATACGGGTGGAATCCCTCCCCACGCCTAGTGGTCCGAAGATGGAAGGGTGACGGTGGAATAAGATTATGTAATTCCAACGCACACTCTTTCAAACACACATAGTATTTGAAAGAGGCCGTTTGAATGCTCAGAAGTACGTGGAAGAGATCTTAGAACCTCATGTCAGTGTTTTCGCATTTATTGGGTACAACTCCCTTTTATTCACGACATGCCCGTGCATACGTCGCTTGAGTGCTTACGGAGTACCTTGATGACGTGGGTTATAGCATGACATTCGTGGCCAGCTCGCAGCCAGGATCTGAAGCCGATAGAACACATCTGGGCGACCTTAGTTCGAAGTCGAGCTCCTGCCTCCATTAATGAGCTGAAGATTTCCATGGTTGAGGCGTGGGAGAATATTCAGAACACACCTGGGCGACCTTAGTTCGAAGTCGATTTCCATCTCCTGCCTCCATTAATGAGCTGAAGATTTCTATGGTTGAGTGAGAAGTGGGAGAATATTCACGCTGACATCAATGTCGCCCATCACTTTCTGAGCAACCGTGTTGTTCAGGCCTGGAATAAGCTGCCGGAAAAGGTTGTCTCCGCCCAATCAGTGAATTCGTTCAAGAATAGATTGGACAATTTTTTTAAAAACTAGTGATGACTTAAATAGTGACTGAATAACAACATAATGAACAATGTGAACTCTTCCAACACTGTGACATAGACATACCAGCAGTAATGCTGCTCGTCTATAATAATTATAATAATCCCCAGGCATAGTAAATCGACTGGAGGAGGTCATAAGAGCCAGACAAGGCAACACTCACTACTAAAGTTATGATTTTGTTGTTAAAAAATTGATTTCTCTGTCAATCGGCAATATCGGTTTTAGTCCATTATTAAGAAATAATTAAATAAATGTATAGTTTATGTGTTAATTTCTCAACCCAAAAACTCGTCCCAAAAAAATGGTCAACAATTTATTTGAGTCGAAAGAGTACTTTTTAAGTTACATGAGTAAATTTAAGTGCGCGGTGGCTGTATATGTCAATAAATAAATAAAATAATAAATAATAATAAATATCCTTAGACATACACACAGCGCCATCTAGTTCCACAGTAAGGTTTGTAGGTATATATATGGTTTGTGTTGTGGATACCAGATGGTTGATATACTACAATATACATTTTTTTTTGTAAATAAATACTTATTATAAATATGAATACCAATGCAAATACTTTATGGAATTGGTGATCTTTAACAAACATTGGACTTACTTGAACATTTCAGAGATCTGAGCAGGTCCACCGGGTGTGTCCAGCAGGGCTTCTATCTGCCTCATAGCGAACTCTACGCTCTCGACGCACGCCTCACCACCTTGCTCTCGCAGGGCCTCAGCGACCACATCCAGGTATTCTGGTATTTGGACAAATCACCTTTATTACATGTAGGTCGGACCAATCTTTCAAAATTCGATTTTTTTAATTTCGTTAACGTTGTAGGTATATATTAATATTAAAGTTTCTGCGTATGTACTCACAAGGCTGATTGACATATTTTTTTTAATTTTATGCACAACGGGTTGGAACTTGACCTCAATCACACCTGATGTTAAGTGAAGATGAGGTCGAAGGTGGAAGCGTACTGACCCGGAAACCCCAACACATTTGGGGAACCGACTATCTTATCTCTGACAACCGGAACACAATAATGCTATTGATATTGCTGTTGGGCGGTAGAGTTAGATAAAATGGTGGTAGCTAGCCAGGCGGACATTTAAAATGCCCTACCACCAACCAAACCGAGTACTTAAACATGTACCCCGCTGGAGATCGAGCCCGCGACCTCAGAATCGTAAACCCAATCTTGTTTACATTGAGCCACGGAAGCTGTGACTTTAGACGGATGAGCAAAGACTCAAAGGTTGTCTTCTTAAACACGGTATTGTTTGTGTGTATAGGCTTTGTCTGTATGTATCTCAGAAATGGTACGTGGTCCGACTTGAGTGTGGTGTTTTATATTAAACAAAAGCGAGAGGTCATGTCGTGTCGACAACAAGGCTTAGTCCCTCGTTTAGCTTTTAATATTAAAAATGCACTCAAATTCGACTGCGTATGCTGGGATAGGTATAGGGAAGGATAGGTATGCTGATCGCGGTGTGAGGCACGACAGCGCCCCCTATGGAGGGTGCGCTAGACGCCCTCCGGGAATGGGCCTCCCTTTGTGAGGGGGGGGCGGGGCGGGGGGGGACCTGGAGCCGCCTATGCGTTCCCAGGTCCTCCCTACTGCCGAAGAAGGTTGCCGCGGGGTTAAAGCATTTACCCCGAAAAAAAAAAAAGGTATATCCGGACAAAAACCGGACATATACATACACAACCGTAGTTTTTCATCGCGGCCTACATTGCTTCTAAAATGACTTAATCACTTAGAAACAAAACATGCATTTTCATCTAGATTTTACGTATTCCTAGGACCACTTCCTTACGCGCTAACCGGTTATGTATAAAAAAAGAACGGACAGATTTCTGAATTTGCTATGTATAGTGAAAGGGTGTCTGTAGTGGAACTTACCGGGGAAGTCCTCCTGAGCCTGCAGAGGTCCGCTGTCAGAGAAGACGGCGTCGATGAGATGGGGATATGCCAGTCTCATCCACGAGGCCATGCTACCGGCGTACGAGCATCCCACCAGCGCGACACTGCCATTTCTAAAAATAGAAATATTTAATTCATTTGTTTAAGGTACATTTACAATAAAATTATCTTATTAATCATAATGAGCTTATTGTTAGATGTCTGAGTAAGTTGAATGGTTGCGTCACGCGAAAAAAGCTTGACTTTAATATAGTAATATTCTAACCTTCTCTTCACAGTACTAAATATTGCATCATTTAAGAAAAATAGTGATAAACATGATGTCAATGCAAGAAATAAAGATAAACTTGTCGGTCACACAAGACACCTCCGCAAAATCATTCATTCAATTCACACGTTTTTTCAATAAGGTTCCTGTTGATATATAAAATATTCCTTTCAACAAATTTAAGGATACAATGAAACAGAAACGTATTAAGAAAGCATATTATAAAATAGGACCGTTTTCCCCCCGAAGGGAAGAAAACGGATATTTAGGTTTCAGCCGAAGCTTGACCCACTGTGAGATTACCTCTTGAACTTTACGCGGTGGCAGTGTGCATCTACCCTCAAATCGGTTGATAATTTGTTGATACCTCTCTGTCACACGGTGGAGCCATTGCTGGCTGCCATTTTGGTTGTCAGTACTCACTCACAGCCGGCTAGAGTAGCAGGTTTAGTGGGTCAAGCTTCGGCTGAAACCTAAATATCCGTTTTCTTCCCTTCGGGGGGAAAACGGTCCTATTTAGGTGTTCGAGCCTTCGCTTGACCCACTGTGAGAGGTGTTTATATTCTGCCGGCGATGGCGAGACGTACTGTGTGATTGGACAGAGTACCTGTGCTTATAGGTTTAAGAGTTATTATAACATGATACAAGTATGTAAATGAAAGGAAAAGTTTATTGCTATTAAACAGGAGAAAACAATTCAGAAATGCTACTATTATGATTATTATAAGGAATCGCTTTAAAATAATGCTTGATAAAGGTATCTTGCGACCTCCAGTTACCCCTTTTCAATACATCATCTAAATTTAGATTCCTGTTTGACCAATTATCAGAATTGACGGCGGCCCTAAAACTTCCTGGGGGTGCTTGGATTTTGGCCTCCCTAAAAAGAGTACGAATCCAACCGGCAATGACTGATCGAGATGCTGGCTTCACTTTGCCTCTGGTCGTAATAAATAGATTGAACAGATTTTTGTCCGCTGCCCTTCTTTGCTTGGACAAGGAAATCAGCCTCTTAGTCCATAGCAATACATCTAATTTTTCATTACTATTAATCAACAATTTCCACCCTGACTGTCTATGTGAATTGGAATCCGTCTTCGATCCGAAGTGGGGCCAAAATATTATGCAATCCTCCAATAACTCGCAGGAGGACTGATCAATGGACAACAAGGTGAGGTCATGGATGCGACGACCTGACGACAGGAGTAAAAGAGCTGATGTATGACGCGACACCTGGAAAATACTTTTTTCATCAACTTCATAACACTGAAGGTAATCTATCAATTGTCCCACGTTCCAGCTCAATGTTTTATTTGAAGGGGGTTTGGTAAGTAGAATTGATTTCATGAGTTGCCTTATTAGTGGATGATTGCTAAGTTTTTCTGTATTTTCGGGATTAGCGAAAGTGGTGACGACCGATTTATGTACGGCGATTGTACTGGGAGCTAATCTTTCTTCTTCGTGAAGAAAACATAAAAATCTCGCAAGATCTTCCGGTTTCGGATTGTTCACTTCGCATTCATTGTTTTTTGTCCACTGTCGCCAACGTTGCCATGCAGGCTTATACGTTCTGAGCGTTGATTCCCGCCACGATGCTTCCAGTTGTTTTCTGCTCTTTGTAGGCCAATTACGAACTAAATTGGCCCACCCCGAACCCTCCATACCTGCAAACAGAGTTCCGTCGCTGACGCAGGCGCTTTTTGAGTCCGTAGATCTATTAGATTTTGGGACAGATTGCGTATCGTCATAGGGGGGTTCAGAGCTCGTTGTTTTAGTTCTGCCTTCCAGAACGTGCGTTCCCATTTGGGGGCTACTAAAAGATATGTGCCTGAGCTTTTGATCAAATGACGGAGCACCCGTGGAATCATCGCAGGGGGTGGGAATATCCAGCCTAGTTGGAAATTCCATGCCCTGCTGAAGGCATCTACAAACAGACAATTCTGGTCTCGTGCATCTTCGCTCACATATACGTCGAGGACTGCTGATCTTGCACTGGCAAATAGATCCACCAATGGAGTTCCCCATTTCTTGAAAACCTTTTGCAGAACTTCTGTCCTCAGGGACCACTCGGGCAGTTCGTTTGAACGAGAGAGACTGTCTGCCGAGAGGTTGTATATCCCCGGTAAGTATCGGGCGACCAGTTTTATGTTGTGCGCTATTGCCAGATTCAAAATCTTTTGGGTTGTTTCTAACAGGCCTAAGGATTTCGTTCCACCCTCCTTTGTTACGTATGCCACAACAGATTTGTTGTCTGTTTGGATCATGACAGTCTGATTTCTTAGTTCCGGTCCCGCGATTTGAAGTGTTTCCAAGACAGTCCATAACTCCTTTTGATTGCTGTGCCACAATGTTTGTTTCTTTGTCCATAGGCCCTTTAAGGGTCGTCCATTTACTGTTGCCCCCCATCCCTTTTTTGCAGCATCTGTCGTTATAAAAGCAGTGGCACTTTGTAGGTGAATGGGTGATGTCTGCATGATGCTTTTTATCCACCATTCTATTTCTACTCTGACTGCCTGAGGAAGAGGAAACTTCTTGTGACGATTCTCTTTCGGAAGGCGGTTTGCTGCTATTTGGATGACTCGGCAATGGAGTCTGCCCAGAGGCACGACATAGGAAGCAAAATTCAAATTTTCGAGTAGGACCTTTGCTGACCACCAAGTCCATTGTTGATGTTGTACCATTTGTTTCAGTAGGTTGGTGTTCTTTGTAATTTTTGAATTGGATAGACTTTTGACGTTGTCCTTGGTATTCCAAATTACTCCGAGATATTCCAGACATTGTGAAGGGTGCAGCATTGATTTTTGGTAATTTATGCACCAGCCTGGGTCTTCCAGAGTTTCCAGGACAGTTCGACTTTGTTGACGTAGTGTGGACGGATCGGAATGAATGATCAGGAAGTCGTCGAGGTACACAATCACTCGAATTCCCCTCTTCCTGAAAACGTTCGCAACCCAGTTAGTAACTTTGGAGAAAATATATGGGGCAGTTGCTAACCCAAAAGGCAAACAGGTCATTTCAAAAATTTTATTATCGTATGCAAAAGCCAAAAATCTGCGGTGGGAATCAATAATCGAGAGATGGAAATAAGCCTGTGATAAATCAATTTTGATCATGTAATCTGAAGAGTTCAAACAGTTAGGGATTTTGTGATGATTTATCAAGTGGAACTTGGGTGGACTCAGAAACTTATTTAAATATTTTAAATTCAGAATTGGTCGATTGGAGCCATCTGCTTTTTGTCTAAGGAATAACGGTGATAAGAGTCCTGATGTACGCGAAGTTTCTGACGTGGCGCCACACGTCACTAGCTTATTAATTTCTCTAGACATTGCTGGCGATGACCTCGTCTGATAACGTGAACAAGTTTCTTCACTAAATTGATTTACAGGCGGTATACAGTTAAATGATATTCGACATCCTGATATAATGCTTAATATGGGTTTTGGTGCTCCCAATCGTTCCCAATTGTATATTTTTAATCTAACCTGGCCAGCCTTAAAATTAGAATTTTTTCCCCTCATATCGGGGTTTCCCGTTCTTATGTTTCGGGTTATAAGTTTTCTTATTTCCTGTTGCACGCGTTGTAGACCGATCTGTCGCCTTATAAAACGGTCGCCTAAAGGTGTCAGGTTGTTTGTTTTTGTCTCTGATCTGATGAATGTCTTTTGTTGCTTTGGGTTTAAAGCTTGATTTTCGATACGTGGCAGGAAAAAATTTGTTTGTACCGCCTTGTTCTTTCACTAATTCAGATAACTGCGGTTCAGCAAAAAGATGAGTTGATGATGGGGGTACGGCATGTAGCAATTCGTTCAGAGTTTTATTTGAAGGCTTGTACAGATTCCTTCTGTGTTGTATAATTTCAGCGCGCTTTCCGCATGTATATTGCAAAAGGGCATCAGATGTTTTACGAAAGGATGACTCTGGTGCCAAGAAGTTCTTGCTAATGTGAGACTTCACTTCCAAAGAGGACTTATTATAAGTTTCTTGAAACTCTTTTCGCTGTTGAAGAAGTCCATGAGATATTGCACCTAAACATAAGTCCATTTTCTCTAAAATGGTCACTAGTTGCCATGAGGGAGTTACTGTAGCCAAGGTACTATTCACCTTGAGGTTGGTGAAAACTGGAGCGGCTTGAAATTTCTTTTGAACGTCCGCATAACGAATGTTATGCCATCCATCCTTACCCAATCTCTGGCATTGTATACCCTGCTTAACCAGGGCATCCTCAGCTGTACTGATTTTAGCTTCTGACTCCTTGGTGTCTGGTGCAAAGTCAAACAAGGATTCTCCGTCGGGTTCAAGTTCCCCTTCATTATTATTCGGTTCGATTATATTCGGTGCCTGCCAGCTTCCTTCATCTGAGTAGGCGTCATCATTTTCATTTTCTGGGGCTAGTGAACTGGTCGACGGTTTTTCTAACTGATCTTTTATTATTTTGATCTGCTCGTTTTGATCGTTGGAGATTTGAAAGAGTTTTTCCCAGCATTGTATTTTGTTGTTTCATAAAATTCGCTATCAATGTGTCTTCAGGATCTCTCCTCATTTTGCGACCTGATATATCAAGATCCGACGGACTATGGGGTCGTTTTCTGAATTCCAATGACATCCTCGTCGAACTTGCTGGGGATGAATGAATTTCTGCGTCAACGGTACGATGTGCCCTTAAAATTGAGGATGCATCAGTTCTAGAAATCAGTTTAGGTTTGAGTTGTGAAATTGTGTCGGCGAACTTGTTGTAACCGTCTACCGGATGTATTTTCTTCATGGTGCTGAAAGGTGCATAGATAACAGCCCGGCCGATGGGCCATTTGAGAAGGGTTCTTTTAATTTGCTTATATTTCTTTTCGCTCAGTGAATGTGGTGTTTCGCTACTGAAAGCATGGGCTAGGTGTACCGTAGGAATAGCAAAACGTAAACGATTTCCGTCATCCGAGGAGATTCTGTCGCCGAAGAGCTCCTCAAAGGTAAGTTCGTTGACTTCCCATGCTCTCCAGTCTTCTGCATAGAATTCATCTAATATACCGATAATTCTTTCGTAGGCCGGTTCCTCTTCAGGAGGCACCTCGAATTTGGCAAGCTCTCCGAGCGTTGTACGGCATTCCATGATCTGAAATGAAATTGGTAGCTTTTATAGGAAGCTGCTAAGACAATTACGTGTTGCCTTATGAGGGTCTAGGCAGCCGACCCGGGACGGCTGGGTGGTCGACCCCAGATACTTAGTTAGCCGACTTGGGGAGGCTGGTTAGCCGACTTGAGACGGCTGGTTAGCCGACTTGAGACGGCTGGTTAGCCGACTTGAGAAGGCTGGTTAGCCGACTTGAGACGGCTGGTTAGTCGACCTGAGGCGGCTATTCAGCCCATTAATGCGGCCGTCAGCCTTCTTTACCAGGCTTCAGTCAGGGAACTGTTGCGACCATGGGTGTGAAACTATGAGGTTTGGGGCTTACCCAACCATATAGGCGAGTCTGTCGTTCAGAGAACGGACATCCACCTATTAATGCAAAGACCATAGGGTCCGCATTCCAATATTTATACACCGCATGTATTTCGAGGTCAACATTTATTATATTAATCAAGAAATTAGATACTTACATGAATTTATTCACGTTGTAAATTTTAACTTTTAGCACTGATAATAATAATAATAAAAAAGGAAAATAACTAAATATTTTTTATTTTATTTTTTAAATTACACTGCTCACTATACGAAAGTTCAAGACGTACTGACAACCAAAATGGCAGCCAGCAATGGCTCCACCGTGTGACAGAGAGGTATCAACAAATTATCAACCGATTTGAGGGTAGATGCACACTGCCACCGCGTAAAGTTCAAGAGGTAATCTCACAGTGGGTCAAGCGAAGGCTCGAACACCTAAATATCAGACTATTTAGATGTTATTTTTTTTTTTTGTTATATGAGAGGGCGGCAAACGAGCATGCGGGTCACCTGATGGAAAGCAATCACCGCCGCCCATGGACACCCGCAACACCAAAAGGGTCACAGATGCGTTGCCGGCCTTTGAGGAAGGTGTCCACCCTAGAATAAGTAGGGCAGCCTGAGCGATGAGGGATTCTCCAGCAGTGCTGGTACCCTCCTGGGGTACTAACTCTTTAAATACCGCTACCATTCTGGAGAGAGACTGCAAGGTGGGCCTCCGGCGCCCTCGCTCACCGGACGAAGCGCAGTGGCAAAATGCCACTACTCAGACGTCGGTCTTCTGCGAGAGGGTGGAGGAGGAGCCGGCCCATTCATGCTGCAAGCTAATAGCTTACAGCGTGGCTCTACCACTACATGTTAGGATATAACCAGGTCATTCGCAAAATGTAAAAACCTATTTGTAAATTAAGAACCTGTGTTTAAAAGAGCAACCCCTCGAGTTGCTTGCTTGTTCAAACAACATTGATTTATAAAAAAAAAATCATACATTTTTTGAAATCGTTACCCATCGACGTCCTAGAAGCACTAGCTATAAACGTTTATGTCGCTCGAGATATCATTTCTCCTGTTTAGTCGCTTGGACGAAACATACAACTTTCCACTCTCACACTTCAATAAGATTCCAGTTGATAAACAAAATCTTGCTCTCAATAAATTTAAAGATATATAAAACAGAAACTTATTAACAAAGCATATTATAAAGTATCAAACTATTTACATGATAATCACCCCTGGACATAATCAGATCGTTCGCATGCCAGGCTATTTCACAATTAATAATGAAATATAAAAACCTTTTTGCAATATAAAAACCTTTATGTAAAATCAAAGACTGATTTTAAAAGAGCAACCCTTCGAGTTTCCTGATTGTTCTTCTCAGGGGAAAATTCCATTTTGAACAAGCAGTAGCTTAAAAAATGTAAAATTCACTACTTTAAGTGTACCCTGTGTACCTATAATAATAATAATAAATATAAATATTTCGAACACTTACACCAATCGTCTAGTCCCAAACTAAGCAAAGCTTGTGCTTTGGATACTAGATAACGGATAAACATACATAAATATTTATGTATAAACATCCAAGACTCGGGAATAATTGTTTGTATTCATCACACAAATAGTTACCCCTCGCGGGATTCAAACCCGCAACCGTTGGTTTCACTGATAGGGTCACTATCGACTACACCAATCGGTCGTCAACCTATAAAATAAAGCCTTTACGGCTAATAGAATATAGTTTTGGAATTGACTGGTTCCTTGTGGAGCAAAGTCACAGAAGGTCAAACATAATGACATCTCGTGATATAATCCCCGACATACAGTTCCTCAATGACGAATATGACAATTTACGTCAAGTGTTTATTTCCTGCGACTACGCTCGTATCTATCACTACAGTTGACTCACAAATGCTACTCATACAAATTATACGGTATTTCAGAGAAGTCAATTTATTGAGATACAAGTGCTAAGGTGGCGGAGATGATTCTTTGAGGGTAGAGTCTAGAGAATATGGAGTCATAGATGCGTAATATATATATAATACAACTGCAACGAAATATACGAAAAAAGAATAAAATATTCCAACCTTTTCGTCACAGTACATTTTTGAATATCTAATATAATGTAAAAAAAAATATAGCATCATTTAGCAAAAATAGTGATAAACATGATGTCAATACAAGAAATAAAGATAAACTTGCAGGTCACATAAGTCGCCTCCACAAAGTCAGTAATTCATTCAAAGGGTGTTGTATACGCTTTTTCCTGTTGTTCCTGTTGATATATAAAATCTTCCGTACAATAAATTTAAAGATACTATAAAACAGAAACTTATTAAGAAAGCATATTATAAAATATCAGATTATTTAGATGATAAACAATCGTGGACATAACCAGCCCGTTCGCATAACCAGGCTATTTCACAATTAATAATGAAATATTTTTTTAAAAGAGCGACCTCTCGAGTTTCTTGCAAGCAGTAGCTTTAAAAATGTAAAATCTGACCATTTTAAGTGTACCCTGTGTACCTACAAAATAAAGCATTTTTTGATTTTTGATTTTGATCAACTCATGCTGAGTGGAGATCTTTTTGGCACCACTTTACGACACCGATTTCCAATCGATCTTAGGATTGAGATCGAGTTTATCTTGTAATATCATTTTTTGCTGTATATTAAGTATGTTATTGCTATTTTTTTCTCTCCGTTTTTGTATAGCTAATGTATCGTCCAGTATGTCAAATAAACGTTTTCTATTCTATAACTACCTACATAACATACCCGCCTCCGTGGCTCAATGTAAACAACAAAGGGGTTTACGAATCTGAGGTCGCGGGTTCGATTCCCAGCGGGGTACATGTTTAGTACTCGGTTTGGTTGATGGTAGGGCATTTTATATGTCCGCCTGGCTAGCTACCACCATCTTATCTAAATCTGCCGCCAAACAGCAATGTTAATTGCATTGTTGTGTTCCGGTTGTCAGTAAGATAGCCGTTCCCCAAATATTTGGGTTTCCGGGTCAGTACGCTTCCACCTTCGGCCTCATCATCATTTAACATCAGATGTGATTGAGGTCAAGCGCAAACCCGTTGTGCATAAAAAATAAAATTAAAAAATACCCAAAATGGGGTGGTCAGAGATATCCCACGTGTTTCAAAAAGATCAAAAATCGTTTATTTCCTTTACTACATATTGGCAATATCTACTAGTTTTAGGATCCTCCTTTTAAGCTTAGAAAAGCCTGTAGTAGGAGGAACCAGTCTTCCATATCACAAATAATAATAAATAAATATTTGGGGCGCTCACACCAATCGTATAGACCCAAACTAAGCAAAGCTTGTACTATGGATACTAGATAACGGATAAACATACATAAATATTTATATAAACATCCAAGACTCGGGAATAATTGTTCGTATTCATCATACAAACATTTACCCCTCGCGGGATTCGAACCCGCAACCGTTTGTATAGCAGTCAGAATTTTTAACCACTACACCAAACAGGTCGTTAATGGGAAGTACCTACACGAATTCAAATTCACAAAAAAAAAACATCTACAATTTTTTTGGTGGTAAGTCCCTTAGTCGTCTTCTGCTACACCAACGGGAAAGACAGGTTGAATCGAAACTCTACACAGATTTTTATTTATAACGTTAAGCAACCCTGGCGAGATCAATCGTTGAATGGGTGATCAATGGGGTTTTAGGGTAGGTACCTCATTAATCGTTCCCGGTCACCAAAAAGGAAGAATTGCATAAAGGAAAGAAGGAAAGAATTTCATAGCATTATGTCTTATGGTATACTACTGTGGGGTAGAGGTGCAGATATTCAAACAATATTTGTTCTACAAAAAAGAGCAATCAGAGCAATATATAATTTACCCTGCCGTGATTCTCTGAGAGATCTGTTTAAAGAAATAAGTATTTTAACTGTTGCATCCCAATATATATATGACAGTATAATGTATGTACGCAAAAATATATGCCTATTTCGCAAACATTCTGATAATCATAATTTGAATACTATAGAAACAAAAATAAAATTGAAATTCCACAATTTAGACTTAGCAAGGTTAGCACATCCTTTGTGGGACACAGCATACGCTTTTACAATAAAATACCAGAACATGTATTGAGTTTAACAGAGCAGAAATTTAAACGCCACATTAAAGAAACTCTGTGTAAGAAAGGTTATTACAGGATAGATGATTATTTAGGCGATAAGGAGGTCTGGTGTTAGCTGGTCGTTATGTTAATTGCTATTGTTTTGTAATATGTAATATAAAATGTAATATTATTGTAAAGATGGAAACTAATTGAAACGATGTGTTGTTGCGGAGTTTCTTGTCGCTTCTTCTCCCTAACCATAACACCTTGCGAAGCGATGTAGTTTTAAAAAAAAATAACATGTTGACTTTCAATAAGTGATATTTTTGTATCCTACATTGAATAAAATATTTTTGATTTTGATTTTAAGGCCCTATTACGCCATCCTTGCACGTAATTCGGCATACATTGCTGGGAGGCTTGGTTCAGTTAATTCAAATTTCCTTACTTCAACCAACAATGTATGACGACCTGTTTGGTGTAGTGTTTAGAAACTCTGCCACTATACCAAATGGTCGCGGGTTCGAATCCCGCTAGAGGCATTATGTTTATATGATGAATACAGACATAGGTTCCCGAGTTATGGATGTTTTTCATTTATACATGTATTTATTTACAAAAAAAAATATATTTGTGTAGTTTATCAACCATCTGGTATCCATAACACAAGCCGATGCTTACTGTGAACCTAGATGGCGCTGTGTGTTTGTGCAAAGACATTTATTATTATTATAGTTAGTCTCTACATTTAAAATGGTTTAATAAGACACTAAGGCCCGTATTAATAAACCATTCTCAAGATTGAGAGCAGTCTTGTGACTGGTCTCAAGTAAACGTGTTGATTAATAAACCTAACTTGATATCTGAAACGCAAGTGCTTACTCAAGCAGTACTCACTTGAGAGATGCGCCGAGTTTCACGTATTAATAAACGAAACTCAATACTACCATTCATTCGCCGCTGAGGCGAATACTTGAAAAGTGATCTCAGCTGAGTAGACCTGAAGATTGATTTATAAATTAGCACGGTGCTTGAGATAGCGTCAACTGCTTAAGACGCATCTCGGGTGATACAGCCTCAAGACTTGTATTGAGAATGGTTTATTAATACGGGCCTAAGAGCTTTGGTTTACTTTACGCAAACCAAGTATAAATTTAAGTAGATACCTAGAAACGTGATTGGTGCCACCAGTTAGTTACACGAATTGGATAATCATTGCGTCAAAAACCTATTATGAATTAACCACAAGTAGGTACATAAATAGCTTTACAAATAATAACAAAATATTCTTAGAAGCGATTGCGTTTAATTATGTAAATCGGGTTCATAAGTACATATCCACATGCTTTGTGTACGTCGATCAGCTCCCAAAAATGATAAAATTGTATTAGTTGTGTACGTATACAACTAATACAATTTTACGACCTGTTTGGTGTAGTGGTTAGCAACTCTGGCCGCTATACCAAAAGGTTGCGGGTTCGAATCCCGCTAGGGGCATATGTTTGTGTGATGAATACGGACATGCATACCCGAGTTATGGATATTTTCATTTATAATAAGTATTAATTTCCAAAAAAAAAAATGTATTTAAGTAGGATATCAACCATCTGGTATCCACAACACAAGCCTATAGTTGCTTACTGTGGAACTAGATGGCGCTGTGTGTATGTCAAGGATATATTTATAATTTATAATTATTATTTTTAAAAAAAGGACAACAATGATCCTGTGGGTTTCTTGGGTCGCTTCTTTCCTACAGATGATTTCCCTTTCCGAAGCGGTAGTAGCTTGGACATACTAACTGACAGATAAATGCAATAAGCACTTTTATTTTCAGTAGATTTAAATTGACAATTGATCGATTTTTTTTTCTTTGGGGAAAGTTGGGTCACGGTGTAGCCTTCGGGGCGGGTTAGTAGAGTTTGTTCGTAATCAAGTCACACGAGTTCAAATTCACCCTGTATATGACTCGGGAACAAATTTAATGTTCGTATTCAGCACACAAACATTTACCCCTGGCGGGATTCGAACTCGCAACCGTTAGTTCTCGAACAGGGTCACTATCAACTACACAAATATTAACTGTACGATTGTTTATTTCCAATACACAAATTGAATTCCCGTCAAATTCAAATGTGGAACAAAATAATGTTTGATCGATATTTTTTTTATTTCTTTTTAGCTTTGACTACTAGTTACTTTAAGTTACGAAAGAGAAAATAAACCATCGATCTATACACTATTGGGAATACATGTCAGATTTTCCATTAGATAGATAGTCTCATCCGACTATCGGAAGGCGTTGCAACCATTATTTTGTTTGAACATTCAATAGACGTCCGAACCGATAGTCTGATCGGACGTCTGAGTCGGAAACAGTGCACATTATTACTGGTATTTTCTTCTTCTTTCGTGTCAACAATATGCAATAAGTAACAGTAATTCGTCGTCCATTTTTTCTTACAATCGGACGTGTATCGAGTAAATACGAACAAATAGTCGGATCAGGCAATCAGAAACCTCCAACCAGAAAAGAAGAAGAAATATGTACGTCATTTCCCGCCCTATGTCGTAAATATACTATTGAACTCTTGAATGCTCGTAAATCTTAGTAGGTGAAGATTTAGTACCAGTACTACGCAAGAACTATTATGTAATCTGTGGCCACAGACCACCCACCCATTGGAATAGCTGGTCTGTCTCTGTGCCCGTACGACAAAGATAGATTATAATCTAAGTTCAGTTTCAGTAAATTAAGAAATTGTATTAGTTGTATACATATAAAAAAGGAAAGAAAAAGAAAAATGATCGTGTGTGTTTCTTGCGCCGCTTCTTTTCTCACAGAGGATTTCCCTTTCCGAAGCGGTGGTAGCTTGGACATATTGACTGATCGAAAAATGCTTAAGCCCTATTTTTATTTCCAATAGATTTAAATTGACATTCAACAAATGATATCATATCATGTATCCTACGTTGAAATAAATGCTTGAAGTTTGAAGTTTGAATGACAATTGGTGATAGTTAATCCATTTGTGGTGTTGCCACTTTCAAAGTTAAAGTTATTTTTGTATATTTCGTGTCTTGCAATTTAAATGGCCGACTATATTGTGAGCACAAACTAAAGTTTCAAAGTTTCCTTTGCAAAGTTAGCTGTGCCCATGGCCCCCCCGAAAGCCGATACTTTCGGGAGAGCCATGGGAACAAGCCCCGTGTCTTATGGTACCTACGGATGCCCTTGATCTTAGGAAAATACCTGAATAAGATATTTCGAAATATGCAGAACTATGTGCCAGGGACCGACCCCATCGCCGTTAAAACATGGAAGTATATAGATATTTTTTGTTGTAAAGTCCCTTAGTCGCCTTTAACGACACTTACTGGAAGAGAAGGGTTGGTTCTATTCTTTTTACGTTCTTTTTAAATTGCGTAAATAAATTAAAATAAAATGAGTTCGAGAAGGATGTAAGTTGCATAAAATTATATTTTTTTTATGCAAAACGGTTTTGTACTTGACCTCAATCACACCTGATGTTAAGTGAAGATGAGGTCGAAGGTAGAAGCGTTCTGACCCGGAAACTCCAATTTGGGGGACTGGCTATCTTATCTCTGACAACCGGAACACAACAATGCTATTAACATTGCTGCATTGCGGCCGATTTAGATAAGATGGTGGTAGCTAGCCAGGCGGACATTTAAAATGCCCTACCACCAACCAAAATCCAATCATTAACTTTGATAGTAATTTGGTTGAATTTAGTTTGTAAGGAACATGGATCTATCCACTCCGATATATGATGTAATGCTTACCTGAACCTGCCATTATCGAACTCATCACTCTTAACATACTGTATGAACTGGGCAAGGTCTGCCAGTGCCTGGTCGGCTGTCAGGAAACGAAGGTCTGACACTTCTGTGTATCTGGAACAGGAATTACAACATGAATACATTATATAGGACTCCTTTAAGTGGTCACCTGTATACCATAGGGTCACCATCAAATTTAGCCAGGTTATTTCACTATTAATAATGATTTGTGTGCCTTTTATAATTTAAAAAATTGTTTTTAAAAGAGCAACCTTTTGAGTTTCTTACTTATGTCCTTCTCAGGAGAAAATTGACATTTGAACAAGCAGTAGCTTTTTTTATGCGCAACGTGTTAGCACTTGACATCAATCACATTTGATGTTAAGTGAAGATGAGGCCGAAGGTGGAAGCGTACTGACCCGGAAAACCCATCCTATTTGACCGACCCGGAACACAACAATGCTATTAGCTATTATTTGGCGGCAGATTTAGATAAGATGGTGTTAGCTAGCCAAGCGGACATTTAAAATGCCCTACCACCAACTAAACCGAGTACTAAACATGTACCCCGCTGGGCATGGAACCCGTGACCTCCGATTCGTAAACGCTATGTTGTTTACATTGAGCCACGGAGGCGGTTAAAAAAGCTTAAGAGGATTTATTCCTTCCAGTGGATCATTGGATAAATTAAGATTTATTTTTAAGTACAGCATAAACCAAAAATATTGTTCTGACTTGCACTCGAAAGTTATAAATTATAACAATAAAAAAAAAATACAAAAAGGATTTCATTGACTCGTGAAGGATTTGAACCTCCGCCCTCCGATGATCAAGCATAAGTTTATATCGGCACTCTAACCTACTGAGCTAACGAGTCGCCTGGGCAGCGGGACGAATTTAGCGGTCGTATGCCGCGTTCTGACGCCATCACCAATCACGCAGTGAATCATCAAAAACATTATTATCTTCACATTTTTATTATTACATTACCTACTATGATAGATTATAGATGATAGCGATAATGATAAGTAATTTAATAGTGCCACTTGTTATTGTAACGAATATAGGATACCTAAGGATAAAAATAAGTACCTAAGTTTTATGATTTAGGAAAACTTGCGACGCCTTCTGGAAGCGACGTGTAAACTCTGTTAGTTCGTTGGTATTACTCGATATCGAAATCTATTTCAGCTTTATACCGTCGTTTTGTGATTAAGTCGGTAAAGTTTGGTGAGTTTGGTTGAAAAAAACTTTTGGCATCTTTACAAATAAAAGAATTAATCATAGACGCATCACACACCGTGGCGATATTGCTTGCTCGCTCATACTAAGGCATGTACATGACGATAAAATAATATATTCATTAAAAATACTAGCCTTAACATTTTTGTCTCAGAGTAAAAAAATTAAATGTAAGTGCAAATGAAAATACAAATTAACAGACTTACTTCATTTCGATTGTAGGTACCTTATTTTATCAATGAGAAAAAACAGGCAACGTTCATATGGAAGACGCCACCCGGGCACAGGGCACAATCAATCCCAGCAACTCACAAAATTTACATTTCTAAATTTTATTTTTTGAATAAAATCTGTTAACTTTAATGTTTCATTTTTAATTTTTTTTCGTAATAGGTACATCTTATACATACACTCTGCAAAGTTTGTCGGGTTAATTTTGTTAGACCCTATATAAGGGGCCCTTGTTGACTAGATATTATAGACTATCATAAAAATTTTGTTTCTAAATCACATCAGCACTCTTGACACGGACAGACAAAGGCATCTAATACACAACACCCCTTTATGCATCGGAGTTTACAAAATTGATAGTTACCTGCAGTACTGACCTATAGCTATTTAATAACCTCTCAAAGGCGTTCATGATGACGTCACCTCACAGATGACGTAACTAACGCACGTGAAATAATTGGACCGAGTGCACTCTAGTAAAGCATTTTATACTATAAGCCTTTGAGCTAAGGTCGCATTTTCAATGGTATTTCTGTTTGTTTATGTTTGGAAATGAGTCAGTCTGTAGGTACGTTTGTTTGGGAAAAAACATGTGTTGTGTAATTATGTGTCGTCAAGCTATGTGCCCTGCCCACTGCCACTTCAACTGACTAATCCGCTGGGCTGTCGGAGACTTTGGTCAATATTCGAGATTATTTCTCGAATATTGACCAAATAAACTTGCATGTGACGTAAGCCGCCTTCGCAAAATCAGTAATTCATTCAAAGGGCTTGTGTACGTTTACGTTTTTTCAGTAAGGTTTCTGTTGATATACAAAATCTTCCTTTCAATAAATTTAAAGATACTATAAAATAGAAACTTATTAAGAAAACATATTATAAAATATCAGATTATTTAGATGATAAACATTCATGGACATAACCAGCTCGTCCACTATACGTTTTTTCAGTAAGGTTTCTGTTGATATACAAAATCTTCCTTTCAATAAATTTAAAGATTTATTTCTTAACAAGTCTTTAAATTTATTATTATATTCTTATACGTTTTTAAATTTAACAAATTTATGGACTTATTTCTTAATAAGTCAATTATAATTAATATTTTTTTAGATGATAATCATCCCTGGATAATCAGTTCGCTCGCATGCGAAGCTATTTCACAATTAATAATGATATTGCGCCTTTTTATAATATAAAAACCTATTTTTAAAAGAGCAACCCCTCGAGTTTCTTGCTTGATCTTCTCAGGAGAAAATTGCCTTTTGAACAAGCAGTAGCTTGACGACCTGTTTGGTGTAGTGGTGAAAAATTCTGACTGCTATACCAAAAGGCATAGCAGTCAGCTAGGGGCATAAGTTTGTATGATGAATACAGACATGTGTTCCCGAGTTATGGATTTTTTTCATTTATTGATGTATTTATTTACAAAAAAAAATATGTATTTGTGTAGTTTATCAACCATCTGGTATCCATAATACAAACCTAGTTGCTTAGTGTGGAACTAGATGGCGCTGTGTGTATGTGCAAAGATATTGTAATTAATATGACTTGTAATTGTTTATTTATGTTTTATTTTTTTTGTATGCCATTTGGTAGATCACAGTGATCCAGCTATCTTTATATTCTTACCATCATTATTGTACCTGTGTATCACAAAGAAATAAATGAATATGAATATGAATATGAATATGAATATGAATATGAATATGAATATGAATATGAACATGAACATGAACATGAACATGAACATGAACATGAACATGAACATGAACATGAACATGAACATGAACATGAACATGAACATGAACATGAACATGAACATGCACATGAACATGAACATGAACATGAACATGAACATGAACATGAACATGAACATGAACATGAACATGAACATGAACATGAACATGAACATGAACATGAACATGAACATGAACATGAACATGAACATGAACATGAACATGAA
The DNA here is from genome assembly GCA_949316235.1 of Oegoconia quadripuncta. Lineage (NCBI taxonomy): Eukaryota > Metazoa > Arthropoda > Insecta > Lepidoptera > Autostichidae > Oegoconia > Oegoconia quadripuncta. Next base: position 13,132,364 of record OX438746.1, read on the forward strand.
CATGAACATGAACATGAACATGAACATGGACATGGACATGGACATGGACATGGATATGAACATGAACATGAACATGAACATGAACATGAACATGAACATGAGCATGAACATGAACATGAACATGAACATGAACATGAACATGAACATGAACATGAATATGAATATTTATTATTATTAAAAAATATAAAATCTGACTATTTTAAATGTAAGTACCCTGTGTATCTACAAAAAAGTATTTTTAACTTTTCCACTGTTGGGGCAGAGAAAGTCCATAATCCAGCAAACGGGCCCAATGCGGATTGCTGCATTGGCAGATTGAGGCCACCTTACAGACAGTGTTATCAGATCAAAGTCAAAGTCGGAGTTAAAAATGTTTGATTTTGTAGTACAAAGAGTACCTAACACTTAATTTTACATTTTTTAAGCTACTGCTTGTTCAAAATGCTTTTTTCCCCTGAGAAGAACAAGCAAGAAACTCGAAGGGTTGCTCTCTTAAAATCAGGCTTTGATTTTACATAAAGGTTTTTATATTTCATTATTAATTGTGAAATAGCCTGGCATGCGAACGATCTGATTATGTCCAGGGACTTATCCCTGGACATAATATAAACAATCAGACTATTTAGATGATACTTATGTCATCTAAATAGTCTGATTGTTTAAAATATGCTTTGTTAATAAGTTTCTGTTTTATAGTATCTTTAAATTTATTGAGAGGAAGATTTTGTATATCAACTGGAACCTTATTGAAAAAGCTTAACCCTTTGAATGAATTACTGACTTTGCGGATCACTGTAGCTCACCGATCAACAGCTTAAACAACTATCTTCAATTGTAAACAACCGGGACCGACTATTTAACGTGCCCTCCAAAGCACGGCAATGTCACATCTGCTATGCTGTGCGCACAGAAATCAAACCCGGAACCAACTAGAGTTACTCATATGGCAATAGAAGACGAATGCACCAAGTGTCATTTGCCAGCTCATCACAGATGGCCCTGGGGTCACTGGTACATTGACCAATTAACCTATGGTACAAGTAGTCTCTCGTTTAAAGTACTGATGGTAATTACATGATGGATTATACTTGAACAAACAAATTAAAGAAGCGCTCGTTGAGAAGTCGCATTCGCGATTCGTATTCGATTAGAGAAGCTAAGTAACGCCTAAAGCGGATATTATATCTATTTTTAGATGACCTTATTGGTGTAGTGGTTTACAACTCTGACAACTATACCAAAAGGTTGCGGGTCGAATCCCGCTAGGGGCATATGTTTGTGTGATGAATACGGGCATGTGTACCCGAGTTATGGATGTTTGCATTTACAATAAGTATTTATTTACAAAAATAAAATGTATTTATGTAGTATATCAACCATCTGGTATCCACAAGCCTATAGTTACTTACTGTGGAACTAGATGGCGCTATGTGTATGTCAAATGATATTTATTTATCTATTTATTATATTTATATGTATGTAGGTAGCTGCTGCTAAACGGCTTGACCGATTTCGAAGCACATGGTGTCGTTAGATTCGTCTTGATACCTGGAGTGTCATAGGATACATTTTATGATAAAAAATCCAACATGGCGTCCGCAAAATACAAAATAGTAGTCGGATTTTTGGTTTTACACTTCCTGGTATCTGATTGAGCTGAAATTTGGTAAATTTATTTAACTTTCGTGACAATGCAATATTATGGTTCCATCGAGCTGATCTGATGATGGATATAGGGACTGGAACACTCTGATGGCGCATTCGCCATTCAAGATAGTCGAATTTGGGCTAATTTATTGCCGCTTTTGGGGCCAAAAGCCCCAAGTTGGGAAGCGTGTATTAAGATGGACTGGCTATGGTGGATAAGATTATGTACTTCCAATGTACACTCACAGAAATATATTACACAGGATAACAAAGAAAGAAAACAGTTTATTCGCCACAAGTGGGCACACATCAAATGTACAAAACAGACTTAACATTAAGTATAACATTGTAAACCGCCTCCGTGGCTCAATGTAAACAACAGTGGGTTTACGATTCGGAGGTCGTGGGTTCGATCCCCAGCGGGGTACATGTTTAAATACTCGGTTTGGTTGGTGGTAGGGCATTTTAAATGTCCGCCTGACTAGCTACCACCATCTTATCTAAATCTGCCGCCAAGCAGCAATGTTAACCGCATTTGTTGTGTTCCGGTTGTCAGAGATAAGTTAGCCAGTCCCCCAAATGTGTTGGGGTTTCCGGGTCAGTACGCTTCCACCTTCGACCTCGTCCACTTAACATCAGGTGTGATTGAGGTCAAGTACGAACCCGTCGTGCATAAAAAAAAACACATTAAAAAGAACAAACCGTATAAAGATAAACAATAAATTTTGAGTGCCACTATGGCAAAATGGAGTAGGACTCAGCATTATGCTCAGCTCCAGGAACTGGGCGCTGTTCTTCCGTCCCATCCTGATAATTAATCTGTTTCAGACTGTACCTACCTACTATTTATATTCTGGCTAAGTAGGTATAACTAATTTCTTCACCCTTCTTCACTTTATTCTCATACACACACACACATTATTTTTTGTTAAAATTTATGTTTAAATTTTTGTTTTTTGTTCGAGTTTTATTTTTCTAAGCTCCGCCAATTATGTCCGGGGAGCAAGCGAGTCAACCCCAACACGAGTATTTTTATTTTTCTCTCACAAAAATGTAGGTACAATACTTTAATTTCAATTTCAATTTATTCAATTTAGGTAAAATATCAATACATCATCTTTACAGGCTATGCCCAAGTCAATAATGCAATATTATATAAAAATTTGTGATTGTGTTGTGACATAACAATATTGTCTCTCATAATTAATATAATTCATTAAATTAAACATTAATTAATACAATAAATAAATCCTACCACAAAAATTACGTTATATAATATAGAAAGGAAATGATTACTTATTTGTTAATATTATTACATTTGAAAAAAGTCGCAATTCAACACCGTCAAGGAAAGTCCCTACAAGCCAGTTAAGGTGGCTTCTGCGAACTTATTATATTAAAGTCAAAAAATATTTATTTCGTAGGATAAAGATTATCACTTGAAACCGTCACATTTTTTATCTTAATATTAAAATTATTGACATTATTGCTCATTCGCAAAGCAGACTCCCCAGAGAAGAACGAGCAAGAAACTCAAGGGTTGCTCTTTTAAATAAGTTTGGGTTACAATTATATTATATTGTATAATTAGGCTGAATATTGACGAGCGGTCTATGTCCATGCTTGCTTATCATCCAGATAGTCAGAAATTTTATAATAGCCTGGTAAATAAGGTCTGTTTTATGATGGTTTTGAATTTATTTAAAGGTAAATTTTGAATGTCCACTGGAACCTTATTATAAAAGCGTATACATTGCACCTCAATACTGTTATATACTATTACAGGAGAAATAAAAGTATTTTATTTTATTTATTCTCCAACAACAAAAGCAGTTCCCCGAACAATTGTCAACAAACTCCGTTTTCACGTAACTGTCCTAATCTACAAAAAAATATTAGAATTGCCTCACACATTTAATGCATACTGAGCGGCCAATTACCAAACGCTTCCAACACTTCACCACAACCTTATCTCGTAGCTGTAAAGTTGATTATAGCGTTTGGATAACGATATTGGCTGTGTGTTTCACCCGACTGGTTAATTAGCAAGAATTAAAGTCGGAATAGATGTAATCGTGAATGGAATTGGATGAGACCATGTAATTTCTGGCCAATTTTCGACATCGGATAGGTTCCGTTTGGGTCGGTGTAAATTAGATTGCGATCGGCGTTATTGCGTTCGCCGAAAGGTTGGAGATTATAATCAAGTGGTTTATAAATGGAGTTTTGTTACTGTGAAATTACGAATAGAATATATGTATGTCGGGGAAACACAGGCGTTGTTAGCGATTGCGATGGTGCCAGCCTCTCGTGGTATAGTGTAGTATATTGATAACCTTGCCTTATTTCGGTCATTAACCGTAGCGTAATGGTTTTGTTTATTTTACGGTTTAATTTAATGGACATGATGTTTTTATACAAACTTTTTAGAATCCTCATTGACTGTACCCAGCTGCTAGCACAGTTCAGATTTCGTGCGCGAAATAGAATGCCTCGCAACTCAATCACGTCTCTTTATCCTCCAACGCGCAGAACAGTTCTCGGTGCTGGCTCTCCAGTCCCAAGGCTGTGTAGGATTTTGAATGCCAACAGTGACCTTATCTACATTCACTACGACATTATGTCTAGGTTTTACAAAACCATTAGTAGTAGCCTCAATACTTAGTTAATATATCATTGTTTATATGTTGAACATTCTCTCAACAACATACATAATATATTACTCTCTAGTTATTATTTTCACTACCTTATCACCGCAACTTTGCACGAAACTGCTCAACCAATCAAAGCAAAGTAGAGGTAAATTTAGGTAAAATAAGTTTTTGTTTTACTATTGTTTTATTTTAAAGTTTTTTGCATGATGTGTTCACCTATAAAAGGTTGTACATTTAAATTTAATACCAGCTACCATAATTGTTAGATGGACTATGTACTGATGTCACAATTGTTGGTGATCCTAAATAAATAAATAAAATAAAAATTATATAGGCTTGTTACTAATTAAACGGCCTTGTTCGTGCAAAATCACAATAGACAACTTGTCCTCGACTAACCACCATCTTTAATACCACATGGCGACCTACAATATTATCACATGGCGACCCTGCTATGTTCCTGCCTGGAAGTAGAAAAGAAATGACCATTGCCAGTAACCTGCATAAGAAGATACGAATAAAATCACTCAAGCAAGAAGATGATTAATTATAGAAGAGACAAGTTATGGAAGAATGATGTTAGAACACTAGGAACCACACCCGAATACAAAGGGGTTTCAGAATGATTTACTTTGTATGGGTAACTAGAAAATTTTTTGATCGAATTCGACCATTGTTCCTAAAACATGAATTACACGAATTCAAATTCACCCAGCACATAAATAATTGTTGTGCATTTGTTATTAGAGCAATACAGAGTAAAAAAAAAGAATCTTTTTTGGTGGAAATTCCCTTAGTCGCCTGTTACGACACACGGATGAGACGACATGGTGGACTCTTTATGTGCCACACAGCAGAAAAATATACGGTCATCAATATTGTACATGTTATACACAAAAGTATAAGCATATCTAACACCAACTACCATTAGCGATTATTAACTGTTATCATTATGACCAAAACGTGGATAATTAGCATGCAGTTTGGTTGCAAACTGAACCGAGGGCTGGCATGCGTTTGACACTGACGCACGCCCCTGGCAGCGAGCCAACCGGCTTGCCGATAGTAAGTGACAACCGTAGAGCACGGCAGCGGAAGGATATAGACAGTGCTATTTACGACGAAAACGTGTCAATTTGTAGTCCATAAACATAAAACAGCTTCCGCTACCAAGCGACGAAATGCTGGAACAATATCCCTCTCCACACAAGAACTTTGATGTCGAACTTTTGTGCCAGTGTCTCCTCGTGGGTAATAGCTGAAAATCAGTGTTTTACTCTCTGAGCAATTATACACACTGAGCTATGACCCATTTGTACGGCTGTAGCACACACATGCTCTAATGTATCCTGATGTTACTTGGAACTTATGGTATGTGTGTGACTGGAGACACAAATAAACGATTTATGTATCTATCTATCAATTTATTAACAACCGCTATAGGTCTTACTAGTAAGTAAATAGCTCAAACCAGGGCTTATTTACCTAGCGGTTCATCTTTAAATCTAAATCAGCGTCAAACCCTATGATATCATCCAAATACACCAAATAACTGTGTTTAAAGCTGAATTATCTTTGAAACAACTGATTTTTTTTTAATAAACATGGCTAATAAGCTGTCCTCTCGTTTACTCGTAGTACTCGCAACATTTAATAACTGTGTTATAAGGTTCGGACTTACATCGTAAATTTAAAAATAATAATTAAATTTTTTATTTCATATTTGACATCTTATGTAAGAATATGAGGCAATAAATGATATGATATGACTAAGGATCAGCAAAACCAATGATTTTGGATCCCCCAGCAGCGTAGCTGGACACACCACAGAATGCATGGCCATCAAAATAAAAATAAAATAATATTTATATTAACAAAATGAAAATCAATAAGTCAATAAATATAAAAAGAGAAATCCAAGGTTGACAAAATGATAGTTCAATATCCTAAATTAGCCTCAGTTTCTTTCAGCTGACGGCACGTCTACAACACCAGAGATTATAGATATCTAGACAAGTTGCCAATACCGTATGACAGACATATATCATCCGCCTGTGGGGAACGGCCGGTGTGAAGACACCATGATGAATACGTGGTCGGAGATTTATACGAGGCACCTAAATTCCCCCCCGGAAAGCGAAAAACGGGACCGCTGAGGTAAGATTTTTGGAAAATTCCCAGGGGATTTTTTTAGGAACCTTAAAACCGGGATCGCTTCGGGTAAGCAGTCGCTAAGATAGGATTTTGGAAAACTCCTACAAAAAAAATAAATCTTACAGCATATTTTTTCGGGAACGGGTTTTTTGCGTATCCAATTTCTATTCAAAATCAAAATCAAAAATATTTTAATCAATGTAGGATACAAAAATATCACTTATTGAAAGTCAACATGTTATTTTTTTTTAAACTACATCGCTTCACAAGGTTTTATGGTTAGGGAGAAGAAGCGACAAGAAACTCCGCAACAACACATCTTTTCAATTAGTTTCAATCGTTTCAATTTATATCGAGATCCACGTTCCTAACGCTAGTGTAATATAAAATCAATGTGTAAGTACACATTGATATTTTTACGTGGCCTAAGTAGGCCACGTAAAAGAGTAGAGCCAAAGTCCTAAAAGGCGACTATGGGACTTTCCACCAAAAATCATTTATAGATTTGCACTTTTGATGACAACGAGCTCACCCCCTGTCACGTGTGCATTTCTGTATATTTTGTAAGATGAACCGTGGATGTTGTTTCAATCATTAAACTCTAATGTTTGGGGGTATCACTGATCACCACCTTTATGATAATGGTATGTATGTTATGTAAATATCATTTTGTCGATAGAGCACCTTGTGATTTCTCTTTTTACAAGCTTTTATTTAGTTTGCAATGTTCGTATGTAAGTTTTTTTTTATATGAGAGGGCGGCAAACGAGCATGCGGGTCACCTGATGGAAAGCAATCACCGCCGCCCATGGACACCCGCAACACCAAAAGGGTCACAGATGTTTTGCCGGCCTTTGAGGAAGGTGTAGGCTCGTTTATTGAAGGTTCCAATGTCGTACTCGTTCGGGAATACCGCTGCCGGAAGTCCGTTCCGCAGGGTGGTCATACGTGGTAAGAAGTCTCTTGAGAAACGTACAGTGGTAGACTTCCACTCATCCAGGTGATGTGGATGGAAATTTAATTTTCGGCGAGAAGTGTATCGGTTAAATTGAGCAGCGGGTATTAGCTGGACCAGTTCTTCAGAACACTCCCCATGAAATATGCGATAGAGAATGCAGAGGGACGCGACGTCTCTTCGCAACGCAAGTAATTTGCAAAACATTCAACCACTGAGCTGAACTTTGGCATATTTAATTTTAGTTTGGTGACAATGTAATATATTATTGTACCATCAATATATTTACAGAATATATATTAACTTATTTATGAACAATGAATTTTGTACATATTTACAAAAACGAAATAGTAAATACACATTTACAAATAGAAAATTTGTCCCAGATCTTGCCGAAACGGAAGGGTGTCTAAGAGGCTAAGTGCGTTTCCTCTTTGGACTTGTCCCAGATCTTGCTGAAACCCCCGTTTCCTCTTTGAACAGCCAGACTTAGCCTCTGAGCGAAATAGAAGCCATCCTTCCGATCATTTGAAGCTTCGATCACACGCTCAGATATCTCTCGAAAAAGAGTATCATCATGATTTGATGGCAAATGCCAAGATTGTCGAATTTGAGCTAGTTTGTTTTGTTGCAATGAGCACTTTCCATAACACATGATAACGAGGGTATGAAGATGGAGCTAGAACTCTGAGATGGATTTTATGTTACTCGTATTTGTACTAGAATATGTGATACTTAATCATGATGGTAAAGGAGAAGGGATGCCTGTTAGCCCCAGTTGAGAACCGAAGAGGAAAAATGATAGGTCACTTGATACGACACGGTATTTTTTTGAAGAACCTCATTTAGAGAAAGATTAAAGGAAAGAGAGGAAGGGGAAGACCTAGGCGTAATTACTTTGACCAAGTGAGAGAAAAGGTGAATGTCGTGTCGTACCAAGGGGTTAAAACGAGGGCGGAAAGTAGAGAGACGTGGTCATTACTACACCGACAAGAGCATAGCTCTTAAATTGAAGAAGAATCATGATGCAATATTAAAAACTTGTTTTTAAAGATATATGTAATAATTTAGAACTTTACTTATTATTATGTTCATTGCAGCATATTTAGTGAGGTGAACCGTGGATGTTATTTCAACTCTATGTATGTAAATTAAATAATGTAGATTACAGTAATATTACAAAATTTAATTATACCTATTAAAGTGCACAGTTATGTCATTGTTTGTTGATGCTACGTTACTTATCCGGACAACATCTGTCCATCTTTCAACATTAATAGTGATGTGACTGTGATGTGATTACTGTGATGCCTGTGGGCGAGCATTCGGCACGTGCGGCGGAATAGCGATGGGCATAATTAATAGATGCTCCCTCTAACCATTCGGTGCGGTGTCGAGGACGCCGCTCACACCGAAACCTAATGAATTTGCGAATATTAAATGCAAATAGGCAGAAGCGTAACTCATGCGGCTGTGAACATTTATCAAGAACATTTATCAGTTGTAAATGCTAGTAGTTGTCGATTAACGAAGTTAAGCAATTTCTAGCGGGCTGAGTGATTCAAATGATGGGTCAAAGAATTTAGTTGTGAATATTTGTTTTACCGCTGAGAGTTTTGTGTTAAATGGGTACTAGAATTTATTCTAGAATTGCTATCTATTTGCTACTAGTTATATTTTTGTAGTGTAGTAAACCAGTGTATACGAAACTGAGACTTTAATACATGTCGCAGATAGCGATAAATTGGCAATGGGGTTCATTATTCGAGCGGTCAACTGACAATCATAATACGCGGTTTGCTGTGGGAACTAAACTTGGTGACGCTGGTATCGCCGGAGGCGGCGCCGTGGCGGCGTTAACGGTGGCATAAGGTCTGGACATCGAGAGTGACACACACTTTGCTACGAGCCTTCAAAGGAGTCGGAGCTCCACTGAACACATCCGCGACTGTGAGTGATTTGATTATTATCACCGACGCTGGGAAGAATCCGGTGAGTCGTTAGCTAATAAGAAGTTGATTATGGAATTCGAGCAAGGAGGAACTATAGACAAGGTACGGTTGAGTTCTACAGAGTGCACGCCAGGGCCAAGTTGTATGGCACGAGGGGCGTGCACATGTTTTCTCTTCAACAGAAAGCATCTCAGGTTTCATGGTCATAATCGAATGTGAATGCGTTGTCGATTCGCCTATAGTAGTTTGCAATAAGATCGCCTTTGCCCGAGCCACCCTTTACCACGCGACTGGCACCGTCTCGGTCGCTAGCAACGCCCACCATCCCCCGAACCCATCTACGATATACATAATACCATTATATTATATTTACTATATACTTCTAGTAACTCTGTGACCTTCCTGTAGAACAATGACGCCACCAGCCACATCCTGACATCAAAATGGCTGGTCAATTTTTTTACAAATTTTTAAAAATATATCATAGATAGCAATTATTTAGGAAAGGTAGCAAATACTCGCAAATATTCTTGAATAAACTCTTAAATGCCAGATGTCACATGTACCAACCATTCTGAGGCGAACAGCAAAGTCATCGCGCTTCACTTGCAACTTTTAGATTTTCGTCAATGTCGCTGCGGTGTGACAGTCTCCCTATTAATTAAAGCGGACAACATCGATTTCTACGTCTCGATGCTATCAATGTTCCTAAATGCTAGAGTTGAATTCTAACTGCGGTTTACTAATGCGGCTACGTATTTAACTGACCACGATATAATCTAATGGCTCCCAAGTATCTACGGTGTATTATTCAACCTCACGAAACCATAGTATATTCCGGCGTCAGTTTTTCTGAAATGCTACAATATGGGGTTCTCCAAGAGCAGGGTGAATAGCCTTTTACTGAGATCGCGTCTGATCTGGGGTTGTTAGAAACTCGGGTGGCTACATCAAGGGTCGCAGGTTCGAATCCACTTAGGGGCATATGTTTAGTCTAGTTTAGTCTAGTCTGGTCTGGTCTGGTCCGGTCCGGTCCGGTCCGGTCTGGTCTGGTCTGGTCTGGTCTGGTCTGGTCTGGTCTAGTCCGGTCTAGTTCGGTCTAATATGGTCTGGTCTGATCTAGTCTGGTCGGGCCTGGTGTAGTCTGGAATAGTCTGGTCAAGTTTAGTTTATTTATTAACAAAATTATACACATATAATATGAAGAATTTGATAAATTGATACTTTAGATAACTAATTGTCGATTAAACGTGAATTCGGTGGACAGTTATTCTGTGATTTTCTGTGAAATTCGAAAAGATTTTCGATTAACAGCTGTTCGATGATATAAAAAGGTATGAATAGATGATTATGTGAATCAAAAAATTAGTTTTATGGCCGAAATCCATACTAACCAAAAACCAACCATAAAAATCTCTTTGCTCCAAAGTTGGCTTTTTACTATTACGCGTCACAATACTTGTAAAAGTCTACATTAAACCTTTAGGTAACCCCCGAGAAAACAAATCCCAACTAATATTATAAATGCGAAGTTTGTTTATGTATGTCTGTATATTTGTTACCCCTTCACGACTAAACGGCTGGACGGATTTTGATAAAATTTGGTTGGTAGATAGATTAGGACCTGGATTAACATATAGACAATTTTTTTTTTTGCTGAATCGATTTTGAATAAATTTTCCACGCGAACGAAGTCGCGGGCAACAGCTAGTGATTATACATATAATCCAGATTAAACCAAAAATCTTCGAAACTGTTTAAACGATTTTCAACAAACCAGGATAATAGCTTGCCCCCCTCGTTTAATCTTTAATATTAGGTCCTTACCTATGAAATTGACGTTTTGTATGAATAATTTCATTAAGACTGTTTTCTCCATACAAACATTTTTGATTTTTCTTTGGGAACGGCAAATCCAAATTTAGCTAAACTTTGTGTGTATTATCGGATAACATTAAGTTAAGTGTATGCAGCGTTAATTTTTAAAAGTAACCGCTTTATAAAAGTTCCAGCGAATCTAAGAAATGAAATGATTATGGGAAGCACATGAAAAGAGCTCTGTTCAAATTTTTTTTTATTATGTGATTTAGCCCAGACATTAAAAAATATTTCATGTGAAACCTTGAAATAATATTCCATTTTCCACGCATTACTGAGTGAGGTGAGATACATCCAGACAACTACTGGACATACATACTCCTGTGAAACACATAACACCCGTCGTTTTTCGTCGGGGGTTAAAATAAGTCTAAGTACTCACTCGCTAGGCCTGGTGAGGCCATAATACCGGTGCTCCGTGTAGAAGAGGCCTGCGCCCACGTTCCTCGCTAGCTCATAAGCAAGCCCACCCTGGACCCAGCCGGGTGAGATCGCCCACTCTCCACCCACGAAGATCACTATATGATTGTTGCTGAAGGCATTATTGTAGAGGTATCGCTGAAAGAATTAAATAAAGAATATAGAAAGAATAAAGAAAAAATAAACAAAAAAAATAAAGAATTTCATTTCATATTTAGTAACGTCATGACCTTTATCCCAAATGGGTGGTTAAAGATATTCCAAACAAGCGCCGAAACGGCTGAGCCAATATGAAAACGATATTTAATTTTTGGAAGCTGGTAATTGTGAGATAGTTTTAAGCCATGTTTGATGAAAATCGGTTCAGCCGTTTCGAAAATGTTTATTCGTCTTTTAAGTCGGTTTATTTACCTAGATCATATTTGTATAGTTTGTCCGGGTTTTTCTAAATTTACAATTTAAAGTTATTCTCCAGAATATGTTGGTTTATAATATAATGTCAAATTAAACAGCTTATTTCGCATTATCATAATGGCATATTGATCGTAAAAACTATGGATTAGTGTCAAGGGATATAAAATTGTATATCGACTTACACTTCTGCGAAGAACGGTTCGTTAATGCAGAGTATATTACGGGGTTTCTGTTTGTTAAAAATGTTGGTGAGGAACAAACTCCGCAATGTATTAGGAAAGGGAAACGTGCTTCGGCGATGCATTCTTCGGAGAAATTCGGAGGTGAGGGGCACAACAATATCTCAGGCTGTGCTTTTGCAAAATGTTGAATAAAATTTAATCATATTATCATTAAATAAACATTCAATATTGTCTTACATTTCTAAGTTATCGTGATTAACACTAATATTGTTTCCAATTAAGTCGTATACGTATCTTATCGTTTCATAAGTGTGATATTTTAGCATTATTTGTCGAATAATGAAAATGTTAGGACCTTCATTCCGTATCGTAATCCGTTGACAAAGATTACCATGTTGGTGTCGCACTCTGAACCTGACTGACTTGAGTTCGCGTCGGAATTCCAAATTCAATTAGAGCATTGTTTAGTGACACGAAGCGAAGTCACCGACATAGCCTATAGAGGATCGAGGAGAGGCAAGTTTGCAGGGCAACAACTTGAAGAACTGATGACCGGTAGGGTATTAAGTTCTCGAGTGGAGATCTCCAGCAGGGTACATGTTTAAGTACTCGGTTTGGTTGGTGGTAGAGCATTTTAAATGTCCGCCTGGCTAGCTATCACCATCTTATCAAAATTTGCCGCCAAGCTGCAATGTTAATAGCATTGTTGTGTTCCGGTTGTCAGAGATAAGATAGCCAGTCCTCCAAATGTTTCGGGGTTTCCGGGTCAGTACGCTTCCACCGTCGACCTCATCGTACTTAACATCAGGTGTGATTGAGGTCAAGTACGAACCCGTCGTACAAAAAAAAACAAATCAGATGTTATAACATTAGCGAAGTTTCAACATGTATCGCCAGTAGCGGTTGGCATGCAAAAATTACTAATCACAATTATATACATAATTAATTACACAATTAGTCACAATTATCCGAAAATTATTGTATCATTTGAATAAATACTACTAAGTTATTACCTAATTAAGTATGTACATGAAACAACAAATTTATAAAACACAATTGAAAATACCTATATCTTATAGAAAAAATACCCCGTCCAAGTCACTTCCGTGAGGCATAGTACCTAGTACGCTAGCGCTATTGCCCCGCTGAATGCATGCTCAGCTGCTGAGCAAAGTAGGCACCACACTCTCTAGACACTCTCTCTCACATCTCTAGAGGCGTGGACCAGTCTAACGGATAAATCCTTTACAAATTATTTCGTGTCAGAAGACCACGGGCCCAATGTCTCCACTGCAAGCGCCGCAAACTCGTGGTTTACAGAGATTGACGCATATTTACGGCGCTTGTTACTTTCAGCTCGTTCAGCCGCGGTTCCAGCTCTTTGCGCAGTTCCTTGTATATGGGACGGTGCCAAAGTATCCGCACAAGTTGCGTCCCATACCAAGGTGCGCCCCAAAGACCAGGGTACTAAGGTGGCTCCATCAGGTCTTTTCCCGTCGTCCCTGAATAAGCCACAATGCTCCAGAGACCTGGGACCGCTGCAGTGGCGAGAGCGCGTCTAATTAAATTAATTAATCATTACCTAATTGTATACATTCAATATTAAATTCTTTGAATTATTCTATTATTCGATTCTATTGTTACAATTCCAAAGTTTACGTGCATGCATGTCATTTCGATGTTATTTCATTATCACGACGGATTTCTGACACACACAAGATGTGTCATGTAGGCCACTTTTTAAAACACTAAATATCCTACCGCTGTCCTGCTTATATATATTTGAAATGGCAAAATTTATGAAGCAAAATCATAAAAAATATTATAAACAGGCTAAGGATGTGGTACAAATAAATACTCGGTACCATGAAAAAATAATAATTAACAAGATTCCCAAATCCACGCGGTTTCAAAAAAACTGCTATTTCATGGGTAAACTAATATATAATAGCATTCCGACACATCTCAAGGATCAAGCATTCAATAGCTTTAAAAGGAACTTACAAATGTGGCTTCTGCAATACTCGTTTTATTCCATTAAAGAGTTCTTGGATCACAAGGACAAATTAAATGCATGCTTGCATGCATTTCTTGATTTCTTGATGTCAAAATTGGATATTGTCAAATATCTGCATGTCATTATAATGACTGAACTAGGAGGATCTTATTGTAATAACTCCTAATGTAATGTACCCTATTCAAGAGCAAACAAATCATATTCTATTCTATTCTATTCTGATTTAAAGTCGTCAAACATGAAATCGCGCTCCTTATTCTCGCAATCCCACAAAATATGATGTGCCGATTGCTCTACATCTCCACATTCACAATTAGGAGATTCGGCCTGTCTCATCAAAAACAGTTTAGTGACTGTGCCCCAAAAGTGGGGACTTGTCAGTCACTTACCATAGGAAACGTGTCAGTATTGGAAGCGTCGAAGTGGTTCAGCCTGACGTCGACGTACCCCTCGATGGGGTCGCGCGAGGTGGGGGAAGCAGGTACGGGGGGAGGTGGCTCCAGGTCTAGGAGCGCTAGCGCTGCTGGCAGGAGAGTTAACCCTGGAATATAGGAAATGGTGATTTAATTAATATAAACTATAACTTTTCACGCCTATACGGCTGCAGGGATTTGGATGAAATTTGGTGAATAAACAGATTAGGTCCTGGATTAATATATTGGCAAATTTTTTTGCTGAACCGATTTTGGTAAAATCATCCACGCGGACGAAGTCGAGGGCGGAAATACACATAATTTAAGGTAAATATAGAAGCTTAATACTATGGAAGATTCCAACTAATATTATATTTTTTAAAATTTTTTTATTCTTATTTTCTCCTCTTTTGAGGGTATTATCTTATCATGCGGGCCGTAGTTAAGCATGATAAGGGATAACCGAGTTATGGTACGCGATTGTCAGTTAAAGTGACGTTAAAAATTTCCTAGCAATTCGCCATGTATTTAGAATTGTGACTTTTTGCAATATTATTATACCTAATATAATAATTAATAATCCAACTAATAATAATAATTAATTTAATATTATAAATGCGAAAGTTTGTGTGTGTGTGTGTGTGTGTGTGTGTGTGTGTGTGTGTGTGTGTGTGTGTGTGTGTGTGTGTGTGTGTGTGCGTGTGTGTATGATTTGTTACCACTTCACGCCTAAACAAGCCTAAACAGCTGGACAGATATAGTTGAAATTTGGTTGGTAGACACATTAGGACCTGGATTTGATCTGATACTACCTTTTATCTCGGATATGTGTCTGATTCCTGTAGGATTGGTATTATTTGTGGGATTGCTTTTAAGTTAGAGTGACGCATTTTGTAGTAGAACGAATGCTACTCAGACGAAATCGCGGTTACCAGTGTGCGTAGTGTGAGTTTTGTCTCGTTCGTAACTTTACCATCGCGTTCGCGTTTACGCAAAAAGTATCTATTTAAAAAAATTTTTGCAAACTATCCGCTAGAGGCGCTGCATATTTCTTCATACAAATCGTCATGTAAACGTGAACGCGGTAGTAAAGTTAAGTCGAAACAAAACTCACACTCCGCCCTCTGCTAGTTTATTAAAATATTTGCTTTATGAGAGTATGGTTTCCGTTTATGTACTCATGTTATGGTGTCTGTAATAGGAAGTACCTGTTTCACAGATCACCAGGCTTCCACTCCTCGGGAACCGCAAGATATAACGGATCATATAGGCATATTCTTGCAGGTCACATAAGTCGTCTCCGCAAAGTCAGTAATTCATTCAAGGGTTATGTATACGCTTTTTCAATAAGTTTCCAGTTTGATATACAAAATCTTACTCTCAATAAATTTAAAGTTACTATAAAACAGAAACTTATTAACAAAGCATATTATAAAATGTCAGACTATTTAGATGATAATCATCCCTGGACATAATCAGATCGTTCGCATGCCAGGCTATTTCACAATTAATAATGAAATATAAAAACCTTTGTGTAAAATCAAAGCCTGATTTTAAAAGAGTAACCCTTCGAGTTTCTTGCTTGTTCTTCTCAGGCGAAAATTGCATTTTGAACAAGCAGTAGCTTAAAAAATGTAAAATTGACTATTTTAAGTGTACTCTGTGTACCTACAAAATAAAGCACCTTTGACTTTGGATTAGTTTTTTTTTTAATTTTAATATTAAGATAAAAAATGTGACCTTTTCAAGTGATAGTCTTTATCCTACGAAATAAATATTTTTTTGACTGAACTGAAACAATCTGATTATGTCCAGGGATGATTATCATCTTTATAATATAATGGCGGATGCGCCTGCGCCACGAGTGATTTGTGAAATATTACTGTAAGGCTCACGAAAAACGGTCACTTTTTGATTGGCCTTCTCTGCCGGACCACACCACTCAAAACACTTAGGTATATACTTACAAAAAATCATTGTTCCTTTGTTCCTTAACATCCTAAACAACTATAAATAGTTAATATATACACTATTATTTATTGCTCGCTCCTGGACTCAACACCACCGAATTTAAATGAGTACGATAACATAAATATGTTAATCTTTATCGTCTGATATAAATATATGTAAATATATTATATATAATCGATGGCGTTATGAAGAAATGTTGTAATCCTATCTTTGACACATTTGATGGTAAGGTTTTTTTTTATACACAACGGGTTGGTACTTGACCTCAATCACACCTGATGTTAAGTGAAGATGAGGTCGAAGATGGAAACGTACTGACCCGGAAACCCCAACACATTTGGGGAACTGGCTAGCTGGCTCTTATCTTTGACAACAGGAACACAACAATGCTATTAACATTGCTGCTTGGCGGCAGATTTAGATAAGATGGTGGTAGCTAGCCAGGCGGACATTTAAAATGCCCTACCACCAACCAAACCGAGTACTTAAACATGTACCCCGATGGGGATTGAACCCGCGACCTCCGAATCGTAAGCCCAATGTTGTTTACATTGAGCCACGAAGGCGGTTAACACGCTTAAGCCACATGGTCCCACGTGGATTGAGGTCAAGTACCAACCCGTTGTAAATCTGCCGCCAAGCAGCAATGTAATAGCATTGTTGTGTTCCGGTTGTCAGACAGTCTCCCCATGTTGGTGTTTCCGGGTCAGTACGCTACCATCTTCGATCTCATCTTCACTTAACATCAGGTGTGATTGAGGTTAAATACCAACCGTTGTGCATAAAAAAATTAGTAAAAAATTAATTTCGGATGATAGGAACCTATGAATCCCGCCAGTCGCATATCAGTCTCCGGTCGGCGCGTGCGTCGATGATGGTTTTGAAAAAATAAAAATAAACTAACTATGCCAATTATTTCTATTTCACTTCTAAACAATTTACTAAATAGATTTTTTACTGTAAAAAAATTGGGCATATTTGGAAGTGAAATGGAAGTTATTGGCATAGTTCGTTTATTTTTATTTTATACTACTTTCCCGACACTTGCAACCTTGGGATCTTCTAGTCTAGAGTGAATAGGCATTTACTGGGTGCGCGTGATACATCTTCGGCTACATCGTCACTTTCCATCGGGTGAGATTGTAGTCAAACGCGAAACCAGTTTTTAATAAAAAAAAAATACCAATCATCTAGTCCAAAGCTTATACTATGGATACCTGATAACCGATAAACATATATATAAATATTTATATAAACATTCATGACTCGGGAATAAATGTTCGTATTCATCACACAAACATTTACCCCTCGCGGGATTCGAACCCGCAACTCTCTGACAGGGTCACTATCCACTACACCAACCGGTCGTCACACACAGTCATAAACATATAAACAAGGTTTTCATTTCAAATGAATTATAACTATACCTCAAAATAATAATATTTCATAGATACGCCGTTATCCAATCAGTCCTATATCAA
Organism: Oegoconia quadripuncta; assembly: GCA_949316235.1. Lineage (NCBI taxonomy): Eukaryota > Metazoa > Arthropoda > Insecta > Lepidoptera > Autostichidae > Oegoconia > Oegoconia quadripuncta. The sequence continues at coordinate 13,150,502 of OX438746.1, forward strand.
CGATACAAACTAATCAGATAGGTATACTTAATAATTAGAGCCAAATCGCGTTGAGAATCTTATCATTTAGGACTTACTGTGGTGACGCCTCTATCCCTTCATAGTTGTAATTAGAGCTGCCAAAAACGTTGAAATATTCGGCGTTTCAAGTGGGCGTGCGTGGCCAAATCCGAAATTATGGCCCGTATATCAGAATGTTGCTCAAGCATAGGCCCCTGCTTGAGCATAGTTAGAAAGAGCTGCCGATATAAAAGTACCAATTATATCACATCCACTTGCAAAATTACTTTACATCTGTTCACACATAAAAACTATGTTTCATAAATAAACCACTCACACACACTCACACTCACACACACACACACACACACACACACACACACACACACACACACACACACACACACACACACACACACACACACACACACACACACACATCCTGATATTATCAAAAACTACCTGGTTAAAACTTTTTAATTTTTCTAGTTAATATAATTCTTATCCTTTCCGTTAAATGTAACTAACTCATTGTTCCTTACTTATGTCATTTTCTCGCTGTCTGAGCTGTACGTCCGGGAAGTACGTCTGGGGTACTGGTGTCCTAAAGCACAGGCTACCGCCTATTTTAGTTTGCTTTAGGTATAGTATAGGAATTTAGTTATAAAACCAACAATATTAAATTAAAGTTACCACTGTGCACTTCATTGCGTTGTAGAAGATGCTAAGATCGTCTAAAACTATTTTCTAAATAATTATTTAGAATTAATCAATAGCTACTGTATATTTTCTACAAATAGTTTATTGAATCGTGATATTTGCCCGTCGGTGAAATTTTTCATAATTGTAAAGATGTTATTGCTCGATTTACAGGGGTTCTAAGTTTCTCCGACGCACTGTAAGTTCATCATTTAAGTAAATAAGTTCCCTATTAGCGATACTATCGAATGGTGTAATAATACAGTTCTTTTTCAAAATCAACGGGTTCGATTCTTGGCTAGGAATATTGATTTTTAAAAAATCCAATGATGCAGATAGTTTTCATCAAAATCGAGCCCATTTCAATAAGGGCGCCACTGGACGGAATAAACTTTTTTAAAGACGCAACAATGGTGTCGATACGGATGTACACCAACTAAACTAAAACCAGTTTTGGAATGGTGCCGTCGCATCGTGCTGTTCCAAGGAGAAAGGGACAGTACTACTTTAAAACTGGTTTTAGTTTAGTTGATGTACATCCGATCGACACCAGTATCTCCAGTGTTAACATAAGTACATCTCAATCTTGAGATCGTTTTATAAATGCGAGTCTAGGAGCCCATTCAGCCGGTTTCCTAGAAGCAGCATTCCTTTCTACTCCATTTATGCAGCCACCTGGCACTGTGATGTTTTCATTGCTCGCCCAGCCACACGTGCAGGTCACGTGTTGTCTGAATCACTAGTACGTGCCCGTGAGAGAGAAACATGTACTGGATGTGGCTTCGGCGAGCGTGGTCGGTGAGCGAATGTCAGGTAAACGAACATTCGATATCTATATGAAAAACAAACTTGGAAAAGTGTTAAGGTTGAAAAATTTTATAGCACTAGCTGACGACCGCGACTTAGCCCGTATAGACTTAGTTCCAGTAACTGAAAAGAGACTGAGCGATAAATGACAATATTGTTTTTGTTTTTCACGTTCCCTTGAAAATTTCCCGCCTCCGTGGCTCAATGTAAACAACATTGGGCTTACGTTTCGGAGGTCGCGGGTTCGATCCCCAGTGGGGTACATGTTTAAGTACTCGGTTTGGTTGGTGGTAGGACATTTTAAAGGTCCGCCTGGTTAAATACCACCATCTTATCTAAATCTGCCGCCAAGCAGCAATGTTAATACATAGCATGGTTGTGTTCCGGTTGTCAGTGATAAGATAGCCAGTCCTCCAAATGTGTTGGGGTTTCCGGGTCAGTACGCTTCCACCTGATCTTCACTTAACATCAGGTGTGATTGAGGTCAAGTACCAAACCGTTGTGCATAAAAAAAATCCCATATTTCCCGTTCCCGTGGAAATTATACCTGTCTGTTTTATGGTTGACTTAAGGAGCGTCTGTGGCTCATCGGTTAAGACGCGGTCTCCCAACTTGGGAGATCCGGGTTCGATGACTTTTTGAATTTAATTTAATTACTTATGTGCATTTATCCGACTGCTCTTAAACAGTGAAGGAAAACATTGTGAGGAAACCTGCATGCCTGGGAAATAAAAATTCAAAGGCATATGAAGTTCTCAACCCGTATCGGGCCAATGTAAGGTGGACTACGGCCCATATTCCCTTCATATACGAGGGAAGGGGTACATCCCTGCAGTGGGCTGTTTACGGCCTGATGATGACGATATTAACCGAGAAAATATAAAAAAACCTTTTTGATTTTGGCGTAAAAAAGACATACAAAGATGATTAGATATGTATTAACAGGGTATAATAATCTTATTAATAAATCTCCTTGAAAAAACATAGCGCCATCTAGTTCTACATTAAGCAACTAGGCTTGCACAGTACAAGCCTATATCACATGTTTCATAAACTACACGAATACATGTTTTCGTTTAAAGTGTAAATATCGACAACAGTCTTCAACATACAAACATGCATTTGCCTCTAGCGCGACTCGATCCCGGGACCTCTAGCCATAGCGGTCAAAATTAACTCGATTATTTCGTAAATTATAAAAATAACATTTGAAAACGTCATGACATATAATTGGTGTAGTGGTTAGCAACTCTGACCACTATACCAAAAGGTTGCGGGTTCAAATCCCGCTAGGGCTCTATGTTTGTGTGATGAATACGGACATGTGTACCCGAGTTATGGATGTTTTCATTTATAATAAGTATTTATTTACAAAAAACATGTATTTATGTAGTATATCAACCATCTGGTATCCACAACACAAGCCTATAGTTGCTTACTGTGGAATTAGATGGTGCTGTGTGTATGTCTAAGGCTATTATTATATAATTACAATTATCGCTCATGAATGAGCGATAATTGTATTATTGTGAACAAGGTAGTCTGCCCAGAGAAGAACGATCAAGAAATTCAGGGGTTGCTCTTTCTAAATAAGTATTTTTACAACTTATGATTCGACTTAGAAAAAAAAAGAAAATAATAGACTGGATATCGCCGAGCGGTTCATGTTCATGCATTCTTATCGTTGGTACATAGTTTCAATTTATCGGTAGTTTTAAATTTATTGAAAAGCAAATTTTGAATGTCTACCGGAACCTTTTATTTTTATTTTATTTTCTTGGGAAAACCAACAGCTGTTTTACAACCTTATTATAAAAGCGTGTACATTGTCCCTTGAATTGTTTAAACATTACAGTACATTAAGTTTACGTAAATATATTGCGATGCCAATATTAATATTCTTAATTCTGCCAAAAAAAAATAATAAATTGATTTCTTTAAATTTATTCATCAGAGATACTCTGGAGCCCAGCTTGTAGATCGCTCGAACTGCTCGCTTCTGCAGAACATAAAATTTTTCAATCCATATCAAAATGTGCTAAAATACATGTCGCATAAAATTATAATCACAATTCACTACACAAATGTCACGTAGTAGTAGAGTTACGTGCTTACTATGTATAGTGTTGCCAATCGTAGAAAAAATAGTTCGGTATAATTCGGTAATTTTATGATATCTTAGATGAAAATCGGTAGATTTACATTCAACTTTAATTTCCACTAAAACAACTCTTCATCTTCACTTTCATCTTACCTAAGTTTTGATTTAAATCTAAAGAATAATGTTTCGACGTAACCAAAAAAAAAAATCAAAAAAAAATTATTTCGTAGGATAAAAATTATCACTTGAAAACGTCACATTTCTTTATTGACGTTATTGCTCATTCGCAAAGCAGATTCCCCAGAGAAGAAGAAACCCATATCTTTATATAAACAACACCCACGCAAAGAGGCGGGTTGGTTCTATTCTTTTTACCTCAGGGAAACAAACAGCAAACAATTATGTAAAATGGAATAGTTAAATACAATTTGAGTATATAATGCTTGCAGTAAAACAGAGACGTCAACATAATTCCGCTTAATCTGAAACACACATAGTTTGTGTGTTGTCTTTGTTTATGTCTGAAGAAATTCCCACGTTTCTCCTGCTATTGTTTCATTGTTGATATTATGTGAAAAGAAAAGAATAAAACATTACTACACACTTTGTATTTCATGAGGCAGTTGATTTTCGTCTCAGTTTTATAATCTCCGACTCAAAAAGAGGGGTGTTATTAGTTTGACCGCTATGTGTGTGTCTGTCTGTGACACCGTAGCTCTTAAACGGGTGAACCAGTATGGATTCGATTTTTTTTATTTGAAAGCAAGTTTTTTTTTTATATTTTGTCGGTTTTGTTATAATTGGTAGAATTGGTAGATTTTTCTTCGATAGACAGACTTGTCGGTAGGTAGTCCAAACAATCAATTATGTTTTATTTTCTCATTTAAAATTTACACTTGAAAATTGACAGTTTTTTGAAGATACCACGCGTTCGGAGTTTACAGTCCTCCGCTGAGAAGAACACCAAGAACCTAAATGGTTGTTCTTTTTTAAATGTTCGCTTGGTATACTCCATTGTAACTTGACAACCAAGCGGCTAGTTCTATAGCATTTATATCGCTCAAGTATTGGTTTATTTTATAATAGCCCTTCGGGCACCATGTGTGTTTAAAAGTTTTATATTTATTAAAGGCCACGTGATTTTTAACAACAGTAACATTGGTGTCGATTCGGGTGTACACCAACTAAACTAAAACCAGTTTTGGAGTGGTGCCGTCGCATCGTACTGCTCCAGGGAGAAAGAGACAGTACTACTTTAAAACTGGTTTTAGTTTAGTTAGTGTAAATCCGAATCGACACGATTATCATTAAAAAAATCGGGTAAATACCGATAAATTGGTATCATTGGCAACACTGATTGACTACTACGTAGCAAGCGTGTGATGAATCAACTATAGGTATGGGCGCTTTCGCAAATGTCTGAGCGGTGAATAATGTGGGTGATTCATATAGTACGCGTATAAGGAAACCGTTTGTGTATACGGTACTTTGTTTGAACCGCCTCCTTTTAATGGGTTCAATTATATGTCACTAGCTCTCCGCCCACGTCTTTGCCTGCGTATGGAATAGCTTCGTCGCGGATATTATTAATTTGGTTATCCCGCGCGAAGTAATCACTTTATCGGGGTAAATTATATCCTATATCTTAATACGGAGCATATTCTACCTATATACCAAATTTCATCCAAATCTGTTCATCCGTTTCGCCGTGATTGAGCAACAAACGACGAAATATCTAAAATTTCGAATTTATAATATTTTATTAATATATAAATTAGATTGGGAACTAGTAAATAGCAGGTTACCTTCAAAAGCCATCTTCAAGCACTGAGGTATTTTGGACGAGAAAACTTTGCTCAGTTTTCCGAACGCTCACCGCCTCCATGCTCAATGTCAACAACATTGGCTTTACGATTCGGAGGTCGTGGGTTCGATCCCCAGCGGGGTACATGTTTAAGTACTCGGTTTGGTTGGTGGTAGGGCATTTTAAATGTCCGCCTGGCTAGCTACCACCATATTATCTAAATCTGCCGCCAAGCAGCAATGATTATAGCATTGTTGTGTTCCGGTTGTCAGAGATAAGATAACCAGACCCCCAAATGTGTTGGGGTTTCCGAGTCAGTACGCTTCCACCTTTGACCTTATCTTCACTTAACATCAGGTGTAATTGAGGTCAGGTACGAACCCGCTGTTCATAAAAAAAATCAGTAGCTTAAAAAATTTGTGGTCTGTGTACCCAAAAATAAAGCCTTTACGACTTTGACTATCCAGTTATTTAGAAAAAAAGCCAATGAACCAATAGGAAGTGTTTGTAACGAGATTGTGTAGGATTTGAAATCACCATGTAAAAGTGGAGTAGGCAGGTACAGTCGACTCCAAATGTATACGTCAAAGTTACGAAACATTACGGATATCGGACGACCTGTTTGGTGTAGTGGTTAGAAATTCTGTTGCTATACCAAAAGGTCGCGGGTTCGAATCAGGCTAGAGGCATATATTTGTATGATGAATACGGACATGTGTACCCGATTTATTAAAAAAATAAATAAAAGGCAAAGGAAGCAAATTATATTCTTCCCTCTTTACAAGCATTCACAATAATTGTGCTAATTATTGGCGCGTCTACACGGGAAGTGTTACCATGTTCTTTCTTGATACATTTTATTCAAATACATGTCATAAATTGTTAAATTTTGTAAGACTCTATTGGTCCAAAATAAACTATTTGGTATTTGTAATTAAAGAAATAATTTTATTCTTTATTTACTGAAAAGTCAATATTAATATACTTTTTCGGTCGGTCTAGCGTCGGTAGCTTAGTGGAGGAGTCTCCTAACTTCGAACCCCATGTTCGATACCTAGGCAGGTAAATGTAGCAATGAGTTTTTAAATGTGATTTAATTACTTATGTGCATTTATCCGACGGTGAAGGAAAACATCGCGAGGAAAACTACATGCCTGAGAAATTAAAAAAAAAATTCGAAGACCATTTGAGGGAAGGTCTATCTAGCTGAGTGTACAGCACAACACAATACACATGACATCGTGAGAGAATTCCATAAAAATGTAGTTGGGTCGCTTCCGCATACAGCGACGGAATAGTTGTAAATCTGCACGTACGAGTGTATTATTACATCAGTTATGCTATATCTATTACATTGAATATTTTGCATGTCACACGAATTACGTGGCAAATGGCAATTGCGTGTTTAATGTCGTATCAACCTACATTCATGTAATAGTTATTTACCTATAAGTAAATAATATATTTTTTTTTATGCACGACGGGCTCGTACTTGACGTTAAGTGACTACTGATGTTAAGTGAAGATGAGGTCGAACCCGGAAACCCCAACACATTTAGGGACCTGGCTATCTTATCTCTGACAACCGGAACACCAAAATGCTATTAACATTGCTGTTTGGCGGCAGATTTAGATAAGATGGTGGTAGCTAGCCAGGCGGACATTTAATGTGCCCTACCACCAACCAAACCGAGTACTTAAAACATGTACCCCGCTGGGGATCGAACCCGCAACCTCCGAATCGTAAACCCAATGTTGTTTATATTCAGCCACGGAGGCGGTTAAACGGGTGCCATTTTTAAACTCCCTCTTACATACTCATTCCTTATTTTATCCATCCTCGTCACTCCACTCATCCATCTCAACATTCTCATCTCTGCTGCATGCAATTTTCTTTCATCCATATATTACAACAGGTCTTATTACGGATTTATAGATTTTGCCGATTTTTTCAAATCAAATCAAATCAAAATATTTTATTTCACAGGATAAAATTATCACTTGAATACGTCACTATTAATATTAATATTACATTTAAATTTTTAAATTTACTGCTCATTCACAAAGCTGAATTTTGAAAGTTGAAAGACAGAAAAGTTAAAAGAAAACCGTTAGCTTGGCATGGACTGGTCATGTTATGAGCAGAGATGAAACGCATGTTACTAAGAGAGTGATGAATATGGTTGTCGATGGTTGGAAAGGAAGAGGAAGACCACGGAAAAGATGGATGGATTGTGAAAAGGACGTGAATAATGAGGTAACGGCTCATAGTGGAGATTGGAAGAAAAAGACGTACTGTGCAGACCCCAAATATATTGAGACCAGGCCAAGCAGATGAAGAGTCATTTTAAATCGAATGCATTGTAAAAACAACAAGATCAGACGGGCCGTAAAAAAAATTAAACCGTAACTCATCCGAGATAATGTAGACGTAACCTTTTATAAATCTCTTTATACGGACCCATAATGATAATTAAGGTACAATTAAAATAGGGCTTCCAAAAACTGTTGAAAGGTCGATTTTACAAATCGACGTAGGCCGCTTAATGGACATAATAATATTATTTTACTTTGTTTTGTCGAACCACAAAATGATAATCCGAAACCCATTTTAAAAGAGCAACCCTTGAGTTTGAGGAGTCAGGTGTGTGAATGAGCAGAAATTTTAATATTTATCCTGTGAAATAAAGTCTTTTTAACCTTCGACGAAAAACGACAAATGTGTAGAAAAACCATGAAATCAAATTATTATTATCATCTAGATAAACTAAACCAACTGTGTTGAAACGTAATCTTCGAAATGGCTTACCCGATTTCCATGAAACATGGTTAAGAATTTGTCGTTTAGTTTAGTTTATAATATAAAAAAACCGCACAAATCGAATCACGCATTACTGAGCTACGTACATACAAAGAGTCGTTTTTCGTTGGAGGTAAATTAGCAGATTTGTTGACTGTGCCAAATTATCAACAAAATTGGTCACACCTCAGTTATTGCTCTGCTGTAACTATCAGCTGGCAAATACGAGTTGTTGTACAGAAAGGACTATACATTAGTTCATTAGTTAGCACACATTAGTTCTTTCTTTGGACAGCAGCGCCATCTAGTTCTATACTAAACAACACTTGTATTATGGATACGATTGTTAATAGGGTCTGACAAAATTAACCCGTCAAACTTTGGCAATTGCACGTACATGACAATAAAATAACATATTCATTAAAAAACTAACAAAAAATTTTGTTTACGAGTAAAAACATTAAATGTAAGTGCAAATGAAAATACAAATTAACAGACTTCCTTCATTTCGATTGTACCTTATTTTATCAATGAGAAAAAAAACAACGTTCATATATATGGAAGACGCCAAAGGGGATGGCGGGGCCACCAACTACCAACCACCAACCAATCACAGCAAGTCGCGGCGGCGTCGACGCAAGCGCCGGCGGCGAGCGGCTTGTGGTCACCTCTCGGCGTCTTCAAAGATACCGCGGCACGTGTTTGTGTGTTGTGGCAAAGTACTCAGAGCGCGCGGCCATTAAGGTCCAACTAACAAAATTTACATTTCTAAATTTTATTTTTTGAATAAAATCTGTTAACTTTATTGTTTTTTTTTTCGTAACAGGTACATTCTATACATACCCTCTGCAACGTTTGTCGGGTTTATTCTGTTAGACCTTATACATATTATAAATGTATACATCCATAACTCAGGTACAAATGTCCATCATATACACACATTATGTTCCTAGCGGCATTTCAACCCGCAAACTCTAGACATAATGATCAGGATATATAAACCTCTACACCAAACAGCGTCATTATGTAAAATTATATCGATAAAAAATTTACAACTCACTCCGTCCCATCTCTAATTAAGGCGCGTCTGCACGAGCGCAGTACAGATATAAATCATCATGAATCCTGCAGATTAGGGGGTGTATACACACAATAGGCTACCTCGTGGACGGAACCCCCCATCCTTCTAACCCCCCTTAACCCCGTAGGTCAGACCCGAGCTTAGGGTTAATCCTTCCACTGTTTAATTGAGTAAAGTGCCGCCTAATGAAGTTACTTCAGCATTTTTGGTGAAAATTTGAAACGTTGAGACGTTAATTCGGAGGATTATAATAATTATTTGGTATTAATAAAATTATTTGGGTAGCATTTTTCCTCGACTTTTCTCAGTATTTTCCTCGACCAGGGGCACCTTCTCATCGATTCCAAGGGGATCATTTACTACAGTTGAAAATGGCGAAACATACAAATGAGTTTCCTTCTAGTGGTAACCGCCTCCGTGGCTCAATGTAAACAACATTGGGTGTATGAATCGGAGGTCGCGGGTTCGATCCCTAGAGGGGTACATGTTTAAGTACTCGGTTTGGTTGATGGTAGGGCATTTTAAATGTCCGCCTGGCTAGCTACCACCATCTTATCTAAATCTGCCGCCGAGAAGCAATGTTAATGGCATTATTGTGTTCCGGTTGTCAGAGATAAGATAGCCAATCCCCCAAATGTGTTGGGGTTTCCGGGTCAGTACGCTTCCACTTACGACCTCATCTTCATTTAACATCGTAATTGAGGTCAATTACGAACCCCTCGTGCATAAAAAAAAAATAGTAAAATATCATATCAGCTCCAAGCTACCAATTTATAGTATTGCCATCAGAAGTACATATACGTACAACATCAGTCCTTAAACACCTCACTGCAAAGATATAGGCCTTCCCTCGTATATGAAGGAGTATGGGCCATAGTCCACCAGACATTTAAATAGAAATAACACATCATAGTAACCCTACTGTAAGCAGATAATAATATGCTAAAAACTGTAATTCCGTTGCTAATCGATTTATTCAATCGATTATTTTACTAGAACTTGGCAAGTCTAAAGAAGTTTATGCCTTTTTTGAAAAATTCGGAAACTGGAAGAAATTCTGTTAAAATGCAAGTTATTTCCCCGTCTGAGTTTCATTTTCATATTTACAGAGGTAACATTTAAAAAAACAAATCACAATTTACCAACTACAATAATTTGAAGACACAAGTTGTAATCGAGCGATTCTACAAATGGTAGAAATTCTTTCATTTCGATACGTTAATTAGAATTAAGTTTAAATTAACGTCAAGATTTGATTACATTGTTAGTTACAAGTGAAGTTAATTAAAGCGTGTTAATGACACATAACTATTTGGATTGCAATCGAGCTACATACTCATACATAACCCCTCCAAACATCGTGAAAGAGTTATTTCCAATGTACCAGCATTGTATCGCCGATCTCTCGGCCGCTTCCGTAGATTTAGATGGTAGAATAATTGCGGGTGTGGCAACACTGGGGTGAAATACCGCCGGCGCAACGGACAATGGCAGAGCGAGCTCAACTCGGCCTAGCTTACTGCACTGCGGTCGACGCGAGTATGGCTGTGCTTCAAATTACCCGTGTTGGGGGGTAATTTTTACTGAATTTATTAACATGCAACATGAGAAAGTAATTACATTAAAAACAAATATTAGCTGCTTAAATATCCAAATTTAACACAGGTATATATATATAGCTGTGATGGGAGATATATCCCTTCCTACTTTATGAAAAGAGACAGCCGGCGTCTATGGTAAGAAGCTATTAAGCGCTTTTTACACTATCCAACTTTTAGAAAATCTAATTAGGAACACTCTAATTAGGCCAAGGATGTTAGGAAGCGCTTATTACGCTGTTTGGTGTAGTGGTTAAAAATTCTGACTGCTATACCAAAAGGTCGCGGGTTCGAATCCCGCTAGGGCATATGTTTGTATGATGAATACACACATGTGTTCCCGACGAATGGATGTTTTTCATTTATTTATGTATTTATTTACAGATGTATTTGTGTAGTTTATCAACCATGTGGTATCCATAATACAAGCCTAGTTGCTTAGTGTGGAACTAGATGGCGTTGTGTATATGTGCAAAGATATTTATTTATTTATTACACCTTCCTAAATGGAGTGACTAATTCGGCATTCATATAAACGAACCAAGCCACCCAGCAATGTATGCCGAATTATTCTCTGCATTTAGGATGGAAGTAGTGCGGTCGGGATCTTCCAATCTACAAAATTTCTACTAAATTACACTTTCCCATTTCCTAATTAGATTTCCTAAAAACAGGATAGTGTAATAAGCGCTTTAGACGCAAAGCGTTCTAGATAACTAATGGTGTTGATTCGGATGTACACCAACTAAACTAAACTAAAACCAGTTTTGGAGTGGTGCCGTCGCATCGTACTGTTCCAGGGAGAAAGATACAGTACTACTCTAAAACTGGTTTTAATTTAGTTTATTGCATATATATAAGTATACAAATATACATTGAACAAACATAGGACAGAAATTATAATACACAAAAGGCGAGCTTATATCTGTAAGAGATTTCTTCCAGCAAGAACTTATCACTAAAAGCGTTCTCTTCCAGGCAACCTTTGGGTATACAGGTAGGTTGTGCTGTATTAAATAGGGATGCAGATACAAACTACGGCTTCATCGTCACTTTCCATCAGGTGAGATTGTTGTCAAACGCGAAACCAGTTTTTAATAAAAAAAAAAAACTACGTGACTAAATTTCATATATTTACATACACATACATACATTACCTTAACGAGCTCAATTGTAATATTGAAATTGTCTCTGAATGATGAATTTACTAGTGATGGGCAAGACTTACTTACTCCTTTACTTATGTCAAACTATATCGAATAATAAAATACCGATAGTAAAAAGCAAGTAGGTACGAGAGAGATCTGAGATCGTCTTATGTATACATAGTTAGCAAGTTCCATAGAATAACACTTTATACATAACGTGTTTAGATAGATAGATAGATTAAGCGTTTATTTGAATATTACAGAAACACATACAAAAATATTCCACGCAACAACCATTCTGCTTGGTGTTATTCTTACGAAATGTAGCCTTATATCACAGTAATAAAAATAAAAAATAAAAGCGAAAATTACGTACAACTGTTACAACTTATAATGGAGTTGTATGTGTATCTGTACCACAAATGGGCTATGTTTCATAAACACCCAATCACATGGTGGCAGCTAGCAAGGTGAACATATAAAAATACCTTACTAATCATGTATCTAACCCGCTAGGTATCGAACTCGCCACCTTTCCTTTGAAAACCCTATATTAGATGCAGAATAAAGCAATCTTGATATCATATTAACCGATTAAAATCAATTAGCTGTACCTTTTAGTAGACTTAGTAAAGTTAGTAAGTCATTCAGAGATTAATGTGTGCGCTTCTACAACAAGGTTCCCATGGATATACGGAATCTTCCGATTAATAAAAAGGGATATTACAAAATTTCAGACTACCTTAATGAAAGTAATCCATGGGATTAAACGGCTCCTCTACACGATATATAAAAATTGTTGTAACCTTTCTTGATTGTAAATGATTGATTGAAAAGAGACAAACCCTCTGAGTTTCTCGCTAGCTCTTCTCAGTAGTGGTCGCGTTCCGAGCTAGTGGTAATTTAAAAAACAAGTGACGTTCATAAGTGCATATTGTATTGCGTACATGAATAAATGATTTTCATTTCATTTCATTTTCATTTCGATACATAACAGTGTTTTGAGGGTAAATTAATCGTCATCTAGCAACACAGTCCAAAGGTAAAATAATACCTGAATTCAGTGTACAATTTATGGCCGCTGTATTTTTGTCGAGTTGTCGGGTGGATTCAATTTTACGGCCACCCTGACTCCTTTCCACTCTATAAGTCAATTTATTTTACCACAGACATAAACTATGATACAATTTCATTGGGAAATAGATATCACACCTGATGTTAAGTGAATATGAGGTCGAAGGTGGAAGCGTACTGACCCAGTAACTCCAACACATTTGAGGGATTGGCTATCTTATCTCTGACAACCGGAACACAACAATGCTATTAATATTGCTGTTTGGCGGCAGATTTAGATAAGATGGTGGTAGCTAGCCAGGCGGACATTAAAAATGCCCTACCACCAACCAAACCGAGTACTTAAACATGTACCCCGCTGGGGATCGAACCCGCGACCTCCGAATCGTAAACCCAATGTTGTCTACATTGAGACACGTAGGCGGTTCTATATGGCACTTAATCGGATCAATGAAAACAATACAGGGTTGACGAATCGCAGGTCGCGGGATCGATTCTCTTCCCAGTGGAGTACATGTTTAGTACTCGGTTTGGTTGGTGGTAAGGCCATTTTAAAAGTCCGCCTGCTTACCATCTTATCTAAGTCTGCCGCCGACCAGCAATGTTAACATTGTTGTTGTGTTCCGGTTGTCAGAAGTAAGGTAGCTAGTCCCCCAAATGAGATGGTATTTCGCATCCAACTTCGACCCCATCTTCACTTAACATCAGGAGTGTTTGAGGTCAAATGCTGACCCGTTGTGCATAAAAAAAAACGAATAATTTATTTGACACAATCTCTGATTTTTGATAAATTCTCGCCAAAACATCATAAACAGTGTTACCAGGAAATGATTTTGGTATTTCTTTTGTATGTATTCCATACGTATGTACACCTATACATATGGTTATACGGGTATAATCAAGGTAATGCATGCAATAAGGTAATAATGCAACGAGAATGCAGTGAAGAATCTAACATGAATTCAATTAAATTGCAACATTATATAACTTGTCTTATTGTTTACCTTCTATAAGGAGCAGGAAAGTGTGAGATTTCCTTCTAAGTCGTTCATTGGGAAAATCCTTCAATGTGACCTTTTAGCCACACGTCACATTGACATTCTAAAGAGCTAATTATGATGATCAACCCTTTTCTTGTCGTGCGTAAAGAATACAATTACTTTGGCCCGCGTGTGGTAGGCTCAGTGTTGTTACATCTAACTTAGGAAATATGGTAAATGTGTAAAAAATTGGTACAAATTGGTAGAATTTGAAATAATAATAATAATAAATATTTCGGACACTTACACCAATCATCTAGTCCCAAACTAAGCAAAAGCTTGTACTATGGATACTAGATAACGGATAACATACATAAATATTTATATAAACATCCATGACTCATGAATAAATGTTCATATTCATCACACAAACATTTACCCGTCGCGGGATTCGAACCCATAACTGTTGGTTTCGCTGACAGGTTATCGATGAAAAAAATAGATAGATCCTATCTATTCTATACTATACAGATCGTTTATGTATTCTGTGCCATTGTGTAGAAGAGAGAGTCCGTAACTACGAACTACAAACGTGCGAAGGACTGTCGTTCGAAAGAAAAAAAAACGTTTATTTTGAGTTTCTTTTTTTACAGCATTACCTATTATCACACACTTCTACCAAACTATAAATAGTTTATGGGCACACAATGTATGAAAGGGAAGATTTTATATATCAACAGGAACCTTATTGAAAAGTCAAAGTCAAAGTCTAAAAATATTTATTTCGTAGGATAAAGATTATCACTTGTAAACGTCACATTTTTTATCTTAATATTAAAATTATTGACATTATTGCTCATTCGCAAAGTAGATTCCCCAGAGAAGAACGAGCAATAAACTCAAGGGTTGCTCTTTTAAATAAGTTTGGGTTACAATTATATTATATTGTATAATTAGGCTGAATATCGCCGAGCGGTCTATGTCCAAGCTTGCTTATCATCCAGATAGTCAGAAATTTTATAATAGCCTTTGGTAAATAATGTCTGTTTTATGATGGCTTTGAATTTATTTAGAAGTAAATTTTGAATGTCCACTGGAACCTTATTATAAAAGCGTATACATTGCCCCTTAAATGACTTAGTGACTTTGTGTAAACGGCTGGCATGAACAGCAAGTTTATTTTAAAAAAAAGCGTATACGTAGCTCTTTGACTGAATTACTGACTTTGCGGAGTCGACTTATATGACCTGCAGGTTTATCTTTATTTCTTGTATTGCCTTCATGTTTAATCTATAAACTTTTATATAACACTAACTTAATTAAAACACAAAATAAAAAGCAAAAAAATACCCGCCTCGTGCCTGCTAACGTGTTCGAGGTCCGAACCGAAGCCCAAAAGACTGGCCCGAGCGCTGTATAAATTGGTTAGGTTAGGGTTGAAATTAAGATAAATTCCATGTTGTCTTAATTTCAACCTTAAGGTAGGTGTAGTACGTATAGAGCGACATAGTCACAAAAGTGACCAAGCTCTTTAAATAAAGATGATAAAAAAAAAAAAGACTGGCCGCATTACCCCGTGGAATGACAAAGTTGGCTTTTTGGCGGGATCTCGGCGAGTGAAATTGCATTTTCTTTATAATTCTTATAATTTGTGCATTCTAACTTTTGAAGCTTAATAATGGCAGAATATTGTGCAGCAAAAGTTAGTGATGGTGTACAAATGAAAGGAAGTGTAAATTAAAGTGCGTAACGGAGCTTTCGGGTACCCACAAGAAGCCGCCAAAATCGTTTGTAAAGCATTCTGCCACTTTACTGAAGAATGACTATGACCGTGACTAGACTCTGTATACAACGAATTACCTACTTGTTTTGACTGAGACTGATTTATAAACTGAAGAAATAAGAGAAATAAAATTTTTCACCCGAAACAGGCAGTAATGTCCCTCGACAGTGAGGTTGACTGGTTGTCATCCTCAAAAATAAGAAGAAGAAGACAAAGTTAATTCACTGCCCGAGGTAGCTGCCAGCTCTTTTGTCACTCTGTTTAATCATACATATAAAAAATTTGAAAACCCTCCAAAGACCCGCCAAAGAAAGATATCATTGAAATGAGTCCCTAATTGAACATCGAAATAGATCGCTGTTGGCGATAAGGCCGCCTCATTTGTAATTTCTATAAGATATTTAAATGTACCTTCCTTATTTGAACAATAAAGTGTATTTAAATTGAATTGAATTACAAAAAACCTTAGTTAATTTCCGCTTCTGTAAAATCTTCTAAAGCAAAACAAATAATTGAGTCATACAATTTAATACCTACATTAAAAATGTTCCTTATACCGTTCACCATTACAATTAACGTCCTAATTTGTAAACTACTGGACCAATTCGGTTGAAATGACCACTACGATATACCCAAACAACACAGCTAAACTATAAACAAGTTTCATAAAAATCGTATCAGTAATTCTGATTACGAGCAACTTTTATAACACATGTCATAAGGTTTCAATAGTAAACATATTACTCACTCCATTCATCTGACCCGACTCTGTTACGTCACAAGTAGTAAAGCTACGTGGATCGTAACACATAGTACACAATTTAAGTAAACAAGGATAAATGACGTATTGGGAGGAAATTTGTTAAATTAGTGATGTCATCTAAGACAGGATTGCCCGCAGGCATCTCAGTCTACAAGCCGAGGTAACGTTTAGTTTCATTTTAGTAGAATAGGTATCAATGACAATATTTAATTTGGAATGCACTAAATGTACCAGGTGCACTCGTTGTTGATTGCGGTTACTAGCAGAAGTAGGTAATTTTCGTGGTTTAACTTCCTACAATCGTAAAGTACCTCATTTACTTCTTCATTCATAATGTGGGGAACTTATTATAAACATGTAAATATCTTTTTAATACAGGTGCTCAAAAAGTGGCGTATTGCAGGGACGTATAGCGTGCGGGAAGTGGGATTTCCCGAACTAGTGCTTTTTCTTTGCAAACTGTCAAAATAATGTCTATTAAAAAGAAAAAACCAACCATTTTTACTAAAAAAATTCATAGAAGTTTTTATGATTTATGCAAATATTTCTAAAAAAAGCTACTAATTTGTTTCAATATCAGATTTCAAAGTAATTTTAATTGAAATTTAAACATTAAATTAAATTAGTATCGGCCAAATTAAATTTATAAATATAAAAAAGTTGGCTGTATGACGTATACTGCCATAGTCTCTGCTTGTATTCTTTTACGGTTGGCGCCATTTTCCAAAAATTTTCTTTGCGAGTTTAGTTGTTTGTTGCACAAAATGAGTATATTCGACGACAATTTAAATGAATTAACACCACCGGAACTCAGTATAATTGCACAAAATGCTTCGGAGAACACTTTACCGGAAAAGTCAAAGTACATACGACGAATTTATTGCGTGGAGAGAAGATAAAAAACTGTACCAATTTCAATGTATATGTGAATTATAACTTTTGTAAGAAATAAATGATTAGTTAGTTGAGTTTATTGTGTTTTTATTATTTTATTAAATCATCCTAATTTTTAAATAACACATACATAAACTCTCCTCCACAACAACTCCACACAAGAGTTATTACTGGATAGATTGGAGGAGTTATTTAAATATATTTACATACAGTATGTACAATATTTATAATCAACTTATTATTTTATTAAATTGCTTAATTTTTTCGCAACGGTATTAAAAATAGTCGTTCAGTACACGTGCGGAACCGTCATTGCAACTCGTTCCGACTGTCAACCCTCACCTTCGGCTGCGCCTCCATGGACTTATTATTTAAATAATAAGTCCATGCTGCGCCTCGGCTCGGGTGACATTTGTCGGAACTCTTTGCAATGACAGGCTTTCCGCACTTATATTGAAATATACTATTTTCTACTCCTCTACTTTTATTTGGTATTTATACAACCAAAATGTCTAATATAAGTAAATATATAATTAACTCTTTAAAAAAGTCTGTGCTCTATGGCCCAAAAAAGCATTGTTTACTCGGTGTTTACTGTACGGTTACGTCGCCAAAAAAACATTGTTTTGTTGGTGCCACAGATAACTATATATACAGTTTAGGTATGGTTAGGTTCATAAATACGTAGTACTTACTATAGTACATACTTATTACTTCCGTGTTTAAATCAAAACAAACATCTTACCTAAATGTCAACTTAAAAAAATAGTTTGATGCTGGCAGATATATTCTGTAATATTCACATGTCCCGCGTTGGCTGTATGGGCCGTGTATCCTTATACTCACCAAAGAAAATTATACATTTCCCGCCACTTTCCAGCGCGTTCATCTAAATCTAAGCGGAGATCGGAAAATTTTGTTTTTTATTTAAAAACAGTTAAAAGTATAAAATAAAAAGTAAAAATGGATGACGAACTATTAAATTCTACACCGGAATAAATTTCAACGGTAGCTCGAGAAGTTATAGAAAATTTACTACCAACGAAATCGAGAAGCCTGTACAATAAGGCCTATGATAATTTCATGGCGTAGAAATTGGATAACAAAGCTTCTTCATTTTCGGAGAATCTTTTGCTGGCGTACTTTCAGAGCCTCCATGGTAAATTCAAGCCGTCTTCGTTATGGGTCGAATATTCGAAGTTGAAATCGACGATTAATTTATAACACCAGACCGATATATCTAAATATGCGAAATCATTAGCATTCTTAAAGCGAAAATCTGAAGATTTTATAACAAAAAAAGCCCAAACCGGATCACTTAAAAACGTTCATTGATGAAGCACCTGATAAGACCTATCTTTTATCCAAGGTAATTAATTGTTTTCATTCATTTTTATAAATAAAAATTATCTTTGTTTAATTTTTGTTTCATTTAAAATTACCGAGTCGTAGAAAAAGTATTGTATGCAACGTTGTATAACTAGGTCAAAAAACGCTCGTGGCGTCTCTCATTGCGATGTTCGCCTGCGGCTGACATCGCAACCCACGACACTCACGTTTTTTGACCCTTCTTATACAACTGTTGCATAAAATACTATAAATTATCTCACATATACTTAATTCTTGTCGTTTCGATAATGGCAGTAAACGAACAGCCAAGGTATGGAACTCCCTTCTAGCGTCAGTCTCTCATGAATCCTACAACTTTAGGATCTTCAACAGCAAAGTGAATAGGCATCTACTGGGATCGCGTGCTTCATCTTCGGCCACATCGTCACTTTCCATCAGGTGAGATTGTGGTATATATATATGTGACACCGAAAACGCATCCACTCAGCATATGCCGAGGTATCAGTTAGATACCACGACGCCGGTCTTCCGTCAACTCCTTGAGCCAGAATACAATACAAATACACTTTATTGTACAAAAGGAGAACATACATTTTACAAAACACAATACTGATAAGAGTACAATTAGGCGGCCCTATCACTAAAAGCGATCTCTTCCAGGCAACCTTTGGGTGTAGGAGTTATAAATATATAATAAAATAATGAAAGAATTTGTAAAGCAAAATTACTAATTAATGATGACCAGTGAAAAAAGAAAAATAAGAACAGTAACAAAGAGAAAGAGTAGATTAAATAATTAAAAAAAGCTCTTTAACTCCTGGCTTGAAAACATTCAAAAACTGAGCACGTCTGATGGATTCAGGTAGAGAGTTCCACAGACGGATGGCCTGCAAAGTAAAAGACTGACTACATACAATTTACATAATACATACAGAACATACATAAGTAAAATATTAGCATTTCTTCCGACCTGTTGGATTGGATTGATCGCCATTGTTCGCTTGAATTTTTTAAATACTTGCCGCAATTACTAAGTACAATAATACCAAAAGTACTATTGAAACATATTCAGTATTTCCTCAGAAAATTTAGCTCGTATTATGCCGGGCTGTATAACATAATAACATACATATAACAGTGGTGCGGAGCGAGCCACGAATTTATCAATCAGGCTTGTCAATAAGCCTGATTGATAAATTCGTAAAAGCTCTGGTAGTTTTGTTTTTCAGGACTTAGGTAGTATGAGAGATGACACACTACTTACTATAATGTATGATAGAGTTAATGGGATTCCCCTTGCTTCAGGCAAATAACGAAACCTTGTTGTATATTTACGAATGTGCTACTTTTGCCAAAGCAAACTTAGATAAATTCAAATTTCATAGTCGTGAGAGAATTAGTGATCAAATGATGTTACTCCCTTGTAAAAGTACTTTATTCTCGAAAAGCGTAAATATATAGGTGTCCTAAATAAATATTTATTGATATATAAAATAATAATAATAAGTGACAACAGGGTTGTGCTAAGGTATAGAGAGAAGATAAGAAAGGAGCACAGATTAAAGCACCAGGAAATGCTCTTTGACGGCGACTTTGGTAGTATTCAAAGTTTGAGCTCGTCTGATGGACTCGGGTAGGCAGTTCCAGAGACGAATGGCTTGAAGTGTAAATGATTGGCTATAGAATTTTGAGGTGTTCGGTGGAACGTAAAGTCGTAAATTGTCCGTCGAACGAAGGCGGCGATTGTGGGTGGAGGAAAGACATTCAAATTTAATTACAGCAATTACTTAGTTCAACATAACTTAGCATAAATGTTATTACAGCATATATGAATTCGTTAATGAAAAAACTTCGAACTGGTATAATAGTAAATATGAATGATATGACAAAGATAATTACAGTGTTATATTAATATTCTCAAATTAATTAAAGATAAAATTGCATACATAGAAATAGACACATAGAGGAAAGTTATCTACACGTGATATTAATAATTTAATTCACATTCTAAAATGGATGTATGCATGACATTATTAATATTATTGACATACATACATACATAATGTCACGCCTGTTTCCCGTAGCGGTAGGCAGAGACCACAGACTTCCACTTGCTACGATCCTGACACACCTCTTCTGCTTCCTTCACTCTCATAAGGTTGTTCATACATGCTCGTCGGTTTAGGGTACTCTTGACTTGGCCTTTCTTTAACCCTTTCCCCTACCAACACTACCATCCACATTCGCTTTGTATATCTCTTTCGTAAGTCTTCTTTCATTCATCCTCTCCACATGTCCAAACCATCTCAGCATACCTTTTTCAATCTTTGTCACTACATCTTCATTCACACTGCTTAACTCCCTAATTACACTATTCCTGATTCTATCTTTCAAAGTCACACCATTCATACTTCTCAATGATCTCATTTCCACTGCATTTATTCTACTTTCATTCTTCTTTTGCCATACCCAGCATTCACTCCCGTATATTATTGACATCTTATTATATTCGTTGAAATATTATACGGTGTACTTTTAATTTGCTATTTTTTGTTTATTGCTGATTGACTGTGGAATTGGAGCACTTTCTTTGAACTTACAACATACATATGTAGCTTCGTAAAAATTATAACTATTGGTAATTGAAACGACATTATTAACATAAATATCCCTTTCCTCCATATTGCCATGCCTGATAATGTACATGTGTATGTTAGTACTTACCTATGTATTGTAACTATGACATGTGTAATGCAATAAATATATGAAATTCTAATCTATGTAGTACGAATTACGTCGTAAAATGAAAAATTAAATTACCCTTTTAAATCTTTTTTTTTATGCAGGACGGGTTCGTACTTGACCTCAATCACACCTGATGTTACGTGAAGATGAGGTCGAAGGTGAAAGCATACTAACCCGGAAACCCTAACACATTTGGGGGACTGGCTATCTTATCTCTGACAACCGGAACACAACAATGCTATTAACATTGCAGCTTGGCGGCAAATTTTGATAAGATGGTGATAGCTAGCCAGGCGGACATTTAAAATGCTCTACCACCAACCAAACCGAGTACTTAAACATGTACCCCGCTGGGGATCGAACCCGCGACCTTCGAATCGTAAACCCAATGTTGTTTATATTGTGCCACGGAGGCGGTTAAAAATCATAGACTAAAATTGGAACATTAATTTGGTATTTTAGTCCCTTACCAAAATATAGACCTCTTCTCATATGCATGTTAAAGATGACACATAAGTTATGATTATTTTATTTCTACTCAACCAGATAATATAGTTAGTAGGTAAGGTACGAATGAGACACAATTTTATATCCATTAAGGTTAATGTGAATGACTCACGGCAAGACTCATACATATACATATCGGATGTGTATTGTCGCAGTGAACAATGGATGATTGCGAGAAGGTACTATGTACTTATGATGCCCTGGTACCATCATTGCGCAGGTGAAAACCAGAACTGGCCTTGAAGGGTCACCTTTTTGCCGTAGGTGAAAAACGTTTAAAATTTCTATAACTTTAAAGTAAGATAACTGTTGTCTGTGGTCTGTCTAGGCCTTTCGATTCTTCGGAAGGCTTTTTGGCGGGATCTCGGCGAGTGAAGTTGCAATTTTCTTTATAATTCTTGTCATTTGTGTATTCTGACTTTTGAAGCTTAATAATGGCAGAATGTTGTGCAGCAAAAGTTACTGATGGTGTACAAGTGAAGGGAAGTGTAAATTAAAGTGCGTAACGAAGCTTTCGGGTTCCCATAGGAAGCCGCCAAAAGCTTTTGTAAAGCATTCTGCCTCTTTACTGAAGAATGACTTGACTGTGACTAGACTTTGTATACGCCAAGTATACGACGAATTACTTGTTTTGACTGAGACTGACTTATTAACTGAAGAAATAAGATAAATAAGACATTGCTGTTATGGGCTAGATCCCTTTGCCTTCTCCTAGAGGAGAGAATAAAACTAAAAAAAAAAAAAAATTGAAAATTAAAATCTCCCAAAAGACTGTGGTGTTATCCAAAATACCAATCAACTATGTTTAAAGTGGTTTTCGAGACTTTTCATCAACTAGTGGCTAATAACCTGACCCCTCGGTCTTTAATAAAAGCACTAAAATCGGACCACACGAGATTATGTCCGGACAAATTCTGGATACATACACACATACACACACAACGCCTTTAATCGCATAACACCCGTCGTTTTTCGGTGATGAATATTGAGTCCCCGCCAAATAGAGTAGTTGCTGCCACCAAGGAATTAATAATTATTACTCTATGAATAAATTTAAACATTAACTAAAAGTAAACAAAAAGAAAAAACTATATCTAAAATCAACTCAAAAACAATTGCAAGTGATAAACCATAAAAAGCTAGACACTAGAAGGAATCATATAGGTAGGTATTTGGTAAATTTTCAATACTTATGTGTGATTGTGCGAGTAAATTTAATTGTTTTCAAATTATTATTACTAATTTAACAAATTTCAATCATATCCGAATCATACTGGCAGAGAAACACCCGTCCAAGAAACTATTTATGTAAAAATGCACACGTTACATGGCCAGGTGTGAAGTTTTTCGAAAGGACCATATGCATGCGGTTTTTTGTTTATGTAAGTACCACATTTTACATTCTCTCTTGAAAGTGCGTAAAACATGTACCCCGCTGGGGATGAACCCGCGACCTCCAAATCGTAAACCGAATGTTGTTTACATTGAGCCACGGACGCGGTTAAGGTGTTGCCTTATTCCGTATTCCTTCGCAAAGTTAGCTGTGCCCATGGCCCAGCTATGCCCAAGGCCGATACTATCGGGCACAAGCCCCGTGTCTTATGGTAAAGACGGTACTACCTACGGATGCGCTTGATGTTAGGAAAATACCAGAATAAGATATTCGAACAAAATTCCCTTGGCTCGCACGTGTCTCACAGGCTCGTCTCCCCCATGGCAGATTGGAAACTTCCGGCATTCACCGACTTTCTAACACTTCTTATGAAAAATTGTAAAAGATTACACTCGGGTTACACATGGCTCGGAACTTTTAAGAGGATTGTTATCTGATGAATAATGTATTGGAGTCTGTAAGCTTTATTAATCATAATTCAGTATTGCAAAAGTAACACAAATAGAAAGAAAAATCGCACTGTACGAGTCTAATTCCACCACCGAGGTACCACACATGTAGGGGATTGGTACCTAAAATCAACATTCTTTAGATCAACAGTGTAACAGGTCAACCATTTATTGTATCAATAATTTGTTATATCAATGGTTCATTAGATCAACAGATTATTTTGTCAACAATTAACTACATCAACTGTTTACGAGTTCAAATAGGTGTCATTAAAGGTAAATACTTATGTGGCATAGTCCAGTTAATGAATAGATTTCTAAAACGAGCGATTCGGTTCTGGCACACTGGCTTCGCTCGCTCGGCTCGTGCGTTGTTTCTCATGTTTCCAACCTAACCTAACCTAATTAACAAACAAAGTTAACTTTTTTTTTAATTTTTTTTTTGACGGGGGGAAAACACATTTACGCGTTCGGCCCGCCGCTGACGGGAGCGGTCCTACCCACTAAAAACCCCCGGTGTTCCTCCGCGCGCACCGAAACGGCGTGGCCACGGGTACCCCTCGGTAATCGTCCGCAGCCACGCCAGCGCGGCGCCCGCCGCCAGGGCAACGGCGGCGCGGGCCCTCCTATAGGCTGGAGCAAGGAGGAATCTCCTGGTCCAGCCACCTCAAGAAGGCGCGTGGGAACACCACGCGCGCCTTCTCGCGAGGCTTGAAACAAAGTTAACCTAACCTAACTGTGATATACGTAACATTCTAAATAAATGTAGTACGTGTTTTTTTTTGTTCTCATATTCTCGTAATTGACACCTATTTGAACTATTAAACAGTTGATGTAGTTAATTGTTGACAAAATAATCTGTTGATCTAATGAACCATTGATATAACAATATATTGATACAATAAATGGTTGATCTGTTACACTGTTGACCTATTGGTGTTGATATAATGAAAGTTGATCTAAAGAATGTTGATTTTAGGTAGTAGTAGGTATGTAGATAATTCGTCCATAGCGGGAATCTAGACTCGAATACATACATAACGTCACACTGTTTCCTGTAGCGGTAGGCAGGGACCACAGACTTCCACTCTTGCTACGATCCTGGGGGTCTACTCTCTAACGAAAATAGCTTTAGACGGCCGTATTCGGACTTTTTCTTTTGCTAAGAATCCATTATTTGCATAACTTCAGACGTTCCTTGCATCCCGTACTAACTTGTGATGTCCAACTATATACAACAAAAGTAAAATAATGACGATTGGTATATAATTGACACAGCAAACTGCAAAAGAAAAAGTTCGAAGTTACGGCCGTCGGCAGCTATTTTCGTTAGAGAGTAGACCCCTGATACACCTCCTTTGCTTCATTCATTTCGATTTCAACCGCCTCCGTGGCTCAATGTAAACAACATATGGTTTACGAATCGGAGGTCGCCGGTTCTATCCCCAGCGGGGTACATGTTTAGTACTCGGTTTTGTTGGTGGTAGGGCATTTTAAATGTCCACCTGGCTAGCTACCACCATTTTATCTAAATCTGCCGCCAAACAGCAATGTTAATAGCATTGTTGTGTTCCGGTTGTCAGAGATAAGATAGCCAGTTCCCCAAATATTTGAGTTTCCGGGTCAGTACGCTTCCACCTTCGGCCTCATCTTCACTGGACATCAGGTGTGATTGAGGTCAAGTGCTAACCCGTCGTGCATAAAAAAAACAAAATTCACAATATTTATTTACATTTTAATATGATATTAGCGGAGTTGGTGGCCTACATGGGGCGGCTTAAAAACACTGATTGTCAGGTGGCCAGTAGTGTGACCCTGGGCCCGCGTGGTAGATTATGGCCCATACCCACTCCCAGTGAGAGGAGGCTGTGCCCCAACAGTTGGGACATGTAATGCTGTTAATGATGATGATAGTAATTGATAAAGCTGTGCAACTACATTATTTACTGCACTATGAGTCATTTTACGCAAAGCTGCAAAACAAATTAGATTGTTACAATACAACAGGATTTTCCACGTCAAATGGAGTAAACCATTAAGATGTAGGGACTGATAAATACACTCATTATTGCTTCTCAAATTGTGTTGTATTTGTAATACAATTTATATATTTATTTATCCTCTGGAGGTGTGAGAGCTGGTGCCTACTTTGCTCAGCAGCTGAGCTTATGCATTCATCGGGGCAATAGCGCTAGCGTACTAGGTACTATGCCTCACGGAAGCGAGTTGGACGGCGTATTTTTTCTATAAGATATAGGTATTTTTAATTGTGTTTTATAAATTTGTTGTTTCACTTCCAAAACTATATAGTTGATAATATAAAAGATCTGTTAAAATAAAAATTAATTACTTCAAAAATTTTAAACGTAGCTCAATGTATACATTATAGGGTGCATTATTTGGTACTCAGTTTGGTTGGTGGTTTATACAAACAGAGCAAAGATCCACATTTTTTTTTTGGTAGGAACGTTTGCTGATAGTCGCGGGACTTTTTCAGATTCACCGGGCGGGTGGGCGAGCGCGGGAGCGCTCTGCCCGTCTCTTGCATACAGACAGTATGCGCGGAGCGTACACTGTCTGTGTGCAACAGCACAGATCCACATAGTGTTAGTAATGTAGGAATCTTGTAGTGGACTGTGTAGGGCTGATCACAATAAACGTCCAAGTAGTATTTCTGTAAGTCCTTTATTTTGCACTTTAAACTTAGTTGACACTGTTAATAACGGAGAGCGTGTTCATTCGCGAGAGATCCATCGAGCAGAGAGCCCTCATTGTTGCCATATAAAATAATATTATATTTTAAATTGAATGTTTTGAATTTGGATGATTGGATTTGCCGTTCTCAAAAAAAAACATCAAAAATGTTTGTATGGAGAAAACAGTCTTAATGAAATTCTTCATACAAAACGCCAATTTCATAGGTAAGGACCTAATACATCGGGAATTCCCTATTTTTGAATCGCTCGACTGAAATGTTACAAAAGGCGAGCGGTAGAATAAACGTCAAATATTTGTGTATGTGTGTGTGTTTTTCAAAAACTTTAAATCTTCTTCTTCTTATTTTTGAGGATGGCAACCAGTCAACCTCACTGTCGAGGGACATTACTGCCAGTTTCGAGTGAAAAATATTATTTCTCTTATTTCTTCAGTTTATAAGTCAGTTTCAGTCAAAACAAGTAATTCGTCGTATACTTGGCGTATACAGAGTCTAGTCACGGTCAAGTCATTCTTCAGTAAAGTGGCAGAATGCTTTACAAAAGATTGTGGCGGCTTCTTGTGGAAACTGAAAGGTCCGTTACGGACTTTAATTTACACTTCCTTTCACCTGTACACCATCACTAACGTTTGCTGCACAATATTCAGCCATTATTAAGCTTCAAAAGTTAGAATTCACAAATTATAAGAATTATAAAGAAAAATGCAACTTCACTCGCCGAGATCCCGCCAAAAAGCCACTTTAAATGTTATGGATCAACTGTGATCAAATTGAGATTACACTTTTTTTTTGTCAAAAGGCAAACGAAATATGTGTATACAGCCCAGCAATTTCGATCATTTTACGTTCCCTTTTTAGTTGGGGTAATTACCGGTATTTTTATGTTCTGCGTGAAACGAATAAAAATATACAGTTCAAATTACATCGGCAACACCAAAGACGTGTGATTCATAAAAGCAGAAAGTCAGCGTCATGCGACTTGGAAGTCGACTACCTATGACATAAAGTCGTATGCAACGATACAGAGTCACACGAGCGATTTAAAAATAGAGCTCCCGCAGTATAATTCTATATTCTCAACCTATTATATTTAAATATATGTTACTCCACGAATTATATCAATACCAAGAGTTGGTTATGTGTATGTATACCTAATTGTGGTTGTATCTTTACTTTATTATTTAACGTTAGTAAGTCATTGAACTGTACATTCGTACAAACAGCGATGATTCATATGATTCACATATCACGTAGCCTTTTAAAATTTGTTCACAGAAGATTTCTGCGCGAAAAGGCTTATATGACTAATTTCTATTGTAGCATCTTACTCGTATATATATAAATGACTAGCTTTCGGTCCGCAGCTTCGCCTGCATGGTATAACTTTATTGCGGAAATTTTAACTACTCACTATATGTTTTAATCTAGGGTATGTTTTTTTTTTTGTTAATTTATTAGGGACAATAAACAGTTTTACAATATGTATAACTTACAATATTAGTAACAAACAAGTATGGATGATTGCAAAACCAGCAGCATTATCCACAAATTACTAACAACTCAGTACTAAATATTATTATTTATTATTAAGAGCCCATTCACTGCTGGGACACTCCCAGTACTAAATAAAACATTTTTTTTATATATATATTTCGGACACTTACACGAATCATCTAGTACCAAACTAAGCAAAGCTTGTGCTATGGATACTAGATAACGAATAAACATACATAAATATTTATATAAACATCCAAGACTCGGGAATAAATGTTCGTATTTACCACTCGCGGGATTCGAACCAGCAACCGTTGGTTTCGCTTAAAACTGATTAACAGCTTTCTTTCTGTATTCCCGTCTTATAATTTGAACACTTCGGAGTGCACATTAAATAGTGGATCCCTGAGTCATGGCCTTTTTTTTTTTTTTTTTTTTTTTCGAGGGGAAATACGTTTACGCATTCGACCCGCCGCTGTGGGGCAGCGACGGGGATATGTGGGACTCCCCGCTCCAATGACAGGAGCGGGACTACCCACTAAAACCCCCCGGCGACCTTCCTCGGCAGTAGGGAGGACCTGGGAACGCATAAGCGGCTCCAGGTCGTCCCCCGCCCCGCCTCCCCTCACAAGGGGAGGCCCGTTGCCGGAGGGCGGCTAGCGCGCCCCACACCGCGATCAGCGAGCGGTATGAGGCGCGACAGGGCCCGATGCGACGACACCCCCCCGGTCGTTCCGGGGGGTGTCATCCTCTCCCGGGTCGCGTCCGGCGGCTACATCGCCCCGAGATGTAGCCGCCCGCGACCCTGAGTCAGTGGCCTACAAGGGCGCCTTAAAAACACTGACTGCGAGGTGGCCACTAGATTATCTAATCTGTGCGACTAGTCTGATACAAATCCATCGCACCGTCACTTTCCATTAGGTGAGATTGTAGTCAAACGCGAAACCAGTTAAAAAAAAAAAAAAAAAAAACCGCACTGGGCCCCCATGGATCTGCGCGGTGGATTATGGCCCATGCCCTCTCCCAGTGAGAGGAGGCTGTGCCTCAACAGTTGGGACGTCTAAGGCTGTAGGTGAAAGAAAAAGCCCAGCCAACTACTGCGTATTGTCAAGTAATCTCTGAAGGTAAGTCGCAAACGGTCGCAAAGTCGCCTGTCTCTCAGTTTTTACAGGATGCATTTCGGGGAGTGTGCGTTGGAATTACATAATCTTATTCCACCGTCACCCTTCCATCTTCGGACCACTAGGTGTGGGGAGGGATTCCACCCGTATATAGTTAATATACCGAACATTTGCACTAAGAAGTCCGATTCTTCATTCATCATCCGAACAGCCAAGGCATGGAACACCCTTCCGGCGTCAGTCTTTCCTGAATCCTACAACCTTGGGATCTTCAAGAGCAGAGTGAATAGGCATTTACTGAGATCGCGTGCTTCATCTCCGACCACATCGTCACTTTCCATCAGGTGAGATTGTGGTCAAACGCGAATCCAGTCAATCATAAAAAAAAAAGGTAGCCATCAAGGTGCAGTGCAAAAACTTTAGCAGTTAACACAACGATGTTCCAAAAGAGATTGTTGAGATGTGAGAAAAGAAAAGACGGGGCTCTAATACAACATAAAGTGAAGCCAATTTTCCAAACATGTGACTTGCTGCCGGCCTGCCGCACGCAGACTATACTGTCGGGTTTGTTTTTATGTTTATGGAGGTAGGTTATACGAGTGATAAAATTTTAATCCGAATAGGAAAATAGTATGTTTTTCCAATATTTTTCATCTAATCTAATCTATTATAAAAGCGAAAGTTTAGATGTTTGTTTGTTTATTTGTCTGTTTGTTGCTCAATCACGGCGAAACGGATGAATGGATTTGGATGAAATTTGGTATATAAATAGAATGTACTCTGGATTAAGACATAGGATATTTTTAATCCCGATAAAGTCAATAGTTCCTGCGGAATAAACAAATTTCCGCGATAAAGTTATTCAACGCAGGCGAAGCCGCGTGCAGGTAGCTAGTTAAGAATAAGAAAAAGAATAAGAAAACTTTATTTCATCCATTTAGCAATACACATACATTATAAATAATTGATCAGATTTTACTATATAATGCAATAAAATGTGGAACAACCATCTAAAAATAAGTAATAGCTAATTTTCGGTGTCGCAAAGTGGTATCAAAGCAGGTTCCCATCTCAACATAACTTGATTAACAGATATAAAGTCTTGGCATAATAATTGTTTTGTTGCATACAATGTTTAGATGTAGAGGAGGCCCTAAATTACAGTAATCAAACACTCAATCGAGCATGACTTACATACATGACATGGTAATCCCATCTAAGGTAATTTTATAATAAAGTTCTAGTGGACATTCAAAATTTACCTTTAAATAAATTGAAAACCATCATAAAACAGACTTTATTTACCAAAGGCTATTATAAAATTTCTGACTATCTGGATGATAAGCAAGCATGGACATAGACCGCTCGGCGATATTCAGTCTAATTATACAATATAATATAATTGTAACCCAAACTTATTTAAAAGAGCAAACCTCGAGTTTCTTGCTCGTTCGTCTCTGGGGAATCAGCTTTGTGAATGAGCTTTGTCAAAAACTTTAATAATAAGATAAAAAATGCGACGTTTTGAAGTGATAATTTTTATCCTACGAAATAAATATTTTTTTGATTTTGACGCACAGGATGTCTCTCTCTAATGTTTATCTACCGAAATACATAAATCATTTATACATTATATTACTTGTCCATTATAAATAATTTTTTTCAAGCAGAAGCTTGAAAGATTGTTTTATTTTTCCAAAAAAATATATTAAAAGTTGTCTAAGTCAGGAATAATGTTGGAAATTAGAAGCGTCACTCCTCTCGTACAAGGTGCTCTGTCTATAATTTCGTTGGCCTAGGTTAAAACTTGTTAGCGAGGAACAATGGCCGCGTAATTAAACAAACACTTTTTAAACATCTAACTGCAGGTGCGAATGAAATATTTGTGTTGTTTTTTTGTAAGTTTGTTGCTTTATTGTAGGTTTAATTTGTGTAATTTTGAGTTTTTACCCGACCTCGCCAGGAAGGGTGTATGCGTGTCAATTTACTTCATGTAAATAAAATAAAATGTGGGTTGTCGGGAAGAGATCGCTTTTAGTGATAAGGCCGCCTAATTGAGTTCTATTGTTATCATCAAAAATTATAAAGAGTAGGTATTTGTATTCTATTCTATTGTATTGTATTGTATTGCATTGCATTGTATTGTATTGCATAAAGCCGTGACCTTTATCCCAAATGGTCACCCCAAGCCTAACAGCTATTATATATAACTAGCTTTCCGCCCGCGGCTTCATCCGCGTGGAAGATTTCATCAAAATATGTTCAGCAAAAAAAATTGCCTACATGTTAATCTAGGTCCTAATCTGTCTACAAACCAAATTTCATCGAAATCCATTCAGCGGTTAGCGTGAAGAGGTAACAAACATACATATACACAAACTTTCGCCTTTATAATTAGGTCCTTACCTATGAAATTGGCGTTTTGTATGAAGAATTTCATTAAGACTGTTTTCTCTACACAAACATTTTTGATTTTATTTTAAATCCAAATTTAGCTAAACTTTGTGTGTATTATCGGATAACATTAAGTTAAGTATAGGCAGCGTTAATTTTTTAAAATAACCGCTTTATAAAAGTTTCAGCGAATCTAAGAAATGGATTATGGGAAGCACATGAAAAGAGCTCTGTTCAATTTTTTTTTATTATGTGATTTCGCCCAAAAATTCAAAAATATTTCTTGTAAAACCTTTTAAATAATATTCCATTTTCCAAATAAAAAACAAATTTGGATATAGCTTTGAAAATCGCAGGAATTGGTACATATGATTAACGAAGAAAAAAAACTCCAATTTTGTAGGTAAAGACCCAATATTAGTTAGTTGGGATATCTAACTAGCTTTAATTGGGGGTTGTTTTCCAGAATTCACGAACATAAAAGGTGGCCAATCTGAAATTCTCAAAAACAACCATAATTAAAGCTATTTAGATTATAATTAGCCTTTAGGCTTCTCGAGTGCAGGTCAGGCAGTTGATTCTGTATTAAAAAGGAAATCTTAACTTGCGACCTGTTTGGTGTAGTGGTTAGCAACTCTGACCACTATACCAAAAGGTTGCGGGTTCGAATCCCGCTGGGGGCATATGTTTGTGTGATGAATACGGACATGTGTACCCGAGTTACGGATGTTTTCATTTATAATAAGTATTTATTTACAAAAAAAAATGTATTTATGTAGTATATCAACCATCTGGTATCCACAACACAAGCCTATAGTTGCTTAGAGTGGAACTAGAAGGCGCTGTGCGTATGTCTAAGGATATTTTTTATTTTTATTTATTCAAGGAGCGCGCCACTGGATGATGGGATGAACCTCTTAATATGCAACACATTCTCAAACATCAACTTAAGGCCATTTCAATCTTGAGAATGGCATTATTCTCTGTGCTCTCAGTTACATAGGATTTGGTTAGGATTTATCTGAGCAAATTCTTATTCGAACCCGGAACCCCGCAGTGATCCAATTCCGTAAATAACCCGTGGCATGTAGACTAATTTACGGTTCATAGTTTTGTGTTTACGTTTGCTAAGTGCTGTAATGAATTCGCCCTTGGCAGCGGACTCTTCCGTACCGAAACCAATCACCCGCTAACTATGGCGCCAGTGTTGTAAACAGGGGGGGTTAAGCCCCCCCCTCCAGGTGTAGAATGGCTAGAGGTAGGTCAATAAAGTACCTACAAAATAAAGGGTGGAGCAGTCGTAAATATTTAAGATAGCAAAATTTTACTGAAATGTTGCCTCACTTTAACAACGGTTTTGGAGCTTAATAGAAAATTTTAATGTGTCGAATATAGCATGAAAAGTTATTTCGAAAATATATAACATGTAGCAAACGTGGATATAGGCAGCACGATAAATGTAGGACAAAGATGGATGGGGGGTCGTCACAATACAATACAATACAAATACACTTTATGGTACAAAAGGAGAACATACATTTTACAAAACACAATACTGATAAGAGTACATTACTGATAAAAGCGATGTCTTCCAGGCAATCTTTGGGTGTAGGAGTATAAATTTATAGAACAGGCAGGTTGTGCAAAATACGGATGCAGATATGAAATATACAAAAACTAAAACCGTACATTTATACATTATATTATATACATAAATAGCTATATATGCATATAGATGGAAACCATATACATAACAAAAATAATACACACATAAGTACCTTATAAATAGGTATATAATAAAAGAATTAAAGAATCACGTAGTCGGAACGTCACCAAGTATTGAGTATGTAATAGTTCGTATTGTATTGCGTAACGAAGCGATTAGAGTCGGCTTCTGGATAGTGAATAGGCGACCATCGACGTGATTACTATTATTAAGGCTTATAATACATTCACAGTTCAAACTTCAAGTATTTATTTCAAATGTAAAATCTATAAATATATTTTGGAATTACATAAGCCATTATTCCACCGCCACCCACCCATCTTCGGACCACTAGGCATGGGGAGGGATTCCACCCGTATATAGTTAATATACCGAACATTCGCACTAAGAATTTCGATTCTTCATTCATCATTCGAACAGCCAAGGCATGGAATTCCCTTCCGGCGTCAGTCTTTCCTGAATCCTACAACCTTGGGATCTTCAAGAGCAGAGTGAATAGGCATTTACTGAGATCGCGTGCTTCATCTTCGACCACATCGTCACTTTCCATTAGGTGAGATTGTGGTCAAACGCGAAGCCAGTCAATGTAGCAGTAATCGAATGGTCACCAATGAGTCTTTTGGCACGTCGTTCCACAGAATCGAGTGCAGCCAGCTGGTACTTGGCTGAACCATCCCAAAGGTGGCAGCAGTATTCCATGCACGAGCGAACCTGAGCCTGGTTACTTACGAGCGTTACGAACTTACCAAAAGCTGATTCGGCGTAAAATATCGCCTGACCTTGAGTAGAATACCAAGCTTCTTAGCTGCTGTTTTAGCAGTCCATTCTATCAGGTCAGGTTAACTCCACACCCAAAAGATTAAGATGGTCAGAGATTGGTATGGATACGTACCGGAAAGTTGGAGTCAGGTGAAATGGACTCCGTTTGCTGGTGAACAGACACGCCTGTGTTTTGGTAGCACTGAATTTGACAAGGTTGACGGTACCCCAATGGGATACTGCCTTTAATGCCAAATTCGTGCACTCAACCATGGACTTCCTATGTGATCGGATGTCTTCACCTCTGGACTGTGCACTGGACGTATATCTCTCCGTAATAGTGGTATCATCTACATACCGAGAGGTTCCGGGGGTGTAAGCAGATCGTTGATATGCAATAGAAAGAGAGTTGCGGAAAGAACTGACCCTTGAGGTACCCCGGCATCAATAGCCAATAGGTCAGATGAGCAGTCATCAATGACTACCTGGATCGACCGTTCGCTCAGAAAATCAGATATCCAAGTACACAGTCCAAAGGAAATTCCATATGAAGGGAGCTTGATTAAGAGACCGGCATGCCAGATCATGTCGAAAGCCTTAGAGATGTCGAGAGAAACGGCAAAAGCTTCGCCAAGTTTCTCTATGGTTTCATCCCAGCATTGAGTGGTATATACCAAAAGCCAACCTTGACCCCAAACTAATCAATTACCGAACCACGGTACCTGGCTAAAATAACCGAGTGATAGTCGCAGAGAAATTCAACACGATTTGTGACGATTATTACGACAAGGTTCTAAGGGTCGTGAGTGAATAATTTTACTTAACAAATTTCAATCTAGCTAATATGAGTAATAAAATAGCTTTGATAACCATATAAAGGCATGGGTCTCGGCCATCATTAAATCTTTGCTTTCCAAGAAATTAACATATCATTTAAATCAGTTTTTCCTTCACCTCTATGAGTCATACGAATAAAAATCATTAAAACTAACTATACGGAAGGAGATCATTGAGCGACCACTATAGTACAGCAAAGTTGAATCAACTGGAATCAAATTTGCAAATTGCGGCTGTTAAAACTTGATTCTTAAGCAATCGTATGCTATTTCTTTCTAAATCAACTGCAAAGTTAATTTTGCCAGTAATATTGTAGCGATAGTAGGTGACGTTCCGTGAATTTGCTATGATTTTCTCAGTATGGCTTCGAGATGACGAAGCCAATGTATGACGCATCGTTTATGTCATTATTTGTATGATATGTCGTTTGTGTTAATTCTTTTGCGAGTAAAAAATGTATGACTTATACCACTTTGTACACGGGCGATGACTTTTGGGCAAATAAAAAGGATTTTTCTGTTAATTTGCTTGTAGGAGAATTTTGAAGGGGCATTTTTTTTTTATGTTCACACTTCAAGCGTTTTTCGATGATGATATCATTTGTTGAATGTCAATTTAAATCTATATGTCATTCAAGTTCAAGCCACTGCCTCTAAAGCGCGTACTTCGCGCTTATACAACGTGCCAGATCGCAGGGCACGCATGTACGCGAAGGCTTAGTAGTCTAAGTATACAGTTTAAACTTCTTAAACAGTCTTAAATGTATATCTATAATGTATATACGCAAAAATATATGCCTATTTCGTAAACATTCTGATAATCATAATTTGAATACTAGAAACAAAAATAAAATTGAAATTCCACAATTTAGACTCAGTAAGGTTTAAGCACATCCTTTGTGGGACACAGAATACGCTTTTACAATAAAATACCAGTATTGAGTTTAACAGAGCAGAAATTTAAACGCCACATTAAAGAAACTCTGTGTAAGAAGGGTTATTACAGGATAGATTATTTAGGCGATAAGGAAGTCTGGTGTTAGCTGGTCGTTATGTTAATTGCTATTGTTTTGTAATGTGTTATATAAAATGTAATATTATTGTAAAGATGGAAACTAATTGAAAAGATGTGTTTTCTTCTCCCTAACCATAGCACCTTGTCAATTGTTGATTTGAGACTTCCTATAATTAAAAAGAACGTTTTTTTTGCACCTGGATAGATTACTTGTCAGTGATAACATAAAAATGTTTTTTATCAAATGAGTAGCTTGCTTTTTCTATTTTTGTGCACAACGGATTGTTACCTGACCTCAATCACACCTGATGTTAAGTGAAGATGAGGTCGAAGGTGGAAGCGTACTGACCCAGAAACCCCAACACATTTGGGGGACTGACAATGCTATTAACATTGCTGCTTGGCGGCAGATTTTGCAAACAGCAATGTTAATAGCATTGTTGTGTTCCGGTTGTCAGAGATAAGATAGCCAATCTCCCAAATATGTTGGAGTTTTCGAGTCAGTACGCTTCCTCCTTCGACTTTCGATTGAGGTCAAGTACCTACGAACCCGTTGCGCATAAAAAAAGCAGAATGCACTGGGAGACTGAAGGAACAGGTCGAGCGGATAAGAGTCAGAATCGTGTGGCCGTATTCCCTTCCTGTAGAACTGGAATACAAGGAAGTTGACTCCAATGGACCACACAGCTGTTAATGAAAACTATAACATAAACAAAAACAGATCTCGAGTCAAGGTTACGCACAGTGACATAAAACCATGTTATTAAGTACGAACAAATTGGCCGTAATGATGATTCTGCGCGCGCATGAATCACCCCTGGAAACCTGCGGTTGATCCTATGATGCCTCACCAAAACATTATAAAAGCTGGATTTCCTCAAATCCATACAATACTCTTGTGAACGCCAACCATCAAACATGGCTTGTGTCAAAGTGATATTCCATTTAGTGAACGCGCTGTTCTGTTTAACCGTCCTATCGCTAACAGCTTGCGGGATCTGGTATTCGATACAACTAAAAGATTTAACCGATTTAAGAAATTATGAAAGGATGCAGCTTGATAATACCATATATTGGCCCCAAGTGATACCATGGGTTTTCTGTGCGGTTGGTATATTCGCCGTTCTGGCGAACTGCTGCGGCTTTTTCAGTGCTAAAAACAGGGGAATGCTAGTCGTGTATTGTGTATTCCTTCTGCTAAGCATTATAATGCTTCTTGGTGTTGGATTCGCTGGTGCTTGGATGACGAAAGACAAAAACAAGGAGTTTATTGAGAAAACCGTTTGGGAGGTCTTCACGGAAGCTCAAGATAGACCACTCGTAGCTCAAAAGTTCAGGCAGCTGGAAACAGAAATGCATTGCTGTGGTGCAGCGAGTTATAAGAATTATCTAAACCTCCGCAAGCCTATACCGGAGTCGTGTTGCAATCCGACCGACATGGTTTGTCGTAATACGTCCAAGTATAACGCGAGGCATGGTTGTATTGAAGTGGTGACGTATTATAGTAATTGGGCGTTTGTTTATGGTACGAGTGCGTGTGGCTTCGCAGCGTTTCTAGGCCTCATCAGTTTGCTATTGTCTGTGGTGATTTATATCGGGATGAAGGATAGTTCTAAGGTGATCAGCTGATTTTTCATTAGTACAATGTTGTGCAGGTACCGTTTTATGTAAAGACATTTCTCATATTTAATTATTTTTCTCATCATTTAAACGGGTCGCCTGGATTTTTGCATTTCATTCTGTGTTTTAGGCAGTTAAGATTGTTTTGTTAAAGAGATCAGAGAATTTGTTTTTTTAACAATTTCTTTAAATGAGACTTATTTTTAACGTATTTAGGTTAAAATTAATTAAAGTTTTGTAAATAGATCTCGATTATGCCAGTATTAGGTAAGTGCCTTAGTTACCTCCCTGTAAATAGTAAAATATTATATACTTTGTAGAAATGTATTGTTATTTTGAAAGGAGATTTTATTTTAAAAAATATTGCGCATTATTTTTAATACTCTCTTATTATTGAGTCAAATAAAGTCTATAAATAAGTCGTTACTCATGGTAAGTAGTATATCTACTTATTTCACTATTTATGGCTGAATTAAATTTACATGTTTATGTTATTTAATTATTAATTAATTTACAAATGTAGTAAGTAGTCGTTTATTTGTGTGTACGAGATGTATGTGTAGAATAAATTCCAGTGATATGAGACCAAATATTTTAACTTAACTATCATGTTATTAAAATGTATATCGCCCCAGTACCTGTTTTTTTTATAAATTACAATAATCCTCTTTTATTTCAACATAAGATACATGATATTATGGAAAGGGATAAAAAAACTATATATATATATTTATGCATAACGGGTTAGTACTTGACTCAATCACACCTGATGTTAAGTATAGATGAGGTCGAAGCGTATTTATCCTGAAACCCCAACATATTTGGGGAACTGGCTATCTTATCTCTGACAACCGGAACACTACAATGCTATTAACATTGCTGCTTGACGGCAAATATAGATAAGATGGTGGTAGCTAGCCAGGGGGCATTTAAAATGCCCAACCATCAACCAAACCGAGTACTAGATATGTACCCCGCTGGGGATCAAACCCGCGACCTCCGAATCGTAAACCCCATGTTGTTTACATTGAGCCACGGAGGCGGTTACCACACCACACACAATCGACACCAGGTTAAAGTGTAATCTAATAAAATTGTGGTGAAGAGGCCCGTGAAGTCCGGAGTGTATAGGTCTATCATCACGCGTGGTCGAGGTCTCTATGGTAACAAAAGAGCTGGCAGCTACCACGGGCAGCGTATTGACATTGCTATACAATAATTTTGGGCATCCTCCCACACGGTACGGATCTCGAATGCATTTTCTACTTATCAGTCACAGACCAACGTCTGTGCTATCAGTCATAGAGAAAACGTGTCCAGTCTGTTTCTGTGCTTTTGAATTGTAAAAAGAATAGAATCAACCCATATCTTCCCGTGGGTATCGTGAAAGGCGATTGAGGGACTTTCCACGAAAAGCAATCTATAGATTCGTGGCTCAATGTAAACAATATTCGGTTCACGATTCGGAGGTCGCGGGTTCGATCCCCAGCGGGGTACATGTTTAAGTACTCGGTTGGTTGGTGGTAGGGCATTTTAAATATCCGCCATCTTATCTAAATCTGCCACCAAGCAGCAATGTTCAGCATAGTTGTGTTCCGGTTGTCAGAGATAAGATAGCCAGTTCCCCAAATAAGATGGGGTTTCCGGGTCAGTAAGCTACCACCTTCAGCCTCATCTTCACTTAACATCAGGTGAGATTGAGGTCAAATGCTAACCTGTTGTGCATTAAAAAAAAAGATTCTGTAATTTGATTGCGTGACCCAAATCCGAATCAAGGGCGAGTTTTCCAGTGACCATATATGGACTCCAAATCTGCTGCCAAACAGCTATACCGGTTGTCAGAGATAAGATAACCAGTCCTCCAATTATCCCCATCCCCATTAAACCCCATATCAGTATTTCCGGATTAGTACGCTTCCACCTTCGGCCTCATCTTCTTAACATCGATGATTGAGGACAAGTCGAACACTTTGTGCATAAAAAAGAATCCACGGGGTTTTTCTTATAATGGCCTCTACAATTGAAACGCTCCATTGGTTCAGCTTGGATTACACTGAGTATTGACATTGAAGTAGCAAGTTCAGTGCTGTTCTGTTACTTAACAACCGTGTCTTTTGCGGTTGATTCATGTTTGGTGGAGAGGACCAACCTGTCTCTTCCCGAGGGTATCTTGATCAGCTACTAATTGACGACCTGTTTGGTGTAACTTCAAAACTTCAAACTTCAAGCATTTATTTCTTCGTAAGATACATGATATCATTTGTTGAATGTCTATTTAAATCTACTGGAAATAAAAAAAGTTTATTGCATTTATCTGTCAGTCGGTATGTCCAAGCTACTACCGCTTCGGAAAGGGAAATCATCTGTGGGAAAAGAAGCGGCGCAAGAAACCCACAGGATCATTGTTGTCTCTTTTTTTTAAATAAAGTATATAACTAATACAATTTTATAATTTTGCAGAGCTGGTCGAAGTACACCAAGCGTGTTTGTCATTCAGGTAGTCACTAATTTTATAATTAATAACCCTTTTTTGCTAATGTTATTTTGACATAATCTTTAAATTTTTTCTGAGTTAGATTATTGATATTCTCAGGTATAAGGTTATAAAATGTAGTGGTTCGACAAGAGGAGAAGAACGAGTTATAAGCCATGGCCATAGGTATGAAATCAAAAAAATATAAACTCCCTGTATGTGATTTCACCGATTGATTCCAAACACATCTACGCCTTATTTTCATGTGAATGTTTCTTACTATTGTTTTTTTAAAGCCCATTGTGACCACAGAGTAATCGTATAAAAAGAACACAATTGTGGCGTGTTTAGGGTCACCTTCGAACGTGCTGGCAATTGGTGACTCTCTGGTACAGTCTACTAAAGAAATTGGTAGATTTACATCACACGTAGTGGAGAACGATGATAATTGTATCTTCATCGCCATATCAGGATACAGACCTCTTCTCCATTATACCGAAAGACTGGTTTATTTTAGCTATTTCCACAGCTTGATGTCATATGGCATATTGTTGTGGGGAAACGCTGCTGACATACATATCATTTTTGTTCTGCAGAAGCGTGCTATTCGTGCCATTTATAAATTAGGATCTAGAGATAAGTTTAAGGAAATTAATATCTTAACAATGGCATCTCAATACATTTATGAGAATTTGTTATATGCAAAAAAAATATAACCTATATATATTCTTATTACACATATGAATGAATCGATGCGAGCGAATTTTAGCTGGCATGACAAATCAGCTGGTTGGAACTGAAGATTAATGATGAGCGATAACGAATAGTAAAGGAAAAAGAACTTAATTGGAAACGATAGAAAACAGAAGAGGAAAGATGTTTGGATACTTGATACGAAAGGACTACTTCATCAGGATTATAATGGAAGGCAAAATAGAAGGGAAGAGAGTTAGACCTCGGAGAACATACATAGACCAAGTGAAGAAGATAAAAATGTCGTATCAGGAGATCAAGGAGAAAACGGAGTGTAGGAATACTTCGAAGAACTCCACCGACAAGAGATTTACTAAAAATTTGAATATGAAGCAGACATAATTGTCTCCGACTATACTTAAATCATTTATTGAGCGGTGGCAAGTGGCATTGTATTTTAACCTGCGTTTTCCTGTATTCTGGGAATTACTTATTAACCCCCAAAAAAATGAATTCGTCCGAATGTGTCTTAGTAATATGAAATCTGAAGATATGTTTGTTCCACATAGTTGTTTTGCATATTTGGAGGGTATCATTCTATTCTAGTCTTATATTTGCCGGGGGATTGAACATATTCAATTCAATTCATTTATTCTCACAACTTACACTAACAGTACTTAACCTAACATGTAAGCCTTAGTCAATATTAAATATAGGATTATTACATACGAGTACCATATCATTTGAAATTTAATATAAGTGGGTAAAATCTTCAATCAATAAATATCTATCAATACTAAAAATTAAACTCATATGACGTAAAGACTGATTAACAATAAAATAAGCATGTACAAATTGAATTATCCATAAGCCGGAACGTAAAATTTATTCAAAATAATATGAGTCAAAACTGATTCTAAATATCGTCCGACTGAAAGCAGGAGTCAAAGAATATGTCAACCGAGTCCAGTTCCATGAGAGCATTTATAAGTGCTAGGGCCTCATAGAGGGGGGTGTGCGTCATGGCCACTGTGCGTGCCCTTGGTAGGGCGAACACGGGGTGCCGGCGCGCGCGCAGCAAGTATCTCTGCTTCACGGGCACGGCCCCACGTATACGAGTAGAGATGGATTGGTCGTCAGTCCACGGATCAACCTAAAAAAGTAGCATAGTAGGGATGTTTTGCGCCTCACCTCAAGGGAGCGGTACTCTACCATACCTAGAATGTATATGCCCAAAGCACAGACCAACAACCCCATAGACATGTAATTAACGGCAAACGCTGAACAAATCAGTCTAGCAAACAGCTGAAGAGCGGGCGGCAGGGGGTGACACTAGATTAGGGAGGAGACATGTTCGATTTTCTATCGATAATATGTCGTAACCTACTTAACACTCCACCCCACAGGAATCACGACATACGACTCACATAGTAATTTTATGTTTAGAATGGATACAACTCATAAATTACACAGTTTCTTGGACGGGTGTTTCTCTGCCAGTATGATTCGGATATGATTTAAATTTGTTAAATTAGTAATAATCATTTGAAAACAATTAAATACACTCACACAATCACACATATGTATTGAAAATTTACCAAATACCTACCTATATGATACCTTCTCGTGTCTAGCTTTTTATGGTTTATCACTTCAGTTGTTTTTGAGTTGATTTTAGATATATTTTTTTCTTTTTGTTTACTTTTAGTTAATGTTTAAATTTATTTATAGAGTAATAATAATTAATTCCTCGGTGGCAGCAACTACTCTACTTGGGGGGGGGGGGGGACTGAAAATCAGCAAATCGGCTACCTTTTCATCACAGTTTGACCTAATTTATTATCAATTAATTACTAGTTAAATTAACTTTGTGGTGAATAAATACCTTTTATTTATTTATACATTTTAAAGTACGAATATCGTATAAAATAATAAATACCAAAGATTCTGGATTACAAGGTAAATTTTCTTATTCATCTCGATCAGTTGACTTTAAAAATTCTATCTGTGACATTTCTAGACTCTTGGCCAAAATATCAAAATGCGGATAAATCATATTCTGTGAGCTTATTATGTATGTATGAACCATAAGAATGGAGTACCCCAGGAGGGTACCAGCACTGCTGGAGAATCCCTCATCGCTCAGGCTGCCCTACTTATTCTGGGGTGGACACCTTCCTCAAAGGCCGGCAACGCAT
Organism: Oegoconia quadripuncta; assembly: GCA_949316235.1. Classification (NCBI taxonomy): domain Eukaryota; kingdom Metazoa; phylum Arthropoda; class Insecta; order Lepidoptera; family Autostichidae; genus Oegoconia; species Oegoconia quadripuncta. The sequence goes on from OX438746.1 coordinate 13,193,523, forward strand.
CTGTGACCCTTTTGGTGTTGCGGGTGCCCATGGGCGGCGGTGATTGCTTTCCATCAGGTGACCCGCATGCTCGTTTGCCGCCCTCTCATATAAAAAAAAAAAAAAAAAAAATATCAACTGCCAACTGATGTTATAAACAAAGTTTGTGTGTGTGTGTTTGTTTGTTACCTCTTCACTTAACGGATTAATAGGGATGAAATTTGGTAAGCAGACAGATGGATTGAGATATAAAATTTTTTGCTGTATCGATTTTGATGAAATGTTCCACTAGACCAAAGTCGCGGGCTACAGCTAGTATCAAATAATATGCAGGTGTACGAAGTAACACCGCTAAAGGTAAATATCGATGCGTTAATTGCCATGTGTTCTGGTTTGAAGCATCGGAATTCATTAGTCCCAGCTAACATCATTACCCTAATTTGTATTCAATAATTTTACATTGACCTTAACTGTTTTTAAAGCCTATTTTGTCCTATATTTGTTTGTAAGTAAGCAGGTCACGTGGTTTGCCGTCATGACACAACATTATTATATTGCGTTGTGTTGTATTGTGCTGTGGTCTATTGTATTGTACTGTATTGTTTTTAAAGTCTATTTTGTCCTATATTTGTTTGTAAGTAAGTAGCTCACGTGGTTTGCCGTCATGACACAACATTATTATATTGCGTTGTGTTGTATTGTATTGGGCTGTGTTCTATTGTACTGTACTGTATTGTTTTTAAAGTCTATTTTGTCCTATATTTGTTTGTAAGTAAGTAGCTCACGTGGTTTGCCGTCATGACACAACATTATTATATTGCGTTGTGTTGTATTGTATTGGGCTGTGTTCTATTGTACTGTACTGTATTGTTTTTAAAGTCTATTTTGTCCTATATTTGTTTGTAAGTAAGTAGCTCACGTGGTTTGCGTCATGACACAACATTATTATATTGCGTTGTGTTGTATTGTATTGGGCTGTGTTCTATTGTACTGTACTGTATTGTTTTTAAAGTCTATTTTGTCCTATATTTGTTTGTAAGTAAGTAGCTCACGTGGTTTGCCGTCATGACACAACATTATTATATTGCGTTGTGTTGTATTGTATTGGGCTGTGTTCTATTGTACTGTACTGTATTGTTTTTAAAGTCTATTTTGTCCTATATTTGTTTTTAAGTAAGTAGCTCAGGTGGTTTGCCGTCATGACACAACATTATTATATTGCGTTGTGTTGTATTGTATTGGGCTGTGTTCTATTGTACTGTACTGTATTGTTTTTAAAGTCTATTTTGTCCTATTTTTGTTTGTGAGTAAGTAGCTCACGTGGTTTGCCGTCATGACACAATATTATTATATTGCGTTGTGTTGTGTTGTATTGTGCTGTGGTCTATGGTATTGTACTGTATTGTTTTTAAAGTCTATTTTGTCCTATACTTGTTTATAAGTAAGCAGCTCACATGGTTTGTCGTCATGACACAACATTATTATGTTACGTTGTATTGTGTTGTGTTGAATTATGCTGTGTTCTATTGTATTGTACTGTATTGTTTTTAAAGTCTATTTTGTCCTAAAGTAAGCAGCTCACGTGGTTTGCCGTCATGACATAATATTATTATATTGCATTGTGTTGTGTTGTGTTGTATTGTGCTATGTTGTATTGTATTGTACTGTATTGTTTTTAAAGTCCAATTTGTCCTGTATTTATTTACCGTCATGACACTGTCCTGATGATATGGGTGATAAGTCGTCCCTTAGCTATGATAGATACGTAAAGGTTTATTTGTAACTAGCTTTCCGCCTGCGGCTTCACCCGCGTGGCATTGCGTCATAGCAGATATGTTTAATTTGTTTATCCCGCGGGAACTACCCAATTTATTGGAATAAAAAGTATCCTGTGCTTAATCCAGTACATGTTCTACCTGTGTACCAAATTTCATCCAAATCCGTTCATCCGTTTCGCCGTAATTGAGCAACAAACAAACATCCAAACTTTCGCATTTCTAATACATACTTTGCGGGACACTTATGCTATAGTTATTAGTAAACATATTCTGTACCTAATACCTAACTTTATATCTAACATTAGACATAAAGTTATACAGAATATGTTTACTAATAACTAAGGCATATGTGTGTAAAGCAAATCTCTCAGCTCAGTGTATGGACATTGCTCAAAGAACAAAATACTGGATTTCAACTATTACCAGAGGAGAATCATCAACATTGCTGCCTTAGTGTAGATAAATATGAGAACAATACAGTTACGGATGTTTTCATAAAAATATTACCTTTACATAAATTCCAAACCAACATAAAACAGACATTATTTACGAAATGCTATTATAAAATTTCTGACTATCTGGATGATAAGCAAGTATGGACACAGACCGCTCAGCGATATTCAGTCTAATTATACAACATAATTGTCACCCAAAACTTATTTAAAAGAGCAACCCTTGAGTTTCTTGCTCGTTCTTCTCTGGGGAATCAGCTTTGTGAATGAGCAATAATACCAATAATGTCAATAATTTCAATATTAAGATAAAAAATGTGACGTTTTCAAGTGATAATTTTTATCTTACGAAATAAATCTTTTTTGAGTTTGATTTTGACAAACATCTGGTATCCATAATACAAGCCTAGTGGCTTAGTGTGGAACTAGATGGCGCTGTGTGTATGTCCAAATATATTTATTATTATTTAGCGCTAGATCTCAATCGCATCTGATGTTAAGTGAAGATGGCGCCGAAGATTGAACGCTCGCTAACGATAGGAGCCACAATTTATTTAGGAGACTATCTATCTTATCTATTAAACTATTAAATTTATAATACAATACTGTACAATACGACACAACACAATACAACACAACACAACACTATACAAATACTCTTAATTGCACACAATAATTCAAGTTCTAATTCGAACCTACAATATAACCATAGTAGCTCCGTTCAAGTCACAAAAATTAAAACAAAAAGTATTTATACCAAAACAACTTCCTGCGTGAATCAAAATCACTGTTATTATTTAATGAAATAATACGTCATAGCTGGTCGATGATTCAGACAGTTCGCAGGAAAAACCGCGCTTTGTTTTTTTTTTAATTCACTATCTGTGGTTTTAATAGCAGTAAACAGGTGTGACACGTGGCTGTGGAGACAATGGTCAAAAGTACTTACTATATGCTAACATAATAATTCTGTATACATAGGTACTGAGAAGACCTAGGCGTTATTACTTTGACCAAGTGAAAGAAAAGGTGAACGTTGTGTCGTACCAAGAGGTTAAAATGAGGGCGGAAAGTAGAGAGACGTGGTCATTACTACACCGACAAGAGCATAGCTCTTAAATTGAAGAAGAAGGTACTGAGAAAGGCAATATTTTAAAATGCATTCACCATTCGTTTTCGATTTGCTCAATCCTTGGATGGGTGACCACAATTCGTAAAATCTACTTACCTGTAAACGCAGACACACGTGGCAGGGGGTGAGCCTATCGCCGTTGAAACGTGCAAAGCTTTAGATGTTTTTAGGGGAAAGTCCCTTAGTCGCCTTTAAAAACCTTCGAAAGACTATGATATCATCGAAATACGCCAAGAAACTATGTTTAACATAGTTTCTAAATATATTCTAAATGACAACCGATTTTCATGAAATATGCTAAGAACTTGTTCCCAAAAAAAACACACATTGCAATCGGACCACAAATTACTGAGGTCCATGCAGATATCTCAGTAATGTCTCAGATACATCATTTATGGGACACTGTATACGCTGTATAACCTGAGAATATCATTAATCTAAATGAAAAACAATTTAAAAACCATGCCAAAACAACATTAATCAAAAAAAGGTTATTACAAAATTAGTGACTACCTGAATGACAAAAACGCTTGGTGTACTTCGCCCAGCTCCCAAAAATTATAAAATTGTATTAGTTGTATACTTTTATATATATAAAAAAAAGAAAAGAAAAATGATCCTGTGGGTTTCTTGCGCCGCTTCTTTTCCCACAGATGATTTTTCTTTCCGAAGCGGTGGTAGCTTGGACTATTTTTATTTCCAATAGATTTAAATTGACAATCAACAAATGATATCATGTATCTTACGTTGAAATAAATGCTTGAAGTTTGAAAGTTTGGTAAAGCCTGAACACAACACCTGTGGTTTATCATTGTAGGTTAAAAAGATTGTCTTGTAAAGATCTTCATACTCGCATAATGTTACATCACAATAGATATCTCTGTTGTCATTGCATAATCCGTATTGCCATAACACTGTAGACACGTGCATGCCCGTTATATCAGACTTGATAAACTTGGACTACCTACTTGATAACATTTTATAAGATAGGAATTGTACACAAGCATAAAGAGTTATGTGAAGTTTTTGCAAGAAAAGCAAAATTTAAAGTTCAGGATACTTTTAAGGATATCAAAAGCTATATTCGTTACGAACTGCAGTTTGAACAAACAGCGCTTATAATATGCATATTATAAAATTAGGATGATGATGACGACCTGTTTGGTGTAGTGGTTAGCAACTCTGACCACTATACCAAAAGGTTGCGGGTTCGAATCTCGCTAGGGGCATGTTTGTGTGATGAATACGGACATGTGTACCCGAGTTATGGATGTTTTCATTTATAATAAGTATTTATTTACAAAAAAAATGTATTTATGTAGTATATCAACCATCAACACACGCCTATAGTTGCTTACTGTGGAACTAGATGGCGATGTGTGTATGTGTAAGGATATTTATTTATTTATTTATTATTATTATTATTATTTATTTCATAACAAATAGTTTTGACAATTTGATTTCTTCAGATGAGCTCCCTCCTTATCTTACCCCCGTCTCCCTGTTATAAGTTTGAGGGAGTGGCTTTGTAGCGTCTAATCCGAGTTCTTAGCTCCTTATCTGAAATATTAAACGTTTAAAATTTGGTTTGTTTACCTGGAGGATATAATTATCGTCTTTCGACAGTTAGCTAAATTTTCGATTTATACTTTATATAGCTCAATGTAAACAACATTTGGTTTACGATTCGGAGTTTGCGGGTTTTAGTACTCGGTTTGGTTGGTGGCAGGGCATTTTAAATGTCTGCCTTGCTAGCTACCACCATCTTATCTAAACCTGCCGCCAAGCAGCAATGTTAATAGCATTGTTGTAAAAATTGTAAAAAATTGTAGCAAAAAAAAAAAAAAAAAAAAATTGTTATGTTCCGGTTGTCAGAGGCAAGATAGCCAGTCCCCCAAATGTGTTGGGGTTTCCGGGTCAGTACGCTTCCACCTTCGACCTCATCTTCACTTAACATCAGGTGTGATTGAGGTCAAGTACCAACCCGTTGTGCATAAAAAAAAATAGGCAAATATAAACATAATATTAATAGCGTTTGAACCTACAATTTAAAATAATTCATACAAAGAAAACTTTTTGAGGTTTCGTGTCATTTCCCTAAAGTATTGTTTAAAGGAAAATACATTGAATTATTTTTACTTGAAAAATGTTTAGGGATACCTATAAGATTTGTAGTTGTAATTTTATTGAACCTCATACTCAAAGAGGATAAGTTAATGTGTCTGTTTGTGTTATCGTATATATAATATGGCTGAACCGATTTAAAAGGAATATTTTCTATTCGTAAGCAGATATTTGCATGATAGTTCTTACCAATTTTTTTTTTGGAAATCGGTTCAACCGCGTCCGAGAAATTTGGCATTTAACACAATTGTAATTTTTCTACAAAAAAAATAAAAATTAATCTATTTACATTTAGGGCACATATTATTGATAAAGATCGAATTTGTTAATATTTTTTCTGAGAGATCTGTCGATAACACCGTAGCGCTCAAAATCTTCCAACATTCTGCGAACTTCGTAGCAATAATGGCTACGAATTCAGTATTGTTGTTTCAACAGTACGTACGCTATCAGAATCCAAATTAGTGTATAACTCATTTAACACTTCCAGAGACCCCATATGAATCATTCCTATTAAGAGGAAGTAATCAACATCCTTCCGACCTTGATGCTACCATCGCAAGTTATAAAACGAAGCGAGCACGGAGCACGCCATTTAATTGTGAACTGTCGGCGCAGACGCACGGACGTTGCGACAAACCGGCGAAATAAAATCTCTCAACATGGCTCGCTCCAGTGGTTCAAAGTGTGTCCTACTTGTTTTGAACTCGTTATACATAATATTCAGTTTGGCTCTAGTTGCCGCATCGCTTTGGTTATTCGTGCAAGTTTATGAGTTTACTAGTTTGAGGAATAGTAACCATTATTTATTGGATTACAATGTGTACTGGCCCCAGGCGGTGCCCTGGATGTTCTTCGTGGTGTCTGTATTCGCTGTGTGCGTGTCGACTTGCGGATTCGCCGGTACAAAGAAGAGAAGCAGACGACTGCTCATCCTGTACGTGATATTCCAAGCTATTGTGATCTTACTGCTGATAGCTGCAGCGATAATAGCTTTCGTGTTCGCCGATAACAGAGCAACGGACAGTTTCATCAAGGATACAGTGTGGGACGTGTATTTCCAAGCGAAACTGGACCGTGACGTCGAGACTGCCTTCGGAAATATCGAGAAAAAATTCCATTGTTGCGGCGCTGACAGCCCTAGAGACTACAAGAATTGGAAAAACGAATTCCCAAGGTCGTGCTGTGATGTTTATTACCATGGCTTCTACGATCCGTACGTACTAGACTGTGACTTCACAAACAAACTGGCCAATGAGAGGTACGGATGCTCGACTGTTGCTTCAAAATACGCAAGGATTGCCATACAAGTTCTAGCGGCTGGATCTTTATTAATCGCTGTTATTGGAATCGCCAGTTTAATTGTAGCGTCTACTATGTCTAATAATTTGAAGAAGAAACCCCGAGTGATACAACAGTTGGAGTCTGATAGCAAAAAAGTGCTTCTGTAAGGTGTTTTTAGATACTTGTACATGGTGTTGAGTTAGTTCCTTTATGTTTTGTGAGGGATCCGAAGGATTCGCAGTTTATACGTGTAAGTACTGTGTTTTATTAGATGGATGTTGGTTTTTGAAACACATTGTACGTTGGGCTTGATTCTTTGATGAACTGAAGTCATCTTGAAAAGCTTTAAACAGAATCGGGCCCAGAGATTGAGTTTTAAGTGATACTGACAACTAACAATTGACGATCAAATTACTAGATGTGATTACATCAGATGAGAAGTAATTGATTTTGATGTAGAAGTTTAGGAATATAAATTTACAAATGTAAGTTTCCTACAATGCTCTCCCGCCCAATCAGAATAAAAACCTGTTTCGTGGAGTACCAAAAAGTTTCACAAACCTCTATAAATGAGATATGACGTAGAAATGTGTCTCGGAATTTAAAACTGCTTTTAAATACCTCTGTCTCTGTGCCGAAATCGAATAAGACAGACCAATTTCCTCCTAATATTTCATCAATAGTGGAATGTTTCAAAAATCACAATCCAATGAGCAAGTTGTTGATTTCTCCTTTGGAGAAATCATCGAACTTCCTATGCCACATGTGACTGTCTTAGTATTATATAAAGTAAACAAAGTTAGGGCCTTCTGTATGTGAAATGTGTGTTGACTTATTTATGCAATGTTTTGTGACTAAAATGTTTGTGGACAGTGTCACTAAGTGAGAGAAAGGTGTTAACGTTAAACGCTTTAGATTATGGTATTGTTACGACTGACTGAATACCCAAACTGTCTTGGTCATTACAATCATTATATGAATGAAGTTTTTTTCCTTTGTGTGGAACTTGTCTTTCAACCTGACTTATAACGGGTCCAGTGTGATTGTCATTAACTTAATGATATATAAATTGTTATCGCCATTAGCTGTCTCAAGTTAATAAGAATCTATATGTATTTCACAAATATCAAACACACAATCCAGAATTTCATAATTACAAAACGCTAAAATGGTTAAGGACCGAATTCGAATCACAAACTTGCAAAACATTTCTTATATCTTTAATACATCGATTACGCAAACGAATCAGGTTGTAACATTTTTATATATACATGTACCTATTGATGTATAGATGGTGAACGTTAAGTATGTCATCGATATAACCTGCCCCACTCAGAGGCGAGCGCCGAATGCTTGGATCATTGAGTGTTGAGGTCTACTCAAGCGCAGCCGCCTTAGACGCACGCACGCGCGCGACCCACGTTTATATAAAACTAGTTGCATCACCGAAACACCTCTCATTCCGTTGACAACCATCTCCGTGGACGGTCGTTTCGATAACGCGAGATATAAACATGGCTAAAGAAGATCTATACAAGGCCGTGCTTTATATATTAAATATATTGTATGCAGTGTTCGGTCTAGTGACAGCGGCGACCGGTATATGGTTCTTTGTGCAAGTGACAGAATTCGTCAGTCTGAGGAATACAAACCATTATCTCTTGGATTATCGAGTGTATTGGCCTCAGGTTGCACCATGGCTGTTTATTCTTCTCGGATTGTTTATTATGATGGTGGCTTTTTGCGGTTGGTGCGGAACCCAGAAAGAAAGCCGGGGCCTGCTTGGAATTTACGGACTTTTCCTGATTCTTATCATCGTGGGTCAGGCGATTGCTGCGACACTGATCTTCGTCTTCGTCGACGGTGAATACACTGATAGTTTCGTGAAAGATATCGTCTACGACGGCTACTACAACTCCCAATCCAACCCTGACGTGTTCAAAGCTTTCGGAAGGATCGAACGGAAGCTCAAATGCTGCGGCGCTAACGACGCGAGAGATTACAGAAGCTGGAGGAACGATTTACCTTTGACCTGCTGCTTGGATAGCTACTACAGAGCCACATGTGAGTTTACCGATAAGGAAGCCAACGAGAGATTGGGTTGTGCTAAAGTAGCTTCTGTTTACACAAAGATCATCAGTTCAGTTATCGCCGGAGTGTCCCTATTGGTGTCGTTATTAGAAATAGTGAGTTTAATCCTTGCGTGGAAGCTATTCAATGCGGTTGGGGAAGTGGAACACTATATAACAGAGAGAAAGGAAGGTGAAACGGAGTGCTAGAGTAAGTTAAAAAATCGATTTTACGTCACAATTGTAGATTTTTGTCGATTTATTCGCGCCATTTACGATTCGAATACGAACGACTAACTTTTGCCAACACAAGCCCCGCGTGGGAAAGTTCATGTCCGCGGGGCCTTATTGCATTTTATTTATAAACGGAATAAAGTTTCCATGTTTCCTTGGGTTAAGGAAAACCACGAATCTTTATATCATTTTATTACTTTAGTTTATAATATCGGACATTCCATTTGTGGTGCGTGTTGAGTTGTTATGTCTTAATTGGCGTAATATGGTTTAACAGCATTAAGATGAACCACACCCAGAGGTCAGAGAGTCAGCAGTGAGCGAGCCAAATCAGTTGTTTCCTTCTTAACTGAATGAATGAATCATTTGTACCTGCTGACTCACAATGAAACTCAATTGTAACTAAGATTTCTGTCAGCTGACCTCGCGCCCCCACCAAGTGTCGCAAGCGGCACGTAATTAAACTAATTTTAGTGATACATTGCTTCTTTTTCACTTTGGATTGGATAGTATTCTCTTATGTAAGCGACGTTGGATGGTGTATTATGATCTTAAGGTTTATTATCGACTGCTCCACCTAGAAGGTCGCTTATGAGAAAAATGTGACCTCAATATGGTACTTGCGTGGTTTTGACATCCAGTTAGGCGAATGGTTCTAATGCTTTTAGCCGCCGTGAGGACGGCCTAACTGAAGATGTTAACCATTCAATGGTATGAGTGTTTTGCAATGTTTATACTTGTGTTCAGAGTTTAAATGGTATATTTAGGATAGTAAAGATGGCAACTACGCAACATTACTATTTTGTTTAGCTTATATATTTTTTTTGTTGCTCCTACAATTGCATGTAGGTATTTATATATGTACCTCTTGTAACAATGTATGCGTGTATAGTAGGGTTCAAAAGTGCCTATCCAGATCTATCCAGATTTTTAAGAATGTCTTTGCTACAGAAGATTAAATGGAAATAAACTGGATATGCACTAATAAACCTGATTGCACTTTAAAGTATTATTATACTAGGTATCTATTAATATCAATAGTTAGTTAGTCTCTAATTAATTATGAATTTATTCACAAAAATATGCAACTTTATCAAATTTCACTTTTTTATATATATATTTGTCTAATCTTTCATTTAAATATTATGTGTGGGAACTGGTTTTTCTATGAACAACTTTCACTGCCATCTGTGTGTGTGTGTTTACTATACTCATACAGGTACATGTTTACTTTCCGACGATTGGTCCATGGGTATATGTAAATTTTTACGCAACCGCCATTGTGCCGAGATACGCTTAGTGTGACCGGAATGGCATTATATTGCGTCACTCCTTTATATCGCAATACAAAAATTAGTATATACTAAATAATGTTGTTTAAATGTCAAAGTGCCAAGTGTTGGTAACTGGTGCTTGTACAGTCGGCGTCAAAGTTAGTCACACAGGGTGTTACGTCAGGGATTTCGGATACGGATATACGATTAATACTTTACGGATATGTAATTATTTCGAAATATCCGTTAGTTTCGGATGTTTTCGGATACGGATATTAGATTTTTGAGGCATTGTAAAAGTAAAACGCAAATAGATACATGATAAACGACCGGTTTGTGTATCCAACTAAACTGGCGGGTTCGAATCCTGTTAGAGGCAAATATTTGTCTGATGAATTTTAACATTTATTCCCGAATCATGGATGTTTATATAAATATTTATGTATATCCGTTACCTAGTATCCAAAGTACAAACTTTGCTTAATCTTTAGTGTCCGAAATATTTATTTATTATTATTTGACTTTATTGTTATGCTTATGTCGGCTTGATAAAAACCTGTTATAAGATGTGTCACCCATTTAGACTTCGTCACTATCCGAAATTATTCGTTACTTTTTTCGGATATTACGGATTTATTCTATTTCGGATATCCGATAGTTTTGTTTACGGTTACATAGCTCCATAACATCCCTCGGTTATATGACTAATGGTCTTTGATTGCGATTTTAGAAAATTGTGGTACTGCATGATTAATTGTGGAGTCGACTGTACCCAATTTGAGTTAGAATCTCGAGTTACCGATAGTTTTAAGTAACCACCTAGATAGGAGGTTTTTAATTACGATATAATATTAAATGATCTTTGAAATACAATTTTTTTAATTTTAAGTTTTAACAATTTGTGGAACGAATTTCCGTCCTTTACAATTTTAAAAGCCATATAGATATTTCTTAGAATATTAAAACATAGAATTGTAATAATGGAACAGTGTGTGTTTACATGCCAAAGAAAGAAATGTAAAATAGGTACAAACACAAAAGAAAATCATTTATAAATTTAATATATATTATGAAAAATGTTGTATTCTTTTGCATGCAAAAAGATTTCGTGTAACAATAATTATGCATCATATTCATGAGATCACACCGCTATATAAGATTAGCTAATCGATAAGTTATTTAGCCGCTGTATAAGTTATTTTTATACATAAAAAGTAAATTAATATTTTTTTTTGTATAAGTGGAAACTAGTCGTAAGATCGTTTCGTTATATTATAATAAAAAATGTGAAATATTTTATATGCCGTCTTTAAATTCGATAACCTCACTTATCATCTTGTAACTATGCTAATGAAAATGAAAGTCTGTCTGTCTGTATAATGAATCAATAATGCACAGGTCGTATCATTTCAAATTCACTGCATACCTCTCTGAGTGACAGTACGCTTTGTGTCAAAGAGTAATAAGAGATTCAAAAAGGCCACATATGATGCTTTGGGGTCAGCTTGGACATAGACCCCCCCTTTGAGATAAATTTGCAAAGACCAACCATTAAGTAAATAATGAAATTATTCATCTCTAAGCTTTTGAATTCCTGATATTTCAATAATGACGTCTTTCTTAAATATAATTTTTTTTTGAATGATTGGATTCGCGTTTGACTACAATCTCACCTGCTGGAAAGTGACGATGTGGTCGAAGGTGAAGCACGCGATCCCAGTAAATGCCTATTCACTCTGCTCTTTTAGGATTCAGGAAAGACTGACGCCGGAAGGGAGTTCCATGCCTTGGCTGTTCGGATGATGAATGAAGAATCGAACTTCTTAGTGCGAATGTTCGGTATATTAATTATTAGAGAAGAAGTTTCTAGAAGTAGGTGTCATCATCATCATATTATCAGCCATAGGCCTCCCCCATAGAATTCCAGAATGACCGGTTGAAAGCGGCATGCATCCAGCGAATTCCCGCGACCTTCATCAGGTAGTCTGTCCACCTTCCATCAGCCATCAGTTCTTCGAGTTATGTGCCCTGCCACATCAACTGTCAACCTGCAGTGTCACTTAGAGACAGATTTAAAAAGTATAACATTCTAACCTTTTCGTCACAGTACATTTTTGAAAATGTAATATATGTCAAAATAAATATAGCATCATTTAGCAAAAATAGTGATAAACACGATGTCAATACAAGAAATAAAGATAAACTTGCAGGTCACATAAGCCGCCTCCACAAAGTCAGTAATTCATTCAAAGGGTTATGTATACGCTTTTTCAATAGTGTTCCTGTTGATATACAAAATCTTCCTTTCAATAAATTCAAAGATACAATAAAACAGAAACTTATTAAGAAACCATATTATAAAATATCAGATTATTTAGATGATAAACATTCATGGACATAATCAGCCCGTTCGCATAACCAGGCTATTTCACAATTAATAATGAAATATTATAATATAAAATAATAATTAATAATTTTGTAATATAAAAACCTTTTTTTTTAAAGAGCAACCTTACTAGTTTCTTGCTTGTCCTTCTCAGGGGAAAATTGCCTTTTGAACAAGCAGTAGCTTAAAAAATGTATAATCTGACTAAGTATTTTAAGTGTAACCTGTGTACCTACAAAATAAAGCAACTTTTTGATTTTGAACTTGCTAATTCGCTGGGCTCGTTCGTCTACTGAATTCTTCATTCCTGATTCGATCCCGTAGTGAAACACCGAGTAGCTATGAGAGCATAGCTCATTGCCTGACTTTGAGCTTTCTTTTGAAGACCATAGAGATCACGTTTCAGTGCCATAAGTCATCACTTTCGTCTTCAAGCACTGAGTCATTTTGGACGAGAAGAGGTTGCAGTTTGCCTAAAGTAGGTATACATTCCTAAATCATCGTCAAAGGAAAAGTTACGAAGTGGCTACTCGTATCTGCAACTTATCATGAGAAGCGAAGTAGCGAGTAGTTACATAAAAGCGAAAGTTTTTTTATTACACAACCATGTACTTCCTAACCAACCTTCTAAAGCTTGTCTAACAGACCTTTTAAGCTTGTTTAAGAAGGTTAGAAAAGGACAGACAATTTCTGTAAACATTTTAGATAACCTCTTTGGTTTAATGTAAATGCGGTCGGAGATATGTTACGTATTCGATTCCCGGCGGGGTACATGGACACATGGTTGGTGGTACCACAATCTTATCTAAATGTGCTGCCAAAGTTACTCCGGATGTTTAAGATAGGAATTTGTACTCGACTGCGCCAGATAGAGGGTGTTTTTCGATTATATGTATGTAAGTATAAGTATGTCCGTTCCTTTGGCGCATCCTGTAGCCTGAACCGCTTGATAAATGAGGCGTCATAGGATTCGTCGTAATTGCGGGAGTGTTTTAGGATATATATTTTTTAAGAGAAATAAATATGATCGCCGTCAGCCACTATTTATGTATACAATTATTTATTATTAGCATCATATGCAGATTTTTTATTATTTTTGTTAGAGTGAAATACCCCCCATTGCCAGCTAAACGGCTGTTTTTGGATACGTGAACAAAATTTATGAAGTTAAAAGAAAATCTGTCATAGCCATTCTCAAACAACAAAAACCCCCTTCGGAATGAAGCATGCAGACGGCAAATTAATATTACCTATGGCCACCCACTTGAGGCTGTTGGGGGCTGTAATATTGTATTGGCATTCCCTATATCCGAAATACCCAAAGCAATATATAAATTAGTAAGAGTCGGTGTAAATATCCACTGAGTCATTAGTCATTACAGAGCGACATAGTCATTTAAATGACTAAGCTCTTTAAATAATATTAAAAAAAAGCCTCCAAAGTTCGTATATTATGACGGGCATCTACAGAACTCTACTCTGCGCGTGACCCGACACGCACTTGGCCGGTTTTTTACTTTCTGTGGCTGGATTCCTCCATGACTCCACCTACATACAGTGAAATTTTGTTTGTCTATAATAAGTAGGTAGGTATGTACACTCACATCCCGTGTGCAGTGATCCAATTAGCCACTGAACCGATTTTAATGTTTTTCCACTGTTCATGCCAATACCAAGTCACGAATGCTTTTTTGTGCCTCAATGTGAGTATCCACGTCTTTTTTTATTTGACCTCCCTGTTCTAAGGTCTTCTAATGCCAAATAATATTCACACTATGACTTGTAGATTATTAAAATACCTAATAAAGAGAATTATCAATCATGGTGCCAAATTGTATTATAAATTGGATACTAGTAGTAAAATCAATGAATAATTTATAATAAGTACTCGTATATCGCGTTACTAACAGTTTTCATAGAAAAACTGCATTGTAATCGACTTATCCACGTTGTTTATAAACAAACAAAGGCTTCTAACTGTTAATGATACTCCCCTTGTTTGGGGAGGTGGGAGATTTAGAAATCAATATCATATAAAATTTTAACTGGCTTTCTGAGGTCAACCTCAAGCCTCACTGCTGGTCAGAGGCCTCTCCCACAAATCGATATACATCGCTTTTGAACGAAGCAACTACCAGGGTAGCCGAATCAGTGAGAGGTGTCGCGTGAGTCTAAATGAAAACACGCACCGCCTGAGCCCGGCCTAAGCTACTTAAAAGGTGCTTACCTACACAATTCCCACGCTTAGCTGTAATTGCTTCCTAAAATTAAAATAAGTATCTACTTCAAGACGAGGAAATGGGAGCGTTTTCTAAATTCACGATGTGCGTGAGTCAGCAAACACGTGGTAAGTACAGTTTGCTACACAGTAAGTACCTATGCATCATGATGACGCATACCTACATAACATAAGTCATCCATCATAATATTGCCTGAGAAATACAGTTACGTACAGTCATTTTTAAAAGTAATTTGCGTATTTCGGATTGTATTTCATTAGTATGGAGTTCACGGGCGCATATACAAATCCTAATTTACAAATATTATAGGGAAGCGATAAGTCTTGATCGGTTATGATAGCTTGGTACCGTCCATAATTATTTTGGGAGCTACAGGTAGCATCGCGTAGGGTTGACCTGCAGCTGGCTAGGCCATTATCTTATCTCTCTAGAATTAAGAGGCTAATTAAGAGGTTGTCTCCGAATCTGTCAATTTAGCGAGGGATTTGAGATACTTCACTCTCTCCTCGACATCATCGACAGGAGTTACAGTTTTAGGTAATTCTCGCTCGCTCATGCTAGCCTGGTACCGGCGAATATCAGTTTGCGAATCACCGTATAATAGAGGTGATCTCCGTTTAGTCATGCTAACCTGGTACCGATGGAAATTAGACCCGTATTAATAAACCGTTCTCAAGATTGAGATGACCTTAAGTTGACGCTTGAGAATTTGTTGCATATTAAAACAGTATAAAAATTGTATTGAGATTGAGACGCGATCTCAATAAGATCGATTTATTAATACAGCCATTAGTTTGATCTCAATGGGGTACGTAGGACATTCTGTATGTAACATTGTTTTCACTATGTAAGCTCTGAAAAAGGAGGAGTCCTCTCTTAACATGACCCATGCATGAGTTATGGGAAAGTGTGGAGGACACATGACATGACAGTTTTGAACTTTAGTTATAATGAAAGTGATCGATCAGGCAAAACTTTGTTCTATTTAAGCATTGATATTCTCGACGTGAAAGACAGTATGACTCAGGTCGTAACTGCTTCAAACAGCGACACAGAATTTAAAAAAAAAATATAATAATACGAAGAAAATGATGCTTTTGATTCTGTATAAATAAATAAAATAGTAGCTTTATGTAACAGCAATGCAACACGACCGAGCTTCACACACGTACATATTTTGATTATACGTAGATTTTTATGATCCGAGCTAACGAGCCTACGATAAAATGGTCTTCCTTTAAATTAAGGCATAATAATTAGAGACGTTAACTTTATTCTGGTGATATGATGATGATGGCATATAGAGAAATTATGTAAATGATACGTTTCCGGTTGAAGAAAATTTGGAAAATTCCAATAATTCAGCTGTTTCAAATTTAAAAATCGCCGTCGCAGTTCATTTCTCAGCCTTAAAATTTCAGACTTCTCCATATCGACCCTTCTCAATGAATCCTGAATGTCCAACAGTGGCATAATACTGCGGCTGTTGATAAATCAATAAATAAATAAAAAAAAAATTTAAGTGCAATATTTTTTGAGCATTCCTCGGCAGTTTACCTTGGACATAACTTTATCGGACTGTCAACTTGAAGGAAAGTAATGTGATTTACGAAATGCGTACGAATAAAAATACATAGTAAGTTGTAATAATCGTATACCTTTACTTACAGTGAGTAAAAGGCATTACGCAACGGTTAGGTCGGCTTCACACAGCGCGGATAAGAAGCGACGTCGATTCTTGGACGGAATATTATGATTGATTCCGTGTACCGTGTGTGTTTTTGTTTGTTTGCGTGGGAGAAAATATATTGACAATTACTATTAATTAATTTTATAGGGAGAAATGACGAAGAGATAGCCACCGATTATGGATAAAGAGCAGAAAACTATTTTACTAATACTGTGGACCAAAAGATTGTTTTCATTTGGCATCAAGACGTTTGAATTTTGAACATTGTTCATTGACTTGATCAATTTAACATTGACAATGATCCAACAGTTACTCGTACAGTACTTTGGTAATGTATAGATCCGTCTGACAGCTGCTAGCAATCCAACACATATTTATGAATTCTTCCGTCTGTAAGGATAATATAATTTGTTAAGGAACTCTGTTTTATTAGTAAACACACCTTTGGATTCAATAATTAACGTTTTAATTTCTTTTCACTTAATGGACGGAGACCATAGATTACACAAATAATTAGGTAGTGATGTAAACTTTAATGCACAGATCGTTAACAACGTTCTCTCTCTCAGTGGAAGAGGGTATGGGCCATAATCCAATAAACGGGCCCAGTGCGGATTGGTAGATTTGTGTCAGACTAGTGACCACTTGACAGACAGTATTTTTAAGCCGCCCTTGAAGGTCCACCGATTTGGCTTAACGACTGCCTTCAATTTAAAACAACTCGGTCACTCATCTAGGGACTGACCGCGCCAGACATTGCTTAATTTCGCTAATCGAATGAATGCGACTACGTTACGAGTGCTTCAAAATCAAAATCAAAATCAAAAAATGCTTTATTTTGTAGGTACACAGGGTACACTTAAAATAGTCAGATTTTACATTTTTAAAGCTACTGCTTGTTCAAAAGGCAATTTTCCCCTGAGAAGAACAAGCAAGAAACTCGAGAGGTCGCTCTTTTAAAAAAAGGTTTTTATATTACAAAATTATTATTTTATATTATAATATTTCATTATTAATTGTGAAATAGCCTGGTTATGCGAACGGGCTGGTTATGTCCATGATTGTTTATCATCTAAATAATCTGATATTTTATAATATGCTTTCTTAATAAGTTTCTGTTTTATAGTATCTTTAAATTTATTGAAAGGAAGATTTTGTATATCAACAGGAACTTTATTGAAAAAGCGTATACATAACCCTTTGAATGAATTACTGACTTTGTGGAGGCGACTTATGTGACCTGCAAGTTTATCTTTATTTCTTGTATTGACATCATGTTTATCACTATTTTTCCTAAATGATGCTATATTTTTTTTGACATATATTAGATTTTCAAAAATGTACTGTGACGAAAAGGTTAGAATATTATACTCTTTAAATCTGTCTCTAAGTGACACTGCAGGTCTCAATTGATAAATTGCGCGAACGGCTCGTTTTTGTAAAACAAAGATTGTATTGATATCCGCGGCATTTCCCCACAGCAAGATACCGTAAGACATCAGGCTATGGAAATAACTAAAATATACTAATCTAGCAGTATTTACGTCCGATATTTGTCTAATTTTTTTGACTGCATACGCTGCAGGCTGAGCTTCTTCGCCAATTTATGGATATGAGGACCCCATTGTAATTTGGCGTCCAAAGTAATGCCCAAAAATACAGTGGACTCAACAAGGTCTAGAGTGACATTTTTTATCATTATATTTGTGGGCACCTCCCTGACATTAGGCAGTACAAATTTTACACATTTAGTTTTTTTCTCATTCAGTAACAAATTATTTGCCGTAAACCATTCTACTATTTGAGAAATAGCGTTGTTCACGTCGTCATAATTTAATTTTAGTCTATTTACTTTAAACATTACAGAGGTATCGTCAGCAAACAATACTATTTCATGTTTATCGTTTACAAGGTTTGGCAAGTCATTTATGTAAACCAAAAACAAAAATGGTCCGAGAATGGAGCCTTGTGGGACGCCCATACAGACTGTCGACCCTGACGATGTATTGCCCCTGATATCAACCCTCTGAACTCGGTTACTCAAATAAGAATTCAGAAGGTCGAGAGCTCGGCCGGTTACACCATAATGACGTAATTTCCTGATTAAAGTGTCGTGATGAACGCAATCAAAGGCCTTGGACAAGTCGCAAAATACTCCTATTGCATCCCGCGCATCTTCCCAAGCCTCAAAAATATATTGTAAGAGCTCGACACCTGCATCGGTTGTCGAGCGGCCCCTTGTAAAACCGAATTGTTTATATGACATTAGATTGTTACTGTAAAAATAACTCGATATCTGATTTAATATAATTTTTTCAAAGATTTTGCTGAGAGTCGGCAGTATTGAAATAGGTCTAAAATTAGAGGGGTCTGATGTACTACCGGATTTAAATAAAGGTATGACTTTACTGTGCTTCATCAGATCAGGAAATATGCCATCATCAGTACATTTATTAAAGATATAAGCTAAGTGTGGTGAAATACAATCAATTACGGCACTAATAATTTTTACTGATAAACCGTGAAGGTCGGCAGTTTTTTTCTTGTCTAAAGAACGAAATGCTTTTAAGATGTCTATAGGACTTACATGATTAAATTTAAAATGGGAGTCACAAATCTCCACATTTTGTTTAAGTAGCGATTCAGCGAGTGTGGGACATGAATTCAGAGAATTTGTAGTTAATATTGGGATATCAGTAAAGAATTTTTCAAAAGCTTCTGCAACTTCTAATTGTGAAGTTAGAATTCGATCATTAATTTTTAATCGCGTATCAGTGTTAAGAGTTTTAAATTTGCCAGTTTCGCTATTTATAACTTTCCAAGTTGTCTTTACTATGTCCGCGCTATTCTTTATTTTATTATTTATAAAATTTGATTTTGCTGTGGCACAAGCTCGCTTGAATATTTTCGAGTATTGCCTAACATATTCAATAAAACTTTCGCTCTTATTATATGTCCTTTCATCATAAAGCTCATATAACTTTTGCCTACTTTTATGAATTCCCACCGTCGCCCAATCACTAAAAACGAGGGAATTGTTGATTTTAACAGATTTTGCTAAGAAAACTTTATTACTTTCAGTTTTTAAAATGTCAAAAACTGATTTATATAATACATTAGGATCGTCACAGTACGGTAAATAATCTAATTTCGCAGTCACTTTACTCTGATATTGATCGAGTAGTGACTCAGTTACTGGCACGTACGATATATCTCTTTTCAGCGTTTTATTAATTGCTATGTTAAAAACCGCTAACTGACCACAGTGATCTGAACTTAATTTATTTAAAATAGATTTATCACTGGGTTGTAAATTCGAGAAAATGTTATCAATGCAAGTAGCTGATGTAGAAGCTATTCTAGTGGGCACTGAAAAAAGATTAGCAAGATTATAGCAACTGAAGAAAGATTTAAGTCTTCTGGTTTGAATGCTATCTTCTAATATGTTTATATTAAAATCTCCGCAAATTACAATGTATTTATTTGAATTACTAATTTTACACAGGATTTCATCCATGATTTTCTCAAATAATTCATAAGATGAAGAAGGGGGTTTATATACACATAATACAGTAAGCCGCGCAATTTCCACACAGGCTATTTCAATAGTTCGCTCAACAGAAAGGTTTACAATATCGAGGCGCTCTTTAAATTTAATATTATTACGAATTAGAATGAGACTACCGCCTCGTATTGCCTTCGTCCTGCTGAACGAGCTTGCAATCTGGTACTCCTTGAAGCCGAACATGAGCTCACATTGCTTACATACATACATCAATGTTAGTGCAGCTCATGAACAGCTCCACCTCTAGTTCTTTGCCACTCATACCCTGAATATTTTGGTGTACCAGATTAATACATTTTTGAATTTTTAAACCATTTTTTTTATATCTATTTTGGGGCGTGGCAACCCTTTTATAATTTTTTTTTTCAAACATAAATTCATATGTACAGATACATAAAAGTATTTTTCACAACATCATTGTTACGCTGTGACGAAACTGGTCACGAGCGTTCGCCGCTCGCTATCGCACGCCTCGTCTGAACGAGACCTTCCATCGACAGGTTTTAAAGGGCTGTCGCAGCGAGCCGAGTACCTTGGGGCCTCGAATCTTCGCAACAGTTCATTTGGCCTACATTCGTGGAGTATGACAAGTGACGTAATCGAAGGTGTAGAGTGTAAGTAGGCATGAAGTGGGCATTGTCTTCACACGTTTTATTGTTTGCCGCCTGGTTCTATTTAGGTTACAGTTGTATGTTGCTACTGGAAGTATGGTTCGTATGATATCTTCTTTTGAATTTGTGACGAGGTGTTCAACCTCCACCTCTTTGTTTTTTCAATACCCTTTGGCTTTTTACTTTTTTTGAAGTGGATTCTAAATTCCGAATTCTAAATTGTTTTCTGAAACAGAAGTCAGTCGTTTTTCGGTACTGCTACGACAGGGATTTCTTTTCCATGCTTTTCTTTTCCAACATAGTTATTTATTTTAGTAATTTTCAATTTACTTATAAACCAAATTGCATAAACGTGTGAGTGTCAAATATAACGCTAAACTTCAACTTATTCCGGGGACGTTTATTTGCTGCATCTCCTGTGCCAATAGGTGCAGATATCACGACCCTGTCTCGCCTCTCACGGCGCTCAACTCCCATTCCTCCAACAACCGTCGGCATCCCAGGGCTACATCTACCACCCGTCGCAACTTGAGTACTTACTTTTGCTCCAAATGTAGCAGCCGTGCTTTCGCTATAAACGGTTGTGAATTTGAATCCCGCCGCGTGTGAAAGTTTGTGTGAGGAATGTGAACCCGAGTAATTTGGGCATTACTTTAGACGTCAATGCAATCCTTATATCCATAAATTGGCGAAAAATCTCAGCTTTGTCAAAAAAAATCGACAAATATTAGACGTAAATTCTAATAGATTAGTATATTTTAGTTATTTCTACAGTTTGATGTCTTGTTGTGGGGAAATGCCGCGGATATAAATATAATTGTTTTGCAGAAACCTCGCGTTCGTCCGATTTATCAATTGAGACCTGCAGTGTCACGTATACAGGGCGTCCCAAAGTTATGGGACATGAAGGGGAAGTACCTTAAATATCGTAGATAGTGAATTTTGCTCAAAGAAGACTTTATGTTATTTTTAAAAGTTAGTAATTCTGCATTCATAGATTTTCTAAAAATTATTTGCTTCGGCTGGGAATCGAACCGACTCAAATGTGAAAAAAAAAACACCCTACTTTTATGATGCCAATCGAAAGAATAGCTAAAAAATAATAACTCTGCCTAAGTAACATAGTATTTTAAAAGAAAGGAACAACGTGAAATTAATCATTTTAATCAAATAAAAAACATACATGAAACTGCCGTAGTCAATTAAGTAGGTATTTTTTTGTAAATTAATTAATTAAATGCTCAAAATGTGATCCCTCTTGTCTTACGCAAATCGCCAATCTTTTAATGAGCCCGCTGCCTGTTGATTTTCTAATCATTTTATGGTGAACACTCGATGTGATATGGCACAATTCTGTTTGCAACTCGCCTACGTTCTCGTATCGCTTTTTGTATAGCATATCTTTCACGTATCCCCAAAAGAAGAAATTTAAATACAAGTTTTATCATTTCATCTACACGTGCACTTATAATAAGGAAAACTATGTTAGTACCTATTTTATGAAGTGGGTACTTATTTACGAATAATCAATGCTATCTTTGGAATGATAATATCGCTACTTTTCGAACGTCGTCGGCAATAAATAACTTTCTTGAAATTTGACTCAATCATTTTATGTTGTTCCTTTCTTTTAAAATACTATGTTACTTAGGCAGAGTTATTATTTTTTAGCTATTCTTTCGATTGGCATCATAAAAGTAGGGTGTTTTTTTTTTCACATTTAAGTCGGTTCGATTCCCAGCCGAAGCAAGTAATTTTTAGAAAATCTATGAATGCAGAATTACTAACTTTTAAAAATAACATAAAGTCTTCTTTGAGCAAAATTCACTATCTACAATATTTAAGGTACTTCCCCTTCATGTCCCATAACTTTGGGACGCCCTGTATAGCCATAACTTTATATAGTATAATATTCTCACCTTCACAGTACATTCTTAAAAATTTAATAGGTAGGTAAATACTCGTATGTAATAAAAAAATATTGCATCATTTAAGAAAAATAGTGATAAACATCATGTCAATACAAGAAATAATAAAGATAAACTTGCAGGTCACATAAAGTCGGCTCCACAAAATCAGTAAGGAATATGTATACGTTTTTTCAATATGGTTACTGTTGATATACAAAATGTCGGATTTTATGATTTTACTACTTGCATGAGCTGAAATTTATGTAACTTTGGTGACAATGTTCATAACTTTAAAAACTAAAAGGCTTTTTTTTTAATCACAACGGGTTGGTACTTGACATCCGTCACACCTGATGTTAAGTTGAAGATGAGGTCGAAGGTGGAAGCGTACTGACCCGGAAAGCCCAACACATTTGGGGGACTGGCTATCTTATCTCTGACAACCGGAACACAATAATGCTATAACATTGCTGCTTGGCGGCAGATTTAGATAAGATGGTGGTACCTAGCCAGGCGGACATTAAAATGCCCTACCTCCAACCAAACCGAGTACTTAAACATGTACCCCGCTGGGGATCGAACCCGCGACCTCCGAATCGTAAACCCAATGTTGTTTACATTGAGCCACGGAGGCGGATTGTATGATTGGTTTTTTAAGCCAGCAGAACACTCGTACTATTTGTAAAAATTATCCACTTTTCTGACAGGACAGTTCAATGAATAGCTCAGTGAAAATAAGGTTTGACCTCGGAAAAACGAATAACCGCGATTTTCTTGAAACATTTAATAAAGTGTTGTAAATGTAGTAACAATTGATAAAAATCAAGCATTTGTAAAAAATGCAAGTACTAAGTAACTAAATAAGCTAAAGTTGAAAATTGTGGTTCAAAAAAAAAATTATCAATTCTCATTCTCAGAAATAAAATTCTCATTTTTATTTCTTAACTCAGAATGCACAAATTAAGAAATAATAACCA
Source organism: Oegoconia quadripuncta (assembly GCA_949316235.1). Lineage (NCBI taxonomy): Eukaryota > Metazoa > Arthropoda > Insecta > Lepidoptera > Autostichidae > Oegoconia > Oegoconia quadripuncta. Next base: position 13,217,228 of record OX438746.1, read on the forward strand.
AAAAGCAACATCACTCGCTGAGTTCCCGCCAAAAAGCCAACGGTTGACCAACGAGATGAGTCTAATAAAGATACGTAAATCTACACTCGTAAGACATTCAAATTAAGAACCTGTTTGGGTGTTGGCCGCGGCTAGCTTAATTTGAATAAAAAAAAAACAGGGAAAAAAGTTGCCGCGCAAATACGAGTTTAATTAAAAAGTCGTTGAACGTTGAAGTGTTATTGTAACGTTCATCTGCGTTCTTTATTTTGGATGTGCTTCTATAATTATAGTAAAAATTCTCCATTAATAGTACATTATTGCAAAGGCCGGGAAATAGGCAATTGCAGGTCGAGTATGAGTTTGAAGGCCGAGCCGTAGGCGTGGACTTTACTAATACGAGACAGGCAATTGCCATTTCCGCCGAGGCATATATAGTGCTTTTCGCAAAAGAATGCAGGGAAATAATAAATATTTAAATAACAAATCAAGACGAATTTTCAGCTTTGCCGCCGATTTTCTATTTATTATCTGTGCCGAAAGGCAAACGCATTTACGCATACAGCCACGTGAACGCAATTTGTACTAAGCAAAGAGATTTTGGTATGCCAAGAATGAAAAAAGAGATCCAATCAAAGAGTATATAATAACCCCAGCACGCCGTTTCATGCAACATTGCTGGAGCGTTGTAATGTTCCAAATTCAAAAAACGCTCCTGCAATGGATTTATTTTTCGCTGTCCATAAATTAGATACTTCGCGTGTTCTTTTTTCGAAAGTAATGACAATATTTCCATGCATGTTTGAGAAAAATACTTTAAACAAGCTTTTAATACTCCATTATGCTCATCACTTATTCTTCTAATATCTTCAGATCCTCATCATCATGTAACGAAAAGTACGCCTACACTAGCCCAAAGTCTATCTTACCATTTACCATCAGAGAGTTCCAGTATGTGGTCTCCATCATCAGATCAGTTATTCCTTGCGGACAGAGACTGGACATATAACGCCAACAAACACTTAACATCCGTAGGTTTTTTTTTAGTCTTATGTTTCGTGATTTCCTTCTCGTTTGTATCTTTCCTTAAGTGTTTCTTCCTCAATCACCATATCTCTGCTCTAATACACTATGTCCATAGCTGGGGAGCCTGGTGACCTGTAATTCTGGTTCTTCCTTTTTAGGCACCAGTCTTCCCACAACTAGTCCTAAAATCTGTAAGTTGTAAGATTCTGATTTACTTCAATTACAATTTAAATACAACGAGGAAAATTAAATGTTGCTAGCGTTTTGTGTACCTTGCCTCGCGGCTCCAATTTTTTACATTTGTTTTAGTTTATATTTAAATTCCATCTCTTTATTTGTTTTAAATAAATTTTTAATTACATTAAATTTACTTATTAACATTAAGTATAACATTTTATCTATAATTATTATTGTAATTGCCTTATATAAATTTAATGACAACTACTCTGCTGGTGAGGATTGAAAATCAGCAGCTTTGTCCCTACCCTTCCATCTCAACTTTGTCCGAGTTCTAATAAACTCTGTTAATTTTGAGATTATATATACAGGGCGTCCCACGGCTATGCCACATGGAGGGAAAGTACCTTGAATTTTGTAGATGGAACATTTTACTGAAAGAAGACATTATTTTAATTTAAAAAACAATTTAAACTGCATTCATAGATTTTTAAATAAGTACATGGTTGAACCGGGAATCGAACCCTTTATTTATAAAAAAAAATTACCATGTAGCTTTATCATACCGATCGAAAGGCTTCATCATAAGGATTATTTTTTGCTAAATAACATAGTGTCAGAAATAAAAGGAAGACCATGAATTTTAACATTTTTAATACAAAATTAATCAATTTATCAAATACTCAAAATGAGCCCCTTCCTGTTCAATACAAAGTCGCACTCTTTTGATTATTTCGCTCCCTGTCGATTTTTTGATCATGTTGTGGTAGATATTTAGAATAATACGTCGAAGTTCTGTTTGTAGCTCGTGGACACTTTGATACTGGTTCTTGTAAACTAAATTTTTTACATAACCCCATAAAAAAATCTAATCAGCCAGCCGCATTGCGATGGAGAAAATCATTTACGCGTCTTTTGGCAGATTCAGGATACGGCATACAACCAGGTACCTACTTACTAATTACGTATCTCTTTATCATTTTATCATGAACTTAAATTATAATAGGGAAATGATGCATACTTCTCGAGTGGATAATTAGTATTAGTAATGATAATGTCAGTTGTATGTCCTTACGGCAATGTCAGCTTTTCATTTTTCTGAACACAATTGCACATCTAATGTTAAAATTCATGATCTTCCTTTTATTTCTGACATTATGTTATTTAGCAAAAAATAATCCTTATGATGAAGCCTTTCGATCGGTATGATAAAGCTACATGGTAATTTTTTTTTATAAATAAAGGGTTCGATTCCCGGTTCAACCATGTACTTATTTAAAAATCTATGAATGCAGTTTAAATTGTTTTTTAAATTAAAATAATGTCTTCTTTCAGTAAAATGTTCCATTTACAAAATTCAAGGTACTTTCCCTCCATGTGGCATAGCCGTGGGACGCCCTGTATATTCATTTATTTATATGAACATTGCAAACTAAACAAGAGCTTGTAAAAAACAGAAGTCGAACCGTGTGTTGCGTGTTCTGCTCGGAATAGTATATCTACTATTTATTTACAGATGGTAGGTCGCAAACAAGCCTGACCCAAGCCCCATGACCCACTATTAAATACACATATGGTTAGCAAGTACCAGGGTAGCATAATTTGCGAAGACAATGAACAATTCAATTGTACATAATGTCTAGTTGTTACTACTGTCGGCCACAAGCTCAATATTCTACATAATAGATATGACAAAGGAAATTGGACTTCATTCTGTAAATATAGAGGTTTAAAACAGATTTTATACAGATTAAATTGTTTATTGTATGATTTCAAAGAAGATACTATTTGCCTATTTATCTATTTACGTTGTTTATCTCAATTATATCAACACATACCTGCTTACAAAATATCGCAAAGTAAGGCAAGTTATAATGTACCTACTGTGGATTCCCAGGAATCTTTTTAAATAAAGATTTTTCCCACAGATAATCTTACTATCCCAAGTGTTGGTTGGTAAACATATTACGAATACGGTTTGACAGGAAAATATAACAACCATTGCGAAAAATAGACACACGGCAGTATGTCAGTCAAGTTCGAAAAACGAAAAGAATTTCCAGGTCCAGTTTTCTAGCCTCTACCCAACCTTACTAATATTATAAATGCGAAAGTTTGGATGTTTGTTTGTTTGTTGCTCAATCACGGCGAAACGGTTGAACGGATTTAGATGAAATTTGGTATATAGGTAGAATACACCCTGGATTGAGACATAGGATACTTTCTATCCCGATAAAGTGGTAGTTCCCGCGGGATAAACAAATTTCCGCTATAAAGTCATTCCACGCAGGCGAAGTCGCGAGCGAAAAGCTAGTACTTTATATAATTACATTAGCGTATACACCCATTCTATATTATTATTGATTGTTTATGGTTGAACAAAACCGTATTTTCGTCTGTGTAGCCCCACTTGGACACAGACAGAACATTCTCTCGGCATCTACCGACTCCGGTACGCAGTCTATTGAGTATATTGTATTATATAGAGTATTGATATAGACCATTAGTTCCCAAAGGGTCCAGATGGACCCCCAGGGGTCCACGGGAGACTCGACGGGGGACTGCGTTGGCGTGACAATAAATGGGGGTTCACAATTCATAAGTGGGATCCACGAAAATTTATCTGCTTTCGATAATGAAGAACTGAGATGTTGGCTTGACTTCACCTATAAATGTAGGCAGATAATATTTTAAAAAGCCCAGCGTCTGTTACTTTTAGAAAATTGCATATTAATTCGTTGTTGGAACTCAGCGCAACGCAAATGTAATCTTCACACTTTTTGTCGAGATTTGGGAATATGGTAGAAATGTAGCTGCAGAGGTAGAAATGTGCAACTAAATTTTGAAAGTGGTCTATAAGAAAGTCTGGGAACCCTGATATAGAGAGAGACCAACTCCTTAAGAAAGATTTATTTATTATATTATACGAGTATTACCTAACATTTTCGCGCACGCTGAACGTCTATAGACGTTATAACAATAAAACTTCTATTGTCTCTGATTCACTGCAGGGTTAAGAACATCGCATGTGACATTAGATAATTATTTCAAGAGGTTGTTATACATATGCCAATTATATGTTTCCCTATATTATCATAACAAGGTATACAAATGAAAGACATGAAAGGTATACAAAGTGTTACAGTAGACTGAATTTTGGACGAATGAAAGAGTAAAATAACAGCTTTATTTATTTAATTACCATTAGCTATGCAATCAATAATTCAGAAAGAATATCACACAATACGCAATGCACTAAGAAGAGAAGGAATTGGTCACTCTGAAAGGTGGTCGAGTCGACGCCAAATTTGACCGCGCATTGAATGTGTTTACCAAAATTGTAGAATGGAAATACCAGTTTAACGACTCAACCGTCTGACATTGGTGAAAACTGGCCCCCATATGATTACGTAACCGTTTGAGATTTATTTATGTACATAAACGCTGGCGAATTTACATACAAACGGACACGTAGCTCGGGAATTATAGTATTAGTTTCACTCAAGCGGAATTCGCCTTAGAAATTTTTGGAAAGTTCGAGACTCACGTGACTGGACCTCTAAAGTTTGTGGGAAACTATATTTCGGCACGTGACTTCGCTTGCGTGGAACTACTTTTACACGGACTCAAGTAGTACTGATACTTTAGTATATTTATTGTCATCTCAAAATAAATACTTAGGTTAGGTTAGATTTGGAGGTCGCGGGTTCGATCCCCAGCGGGGTACATGTTTAAGTACTCGGTTTGGTTGGTGGTAGGGCATTTCAAATGTCCGCCTGGCTAGCTACCACCATCTTATCTAAATCTGCCGCCAAGCAGCAATGTTATCTTCACTTAACATCAGGATTGAGGACAAGTACGAACCCGTCGTGCATAAAAAAAACAGGTACTGTGTCAATTTTTTTTTATGGGTTATAAGGTCTGTCAAAATGGATCTGAGTATTGGGAAATGAAAGAGACGGATGAAAGTAGAATGCATGTGGCAGAGATGAGAATGCTAAGATGGATGTGTGGTGTGACTAGAATGGATAAGATCAGGAATGAGTATATCAGAGGAAGTCTAAAAGTGGCGCCGATAACAGAAAAGTTGAGGGTTAGCATGGTTTCTCAATTTATGTCTAGGACTGGCTATCTTATTTCAAATAGAGCTAACACAATATAAACATTATCGCGTGGCGCAGACTTTTGGTGGGACGGACACATAAAATGCTCTACAACCAACCAAACCGAGTGCTATAAATGTACCTTGCTGCATGGGCATCGAACCCGAGACCACTGCTGCTAAACCTGTTGTTAGCCACGATGGCGGTTATATATATCGGAGTTAAAAGTAACTTAAAAGATTAAATACGTGCGAAAGCACTCGTATGAAAATGCTACTATTGAGATGAGCTGGCCGGGTCTAACGTTGCTTAACTTCGCCAATCGAAATAGCGAACGTGACGAGTGTTAATAACAGTACTCGTGTTAGATGAACTTGAAACAGATAATAATCATTTAAATTCTACTTCAAAAGGAAAGTCCAAGGTTAAGTAATTCCCACATTAGACCAATAAAGAGCCTCACTAATTCTTATTGTACTTTTTTATGGCATTAAAAAGAAAAATGTGTTCTACAATAATGTATATGTGAAATGGAAGCAAACTGCAAATCGTCTCATTCGTTTACTAGCTAGTGTTTCTTCTCTCCTAGTACAGTCAGCTGCAACTAAAAGTATAGATAGATAGATAGATAAGCATTTATTTGCATCCATGTACACACACATAACAAATTTTACATATGAAAAATACAACTAAAACAATAGAACACAAGTACAGAAGCAACAAATATTATATGTGTGCCGCAGTATACAAAAAGGCTACAGCTCAGTGTATGGATTTGCCCGAGGCGGGCAAAACACTGGTATTCTGCTGAAACCTGAGGGTTGGTCTGGGACAAATGGAATTTTGAAATGTGTTTGGTGTTATGCGGCAAACGAGCATGCGGGTCACCTGATGGAAAGCAATCACCGCCGCCCATCAACACCAAAAGGGTCACAGATGCGTTGCCGGCCTTTGAGGAAGGTGTAGGCTCGTTTCTTGAAGATTCCAATGTCGTACTCGTTCGGGAATACCGCTGCCGGAAGTCCGTTCCACAGGGTGGCCGTACGTGGTAAGAAGTTTCTTGAGAAACGTACAGTGGTAAACTTCCACTCATCCAGGTGATATTGGATTCAATTAATAAAATATACTTATATAGTTATTATAGAATAAATTGATAATCAATGAAAAATTAAGATATTATTGCAATTTTTGAATTCGTATTCTATACACGTTATAATTATAATAAACTATTTCGATTTGTGATGCCCAAGCTATGGATCCAATCCACAGCCCCCTACTGCTTCATATGTTATTCTCATGATAGGAAGACAGTGGAAAGGTCCGGAATACCAATCTAAAACATCCATATTTCGACATCGTATACCCTCACCTATCTTGCACAGAAAATCCCTCGTGCACTCGTGGCGTAGCCGCATTCGCTATTTGTTTGCGGTTAGCGAAGTTAAGCAATATCTGGCGGTATCAGTCCTTGGATGGGTGACCACCAGTAGCATTGTAAGACGAGTGTTGTCATGCTTCGGAGTGCATGTTAAATAGTCGGTCCCGGTTATTTTCAATTGAAAGCAGTCGTTAAACCAAGTCGGTGGACAACAGAGGCGACTTAAAAACACTGACTGTCAGATGGTCTGACAGAAATCCACTGGGTCCGCGTGGTGATTATGGTTCATACCCTCTCCCTGTGAGTGGGGAATGTACCCCAATAGTGGAGACGTGTAAAGCTGTTGATGAAGAAAATCAAGCCGGTGCGTAATGCAACTTACATAAGTACTGTCAGGACATGAAATTTTGATACGACGACCGATTGGTGTAGTGGATAGTGACCCTGTCAGCGAAACCAACGGTTGCGGTTTCGAATCCCGCGACGGGTAAATGTTTGTGTGATGAATATGAACATTTATTCCGGAGTCATGGATGTTTATATAAATATTTATGTATGTTTATCCGTTATCTAGTATCATAGTACAAGCTTTGCTTAGTTTGGGACTAGATGATTGGTGTGAGTGTCCGAAATATTTATTTAAAAAATATATAAAAAAAATAAAAATACCCATAGCTCCTTTTGCCTTACACGATATTATTAACACAATAGATCTAGTGCGTTAGGGGTATACTTTTAGCTTCCGCTGACTGTACAATGGCGAAATGCAAGTTAAGCTTGAGGGCCGCCGCGGTCACCACAAACTTTATATCGATACCAGTTGTTGCCCGCGCAGAACACTGCCGCCAAGCAGCAATGTTAATAGCATTGTTGTGTTCCGGTTGTCAGAGATAAGATAGCCAGTTCCCCAAATGTGTTGGGGTTTCCGGGTCAGTACGCTTCCACATTCGACCTCATCTTAACATCAGGTATGATTGAGGTCAAGTACGAACCCGCCGTGCAATAAAAAAAAATCATCAAAATCGGTTCAGCAAAAGATTTAGCCTATATGTTAATCCATGTCCAATTCTGTCTACCAACCAAATTTCCTATCCAAATCCGTCCAGCCGTTTAGGCGTGAAGCGGTAACAAACAAACACGCACACACAAACCTTAGCATGGTATAATATTAGTTTGATTACTCACCCCCACACTTCTACAGTTAATAACCACCTAATAAAGGGTGTTTGTATTGTATTGTATTGTATTGTATTGTATTGTACTGTACCGTACCGTGCCGTGCCGTGCCGTGCCGTGCCGTGCCGTGCCGTGCCGTGCCGTGCCGTGCCGTGCCGTGCCGTGCCGTGCCGTACCGTACCGTACCGTACCGTACTGTACTGTATTGTATTATATTATAATAAATAAAATAAAAAACCCGACTGTATAGAAAGCCAGCTAAAAAGACGAAAACGCGTACGCCTACTGCGCAGACTGTCCTATGTGACTCTACAAATTGTTACCTTATAAAGAACAGTAAAAATTTGTGTTGAAGTAATAGTGCATTGCAGAGGGCGCTATTTTGCATCCTGAGTAGCGATCAATGTACATTGCCCGAGGTAAAAAATAATATTGCGCTCTACTTTTCATTTCCCTCTATGAGAGAAAACAAGAAGCGCTTATTATGTAAATATTTTACTTAGAGCTGGAACCGCGGCTGAACAAGCTCAAAGTAACAAGCGCCGTAAATATGCGTCAATCTCTATAAACCACGAGTTTGCGGCGCTTGCAGTGGAGACTTTGGGCCCGTGGTCTTCTGACACGAAACATTTTGTAAAGGATTTATCCGTTAGACTGGTCCACGCCTCTGGAGATGTGAGAGCTGGTGCCTACTTTGCTCAGCAGCTGAGCTATGCATTCAGCGGGGCAATAGCGCTAGCGTACTAGGTACTATGCCTCACGGAAGCGAGTTGGACGGCGTATTTTTTCTATAAGATATAGGTATTTTTAATTGTGTTTTATAAATTTGTTGTTTCATGTACATGTACTTAATTTTACTTAGTTATTATTTTTACAAACTATGTAATGTTAAAATGTGAAGAAATTCCGTGCGTAGTTCGCGGGCTTTTGTTAGTATTTTTTTTAATTAATGACGGCGGCCGGCGGCTTCTAATTATTTCATACAATATTTTAGTTCAATCTTTTTGGTCGATACTGTGAAGTAGTTAAGTCAGTGCTTTTTTAATACAATACTTTAGTTTGATCTCTTTGGTAGAATCGTGCGAAGGTACTCTCTTTAAAATTTAAGAGCTGTGCTCTTGTCGGTGGCGTCCTTTCCACACATGTCTACATTCCGCCATTTTTTTTTTTTTTTATTTCCGCCAAGGCACTACGGAGTATATTAAGTATATGTAAGAACCATTAATCACTCCTCCCGGAAAAAGCAAAGGGATCTAATTTCTCTCCTTTCTTCAGTTTAGTGAAGTCAGTCTCAGTCAAAACAAGTCATACGATAGACTCATATGCGCCAATTCACGATCAAGTCATTCTTCAGTAAACTGGCAGAAAGAAAGATTTAGGCAGCTTCTTATGGAAACCGATAGCTTCGTTACGCACTTAAATTTCCACTTCCTTCACTTGTTCACCATCACTGACTTTTACTGCACCAGATCCTGTCATTGTTAAGGTTCAAAACTCAGAATGCACAAATTATAAGAAATAAAATCAAAAATACAACATCACTCCATGAGTTCCCGCCAAAAAAAACCGAAACACCAATCATGTTCCATGTTCCAAATTCAAAACTCTTTTATTATATTCTAAAGTCTCTTGGGGAAACTTATTGAGGAACCAATCATCGTTTTTCGAATAGATGAGATAGAAAGACTTTTGTCTCAACTTGTCGGTTATTTGAGATGCAGCCCCCAACTAAGTTTTGGGGTTCAGGTGAGCGCACTTCTATCTTGGGCTTCATCTTCAAGCGGACAAGCTCTAACCCGTTGTGCATAATCTTAACCTACGTAACTTAACTGCAGTTCACTCTCAAAACCACGCTCTTAGACATATTATTGGGTCTATACCTATGAAATTGGAGATTTTTCTTCGTTAATCATATGTACCAATTCCTGCGATTTTCAAAGCTATATCCAAATTTGTTTTTTATTTGGAAAATGGAATATTATTTCAAGGTTTCACATGAAATATTTTTTAATTTCTGGGCTAAATCTTTCTTTCTTTCTTTATACACGACGGGTTCGTACTTGACCTCAATCACACCTGATGTTAAGTGAAGATGATGTCGATGGTGGGAAGCGGACTGACCCGGAAACCCCAACACATTTGGGGGACTGGCTATCTTATCTCTGACAACCGGAACACAACAATGCTATTAATATATATAATAGATAGATAAGATAGAGAAGAGAGAGAAGATAAGATAAGAGAATCACATAATAGAAAAAATTGAACAGAGCTCTTTTATGTGCTCATTTCGTTCATCATTTCTTAGATTCGCTGAAACTTTTATAAAGCGGTTACTTTTAAAAATTAACGCTGCCTATACTTAACTTAATGTTATCCGATAATACATACAAACTTTAGCTAAATTTGGATTTGCCGTTCCCAAAAAAAAAATCAAAAATGTTTGTATGGAGAACACAGTCTTAATGAAATTCTTCATACAAAACGCTAATATCATAGGTAATGACCTAATATATTACACATTGTTATTAGAGCTATACTTGCATAGATGATTTCACAGTAATTCAGATGCAGGGTCACCTCTGACCCGGCCTGGGCATCGAACCGTATAAACAAAAAGCATTTACCGCTTCAATGGCCGCAAATAATCGTTCAATATGTATACAGATAGGTACGTACAGTCAGGATCAGGATATTATGTAATATGTAGCGAAATCAATTTGACTATGCTGAAGTAGTTACCTAAAGCTCCCTTTGGTTGGCAATTTGGAAGGAAGATATAAAACAATTGTTCAAAATCGGCTCCGTGGCTCAATGTAAACAACATTGGGTTTACGATTCGGAGGTCGCGGGTTCGATCCCCAGCAGGGTACATGTTGGAGTACTCGGTTTGGTTGGTGGTTTTGGTTTTGGTTGGTTGGGCATTTTAAATATCCGCCTGGTTAGCTACAACCATCTTATCTCAATCTGCCGCCAAGCAGCAATGTTAATAGCATTGTCGTGTTCCGGTTGTCAGAGATAAGATAGCCAGTCCCCCAAATGTGTTGGGGTTTCCGGGTCAGTACGCTTCCATCTTCGACCTCATCTTCACTTAACATCAGGTGTGATTGAGGTCAAGTAGCAACCCGTTATGCATAAAAAAAAAATCGGTGCTGTGTTGTTTCGGCACTCAAATAGAATAGAACCAGCCCCTCTCTACCTGTGGGTGTCGTAAAGACGACTAAGGCACTTTCCACCAAACATCTATAGATTTGCACGTTTCAATGGCGACCTGTTTGGTGTTGTGGTTAGCAACTCTGACCAGTTATACCAAAAGGTTGCGGGTTCGAATCCCGCTAGGGGCATATGTTTGTGTGATGTATACGTATATATTTTGTACGTACGTGTTTCTGTAATATGCAAATAAACGTTTTTAATTTATTTATTATGCAGTCGAAGAGCTAATACGAAGTCCTATCGAATTCTCAAACGAGGTCACTCAGCAGCACTAAATGTTAAACAACAGTTGACTAACAACTGCGGCAAGCTGGATAAATTCCACAGCGCCTATTTATCTTATAATAGCTACCTCTGGTTATTCTAATGACTGGATATCCTTGAGTTGTGAACAATTTGCCTAGATGTATAAAGTAATCGCAGTGCAGTCGCATTCGCTATTCGTTTCCTATTACTGAAGTCAAGCAATGTTTGCCGCTTGCAGTCCTTGGATGGGTGACTATTGGCATTTAATCCCCGACCAAAAACGATGAGTGTTATGTGTTTGCTTTGTGAGTGTGTGGCCAGTCTTAGACTTATAGTCAAAGTCAAAAAAAAAAAATGTTTATTTTGTGGTTGTTCCCCTTGAAATAGTCAATTTTACATTTTTTAGGCTACTGCTTCTTTAAAATGCATTTTCTCCTGAGAAGAACATACGTTACGTAGGTTGCCTGGAAGAGATCACTATTTGGGATAACTCCGCCTTTGTACTGAATTTTAATATAGATAGAATAATTTTGTAAAGTACAATAAAGCAGTTACAAACAAACAAACAAGAAACTCGAGAAACTCTTTTAAAAACAGGTTTTTATATCACAAATAGGTCTTTACATTTCATTAGTAATTGTGAAATAGCCTGGCATGCGAACGAGCTGGTTATTTCCTGGGATGTTTACCATCTAAATAGTCTGATATTTTGTAATAAATGCTTTCTTAATTTTCCAGGAATAGTGCTGATAGACCGATGCCTTTGTCAGCGTCACCGGGCGGAGGAAGTATGTATGCAACCGACGCCTCAAACCTCGATTAAGGCGTTGCATGGGGGAAAATTTATTCTATCATGACTACCATTGCTTTGTAATGTGTGTAGTCGGAGAGAAGAAACGACGCAAGAAACTGTCCGACATAATTTTGAATTTGGAAAAGAGACGTGTAATGAGTGTTAGTGAAGTAATAGCCAAAAGGACTAATATCGCTCTTATATCGCGTATACTGAGGCGTTGTAAGATAGATAGATAGATAAGGCGTTTATTTGCATATTACAGAAACACATACAAAAATATTCGACACAACAATCATTCTGCTTAGTGTTATTCTTACAAAATGTAACCTTATTTTACAGTAATAAAAGTAACAACAAAAATTAAGTACAACTGTTACAACTTATAATAGAGTTGTATGTGTATCTGTACCACAAATGGGCCGTTGTAATGCGTGCCCACACCGGTGAGTGTAGTGGTGTTATTGTCATTTAAATAATCATGTATTTATATACATGATGACCTGTTTGGTGTAGTGGTTAGCAAATCTGACCACTATACCAAAAGGTTGCGGGTTCGAATCCCGCTAGGGGCATATGTTTGTGTGATGCATACGGACATGTGTACCCGAGTTATGGATGTTTTCATTTATAATAAGTATTTATTTACAAAAAAATAAATATTTATGTAGTACTACTCTGTGTAAAAAGTATCGGGAATATGTCAATAAAAAGACCCGCGTAAAAGAGGTCGTTCTAAGTTTTTTACTGCATGTTGGTAGCACTGTACTGATTTAGCGCGCAAAATTTGAGCGGGATCTGTCATTTAATTTGTTTTAAACTACACTTTTTGTTGGTCATAGTTTTGAGTCCTCGGCGATTTTTACAATGGAAAATATTGTTGAACAAAGAGTGTGCCTTAAATTTTGTGTTTCAAATGATATTTCATGTGGTGAATCACTAAAAATGTTGCGAAATACCTACGGCGAATCGTGTATATCGAAAACAAGGGCTTATGAATGGTATAAGGCTTTTAAAGAAGGCCGAGAAGTAGTAGTAGACTTGCCTCGTTCTGGTAGACCTTCAACCGCTACGACCAAAGAAAACATCGACAGAATCAAGAAGCTAGTGCTCGAAAATCGACGTATGAGTCTGAGAGAGTTGGCTAGTGAGGTGAACATATCTTTTAAGTCCGTTCACAACATTCTCATTGACATTTTAGGCATGAAACGCGTCGCCGCTCGACTAGTTCCAAAAGAGCTCAATTTTGTTCAAAAAGCGCAGCGAAAGCATGTTGCTGAAGACATGGTTTCCCGAGCTTCTATGGATCCGACCTTTATGAAACGTATAATAACTGGCGACGAGACATGGGTTTATGAGTACGACATGCAAACAAGCCAACAGTCTTCAGAATGGCGTCTCGAAAACGAGCCGAAACCCAAAAAACCGCGGCAAAGTCGCTCCAAAATCAAGGTGATGCTGACAGTTTTTTTTGACTACCGTGGTGTGGTTCACTCCGAATTCCTTCCAGAGGGAGAAACAGTGAATAAAGAATATTATTTAGGCGTCATGAAGCGTTTGCGTGAGAGTATCCGCCGAAAACGTCCAGATTTGTGGCAACACAACTCATGGATGCTGCACCATGATAATGCACCATCACACACAGCCATTATAGTGAAAGAGTTTTTAGCGAAAAATTCAACAAAAGTTCTCGACCAAGCACCGTATTCACCTGATATGGCTCCGTCTGACTTTTTTTTATTTCCCAAGTTAAAATTACCACTTCGAGGAAAACGTTTTGAGTCGATAGAAGCCATAAAAGAAAATTCGCTGAATGAGCTAAAGGCCATACCGCAAATAGCCTATGAAAAATGTATGGAAGACTGGGTGAAGCGGTGGAGATGTTGTATTGCAAGCGATGGGGCCTACTTTGAAGGCGATAAAATAAATTTAGATGAATAATTTGTATTTTTTGTTTTATTGACAAATTCCCGATACTTAGTACACTGAATGTATATCAACCATCTGGTAACCACAATACAAGCCTATAGTTGCTTACTGTGGAACTAGATGGCGTTGTGTGTATGTCTAAGGATATTATTATTATTATTTTAGGCTTTGCCAAGTGTTTACTTTATCCGTCTAAAATAAGTAATCATTAATGTATCAGTCACCACACGTGGTGTAGATGCAGTTAGGTAGGTAACTACTGGGTAGTAGATAAGGTTTATTGCTTATTAATCACTTTTTGCGTCGTCGTTTCACTATTGACTGGCGTCTTTTAACTTAGTCATATATTACATGTATCTATCCTCACGAATTACTTTTGAAGTTATCAGAGAACCCACTCTTACACTAATTATGGACCGTTGGTTTGTAGCGTTAATTTTGAAAGTATGATCTTTTACACGATTTTATTTATAAGTACACAAATTTTAATATTATATTATATCTCATCTGTTTTATAGTTCTTATATTCGTGGGATAAAATATTCCGTAAGTGCAAGTTTTTTTGAACACAACACCTGATGTTAAGTGAAGATGAGGCAGAAGGTGGAAGCGTACTGACTCGGAAACCCCATCTTATTTGGGGAACTGGCAGTCTTATCTCTGAGAACCGGAACACGACAATGCTATTAACATTGATGCTTGGCGGCAGACTTAGATAAGATGGTGGTAGCTAGCCAGGCGGACATTTAAAATGGCCTACCACCAACCAAACCGAGTACTAAACATGTACCCCGCTGTGGATCGAACTCGACTTGCTGTTTACATTGAGCTATGGCGGCCGTTAAAATACCTCTAGTATATTATTTTATTATTAATTAAAATAGATTCACTACGTTCCTTCCATCGAATATGTTGAAAAGAGGATCGATAACAAGTTTTTTCTTGGTATTGAAGGTCATTGTTTTTAATTTATTCGCCTACAGCTTCGAGACATGACATCATCGGACGAAGAAAGAATCTCTACCAGAAACCTGTTTGTATTTTTTTACGTTAATACTCTGGCAAACATGGTGACACGTAGAGAGATGTAATTTGACGGAGACATCAATAGCTGACTGTAAATTTGCTATAGAATCTCTTTAGTCAGAATCGGTCACTTTCAATACAATACAATTATTAGAAATCTCGTTCTCGGGAGATCTCGGCCGAAAATCGAACGAGGTCTCGCGTGATTAACGAGATTACAAAGAGACATGTTTGTGTATGTGTGTTTGTATGTATGTATGCATGTAGGTATATATGTATATATGTAGATTTCCTAAACGGCTCGACCGATTTTGAAATGCAAGGTATATCCCTAGAGTGTCATAGGATATATTTTATGGTAAAAAAAATCCAACTTGGCGCCCGCAACGGGTTTTGACGCTGACGGGGTTTACAGGATTTAAATAATTCAATTAATAATATTAGTATATCCACAAAACAATGGTTTTATTTAAAACATAAGTACTTATAGCTAAAAACAATTAAACCTAAATAAAATACTGATTATATTATGAAGGTATTTATATATAATAAATTTGTCCCAGGTCTTGCACGGCCGGAACGGTCCCGAGTAGGCTGGCGGCATTGCCTCGTTGAAAAGCGAGGATCACCCTTTGCGCTAAATAGAGACCAGCTTTCCGATCGTGCGAGGCTTCGATCAAACGCTCCGATAACTGACGGAAGAGGCCATAAGATGTCTTTACCCCGAAATGTGATCTCCACTTAGGGAGACATACTTGCTTCGTTTGAGGTTTTCCGCTGATGTGGCCGCGGAACCGATGTGACGTCCCTGGAAGATGAGACGGAGCAAGTGTGTGTCCTAGGCGACGGCGCGCCCCATTCTTCAGGAAACGAGTGTCATCCCGTCGAGCATTTTACAGTCGTCACGAGCCAGACATACCATCTCCAAGACTGCTGGCATGCCTGCAGATGCGAAGGCCCGGCGGATAATATCATTAAGTTCCGCGTGCTTCTGCTGCAAGATAGGTCGTGATGCCCCAACTGATCCACAGCATGGTCGCAGCGGCACTGATGTGGCACGTTCAAACGAGCGCCGTATAGTTCAACACTAAAAAAAATAATAAAAATATATATAATTAAGTATGTACATGAAACAACAACTTTATAAAACACAATTCAAAATACCTATATCTTATAGAAAAAATTCGCCGTCCAACTCACTTCCGTGAGGCATAGTACCTAGTACGCTAGGGCTATTGCCCCGCTGAATGCATAAGCTCAGCTGCTGAGCAAAGTAGGCACCAGCTCTCACATCTCCAGAGGCGTGGACCAGTCTAACGGATAAATCCTTTACAAATTGTTTCGTGTCAGAAGACCACGGGCCCAATGTCTCCACTGCAAGCGCCGCAAACTCGTGATTTATAGAGATTGACGCATATTTATGGCGCTTGTTACTTTGAGCTCGTTCAGCCGCGGTTCCCGCTCTTTGCGCAGTTTCTTGTTAATTCCAAAATTAAATACAACATTGGCCAGACAATAATTAAAAAGCGGTGACATGATAACTTTCATATTTCGAGACCTACACTCGACAGAAACAACTATCTACGAATTTCTCTAATATCCAAATTTAAAAACCAATCAACTAGTAAATAATCAAACCGGTTACACGATTTGGCTATGGTGAATTATAATAATATTGGCAATATCCCATAAAAAGGAATGAATGAGGAAAACGTACAATACTCAACTAGTTTGTATCGGCGCAATACCTGATCAGTGACGTCATCAGGTCACCAAGGTCAATTTGTACCATTGCGGTCACTATGTGTGAGTAGATGTGCGTCTTGTGTGTGAAGAGGAAGAAAGATTGGCACGAGAAAAGTTGTGTATGATGTATGAAGCAAACAACTTCAGTAAGATCACATTCTTTATCTCCATAGTGTAATTACAAGGTAGCAAAATAATACTTTTGCGGCGAGGGCGACATTTTGAATCCAGAGCGGGACGAAGGATTCTTAAATAGAAAATTTTGCGCTCGAGTGACAAAATCTACTTTTCATCTCTCTCTATTAGAATTTTTTTTAATATTTTTTTAATTAAGGACGGCATCCATTACTTTATCATTCAATATTTTAGTTCGATCTCTTTGGTAGAATCGTGCAAAGGAACTACGGAGTAGGTACATGACAAGTCTATGTAAGAAATATTAATCATGTTCCATGTTCAAATTCAAAACTTTATTATTTCCTGTTCCAAAGTCTCTTTTTTTTTAAATGCACAATGTGTTGGTGCATAATGTTAAGTGAAGACGAGGTCGAAGGTGGAAGCGTACTGACCCGGAAACCCCAATACATTTGGAGGACTGGCTATCTTATCTCTTGGAGAAAAGACTTACTTTGGATGCTCTTATCGAGGAATCAATAATCGTTTTCGAATAGATGAGAAGATAATTGACGAAGATGTCGCGTAATCAACACACAAAAGAAGATACAGCCAAATTGGAACCATACTCCTTTTACGAAATCCTTTAAAAAAGTGGTTTATTGATTTATCTTTATAACGGGAATAGTTTATTTCCAGAAATAGCCTCAATTGGAATAATCAACTGTCTGCACTAGTATCATATAATAGGTAGGTAGATGATACTATTACTTCCAACTTCACTGTGATTTCTTCCAAATATTTCATTTATTTAATTATTATGGCCATCAGAAAACGGTATCCACGCGGTTTCAAAAAAACTGTTATTTCATGGGGAAACTAATATATAATAGCATTCCCACACATCTCAAAGATCAACCATTCAATAGCTTTAAAAGGTACTTACAAATGTGGCTTCTGCAATACTCGTTCTATTCTATTAAAGAGTTCTTGGATAACAAGGACAATTTGAATGCATGCTGATTTTCTTGATGTCTAAATTGGATATTGTCAAATATTTTGCATGTCATAATGACTGAATTAGGATGATCTTATTGTAATAACACCTAATGTAATGTACCCTATTCAAGAGCAAATAAATAATTTTTTTTTTTGGTTTCATTCTCTCCTTTAGGAGAAGGCAAAGGGATCTAGCCCATAACAGCCATGTCTTATTTATCTTATTTCTTCAGTTTGTAAGTCAGTCTCAGTCAAAACAAGTAATTCGTCGTATACTTGGCGTATACAGAGTCTAGTCACGGTCAAGTCATTTTTCAGTAAAGTGGCAGAATGCTTTACAAAAGATTTTGGCGGCTTCTTGTAGGAACCCGAAAGCTCCGTTACGCACTTTAATTTACACTTCCCTTCACTTGTACACCATCACTAACGTTTGCTGCACAATATTCTGCCATTATTAAGCTTCAAAAGTCAGAATGCACAAATTATAAGAATTATAAAGAGAAATGCTACTTCACTCGCCGAGTTCCCGCCAAAAAGCCTTCTATTCTATACTTTGCTACCACTGCTTGCTGTCAATCTTTTTAGTATTTTTTTTATTTCTAATGGTTATACAACGAAATAAGTCCAAAAAGTTTTGATTATAAAACCCGTAGTGGCACTCATCTAATATTCAAATTAAGAATAATCTGTGCTCGCCGAATGCTGGACTAGCTTGTTCTAAATTTGGATAATAAAAAAAAAATATCTCTGACAACCGAGTACCTACACATGTATCCCGCTGAGGATCGAACCCGCGACCTCCGATTCATAAACCCAATTTTGTTTCCTTGAGTCACGGAGGCGGTTAGTTAAGAACTAGGGGAACATTGCTTAACTCCGCTAATTTCATTTCCTCATCTCCTCATCTCATCTGGCTCGTTGCGTGACTTTGAGCTTTCGTATGATTTCAATTTATTTTATTTAATAAAACTTAATCTTATAATAATTAGTTAGATATTCTTGATCATCAGTACCTGCATATATTCATGCGTACTAACCTTGGTTATACATCTGCTACGCGCTAGAGGGCATTTTTAAACAATACTACTAATGGGTCTCGTAAAAAAATAAGTACTACAATCCGGACCTACCTCAAACTGAGAATGCGTTGTACAGCCGAAGACACAAGTACGTACACAACGGAATATAAGATCATCGTCAACAGCCTTGCACGTCCTCATTGTTGGGGCACAGCTTCCTTTCACTGGGTATGGGCCATGATCCGCCACGCGGGCCCACACACACACACACACACACACGCACGCACGCACGCACGCACGCACGCACGCACGCACGCACGCACGCACGCACGCACGCACGCACGCACGCACGCACGCACGCACACACACACACACACACACACACACACACACACACACACACACACACACACACACACACACACACACACACACACACAAGCACAATCACCAATGCATAGAGAACTAGTGCGTGCAAGTTTAACTAGAAAACTTAAAATGAGTATTTTTCTTTTCTTTGTGTTTAAATTTTTGTTTTTTGTTAGAGTTTTATTTTTCTAAGCTCCGCCAATTATGTCCGGGGAACGAGCGAGTCAACCCCAACACGAGTATTATATTTTACTCTCTGGGGATGCCTCAATACTGTTATATACTATTACAGGAGAAATAAAAGTAAAAAAAAAAAAAAAAAACTTAACTATATTACGCCTTACAAAGCAATTAACATAAGCTTAGTTAACTCGATTTGGAATTTATCTAACACCGGACCATATCGTCTAAATAATCATCTATTTGTAATACCCCGCCTGTGCCCCGACAGTGGGGATGTGTGAGACGTCACCTAACTTCACTAATTTACCTTATTAAGGATCAAATAGCCAATTGGCTCGAGCAACAAAACGCATCAACAAGACAAACATATTGTCAGAGATAAGATAGCGCAGTCCCCCAAATGTGTTGGGGTTTCCGGGTCAGTACGTTTCCACCTTCGACCTCATCTTCACTTAACATCAGGTGTGATTGAGGTCAAGTTGTGCATAAAAATATTACATGATTTAATAGTAAATACTACAATGCAAATTGTTAACACGAAACAACTAAGTACCTAGCACAAACATTAGAATCACATGCGTCGTGGGAATTACTATCGTACCTAATGCGTGCTCTATTGTCAAGATACGTGTGCACACATAGAGAATAGTGATGACGTCATCGGATCTCTGGTAGGGCGCCAAGGTTATAAAATACCTATTGCAAAAACGAACGGTTCGACTTAGAGATGAATTTAATGACAGAATCGTGTAGAGATGGGTGTTTTTAGCGATGTTTTTGCGAATAATAATTTTTACTATAATTGTTTTTTTATAAAATATCCTTAGACATACACACAGCGCCTTCTAGTTCCACAGTAAGCTACAATAGGCTTGTGTCGTGGATACCAGATGGTTGATATACTACATAAATGTATTTTTCTTTGTAAATAAATACTTATTATAAATGAAAACATTCATAACTCGGGTACACGTCTCCGTATTCATCACACAAACATAATTATGCCCCTAGCGGGATTCGAACCCGCAACCTTTTATGGTTCCCTAGTCAACACGGAACATTTATAATTTCGCTATGTCCATCTGTCTGTCCGCGGCTTAGCTTAAAGGGTTTTAGCACTTAAAGTTGTAATTTGAAAATTAAAACACAAAAATATTCTTAGGGCACCTCCCTAAAGTCGGGATGAATTTTGTTTTATTTGTGTCCATAGGTCGTTCAAAAATTGGGTCGATGCAAAAGTTCAGGCATAAATCTAATAACTTGAATGTAACATACGAATAATATTAGACAAGTCTTTATAATTACAATTCAACCATGGGAGATGGTTACATATTTGGGCAGTTTGGTCTGGAAACATTGGGTTCGTGGAGACCTGAAGCTCGAATGCTATTTAACGATTTATCAACTCACCTTATTGAGGTATCCGGCGACCGAGCTGGTGCTTACCTTGGCCAACGCATCAGTACTGCCATTCAACGAGGTAATACTGCTAGCATCCTGGATACCCTTCCCACATGATAGCGATATTGAACACGTTTTCTACTTTCCTTAGATGTCGGGGCTGAATACGTGTTTTGGAGTCATTTTCAATAAGGTTCCTGTTGATATTCAAATCTTACTTTCAATAAATTTAAAGCTACTATAAAACAGAAACTTATTAAGAAAGCATATTATATAAAATACGCTACCACCTTCGGCCTCATTTTCACTTAACATCAGGTGTGATTGAGGTCTAGTGCTAACCCGTTGTGGATAAAAAAAAATAATGCGACTATTTAGATGATAAATATTCATGGACATAATATCAGCTCGTTCGCATGTCAGACTATTTCACAATTTATAATGAAATATCATTGTCTTTTTGTAATATAAAAACCTGTATTTAAAAGAGCAACTCCTCGAGTTTCTTCCTTGTTCTTCTCAGGGGAAAATTCCATTTTGAATGCACCCTGTGTACCTACAAAAGAAAGCATTCTGACTTTGATTTTGGTTTGATTGGTTTTTTCTAGTTTTCCAGAAGAATTTCGGTGTTAAGTGTATAAGTAGTTCCGTTTGTTTTATTAGTAAATAATTTTTATCTATTTCTGCTTATTTCTTCAATGTTGTATTAAATATTTGCACTCCAAAATATCTTCGTACAATGGTTTAACTATTCTATTTACGAATAAATGTTCAATTCTTTCATTCATTCCACGGACCAATTTCCTAGCGACAGGATCTCCATTTAGCGATATCTAGCGCACGCGGTCTCCACTAGGCAGCCCTAGTGAATCAGCTCTAGCCGAGTAGATATCTATTGTCGGTCACCAGAGATACTATTACGTGAATCAATGTTATTTGCATGCAGTATTGTTGCACGTACTGTAATTTGCGGAATAAGCAATCTAGATGGAGATTATTGTAAAATAATCATTCTCAGTTTTTTACAGGATGCAATTCGGGGAGTGTGCGTTGGAATTACATAATCTTATTTCACCGTCACCCTTCCATCTTCAGACCACTAGGCGTGGGGAGGGATTCCACCCGTATATAGTTAATATACCGAACATTCGCCCTAAGAAGTTCGATTCTTCATTCACCATCCGAACAGCCAAGGCATGGAACTCCTTTCCGGCGTCAGTCTTTCCTGAATCCTACAACCTTGGGATCTTCAAGAGCAGAGTGAATAGGCATTTACTGGGGTCGCGTGTTTCATCTTCGGCCACATCGTCACTTTCCATCAGATGAGATTATGGTCAAACGCGAATCCAGACAACCATAAAAAAAAAATTACTATACATATACATAAGAGACCACAGACTTCCTCTTGCTATGATCCTGACACACCTCTTTTGCTTCATTCACTCTCATAAAGTTGTTCATACATGGTTGACCTTTCTTTAAGACGTCCCCGATTGGATCATGGTACGTTCGCCGTGGTCTTCGCCTACTCTTTTATATCTTTCGTTTATAGTCTTCTTTCATCCATCCTCTCCACATGTCCAAACCATCTCAGCATACCTTTTGCAATTTTTGTCACTACGTCTTCTTTCTGCTTAACTCCCTAATTAACAATATAATACAATACAAATACTCTATATTGCGCAAAATAATTTACAATAATTTTTGATGATGATCAGTGTTTTAAGGCACCGGACTGCCTTCAATTAAAAACAACCGGGACCGACTATTTAACGTCCCCTCAGCACGGAAACACTTCACCCATCCAAGAACCGACCGCGCTAGACATTGCTTAACTTGGCTAATCGAAAACGAATGGCGATTGCACCACGAGTGCTCCATACAGTAATCTTATTTACCACACATATATGTATAGTATGAGTGGGGTGACTTTGAAGGATAGAATCAGGAATAGTGTAGGCTTTTTTCTTTTCGTTAGGTCCCGCCTCGTGAACATTAGTTGTCCATCTGTAAGTGAGCTAGTATACTATACATATATTACTAGTGAGTTTTATACTATATATTAAGTATTTATATATATATATATATATATATATTTATTTATATATATTTATATTATTAAGTACTTACTTAATATATAGTATAAAACTCACTATATATAAATATGCATAAGTAGATAAGATAATAAATAGATAAGTATGCATAAATATAATAATTATATCATATTAATAGACTTCTATTATTATGATATAATTATTATATTTATGCATACTTATCTATAATTATTTCTTTAGTTGGTATTATCGTGCACCCTACCTGTTTTTCTACCTACAAATGTCACATAGCTGTGGGTGTCTGGAAGAGTGTGATTTTTAGTAATAAGACTGCCTAATTGTGTTCTATTGTTATCATCAAAAATTATTGTAAATAATTTTGCGCAATAAAGAGTATTTGTATTGTATTGTATTGTTTAAATATGTAGACAGTTATAAAACATGGCAATAAAAACAGAATATATAAAAGTACAAACAAAACATAGGTATAAAAGTATGTGTGTGCTGCAGCGGCACAAATGAGCCATAGTTCAGTGTCGGATTGCTCAAGAGCAACACCACAGATTACTAATAAGTTACTAAAGTAAGCAACACACTGATTTTCAGCTATTACTTACTACTCTGTGTAAAAAGTATCGGGAATATGTCAATAAAAAGACCCGCGTAAAAGAGGTCGTTCTAATTTTTTTACTGCATGTTGGTAGCACTGTACTGATTTAGTGCGCAAAATTTGAGCGGGATCTGTCATTTAATTTGTTTTAAACTACACTTTTTGTTGGTCATAGTTTTGAGTCCTCGGCGATTTTTACAATGGAAAATATTGTTGAACAAAGAGTGTGCCTTAAATTTTGTGTTTCAAATGATATTTCATGTGGTGAATCACTAAAAATGTTGCGAAATACCTACGGCGAATCGTGTATATCGAAAACAAGGGCTTATGAATGGTATAAGGCTTTTAAAGAAGGCCGAGAAGTAGTAGTAGACTTGCCTCGTTCTGGTAGACCTTCAACCGCTACGACCAAAGAAAACATCGACAGAATCAAGAAGCTAGTGCTCGAAAATCGACGTATGAGTCTGAGAGAGTTGGCTAGTGAGGTGAACATATCTTTTAAGTCCGTCCACAATATTCTCATTGACATTTTAGGCATGAAACGCGTCGCCGCTCGACTAGTTCCAAAAGAGCTCAATTTTGTTCAAAAAGCGCAGCGAAAGCACTTCGCTGAAGACATGGTTTCCCGAGCTTCTACGGATCCGACCTTTATGAAACGTATAATAACTAGCGACGAGACATGGGTTTATGAGTACGACATGCAAACAAGCCAACAGTCTTCAGAATGGCGTCTCGAAAACGAGCCGAAACCCAAAAAACCGCGGCAAAGTCGCTCCAAAATCAAGGTGATGCTGACAGTTTTTTTTGACTACCGTGGTGTGGTTCACTCCGAATTCCTTCCAGAGGGAGAAACAGTGAATAAAGAATATTATTTAGGCGTCATGAAGCGTTTGCGTGAGAGTATCCGCCGAAAACGTCCAGATTTGTGGCAACACAACTCATGGATGCTGCACCATGATAATGCACCATCACACACAGCCATTATAGTGAAAGAGTTTTTAGCGAAAAATTCAACAAAAGTTCTCGACCAAGCACCGTATTCACCTGATATGGCTCCGTCTGACTTTTTTTTATTTCCCAAGTTAAAATTACCACTTCGAGGAAAACGTTTTGAGTCGATAGAAGCCATAAAAGAAAATTCGCTGAATGAGCTAAAGACCATACCGCAAATAGCCTATGAAAAATGTATGGAAGACTGGGTGAGGCGGTGGAGATGTTGTATTGCAAGCGATGGGGCCTACTTTGAAGGCGATAAAATAAATTTAGATGAATAATTTGTATTTTTTGTTTTATTGACAAATTCCCGATACTTAGTACACTGAATGTATATTCCTAAATATTGTTTTCCTAAGTATAATATAGTACCGACGCTATGGTCACAGAATAACCATATTTTTTATACTGTGCTATGGTCATGTCTGAATCAAAAACAATCACAGACCTCACTATTCAAAAGCTCCTTCCCCTTCCAGCAGTCAGATCGGCTAACTTTATTGCTTTGGGAATTGTTTTCGTTTAATGATAAGACCGCCTAATTGTGTTAGAACACATTACATTGTGTTACAAATTATTGTAAATTATTTTGCGCAACAAAGAGTATTTGTATTGTATTGTATTGTATTGCATTGCATTGCATTGCATTGTATATAAAATGTTATTATTAAAGTTAATAAAGCAAATTTATATTGTAAAGTCCTAAGTTAGTCGCGTTTAGTTATGGGAAAAAAGGTTAGTTAAATTATATGTACGTGCTAACATTCTAACGATTTTTTTCTAATTTCGCGTTACAGGATATTGACTATGGGATCTTATAAATGGAGCCCGACCCACGCCAAGTCAATTTGCAAAGCAAATTCCGCCACCCAGTTCGCCTGCAGCACAAAGAAAGGACTGGACATCACTAATTGCCAGTAAACTTGTACAAAGAGAAAGAAAAATATGAATTGCATTTGTCCGAGGAAGCAACAGTTAATAACAATCAGTGGGGTAATTGATCGAGTTAAGAGATGGATTCGTATAAAGGGCATCTCTAGTAGAGAACGTCGGTATGTCGAAAGTCGAAAACGAATAATTATGAACACTATCATATCTACGACCTGTTTGGTGTAGTGGTTAGAAACTCTGACCTCTATACCAAAAGGTCGCGGGTTCGAATCCCGCTAGGGGCGTATGTTTGTATGATGAATACGGACATGTGTACCCGAGTTATGGACGTTTTCATTTACAATAAATATTTATTTACAAAAAAAATGTATTTATGTAGTACATCAACCATCTGATATCCACAACACAAGCATATACTATACTTGCTTAATGTGGAACTAGATGGCATTGTGTGCTCGCCCGCCTGGCCCTCCGATTGGTTGCGGCATCGGCTGCCTTAAGGCGGCTGATGCCAAACATCGGGGGGCCCGAGTCGGCAAGCCGCCGCCTGTACATGGGAGTGGTGCGATCGATGGCCCTGTACGGGGCCCCAATCTGGGCGGAGACCCTGACGGCCCGTAATATCGCCCTCTTGAGAAAACCTCAGAGGGTGATGGCCGTCAGCGTCATACGTGGTTATCGCACCATCTCATGTGAGGCAGCGTGTGAATTGGCGGGACACCTCCCTGGGACCTGGAGGCGGAGGCCCAGGCGTCACTGTACAAGTGGCGCACGGACCTCCTCCTCCGGGACGAGCATCCTGCTCCCAGGGAGGTGGAAGTGCAGAAACTCCAGGCTCGACAGTCCGTGTTGGAGATCTGGGAGGTAAGGCTGGTCTCACCAGAGGCCGGCCACCGCACTGTCGAGGCGCTACGCCCAGTAATTCCATGCATGCTACCCGTACACATTATTGTAACCTCTGTCTTTTGAAAACGGCAAGCCATTTTACCATATGAATATATGAAGCAAAATCATAAAAATATTATAAACAGGCTAAAGACAGGCTAAAGACATGTGTACCCGAGTTATGGATGTTTCCATTTATAATAAGTATTTATTTACAAAAAAATATGTATTTATGTAGTATATCAACCATCTGGTATCCACAACACACGTATAGTTGCTTACTGTGGAACTAGATGGCATTGTGTGTCCAAAGATATTTATTTATTTATACATGTTTTTATGTGCTGACATTATGTCTCACAAAAATAATTTATTTCTTTAATACTTTATGATATGTTTAAACATTTTCTCGAAATGTATTGAGTTTTGGGTAAAGTTGTAGAACAAAAGTTGTTCGTTATAACGGGTACTTTTACACCCTTTCGGCTTAGTACAGGGGGTTCACACTAACGTTGTAGAATTTATTATAAAAAAATCACAAATAAAAAAACTAGCCCCAAGTCTCTGGTTGGCGGAATGGTACCCAGAAGGCTGGCCGCGTTGCCTCGCTGTACCTATAGCAAGGCTGATTCTTTGACCAAAGTATTGGCCAGCCCTCCGATTGTGGGATGCATCAACCAGACGCTCACAACACAACCAAGTCGCGGGCGGAAAGCTAGTAGAATATATAAATATATATTTGTATATATAAATAAAATATTAATATATTATATATTTACATATGTAATTTATAACAAAATTATTTATTGAGTCAATTACCTACATACCTACATAAAACACCGTCGCAAAGTCGCCTGTCTCTCAGTTTTTTACAGGATACATTTCGGGGAGTGTGCGTTGGAATTACATAATCTTATTCCACCGTCACCCTTCCATCTTCGGACCACTAGGCGCGGGGAGGGATTCCACCCGTATATAGTTAATATACCGAACATTCGCACTAAGAAGTTCGATTCTTCATTCATCATCCGAACAACCAAGGCATGGAACTCCCTTCCGGCGTTAGTCTTTCTTGAATCCTACAACATTGGGATCTTCAAGAGCAGAGTGAATAGGCATTTACTGAGATCGCGTGCTTCATCTCCGACCACATCGACACTTTCCATCGACCATTCCATGGTCAAACGCGAATCCAGTCAATCATAAAAAAAAAACTCTGTATGGCAATACAAATACTGAATTTAATCAAAATCAAAATATTTATGCGACATTGAAAAATTGAAAAAATAAGTTTACAGCATTGCCATTGTATAGTGCAATGCTATACTTTTACTTTGTCCTTCAGTTTGAAAAAGATGTAAATCGCATAAATATTATAATTAACATTAATAGTTATCACACGAGAAATACGGTTCAATTTAGTTTGTAAGGAAAATGGATCTACCTACACCGATCTAAGATTATAATCAAATATTTTCATCGCGGCTCGGCATCCTCGTCGATAACGCTGACCAATGAGAGATCATTAATTTGAGCGAGCAATATACCAACCAATACAACGCTCTCGCCACTTCGCCTTGTCATTTCTCCCATAAAATGCTCCCATAGAAGCTTATGAATGAGATAGATAAGATATCCACTAAATAATTGGATACCTCGGCGCTTCTATCCAAAAACTTTTATTATAAACGGAAACAAAGAAAACCTTAGTGTTAAATCCAATTCTTAAACAATGGCAGCTTTGTTCGGAGTATTTATCTAAAGACACAAGTTACTTTGGTCTAGTTTGTTGTTAGTCAGTTTGTTCTTTTATCTTAACACCAGTTTAATTACGTTCTCTTCGTTTCAACAAGTTTAAACAGCTCTATTTAGTTTCTGTAGGATTTTATCTTTCCAAATGTATGTTTTGTTTTCAAAAGTGAGTGGCATGAGTAGTCGCAATATCTTTGAAGATTATGCGAGCTTGTAGGTTGATACTTTTTTTTTTATGCACGACGGGTTCATTCTTCACCTCAATCACACCTGATGTTAAGTGAAAATGAGGTCGAATGTGGAAGCGTACTGACCCCGAAACACCAACACATTTGGGGGACTAGCTATCTTATCTCTGACAACCGCAACACAAGAATGCCATTAACATTGCTGCTTGGCGACAGATTTAGATAAGATGGTGGTAGCTAGCCAGGCAGACATCTAAAATGCCCTACCACCAACCAAACCAAGTACTTAAACATGTACCCCGCAGGGGATCGAACCCGCGACCTCCGAATCGTAAACCCAATGTTGTTTACATTGAGCCACGGAGGCGGTTACATGTCCCATAATGTAACTTACGACTTGATAGCGATCGCCAGTTGCTGTCAAACTCTAATATACACCAATCCGAGCAACGCATAGTACTGCCTCTAGAGACAATCTTCGATACGGACCAATCTGAGTAACGTACAGTGCTACCTCTAGAGATAACCTCCAATATGGACCAATCCGAGCAACGTATGGTGCTGCTTCTATAGAGACAAACTTTAATACGAACCAATTTTAGTAACGTATAGTGCTACCTCTAGGGGCATCTTCAATCCGGACTAATCCGAGCAATGTATGGTGCTGCCTCTAGACACAAACTCTAATACGGACCAACCCGAGCACTAATATAGTGCTACCTCTAGAGACGAACAATATGGACAAATCCCAGAAACGTATGGTGCTACCTCGAGAGATAAACTTTAATATGAACCAAACTCAGCGACGCATACGACGCTGAGATTTATCTCTAGAACCATAATTATAGGCAGAACCATAGTTCTGCCTCTAGAGACAAATCTAATACGAACCAATCCCTGCAACCTCTAAAATTGGTATTTTATACACGATCGCTGCTTCGTTTAAACCCTATTCTTATAGGTATTGGCACTATTATGAACGCCTTATAATGTGATATTTTTCAAATTTTGGAACGTTATGCGAGTTTCTCGGTGGATTATGTAATTTGCGACTAGTTAACGATCGGCAGTTGCTGTTATACTCTAATACGGTTCAATCCGAGCAATGCTGCTACCTATAGAGACAACCTCTAACATGGACCAATCCGAGCAACGTATTGTGCTGCCTCTAGAGACAAACTCTAATACGGACCAATCCCAACAACCTCTATAATTGGTATTTTATATACGATCGCTGGACCCTGCTCTTGTCGTTATTGGCACTATCACAAACGCCTCACAATAAGATAATCTTCAAGAAGGCCTGTGTTCATCAGTGGACGTCTTATGGCTGATATGATGATGATGATGATGAAATTATTAATAGTCATATGTATAGCCCAAATATTAAACTATAAAATTATATTATATTAATTATATAAAATATTTGCCCGTTCGCGTAACCAGGCTATTTCACAATTAATAATGAAACATTATAATATAAAATAATAATTAATAATTTTTTAATATAAAAACCTTTTTTTTAAAAAAAAAGAGTGACCTCTCGCTATTCTTGCTTGTTCTACTCAGGGGAAAAGCAGTAAGTAGCTTTAAAAATGTTAAATCTGACTATTTTAATTGTACCCTGTGTACCTACAAAATAAAGCATTTTTGATTTGATTTGATTTGATTTGATTTGATTTGACTTTTACCAGTTTCTTGGTGTATTTTTTTGATATCCATAGTTTTTCGAAGGCTTTCTAAATTTTAAAATAAAATGTATATTTTTTTATGCTAAAGATTTAATAGAAATCGATTAAGTGGATGATATGACGCCTCTTTTCGGGGGGTTTGTATATGAAAAAAATAACTATGTAAGTTATTTTTTTATATTCGGAGAAACAATATAGGGCTATCTCTATTCACAAACACCATTTATAACTCAATTACATTAATGATACTTAACTCATTTCGGAGACAGTCCTTTAATTGAGGTAACAACTGTTTATGTTGCGGTTATAGTGATAGAGGGAGCGATTTGGTCCTCCTCCCCGTGGCCCTGCCCTGTCACGTGTGAATTTCTGTAAATGATGATAGGGTTACTTTTAATCAGTCGTTGATACCAAAGGGTATGCATGTACTCATGATTCCAAGGGTTTTTAGTGGAGCACTTCCACTTTCGACCTTAAAGGCAAGCGCTTACCTATAAATACAAATACAAATGATTTATTTGAAATTGAATAGGGTACATTATAAGATGTTTCAGTACTGGTTCTATCGCCTATTCAGCCACGTTTAGCAGCATGCAAATATCTATTAATGTTAAAACTATTACAGTAATTACTGTTAAATTCATAATATCAAATACATTATAATTCATGTTAGTTACATTCATTAGTATTAAATACATTAGATAATTTAAATTTCCACCTTATGATCCGAAAATTCTTTAATTGAATTGAATTGAATTTAATTTTATTTGAATTCTAAAATTCTATAATGCAAAGAGTAAGGAGTAAAGAAATGAGAACGCTCTCCACTATCACTTTTTTTTATGCATAACGGGTTCGTAATTGACCTCAATCACACCTGATGTTAAGTGAAGATGAGGTCCAAGGTGGAAGCGTACTGACCCGGAAACCCCAACACATTTGGGGGAATGGCTATCTTATCTCTGACAACCGGAACACAACAATGCTATTAACATTGCTGCTTGGCGGCAGATTTAGATAAGATGGTGGTAGCTAGCCAGGCGGACATTTAAAATGCCCTACCACCAACCAAACCGAGTACTTAAACATGTACCCCGCTGGGGATCGAACCCGCGACCTCCGAATCGTAAATTCAATGTTGTTTACATTAAGCCACTAAAGCCACACCCGAATATTCAGTTACAATTTAACAATACGTAATTCTTATTACGTTTAAAATAAAGATTATAATCGCATAATAAATAAGTCTGCTCTTAGTTCGTAGCCCATTCGGACCCTATGGTTATAGCAAGTGAGCTCAATATGCTTTTAAGCGTTGCGTGGGCTCATAGCAGGTCAAGGTTTGACTCCCGAGTCGTGAGTTGGTTACGAAACGCTACGTGTACTTTTGGACCCCAGTTACTATTAGTTTTAATGTACTTATCTGTCAGGTATTTAAGGTCATGTTTGTATAAGGACAGTAGAAAGGTGGATCTTTTGTTATTTGGCATGTTGTGTGGTCAGTAACAATAATATTATGTATTGCAAAATAAAAAAAAATAAAAAAATATCCTTTGGACATATACAGACTGGCTCGGAACTGGAACGGAAATGAAATTAGAATTGAAATAGAATAGAATGAAATGAAAGACTAACTCTGGATGAGAGTTCCATTCTTGGCTGTTCGCAATATGAATGAAGTGTCGAACCGCTTAATGCGAATGTTCGGTGTGTTAACTATACATGAGTGGAGTTCATCCCTATGCCTAGTAATTCGAAGATGATATGGTGATGACGGTGTACGAGGCTCTGCAATTACAGCTGGTTGGTACTTGACCGGTCCCAGAGGTGACAGCAGTATTCCATGCACGAGTACCAAAAGCTGTTTAAGCATAAAATATCGCCTGACCTTAGGGAGAATGGTTGGTTTTTTAGCTGCTTACTATTCTTGTTCTTTCTTGCATCCTTGGTTAGGTAATCCTCTGTCCTCTTTAAAGTATCTACTAGTGAGATATGAGTAGTCATTTGTGAATGCTGATTACATCAAGAAGAAGTGGGAGTATTTACCTTAGAGGGCTCTACAATAAGTCTTAGAACATAATAGTAGAAAGTCTCCCACGGCCTGAATTAACTATCAAAATTGTCAGACCACAACAGACCTCAAAATACTACTGTATTTTGAGGTCTGTACAGTTTGTATTACAATTACATGGACCACATAAAGATGGATTTTTGCTGCTTAGCGCTCCCATGTAGATAAACTTGCAGGTCACATGAGTCGCCTCCAAAAAGTCATTAATTCATTCAAATGGTTACGTATAACGCTTTATCAATAAGGTTCCTGTTGTTATACAAAATGTTCCTTTCGATAAATTTGAAGATACTATAAAACAGAAACTTGCTAAGCAATATTTCCGACTGATTGTCAACATGTTTTTTATGTGCAATAAAGAATAAAGAATAAAGAAAGCAAATTTTAAATATCAGATCATTTAGATGATAAACATTCATGGACATAACCAGCTCCTTCGCATAACCAGGCTATTTCACAATTAATAATGATTTTTTTTTTCAATTAATAATGAAGCAACAGATTTCTGAGAAAATATTTTATTCAATCACTGACAGGCATACTTTTTCGTGTGCAAAAAGTTAGGAACTTTAAGATTACAAGAAGTAAAAATCGCTCGCTTACTGGGCTATATCTCGAGACGGTGTTTCCTTGTTATCCAAGCAATGTATAGCATACTACTCGATTGAATCGCTTTTCTAATCACCACGTGTGTATTTTGCAACGGTTGCGTCATGACCGGATTTGTAACCTGGTTTCCTTAGCTTTCGACGCCATATTAGTTTTTACTAAGATACTAGACATTCTGTAGTAGGGAGTGCTATTTCGTATTTGCTCAATCTAGCTTGAAATGGACATTTTGCTATCTAGACGTGAACGACTTCCGTGTAGTTTTGGTCTGGTCTTTGACCCTATGATAAATGCAAGTCCATTGCCCGATGTAAACTTCTTTTTTTATGATTAACCAGATACGCGTTTGACCACAATCGCCTCCTTGGCTCAATGTAAACAACATTGGGTTTACGATTCGGAGGTCGCGGGTTCGATCCCCAGCGGGGTAAATGTTTAAGTACTCTGTTTGGTTGGTGGTAGGGCATTTTAAATGCCCGCCTGGCTAGTTACCACCATCTTATCTAAATCTGCCGCCAAGCAGCAATGTTAATAGCATTGTTGTGTTCCGGTTGTCAGAGATAAGATAGACAGTCCCCCAAATGTGTTGGGGGTTTCCGGGTCAGTACGCTTCAACCTTCGACCTCATCTTCACTTAACATCAGGTGTGATTGAGGTCCTTGCTTTACACAGTCATCATCCTTATGCCCTGGTTCCATGGTATAGGAATCAAACTAATATTATAAATGTGAAAGTTAGGATGTTTGTTCATTTGTTTGTTGATCAATCACAGCGAAACGGATGAACGGATTTGTATGAAATTTTGTTTATAGGTAGAACATATCCTGGATTAAACCATAAGATATTTTTTATCCCGATAAAGTGAGCAGTTCCAGCGGGATAAATAAATTTCCGCGATAAAGTTATTCCGCGCAGGCGAAGGCGCGGGCGTAAAGCTAGTTTAATAAAACATAGACTATTTGATTGAAGTTACCATTGTGAATTTCATTGCGTTGAAGAATATACTTAAAACTACTGTAACTATTTGCAAAACAATCGATCAATAACTTCTTTAGATTTGTGAAAAAATTCACGGTGGACAAATATCACGCCACAATAAATAATAATAAATAAATAAATAAATATTTCGGACACTTACACCAATCATCTAGTCCCAAACTAAGCAAAGCTTGTATTATGGATACTAGATAACGGATAAACATACATAAATATTCATATAAACATCCAAGACTCGGGAATTAATGTTCGTATTCATCACACATACATTTACCCCTCGCGGGATTCGAACCCGCAACCGTTGGTTTCGCTGATAAGGTGACTATCCACTACACCAATCGGTTGTCAATACTCGTCGTCGGCAATATTTTTAGAAAATATAAAGTAGCCATTGATTAAATTTTCAGACAATTGTTTTAGGAGATCTTAGCATCATCTACAACGCAATAAAGTCTACAGTGGTAACTTTAATTCTTAAATCATAAGATATCTTTTGACATTATTACGATATGCTTCGTCATCAGCCCACTACAGGGATATACAGCTTCCCTCGATAAGGGGGTATGGGCCATAATTCCACCACGCTGGCCCAATGCGGGTTGGGGACTTCACATGCCTTTGAATTTTTATTTCTCAGACTTGCAGGTTTCCTCACGATGTTTTCCTTCACCGTTTAAGAGAACAGTCGGATAAATGCACATAAGCAATTAAATTTTAAAAAAAATCATTAGCATATGGGTCGTGGGCATAGCAGTCTGGGAATCTAACTCGGACGTCCTAAATTGGGAGACAGCGTCTTAACCGCTGAGCCACCAACGCGAAACTTATTTGGCGTATATTTCAGGAGGAGCATATCGTGTCTTCACCGTTTGTGACGCGCTAAAATACATATACATGACGTCACGACCGTTATCCCAAATGGGGTGGTCAGAGTTACCACAAGCATTAGTGTTTGGGTCTTCAAAACATTAGAGTTTAATCGACGATTCATATGATAAATAAATACACTATAACAAAATGACACAATCTTATCACACAACTCTCCAATTTTGCATTCAAAGCAGAAATCAACGATGAAACGTGTTAGTATAAATATTTCACTCTGGACTATAGTAATCAACACTGCGGTGAGCTCTCAAACGCGGGTGCACCATGGTCGACCACAGAGCTATGCATACACGGACATAGTAAACAACCCAATGTTGCCATCTAAACGTAGTTACCCATAATTTACGGGAGACGTTGAGTCGAATATAAATAATAATAATTCAAAGAGAGAAAAATTTATTTAAATCCGTGACACAATCAGGTACAAGTATTACACAATAGAGACACATACGAAAAGTAAACAATGTGTTAGCCATCTAACGCCCGTATTAAAAAACGAATCTCAATACAAGTCTTGAGGCTTTATCTACCCGAGATGCGTTTTAGGAAGTTGACGCTATCTCAAGCTCTGTGCTAATTTATAAACCAATCTTGAGGTCTACTCAGCTGAGATCACTTCTCAAGTATTCGCCTCAGCGGCGAATGAATGATAGTCTTGAGTTTCGTTTATTAATACGTGAAACTATTGTTGTATTGTTAATAGCTTGAGCTTTTATAGTCCTTTTATAGAGTCACAAATTTGGAATTTTGAAAAAATGGCGCTTTTCGGCAAATTTTGAACCTTCAATGCGTACTCTGCGTAATGTGTGGAGTGACTTTACATGGATTAAAGAATTGTGTGATTAGACAAGGATGTGTCAAGAAAGATAATGTAATGAGTAAGATAGAGGTATGTTAAGGTGGTTTGGACATATAGAACGAATGAGTGAAAGGAGATTAACGAAAGGAATTTGTAACGAAAGCGTGAATGGAAGCGTCGGTAAAACTCGACCAAGAAGACTTACATACGTCAATCAAGTGACTGACGTACTCACAAAAGGTCAGGTGCGGTCAACCACTAAGCGACCATGTATGAAGCATTTGATGAGAGTGGAAGAAGCCAAAGTAGTATGTCAGGATCGTTGCAAGTCTACCTACCGCAACGGGAGACAGGCGTGAGCATATAAGTATATGTATGTATTCGAACCTTTAAATTATTATGTAATTGAATTACTTCCATAGCGACCGCAATAACACTTTAAATATAGAAATATCCTTTCAAAGAACTCGGTCTTGGTTACGAAATTATAATAGCAAGTCGTGATTTTAATTAACCAATTAAATCTTCTCTCCAATTAATAAAATTAGGCCTATTATTGACAGCTCGTATCCGCCCACTGAGAGACCTTTGTGCCACTCAGTCAGTCAATTACTGGGCGAGGGATTTTAGTCTCATTGTTATAATAATTAGATCCTATTCAGCGGTATAAAAATTACATTTAAAAATAAATTAGTATCTTGAATTTTATATGGAGAACTAGGAAATCTTACTTGATTTACCTGTAAATTGAAAATTCATAAGAGCCCCGAGTACACGAGAGATTATATCATTCAGATGAACAAAAACTCTTGTGTTCAAATAAGTATTTTCGTAAAAGATTAACTGATTAACTGTCTTGCGTGTGTCTATCTCGGTAACGGTATTCCTTGAGTTTTTTAGGAAGTAAAGACTAGCAATCCACCCGCGGCTTAGCCTGCGTGGAATTCCAAATAAATAAATAAATAAATTACTTTATCGCGGATATCATCGAAATCCGTTCATCCGTTTCGCATTTATAATATTAGATTAAACGATGGTTAAGAATTTGTCATTATTGAATATAGGTATTTAGCTTTATTAAAAGCTGTATATGTATTTCAATTCTATTACAATCTTTCGAGGATTTTCTTTTTAATTCGCAATTTTAAGTATATTTCTATATATATTTATATTTTTTTAATATTTTTTTATATTTCGGACACTTACACCAATCATCTAGTCCTAAACTAAGCAAAGCTTGTGCTATGGATACTAGATAACAGATAAACATACATAAATATTTATATAAACATCCAAGACTCGGGAATAAATGTTCGTATGTATGTATGTTGAGAATGTGCGTTATACCCTGGCAACACTAAAACTAGTTTCTAATCCAAACAGCCCAAGGCCGTGGCTTGCTCAGCGTAAAATAAAATGCCACACATTTCGTAACAAACCTCTTCGGAGCTTGCGGTATCCAAGGTCTGCATATACTTGCAAAAGCTGAGCGCTGCGTCTCTTTCTACTTAATGAAGGTTTGGTGAATGCGAGGGAGATAGCGATCGCAGATTAAAGTCCATTCGCTTGTTTATTAACTTCTGCATTCTCTGTTGCAAAATATGTGTGTAAATTACTGCATTCTTTCTTTTCGTCTTGCCATTTATTTATCTTTTTAATAACGCGAATTCTGTCGAATTACGTTTCCTGCGACATTATCTACCGTAATCAGCATGATTGCGAGTTGTCATTGATGATGATTGACTTTAATTAGAGATTTTTGGCGGGAACTCAGCGAGTGCTGTTGCATTTTTTTTCATTTGTTTTTATTTCTTATAATTTATGCATTCTGAGTATTGACGTTTAATAATGCCAGAATATTGGGTAGCAAGTCAGTGATGGTGTACAAGTGAAGGGAATTGTAAATTAAAGTGCGTAACGAAGCTTTCGGGTTCCCACAAAAGTCGTCATAATCTTTCCTAAATCAAATCAAACCAAATCAAAAATGTTTTATTTAGTAAGTTATAAGAATAACATTTGATATCGTCATGACATACAGTTCTCGCTCATTCACTAGGCAGTCTCCCCAGAGAAGAACGAGCATGAAACTCAGGGGTTGCTCTTTTTAAATAAGTCAATTTCAAATAATTGTAAAATTTATGATTCGACAAAGAAAAATAAGATTAAAATATATATTGCCGATCGGTTCATGTCCACGCATTCTTATCATCCATATAGTCAGAAATGTTATAATAGCCTTTGGCACATAGTTTCCGTTTAATGGTCCTAGAACATTCTGCCACTTTACTGAAGAATAACTTGACTTGTTTTGACCGAGACTGACTTCACTAACCTGAAAAAATAGGAGCTTGTATGTAGTATGGGCTTAGATCCCTTTGCCTTCTCCGAGAGACTGCTCTCTCTTAACTCACTCGAGTTAAAACGAAGAAATAATGTCTATGGATTGAGATAGAATTTTTTTATATGATTGAATAGAAAATGGAGAAAACTACCGACAACTTCATTGAACAAATGATTATTTATTTTTATTTTATTAAATAGGTTTACAAACGTTTGTTACATCGCTTCCCGCGTCGGTTTTTCCGACACTTACAACCTTGGGATCTTCAAGTCTAGAGTGAATAGGCATTTACTGGGTGCGCGTGATACATCTTCGGCTACATCGTCACTTTCCATCAGGTGAGATTGTTAGTCAAAGGCGAAACCAGTTTTTAATAAAGACTGAAAATAAGAAATAATGTTATATATTGATATTTATTAATATATGAATTATATATCTAATGAAATGTTTTATTTAGGTTTATTTAGTATTATATTCATGTAGTTATATTTAGTTATTTACAAGTATTTATGTATTATAGACTTTTTTACTTTTGCGTTGTACGCCCTTTTTTATTCCCCGTTATACACTCTTTAACCGCTTATAGGGTTGGTTGGAAGAGATCTCTCTTAAAGATAAGCTCACCTTTGTATCTTTGTATCTGACAAATGTATCTTTTGTGCTTTTTTTGCAATAAAGAATCTGCGAAAAAAAAACAACCCCCTACCTCCTATTCGTAAACACTATGTTGTTTAAATTGAGCCACGGGGCCTACTATACAGGGCGTCCCAAAGTTATGGGACATGAAGGGGAAGTACCTTAAATATTGTAGATAGTGAATTTTGCTCAAAGAAGACTTTATGTTATTTTTAAAAGTTAGTAATTCTGCATTCATAGATTTTCTAAAAATTACTTGCTTCGGCTGGGAATCGAACCGACTTAAATGTGAAAAAAAAAACACCCTACTTTTATGATGCCAATCGAAAGAATAGCTAAAAAATAATAACTCTGCCTAAGTAACATAGTATTTTAAAAGAAAGGAACAACATAAAATGATTGAGTCAAATTTCAAGAAAGTTATTTATTGCTAAAGTGATTTCTTCTTTTGGGGATACGTGAAAGATATGCTATACAAAAAGCGATACGAGAACGTAGGCGAGTTGCAAACAGAATTGTGCCATATCACATCGAGTGTTCACCATAAAATGATTAGAAAATCAACAGGCAGCGGGCTCATTAAAAGATTGGCGATTTGCGTAAGACAAGAGGGATCACATTTTGAGCATTTAATTAATTAATTTACAAAAAAATACCTACTTAATTGACTACGGCAGTTTCATGTATGTTTTTTATTTGATTAAAATGATTAATTTCACGTTGTTCCTTTCTTTTAAAATACTATGTTACTTAGGCAGAGTTATTATTTTTTAGCTATTCTTTCGATTGGCATCATAAAAGTAGGGTGTTTTTTTTTCACATTTGAGTCGGTTCGATTCCCAGCCGAAGCAAATAATTTTTAGAAAATCTATGAATGCAGAATTACTAACTTTTAAAAATAACATAAAGTCTTCTTTGAGCAAAATTCACTATCTACGATATTTAAGGTACTTCCCCTTCATGTCCCATAACTTTGGGACGCCCTGTATATTAATGTATATCGTAGAGTAATGATTTATGTTTAGGTTATGCGCATTTTCAAAATAAACCTCTATATAAAAAAAATTTGGGGGGCATTTTTTTTTTATGCATAACGAATTGGTAGGTACTTGACCTCAATCACACATGATGTTAAGTGAAGATGAGGTCGAAGATCAATCAATCAATCATTTATTTATTTTTCTCCACATTATAGCATTATTGTACATTAGAGTTAAGTATATTTCCACATAGACTATAATTCTATGTGGAGACTGGTGCCTGAACTAGGGAAGATAGAAGCGTACTGACCCCGAAAC
This sequence comes from Oegoconia quadripuncta, assembly GCA_949316235.1. Taxonomy (NCBI): domain Eukaryota; kingdom Metazoa; phylum Arthropoda; class Insecta; order Lepidoptera; family Autostichidae; genus Oegoconia; species Oegoconia quadripuncta. The sequence goes on from OX438746.1 coordinate 13,256,810, forward strand.
CCCAACACTTATCTATATGTATATATATCATATATAACTACTTACAAATTCGTACTTACTAAAATATAAACTAACCTCAAAGTGGTCACCCATCCAAGTTCCCACTTATCTTACACTGCTTAACTCAAAATGATATTTCATAACTTCATTTTCTTTAAATTATCATAACCCGATTTGCTATTTGAACAAATGTACATAATTTTATAAAGAGTCTGCTCTATTTGTGACAATTAAATATTTATTACTATATGTACATCTGTTATTTAGTTTAGTTACCGTTAGTAGGTAGGTATAGTTCATAATTACGCAATTAGTCAACTCCATCCTGCTCCGACTCGTGCACTTATGTAAACACATGACGACCGATTGGTGTAGTGGATAGTGACCCTGTCAGCGAAACCAACGGTTGCGGGTTCGAATCCCGCGACGGGTAAATGTTTGTGTGATGAATATGAACATTTATTCCCGAGTCTTGGATGTTTATATAAATATTTATGTATGTTTAATGAGGCGGTTAAATTACTATACGCGTCGGAGGCTCTTGATGTTGGGCTCCTCTGAAAACCAGCGCTGTAACAATTGCTACAGCATACGCTGAGATGGAGTCCATTTAAGACATCACACTGCACTTACCGCATTTCAAAATCTGTTTCTATATATTGTGATAATTTTCTTGTTTTTATTAATATTGTTGTTGCTATAGTGTGGTGACAAATAAATATATGTCTATGTCTATGTCTATACAAATGTATGACATTATTGTTCCTAATTCGTATACTGTGAACTGACAATTACTATACAAAGTTCTGCCACATTAATCACAATTTCCGCAAACCTCTATTCTCAAGTTGGGAAACATTCCCAAAACATTAATTGATTGATTGCAATGAAATTTTCGTGAAACGAGACGTATATAATGTCATCCATCATCATCACATCAAATACATGATCTAATTATCACAGAAGTTATTTGTAGATTAATCTAGTCAGAGACTTACACGCTTTATTTTGTAGATACACAAGGTACACTTAAAATACTCTGATTTTACATTTTTATCCGACTGCTCAAGGAAGGAGGGTAATGTTTTCGAGTGTATGTATTATATTGGGTCTTTGCCTAAATTGGAGTTTTTTTTCTTCGTTAATCATATGTACCAATTCCTGCGATTTTCAAAGCTATATCCAAATTTGTTTTTTATTTGGAAAATGGAATATTATTTCAAGGTTTCACATGAAATATTTTTAAACTTCTGGGCTAAATCACATAATAAAAAAAAATTGAACAGAGCTCTTTTCAAGTGCTTCCCATACTCATTTCTTAGATTCGCTGAAACTTTTATAAAGCGGTTACTTTTAAAAATTAACGCTGCCTATTATTTAATTTAATGTTATCCGATAATATACACAAAGTTTAGCTAAATTTGGGTTTGCCGTTCCCAAAAAAAAATCAAAAATGTTTTGTATGAAGAATAAAGTTTTAATGAAATTATTCATACAATACGCCAATTTCATAGATAAGGACCTAAGAGTAATAATAAATATCCTTGGATATACACACATCGGCAACTGTAGGCTTGTGTTGTGGATACCAGATGGTTGAAATAAATAAATAAATATAAATAAATATCTATGCACATACACACAGCGCCATCTAGTTCCACACTAAGCAACTAGGCTTGTATTATAGATACCAGATGGTTGATAAACTACACAAATACATTTTTTTTTGTAAAAGTATCCATAACTCGGGAACACATAATCTATATTCATCATATAAACATATGCCCCGAGCGTGATTCGAACCCGCGACCTTTTGGTATAGCAGCAGAGTTTCTAACCACTACACCAAACAGATCGTCAATACTACATAAATACATTTTTTTTCCTAAATAAATACTTATTATAAATGAAAACATCTATAACTCGGGTATGCACATGTCTGTTTTCATCATACAAACATATGCCCCTAGCGGGATTCGAACCCGCGACCTTTTGGTATAACTACACTGTAAATCAAATATAAACAAATATAGAGACATCGGTTCGGAATACATTTTCCTTGCTTTCGGAGTCGAAACTTTAGGTCCTTGGGGGCCGGGCGCTCTTAATTTTTTCTTTAATATCTCAAAGCGCTTAGTCGATGTCACTGGTGACCCGAGAGCTGGTTGTTTCCTCGCTCAACGCTTAAGTATCTGCATACACGAGGAAACGCTGTCAGCGTTTTGGGTACCTTGCCACGCGGCCCCAATTTTTTACATTTGTTCTAGTTTATATTTAAATTCCATCTCTTTATTTGTTACTGTTTTTAAATAACTACACTGTATATGTATATTATGTATAATTATGTCTGTTCCTTTGGCGCCTCCTGTAGCCTTAACGGCTTCACCGATTTCGAAGTGCATAGGTCCTTAAATAAATAAATAGTTTAGTTTAAATAGTTGTCCAAAAGACAATTTTCCCCTGAGAAGAGTCCGGCATCAGTCTTTCCTGAATCCTACAACCTTGGAGTCTTCAAGAGCAGGGTGAATAGGCATCTACTGGGATCGCGTGCTTCATCTTCGGCCACATCGTCACTTCCCATCAGGTGAGATTGTGGTCAAACGTGTATCCAGTTAATCATAAAAAAAGAACATGAGAGAAACTCAAGGAGTTGCTTTAAGAACAGACGAAAAGATAAGTTAATTCCATTCTTTTTTGTGTAGGAAACCACACGGTAGCTGACTTCACACATTCCTTTTCAAATGTCATCTAAAGCTATACAGCAGTGAGACCTTCACGACGTTCCCACACTTAAGCCATGTTTTTGTCCTCCCAAATCGGTACAATTTGGACGAATTGTCTCAGTTTGTTGCCCTTGGTGACTCCGCTGACAAACATACAAACAGTACGTGTCATTATATCATAATTGTCGTGTTGTTTTGCATGAAAATAGCGTAGGATACGCGAGGTTAAGTTGGTGAGGTTGTTTGGAAGAAATGCTGTGCACTAATGAGACGTATTTAACTTTGCTCCAAATACTGAATAATAAATCTACCATACCTGTGTATTTTCTATGTATAGTCTATATATGATATTTAAAGTTTAATATACCCCTACACACCCACACACCCATACACACCCCACACACACACACACACACCTAACTACAGGCTACAGAATGCGCTAAAAGAACGGATGCCGTCAAATACATTACACTCGACGTTTTATCGTCGGGGGTTATAAATTTAAAATCCTCACCCTATTACAGCGCTTGTTATACCAGGCGATCAGCAATCAGCGGCAGATCCGAGTGCACATGACAGCTGTCAGAGCGTTGTCAGAGTTAACAGCGCTTCGATACACGGCGGGGAACACAATTTGTTGTTATGTTGAGTACCAAGGTACAGGGAGTAGGTAGGTAGAGTCCCGAACATGTTCTCGAAAATCATTTTACCAACTAATAGATCCCATAGATTTTTTTCACTATTTTTTTTATATAAAAAAATAGTGGCCATCAGGTGACCCGCATGCTCCTTTTATATAAAAGGAGCATGCGGGTCACCTGATGGAAAGCAATCTCCGCCGCCCATGGACACCCGCAACACCAAAAGGGTCACAGATGCGTTGCCGGCCTTTGAGGAAGGTGTAGGCTCGTTTCTTGAAGGTTCCAATGTCGTACTCGTTCGGGAATACCGCTGCAGGAAGTCCGTTCCACAGGGTGGTCACTTTTACAATTCTCACCGATGAACTGAAGACCAATGCACGTTTGACCAACGCATCGTTTGAGTTTCCTGCAGTTCACCGAAGGCATATTAGACCGTAAAACTGTTGACATCGTGTACAATGTCCTATGTCGCTTTTGACCCAGAGAGAGATTGATCAAAGAAAATTACAAAAAAGGCAAGTTTATGTTTCACTTACACAAACACACACTCATCCACACAAACACACACTCATCCATTCCCATAGTGTTGGTAGGGGAAGACCACGGCGAACGTGCCATGATCAAACCGGGGACGTCTTAAAGAAAGGCCAAGTCAACAGTACCCTAAACCGACGAGCATGTATGAACAATCTTATGAGAGTGAATGAAGCCTCTTGTGTGTCAGGATCGTAGCAAGTGGAAGTCTGTGGTCTCTGCCTACCGCTACGGGAAACAGGCGTGACATTATGTGCCTATGTATGTGTGTCACTGAAGTCAAACGCATCATTATGTATACAAAAAAATAACATTCACCTTTGACCTCAAGGTGCTAACCCGTTTTACAAAAAGGATAACAATGGTTATTTAAAACGCTAGAGCATTTTCTATTTGAAAAAAATCTGCAAACGAAATGGAAATAGAAGAAATCATCCACTTAAAAAAGACCTGACATTTTTCAATCGTTTTAAAGTTCCACTTCATTTGTCGTTCAAATTCTAAAAACACATTTAGTGTACCTCTTATTGTAATCATCTAAGGTTGATTTTAGAACTACGTGCATTTTGAGGTTATAAAGTTGTTTTGGTGCGAAAAAATAGCGTGCAACCAATCAAGAGAGGTATTGGCGCGAGAGAGCGGTTGTCGTTTTGGCGGGAACTGTCACTTGTTTCACAGAGATAAATCGGTCGTTCGTTCGTATGTGTTTTTGGAGGGTTTTTTGAAATATCGTGTGTTGAATGTAGGGTTGCCATTTCTATTTAGACGTATTTTTTAAAAATGCAAAAAATTATAGCATTTTGTTGGTCTTTTGGGTCTTAGTTACCTGAAAATAGATGATTAATTACTATTATTTGTTTTTTTCTTTCGTTTCTTTTTCTCAGCATGAGCTGGTATTTTCATACGATTTACGGGCATTAAATGGTATTATTATTATTATGTATATCTGAACTATGGAACAGTTCTTATCCATATTTGATGAAAATCGGTTCATCTTTGTATATCTGGATTATATTTTATTTTTATTCCTCAAGGGCTTTCTAAATCACTGTTATTCTATAGCATGTAGTAACCTAAAATTTAGTGACATATAGTACAATATGTATACCGGATGAGTTTCTTAATGGTTTGAAAAAAATATGGAATATTAGGTAAATTAAATAAAGTTATTGGCATAGGTAGTTCAATTTGTTTTTTTCAAAGCCATCATCGACGCACGCGCCGGCCGGCGATTGATATGCGACTGGGGGGACTCTTAGGGTTCCTATCATACGAAATTTATGTGGAACTATATATTCTCTTTTTTTTTATTTATTGATTTAATAACGTAGTTGTGTGGAATAAACTACAAACGCGACCGTCAAAGGACACAATGCTTTATTCGAAAATGGTTTTGAAAAAAAAAAAAAAAAACTACCTATGCCTATAAATATTTGTTGTTTCTGTACTTGTGTTTTATTGTTTTAGTTGTATTTTTCATATTTAAAATTTGTTATGTGTGTGTACATGGATGCAAGTAAATGCTTATCTATCTATCTATCTATGCCAATACCTAACCTAATATGCCCTATATTTAATTTAAAACTCATCCGGCATAATGTACATACATTATAAAATATTGTACGGGTGGCAACCCTATTTGAACGAGAAATTCCCAACACAGCATTCCTATTGTAAATTAGTCTATGGATTTTTAAAATCCGAATTGAAATGGGCACGTTAATGGATTTGTGCTGGAAACTTGCAAATGCATTGGTTAGCGTACAGGTATCACGTGACACATTAGTGCAATAAAGTATTAATAGACTTATTTTTAACCCTGTGGCCGTGGTGCCTAAGGCCACCATGGCCTGGAACACGAATGTAGATCTCCTGGAGACTTGTTTATTGACTTCAGTCACGCTTTAATCAATCTGATTGAGGTAAGAGGGATGATTTTTTTTGCTTTAAAAAAAAGCAGGGTTTGCACTTGACCTCAATCACACCTGATGTTAAGTGAAGATGATGCTGAAGGTGGAAGCGTACGGATCAGGAAGCCCCATCCTATTTTGGGGACTGGCTATTATCACTGACAACCGGAACACAACAATTCTATTGCTGTTTGGCGGCAGATTTAGATAAGATGGTGGTAGCTAGCCAGGCGGACATTTTAAATGCCCTACCACCAACCAAACCGAGTACTAGGTCATGTACCCTTCTGGTTATTGATTAATTTTATAGACAATTGTTTTAGATAGATGTCCTTAGCATCTTTTACAACGCAATGAATTTCACTGTGGTAACTTTAATTTAATATTGTAGAATTTATAACAAAATACCTATGTATTTTGTTTTATTTGTTGTTTGTTGTTGTTGTTGTTGCTAGAAGAACAGAATTGTTAGAAAACTTTTTTATTATATTTCATTTGTAAATGAAGTTCAAACCTTATGCATGAAATATCAAGTTTCCTTTCACATCACTGAAAAGGTGATGTTCAGTCTTAAAAGGGGGGCTGTTATAATGGAAATAGTCAAAGTCAAAGTCAAAAAATATTTATTTCGATAAAGATTATCACTTGATAACGTCACATTTTTTATCTTAATATTAAAATTATTGACATTATTGCTCATTCGCAAAGCAGATTCCCCAGAGAAGAACGAGCAAGAAACTCAAGGGTTGCTCTTTTAAATAAGTTTGGGTTACAATTATATTACATTGTATAATTAGGCTGAATATCGCCGAGCGGTCTATGTCCATGCTTGCTTATCATCCAGATAGTCAGAAATTTTATAATAGCCTTTGGTAAATAATGTCTGTTTTATGATGGTTTTCAATTTATTTAAAGGTAAATTTTGAATGTCCACTGGAACCTTATTATAAAAGCGTATATATTGCCCCTTAAATTACTTGGTGACTTTGTATAAACGGCTGGCATGAACAGAAAGTTTATTTTTATATCTGGTATTTACATTATGTATATCACTATTTTTCTTAAACGATTCTATTTTTTTTCTTACATACATTAAGTTTTCGTAAATATATTGCGATGCTAATGTTAATATATTCATTTCTTTAAATTTATTCCTTAGAGACAAGAAATAACCCTTCAGCATATAATAAATATAATTGCTAACGTTGCAGTTCCCATCGATTGCGGATGCATTATTGATTTTAGGTTTTACATGTCAGACCGGGTTTGAACTCGTAGTAGGCACCTGTATAATTAATTTTAATAATTTCTATAATTAAATTTCAGTTCCAGTAATATTTCTTTTTTTTTAAAACATCTCGTGGACCCGCTCCGTATCAGTACGCTATCCTTCTACAAAAAATCAGGATCTTTAAGATTATAGAAAGTTACACCACAAAAATGACGTATTTTTACTGGACCGTATGTATTACTACATGTGTATGTAATGTCCAACAGTCAGGGATACTTTGTACTTGTACCTATATACAGAACCCGGCGTGTGAATAATAGCGTCAGATAAACGGCATTCCGCACAAATTGAACGGAAACCCCTACTGATGGACTTCGTCTGGAGGGAATACTAACCTCGCTAACATTTGCGGAGTGTTTGTTTGTTTGTTGTTTGATATTGGAAAGTTCTCTTTATAGGCGTGCTACAACTCTATAGTTCTGGAGTATCATCATAATCAGTCCATAAACATCTCACTGCAAGGATATAGGCCTTCCCTCGTATATGAGGGAGTATGGGTCATAGTCCACTACGCTGGCCCAATGCGAGTTGGGGACTTCAAATGCATTAAAATTTTTCCTTTTTTGGTTTCCTCACGAGGTTTTCCTTCACAGTTTAAGAACAGTCGGATAAATATAAATAAGTAATTAAATTAAATTTAACAACTCATTGGTACATGGCCTGGGAATCGAACCCGGACCTATTAACTTATATAACAAAGCTAAACCTTTGACTTATTATATATTCTATGGCTAAACAGTCCATCAGCGCTGACGAGCCATCTTCCAGATTGTTGGATCTCTCGCTAGTTAAATAAAGTGTCGCCCATTTCGCGCCAATCCGCCATTTTCTTTTACGGCGGCCATTTCGCGACGCGCGCGTTTTGGCGCGGAATGGCCATAGGCATTTTTTTCTGTTTATGTGATGAGGCGGCCCGTCCCGTGATCCTGTCGCGATAAATTGAAATGACAATGTGACTTCATTGCAGCTCGTATAAAGTCCATGCTTTAATATCGAGATGGCCCTTATCCGTATTAGTTCATATAACATAGTATTTTTGCTGGGCCAATGGGAATCATGTAAGGAACTTACTGTTCGCGATGGAAATAAAACGAATAAACAAAAAATCAGGAAATTTATGATCTTAAAGCTTCTGATTTTTGTAGAAGGATAGAATTGGTACCCATCAGTATTTTATTTCATTAAGGACAACAAACAGCTGCACTATTTATACAACCAGCAACGTTATCCACAGGTTACTATTTTGAAGATATAGACAGTAGTACAAAATTGGTAAATACCTATATTATGTCTAAAGCAAGGTACCGATTTGTTATAAAAAATTATTATGCTATCACTGGTAGGTACCAACTCTATCCATGTGCAAAAAACATGGCCTTTAAGATTACAGGAAGTTGAAAGTGTATCCTACATTGGCAGGATCCTGACCTTCTGACATGGTTCAGACGCTAAATGATTCACAAACGGCATTCTTTCGCAGAAACACGGAATAGCGAGGAAAGTATGATTATTAGATATGCTAATTAACTCAGCTATTGATCGTGCTCTAGGCGTTTCAGTTCGAGAATATTCCGCAAGTACGGGCAAGATGGCGGCGGTAATTTGGATATACTCGTATCAACTTACAATTGAATCCGCCATTTTTTTATGCATAACGGGTTAGCAGTTCACCCCAATCACAGATGTTAAGTGATGATGAGACCGGAGGTAGAAATGTAACCCGGAAACCCTATCTTATTTTGGGAACTGGTTATATTATCTCTGACAACCGGAACACAACAATGATATTGACATTGTTGTTTGGCGGCAGATTTAGATAAAATTGTAGTGGAAAGTTGCTCCTAATCAAAAGTAGCGTCACCAATAAACAGGAATACACAAATTAAATAATACTACTTAGTATGTAGATCTAAACGAATTTCACAAAATCACTAAGAATTTGAGTGAAGTCACCAGCCGGAAGTTGTTGGACTTCCATGCTAAAGGTGGTTTCAGAATGATTTACTTTGTATGGGTAATCGAAATGGTTTTATCGAATTCCAATTCATTCAGAGGGCTAATGGCTTACGTTTTTTTTAATAATGTTCCCATTGATGTACAAAGTCTTCCTTTCAATAAATTTAAAGATACTATAAAACAGAAACTTATTCTTTTCGTGTCGAGGGAAATTTCAAATTTTATTGGACCAAAACTTAGCCACTCTAACAGCACTGTCTGTGGCGTTAAGGAGATCGTCAAAGGTGCAACTGTCAGGACACGCGGAGCAAGACAATACGTGATCCATTGTCTGTGGGGAGACTCAGCACTTATTAAGAAAGCATTATAAAATATCAGACCATTTGGATAATAATCAACCATGTACGTAACCAGCTCGTTCGCATGTAGCTATTTCACGATAAAATAATGCAAATCACGGATTTGCTAATAGATAAATTGGTAATAAGGACCTCCCCCTACCATCCCCACATTGTAATAACTCTATATCAGTGTTATCGAGAGTACTTGGTTCATAAACGGAACTAGAGAAATTTGAAAATAAATTACATATATGTACAAGCATGTACAAAATGTGTACTTTGACCGAGACGACCTGCGCATGTAACCTAAATTATATAAAAAACAAATACTGAAGAATCAGCAGTGCAGGCCGTCGCGGCGAAGCCAAGTCGCGCGACCCAGAAAAACAGTCGCTACATAGCTCTCAAACAATAAACAGTTACATAATTACATTCAATATTTTGGATTTAATTTAACACCTTTAACAAACATTTTTTAGTAAATATTTAACAATCTAGAAAACATCATAAACAATAATAAATTCATCTCGCACTATCCACCAAGGACACTCGTGGTATCGGTACGCGTCGCGATCACGAGGAACAAACATTAACATCCTGTAGGACAGGGAATTCAGTACCTAAAAACTTGGTTTTAAAAAAGAACAAGCCCTCTAGTTTCTTACATGTTCTTCTCAGGGGAAAATTGCCTTTTTAACAAGCAGCTTTTTTATTAGCTTAAATAATTTAAAATTGGACTATTTTAAGTGTACAAACGTGTCCATGGATAGGAACTAGTAGTATAAGATCCGGCCATAGAAATATATACCCTCATCTGTTATTCGACTATATCAAAATTATTATGTTAGTTAATGAATATATTAATACATTGAAAATGGGTTGCCTAGCTAAATCGCGGGCCAAACGGTTAATTAATGTAAATCCAAATTAATTGTTTTTCAATTAACTTCCCCGATTTGTTATTTATAAAAATCGACCATTATCTGAAAGAACATAACATAAGGAACTGGAAAAATATAGGTTGCCTACTTTCCCTTTCCTACAAATGAATTGAATCAACTCAAACCCACCTTCGTGCAAATAGAGATAAGATGACCCTATCAGTTTGAGCTTCACTATGTTGAAAGGTGAATCGGAGGCATCAAGAGAGTGCATTACATCTTCCTGCTGCCTTTTTAGAGAAAATATTCAGGTCATCTGACATGAGTAAAGGACGAGAGTGACTAAACAAATGCATATAGTGAACCAATATTGTTACTAAATGTTAAAAGAAATAATTTGGTCATAATATTTTATTACACTAAACCTGTAGCGACTTGGAGAAAGAAAAATTTTTATATAATTTTTTAATAGATATTAAAAAATATTTTTGCTATTCATGAATCAAAATATGTAAACAAAAAAATTTTCTAATTTTTATGTAATTATAATTATGTATTGTTATTAAATAAATATGTGAGTGAAAAGTATTTGATACCATTTTTAATATTTAATCTGACTTAAATACAGTATTTATTCAATGTAGCTCGCTTGTACGACGCATCTAAAATCACAGCAACCGTGCATGTGACAAACTTTTACTGAGGCAACCTTATACTGTTAGAAAGAGAATAAAATAACGTTTAATTAAAAAAAAAATCAATTAAATAACTGATGAGGGTATATTAATAACGCTTGCTCGCATGTTTATACATGACAACTCCATAGTTAGGCTGAAGGGAAAGTAGGCAACCTACATTTTTCCAGTTCCTTATGTTATGTTCTTTCAGATAATGGTCGATTTTTATAAATAACAAATCGGGGAAGTTAATTGAAAAACAATTAATTTGGATTTACATTAATTAACCGTTTGGCCCGCGATTTAGCTAGGCAACCCATTTTCAATGTATTAATATATTCATTAACTAACATAATAATTTTGTTATAGTCGAATAACAGATGAGGGTATATATTTCTATGGCCGGATCTTATACTATAGAAAACTGACCTTTAATTATACCCACTATGTGGGTAGTTCCGATCCTATGCCACCAATATATTACACATAATTTGCTTTTTCACTTAGCACTGTGACTTTGTTTACATCGTACAGAATAAAAATACATCTGATAAAGGTGTTGGAAGATGACTAACGTTTACTTGGCATTTGTACAGTACGAGTATAAGACATTATTAACACAATATTCTTACTTAGGTACTTTATGTTGGTTGTACGACCTGTTTGGTGTAGTGGTTAGAAACTCTGACCACTTTACCAAAAGGTCGAGGGTTCGAATCCCGGTAAGGCATATGTTTGTATGATAAAAATGGACAAGTGTACCCGAGTTATGGATGTTTTCATTTACAATACCTAAGTATTTATTTACAAAAAAAAAAAATGTATTTGTGTAGTATATCAACCAACTGGTATCTACAATACAAGCCTATAGTTGCTTACTGTGGAACTAGATGGCGCTGTGTGTATGTCTAAGGATATTTTATTTTTTATTCTATTTTAACTAATGTTGTGCCGACCCCACCTAGAGCGGGATAAGGGCAGGAAGAAGATGATGATGACATACATATACTGTTTATGTTGCTACTGTTTGTGTCTCGTGAGAGTAATTTGGATAAAAATTCAATACACAGTACTATCTTTATTAGTTGAACAAAATAGATAAGTTCGTTTTGTATTTATTGTCAATCAATAATCAATCAATCAAAAATTTGTTTATTGCCTTCCATCAACATATTAACGCTAAATGTGCACTAAACACTACACCCCATAACACCTTGTCTGTTGTATATACTAGTTTCCTGGCCAACCTCGGGCTATAGCAGAATACCAGTGTTTTACCCAGGTATTGGGTAAAGTCACACACTGAGCTATAACCCTTTTGTATTACTGCGGCACACACACAGATTAGTTGTAAGTACATCCCTCTTTGATTTGTAATGTAAGTTTTAACCGGGGATACTTTTGCTTTATATGTATAGCATAACATAACTGTGTGTGTATCTGTAATGCCAATAAAGTTTTTATCTATCTATCTATCTATCTATCTTATGCGTAGCCTCCTTTTCGCTTCGTAAAAACCACAGAACAGAAGAAAGAGGTGTAAAAACGAACGACGTCCCGAGCGTTTCATTTCACGAAACTTCCGTCTCCAATTTTCCCTTTTCAATTAAATTCATATCTTAACATTTCGCTGTATTACAATATACCTTCCGGCAGTCTAATGGTTACGTGTTGGCTCGTAATGAGTTATGTAATACTGTTTTAGAGAGTCATTGAGATTTATGTCACCTTGAACTCTCTAATAAGGCGCTCGTACAGTATAGCAACAGTGTCTGCGACCCGCGCCACAGTTTAACGAACACAAGTAGTCCATTGATACACTTTTGACTTCCTCTAATTTTAAAGGCTGTGATTATATATTACCTGTCAGTGATAGAATAAAAATGTTTTCTAAGAAATCGGTAGCTTGCTTTAAATATTTTTAAAACGAACGAAGAAGTTTTAAATATAGTAAAGGAAAAAAAGGAAATTGTTGGGAGTAATTGAGAATAGAAGAGGGAAAATGCTGGGACACCTTATACGACACGATGATTTCATCAAAACCATAATAGAAGGAAGAATAGAGGGGAAAAGAAAAAGAGACCGAGAATAAGCAGGATATAAAAGAGAAGTTGAACGTCGTGTCGTATCAGGAGGTCAAGAGGAAGGCGGAGAGCAGAGAGATATGGAAAAATCTCCACCGACAAGAGCATGGCTCTTAAATCAGATGATGATGATGCTTTAAATATAGCATAGGTATTTAAGTAATAAAACATATATAAAAAAAATAATTTTAGTAATAAAACACTACTACTAGTTACTTAGAACTCCTGTAACTATTTTCAAAAAAAATCGATCAATATCTTCTTTATCTATTTATGAAAAATTCACCCAGGGCAAGTATCACGACCCAATAAACTATTTTTTTGATAATATAAAGTAGCAATTGATTATTTTTTTTAGAAAATTGTTTTAGGAGATCTTAGCATCTATTACAACGCAATGAAGTTCACAGTGGTAACTTTAATTTGATATTGTAGATTTTATAATGAAATACCTATACTTTTTTTTTTTTTTTTTTTATACACACTTATACTTATACCTAAAGCAACGGTTAGATACCATTTCTTATTCTATTACTGATAGGCTCTTTATCCTTTTACAAAAAATCAGCTACTTCAAAATTATATTCTACTCCACAAAATGTTGACTGAATGTTATCGACTTGAATTATATAAATGAATTTAGTATCCAAAAAAATAATTATTACAATCGTTTTAAGATTTATAGATATTTGCATCCTGCTAAAAGTGGCTGAATAGGCGATAGAACCAGTACTGCAACATCTTATAATGTACCCTATTCAATAGCAAATAAACCATTTGTATTTTAATTCAAATTTCGAAATTTCAAGGTGAGGTGAAGAGGTTCTGACTTTATCTTCGATACAGTCAATTTCTATCAGGTGAGGTTTCGGTCTATAGCCTATTTATTGTGTAGTAAATATCAAAACTCAATCTGAAGAATAAAATAAAAAACTAGGATTTGTCCAATCCAATTGCCAATGCTGTATTTTCTCAATTTAAGAAGAAAATTACACACAGCAGATTTTACATAGATTTTACATGGAACTCTGATCTTTACTACATAATAAATACTGCAAACCCTTGTTCCTTGTTTTGCAGACATATGTGTGTGTTTACAAATTTCCTTTTGACCGCGTTCAACGTCGCGCAGTCCGAATTGTCGGCCAAGAGAGTCTCACTGACCGACTGGATCCCCTGGCGTTGCAAAGAGACGTCGCGTCCCTCTGCATTCTCTATCGCATATTTCATGGGAAGTGTTCTGAAGAACTGTTCGAGTTAATACCCGCTGCCCAATTTAACCGATACACTTCTCGCCGAAAATTAAATTTCCATCCACATCACCTGGATGAGTGGAAGTCTACCACTGTACGTTTCTCAAGAAACTTCTTACCACGTACGACCACCCTGTGGAACGGACTTCCGGCAGCGGTATTCCCGAACGAGTACGACATTGGAACAAAGTCAAAGTCAAAAATGCTTTATTTTGTAGGTACACAGAGTACACTTAAAATAGTCAATTTTATATAGTAAATTTTAAATTTTTTAAGCTACTGCTTGTTCAAAATGCAATTTTCCCCTGAGAAGAACAAGCAAGAAACTCGAAGGGTTGCTCTTTTAAAATCAGGCTTTGATTTTACATAAAGGTTTTTATATTACAAACAGGTTTTTAAATTTCATTATTAATTGTGAAATAGCCTGGCATGCGAACGATCTGATTATGTCCAGGGATGATTATCATCTAAATAGTCTGATATTTTATAATATGCTTTCTCAATAAGTTTCTGTTTTACAGTATCTTTAAATTTATGGAGAGGAAGATTTTGTATATCAACTGGAACCTTATTGAAAAAGCGTATACTTATGTAGGCGACTTATGTGACCTGCAAGTTTATCTTTATTTCTTGTATTGACATCATGTTTATCACTATTTTTCCTAAATGATGTTATATTTTTTTTGACATACATTAGATTTTCAAAAATGTACTGTGACGAAAAGGTTAGAATGTTATACACTTTAAACCTATCTCTAAGTGACACTGCAGGTCTCAATTGATAAATTGCGCGAACGGCTCGTTTTTGTAAAACAAAGATTGTATTTATATCCGCGGCGTTTCCCCACAGCAAGATACCGTAAGACATCAAGCTGTGGAAATAACTAAAATATACTAATCTAGCAGTATTTACGTCTGATATTTGTCGAATTTTTTTGACTGCGTACGCTGCAGAGCTGAGCCTTTTCGCCAATTTATGTATATGAGGACCCCATTGCATTTTGTCGTCTAAAGTAATGCCCAAAAATACAGTAGAATCTACGAGATCTAAAGTGGCATTTTTTATCATTATATTTGTGGGCACCACCCTGACATTGGGTAGTACAAATTTCACACATTTAGTTTTTTTCTCATTAAGTAACAAATTATTTGCCGTAAACCATTCTACTACTTCAGAAATAGCATTGTTCACATCGTCATAGCTTAATTTTTGTCTATTTACTTTAAATAATACGGAGGTATCATCTGCAAACAATACTATTTCATGTTTATTATCCTTTACAACGTTAGGCAAGTCATTTATATAAACTAAAAATAAAAATGGCCCGAGTATGGAACCTTGTGGGACGCCCATGCAGACTGTGGACCCTGACGATGTGTTGCCACTGATATTAACCCTCTGAACTCTGCCACTCATATAAGAAATCAAAAGGTCAATAGCACGGCCTGTTACACCATAATGACGTAATTTCCTGATTAAGGTGTCATGATGAACGCAATCAAATGCCTTGGACAAGTCGCAGAATACTCCTATTGCATCCCGAGAATCTTCCCAAGCTTCAAAAATATGTTGTAAGAGCTCGACACCTGCGTCGGTTGTCGAGCGGCCCCTAGTAAAACCGAATTGTTTATGTGACAACAAATCGTTACTATAAAAATAAGCCGATAACTGAATTAATATAATTTTTTCAAAGATTTTACTGAGAGTCGGTAGTATTGATATAGGTCTAAAATTAGAGGGGTCTGTTGTACTACCGTCTTTAAAGAAATAAGCTTCAAGAACCTTCAAGAAACGAGCCTACACCTTCCTCAAAGACCGGCAACGCATCTGTGACCCTTTTGGTGTTGCGGGTGTCTATGGGCGGCGGTGATTGCTTTCCATATAAAAAAAAAATGTACAACTTTAATAAATTTTAAATTGCTGTCATCTATACTATGCTGCCATCAACATCGAAATATGAGCTTATTTCTTATAATTTTCTTATTATATCGTGGTTCATGTTGGTGCCACAGATTATGAGTTCTGTCATGTCGAGTGGATCATGAGGGTACGAGTTTTGCCTATGTGAAATGGGTCCAAATGATAAGAAATATAAGCTTCGGCAGTGGCTCTTGGGTCTTGACGATAAGAAATGTGGTAGCTGTGGGTGCCACAGTATATGAGGTTTTAGCTAAAATAACGCTGAGATCACACGTGAACGCTATAGTATACCATCTTAAAGTTTGACATATTATTATTATTATTATTTGATGATGGCGCTTCCCACCGATTTCGACCATAGCGATCACTTCGACTCCTAATCTGTTTGGCGCTGGTGCGCTCGAAAATGGCTAACATGGCCGATCTTTCCGTTAAACTGCCGCACGCAATGTGGGCAATGTGGCATACTGTGACATATACTTAACCCTTTCAGATATGAAAATCTAATAGGTAACGATGTCGTTCATAAGTTATAATAATAATAAATAAAATAATAAATATCCTTAGACATACACACAGCGCCATCTAGTACTACAGTAAGCAACTATAGGCTTGTGTTGTGGATACCAGATGGTTGATATACTACATAAATCCATTTTTTTGTAAATAAATACTTATTGTAAATGAAAATATCCATAACTCGGGTACACATGTCCGTATTCATCACACAAACATATGCCCCTAGCGGGATTAGACCCGCAACCTTTTGGTATAGTGGTCCAAACAGGTCGTCGTTAACAAGTTATACTACTGGTATGTTTTATCAATCATGCGTTCGAGCAATCGGCCTCCCGATAGATAATTAAAGTGTTTGTTTAGACACATGCTATATGTGTTTGTGTGACGTTGCCAATGTCAAAGTGAGCAAGTGATCCTGGTTGTAGCATCAAATGGAACCACCACGCCTTTTTTAGCGTTCCGTAGTCAACACGGAACCCTTATAGTTTCGCTATGTCTGTCTGTCTGGCAGGCTTAGCTCAGAGGCTGTTAAGTGGGGATGAATATCCTTTTATTTTTTTACCCCATCATAATTATTTTGAGAACAATCAAATCGCCAAAAATTGGCAATACAACTGACTTTTCATTTGATACCTATCTCCATAGCTATATGACGCCACCCTGGTGTACCTCATTAAATATACAATCATCAAATTAATCTGTTAACAAGTGAACATACGCGTACATTAAAAAAAATACATACCAATGTAGAACCGGAGCTTTTTCGGAATCGGTAAAAAAAGAAGGTGAATTAAAGCTCACAAATGGCGATGTTTTTCGAAAGAATCATAAAAATTATTTAAATACGCGTCGATGAATAACTTAGCGTACACATAAATTAGTAGATTTATTAACACAATAGATCTAGTGCGTTAGGGGTATACTTTTAGCTTCATCTGAATGTACGTATTATTAAATAACAGAGTAGATCGATATACTGACTATATGTAGATTATAGCAGAGCAAACGGACCGACGGCCGTGCTCAATACTAACTATGCTTATTAATCGATTGATAATTAATTAGTAGGTATACAATGATACACTGAGGTGTGAGGTGCGGGGGAGGCATCGCTTCAGGCATTACGGCTTGATTATACTTACCAAGGCGAAGTTATACTTAGGGCCCTAACGTACTAGGACAGCAGTGGTGGCGGACCAGTCGCGCTACCAACAATAAGTATACAACTAGGTATATGAAGGGTAGCTCAGTAGTCAGCTTGATTGCGTGATCAATAAATACAATCTTTGTTTTACAAAAACGAGCCGTTCGCGCAATTTATCAATTGAGATCTGCATTGTCACTTAGAGATAGATTTAAAGAGTATAATATTCTAACCTTTTCATCACAGTACATTTTTGAAAATCTAATATATGTAAAAAAAATAGCATCATTTAGGAAAAATATTTAGGAAAACGTGATGTCAATACAAGAAATAAGGAAAAATTTGTAGGGCATATGAGTCGCCTCCGAAAAGTCAGTAATTCATTCAAAGGGTTATGTATACGGTTTTCAATAAGGTTCTTGTTGATATACAAAATCTTCCTTTCAATAAATTTAAAGACAGAAACTTATTACGAAAGTATATTATAAAATGTCTGATTATTTAGATGATAAACATTCATGGACATAACCAGCTCGTTCGCATAACCAGACTATTTCACAATTAATAATGAAATATTATTGTGCCTTTTTGTAATACAAAAACCTTTTTTTATAAAGAGCAACCTCTCGAGTTTCTTACTTGTTTTTCTCAGGGGAAAATTGCCATTTGAACAAGCAGTAGCTTAAAATCTGACTATTTTAAGTGTACCCTGTGTACATACAAAATAAAGCATTTTTGATTTGATTTGACTTGATTTGCCCTACATATATATTTTTTTGATTGACTGGGTTTGCGTTTGACCACAATCTCACCTGACGGAAAGTGACGATGTGGTCGAATGAATCCATAAATAGATTTTCTGTAAATCACATACGTCTAGAACACTCTGTATGCATGTATACAGTATGATGCGAAGTCCGTGTGTAAAGGGTGTATAATTGGACCGTTGTCCATTCTCCGCACAGAAGAATATTAAAAACATAAATTCCAACAGTTTTGGCAATTTTCGACTGTGAATTATGCGATGGCCACTAAAATGTTACTTCTCTATAAACGTGATAATGTGAATTAAACTTCCACCTGCAAAGAATTAGTTTGTCGGAATTAATGTGAAATTTACGGATAATAATATCAATTAAAAATATTGAAAATTTCCGAGTAACAATGGTTATAAATAAATAATAATAAATATTTCGGACACTTACACCAATCATCTAGTCCCAAACTATGCAAAGCTTATACTATGCATACTAGATAACAGATAAATATACATACATATTTATATAAATGTTTGTGTTCATCACCCCTCGCGGGATTTGAACCCGCAACCTTTAGTTTCGCTGACATGGTCTCTAACCACTACACCAATCGGTCATGATAAGATAAAAACTGTCATAAGGAATACCAACTGTGTTAATAGTTAAATATCTTCGAAACGGCTGAACAGATTTCGATCAAATAAGACTAAGAACGATATCTCAAACAATAGCTTTCGAAAAATAAAACAATTTTTATATCAGTTGTTTTGGAATTAAAATGCCACAGACAGACACAGATAGATATCATATCATTTATTGCGTCATATGTTACTTAACATGTCATAATATAAATTCATTCACATATGAACCCAGTTAGGTTAGGTTGGGCTTCAAACTTATTTGAGCTGGAGCCGCTTATGAGTTCCCAGGTCGTCCCTACTGCCGAGGAAGGTGGGCAGGACCGCTCCTGTTCTTGGAGCGCGGAGTCCCACATATCTCCGCCTCTCATC
Source organism: Oegoconia quadripuncta (assembly GCA_949316235.1). Classification (NCBI taxonomy): domain Eukaryota; kingdom Metazoa; phylum Arthropoda; class Insecta; order Lepidoptera; family Autostichidae; genus Oegoconia; species Oegoconia quadripuncta. The sequence goes on from OX438746.1 coordinate 13,276,453, forward strand.
CACGTCGGCGGCGGGTTGAACGCGAAAATGCGTTTCCCCTCGACAAAAAAAAAGGCTTCAAACTTAAGGTTAAAAAGTGGCATCTGAACATCACTGCAGGGATTCCAAGATAGCCCTGGGTTCCGATATGCGAATTTCTACTAATATCAAGGAGAAATATCCAAAGCTCACTGCCAACCTTCAATAGGTAGTGGGGAGATACGCAAAGAAAATTTACGCGTTCTATTAATTTTATTGCGCGGGTCTCAAAATTTTCAGGATTCAATGAAATCAAATTTCCGCTATGCAAGTTAAGGGCTGATACTCTTTAGTCTTCCAAACGATTTTCTGCTATGTATGTGGTCGATGGTACTTCAAAACCAGCCCACGCAGTCTCGACATAATAACCCAAAAAAAGAGGCTTATTAAAGGGCATATTTTAGCGCTCCAAATACCGCGCGCGAACATTCGCGAACGACCATTCATTTGTTTGGAGCGCTAAAATTTGCGTTTACATGTAATTTACTCAATCTGGTCACCAGATATTTCCAACGAGGCTCGGATAAACAATGATTAAACAATAGAATTCTATTTTGTCTAGAATTTGGATCACGCAGAAAATAAATACAAAGTACTTACAAGGCTGACCGGACCCGTGGGGGAGATATCACGAAATTTCACTGAGCACACAGCAAAGCCTGAAAAATGGTTTATACAGTTTCACTGGACATTTCCGAAAAGTAGAGATTTCGAATTATTCTCCCAAAAGTATCTCGATCCTTTTTGTAACCGACTTCAAAAAAGGAGGAGGTTATCAAGTCGGTTGTATTTTACTTTTATTTTTTTCGGATTTTTTTTTAATTTGCAACGGGTTAGCACTTGACCTCATTCACACCTGCATCGACGGTGGTCTCATGTTTACCCATACTTTCTATAATTTTGATGATTGTTTTTTATTTGATGCGGTTTACCACCAGGGTGGTCTAATGTAAATTTGGTTGAGATCTGATGATGCACTCTGGAGATAGAGTGGAATCTTACTGAAGTCGGTTGTTTTGCCAATTTTTGGCGGTTCATTTGTTGGCCTTGGAATCTTGACCTTCTGCAGCGCTATAAAACTTCACAATACAAATGAAAGGAACACAAGGATAACTTTCTTAAACGATCGGAGGGCTGGTCAATACTTTGGTCAAAGAATCAGCCTTGCTATATGTACAGCGAGGCAACTCGGCCAGCCTTCTGGGAATATTTTTTTTACACCAATCATCTATAGTCTCGAAGTAAGCAAAGCTTTATACTATGGATACTAGATAACAGATAAACATACATAAATATTTTTATAAACATCCATGACTTAATAAATGTTCGTATTCATCACACAAACATTTACCCCTCGCGGGATTCGAACCCGAATTTCGAAAGAAAGAATAGACCCTATGAGCGAAACAAATACTACTAGTCCAATCATTCGTCACCCACCAATCAGGGACTTGGGGCTAGTTTTTAATTGAAAGAAAGAAAGAACCTTCTTCGACCTTCGACCTCATTTTCACTTAACATCAGGTGTGATTGAGGTCAAGTATCAACCCGTTATGCATAAAAAAAAAGAAAAAAGAAAAAGTTTTTATTGACACCATTATTGCTTACCTACTTAATTAAAAAAAGTACATGATGTGATAGTGCCAAAACATTGGACTCCCTAGAGTCCAGTGACGCGACGCTGGATTCTGTGGACACCGGAGGAGGGAGACTGGAGGAATACAACACCGCACAGTGCTTATAAAATGCAAATTTTTAATATACTCGCACAATTGGCTAATAAAGTGGTACACGGCATTTCAATGAATTTACGAAATTTAAATCTGTGACAAGCATGTCAATAAAAAAAATATCCTTGGGCATATACATACAGCGCCATCTAGTGCCACACTAAGCAACTAGGCTTGTGTTGTGGATACCAGACAGACTACACAAATACATTTTTTTTTGTAAATAAATACTTATTATAAATGAAAACATCCATAACTCGGGTACATATGTCCGTATTCATCACACAAACATATGCCCCTAGCGGGATTCGAACCCGCGAACTTTTGGTATAGCAGCAGAGTTTCTAACCACTGCACCAAACAGGTCGTCGTTGTGATTTTTTTTTAATAAACTGTATAATTATTATTCCCCTTCCAAAACTGTATTATGTAATGTATGTCCATATATTACATACCAAACTATAAACCCAAAATAGGCAAGCAAAATCAAATAAATAGTCATCCGACCACAGACATCCGACACAAGTGACGCCATTTTAGCCGCGCATCGCAGGCTGCAACGTGTGGGCCAGCTCCAATGCACCACGACCAGTTGTCTGCAGTTAGGGCCCGTTTACTCTGCAAATATCAAATACAAATTTATTTCTTTTCCTCTACTTCATTCCCTTTATAGGGCGACCCTGACCTTAACCCTGCTTCGGTGATATTTTGCAAATTCAAAAAAAGGTTTTATTAACCGACTTCAAAAAAGGAGGAGGTTCTGTATTCGGGGCCTATTTTTTGTAAGTTATTGAGCCTAAAAGTGTGTGTGTGTGTGTGTGTGTGTGTGTGTGTGTGTGTGAGTGTGTATCCACTGTCAAACGGTTGGGTTTGGATACGTGAAAAAATTCACGGCAACAGTAAGTAAAAGGAAAATTTCGTAAAAACAATAAAATGCCTCTGAATCCGCATATTGTGACGGACAATTGCGGAATCCTACACTGCGCGGGGCGCGACACGCACTTGGCCGGTTTTTTTTTTAATTTATTAGTCCTAGGTACAGGCTACTTATTTATTTATTTAACACTTTATTATTCACAAACACCGAAATACACATTAAAATTAATTAAATACAATTGTACAAACGACGAACTTATCTCTATCTGCGGTAGCGAAACAATTTTAAAAGGTTGACATGCCTAGTGTGTACACGAAAATTGAACATTAATAATAATAACTAAATGCATACAATACATACATATAAACGGCATTTTTGTCGGTTCGTTTATTTATGTAACCTGTGTATGGGGTATCTAATACAGAGGCATCCTAGCGCACCACAGTCGGTCCGACGCAGACTATGAACTTTCCACGTGTCAAACTTCATATATGCACACATGCACACTGTTTTTGTTCCCAACCCCGCCAGTACACTATTTCATGCACAAAGGCACGTATTAATGAAACGATCTTAAGATTGAGATCGACTTAAGTGACACTTGAGATACTGTTGTGTATTAAAAACAGTAACAAATATTAAGTGTGCCCGCCCACGACTGATCGGTGACAAATTTTTCTAGAAGAAAAATGGAACGTACTGAATGCAATATTTCAACGCCCACGTCCTACAAAATATCGGTCACAATATCGGTGATAAAAGTATTGACGAAAAAGTCGGCACGATTATCGGTCCTACAAAAAGTCGGTCGTGGTCTGGCACACAAAATGGAAATTTTGAGAACTAGAGAATAAATGATTATGCAAGGTTATATTTTGTATACAAATAACAATTTCAGTATTTAAAACCAAAAACTCGACAGCATATTTTGCATTTTGCGGACGCCATGTTGGATTTTTTTACCATAAAATGTATCCTATGACACTCCGGGTACCAAGACAAATCTAACGACTCCATACACTTCGAAATCAGTCAAGCCGTTTAGTCTACAGCTTGCACCAAAGGTCCAAAGGACATACATACCTACTTACATACATATATGTAAATATATATACATGTGTATGTAACACACGAAAAGCATTACCCTCCTTATTATTAATAATTTACAAAACGCACAATAATATTTCATTATTTTAAGAAAAGAAAAAAAAAAAGAAAAGTATTCATTTGGATTTCTGTTTTAAAGAGTATTTTATACATAAGTTTGCAATAGCTATACTAAATCCAAAAAGGTCTCCACTCAGCATGTGTCGGGTTGGAGCAACCAAGACGCTGGTATTCTGTGGAGCCAATTTTGTGAAATAACCTGGTTACGTGAACGAGCTGGTTTTGTTCAAGGATGTTTATCATCTCAACAGTCTGATATTTTATAATATGCTTTCTTAATAAGTTTCTGTTTTATAGTATCTTTAAATTTATTGAAAGGAAGATTTCGTATATCAACAGGAACCTTATTGAAAAAGCGTATACATAGCCCTTTGAATGGATTTTTGACTTTGCGGAGGCGGTTTATGTGACCTGCAAGTTTATCTTTATTTCTTGTATTTCTTAAATGATGCTATATATTTTTTGACATTCATATTTTATTTTCAAAAGACCCTTATAATAAGGTTCATAGAGTACCAAATTCAAAATTGTGTGTCAGAGTTTCTTGCGTCGTTTCTTCTAACTATACCATAAAATTATCATGTTTAATAAAAAAAACACCTTTCGGCGATAATTACCCAGCAGAACTCAAATTGTAGGAGGCAAGACTAGCTTTCCGCCCGCTTCGCCTGAGTGGAATAACTTCATCACGGATGTGTTCCCGCTGTTTATTCTTCCCGCGGGAACTACTCACTTTATCGGGATAAAATTTCACCCAATTCCGTTCATTCTTTTCGCCGTGATTGAGCAAACTTTCAAACTTTCGCATTTGAATATTATATTTAATTTAATTTCACCCTATCAGCGAAACCAACGGTTGCGGGTTCGAATCCCGCGACGGGTAAATGTTTGTGTGATGAATATGAACATTTATTCCTGAATCATGGATGTTTATATAAATATTAATGTATGTTTATCCGTTATCTAGTATCCATAGTACAAGCTTTGCTTAGTTTGGGACTAGATGATTGGTGTAAGTGTCCGAAATATTTATTTATTTATATTTAACCATTAGACTGGTCACGCCTCTGGAGATGTGAGAGCTGATGCCTACTTTGCTTAGCAGCTGAGCTTATGCATTCAGCAGGACGATAGCGCTAGCGTACTGTGTACTATGCCTCACGGAAGCGAGTTGGACAGCGTATTTTTACTATAAGATATATTTTTAATAAGGCATAAGACTTAAATTTCCACTGCTGGACATAGATATCCACAACGATTGGTCTTGCACTGCTCGAATCCAGCGGCTTTCCGCGATCTCTACCAAATCGTCGGTCCACCTCGTGGGGGGCCTGCCCACGCTGCGTCTTCCGGTGCGTGGTCGCCACTCGATAATTTCCGCCCCAACGGCCGTCGGTCCTACGAGCAATGTGTCCCGACCACTGCCACTTAAGTTTGTCAATTTTTCGGGCTATATCGGTGGTCACTCACTATGGGCCTCATAAGAAGGCTCAAGGTCACCCAAAGGGCAATGGAGAGAGCTATACTCGGGGTCTCCCTGCGGGATCGAATAGTAATGAGGAGAGAGGTAACCGATATAAATTTTATTACTATTAGGTCCTTACCTATGAAATTGGCTTTTTGTATGAAGAATTTCATTAAGACTGTTTTCTCCATACAAACATTTTTGATTTTTTTTTTGGGAACGGCAGATCCAAATTTAGCTAAACTTTGTGTGTATTATCGGATAACATTAAGTTAAGTATAGGCAGCGTTAATTTTTAAAAGTAACGGCTTTATAAAAGTTTCAGCGAATCTAAGGATTGATTATGGGAAACACATGAAAAGAGCTTTGTTAATTTTTTTTTTTATTATGTGATTTAGCCCAGAAAAAATAATATTTCATTTTCCAAATAAAAAACAAATTTGGATATAGCTTTCAAAATAGCAGGAATTGGTACATATGATTAACGAAGAAAAAAAACTCCAATTTCATAGGTAAAGACCCAATATATGATAATTATATTATAATGGAAATAATGATATATTTTTTTAAATAATTAGCGAGAAATCTAGCTATTCGTTTGTAGAACAAACAAAATTAGGAGAAGGAATAAAAATGCCTCCTTCATTAACGTAAAATTCACAACGAAAAGCCGAATTTGCTTTGAAGTGATTTTTGCGGAGAATTGTCACGGAATTATTAAAGATGGCGTCGGTAATGGAGCTATGACGCTAATGTAATTATTTCCTTATCCAGAACAAAGGATACTTGGCGTCTGCTCAAACCAACGAGGTGGGAAGCAAGGATGAGATGCATATTGAGAACACAACTTATTGAACTGGCGGCGTCCAGAGATGCGTTCATGCACGTCTTAATTGCTAATTTGTTAGACGAAACACGTAAACAAACAAACAAAATACACCGCCCCCGTAGCTCAATGTAAACAACATAGCGTTTACGAATCGGAGGTCACGGGTTCCATCCCCAGCGGGGTACATGTTTAGTACTCGGTTTGGTTGGTGGTAGCCTAGCTAGCTACCACCATCTTATCAAATCTGCCACCAAACAGCATTGTTGTGTTCCGGTTGTCAGAGATAAGATAGCCAGTTCCCCAAATATTTGGGTTTCCGGGTCAGTACGCTTCCACCTTCGGCCTCATCTTCACTTGACATCAGGTGTGATTGAGGTCAAGTGCTAACCCGTCGTGCATAAAAAAAAAACAAAATTCACAATATTTATTCACATTTTAATATGATATTAGCGCTCCAAATACTGCGCGCGAACATTCGCGAACGACCATTCATTTCTTTGGAGCGCTAAAATGTGCGTTTACGTGTAATTTACTCAATCTGGTCACCACATATTTCCAACGAGGCTCGGATGCTCTCCAATAACAGATAAACAATGATTAATATAGAATTTATTGTAGGTACAGGTGATTTCAATTATCCTGATGTTATGAAAATAAGGCTGAAGAGCCCGTAGCAATAGAGCACCTTCAGTAAGCCCGTGCAGAGTTAGGTACCACTGTACATCCTATCTCACAATTGTTATCCTGTTAAAAAATGCCGCATCCATTTATCTTAGTTAACCACATAGATTGTTACATCTCTTTCTATTACCAATACGAGAGCGGGACGCGCTATGTTTAGTCTGGCGCTGTTCCAACGAGAAACGGTAGCCCTTTTCGATGCAGTAACACCATCGTTGGCCCCTAATTTAGGGGGCTGACTGTCGTATGTACCTACAGTAGTCTGGAAAGACTGGCAAAGTGCGTGTCGGGCCACGAGCAGTGTAGGGTTCCGTACTAGCCCTCACAATATGCGGACTTACAGGGCGCTTTTTGTTTGACAAATAATTTTCAACTTAAAGTTCAAGTTTTTCGAATATTATGGAAAATGGAGTTAACCTCCAACCTAAATTTTGGGCGCTCCATAGAATCGAACGCAAAAACAGCGGCTAAGAAGCTTGGCATTCTCCTTAAGGTCAGGCGATATTTCACACCAAAACAACTTTTGGTGCTTTACCAGGCTCAGGTCCGCTCGTGCATGGAATACTGCTGTCACCTCTACGATGGTTCAGCCAAGTACCAACTAGCTGCACTCGATTCTGTGGAACGACGTGCCATGAGACTTATAGGTGATAGTTCGATGACTGCTAAATTGCAGAGCCTTGAACACCGTCGCAAAGTCGCCTGTCTCTCAGTTTTTTACGTGGCGTTTACGTACGTCAGTTTAGGCGTGGGGAGGGATTCCACCCGTATATAGTTAATATACCGAACAATCGCTCTAAGAAGATCGATTCTTCATTCATCATCCGAACAGCCAAGGCATGGAACTCCCTTCCGGCGTCAGACTTTCCTGAATCCTACAACCTTGGGATCTTCAAGAGCAAAGTGAATAGGCATTTACTGAGATCGCGTGCTTCATCTCCGACCACATCGTCACATTCCATCAGGTGACATAAAAAAAAAAATATTACTCATTAACTTGTAAAACCTTCTTACCTGTGATAGTTTTCCTTTTAACTTCATTATTTATTATTATGAGTTAGTATAGGTATATTAGTTATTTGGATCACGTATTGTCTTGCCCCGTGTGTCCTGACACTTGTACCTTTGACGACGTCCTTAACGCCACAGACGGTGCTGATAGAGTGGCTAAGTTTTGGTCCAATAAAATTTGAAACTTGCCTCGATACGAAAAGAAGAAGAGTTTAGGTAGTTTAATTTCTTTTTCAAAACCATCATCAAAAAGCAAAAGCGACATACCTATGGATGTCTATTGATACTGAAATATCGAATGCGTGAGATTCAGGGTCTAGGTCTCGATTGAAACCCGCACGAAAATCATCGACATAGCCCAGCGGATTAGTAATTTGAAGCAGCAGTGGTATATTAGCTCGAAGAACTGATAGCCGGAGTTCTTCTATGGAGACCACGTACCGGCAAACACAGCGTAGGACTTCCACTCGCATCCAGGGTATCGTCACATCGGACCCTGTCGCGCCTCATACCGCTCGCTGATCGCGGTGTGATGCACGACAGCGCCCCCAGGAGGGCACGCCAGCCGCCCTCCGGGAACGGGCCTCCTCTAGTGAGGGGGGAAGTTCGGGGGGGACCTGGAACCGCTTACGCGTTCCCAGGTCCTCCCTACTGCCGAGGAAGGTCATCGCGGGGTTTTGGTGGGTATCGATCCCGGTAGGGAGGGGAGTCCCACATAACCGTCTCGTCGTCCCCCAGGCGAGCGGTAAGCATAATGCATTTCCCAGCGTAAATTAAAAAAACAAAAGGACTTCCACTTCAAGGTGGATGGACGACTTGTAGAAAATCGCGGGACGTTGTTAAATGCAGGTCGTTTTCAATCAGTCGATGTCTTGTGGATGATGTAGGGACTAGGTATACTCCAAGCACGATATGAATTACAATATGACGATGCCTAGTCACCCCAAACTCTAGATTTGAATCAATATCCTAGCATCTATGCGTTCCTGGTACCAAACTGGTCTAACATCGGACAGTGGAATGCAATTAACCGGACCCCGGAATGTCGGATTTTTCCGGAGCGGAACGGATCCGGAGTCCAATAACGCGCCAATTGGCAATTGAGCCCGCTTTTAGGGAGATTGTTGGAATCTTTTAAATTAGAAACATTTGAGTTTCGAACATGTTTGGTTTTTTTTTACTGCCGACGGAAAATACGTTTGGGTATTTTCTTTTTCGTTTTATTCTCTCCTCCCGGAGAAGGCAAAGGGATCTAAGCCCATACAGCTATGTCTTATTTCTCTTATTTCTTCAGTTTATAAGTCAGTCTCAGTCAAAACAAGTAATTCGTCGTATACTTGGCGTATACAGACTCTAGTCACGGGCAAATCATTCTTCAGTAGTGGCAGAATGCTTTACAAAAGATTTTGGCGGCTTCTTGTGGGAACCCGAAAGCTCCGTTACGAACTTTAATTTACACTTCCCTTCACTTGTATATCATCACTAACTTTTGCTGTACAATATCCTGCCATTATTAAGCTTCAAAAGTCAGAATGCACAAATTATAAGAATTATAAAGAAAATTGCAACTTCACTCGCCGAGATCCCGCCAAAAATGTTTCACGGCGTTCTGTGTGTGTGTGTCCAGTATTTGTCTTGATCCGCGATACTCAACCAGGGGCCCACTAAGCTTTTTCTACGCGACATGCCAAAAGGCTCATTGGTGACTATTCGATCACTGCTAAATTGCAGAGCCTCGAACAACGTGGCAAGGTCGCCTGTCTCTCAGTCTTTTATAGGATGCATTTCGGTGAGTGTGCGTTGGAATTACATAATCTTATGCCACCATCGCTGTTTCATCTTCGGACCACTAGGCGTGGGGAGGGATTCCACCCGTATATAGTTAACATACCGAACATTCGCACTAAATGGTTCGACTCTTCATTCATAATGCGAATGTGTATTCTTGCAAATAAATGATTTGATTTGAACTCCCTTCCGGCGTCAGTCTTCCTTTCCGTCGGCTGGCGGCGGCGTCTTCCCTGAATCTTACAACCTTGGGATCTTCAAGAGTAGGGTGAATAGGCATCTACTGAAATCGCGTGCTTCATCTTCGGCCACGACGGAATCAAGCACGGGGGACATGTCCCACTCGTCGCAGTATACTGAAAAACGACTCTCTCTGTTGTAGGTAGAAATAATTTATTATTCCGAATTTTGAATCAAATTCCAAAAAAAGTAAAAAACCAAACAGCATAGAAAAGACAAAGAGGTCAGAGTTGAACATCTCGCCACAATAGGATACATTTTATAATAAAAAATCCAAAATGGCGCCGGAAAATACGATACCCATCGGGTTATATTAGATTATTTAAAATAACTAATGAAAATATGAGTTCCAAATAAATTTCGCATAATAGGAACCCTACGAAACCCTACGAAAGAATATATCTAAATTTGTTTTTTATTTGGAAAATGGAATATTATTTCAAGACTTCACATGAAATTTAATATTTTTTAATTTCTGGGCTAAATCACATAATAAAAAAAATTTGAACGTTTCATGTGCTTCCCATTATCATTTCTTAGATTCGCTGAAACTTTTATTAAAATTAATGCTGCCTATTACTTAACTTAATGTTATCCGATAATACACACAAAGGTTAGCTAAATTTGGATTTGCCGTTACCAAAAAAAAATCAAAAATGTTTGTATGGAGAAAACAGTCTTAATGAAATTCTTCATACAAAACGCCAATTTCATAGGTAAGGACCTAATACTATTAAAATAATTAAACTACATTTTTTCCATACAGCTAAAAATTTCATCCGATATGTATTTATATGTTGTATACCTCACACAAATAGATCATCTCCCTTCACAGCTACTTAAAAAAATATAGCGACAAACCACGATAGGGAAGCGCACTCGTTAGCGTAGAAAAATGCACCGCACGCGGCGTCCCGCCCCGAGATAAACTGTCCCGCTTGATTTACCGGGATTGCCACAGTGGGATTGATAAGCAGTGAGTTAGTCGCATGTCGTGTCGTGTCGAGCAACGTCACGATGAAGATATTGAATATTTGAGGAAGTCATGGGTCAGCAGAAACCACTTAATAGTTTATTGTCAGTTAAGATTCACTTTAAAATAGTACTTAGACCATACCCTTAAGGGTTTAGTAGAAATCTATCACAACTGGAACTTTTTAAAATAGCCCAGGGTAAATACGGTTTGACCTCGGAAAAGCGAATAATCGCCATTTTCTTAAAACATTTAATAAAGTGTTGTAAATGTAGTAACAATTGCTAAAAATTAAGCATCTGTAAGAAACGCAAGTACTAAGTAAGTAACTAAATAAGCTAAAGTTGAAAAATGCGTTTCTTTTAAAATTGATGGGTATTTCTTTAAATTCAAAACATTTAGGGAAATTATCGTTACCAAATATTAGTTCTCATTTTTATTTCTTAAGCAATGCAGCTCGACGACATTAACTATAACATCCTTAGTTTTTCATCCATCAATAAGTTAACTGTGTTTAACAAAAGTTTACGTAATTAAATATCAGTTAGTATTTATTGTTATTAAGATACAAATTAAAACTATGGTTTTCTAAGAAATCTAGACTAAGTTGCTCGTTTTCTTTAGGCTTAATTATTCCAAATTACATCTCTAATACACCTCTATAAGATAGCAATTATTTATGTCGGTTCTGAATTAAGTCTAGCTAAGCTAATTTTTTACCGTATTTTCTCCGGGTTAGCATAAATAGAAGTTATTGGCATAGGTAGCTTAATTTTTTTTTTTCAAAACCCTAATCGACGCACGCGCCGGCCGGATATTGCTATGCGACTGTCGGGATTCATAGGGTTCCTATCATGCCAAATTTATTTGCAACTCATATTTTCTCAACGTTTTTTTATTTATTTAATTCAATGATGTAATTATGTGGAACAAATGCGACCGTCAAATGACACAACGCTTTATTCAATTATGGTTTACAAATAAACATCCTGCACTGACCGTGAACTGTCAACGAACGTTTCAGAACTGAGAAAAGAATAGTAAGAATTTGAATCAAAATCCACTTGAATTTGTGATGAAATTTGTGTATGATGAAAATTGAAAGTTGTGGAACAAGCTTCCTGCACACATCCGAGAGAGTCCCTCCGTCCAAGTATTCAAGAAGAGGCTAAAAGAGCAATTCTATCATGATTTAAGATATATATTTATATAATTATGTACTTATATATGTGATATTTATTTATTTATATTATATAGTTTACTAATAATCGCGTGTAATTTTATAACTAAGTGCATTTCCGTATTCTAGTAGTGTATGTATGTAAATAACATATTATATTATATACTTTTTGTTCACCGTCCCGCACAATGCTCTAACCACCACTGAGGTTGGCTGGAAGAGATCTCTATTAGAGATAAGCTCACCTTTGTACAATATTTCCGACTGATTATCAACATGTTTTTTTATGTGCAATAAAGAATATATATATATGAAAAAAAAAGGAATTCAAAGCAAAGAAAAAAGGCAACATGACTTCAACGGCAGAGGCATTCATCAGTAATGAGTAGCAGTGTTATTTGTCGGCACTCAAAATACTGCGATCGCAAATCCGCTTGCCCCACGGCTATTAGGGCAAATCCTCCCATGGGTACCGATACAAGTCGTGCCATGAGTGAAGCTGTTTGATGTATGCGTGAGTAACAATAAAAAAAGTAAGTACTATGTGGAAGTTATTATTCTTTCGTTTTCTAAGTCCCTCTTTTAGCATTTTAAAACCCAAGTCCTTGCAATTACAACAACTACCACATAGGTTTGACCATAGGTAGGATAAGTACCAATAAGCGGTTCGATTCTTCATTCATAATGCGAACAGCCAAGGCATGGAACTCCCTTCCGGCGTCAATTTTTTCCTGAATCCTACAACCTTGGGATCTTCAAGAGCAGGGTGAATGAGCATCTACTGAGATCGCGTTCTTCATCTTCGGCCACATCGTTACTTCCCATCAGGTGAGATTGTGGTCAAACGCGTATCCAGTTAACCATAAAAAAGGTTAACATATATTAATTCTAAGAGCGAAATGAACTTTATGGATCATCAAAAAATTTTTCATTACAAAAGGGCCTATTCCGTCCAGTGGCGCCCTCATTGGTTGAATTAAGATTTCTTTTCAAATATGGAATAAATAAAAAAAATCGCTCGGACCTGCACTTGAGAAGGCTATTTATAAATAATACCCAAGTAGCTTTGATGGGAGTTATTGTCCAGAATTCACTATTTAAAAAAGTTGATCAATCATTTGAAGTTTTCGAAAATATCCGTAATTCAAGCTATTCGTGTATAATTTATAGTAAGCTTTTAGGCTTCTCGAGTGCAGGCATACTATATTAATTCTGTGGTGCAGATCACAGCGATTTGATTTATCCTGTATTTAAAAGGATTTCTTAACTTATCCAATGAGGGCGCCACTGGATGGAATAAACCCTGTTAAAGATGATTTGTAGACATGGGGGTAAGGGAACAATTGCACAATTATATACTTTGTCAAAATAGGTTGTGGATATTCAACCTGTCGCGCGCTCTCCCCCCTGTCGCGCGCTCTCTCGATCGTTCGTTCGTTCGTCTCGCTGTGCTGTGCTGCGCTGTGCTCCGTGCTCCGTGCATCGTGCATCGTGCTGCGCTCGCCGCCTGCTGCTCTTCCGCGCCGTGTCGTCCGTCGTGCCGCACAACCGCGTCGCGCTCACCCCGCGCCGGTCTACATCCGTGCTTCCGCGACGGTAGCGCCACTCCGCGGCCGGCCGCGTCGACTGTTTAACGTCGTATACGTTATTGCGCATAGGGACCGCCGCGCAGTTTTCACTGCGGGTTCTAGGTCCCTTTTGTTTCACGCGAATTCGTGCATCGTTGCAAATCCGCCCCTAGCGGTGGTCGCCCTGACAGACACCCCTTAGGCAGGGGAAAACAGTGTCTCGGGCAGGAGGCCGACCCGAGCCTCGTGGTTCCCCTTCTGGGAAACACACTTTCGGAAGGCGTTAGCGTACGGCCTTGGGGGGTCTCCTAGTCGTGCGCTAATTGCGTCCGCCCTACCAACCACCCATCCCACCCTCCTATCCCCGTGGTGTTGTTTGGGCGTCTGCCGGGACCGCTCCCGGCCGGCTACCCTCTCGCCTCGGGCTGCTAGGGCTTTACACCCTCCGCACATTAAGATTGGCGGAGGTCCACGACACACCTGAGTGTTAGGGCCCACCTAGGTCACTCAACCTCCCCGCCTCACCCGGCCGGGAGGGTACCTACACATCCGCGGGCAATCCCACCCGTCGGACCCCGCGCTTCACGCACTTTGCGCTTCACGCACCCTCTCTCTTTTTGAATTCCTTCAAAATGTCCCACCTACTCGAGATGGTCGCCGTCAAGTCCATCATGACCCACCTTCTTCGAAACCACCCCCGCGTCTGTGTCGAACTCAAGGAGTCTCCTCACTTCGCCCACCTACTCGAGGCTGCTGAAAAAAGCATAGCCAAATCCGATGAGCATACCGAACGGCTCACCCGCGACCGCTCGCCCCTCAGGCACACCTCCTCATCCCCTGAGGCTGGACCGTCAAGCTCCCCCGCGAGCAAGGACGTCGTAGCCTCAGAAGAAAACGACTGTACCGATTCGTACGAATCCCTTTCGGACTCGTACTGCACCTCCATGGATGAGGATGAGTTCATCCCGGTCACCAAGACCAAGCGGCAAAAGAGGCGGCGTAACGCCAAATCTGCTGCCTCCTCCTCTTCTTCGTCAGCGCAGCCTCCTAAAAAGAGCGCTGCGGCCAACACCCCCCCGCCCTCAGCGGAGCCGATGGACACTAGTGCCATCCCGCCCCCCGCCCCTCAGGCCGCCCGCTCCACTCGCCCGCCTCCTGTAATAGTACAGGATAAGGCCAAGTGGGGCCGTCTATCTGCTCTTCTTAATGAAAAGAAGATAGCTTTCACCCACGCCCGTTCGACCCCTCAGGGTATCAAAGTCGAGGTACCTACCTCCGACGATCACCGTCGCCTCACGACGCTCCTCAAAGCCGAAGCCATCGGCTTTCATACGTATGCCCTAGAGGCGGAACGCCTCTTCCGCGCGGTCATACGCGGAGTGCCAAAGGAGCTGGACTCCAAGGATATCTTGGAGGACCTCCAGGCGCAGGGCTTCCCCGCTTCCGAAGTACACAGGATGTACAATGGCCGCACCAAAACACCATACGACATGGTGCTGGTCATTCTCCCCATGACCCATGTAGGCAAATCAGTCGCCAGCAAGCTGAAGACTGTTTGCAACCTCTCCGGCCTCACCGTAGAGCCCCCCAATCGCAAAGGCCCCCCGGGCCAATGCCACCGTTGTCAGCTTTACGGGCACTCTGCCCGTAATTGCTTTGCCACTCCAAGGTGCGTCAAGTGCCTCGGAGACCACGGCACAATCGACTGCCCCCGCCCCAAAGTTAGGGAGGAGTGCACCGAGCCGCCGAGCTGCGTCTTGTGCGGAGCCACTGGGCACCCCGCGAATTACCGCGGATGCCCGATGGCTCCTCGCAGGAACCGCGTTGCGGCTGGGCGCACCCCTGCCCAAACTAAATCGCCGCCGCGCCCACTCATGTCCATTGGAGTGACCAAACCCAATTTTCCTCCGCTAAAGCCCACAAGTTATATGCCGCCACCGGCTGTAGCTGACCTGCGCCCCTCATGGGCAAAGGTCGCCGCCCCCTCCCCACTTCAAACTCGCCCTGCTACTCAGCAGCTCGCGAGCCCAAATTACCTCGGCTCACCGGCTTCCCCGGCAAAGCAAACCCCCGCGAATAACCGCCCCCCCCCTGCCCCTCTGGCCGAAGACGATTTATCGTTAGTTTGCCGCTTCGCCAGCGTCTTCAACGCTGCCGAAATCGCGGAGCTCGCCCGACAGCTCAGGGCCACCGACGGCAAGCCGGAAGATCGGCTGGCTGTCGCTATCAACCACTCGAGATTGATCGCCTCAATCTCAAATTTCAACGCGAACGCCACTTAGGCGTTCACCCACCGTAAACATGTTCACACTACAAACGACACTCTATACTCGCCGGTGAGTATAGATCCGCGTCCTTGTCACACCCTAGAGTCACCGCGATTTTTAGTACGACTAAGGTCGCCTAGGCCTTTCACTGTTTGTCACTAAACATACCTATGTATAGCACACTACAATTAGCTTTTTTCCAAATTCAAAATTGTGTGTCGGAGAGTTTCTTGCGTCGTTTCTTCTCTCTGACTATACACATTACGAAGCGATGGTAATCAAGTCTCTAAATTCCCCCATGCAACGCCCTAAGCCGAGGTTCGAGCCCTGCGTGGGCACCCTTAGGCGTCGGTTGCAAACATCTACTTTTCGTCCTGTTGCATGCAGTCAGGATGCGTTGCAGAATGCTTTAAATGCTGTTATAGAGTTCCTTGTCCATTTTCTTTCTCGAACATTTGTACCTTACGCAGCGATATAGTTTATAAATATACCTATTTCTAAAATTCGAATATGTTTTCAACCTATATTTCAAAGTAAATTAACAAGAATTTAATAAATTTTCTAGATTTTTAGAACAATTAGAATAGGTAGGTTTTAATAATTATACAGAACGGCTTCATGAATTTTTCTTAAACACTACAACCGATTGGTGCAGTGGATAGTGTTCTGTTAGCGAAACCAAGTTACGGGTTCGAATTCCGCGAGAGGTCAATGTTTGTGTGATGAATACGAACTATACTCGAGTCATTATGAATATAAATATTTATATAAATGTTATTTAGTATGCATAGTACAAGCTTTGCTTAGTTTGTGACTAGATGATTGGTATAATTGTCTGAAACATTAAATTCAAAAAAAAATGATGTCAACAAAAATGCGAGTGTTTGAAAACCTTAAATTTCGATCCTGTATCCATTTGTTTCTTTACCGTCAGTTGTACTACTGATTGCCGGTATTCTGTGTACACTGTGATAGTGTCCTTCGGGAGTCCCGTAATTAGGTGCCTTACGCTGACGCGGTCGCTATCTCACCCGGGAAGTTATGTGGAACGCTGATACAAGCGGGACACTGTTGTTCCCGACAGGAATTTAAGAGAGGGAATACTCTCTGATGACCTGATGGTATATTAAAAAATCGCGGATTTGATCTTTTCATCTATTTTTTTTTATATGAGAGGGCGGCAAACGAGCATGCGGGTTACCTGATGGAAAGCAATCACCGCCGCCCATGGACACCCGCAACACCAAAAGGGTCACAGATGCGTTGCCGGCCTTTGAGGAAGGTGTAGGCTCGTTTCTTGAAGGTTCCATTGTCGTACTCGTTCGGGAATACCGCTGCCGGAAGTCCGTTCCACAGTTTACGTGGTAAGAAGTTTCTTGAGAAACGTACAGTGGTAGACTTCCACTCATCCAGGTGATGTGGATGGAAATTTAATTTTCGGCGAGAAGTGTATCGGTTAAATTGAGCAGCGGGTATTAGCTCGAACAGTTCTTCAGAACACTCCCCATGAAATATGCGATAGAGAATGCAGAGGGACGCGACGTCTCTTCGCAACGCCAGGGGATCCAGTCGGTCAGTGAGACACTCTTGGCCGACAATTCGGACTAACTAATATTATAAATGCGAAAGTCTGGATAAATAACAAATAAATATTTGGGGCACACACACCCAATCATCTAGTCCCAAACTAAGCAAAGCTTGTACTATGGATACTAGATAACGGATAAACATACATAAATATTTATATAAACATCC
Source organism: Oegoconia quadripuncta (assembly GCA_949316235.1). NCBI lineage: Eukaryota > Metazoa > Arthropoda > Insecta > Lepidoptera > Autostichidae > Oegoconia > Oegoconia quadripuncta. The sequence continues at coordinate 13,294,002 of OX438746.1, forward strand.
ATGACTTGGGAATAAATGTTCGTATTCATCACACAAACAACACACAAAGAAACATGTTTGTTTGTTGCTCAATCACGGGGAAACGGCTGAACGGATTTGGATGAAATTTGGTACATAGATAGAACATACCCTGGATTAAAACATAGCATATTTCTTACCCCGATAAAGGAAGTAGTTCCCGCGGGATAAACAAATATCTTCGCAGGGGAAGCCGCGGGTGGAAGGCCATTAGTTTAAGTTATTGAATTAAGTTCTTCCAGACAGGAAATAATTTTTGGCATTGTTTGAGTGTATGTTGGGGGGGGGGGGGGGGTTATGGGTGTACATTGAGTGGTACATAACACAGGCTTAGTTGCTTAGTGTGGAACTAGATGGCGCTATCATGGCGCCCACAATAGACAAAATATGCTGTTGGTTTTTAAACATTTAAATTTAAATTGTTATTATTAATAAGACGACTGGGTGTAGTGTATAGTGACCCTGCTAGTGAAACCAACGGTTGTGGGTTCGAATCCCGCGAGAGGTAAATGTTTGTGTGATGAATACGAACACTTATTCCCGAGTCAGAAATGTTTATATAATTTTTTTTTTTAATGAACAACGGTTATAACATTTGACCTCAATCACATCTGATGTTAAGTGAAGATGAGGCCGACGGTGGAAGCATATATACTGCTACCCGGAAACCCCATCTTATTTGGGGGACTGGCTATCTTATATCTGGCAACCGGATCACAACAATGCTATTAACATTGGCGGCAGACTTAGACAAGATGGTGGTAGCTGGCCAGGCGGACAATTAAAATGCCCTACCACCAACCAAACCGAGTACTAAACAAACCCTCTGGGGATCGAACACGCGACCTCCGATTCGTGAGCCCTGTGTTAGCACACAGCCACGGAGCGGTTAAAATTTTTATGTATGTTTATCCGTTATCTAGTATCCATAGTACAAGCTTTGCTTAGTTTGGGACTAGATGATTGGTGTAAGTGTCCGCAATATTTATTTATTTAGATGCAACTTATTGTCCAAATCAGCTGAATCGTATAGGCTATACCTATGTGGTAACATTCAGGCGCGTTGAATACATTATCTTTCTTTCGGCTTCGCTATAGTCGGGTGAAAACGCCGGATCGCGGGCCGCCGCTTCTTATTCACAATCATATAAATATTAGCACTAAGTCCCGTATTAATAAACCATTCTCAAGATTGAGAACATTCTTGTGACCGGTCTCAAGTAAACGTGTTGATTAATAAACCAAACTTGAGACTTGAAAAGCATGTGCATACTCAAGCAGTACTCACTTGAGTGGTGCCCGTATTAATAAACGAAATTCAAGACTATCATTCATTCACCGCCGCCGGTGAAGTGATCTCAGCTGAGTAGACCTCAAGATTGGTTTATAAGTTTGCACGAAGCTTGAGATAGCGTCAACTTCTTAAGACGCTGATACAGCCTCAAGACTTGTATTGAGATATGTTTATTAATACGGGCCTAAGAAATATTATTTCATAGTTTGTGATTCATTTGCGATCTCACGGCGACAGTCATCCATCTTAAGTACTATTTGATATTTGTCTCAACATACCTACCGACATGAATCATATTGTTCATATTGTATTGGAAGTGAACTTTAAGTATTTACACTTGAGAGCAAAAAAAAACGGATATCCATTATAAAGTTTGAATTTGAATTCGTGAAATTCCCATTAACTGGTGATGCCACTATTGCTTACGAACAATTTTCCCCAAAGAACCGCAGTCGAATTCGATAAAAAATTTTCGATTACCCATACAAAGTAAACAAGTCTGAAACCACCTTTATGTAGTATCCAAGTGCAACATTTTTTGGCTGGTGACTTCACTCCCGATTACAAACAACTTTCTACTAGGAAACATAGCAGAATTCAGCGGAAAATATTTGGACTTCCATAATAAAGGTGATTTCATAATGGTTTACTTTGTATGGGTAATCGAAATATTTTTAATCGAATTATAATAAAACAGCGAGGTCAATGTTTTGAATTTTTGTCTAGTTCGACTCTCGGGTGAGGCAAGCGAGTTTAACAAAATCTTTGAATTCAGTTTTGTTTCCTATTATAAATAAAGGAACGTTTCGTTAAAGAAATGATGATAGGTTTGCCTGGAAGAGATATAAGTTACTAATAAGGCCGCCTAATTTGTAATTTTTGTGAGATATTTAAATGTACCTTCCTTATTTAAACAATAAAGCGTATTTCATTGAATGACTTTTTCAACCCTGTATACATCCGAAAAACAGTACCCTTTTGGTGTTGCGGGTGTCCATGGGCGGCGGTGATTGCTTTCCATCAGGTGACCCCCATGCTCGTTTGCCGCCTTCTCATATAAAACAAAAAAAACCCTCCTTCCTGAGGCAGTAGGGTAATTAGTAGTCATTATTATAAATCTGTCACATAACTGTAAGGAGAGAAATTATATGGAGATAATAATAATTGGTTACCCAGTTATCTTTGCTCTCAAGTGTATTTGCTTAGAATTACATTATACCTGCGAATTACGTCATCATTGTTTATTTCCTTTACCTTAAACATTGTAGGACCTACTATGTTTATATGACTCCTATATGAGTCATGACAATTGGACGTGATTGTTGAACAGAATTTATATGGATTTTAAGAACATTTATGGCTTACGGCATTCCATAAACTTTAATGTACAAAATATTCGAAATTAATGAACCGATTGTAATGAACATTTATACTCCTCAGCACGACACATGGTCTCAAAGTTAGAAAGGAATTATTTCGGAGTATTAAAAAAAAACCGACAGCGTATTTTGTATTTTGCGGGCGCCATGTATCCTATGACACTCTAGGTGTCAAGAGGAATATAACGAATCAACATTAAAAAAAAAAAAAAACGACACCATGCATTTCGAAACCGGTCAAATAGGCTGCAGCATGCGCAAAACGGACATTATTTTACAGTTACCTTTGGGAAGTCGAGTAAAAATTCCCGCATTTCTCGTTCGCGTGAGAACATCGGGAAATCCCATCTTAGTTGATTTCTTTCTCCTACCTATAAACTACACCTACTTGATAACTTCCTATATTCATAAACTGTGGGGTTTGTGGTTTACTTACGGATCTCATCGTGACGTCAGAGGTCTTCTGTGGTGGGTTCACTTGCTGACGTGGCATGTTAGGCTGGTTGCTGAAGTTGCCTGAATTTCTGTAATTCCCTAGGTTATTAGGGTATCTAAAATTACCTGAATTATTTTTCCATGGTAGCGCTGATTGTACCACTGGCTGAAGTTGTTCCTGGGTCCAGTTATTAGGTTGAGGGGTGAAATTACGGTTATTAAACATGTTAGTGGGCTGTTTAAAAAGCTGATTATTCTGAAAATTGGGTTTTGGCATAACAGCCTTTGGGTGCGCAGTGCTGGGTGGAGGGTTGTGTGCAAGCCTTGCTTCCTCCTGCCTAACGACTACGATTGCCGACTCTAGTGTACTCGCTCCAAGAGTTCTACGAAAGCAAGTGGTAACTAAGTACAACTATACAATTCATTCAATAAATTACCACCTGATACAACAATGATAACATATAATATATAATAATAATAATAAATGTCTTTGCACAAACACACAGCGCCATCTAGGTCCACAGTAAGCATCTGGGCTTGTGTTATGGATACCAGATGGTTGATAAACTACACAAATACATTTTTTTTTGTAAATAAATACATATATAAATGAAAAACATCCATAACTCGGGAACACATGTCTGTATTCATCATATAAACATATGTCCCTAGCGGGATTCGAACCCGCGACCAGTTGGTATAGTAGCAGAGTTTCTAACCACTACACCAAACAGGTCGTCAAACATAATACTGGATGAGTTTTTTTTACCGTAAGAAAAAAAAGTAGAGCATTTTAAAGTGAAATAGAAGGTATTGTCATAGGTAGCCTTTTTTTCAAAACCATTGTCAACAATAAAGCGTTGTGTTATTTGACGGTCGCTTTTGAAGCCTATAATAAATAATAATAAATAAATAAATAAATATCTTTGCACATATACACAGCGCCATCTAGTTCCGCACTAAGCAACTAGGCTTGTGTTATGGATATCAGATGGTTGATAAACTACACAAATACTTTTTTTGTTTGTAAATAAATACATATAATATAAATGAAAAACATGTTTTAGTGAAAAACACGTGATTAGCGGGATTAGATAGCGGGAACCCGCGACCTTTTGGTATAGCAGTCAGAGTTTCTAACCATTACACCAAACAGGTCGTCCACTATTCTACGTAATTAAATTAAATAAATTTAAAAAAATAATGGAAATGTGACTTCCAAATAAATTAAACTAAGTTATAAGATGTGCCCTAACAGGGCGACTAAGTTATAAACTGTGCTCTAACAAGGCGACTAAGTTATAAGCTGTGCTCTAACAAGACGACTAAGTTATAAGCTGTCCCCTAACAGGGCGACTAAGTTATAACTTGTGCTCTAACAAGGCGACTAAGTTATAAGCTGTGCCCTAACAGGGCGACTAAGTTGTAAGCTGTGTCCTAACAGGGCGACTAAGTTATAAATTGTGCTCTAACAAGGCGACTAAGTTATAAGCTGTGCCCTAACAGGGCGACTAAGTTATAAGCACCATTTATTGTAAGGCACTATTATTGTACACTTAGTTTTGCAAATAAACAATTAAATAGCTGTAGCATTTTTACAGTAAAATAGTTAATATTATAAAGTAACTAATATTACAAATGCGAAAGTTTGGATGTTTGTTTGTTTGTTTGATTGTTGCTCAATCACGGCGAAACGGTTGAACCGATTTGAATTAAATTTGGTATCATCATCAGCCCGTAAATATAAATAAATAAACAAATAAATAAATATCTTTGCACATACACACAGCGCCATTTAGTTCAACACTAAGCAACTAGGCTTGTACCATGGATACCAGATGGTTGATAAACTACACAAATACTTTTTTTTTGTAAATACATACATATATAAATGAAAAACATCCATAACTCGGGAACACATGTCTGTATTCATCATACAAACATATGTCCCTAGCGGGATTCGAACCCGCGATCTTTTGGTATAGCAGCAGAGTTTCTAACCACTACACTGCAGGGATATAGGCCTTCCCTCGTATATGAGGGAGTATGGGCCATATAGTCCACCACGCTGGCCCAATCGGGTTGGGGACTTCACATGCCTTTGAAAATTCAACATTTTTAGATTCAACATACCGCAAATTCAACTTGCAAACCCAACATTTTAAGAATTCAACTTTCTGTTCCTGAGTGGAATTTTTATTTCGCAGGCATGCAGGTGTCCTCACTATGTTTTCCTTCACCGTTTAAGAGCAGTCGGATAAAATGCCGGACCTGCTAAATTGGGAGACCGCGTCTTAACCGCTGAGCCACGAACGCTCTCTCGACAACGACGAGGTAGATAGATAAAGCATTTATTTACGCCACTGCGTTCACACAACTATACAATTTTTAAAAAACAAAGAAATATACATACAAATAAAAGTAAAGAATAGGAAATACAAAGAGCCAGTAGAATATGGATATTTTTGTCCCGATAAAGTGAGTAGTTCCCGCGGGATAAACAATTTTCCAAAATAAAGTTATTTCACACAGACGAAGCTAAGTTGCTCATAATTTAAACATTACGTTTTGTTATTTTTAGAGTTTGCTTTTATTGTCACAGATTTATGTCACTTAGGACATATCAGTCATTATTAATATGAGCTCCGTCCGAGGGGTGGAACCTGGTGATTTGTAACACAGGGACATCCTTTTTCATATACTAGATTCTCATACATATTCAACTGATCAATAATTTTGATTTTGAAATTGAACTGAACAGCCAAGGCATGGAACTCCCTTCCGGCGTCAGTCTTTCCTGAATCCTACAACCTTGAGATCTTCAATAGCAGAGTGAATATGCATTTGCTGGGATCGCGTGCTACATCTTCGACCACATCGTCACTTTCCATTAGGTGAGATTGTGGTCAAACGCGAATCCAGTCAATCATAAAAAAAAAGTTAAATTATTGATCAGTTATTGGCTGGCTAATACTTTGGTCAAAGAATCAGCCTTGCTATACAGCGAGGCAACGCGGCCAGTCTTCTGGGTACCATTCCACCAACCAGAGACTTGGGGCTAGTTTTTATTTCTGATTTTTTTTTTAATAATAAATTGTATAATTATTGTTTAACTTTAACATTGCCTATTTTTCCCTATCATTCGTCACCACCCACCATCAATGTCACCACAATATCCTGATCACCGTTCACCGTTAGTTAAAATTATTTAATCATCCAAATGACTTCAGTATTAGTCACGGTTAGAATCATGAAGTGATAATACAGGTGGAGGTGATTTCATTCATTATAATGTTAAAAGTACACATATACGTGTAGTATATCAACAATTTGGTATTATGGGAGATTGACATATGTGAAGAGAAAAGGGAAAATCTTCCACCGGGCTGTTGGTATTGTCTAGGGATCGCGGTCCAACAGTTATTAGTGGTGTTTTGCATTAGCTATGCATTGTCTTGAGAAAACTTCGATAGCGCGATATAGGTTTCGCCCTCTGATTGATCGGCTTAGTATTGACACTGTTCACTCGCGCCACAGTATCCATATTACTCATTTATATTGCTTTGCAACAGATTCAGATAAGACAAACATATTCATTACATGCTGCAATCTGTGTTTGTTTTTAATTTTTAATAAGTATATTGTTAACACTGATTTATAATATTCTCACTCAATTTTATAAATTTTTATTCCACACATTAATTTTTATTTATATTCAGTGTTGGTGAAACGTCCGTAGGTCACGTGAGGCTCTACAGAAAATCAGCGTTGTAGTAAGGAGACCTTTTTGGCACCACTTTGCGACACCGATTTCTAATCGATCTTTGGATTGAGATCGAGTTTATCTTATAATATCATTTTTTGCTGTGTTATTCTTATTTTTTTTCTCTCCGTTTTTGTATAGCTAATGTGTCGTCCAGTGTGTCAAATAAACGTTTTCTATTCTATTCTAAGATGGCGGTAGCTAAAGGCATTGTCACCAAATTTTCAATTTATAGGTCTTTTCTCCAGATTCACTCGGGTATCTGAGAAGGCCGCCTCACCCTTTATGTGTGACTTCATGTTTAGAATGACTCACGCGAGTGATTGTAATTCATGATCGAATGGAACTAGTTTGTTGGATAGAATATTAAGAAGCTTAGTAGGTAAACAAATAAACAAAATAGACTTTTGTACACATGTGAATCTTTGGGTGTTGTTAGAAAATTTTACTTGAATAAAGTTGAACAGTTGTCAAAGATTATTGAAAAATCATGTACCTAAAATCACTGTCAATCGTCAGAATCAAATTTTTCTACCTACCTTACGTAAGTTATTTAGACATTAACGATGACGTGTTTCATGACATTTAAGAAAGACTATGAAATATAACATTTTGCTTTCCTCTTTTCTACAGATTCCTTCTTCCCCATATCCCATAGTTAGGTTTATATTCTCAGATTACAGAAAGTTGTAATATAAACTTTATAACGCCTGATGAGACTTAGCAACAACACAAAGGCACTATCAATAATATTGCTAAGCAAAAAGTAACAGGCGCTTGCGTAAACTTCCTCTAAAATCTAATATAAACATTTAAATGAGCCTTCGACTTCGTAAAGGACTAGCCCGAGGGATAGACCCTTGTACCGAGCCGTGACACTCGTCTAACCTGATCTTATCGAGATCTCGGCTGCCAACGGACCGGCCCTTACGAAGGTAACATGCCTTGAGGCTAAGTTAATACCTACTCTATTTCTTATCTGGTCTCATGTTTATATAAAGTACTGAAGTAATAATGATACAATAGTAAAATAAAAATTTAAATGCCTTGCCTTTATTAATAAATACCTTCATATCTGGTAAACTACAACAGCTATAGCGTAAATAAAATACGTAAGTATAGGTGAAGAATTACAGATTAAAACAATATAAAAGAGAATACAGAAAACCTTATTCTAGAGTACTAAAAACTGCGTAGGTACAACATACGATATCGGTATAAAAATCAGCAACATTTCTCTAACTCTGCTCTTAGTGAAAAATATTGCGAGTAATTACGAATTTAGTAAATTCTATATAAATCTAGACTAATTTCTCTCTGTAATGATACCAAGATGTCTGTATTTAGTGATTTATTTGTAGCAAAATAAATCGAAACGAACTACCTACTCCACAATAATTTTGGCACGGCCTTCAACTCGCTCAAGGACGAAAACCTGCGGAACATGATCAAGTTTATAGCATCTGTATGCATGTAGCATGTATTTCTATCTGAAAAGTGTATGAATATGCTGAATAATGAACTATAATTCATGAGGCAAAACGTAAAATTATCATCGACCGTTGTAACCACGGACAGTAGACTGTTCTATTTTTTTGTTACAGGTGTAACCACGGACGGTTGAGTGGTAGGTATATGAAAAAATATCTTTCGAAGTCGACGCCAATGTGTAGCAGTGATTATAATGGAGATTGATTTACTTTGAAGATTATTCACAAACGGTTTTAAAACTATACTAATTATTCGTGTTGGAAAAGGCTCAGAATCTGAATTAAATTTGATATCTGTCCGCCCTTTACATTTTCTGATTACTATGCAGACAGCATTAGGCCTCTAACACACCGAGTACGAACCGCGAAGCAGTAGGTAATCGATAGGTTATGTATGATATTATATTTTAAGGAATCAGAAGCAAATCTACTTTTTTAAAAGAAAGTCACAGTCAACCATGATGGAGTATTTAATAGACATATTTTTTATTTTTCTTTAACAAATTTGTGGGAGCTGATGTTTGCACTAGGCATAAATGCCTGTGTTGCGAGTCATCAGGCCCGCCTCTCGAGAAGGTACAAAGTACATATCATAGACTAAACATATTTGAGCAGAAGAAAATAATGAAACATACCTAAGATTGTGATTGATTACATTTAAAGATACATGGTATACAAACATAAATATGTCGCAGATAGCGCTAAATTAGTGATAGAATTCATTATTCAAACGGTCAACTGACTATCATAATACGCGGTTTGATGTGGGAACTAAACTTGGTGGCGCTGGTATCGCCGGAAACGGCGCCGTGACGACATTAACGGTAATATAAGGTCTGCACATTGAAAATGACAGGCACTTTACTGCGAGCCTTCAAAGGAGTCGGAGCTCCACTGAACACATCTCCGACTGTGAGTGATCCTGATTACCTACTATCACCGACGCGTGGAAGAATCCGGTGAGTCGTTAGCTAGTAAGAAGTTGATCATGGGATTTGGGCAAGGAGGAACTATTGACAAGGTACGGCTGAGTTCCACAGAGTGCACACGAGGGCCAAGTTGTATGGCACGAGGGGCGTGCACATGTTTTCTCTTCAACAGAAAGCATCTCAGGTTCCATGATTATAATCGAATGTGATTACGTTGTATATTCGGCTATAGTAGTTTGCAATAATATCGCCTTTGCCCGAGCCACCCTTTACCACGCGACTGGCATCGTCCCGGTCGCTAGCAACGCCCACCATCCACCCACTCGACCATCTACGACAAATATATAAGTAAACCTTGTGTGTGTGTGACTGAATTTATGTGTGTTCATGTGTTAAATATTGAATATATCAAATAGGTTTAGACTATATACAATTTTACAAATACTCAGTATTTAAGAGCTAGAAAAACAATATTCCCTGATAGAATTGACAGAATCAACACAAGTTTCGCCTTAAGGGGATGCATGTGTGTGCTAAGGACCTTACACAGTAAATTGAAAAGGTTATATCACACTTTGTCGCAATATATCACATACATTGCTCTTTACTATAACAATAGCAGAAAACGTGACAAATAAACCGAGCAATATACTAAAAACGATTAGAAAACTTCAGTAGATTGAAAGGCGTGTTTCACAGTACGAGGAGAGACGTTTCTAGTTTCCAATTCATGTGGAAATGGCGACTACGGGGAGGTGAAGTTTTGAATTTGGATAAACTTTAAATTTGGAATGAACGTTCGAATTTCGAATACGAATTGATTGACGTCGCGTGAGCGGAACTTTTGAGTGAATGAAAAAAGTTGGTAAATTGTTCTGTGGATCGATGTTCCATTGGACGAGCTTTGACTTGCCATTGTAATATAAGTTCTAACACTACGTCCCAGAGTAGATTGTAGTTTTCTAATTTTTTGTACATTTTGAAATACAAAATAACCACCATAAATGTATGATTCCGAAAATATTGATAAGACTATACCGATTGGCGTATTGGATAGTGACTCTGTCAGCGAAACCAACGTTATGGGTTCGAATCCGGCGAGGGGTAAATATTTGTGTGATGAATAAGAACATTTATTCTCGAGTCATGGGTGTTTATATAAACATTTATGTTTAGTATCTATAGCACAAGCTTTGCTTAGTTTGGGACTAATTGTTTGGTGTGAAGTACTGACCATGGTCTGTGGTGTGAAGTGTCCAAAATATTTTTTTATTATTATGAATGTTTCGAATAAATAAGAGTAAATGTTTAAAGTTTTTCTCCTGTATACCCAATCAACATGGGACAAGTCCGCATTTGTACACTATTTCGATTTAATGTGTTATGTGTGTTACTTTGTACAATAAAGCGTTTAGAAACACCCAAATACTCAAGTTTGGGTAATCTTTGACCACCCCATTTGAGATACAGGTCGTGACATAATGTTTGAATAAAATACATAATTGTTTTGTAAAGATGTCTTATAAAGTAACCTTTACAGTATTCCTTACCATAAAGCCTCATCCCTTCTCTACGGCGCTATATAATTCATGTGAACACATAATGGGATGAGATTTAGGAGCTTCCTGCTCCTTACGACTCCTGAGGTTGCAGACAAGTAATTTGCGGGACTACTTGCTTTAAATACGACCCTTTAAATGTTACCATGTAAATAATTAATGTTTGCTTTAACGAGGGAGAGCGGAAAATCGTCCTTATTGTAAATCTTCTATGGTAATGGGCTTCATTGCTATATCTTTCGTCATTACCATTGAGTGTAGAATAACAGTTATTTAATAACGGTGAAGGACTTAAATGAGACCGACCGGCGTCGGTGGGCTCTTAGTGTGCAAAGACTTGCTTGAAAATGGATTCTGAATCTGTACTCAAAATAGACTATATCCCGCGCTCAAAATGGAGTTCGGAGTCGTGCTCAAAATGGCCTTTGGCACCGTGTTTTCGAAATTGACTTTGGACTTACGATCAAAATGGACTTCGGGCTCGCTCTCTAAATGGCCTTTAAACCCGTGCTCAAAATGGAGTTCGGAGTCATGCTCAAAATGGCCTTTGGCACCGTGTTTTCGGAATTGACTTTGGACTCACGGTCAAAATGGACTTCGGACTCGTGCTCAAAATGGCCTTTGGGCCCTCGCTCTATATTTCAGTATTTCCGAAAAATAGTGACATAACTTAAGACAAACATAATAAAGTCAAATTGGCTACCCCTATGTTCAAGCAAGCAAAGTTAATACGTCATTTTATGGGACACTGTATACGCTTTTATAACAATATATCTAAGAAAATCATTAATCTAAATGAGAAATTAATAACCATTTATGAAAACAATCAAATCAAAAATGCTTTATTTTGTAGGTACACAGGGTACACTTAAAATAGTCAGAATTTGCATTTTTAAAGTTACTGCTTGTTTAAAAGGCAACTTTCGCCTGAGAAGAACAAGCAAAAAAACTCGAGAGGTTATTACAAAATTAGAGACTACCTCATAGACAAAAGCGCTTGGTATATTTCGCCCAGCTCCCAAAAATGATAAAATTGGTTTTATTCTTTTATTTAAAGAACTCGGTTAAAAAAAAGAACAATGATTCTATGGGTTTCTTTCACCGCTTCTTTTCCCAGAGATGATTTCCCTTTCCGAAGCAGTAGTTGCTTGGACATACTGACTGACAGATAAATGCTTAAACCCCATTATTTCCAATAGATTTGATAAATATAAATTATTTGGGATACTTAAATCAATCAAAAAAAAAAACCAACTGCCGCTGCATGTGAGAAAGTCTCCATCACTAAATGCTTTTAAAACTAGCATCAAAAAGCTCTCTGGTTGTAACGCGTTTTGAGCGGTATAGCTACTTTTGATGAATGACAACTTCGTGTTAAATCCTCTCTTTAAGTATTTCCTTATTTGTATACATATTTATTTATATGTATTATTAGTATGTAGGCATATTTTATTAAGGTATAGTTACGTATATATTATTCTTATTACTTTTGTATATATATAATATATATTTATTAGTGTGTAGTGTAGGTATTTGCTTTAATTTGAATTTGCTGTAATTTGTATACGCCCAATCTGCTGTTTTCTAACTAACCCTATGGTTGACTGGAAGAAATCCCTCTTTGGGATAAGTCCGCCATTGTACTCAATTTATGTATCAATGCAAAATTAATGTATTGAATTTTTGTACAATAAAGCGTTTACAAACAAACAAACAATCATGTAGTCCCAAACTAAGCAAAGCTTTTACTATAGATACAAGATAACGGATAAACATACATAAATATTTATATAAACATTATGAACAACATAAATGTTCGTATTCATCACACAAACATTTACCTCTCGCGGGATTCGAACCCGCAACCATTGGTTACTATCCACTACATCAATCGGTCGTCACCAATTTAAATTGACTTTCAACAAATGATATCACGTATCTTACGTTGAAATAACTGCACGAAGCTACTATATTTATAAGGCTCAGTTCTGCAAACTTTATTTTGCGTCGAAACAAAATTCTCCTTTTTCCAGTATAAATAAACAACATGTTAAGATGTACATTTCTGCAGCACAATGCATAAAGTCCGCAACAACTTAGTTGTCAAGTTTCGGGATTGTGAACCCGCGGCTGCGCTATTCCGCTTCCTATCGCCGCCATTGTGCAACTCTACGGCCGAGTTTACCATGTCGAAAATTCTGTAGAAATATTTATTTAACAAAAACATTAAAAGAGAATCAATCAATCAGTCATTTATTTATTTGTGATACATAGGTGTACAGGTTGTTATGATACATTAACTTATAAATACAAATACGGTGGTCATGTTAAAATAGTCGTGAAATTCAATAAACAGCAGAATAAATTATGGCCGCTAAACAATAACGTAATATAGAATGAAATAATATTTAACAATCATGTGAATTAAATGGCCTCCATTATATTATGTATCAATTTTAAATTTTAAATTATGTATTATTTTTATCATAATGGCTGCATGTATGTTAACAACAAAAAATATAAAAAAGAATTTAATTTCAAGATAGAAAAATGCATAAGGGCTCTGGAACATACGTTCATGTCATAGGTAGAACAGGTCCAGGTCACTGCTTTGATGCAGCGTGCCCAAAAGTCTAGCGGCGTTGCCACGTTATATGCCCAAAGTTATGCGCTGACCCATATACCTAGCTACCACCACCACTGTGGCTGCCACGAGGACACGGCGCAGCATACCTTGGAGGAATGCCCAGCCTGGGCCCAGTAGGGGACGACTTCTCCTCGCCGGCCGTAGTCAAGTGTATGGTCGCCGACGAGAGCTCATGAAAAACGGTCCTATCGGGAGACCGATCCCGCTTCTCAGCCCATCCGCCGCAGAGTCGGGAGCCGGCATTGGTCGAGCTTCTCCCCCCTACGTAACGAGGCCGGGTGGTGAGGAGGCCCAGCCGAGGGCTGCGGACGAATACTGACGAGTGCTCGTGGTCACCCCGCTGTAGCGTCAGAGCAGGACTACCGTTGAGTTTTAGTGGATATGATCTCAGGGCAGACTCCCACATAACAACCCCCCCCCCCCTCCCCCAAAAAGGGCTTACCCAGCTGAAAAAAAAGGTGCCTAGCTGCCAACCCTCTCACTCGATACTTCTACTTCTTATTTAATTCTCTATTGAATAAATTACGTTCATTCGGCTTATGTGAACAACATGGAAGAAAAATAAAAACTTGCATATAAATAAATTCCCGTCGGAATTTGTGTCGTATCATTACGACCTAAGTTGATTTCCATTTAGTACCTAAATAAACCGATTAATGCGTTTAAGTGTGGATACAGTCTAAGGAGGCAGTGGGTCGCTCTGTGCGAGGGCGAGGGGAAGCTTTTATGATAGCAAATGAACACGGTGAGCTTTCATCTTCCAAACAACGAACAAGTAAAAATTCCAATAAAAACTTTCGTAATTAGCTTAACTTATTTTGGGTGAATATTCTCGCTCAGTTCTTTCTTGCGATCGATAGGCTTCTAAATAATCTTTATGGTGGTCAAGTAGCTTAAATTGAAATAACAACTATAGGTACAGTTCAAATATCCGATTCCAGGTTCGAATCGGCAGGGTCGTTATATAAGGATGGATGATTTTGTAACAGAATCAACTGCGTCTGCCGGATTACATCCATGATTCCATCATGTTATTATAGTTACATATAGTTATAATAATAAATCATTTATTTTCTAATCTAGACAATAAGGTCCATCTTTGTTAGTACAGTCACCTATAACTATGTTAGTAAACAGTGACAGTGAGTAGACATTGAAAATTTAAAATAACAATTATAAATTGAAATATAAATTGAAGAATTAAAACATTAAAAAAATCTAAATTATTTAATTTGAAATTATGTTGAAAATTTAATTATTATTATAGAAATTGTAGAATGTGTATATCAAAATTATTATGTAGGTAAGTAAAATTCAAGTATTGCGTGTGATTTCTGTGATGCATGCAACGACAACCATGCAGTGCTTCATGAATGGCCCATCCATGCGGCCTGCCACTACAATAATAATAAATATCCGTACACATTCACACAGCGCCATCTAGTTCAACAGTAAGCAACTAGGCTTGTGTTGTGGATACCAAATGGTTGATATACTACATAAATACATTTTTTTGTAAATAAATGCTTATTATAAATGAAAACATCCATAACTCGGGTACATATGTCCGTATTCATCACACAAAAATATGCCCCCAGCGGGATTCGAACCCGCAACCTTTTGGTATAGTGGTCAGAGTTGCTAACCACTACACCAAACAAGTCGTCGATATTTATAATAATATACTGTTGCGAAAAGGCCTCAATTTGTCCAGCAGTGGACGTCTTTCGGCAGATATGATGATGGTGATAATCCGTACCTACATGTTGGTGCATAGCTACGTATGTACACCACATTTAACTCTTTGAGTACAGTCACCAGATTTCTTATTCAGTATAAGGCCTATCAGTGACGTATCACCGGCGGCACCCGTCTCGGCAGACTGGCTTGAAGCAGTAGCCTAATTATATTATACTGTATAGCATTCACAGTCTCACTATATCCATATTCTGACGTATTTATTTATCTTATCTTAATATCTTTATTGTACACAAAATTATTACAGAAATATGCATTGTATACAAAATGTACAAAGGCGAGCTTAACTCCGATAGAGTTTTCTACCAGCAAACCTTAGAGAGTTTATTAGATTGGGCAGAAAGTAGTGTACACAACAATTAAAAATTATTTAAAATAAAATAAAATAATATAATAATATATATAAATAAATATACCACATAACCTATCCTATATAATATATTTATAATACTATTACCTACGTAATTATTATTTTGTATATTTACACTACACTATACATACACTCACCCGACTATAATTATTTATTATTATTCTGCTCATTATTGTACCTCATGTGGCGTCCGAGCGTCACTGGCCATTTGGGGGCACTGAAAACCAGCGCTGTGATTCGTCGCAGCATGAGCTGAGTGCTAACCCATTTGTGCACGCCGCAACACGTGACAGCATTGTCGGGATCTTCTTCATAATTGTATTTCTGTTTTAGCTATAATTTACTACTTCTTTGTTTTTGTATCGTGTCGTGGCGTTCATAATAAACTATTCTTATTCTTATTCCTTAAGTACAGTTTTGAGTGAATAAATTATTTCGGTGAGTGTGCGTTGGAATTACACATCTTATTCCACTATCGCCCTTTCATCTTCATAAATTCTTTTGACGACCTGTTTTGGTGTATTGGTTAGGAACTCTGACCACTATACCAAAAGGTTGCGGGTTCGAATCCCGCTAGGGGCATATTGTTTGTGTGATAAATACGGACATGTGTACCCGAGTTATGGATGTTTTCACTTACAAAAAAAAATATTTATGTAGTATATCAACCATCTGGTATCCACAACACAAGCCTATAGTTGCTTACTGTGGAACTAGACAGCGCTGTGTGTATGTCTAAGGATATTTATTTATTTATAAATATTAAACCCGCGAACTCCGATTCGTAAACCCTATGTTGCTCTCATTGAGCCACGGAGGCGGTTTCGAAGTAGGTTAAGCGTTTTAGCTTACTAGAGGTCACAAATAAATCAACATAAACTAGAAAAACATTAAACTCTTCCTTTTTCTATAAAATGCAGACACCTAACTATAAAACACACGGTTCGGGCGACAGATCTATCTACGGTCAAATATTATATCCAATCAATCAAGCCCCTCTCCCTGTAATAACAGGGCCGTATCCAGTGTCAAAATGAATCCGGGGGGTATTCTCCTAACTTGTTAACTCTGCGTAATGCGTTTGACTGAGTTGTATGTATGCCTTAACATATTTCAGTTATGCGTGGTCCAATTCTTTGTCCACGTTCCATGTTGCTCTGCTCCTGAAAGGTTAGCTGAAAATCAGTACTTTGGTCCATGAGCAATCTAATACTATGACCCATTTGTACTGCTCAGCTGCAACACACACATGCGTGTTACAAAATTATATTACTGTTATTGATTTTTTACCTTATCCATAAAATAGAAAGTTTACAGAAGGGCCGCTCCCGCCGTCCTTGAAAATAATTACCTAAACTGCCCTGACTCACTAGGGTAGCTACTGTAATGACACTGAATTTTAAAATTATCAGTTAAATATAGAATTATCAATACTCATATTATGGTAATTAATTAAATAATTACTATAATACTAAGGAGAAATCGGATTGCATGCGGTAGTGCGTTCCATAGTCTCACTGACCGAATCGAGAACGAATCACTACAACGTGTTATATTTATAAGTAACTTACGAATAAAATTATATTGAGTTTGAGTTCTTTGGAGGTTTTTGAAATTTACAATTTACATCATTGAAACAGGTCGTTGTACTTTTGTACTAGATTAACTAACATACATTAAAGACTGGGAGTTTAATGACTGGAATAGAATACATTTATTCGTCGACCATGATACAAGTCACTTAACTACATTATACACATAGAATTTAAAACAGTAGGTTGTTATACAAAATTCGGTAAAAATAATAACAAGAGATGTGACCCAATTATCAGGCCAATGAAATGGTCCAGACTCAGCAGTCTACCACACAGAAACCCGCAGCGTTGTTCATTCTGCCAGAACCATTTGAAATAACTAATTTAATATTTCCTACCTTTTTAAAAGATTATATTTTCTATATTATGCGATCGAACCCGCGACCTCCGATTCGTAAGCCCTATGTTATTTATATTGAACGAGTTTAGTACTCTGTTTGGTTGGTAGTAGGGCATTTTAAAAGTCCGCCTGGCTAACTACCACCATCTTATCTAAATCCGCCGCCAAACAGCAATGTTAATAGCATTGTTGTGTTCCGGTTGTCAGAGATAAGATAGCCAGTCCCCCAAATAGGAAAGTGTTTTCGGATCAGTACGCTGCCACTTTCGGCCTCATCTTCATTTAACATCAGGCCAAGTGCTATCCCGTTGTGCATTAAAAAAAATCTTTAAAAAATCATAATAACTATCGTTCCCATAAAAGAGATCGAAAGTCGTTTTCCGTCCTGTTCCGATTTTTAATTGTAGTAAGCATCTTAGTCCGTCCCTGTGTCCCGACCATCTCCATGCGCACACCGCACAGGCGTGGCTCGGCCGGTCAAATAAATCACGTTCGATCATACGGCGAGCCCCACGGACGATTGTCGAAAAATCTAAACAGAAGCTATTGTGTACTCGAGAAGTCATAACATAGGTAGGAATACCACTTTCAGTAACGATTGTTAGAATTAAAATAAGAAATTATTTATTTAATCAATGTGTGTTTCACTATGGGCGTGACTTTGAGCTTTCTCAGTGCGTTTCACCTGCGGAAGGTACGGCGCGCCGAGAATTCGGCATAATACGCTCGCAGTGTTTCGCAAGTAATCTATGACACATCAGCCGAAATTACGCTGCGTTCATCGTAGCGCCGAACCTTCTGTCTAGCGATGTTTCATCGAAAACGTCTTCAATGTATTTTGCATAGCAAGCGACACATCACGCGACGGCATTCGGCCAGCGTAGTTGAACGTTCAGCGCGCGCATTCAGTACAAGTGTCTTTAGTCTCTTTTAGTGAGCACACCGACATAGAAGACGCCGACGCCACGTAATTCCACGTTCGGTGCGTTTGGTAATAAATAAATAATAATAATATAATAAATAAATATTTCGTACACTTACACCAATCATCTAGTCCCAAACTAAGCAAAGCCTGTACTATGGATACTAGATAACGGATAAACATACATAAATAATTATATAAACATCCATGACTCAGGAATAAATGTTCATATTCATCACACAAACATTTACCCGTCGCGGGATTCGAACCCGCAACCGTTGGTTTCGCTTACAGAGTCACTATCCACTGCACCAATCGGTGGTGTGTCATGCCGACCGAATACTACGACCGATAGTTCAGTCGCTGAAGTGTCGCGGCTTCACCTTCCGCAGGTGTGTCCCTAGACTTATGAAGAAAGCTCAAAAGCTCAAAGTCACGAGATATGGAGAGGGCGATGCTCGCCGTTTCACTACGTGTTCGAATCGGGAATGGAGAAATCCGTAGGCGAACGAACGTCGCTGACATTGCACAGCGGATTAGCACGTCAAATCAAATCAAATAAAAAAATGCTTTATTTTGTAGGTACACAGGGTACTCTTAAAATAGTCAGATTTTACATTTTTTAAGCTACTGCTTGTTCAGTAAATTTTCCCCTGAGAAGAACAAGCAAGAAACTCGAGAGGTTGCTCTTTTTTTTAAAAAAAAAAAAGGTTTTTATGTTACAAAATTATTAATTATTATTTTATATTATAATATTTCTTTATTAGTTGTGAAATAGCCTGGTTACGCGAACAGCCCGTCCATGAATGTTTATCTGATATTTTATAATATGCTTTCTTAATAAGTTTCTGTTTTATAGTATGTTTAAATTTATTGAAAGGAAGATTTTGTATATCAACAGGAACCTTATCGAAAAAGCGTACTTTGAATGAATTACTTACTGTGCGGAGGCGTCTTATGTGACCTGCAAGTTTATCTTTATTTCTTGTATTGACATCATGTTTATCACTATTTCTTCCTAAATGATTTTAAATTTTTTTGACATATATTAGATTTTCAAAAATGTACTGTGACGAAAAGGTTAGAATATTATACTCTTTAAATCTGTCTGTAAGTTGAAGTGGCAGTGGTCAGGCCACATAGCTCGAAGAACTGAGGGCCGGTGGGGCATTAAAGTCTTCGAGTGGAGACCACGCGCCGGCAATACGTAGGACACCCACTCACAGGGTGGACAGACGTCCTGATGCAGGCCGCTTCCAACCGGTCACTCTGGAATTCTATAATAAGGTTCCAGTAGACATTCAAAATTTGCCTTTAAATAAATTTAAAGCAATCATAAAACAGAAATTATTAACAAAAGGCTATTATAAAATCACTGACTATTTGAATGATAAGCAAGCATGGACATAGCTGTCTTATTATTCATATAATTATCAAATCGCAACCTATAATCTGTTTAAAAGAGCAACCCTAGAGTTTCTTGCTCGTTCTTCTCTGGGGAGTCAGCTTTGTGAATGAGCAGTAAATTTAAAATTTAAATGTAATATTAATATTAATAGTGACGTTTTCAAGTGATTATTTTATCCTATGAAATACAATATTTTGATTTGATTTGATTTATGGGGGAGACCTATGGGCAGCAGTGGACATCCTGCGGCTGCAATTCCAACTAATATTATAAATGCGTAAGTTTGTGTGTCTGCGTGCATGTATGTATGTATGTTAGGGATGGGCCTCGTTTTATATTCGGTATTCGGCATATTCGGCAGGTTTACCGAATATTCGGCTAAATCACCGAATGTTCGGCAAAGTGGTACTCAAACTTTTTACTGTATTGAGTATGAGTTGAGTGTTAAATGTGTTATTTTTAATGAGGTACAGTGAGGCTTTGTATTTGTTGACATAGACAGCTTTATTTCTAATAAATAACAGCAGATAAAAATGATGGTTATTAATTAAAGACAAAATATAAGTATGTATTGTAAATGTTGTATGTATGGATGTAAGTAAAGTGTTTTGAGATTAAGCTACAGTGAATTGTTTATATAGGTAAGTGAGAAATTAAGCAAGTTTTTTGTTTTAATCAAGAGTTGCATTAAATTAAAATATAACATTTCAACAAAAAATTAATCATATTTCTATTTTCTACTTGCATTGTTTACGTAAAGGAATCAATGCCGAACATTCGGCCGAATATTCATATTCGGTGAAACCATCGGGCCATCTCTAACTTTTGTTACCTCTTCACGCCTAAACGGTTGGACAGATTTGTTTGAAATTTGGTTGATAGACTGATTAGGACTTGGATTAATATAAAGGCTACTTTTAATCCCGGATAAGAGACTGGTTCCTGTAAGATAGCTATTATTATAAAGATTGCTTTTGAGGCATTGAGTTACGCATTTTCGCGGTCGAAGTCGCGGGTAACAGCTAGTATTACAAATAACAGAGTACAAACAATAGGCCAAGGTAAATAAATTAAATATCCTTAGACATACACAGAGCGCCATCTAGTTCCACAGTAAGCAACTATAGGCTTGTGAAGTGGATACCAGATGGTTGATATACTAAATATATACATTTTTTTAATAAATAAATACTTATTATAAATAACAACATCTGTAACTCGCGTACAAATGTCCGTATTCATCACACAAACATACCTATGCCCCTAGCGGGTTTCGAACCCGCAACCTTTTGGTCTATACCAAAAGTTGCTAACCACTACACCAAATAGGTTGTCATTTGTCAAGGTGGATTTATCTCTTTAAGAGATCTTTTCCATCCAACTTGAGCATAGAAGCAAGTAAGAAATTTGGGGTTTAGCAGCAAATTGTGTGCAAATGAAAACAATACCTCAACGTATAATAAAAGGAATTACCAACTTAAAATTAAAATTCTTATAACTTTAATGCAACTTTAATGTTCTTGCTAGAGCATTAAAGTGCTACTTTGCAAGCGCCATTTTGAAAAGTTATGACGAAGTTAGAGCGCAGTGTATTCATCTCTTATAATTTTATTTCTCGTTACTCTCCAAATAAGCTGCCGGAAGAGGTTGTCTCCGCCCATTCAATGAGTTCGTTCAAGAATAGATTGGATACATTTAAAAAAAAATGGTGACTCAAATAATGACTGTGAATATGAACGATGTGAACTCTTCCAACACTGTGACATGGACATACCCGAAGATAATAAATAAAAATACTTGGACATACACACAGCGCCATCTAGTTCCACTTTAAGCAACTATAGGCTTGTGTTGTGGATACCAGATGGTTGATATACTACATAAATATATATTTTTTTGGAAGTAAATACTTATTATAAATGAAAACATCCATAACTCGGGTACACGTGTCCGTATTCATCATCAAAAACATATCCCCCTTGGGGGATTCGAACCCGCGAACTTTTGGTATAGTGGTCAGAGTTTCTAACCACTACACCAAACAGGTCGACAGGTTTATAACAATATTATAATAGTACATAACGATATAAGTGCGTTATGGTGGCTATACAGGGCGTCCCAAAGTTATGGGACATGAAGGGGAAGTACCTTAAATATTGTAGATAGTGAATTTTGCTCAAAGAAGACTTTATGTTATTTTTAAAAGTTAGTAATTCTGCATTCATAGATTTTCTAAAAATTATTTGCTTCGGCTGGGAATCGAACCGACTCAAATGTGAAAAAAAAAACACCCTACTTTTATGATGCCAATCGAAAGAATAGCTAAAAAATAATAACTCTGCCTAAGTAACATAGTATTTTAAAAGAAAGGAACAACGTGAAATTAATCATTTTAATCAAATAAAAAACATACATGAAACTGCCGTAGTCAATTAAGTAGGTATTTTTTTGTAAATTAATTAATTAAATGCTCAAAATGTGATCCCTCTTGTCTTACGCAAATCGCCAATCTTTTAATGAGCCCGCTGCCTGTTGATTTTCTAATCATTTTATGGTGAACACTCGATGTGATATGGCACAATTCTGTTTGCAACTTATTTACGAATAATCAATGCTATCTTTGGAATGATAATATCGCTACTTTTCGAACGTCGTCGGCAATAAATAACTTTCTTGAAATTTGACTCAATCATTTTATGTTGTTCCTTTCTTTTAAAATACTATGTTACTTAGGCAGAGTTATTATTTTTTAGCTATTCTTTCGATTGGCATCATAAAAGTAGGGTGTTTTTTTTTTCACATTTAAGTCGGTTCGATTCCCAGCCGAAGCAAGTAATTTTTAGAAAATCTATGAATGCAGAATTACTAACTTTTAAAAATAACATAAAGTCTTCTTTGAGCAAAATTCACTATCTACAATATTTAAGGTACTTCCCCTTCATGTCCCATAACTTTGGGACGCCCTGTATATTGCGTGCGTATATCGTACGACGTTTTTCAACATACTTGCGAAAGCGCGTAGTCTATATACATACTTGCGAGGAAACAATAAATATCATGCGGCGCGCTAGTTCGAAATTAGAAAAAAAAAACACTGAAGCATATTTTATTACTGATCTCCATAACACATGGAGATCAGAGATATTTTATTCACCGGGCTGATGTGGTATCACTTGGCTGTATGAGACTTACGTCTGTTTTACTGCTGTTATTACGGCTGTTATAGAATATAACTTCACTATTTGCGTTTATAACACACGCGTCTTTTATGAGTTGTTTGATATATCAAAAACCGGTGAAATTAGATCAACTTTACGAGCAAATATGATGAAATAATAATAAATGCAACCGGTCGCGGATGCGGATGCGGTCGCAGGTAAACAATAGGATTCTAAACAGGGTGAATTTGCATGATCAGTTCCTAAAAGTAGACGAATAGCTTTTATAAATAAATAAATAAATAATTTTGAAAAATCAATATTCCTAGCCAAGAATCGAACCGGTTGATCTTGAAAGCACCGAGTACTGAACTGTAACCTGCTTGGGATCGAACGCGCGACCTCCGATTTGTAAACCGTATGTTGATTACATTGAGCCACGGAGGTGTTTATATATTAATACTCATCTTATCACGCCTCCAATAGGCCGAATTTATCATACACTAATTTACAATAATAGGTACTCTAGTTCAAAAAAAAACACGAACAAAAAGCAGGGACAAAGATACGGAACCCTATATAAAAACATACCAATCAAGTTTGAGAGCTCGCATCCAGACTGCGCCAATACGGTCCAGTTATTACATTGTGTATTTAGGGAGGATAAGCATCCCTCCTGAGCTCCCGGCATAATTTCCTCCGAGAAGTCTTCATTTCCGGCGGCGTCCTGCTGTGAAATCACTCCGAGAGGTTATTAATTCACTCTAATGTATATGTTTTAATCCCTAAAGTAATGGGGAAGCGCTTCGACGGTTATGTAGCCCTGGTCCTTTAAAACCGTGCAGCTTCAAAGTTATTATTTTAAAACGAGCTTGGGATTCGCTCGTTTTCCTTTTAGATTAGTGAAGGAAGGAGGCAGTCTATAGATGGGTGACCACTAGTGGCATATTCATACTAGTGTTTCCCTGTGTTTCGGAGGACACTCGGAGACGGGTGGTAGATGTAACCCTGGTATGCCGACTGTTGTTGCTGAGTTGGGCGCCTTGAGAGGTGAGATAGGGCCGAGGAATTCGCTCCTATCGGTCCAGCAGATTTGCACAGGTGATGACAATGATTAAATAGCGCAAGGTTATTATAAATAATTAAATAAAAAGATATTTATTCATCCACTTAAAAAAATATACTACATGATCATTAATTATAGTTAAATTTTCTTGGACAAATAGGTTGAAGCCGCAGCAAAATAGCTGTTTTTCAGTCTCCACCTCGTGCATTCACTGATAACAGAACGTATAACACGTCAGAAGTTGTTGCACTCTACAATACTATTGGCTACAAGATACATGCAAGCACTTTAAGATGAGGCCGAAGGTGGAAGCGTACTGACCCGGAAACCCCATCTTATTTGGGGAACTAGCTATCTTATCTCTGACAACCGGAACACAACAATGCTATTAACATTGCCGTTTGACGGCAGATTTAGATAAGATGGTGGTACTCGTAGCTAGCCAGGCGGAGATTTAAAATGCCCTACCACCAACCAAACCGAGTATACATAACATGTACTACGCTGGGGATCGAACCCGCGACCTCCAAATCGTAAACCCAATGTTTACATTGAGCCACGGAGACGGTTAAAAAGTATGTCCCGATCGATACGATGCAGTTCAGTACATCCCGGCTCCATCATCAGATCAGCTTGATGGTACCATAATATTGCATTGTCACCAAAATTATATAAATATACCAAATTTCCGATCAATCAGAAATCAGCAAGTGGTTGAGAAATGGTTTGCAAATGTTGACAACGTACATACGAACATTGCAAGCTAAATAAAAGCTTGTAAAATAAGTTATCTTACCTACCCATAATTGAAATATAAACTAGAACAAATGTAAAAAATTGGGGCCGCGTGGCAAGGTACCCAAAACGCTGACAGCGTTTCCTCGTTGGATGCAGATACTTAAGCGTTGAGCGAGGATATAGCCAGCTCTCGGGTCACCAGTGATATCGACTAAGCGCTTTGAAATATTAAAGAAAAATTTAAGAGCGCCCGGATCCCAAGGATCTAAGCTTTCGACTCCGAAATGTACCTATTCGGAACCGATGTTAGTAATTTCGTTTTTTTTTTGTTTTTTTTTTTAAGCACGACGGGTTCGTACTTGACCTCAATCACACCTGATGTTAGTGAATGAGGTCGAAGGTGGAAACGTAGTGACCCGGGAACCCCACTTTATTTGGGTAACTGGCTGTCTTATCTCTGACAACCGGAATACAACAATGCTATTAACATTGCTGCTTGGAGGCAGATTTAGATAAGATGGTGGTAGCTAGCCAGGCGGACAGTTAAAATGCCCTACCACCAATCAAACCGAGTACTTAAATATGTACCGCGCTGGGGATCGAACCCGCAACCTCTGAATCGGGAGGCGGAAGTCACTTTATTAAATTTTATTTACGCTCCATACTCAAGAATCCCCAAACCCAACGAGGTCCCCTAAATCCAACACCAAAGCACCAATTGCCTTACAAATTGCCGAACTATACATCGCTGAGTTGTCACAAACTTGGCAAAGTCAACCCGAGCCTTGTTTTACGACCTATAAAACGTCTAGAGATTGCTTATTAAAGTTAAACTGCCGTAAGACGGTGTGTAGTTAGCTCGTGAACATCGTAAAGGTCGTGTTATACTATTCACTACTAGGGATTGACGTTGAAGCCCTCTGTTATAGTGAGGGGTGATCAAAAGAGTAAACTTTAGAATTTCTTGCTTGCTCTTCTCAAGGAAAATTGCCTGTATAACAAGCACTAGCTTAAATTGCTGTTTGACAAATAACTATTGGGTTTTTACCTATGAAATTGGAGTTTTTTTCTTCGTTAATCATATGTACCAATTCCTGCGATTTTCAAAGCTATATCCAAATTTCTTTTTTATTTGGAAAATGGAATATTATTTCAAGGTTACACATGAAATATTTTTTATTTTCTGGGCTAAATCACATAATAAAAAAATTTTGAACAGAGCTCTTTTCATGTGCTTCCCATAATCATTTCTTAGATTCGCTGAAACTTTTATAAAGCGGTTACTTTTAAAAATTAACGCTGCCTATACTTAATGTTATCCGATAATACACACAAAGTTTAGCTAAATTCGGATTTGCCGTTCCCAAAAAAAAACAAAAATGTTTGTATGGAGAAAACAGACTTAATGAAATTCTTCATACAAAACGCCAATTTCATGGGTAAGGACCTAATATTATTCATTTACCTGTACCTGTGATAGTTTTCCTTTTAAAGTCATTATATACAGTGTGAAGTTTCCAAGTGGACGTGCATGGCCAAAAAGAATTAGAAAATTAGCTTAGCTTGACATAATTCAGAACCGACTTATAATCCTTATACCTAGAGGTATATTATTTGACGATCTGTTTGGTGTGTAGTGGTTAGCAACTGTGACCACTATACCAAAAGGTTGCGGGTTCGAATCCCTTGTTCGAATCGTTGCTTACTGTGGAACTAGATGGCGCTGTGTGTATGCCTAAGGATATTTATTATTTATTTATTTATTATTCTATTGACATTTTTTTTTGGTGTACGACGGGTTCGTACTGACATCAATCACACCAGTAAGTGAAGAAAGTTCTTTTAACTTACTTGTAAATGCGAATAATTGTTACATTAATCATGTAATTGGGAACCCTCCCGTGTAATTAAATTAAATAAATAAAAGAATATCTTCCGAGGTTTCCTTTCTAAAGCGACCGATTGTCAGTCCTTTCTTCATTGGTACAAGGTCTAACTAACTAAACCGATAGTCTTCCTAATTTAATTTACGAGTTTTGTTCCCCGCTTAAATAGCTGCCGTGGCGTTGTGGCGCGTCTACAAATTGACTTTCAGATTCCTGTCCAACTACGCCAATGTAATTTAGCTGAAGGAGACGGAAGCAGCTCTAATTGATAATTAATTTCAGCCGAGAGGGCTAGACGCTGGCCGCTGGCCAGATGGGGGTATGTGAGGGGGCCGGGGGGCGCGGGAAGTATAAGAACCTCTGTCTGTTCTATTCCTTGTGCATTTTGAAAATATAATAATACTAGCTTTCCTCCCGCGACTTCGTCCGCGTGGAAGATTTTATCAAAATACAAACAACAAACTTTCATCCCCTATTTTATCCCCTTGGGGGTAGAATTTATCAAAATCCTTTCTTAGCGGATGCCTACGTCATAACATCTACCTGCATGCCAAATTTCAGCCCGATCCGTCCAGTGGTTTGGGCTGGGCGTTGATAGATCACTATGTCAGTCACCTTTGAGTTATATAATTTAGATTTCAGACATTTACTTACACTAATTTATACCAAAACTAAGCGAAGCTTGTAGTCAAAGTGAAAATTGATTTATTTTTGTAACACAGCGTACACTTAAAGTCAGATTTTACATTTTTTAAGCTACAAAGTACGTGTTCAAAAGGCAATATTCCCCTGAGAAGAACAAGTAGGAACTCGAGGGGTTGTTCTTTTTAAATGGTTGGTGGTAGGGCATTTTAAATGTCCGCCTGGCTAGCTGCCACCATCTTATCTAAATCTGCCGCCAAGCAGCAATGTTAATAGCATTGTTGTATTCCGGTTGTCGGAGATAAGATAGCCAGTCCCCCAAAATGTGTTGGGGTTTCCGGGTCAGTACGCTTTCACCTTCGACCTCGTCTTCACTTAACATCACGTGTGATTGAGGTCAAGTACCAACCCGTTGTGTATAAAAATGTTTTTGTATTACAAATAGGCACAATAATCTTTCATTATTAATTGTGAAATAGCCTGGTTATGCGAACGAGCTGGTTATGTCCATGAATGTTTATCATTTAAATAATCTGATATTTTATAATATGTTTTCTTAATAAGCTTCTGTTTTATAGTATCTTTAAATTTATTGAAAGGAAGATTTTGTATATCAACAGGAACCGTATTGAAAAAGCGTATACATAACCCTTTGAATGAATTACTGACTTTGCGGAGGCGACTTAAGTGACCTGCAAGTTTGTCTTTATTTCTTGTATTGACATCATGTTTATCACTATTTTTCCTAAATGATGCTATATTTTTTTTACATATATATTAGATTTTCAAATATAGTTGCTTATCATCCAAATAGATAATCTTTAAAAATGAAACTATGGATATTAGATAACGAATAAGTATTTAACCCTGAGAAACACTTCGATTCATTTTCGATTAGCGAAGTTAAGCAATATCTCGGTTAGTCCTTGGATGGGTGACCACTAGTGTTTCCGTACTTTGGAGGGCAAGTTAAATAGTCGGTCCCGGTTGTTTTAATTTTAGGTCGGTGTCCTCAGGGGCAGCATTAAAACACTGACCGTCAAGTATGATCTGACAAATCCACCAATCAGGCTTTTTGGCGGGATCTCGGCGAGTGACGTTGCAATTTTCTTTATAATTCTTATAATTTGTGCATTCTGAATTTTAAAGTTTAATAATGGCAGAATATTGTGAAGCAAACGTTAGTGATAGTGTACAAGTGAAGGGAAGTGTAAATTAAAGTGCGTGACGAAGCTTTCAGGTTCCCACAAGAAGCCGCCAAAATCTTTTGTAAAGCATTCTGCCACTTTACTGAAGAGTGGTTTGACCATGACTAGACTCTGACTACGCCAAGTATACGACGAATTACTTATTTTGACTGAGACTAACTAATAAATTGAAGAAATAAGAGAAATAAGACATGGCTGTCCGGCCTTAGATCCCTTTGCCTTCTCCGAAAGGAGTGAATAAAGCGAAAAAAAAAATCCATAACTTAAGTTAGAATGCACAAATAATAAGAATTATAAAGAAAAATGCAACTTCACTCGCCGAGATCCCGCGAAAAAGCAGCCGATTTTTTCTTTAGATATTTAGTTACGCAGACAAAGGAAAGTCATACAGCCAAGTTTTTTGTTAAATATTTTTCATAGGAGTAAAGTCTCTTTGTTGTGTCAAATTTTATAGTTAAAAACTCCTAGGACCAAGAAAGTTATGCCTAGAACAGTCTTGTTTTTGATAGAATATTTTGTTGACATTTTGCCGTTCCAAATTTAAATATCATTATTACCCAAGAGAACTTCCATACAATTTAAGCTCTCTTGGGCTTTAATAGTTTGCTTTAAATTGAGAATATTTGACATACTCGTATAATGCTTCAGATGCAGATGGTGTATAAAAATACAAACGACTAGTCAACTCAGTTAAAGCACAATGGATGATTGATTTTATTTGCGCACATGAATACTGTCCAATTGCATTTCATTTTATTGAACACTCTGGATTGTGGCTTTGTTTTGAATTAAGTGGGCATTAACAGCTGATTCATACTGATGTGAAAAGTAAGATTCTAAAGAGTTGCGAGCGTTGCTATAAGAAAGTCGTATCCGACTATCGGATCCGTCTATCTTAAAGAAAAATCTGACGTATATTCCCAGCCTTAGGTCTTAGGCGTTTCGTCCATTTTCGTCTTCCATTTTTTCTTTCTGCTCCGCATGCAAGCAAGAACGACTGAGTCCAGAAAAAGTCTGGCGTAACAATCGGACGTGTGTCGAGTCGGAGACGGATAGTTTGAGCTTAGTGTACGGTGCAACTTACGCCATAATGCATTTCTTTCATTCGCCCTTCAAATCAGTCCACGTTTAGCAAACAATCATCATACTCGTGTACTCATTAGCATCATCATTATTATAAGTTTATATCAATAAATCAGTGCCTTAAGTATCAAATTATTATCATTTTTACATCATTTAAAGATTGTGCGGTAAGCAACCGTACACTTAGCCTGTTGCAGACACAGCCTGTTTAACTTCCAACACTAGTTAAATATAACCACATAGTAGATTAAATTTAAGATGTAAGTGGACACTCAAGTGCATATAGTGACATAAGTATTATAGTATAGTTATCATAGGATTCTAGTGAAGTGTTAGTTTTTTTTTTTTTTTTAAATGGTTCTCAAAATTGGACACAATTCAAAATATTTTCAGTCTTACCCAACATTACGATATAATTAACTGAATGTATCCTACTGGATGTGAACACAGCATGCACAGAGGTAGTTAGTTAGTTAGTGTCGGCAAAGTGATGCAGCTGCACCGTGGGAGTGGACCACCGGAAGATCCCCATCAGACAGTCTTCACAACGCGTCTCTGGGATTCGCACCTAATATTGGTAAATCCTATCTCATTATTAGTAACTTACTAATTATTGTGGCCACCGTCCCACTACATAACTCACTTCACTCCAAAAAAACAAGTTTAGCAAGTCTTCATTTAACACCCAGCAAACAACGAAAGAATTTCAGTCAGCATTTTTAGTGATGCAAAATGAGAATTTGCTTCAGTTTCAAAACTGAGCGCCAGTTTTAAAGCAGACAGTAAAAACTGCGCCACTCCGCATTCAACTAGATATTTCCTGCAGTTTTTATTAGTGCATTAACCTACTTCTGTGAACGAGGGTAAGAAATATGCTTATTGAACATCTCTCTCAGCTTTGATATCGCAGACGCTGCTAAAGTAGATAAGTGCACAGGGTGATTTTGAATTCGTTGATCGAATATTTAAATAGATAGATAAGCATTTATTTGCATCCATTACACACACATAACAAATTTTACATATGAAAAATACAACTAAAACAATAAAACACAAGTACAGAAACAACAAATATTATGTGTGTGCCGCAGTATACAAAAAGGCTACAGCTCAGTGTATGGATTTGCCCGAGGCGGGCAAAACACTGGTATTCTGCTGAAAGCTGAGGGTTGGTCGTGGGACAAATGGAATGTTGAAATGTGTTTGGTGTTATCAAATTAAAACTAACGTTGGTAAATGAATATTGTGTAAGATTATTCCCGTAACATATTGGATTCAATTAATAAAATATATCTAATTAAGTTATTGAACCAAATTTATTATTATTATAGAATAAATTGATAATTAATGAAAAAATTAAGAAATTATTGCAATTTTCGATTTCATATTCTATACACGTTATAATTATAATAAACTATTTCGATTTGTGATGCCCAAGCTATGGACACATTCTACAGCCCCCTACTGCTTCATATATTATTCTCATGATAGGAAGACAGTGGAAAGGTAGCGGTCTGGAATACCAATCTTCTGCTTTTCCATTAAAAAACATCTATATTTGGATTTAAACGTTGGTTTAGATTTACAGGGTGTTCTACACTGTGCTATGCTGG
Organism: Oegoconia quadripuncta; assembly: GCA_949316235.1. Lineage (NCBI taxonomy): Eukaryota > Metazoa > Arthropoda > Insecta > Lepidoptera > Autostichidae > Oegoconia > Oegoconia quadripuncta. Next base: position 13,325,303 of record OX438746.1, read on the forward strand.
TTTATGGGGAGAAATGGATTTCATTATATAAGCACAAACATATCGAGACAGAGCACAGACGTTTCCAAATTCATTTCACAGACATTCCAAAAAGGTTGGTATCATACTCCACATTTTTAAGGAGTTGAAAATCCTATGATCCCATGAGTACCAGCTTCTTCAACATTCTTTTCAGAATTCCTGCGCAAGTGTTTACATCGGCAACTCGACCAACGCCATGTCCCCTTTGGGAGCTGACTATCAGCTATTAAAACCATTTTAACATTTTCGTCACAATATATTATATGAAAATCTTGTATATGCTTAGAGGAATATATATTCATTCGAGAAACATTGTGACCGACATAATGTCAATACAAGGAGCAAAAATCAATTAGCTGTACCTTTTAGTAGACTTAGTAAAGTTAGTAAGTCATTCAGAGGTCAATGTGTGCGCTTCTACAACAAGGTTCCCATGGATATACGGAATCTTCCGCTTAATAAATTTAAAGTTATTATAAAACAAAAATTATGTAAAAAGGGATATTACAAAATTTCAGACTACATTAATGATAGTAATCCATGGGATTAAACGGCTCCTCTACACGAAAAATTGTTGTAACCTTTCTAGATTGTAAATGACTGATTGAAAAGAGACAAACCCTCTGAGTTTCTCGCTAGCTCTTCTCAGTAGTGGTCGTGTACCGAGCTAGTGGTAGTTTAAAAAACAAATGACGTTCATAAGTGCATATTGTATTGCCTACATGAATAAATGATTTTCATTTCATGTGTTCAGTCGATTATTTTCTTTTAGAAGCGTCGGTGGCTCAGAGGTTAAGACGCGATGTCCCAATTCGGGAGTTGGGAGAGTTTTTTTAATTTAATTACTTATGTGCATTTGTCCAACTGCTCTTAAACGGTGAAGGAAAACATCGTGAGGAAACCTGCTGCCTGAGAAATAAAAATTCAAAGGCGTAAAGTCCCCAACCCGTATTGGACCAGCGTGGTGGACTATGGCTTATACTCCCTCATTATACGACGGAAGACCTATATTCATGCAGTGGGTAGTTTACGGGCTAAGATGACGATTTTCTTTTTTCTTTGTCGAATCATAAATTGTAAATATATTTATTTTAAAAAGAGCAACCCCTGAGTTTCTTAGAGTCTAGGGAAACTGCCTTGTGAATGAGTGATATTACATCAATAGCCTATGTAAGTCCACTGCCTCATCCGTGGAGGGATTTGTATCTGAGGGAATATTTGCCCTATTCGCCTTTCTGGGCAGGCAGGTTAGCGATCACAGAATTTTGAAAGCTATATGCAGTTATACTCACGGGACCAAACGGCCCTTTGAGTTATATAACCACTCTTATGCTACAGTGCTGTGAGGTTTCGGCACTCAATAGAACCAACCCATCTCTTCCCGTGGGTGTCGTAAAAGGCGACTAAGGGACTTTCCACCAAAAACATCTATAGATTTGCACGTTTCAACGACAATGGGCTCACCCCCTGTCACGTGTGCATTTCTGTATATTTCGTAAAGTAACCGTGGATGTTCTTTCAATCATTAGACTCTAGTCCAAACACCCAAATACTAATGTTTGGGATATCTCCGACCACCCCATTTGGGATAAAGGTCGTGTATGTATATATCGAAATAGCGGAATGCTCCTCTTGAAAGTGACAGATAAACATAGGAAATAATGAGTTAGTTGCAAAGTTCATTACTGCGATGTACGTTACTGCGAAAGTTCATCATTGCGAAGTACTCGTACGTTGTCGCGAAAGTTCTTTACTGCGATGTACGTTACTGCGAAAGTTCATCATTGCGAAGTACTCGTACGTTGTCGCGAAAGTTCTTTACTGCGATGTACGTTACTGCGAAAGTTCATCATTGCGAAGTACTCGTACGTTATCGCGAAAGTTCTTTACTGCGATGTACGTTACTGCGAAAGTTCATCATTGCGAAGTACTCGTACGTTGTCGCGAAAGTTCTTTACTGCGATATACGTTACTGCGCAAGTTTATCATTGCGAAGTACTCGTACGTTGTCGCGAAAGTTCTTTACTGCGATGTACGTTACTGCGAAAGTTCATCATTGCGAAGTACTCGTACGTTGTCGCGAAAGTTCTTTACTGCGATGTACGTTACTGCGAAAGTTCATCATTGCGAAGTACTCGTACGTTGTCGCGAAAGTTCTTTACTGCGATATACGTTACTGCGCAAGTTCACCATTGCGAAGTACTCGTACGTTGTCGCGAAAGTTCTTTACTGCGATATACGTTACTGCGCAAGTTCACCATTGCGACGTACGTTGTCGCGAAAGTTCTTTACTGCGATATACGTTACTGCGCAAGTTTATCATTGCGAAGTACTCGTACGTTGTCGCGAAAGTTCTTTACTGCGATATACGTTACTGCGCAAGTTTATCATTGCGAAGTACTCGTACGTTGTCGCGAAAGTTCTTTACTGCGATGTACGTTACTGCGAAAGTTCATCATTGCGAAGTACTCGTACGTTGTCGCGAAAGTTCTTTACTGCGATTTACGTTACTGCGCAAGTTCACCATTGCGAAGTACTCGTACGTTGTCGCGAAAGTTCTTTACTGCGATATACGTTACTGCGCAAGTTCATCATTGCGACGTACGTTGTCGCGAAAGTTCTTTACTGCAATGTACGTTACTACGCAAGTTCACCATTGCGACGTACGTTGTCGCGAAAGTTCTTTACTGCGATATACGTTCCTGCGCAAGTTCGCCATTGCGACGTACGTTATCGCGAAAGTTCTTTACTGCAATGTACGTTACTGCGAAAGTTTACCATTGCGACGTACGTTGTCGCGAAAGGTCTTTATTTATATATATTTTTATATTCATATATCTTAAGATCAGAGATTCCCTCATTCATATTCACACACTTCACACACACACAAACTCCGTCAAACACATAAAACCCTTAGTTTTTAGTCGGTTAAAGAACATTCATTCCGATTCGCTTTCATAGAAATTCATATAACATTATTAAACAAAGCAATCCAATAAGGATCACTAATCCGTTTCCCATATAACACATCCCGCTCAGTTATCCCGAGGCAGGTGTCAGGGAGCGGCTGCGAACTGGGGAAGTATTAATAATTTATGGAATGCCCCTTATGAATGGACGCCGCTGGATCGCAAAGAATTGACGCGTAGAGGGGACACTACAGACTTACTATAAGTATTTTATTTAAATAACATGGAAAAGAATTAGCAGGCATCGCAATATATTTACGAAAACTTAATGTACTTTTTTTCTTTTTTTTATGCACAACGGGTTTGTACCTACTTGACCTCAATCACTACTGATGTTAAGTGAAGATGAGGTTGAAAGTGGAAGCGTACTGGCCCGGAAACCCCAACACATTTGGGGGGCTGGCTATCTCTGACAACCGGAACACAACAATGCTATTAACATTGCTGCTTGGCGGCAGATTTAGATAAGATGGTGGTAGCTAGCCAGGCGGATATTTAAAATGCCCTACCACCAACCAAAAGATGGTGGTAGCTAAAAACTTTTTTATCCTCAACGAGTTGAGTTAGCACTTGACCTTTTATTTTGTTTCTAAATCAGACGTTCTCTCTGACCTCTCCGTCTCGTTCACATCGCGAACGATTAGGGACGTATGTATTCGTCAGAGAATCGTTTGAATCAATTACAAATGATAGATAATACATTATCTTTCTTTTCTTTTTAGTGATACGTTTTGCACATCTCTAAATCAATTTCAACCGCCTCCGTGGCTCAATGTAAACAACATAGGGTTTAGGATTCGGAGGTCACAGGTTCGATCCCCTACCGGAGTACATGCTTAAGTACTCGGTTTGGATGGTGGTAGGATATTAAATATCGGCCTGGTTAGCTATCACCATCTTATCTAAGTCTGGCGCCAAATATCAATGTTAATAGCATTGTTGTAGAGATAATATAGCCAGTTCTCCAAATAAGATGGGGTTTCCAGTGCAGTACGCTTCCACTTTCCGCCTCATCTTCACTTAATATCAGATGTGATTGAGGGCAACTGGTAACCCGTTGCGCATAAAAAAAAATCTTACGCTGGCCTGTAGTACCGTCTGCAAAGGCCTGCTCTATGCGCCACGTGCATCTGACAAGCCATCCGTCAAGCGCCACGGGAGCCGGACACTGGCTCTTTACGGCTCCTTCATAACGCTACTGTGAGATTTCATTACCTTCATATAGCCAGAGGGTTAGATGTTAGTTGGCGATGTATGGACATAGTTATTGGTTTCGATTACCTGCTAATTGTTAATTATTATTTGTATGAGTGCATAGCGGAGTTTGTTTATCATTGTAATTTTTAATTAAAACCAACTCCGCAATGTACTCGGCTTTGTTTGTTTGTTTGTAAACGCTTTATTGTACAAAAGGGCAAAACATTAATTTTGCATTGATACAGAATTTGAGTACAACTGCGGACTTATCCCATACAGGGATTTCTTCCAGTCCATAGGGTTAGTTAGGTAACAGTAGATTGGGCAAATACAAATTACAGCAAATTCAAACTAAAACAAATACCTACAAACTAATATAAATATACAAAAGTAATAAGAATATTTCATTCTGTATTTAAAAAAATCTTAATTCACCCAATGAGGGTGCCACTGGACCATCAATCAATCAATCAATCAATTTATTGCTTTCACATGGGTTTTAAGGACTTAGGTTTACGTAATATTAGTATCACATGTGTACAGTCTTAGGGTGAAGCAATAGAGAGCCAGAGGCATCATTGTTGCATGCTAATTTTTATTGGGTCATCATGGTCGACGAATAAATTATATTATTATCAATCAATTCAATATTTATTAAGTTAAATAGATATTTATCTATTTTTATTATAAATATATTGAAGTGTGTATAGAGGAGGTGAACCCCATACACAGGACGGAGGGTGAAGGTCGAGGAAATTAAAGATAACTTTCCAAGACGAGGTGTTTATTGTCTCACCATTCGATAAAGATTAATTACAAAATATAATATAATTTATAAAACCATTTCCTTGCCTTACGTGTGCGACCTAAATTATCAAATAAATAAATAAATAAATATCCTTGACATACACACAGCGCCATCTAGTTCCACAGTAAGCAACTATAGGCTTGTGTTGTGGATACCAGATGGTTGATATACTACATCAATACATTTTTTTTTGTAAATAAATACTTATTATAAATTAAAAAAATCAAGAGCTCGGGTCCAAATTACTGTAAATCATTGCGTTGCTCTTTTATGTTGCAGTTTAAATATTATCTTCGTATTTTCGCATGTTGCGGTGAAACATGTGAATTTACATGTTATCTCAATATTATTAGAATATCATTACAATACATTAGATTATTAGAATAGATTAAATTATACGAAATATGTCAAGCTATAAATTTTTATCATTTGGGAACTCATTTAAATTATAATAGGATTTTTCTATTAAAAAGGATTTTAGTCGTTTTATAAATTTTAAGTCATTCTTTTCTTTTTGTAGATAGGATGGAATTTTATTATAAATTTTGGTTGACATCGCATATGGACCTGTACTATGCATTTTTAGTTTTGGGAGTGGGCGGACAAGTATATCAGCTCTTCTGGATCTCATCGTGAGGAGACGACGCTCCTGGCTATAGCATCAGCTCATGTCTATCTTATAAATGTATTGTCATCAGCACTGAACGAGTTTGAAAAATTTCAGCTCCTTAACTAGACTGAAAATGGTTCTAATTTGACTTGTAAATTTTGAACGGATAACTAACTACATACATACAAAATTATGTACCTCTTGGATACACGAGTGTTTGACTCGGAAGCCAAACTGCTCATCTATCAGTATCCTCTCGGACCGTACGAAGTCTTTGAGGCGTTTCAGTAGGATTCGCTCGTAGAGCTTGACTAGTGTCTTTAAGAGACTGCGGTAAGTAGAGGGAACGTTACGCGGCTTGCCAGGCTTCTCGATGCCAATCACGTCTTCAAACCCGCGGCCTTTTAGTGTAACAGTCAGGGTTTGTAACCACTATACCATGTCTAACTGTCTGTCTGTCTATCACAGAGTTTTAACTAGTAAACGAATAGAGATGAATGGTAAGTTTATTTAACAGGTTTTCTTTGTTTGTTTGTTTGTTTGTTGCTCCATCACGGCGAAACGGATGAACAGATTTGGATGAATTCGTTATACATAGAATATACCCTGGATTAAGACATAGGAAGTGAGTAGTTCCCGCGGGATAAAGAAATTAAACATATCTAGCTAGCTATTCCAACCAGACGAAGCCGCGGGCGGAAAACTTAATAAGTACCTTGACCCAAATACGGAAGTTGAAAGACTTTATTTGTAGGGGGTACACACACATGTAAACAGAGGTCAACAATAGGGTTCCGGTTTGACCCTTTCGAGTACCAAACCCAAACAAGCTTAAGTAATAAAATTCTATGTACTCAGACAGTAATATTAATATAAATGAAAGCAGTTATACCTTCTCGTCTCCCCTTGATTTTTTTTTGCACAATAGGTTAGCGCTTGACCTCAATCACACCTGATGTTAAGTGACGATGAGGTGGAAGCGTACTGATTCGGAAACCCCGTCCTATTGGGGGGACTGGCTAACTTATCTCTGACAATTTGGCGGCAGACTTAGATAAGATGGTGGTTGATTTGGACATTTTTTAACCGCCTCCGTAGCTCAATGTAAACAACATTGAGTTTATGTTTCGGAGGTCGCGGGTTCGATCCCCAGCGGGGTACATGTTTAAGTACTCGATTTGGTTGGTGGTAGGGCATATTAAATGTCCGCCTGGCTAGATACCACCTTATCTAAATCTGCCGCTAAACAGCAATGTTAATAGCATTGTTGTGTTCCGGTTATCAGAGATAATATAGCCAGTCCCCCAAATAAGATGGGGTTTCCGGGTCAGTACGTGGTAGCGTACCTCATCTTCACTTAACATCAGGTGTGATTGAGGTCAAGTGCTAACCCGTACTACCCAATGTCAGAGCGGTGCCCACAAATATAATGATAAAAAATGCCACTTTAGATCTCGTAGATTCTACTGTATTTTTGGGCATTACTTTAGACGCCAAAATGCAATGGGGTCCTCATATACATAAATTGGCGAAAAGGCTCAGCTCTGCAGCGTACGCAGTCAAAAAATTTCGACAAATGTCAGACGTAAATACTGCTAGATTAGTATATTTTAGTTATTTCCACAGCTTGATGTCTTACGGTATCTTACTGTGGGGAAATGCCGCGGATATAAATACAATCTTTGTTTTACAAAAACGAGCCGTTCGCGCAATTTATCAATTGAAACCTGCAGTGTCACTTAGAGATAGATTTAAAGTGTATAACATTCTAACCTTTTCGTCACAGTACATTTTTGAAAATCTAATGTATGTCAAAAAAAATATAGCATCATTTAGGAAAAATAGTGATAAACATGATGTCAATACAAGAAATAAAGATAAACTTGCAGGTCACATAAGTCGCCTCCGCAAAGTCAGTAATTCATTCAAAGGGTTATGTATACGCTTTTTCAATAAGGTCCCAGTTGATATACAAAATCTTCCACTTGATAAATTTAAAGATACTATAAAACAGAAACTTATTAACAAAGCATATTATAAAATATCAGACTATTTAGATGATAATCATCCCTGGACATAATGAGATTGTTCGCATGCCAGGCTATTTCACGATTAATAATGAAATATAAAAACCTTTTTGTAATATAAAAATCTTTATGTAAAATCAAAACCTGATTTTAAAAGAGCAACCCTTCGAGTTTCTTGCTTGTTCTTCTCAGGGGAAAATTGCATTTTGAACAAGCAGTAGCTTAAAAAATGTAAAATTGACTATTTTAAGTGTACTCTGTGTACCTACAAAATAAAGCATTTTTGACTTTGACTTTGACTTTGACTTTGGATAAAAAAAAATTGGTTGGTGGTAGGGCATTTCAAATGCCCGCCTGGCTAACTAAAGTCTGCCGCCAAACAGCAATGTTATTAGCATTGTTCCCTTCACTTAACATCAGTGCGATTGAGGTCAAGTGGTAAACCGCTGTGCACAAAAAAAAAAGAAAAAGTTTTTTTTGAGTTCTGGTTCAGTCAAAAGATCTTTTATTAATACGTCAATATACTTTGGAACAAATTGACATTAATTAGTTAGTAATAGACCTCTCAATCCACTTAACGTTACAACGAGCTTCGTTAAAACGGACCCAAATTCCTTTACACCTAGCACAGTTACTCATAAAAGCAGTAACACAGAGTCATACAACTTTGGACTTTAGTCTATACGAAGACTGTCATCATAACAAAAGAACTTCGCATTAATTGACAATAGTGCCGTAAAAAATAACAAAGTTGCATTAATAGACAATAGCGGCGTACAAAATGATAAGTAATAACATAAACAGTCGCCGCGTACAAAATAACAACGTCGCATTCATTGACAGTAGCGGGATACACAATAACAAAGTCGTATTTATTAACAGTAGCGGCGTACAAAATAACAAAGTCGTATTCATTAACAGTAGCGGCGGATAAAATAATAAAGTCTTATTAATTAACAGTAGCGGCGTACAAAATGACAACGTCGCATTCATTGACAGTAGCGAGATACACAATAACAAAGTCGTATTCTTAACAATAGCGGTGTACAGAATGACAAGTATTGTGTTGTTAATAATACGACTTTGTTATTTGTTTAATTTTTCAAATTGGCTAGGAATTTTTCAAATATCCATTGACTCAATTTTAGTTTTATCAAAATCGGTCCCGAGACTCCTTTGAGTACTTTTCGCTGTTTCTCATAGTGTCGGAGTTGGTCATCCACGTCCACTTGAAAAATTCGCTCTGTGTACATGTGTACCCGAGTTATGAATTTTTTCATTTATAATAAGTGTTTATTCACAAAAAAAAAAGTATTTATGTAGTATATCAACCATCTGGTATCCACAACACAAGCCTATAGTTGCTTACTGTGGAACTAGATGGAGCTGTCCTTAAACGTATCCCGCTGGGGATCGAACCCGCGACCTCCGAATCGTAAACCCAATGTTGTTTACATTGAGCCACGGAGGCGGTTGAGTTTCCATCTTTATCTTTATTTAGTAACCAACTATTTATTTATTTATTTATTTTAAGAACACAAACAGTCAAAGCATAATACAAGAAACATATGGTAAAATAATAATTCTTTGACAAACAGTGTCCACAGATAAAATTTTTCAGAAAACATTTTCATTTAACACCACCAGAACTATAACAGACAAATACATCGACATGCCCAAAAAAAATAAAATAAAATAAAAGTGCACGAACAACCACAGTCCCGGCTTATCTGCTTTTTTTTTTTTATCATTTTCTATGTAAACTATACTTAAATCCTTGCATTTTAGACGTTAGATTCCCCTTTGAGTTACTGCTTCATTTTAATTTTCTTATTGCCATTCTAAAGGTCAATATCGTCTGTACTTCCGGAGGGATAACTCGGCTAATTTCATCTGCCAGGGATCAAAGAGGGTCGCGAATTGAAACAGTCGGAAGCGTGCAAGAGACGCCGGGGGATATAGCTAATAAAACGATAGCGTTGATCGCTCCCCCCGGAACTGATTGCTGATAGTAAATTTGGAATGGGGTCGCTTTTGGATGGATATTTAAATAAAATTGGTAATGTATGCAGGGTTACATTTAATAGGTGTAATTCCTGCTTACTGGTGACTGTACACCTGATTAGGAACAACTTGTTATCGCACTCGCAAGTAGGTAACAGCAGTTTTATTTTTTCCTGTATTTTTTTTTCACACATCGCCTGACTGTTGTTTTATTTTGAAAACCTAAGTGAGAGAGGGGTTGCGCTGAAAACCAGCGCTGTCAATTGCCACATTACGACATATTGCCAGCAAATGCTGACGCCCAATCCCTTTGCCACAAATACATATAATTATGCAAAATGAAATTACAAATTACCTTACGAAATTTTCTGTATTTGTTGGCAATAAATACTTTACTTTCTTTCTTCAGCTTTCCATCAGGAATCATTGCCGAATTCAACTGAAAGTTGTTGGACTTCCATACTATGGCTTCAGAATGATTTACTTTGTATGGATAATCGAAAATTTTTTGATCGAATTCGACTATCTTGGGGAAAGTTGTTCGTAATCAAGAGTGGGGTCCAGCTAAGACGATTTATCCCTCACGGTATTCCAAACAAGTTTAAGGTTGAAATTTTGCGAAATGAATAAACCTATTCTAATGAAACTTTATACGAATACAAATACTTTCGAAAAAGAATATTGAAACTAAATTAGGGCGATTTTGCTTAGGTTTACCAATTAATTATACAAGCATTTCCCAAAAATATAATTTTTCATTACTCATACTCGGAAAGTAGGTCTGAAGTTGCCTAAAGAGTGGGTTGAAAGTAATACTTTTCAGCCCTAGGGAGAATCGCTTACAACTGACAGCTGTCAAATAATTTTTGTTTCAACTCACTCCTCTCGGATAAGGCAAAGGGATCTAAGGTCATACAGCCATATCTTATTTAATTTATTTCTTCAGTTTTGTGAAGTCAGTCTCAGTCAAAACAAATCATTCGTCGTATACTTGGCGTATACAGTCCAGTCAGGGTCAAGTCATTCTTCAGTAACTTTGTCACGCATTTTAATTTACACTTCCCTTCACTTGTACACCATCACTGACTTTTGCTGCACAATAATTCTGCCATTAAGCTTCAAAACTCAGCATGCACAAATTATACTTAATAAAAATGCAACATTCGCTGAGATCCCGCAAAAGCCCGCTGTCAAATTTAAAAAAAATTTAGTTCTATTTTCAAATTTCTATTGAACCATTCTCTACAGCCACTCAATTACAGCGTGATGTAAATTTGAAATAACATAAAGTGAAGTATTAAATTGGAGAATATATTATTTTAAATGACTTTATTATAATTTAGTTTCAACTATTTCTTTAAAATAACAATGATTTCGGCTAAATATTTACCATTTTTTTCAATAATGAAAATGAAAAATAATGGCTGAATAGCAGGCCGGCCACAGAAAAAAAAAATATAGGCGGGAAAGCGGCAATCCGATCTTCGTTTGTTATTTTGAGTTGTAGAGTTTTGTTTATAGTACCTACTTCCGTATATAATAGCAGACATTTCTCTAAATTTTATTTTTAATTTCCTTGTATTCGTAATGAAAAGCACAGTGTTTACCTCGGGTTAAAGACTTATTTAGCACTAAGTTACATTCACCCATAGGATAACAATGTACAATTATTACACCGTCGATTTTCATTTCAAACTATTTAGTACAGGGATTTCCATGTATGTATTTTGATTGTATTTGGTCTTTACCTATGAAATTGGAGTTTTTTTTGTTCGTTAATCATATGTACCAATTCCTGCGATTTTCAAAGCCATATCCATATGTATTTTTTATTTGGAAAATGGAATATTATTTTCAAGGTTTCACGTGAAATATTTTTTAATTTCTGGGCTAAATCACATAATAAAAAAAAAATTGAACAGTGCCTTTTCATGTGCTTCCCATAATTGTTTCTTAGATTCGCTGAAACTTTTATAAAGCGGTTACTTTTAAAAATTAACGCTGCCTATACTTAATGTTATCCGATAATACACACAAAGTTTAGCAAAATTTGGTATTGCCGTTCCCAAAAAAAATCAAAAATGTTTGTATGGAGAAAACAGTCTTAATTTCTTCATACCAAATGCCCATTTCATAGGTAAGGACCTAATAATTTTGCTTTACGCTGCACATCAGTAGTGTACATTATTATGTATCAAGCTCCTTTGCCACGGTTGTCTGGAAGAGATCGCTACAAGCGATAAGACCGCCTTTATACACCTGTTATATAGTAATTTCCCCGCCATTACACACTGAGATCCAGAAGAGCTGATATACTTGTCCGCCCGCTCTCAAAACTAAAAATGCATAGTACAGGTCCATATGCGATGTCAACCAAAACTTATAATAAAATTCCATCATTTTGTAGATACAAAAAGAAAAGAATGACTTAAAATTTATAAAACAAGTAAAGTATTTTTTAATAGAAAAATCCTATTATAATTTAAATGAGTTCCTAAATATTAAAAATTTATAGCTTGACTTGTTTCGTATAATTTAATCTATTCTAATAATCTAATATATTCTAATAATATTCTAATAATATATTGATAATAAAAATAGATAAATATCTATTTAACTTAATAAATATTGAATTGATTGATAATAATAGATATAATTTATTCGTCGACCATGACAAAATAAAAATTAGCATTCAACAATGAAGCCTCGGTCTCTCTCTATTGCTACACCCTAAGGGTACACATGTGAAACTAATATTACGTAAACCTAACACCTTAAAACCCATGTGAAAGCAATAAATTGATTGATTGAATTTTTCACTGTTTATATTTTTAAGTTGTGTACAATAAAGAATGTTTCTTCTTCTACCGACCGCCACAAACTGTCAAACAACCGACTTCATTAAAGTTCCGTGCTTTATCACCAGAGTGATAACCTCAACAGCAGCCGAAGTGACGTTTAACACAGTCACGTGACATAAATTGCTATAGTTTATCAGTTTATCTTCGTTAGCCGTAGCCACTTACCTAAGGCTGGGAACTCTGTGGAAGGTCAATGCAGGACACTTGATCATTTATGGACGTCACAATCTAATGGAGATTGGGACGGGTGCCCTAAAATCATAAAATAAAATATACCTATATCAAATCAAATCAAAATATTTTATTACATAGGATAAAATTATCACTTGAAAACGTTACTATTAATATAATATTACATTTAAATTTACTGCTCATTCACAAAGCTGACTCCCCAGAGAAGAACGAGCAAGAAACTCTAGGGTTATTCTTTTAAACAGATTATGGGTTACTATTTGTGATTTGATAATTATATGAATAATAAGACAGCTATGTCCATGCTTGCTTATCATTCAAATAGTCAGTGATTTTATAATAGCTTGTTGCTAATAATTTCTGTTTTATGTTTGTTTTAAAGGCAAATTTTGAATGTCTACTGGAACCTTATTATAATAGCGTATATACATTGCCCTATAGAATATACATACATAATGTCCCTTTTATCCCAAATGGGATGGTCGGAGTATTCTAGACTTTAGCGTTTGGGTGCTCCAAACATTAGTTTAATGCATCCACGTTTCACTTTGTAGAGAAATGCACACCTGACAGGGGATGAGCCCATCGCCGTTAAAACGTGCAAGTCTATAGATGCGTTTTGTGGAAAGTCCCTTAGTCGCCTTCTACGACAACCACGGGAAGAGGTGGATATAAAACAAATATTTATTATTATTTTTTCGACAATTAAACAAGTCTAGGAATGCGGTTTATAGATTTCAAAGCGGAATTACAACTACAATATCGGGACGGTCTCTCAGAATCCGGGACGGTGGTTTATCCTTACAAATAAACAAAAAGAATTATTGGAATCGGTTCACAAAGTTAAACATCGTAGGTGTTCTGGAAATATAAAATTTCTAAATAATTGAACAAGTCACAGGGATATTGAAGGTCAGCGCCCTCTATTAATACTTTTGTAATACTACTGTGCTGACATCTATACGCAATCAGCAGGTACTACAATGTAATCCGATCGATGACTTCTGCGTTTGTTATTAGTACTGTAAAGTTAAACTAGATGGCGTGTTACTTTATTTTATTGCAACGTTTTATTAAGCGCTTATTACACCATTCTAAATGCAGAGACTAACTCGGCATTCATTGAAGTAAGTATATTTGAATTAACAGAACCAAGCCTCCTAGCAATATACGCCGAATTAGTCTCTGCATTTGAGATGAGAGTAGTGCGGTCGGGGTCTTCCAATCCACTAAATCGGAATGTAACTGTTCTAACTTCTATTACACCTTCCTATTACTTTACTTGCTTTACCCGACTGCCCCGAGGAACGAGGGTAATGTTTTAAAGTCAAAAATACCTTATTTTGTAGGTACACAGAGTACAGTTAAAATAGTCAATTTTACATTTTTTAAGCTACTGCCCGTTCAAAATGCAATTTTCCCCTGAGAAGAACAAGCAAGAAACTCGAAGAGTTGCTCTTTTAAAATCAGACTTTGATTATAAAGGTTTTTATATTACAAAAAAGGTTTTTATATTTCATTATTAATTGCGAAATAGCCTGGCATGCGAACGATCTGATTATGTCCAGGGATGTTTATCATCTAAATAGTCTGATATTTCATAATATGCTTTGTTAATAAGTTTCTGTTTTATAGTATCTATAAATTTATTGAGAGGAAGATTTTGTGTATCAACTGGAACCTTATTGAAAAAGCGAAAGTTTTTCGGGTGCATGGTATCGTTAGATTAGTCTTCATTCCTCGAGTATCTATGATACTATGATGAAAATATAATTTGCAAATTTTTAAATAGACTTCTTATACCTACGAACATTCCAAACTAAATAAAAGCTTGTAATATAATTAAATTAGTCATACATAAAATTGATCGACTATCATCATTATACCTTCACATTTATAATATGAAGTTTCATTATTAACATATAAAAAACTTTGAAGGCTTTCAAAGTCGCCGTCAAAGAGCATTTCCTAGTGCTTTAATCTGTGCTCCTTTCTTATCTTCCCTCTATACCTTAGCACAATCCTGTTGTCGCTTATTATTATTATTATTTTATATATCAATAAATATTTATTTAGTACACCTATATATTTACGTTTGTATTTTGTTGCTATTTTATAGATGTTATGTTTAAGTAGGTATATTTGTCTATTGATCTATGTATGTATGTGTATGTAAATATATGAAATTTATTCACGTATTTTGTATCTGCATCCCTATTTAATACCGCACAACCTACCTATTTCAAATGTACTGTCCTTATACCTAAAGGTTGCGTGGAAGAGATCGCTTTTAGTGATAAGGTCGCCAAATTGTACATTCTATTCTTACCACTTCTCTGAAACTGCATTTTCTTTTCTGTTGTGCAATAAAGTGTATTTGTATTGTATTGTATAAAAAAACTTTATAACATAATTTTATTCACAATATTTTTGGTAGAATGTTTATGAAGAAACTCCCGTTGTACATCATATACCATTCGCGTCGCTAGATGACGCTAGTTGTATTTTAAATCGCGCTAACGTTTCGTTCTGAGCCGTACATATATGAGTCGAGAATAGACTTGCACTACACTGACACAAAAAATTCACCAATCCGCATATCTATATGATAATGGGCATTTTTGACTTCACGTGGGTTTTTTCATAAAACACCTGTGAAAATAACGATAATATGTGATTTAAACCAACAGCAGTATCCGCTTTTGGTTGGTTTTGTTTATTACCAATTACCAAAACTACGTGATAACACCCACCCACCACAGAAGCAAAGCATTATAGGTACGTGAAATCCATATCACAGAATACATAAAGTCACTGTAGGCAGAGACCACAGACTTCCACTTGCTACGATCCTGACATACCTCTTTTACTTTATTAATTAATCGCCTCCGTGGCTCAATGTAAACAACATTGGGTTTACGATTCGGAGGTCGCGGGTTCGATCCCCAGCGCGGTTTAAGTACTCGGTTTAGTTGGTGGTAGGGCATTTTAAATGTCCGCCTGGCTAGCTACCACCATCTTATCTAAATCTGCCGCCGAACAGCAATGTTAATAGCATTGTTTTTTTCGGTTTTCATTGGGTTTCCGGGTCAGTACGCTTCCACCTTCGACCTCATCTTCACTTAACATCAGGTGTGATTAAGGTCAAGTACGAAACCGTCGTGCATAAAAAAATTCACTCTCATTAACCGATTTCAAAAAGGAGGAGGTTCTCAATTCGCCCGTTCGTATGTTTTTATGTATGTACACCGAGATTTGGCGGTTGAATCACGTGTTTTTTTTTGTAAATGAAAGGGGATACAACGATATCCCCTTACTAACTTAACGAAGTTAATCCCATTGTGATTTCAGCGCAATCGGTTTAGTAGTTTTTTGGTAATCATGGTAAACAGCAGAATAGCATATTTATACGATTGTTTAATTTTTGCACAGGGGAACTACGAGCAGTAGATACTGTTTGGGTTTGTATGAAAAAAAGTGTACAGAAGGTTGATGTGATTATCAATAAATATGACAAATCGAAGATCCCAAGATATATCCCAACTGCCCATCTAACCTGTAGGAATGCGACGGGTTGCCATCGCACAAAAATAATCAGGGCGACTGGCAAGCATTAAAATACAAAAAAGTGAAAAAAAAAATTTTTTAACAAAAAAAAAGCGACTTCAGCCATTTCAAAGTAAAAAATTATTTTACTTAAAGTAATCAATTATTTTCTATGTTCACTGTCGTAATTTATTATTTCTAGTATATGAAAAATTAGCTTTCGAAGTCGGCGTCAATGTTGAAAGTAAATCGGTACCTATCTACGTTAAAATCACTCTAAAGATTGACGCAGACTGCGAAAGATTTTATTAAATTTATTCATTTATTTATTATGTAACACTTTATTGCACATAAGTATACAAACATACATTGAACAAGGACAGAAATTACAATACACAAAAGGCGAGTTTATTCGAGATTTCTTCCGGCAAACCCTCGGAAGGAAAAACCAACTGAAAGTTTTTTATTGCAGACAAAGAGCGATGCTTAAAATACAAATACATTAACAAAACATCACTGTTAAAGGAACACAATTGACAAAAGACAAAACATTAAGATATATAGCAATAATGGTTTGATTATAGGACTAGCTTATAATATAGCGGAATAATATTATAAGACCAAAAAATATATAAATATTACACACAATAATTACATAATATAAAAGCCTATATACTAAGATACATATATAATATTTAGGTGTCCCAAATCTCACTTTATTTATTTGACGTCACACCAAGAATTTTGTACATATTTACAAAAACGAAATAGTAAATACACATTTACAAATTAAAAAATAATAAATATATAAAACACACATTTACAAATTAAAAATTTGTCTCAGATCTACTTACGTATAATATTTTCATAATCAAGTAATAATAATAAAATTACGACAGCGACAATATAAAATACCTGATTAAATGATACGAGCGTTTCAGTAAAATTATTTTTTACTTTATAGGGGCTGAAGTTGGTTGCTTTTTTTCATAAGTAAATAATTTTTTTATTTTATGCTTTTTAGTATTTTAGCGAGCTTGCCAGTCGGCCTGATCGTATTTGTGCGATGGCAACCCTTCCCAGTTCCTGCAGTTAAATGGACAGTTCGGGTATACCTGCTTGACCTGATGATCTTGGATGTTTCATATTTATTGATAATTACACCGACCTCCTCTACACTTTTTCCATACAAACCTAAACTACATATTAGTTTCCCTGCGAATGAATATGCAAAAACTATACAAACATCTAAATATGTCAAGCTATTCCTATTTACCTTTATATATAACACACACAAAAACACTGAACCGATTATACTGTATTTGTATTTATTTATCTTAAATCTTAAATATCCGAAAACCGTACCTTTAGATTTAAATTCACCCATACACAGATCAGTAGCACTTGATTTCAATCAATCAAGTATACTTTATTGCACAACAAAAACCGAATACATTTGTTAAACAAAACTTTAATTTGCTAACAATCTTTATGTGCGCTAGGCTAATCCTGTTTAATCTCCAAGGAAAGGGCATTATAAGCTGAAATACAGGTTGCATAAACCTAGTTCGGCAGCTATGGCTTTTGTATTAGTGGTACTAAGCATAGCCTAACATATTTAGTTTCAAATATGTAACATTTTCTGAATAAACAATATTCTTATTCTTATGTCATCATCGGACACTCAACATGCATGACATAGTGATTTATATTAATATTTATTTATTTATCTCCCTACACATACCTTTTTTTTTCGCGGGGAAATGCGTTACGCGTACCGCTCGCCTGGGGGACGGCGAGACGGTTATGTGGGACTCCCCTGCCTAACGGGAGGGATACCCACTAAAACCCCGCGGCGACCTTCTTCGGCAGTAGGGAGGACCTGGGAACGCATAAGCGGCTCCAGGCCCCCCCCCGCCCTGCCCCCCCTCACAAGGGGAGGCCCGTTCCCGGAGAGCGGCTAGCGCACCCTCCACGGGGGGCGCTGTCGAGTCTCACACCGCGATCAGCGGGCGGTATGAGGCGCGACAGGGCCCGATGCGACGACACCCCCCCGGTCGCTCCGGGGGGTGTCATCCTCTCCCGGGCCGCGTCCGACGACTATCGTCGCCCCGAGATGTAGCCGCCCGCGACCCTCAGGCGACGTGCAGGGGGGGCTAGCGAGCGTTGCCGCCCCCCCGACGTCGCCTCCTGCGAGCGGGATCGGCCCTCTCCCTACACATACCTACAGAGACAACTATTAATAGTTAAGAATGCAAAAATTTATAACAAAAAGTCAATAAATTGTAAGATAATGGAATAATAATATGGCGACATTAATATGTGCAATATTTCTGCACAGTAAGGGATGTTACGCTTACACTTATATCTGCCACAAAATTAACTGAAATTACAATGGGACCAACTTAACGGAAACACGCGAAAACGGCAAAAAGAATCACAATTATCGGTGAACGTTACATTAAAAAAAATACATAAAGCCAACATAGAAACTCCTCCTTTTTTATTGAAGTCGATTAACAATTAACATCTAAAATAAATATCTAACGGATGTGGATGTATTCTTTTTCTCTAAAAACCAATATAAGAAATAGTGTTTGGAAGTCCTGTCGGATACTGGTGATACTTAAGTTTTAAATTAATTGGTTCGGATTGCTTTTCTGTCTTTGCAGTTATATATAAAATTGTCGTGGATAACAGAGTTGATTACACAATGACCTCCATTGTCTACACATAAGATTATTTATTATTTAATTGTATTGTGTAGCTGTTAGTTGTCCTGAATAAAATAAAATAAAACAAATACACTTTGGAAAAGTTAAAATTTAAATTGTAGAAACAACCACGCTGGAAGACGGCTGCATATTAGAATCAATTTCCGTTTTACAAAGCTACCGCTCGCTGTCGCTAGATGGCGCTAGCTGTATTTTAAAACGCGGTATCGTTTCGTTCTGTGCGAAACGTATAAGGGTCGAGGTAGCATGTGAGCTGTGCCCCTGCTACTTCTAAAACTTACTAATCCGTTATCTATAATGATAATTGACATTTTTGAATCCACAAGGGTTTTTTGACAAACCCCCGTGGATATAAATAACTAGTACACACCCACTTGGATTACTCTGGGTTCTAAGAGGTCGTGTAGTTCTGTTTGAAATTCCGATAGCATCGATTGTTAATAAAATAAAACACAATTTTGTATTAATTGATAACTCGAAACTTAATAAATAATTAATAACGAGACTATCAGCAACATTTCCTGATCAAAAAAAAATTATATGATAATTGATATTTTTGAATTCACAAGGGTACACTTTGACAAACCCCTGTGGATATAAATAACTGTTGTTGCGATAACTAAACACGTACGAGTAAGTGGTACGTATACATACTGTTATATTCGTAATATTATTGTAAAAGCATCTTGTTACATAATATCACGTATTACTCTTTTTCCTGGCATACGTCGATAGAACAAAGAGTATATTATATCAGCTATCCCAACTTGAAGATGTTCCGCAGGTTTTCGTCCTTGAGCGAGTTGAAGGCCATTGTCACCATTCGGGTTTCATCCCTTATGAGAAAAGGTCTTTTAGATCGTATTAAGTATTGGACATTTCGAGATTAGTTCCAAGCAGCCCGGGCAGAAAATTATTGAGGAGTGGGTAGTTTAGTTAGTTTCGATTTATTTTGCTACAAAAAAGAATTTACTAAATACAGACATTTTGGTGTCATTCATCAAAATTAGTCTAGTTTTATATAGAAGTTACCAAATTCGTTATTATTCGCAATATTTTTCACTAAGAGCAGAGTTAGAGAAAAGTTGTAATTTTTTTTACCGATATCAAATGTTATACGCAGTTTGTAGTACTGGGGTGTTTCGACTTGGCGTGAGGAATTATACCAACATTATCTTACGACAAATGTATATTAACCGCCTCCGTGGCTCAATGTAAACAACATTTGATCCCCAGGGAGGTACATGTTTAAGTACTCGGTTTGGTTGGTGGTAGGGCATTTTAAATGTCCGCCTGGCTAGCCACCATAATCTTGTCTAAATCTGCCGCCAAGCAGCAAAGTTAATAACATTGTTGTGTTCCGATTGTCAGAAATAAGATAGCCAGTCCTCCAAATATGTTGGGGTTTCCGGGTCAGTACGCTTTCACCTTTAACATCATCTTCACTTAACATCAGGTGTGATTGAGGTGAAGTACCAACACGTTGTGCAAAAAAAAAATGTATCAATACTAAATACTTAGACCTACGTACACGAGGGGAGGAGGGGTGACACACACACTACACTAATCTAGAATAAGATTTTCTGTATTCTCTTTTATATTGTTTTAATCTGTAATCCCTCACCTATACTTACGTATTTTTTTGTCGCTATAGCTGTTGTAGTCCGGGTCCTATTGCGATGAACCCTGCAGATTGTGACCAAAGCATGAAACTTGGTACGGTTGTAGCCCAGGTCAAATTGAGCAGATTAAGCCCTGGCCCCACCAGATCCGGCCACGGGTGGGGGAGGGGGGGGGTGGTTGAAGACCGCTCACGCCGCTCCGCAAACAAAAAATTCTGACGCCTCGAGACTACATACGAGACCGTGTTTGGTGTCATTTTCGTATAAATTGGGGATGAGGAATTCATATTTGAAGTTTTCGTAATACCTCTCCCTACAAAAAAAATTTTTTTTTGAAGGAAACGTGAAAGTTGGAAGTATTATATTTCTGTTTGAATAAGCGTAACTATAAAATTGGTAAGTTATCATACAAACAAAAAATACTGATTTATAATATGACTACTCTAGTTTGTAAAAATATATAATTTATATATATTTATTATATAAATGAGACCAGAAAAAAATCCAAAGCGTCGCGCGGCGTAGAGGTCGAACGAGAGTTGTTGAAGTCCGCTCGGCCAACCAAAAATTCTAACGTCTCCTGATTTTGTGCCAGACCGTGTTTAATTTCTTTTTCTTAAATATTAAGGGTGAGGCAATATTATTTGAAGTTTGCCTTTTAATACAGTAAATTGACATTTTAATAGGAAAAGGTGTAAGTTAGATGAATTATTTTTTATTTGAATAAGTGTAACTTTAAAATTGGTTAGTATTGGTAATCATAAAAAAAATAATTTATAGTATTACTTTTCTTGTTTAAAACAAAAATATAATTTAAATATAATTATTACATAAATGATTCCAGAGAAAAGTACGAAACGCTACGCGGCGGGGAAATCAAAAGGCGCGACACACTAAATGGTTTAAAATTGTATCCTGTTCTGGTTAATTTTAAATTGATTTTAAAATATTTTTATATATGATAAATAATCATAATATTAATTATCATTGTATAGATTATAATATTACAGTAGGAATACTTAAAACATTATACAACAGCAGTACTAAATAACAGAAACACACATATTCATACATGTATCTTTATTGCCTATGTCTGCCACTGCACAAACACAGTTCAGTGCAATTCAGCCCTTGTTTTTTTACAACTGCATCTATTACTGCACTCCTGTTTGCATTTGCAGTGTACAAGCTCTAAACAAGCACGCGCAGCAATAGGTGCAGTTGTCCAGTATGGCACCCAGATACTGTCAACAGTCTTCCAGCCCCAGTCTTCAGGACTTGGTAAATTTTGATGAGCTACCGTTTGCCCCCACACAAACACTCCTTGATATACAGCCCTTTTCAAATGCTGGTGGAGAGCATCTGCAGTTGGTGGAATGTGCTCCAACTGTCGGTCCTTTTTCGTGAATAAATGTTTTCTGCATTCGTTGACTTTTTCAAATTTACTGGATCTAAAATTACAGATGTGAGCGCTTTTAATTATATTCTATTGAGTAAGTTCTGAAATAAAAAAGATCAAAAAGGGATTTACCTATCGTAAAGAGCTACCACGTACTTTTGTATAATAGAAATACATTGATCGTCTATTTGTCTTGACGACGTCAGCACTTGGAAAGCACTTGTCACCTCCGGGTAGGCTTTCCAAGCTTCGAAAGCAGTTTTTTTACCTCTGCCATGGAATGCCGATACTGTATCGCATCCAGTAAATGCGTGAAACAGCGGCAGTACATTCGCCTTGGCTGGTCCTAAAAAAATTTAAGTAAGATTAAGATGTAAGTATTAATGTTATCAATTAAAATACAGTTAGTGTATTATAAACAAACTTTAACCTAATGCGGATGCGATTGCATGGCATGAGATAAATTGATGTTTATTTCCAGTTCCAAGGTGGACGTAAAGCTTCTCCAGCTGAGGATATTTGAACACACAAGATACTGCTAAAACTAAAACGTCAGTGTCGACAGATCTTATTAATATATAGGTGTGTCCCTGTACAACAGCATCGACGACGTGAACCATAATACGCGTGTCAGCTTCTTCGTGGTTACACGGGTGTAAAATAGGTTTAGCTCTTTCTTTGTTGCTAAGCACAAGGTCACCATCTGTGATGTTTAGTTCCTTGGTGTCTAGTATTTCCATGGTGTGGCAACGAACACTGAGCAAATGGAAAAGCTCTTGTTTGTTGACCCCATCCCGAAGAAAATTTGCCCAACTCTTGGGAATTTTGGTGTTTGAGTTCACATAACAGATGGTGACCTTGTGCTTAGCAACAAAGAAAGAGCTAAACCTATTTTACACCCGTGTAACCACGAAGAAGCTGACACGCGTATTATGGTTCACGTCGTCGATGCTGTTGCACAGGGACACACCTATATATTAATAAGATCTGTCGACACTGACGTTTTAGTTTTAGCAGTATCTTGTGTGTTCAAATATCCTCAGCTGGAGAAGCTTTACGTCCACCTTGGAACTGGAAATAAACATCAATTTATCTCATGTCATGCAATCGCATCCGCATTAGGTTAAAGTTTGTTTATAATACACTAACTGTATTTTAATTGATAACATTAATACTTACATCTTAATCTTACTTAAAATTTTTTAGGACCAGCCAAGGCGAATGTACTGCCGCTGTTTCACGCATTTACTGGATGCGATACAGTATCGGCATTCCATGGCAGAGGTAAAAAAACTGCTTTCGAAGCTTGGAAAGCTTACCCGGAGGTGACAAGTGCTTTCCAAGTGCTGACGTCGTCAAGACAAATAGACGATCAATGTATTTCTATTATACAAAAGTACGTGGTAGCTCTTTACGATAGGTAAATCCCTTTTTGATCTTTTTTATTTCAGAACTTACTCAATAGAATATAATTAAAGGCGCTCACATCTGTAATTTTAGATCCAGTAAATTTGAAAAAGTCAACGAATGCAGAAAACATTTATTCACGAAAAAGGACCGACAGTTGGAGCACATTCCACCAACTGCAGATGCTCTCCACCAGCATTTGAAAAGGGCTGTATATCAAGGAGTGTTTGTGTGGGGGCAAACGGTAGCTCATCAAAATTTACCAAGTCCTGAAGACTGGGGCTGGAAGACTGTTGACAGTATCTGGGTGCCATACTGGACAACTGCACCTATTGCTGCGCGTGCTTGTTTAGAGCTTGTACACTGCAAATGCAAACAGGAGTGCAGTAATAGATGCAGTTGTAAAAAAACAAGGGCTGAATTGCACTGAACTGTGTTTGTGCAGTGGCAGACATAGGCAATAAAGATACATGTATGAATATGTGTGTTTCTGTTATTTAGTACTGCTGTTGTATAATGTTTTAAGTATTCCTACTGTAATATTATAATCTATACAATGATAATTAATATTATATATAAAATATCATATATAAAAATATTTTAAAATCAATTTAAAATTAACCAGAACAGGATACAATTTTAAACCATTTAGTGTGTCGCGCCTTTTGATTTCCCCGCCGCGTAGCGTTTCGTACTTTTCTCTGGAATCATTTATGTAATAATTATACTTAAATTATATTTTTGTTTTAAACAAGAAAAGTAATACTATAAATTATTTTTTTTATGATTACCAATACTAACCAATTTTAAAGTTACACTTATTCAAATAAAAAATAATTCATCTAACTTACACCTTTTCCTATTAAAATGTCAATTTACTGTATTAAAAGGCAAACTTCAAATAATATTGCCTCACCCTTAATATTTAAGAAAAAGAAATTAAACACGGTCTGGCACAAAATCAGGAGACGTTAGAATTTTTGGTTGGCCGAGCGGACTTCAACAACTCTCGTTCGACCTCTACGCCGCGCGACGCTTTGGATTTTTTTCTGGTCTCATTTATATAATAAATATATATAAATTATATATTTTTACAAACTAGAGTAGCTATATTATAAATCAGTATTTTTTGTTTGTATGATAACTTACCAATTTTATAGTTACGCTTATTCAAACAGAAATATAATACTTCCAACTTTCACGTTTCCTTCAAAAAAAAATTTTTTTTGTAGGGAGAGGTATTACGAAAACTTCAAATATGAATTCCTCATCCCCAATTTATACGAAAATGACACTAAACACGGTCTCGTATGTAGTCTCGAGGCGTCAGAATTTTTTGTTTGCGGAGCGGCGTGAGCGGTCTGCAACCACCCCCCCCTCCCCCACCCGTGGCCGGATCTGGTGGGGCCAGGGCTTAATCTGCTCAATTTGACCTGGGCTACAACCGTACCAAGTTTCATGCTTTGGTCACAATCTGCAGGGTCTCCATACAATAGCTTGCAACAGGACCCGGACTATTGTAGTTTACCAAATATGAAGATTTTTATCAACCAAAAGTGTGACCTCGCGGAGCAGACAATAGACCGAAATTTGCCCACGCGGGCCGGACGGTTCAGTGGTTATATAAATAATTAAAATTAAAAAAAAATACAACATTTTAAATATAGGCAGAAGTCCGAAGTTAAGAAAATTCTGTGAAATTGACAAATTTCCTTAGAATATATTATAAACTAATTAATATTAAAATGTAAGAAATCCATATGACACACATATACGCACACATATATACAAACACCAACTCACAAATATACACTCATTCACGAGATCGGATGTATATTTTGTTGTTTATTTGTTTTTTGCTTTATTTTAATCTAAGGTTTTTTTGTTTATAAATCTTCTAGAACTAGTACAATCTTCAGCTCTCCAAAAGGAGTGTAACTGTTTATAAACCTTTTAAAATCCATTCCTTACCTTTCATCATCAGCGCGTAAACATCCCACTGCAGAGATAGGTCTTTCTTCGCATATGAGGGAGTATGGGCCATAGTCCACCACGATGCGGGTTGGGGACTTCACATGCTTTAGAACTTTTATTTCTCAGGCATGCAGGTTTCCTCACATTGCTTTCCTTCACCATTTTAAGAGCAGTCGGATTAGCGGTCACTTATGTGATTAAATTAAATTTAAAACTCATATACATAATACATGGAGACCCTGAGAGTCGAACCCGGACCTCCTAAATTGCCACCGACGCTCCTTACCTTTATTGATAGAAATAAACTATTTCTGTATTTTGCACTGTCTTCCGACTTACATACGTATGCATTTCATCTGTATTGAACATCGATAAGTGAGTCAAATTTCATTTGTAAAATTTCACCTGAACGTACAAATAATAATTGTTTACGGAGTCCCGTACAAGATGGCTTTCACGCTACAATGCGTAAGAAAACAGCCTCTATGCTGCAGTGTCTGCGCAGCAATGGTAACAGCATCGTGAAAATGATTGCTGTCAGACCGGGTTGCCCCATTCAGAAACACTGGGTGGAGTCAGTTATAGGTTCAAGGAGATAATCTCGAATTAATGTTGCCTTATCTATTTACTAAATCAACAATACTAACGTAGTATTCATCATCAGCCCGTAACCATTCCATTGCAGGGATATAGGCCTTCCCTCGTATATGATACCCGGCAGTCGTCTACCTAATCGTAAAGTACTGTGTTGGTTCTGTAGGCGGGGGGCCTACAGAACCAACATCGGTCAATACAGCCCTTTGTATCGAATATGTGCATTATGTAATAGTACAAGAACCCAGATTTATATATTTTCAGGAACAATCGCCTCCACTAAGAAAGTTATCTATGGTTGTATATGTATTAAGGAATAATCATCCTCTCTTTTTGTATGTTGTATGGTCTTTGTGATTTAGTTAGTTAATAGTCTATTTTATTCTTAAGTATGGAAACTGTTTACCTGTGTGCATGCTGTGTTCACATCCAGTAGGATACATTATGTTAATTGTGTCGTAATGTTGGGTAAGACTGAAAGTATTTTGAATTGTGTCCAGTTTTGTGAACCGTATAAAAAAGTTAAAAAATGAGGGACTATGGGCCGTAGTCCACCACGCTGGCCCAATGCGGGTTAGGAACCTTGTATACTAAGTGCAAATTGTTACTAACACTTGACTAATATAAATCGCCGTTACTTATACACGGTGAATTTGGATTCGTGTAATTCCCATTAACTGGTGAATGACGCCACTCTTCATTACGAACAACTTTCTCCATGGAAGTCGAATTCGATCGAAAAATTTTCGATTACCCATACAAAGTAAACCATTCTGAAACCACCTTTAGTATGGAAGTCCAACAACTTTTGGCTGAATACGGCTATGGTTCCTAGTAGAAAGTTGTTTGGTAAAAATGAGTTACCTACCGAAGGCATTCAGCAATACCATGCAATACATATACACTTGGTTGCACAAAATGAAAATATACATTATACAAATAACCACGCAAGAAGACGGCTGCATAAATCAGCAAAATAATTGAATGAAGTATCAATTTCCGCTGCACAACGCTTACCGCTCGCCGTCGCTAGATGGCGCTAGTTGTATTTTAAAACGCGGTATCGTTTCGTTCTGTGCGAAACGTATAAGGGTCGAGGTTGTATGTGAGGTGTGCCCCTGCTACTTCTAAAACTTACTAATCCGTTATCTATACGATAATTGATATTTTTGAATCCACAAGGGTTTGTTGATAAACCCCCGTGGATATAAGTAACTAGTGATGTGTAACTACATGACTCCTGTGGTTAATGTTGGTTTATGTTTAACCACAGGATCATGTAGGCTCATTTGAAATTCCGATAGCATCGATTGTTAATAAAATAATAAGGTACTAAGGTAAGGTAATAAGTACTAAGGCATTAAATAATTTTTATTATTATATTAGTTTCAATATTTATATTCTCCTCTTTTGAGGGTGTTATCTTATCATGCGGGCCGTAGCCAAGCATAAGGGATAACCGAGTTATGGTACGCGAGTGTCAGTTATGGTTGCAGACGTTAAAACTTTCCTAGCAAAGCGGCATGTATTAGAATTGTGGCTTTTTGCAATGTTTCTATAATATGAGTTGGGATATGTAGGGTATTGAGGTTGTTGCTTAAGGTTTTAGGAATTACACCTGTCGTGGATATTACAATGGGAACTATGTGTGCTTCCCATTGGCGCCTAAGTTCTATGGCTAAATCTTGGTATTTGGATAATTTCTCGTAAATTGTGGATTGAATGTTGTGTGTGTTTGGGATCGCTGTGTCAATCAGGTATATGGTTTTATTGCTTTTATCAAAAAATGTAATATCGGGTCTAATGTAATGAATTGTTCTGTCGGTTATTAGTGTTCGATCCAAGTACAGTTTGTGTTGTTTATTTTCGTGTACTATGGATGGGGTGTATTTATAATATGGTACTTTTTTGTGGATGAATTTGTATTTGTGAGCTAAATGTTGGTGTATTATAGCAGGCCCTAAAAAATAGAATATTTCATGTGAAACCTTGAAAATATATTCCATTTTCCAAATAAAAAATAAATTTGGAAATAGCTATAGAATCGTAGGCACTGGTTACATATGATTAACGGAGGAAAAAATCTCCAACTTCATAGGTAACGACCTATTATATCGTTACATTTCCCAGACAATCGATAGTTTCGTGATAGAAAGAAACGTACCCCTAACAGACCGAACGTAAGGACTAAACACAGACTCCACACAGGGGCAAATAAAAAAATTACAAGTTGTATAGAGGTCATCAGCAATTGGTTGGAGATGTTTCGACCCAATTGAATCTAAAGCCCTTTTATCGATATTTTGTAGCAGTGTATTGCAAGTAACCCTCGAGGACACAAATGCATCATCCACATAGATCAAACCAATTGTGTTAAAAGATCTACGAAACTGCTTAATAGATTTCCATCAAAAATAGTTAAAAAAAAATAGAAAACGAACGAATAGAAGACGAATAGATACTCAAAAACTGTGTTATAAGCTAAATATCTTTATAACACACACATTCACACACGAACACAGACACACTCACCCACAAACATACACACACCCCGCCACACACAAAAAGCCTTCAAATACAAGACTCGCGTCGTGTTTCGGAGATCAAAACAAGCTTTTAAGAGGGTTCATTCGGTCCAGAGGTGCCATTCTTTTCTTTAAACAGAATCAATAAAAAAAAATCGCTCTGACCTCACCTCGAGATTTGAAATTATTGATATTATGTAATTAATAATTAGCTTTTAGGCTTCTCGAGTACAGGTCAGAGCGATTTTATTTGTTCTGTATTTAAAAACACTGCTCAATTATCCAATGCGGGCGCCACTGGACGGAATAAAACCTCTTAAGTCACAAACACGACTAACATAAGCCCAAACTCGAAGTTGTCTATGTGCCCTATCCCTTCCGGCTCCATCATCAGACCCTGGATGCCATCTATGGTAAGACTACTTGTCAAGACAAATCAAACGAGTCTAAACTCGATGGGGTTGCATTGTTTAATTACAGAGTTCTTATGGCCATCTTCCAGACATGAGACCAGCACAATTACACCACAAAATTGCACTATCATCGGACTTATATACATATGCCAAATTCCATCTTAATGAAACACAGAGAATCGAGTCAAATTTCATTTGTACAAAATTTCCCCTGAAAGTACAAATAAATAAAGCAAGATGAAGGTTTGTAGAAGAACATTCATTTTTTAATGACGATTGAACGAAGAAACTCCCGATGTACATCGTATACCATTCGCGTCGCTAGATGGCGCTAGTTGTATTTTAAATGACGCTATCGTTTCGTTCTACTCGTTCCTACATATAAGGGTCGAGGACAGACTTTACTGACTCTAACTGACCCCCTGAATTTTGAGTGAATTTTTGATAACACGCGAGTGTTTTATTAAACGCAGGTGATAATATCGATTTGGTTTATTACCAGTAACAAAAACGTGCTGATACACACCACTGAGAAGTACGATAGTACTAAGCAATGACACTCGGTCGGATTTTTTACTACTGGAGCTTTTTTTATTTTATATAATAGGTCCTTACCTATGAAATTGGCGTTTTATATGAAGAATTTCATTAAGCCTGTTTTCTCCATTCAAACATTTTTGTTTTTTTTTTGGGAACGGCAAATCCGAATTTAGTTAAACTTTGTGTGTATTATCGGATAACATTAAGTATAGGCAGCGTTAATTTTTAAAAGTAACCGCTTTATAAAAGTTTCCGCGAATCTAAGAAATGATTATGGGAAGCACATGAAAAGAGCTCTGTTCAATTTTTTTTTATTATGTGATTTAGCTCAGAAATTAAAAAATATTTCATGTGAAACTTTGAAATAATATTCCATTTTCCAAATAAAAAACAAATTTGGATATAGCTTTGAAAATCGCAGGAATTGGTACATATGATTAACGAAGAAAAAAACTCCAATTTCATAGGTAAAGACCTAATATTTTTGGTTATTTATTTGAGAGACAAACAGTTGCTTGCATAAATTACTTAAGTAGCTCATGTACTCTTAAATTATTTGTTAACCAGCACATAATTAATATAGACCTACAGTCTCCTACATTACATAATCTAAGGTGCATTAAGTAAATTACATAACATAAAATATTAAAATCTTAACTGATTAAAGAACTGGGTTTGAAAACTAAAACATTTCTTTAGAAACACATTTTTTGTATTTTGTCAAAGAAAAACTAAATATACCAACAATGGTGCCGATTCGGATGTACACCAACTAAACTAAAATCAGTTTCGGAGGTAAGTGAAATAGAAGTTAATGGCAAAGTGGTGTCGCTTGAACAGGAGCTTTCGGTTGTGTCCTGTAAGTGATTGACCGAGGATATTTATTCTGTAATGCTTGAACAAACCGAGACTATGCTGTGGTAGATTGGCTTGCAAGGAAGAACAGGATATAGGCAGGAAAAACAGGTTATGAAAGAACTTACCTTGACCGCTGAGGTTCGCACACACACACCACAACTTCACAATATGTATTAGATATACGAGTATATTTAGGTTTTGAATCCCGGCCGGGGGTTTTGCTAATGCTGATTATTTATTCGGCTCTGGTTAGTAGTTAGATTAAGTTTTAGATTTTTTTGTTTTTTTTTTTGAAAAGTTTCGTGCACGCGCTTGTTATGACGTGAAGATAGATACGATCCGCCGCCCAAGTGCAGTGATGGCGGAGCGCTCTGGTGACAGTTCTTTTGAATTACTTGTGTTCAAATATAATCGGCGCGGATTTTACGGGCAGAGCGCTCCCGCGCTCGCCCACCCGCCCGGCGACGCTGTAAAAAGCCTATCGGCTTGACAGCAACTGTTCCTGATCAAAAAAAAAAAAAAAAAAAAAAAATCTTCGTGGTTTTTTACGGCCAAGGCATGGTGAATTAAGTATAGGAAAGTGGAAGGAAATAAGGAAACTTGCAAGCCATAACACATAGGTACCTAGTTTAATTTTTTTTTTTCAAAAACGCACGCTCCATCGGGAGTTTGATATATGACTGGAGGGATTCATAGGGTTCATCATGCGAAAATTTGGAACTCATATTTTTTCCAAGTTTTATTTATTTATTTCACTTAATTATGTATTTATGTGGAATACTAGGGCTACAAACGCGACTGTGAAATGACAACACGCCATATTGGATGATGGTTTCGAAAATAAAAATTAAACTACCTATGCCAATATCTTCCATTTCACTTACTTAATGTGAACAAGACTGAAACACAGGAATTTCCTAGTTCAGGCACTAGTGTTAGAGATGCAATTAAACTTAAAAACAAAAATATATGTAAAAAAATTTAAAAAAATCGTTAGCCATTGGAAAGTCGCCCATACTGTCTTTGGTGGCAAGGCAAGACCTACTCTACAGGGGGGGACTGAAAATCAGCAACACTGCTGAGTCCCTACCCACTCATCACAATACTGTGGTTCTCGATTCTATGTATGCTTGTGTTTTTTTTCTTTTTTGTTATGAATAAATACCTTTTATTATTTATTATTATTATTATTATAATTAAGTGTTATTATGTAAATTTTATGTTTCAATGTACCATTTCAATTAATAAATATATTTATATAATAAATGTGCATCTGTGTGTGTGTATGTATGAAATATGTGTATCGGTGTTCAGTATACCATTGGTTAAGTAAATGTTAGGCAAAAATTTTCAATCTATTAGTGAAGTGGCTAGTTTTTTTTTTTTTTATATGAGAGCGCGGCAAACGAGCATGCGGGTCACCTGATGGAAAGCAATCACCGCCGCCCATGGACACCCGCAACACCAAAAGGGTCACAGATGCGTTGCCGGCCTTTGAGGAAGGTGTAGGCTCGTTTCTTGAAGGTTCCAATGTCGTACTCGTTCGGGAATACCGCTGCCGGAAGTCCGTTCCACAGGGTGGTCGTACGTGGTAAGAATTTTCTTGAGAAACGTACAGTGGTAGACTTCCACTCATCCAGGTGGTGTGGATGGAAATTCATTTTGATTCAGTTCCTACGGTTGCTGGTTCGAAGCCCCTATATGTGGTAAGTGACTGCACGGATGAACACGATAATTTAAGCATTTCAATATACTATTATTTATCTTTAGAATTATTACATATAAAGTTAGTTATCTAAAATCAATCAAAATCAAATCAAAAATTTTTATTTTCATTTACTTAGATACCTAACATTTTTAGTGTTAGGTATCTAAGTAAATGAAAATTAGCAGCTTTGCCGAGTCCCTACCCTTTCATCTCAACTTTGTCTTAGTTTTAATAATAAATAAATAAATATCTTTGCACATACACACAGCGCCATCTAGTTCCACACTAAGCTTGTATTATAGATACCAGATGGTTGATAACTACTCAAATACACTTGTTTTTGTAAATAAATACATATATAAATGGAAAACATCCATAACTCGGGAACACATGTCTGTATTCATCATACAAACATATGCCCCTAGCGGGATTCGAACCCGCGACCTTTTTGGTTTAGCAGCAGAGTTTCTAATCACTATACCAAACAGGTCGTAATTATTTTTTTAATTGTAACTGCCTTAAATACATTCTTTGATGGCATCAACTACTCTGCTGGGGGGGACTGAAAATTAACAGCTTTGCCGAGTCCCCTTTCATCTCAACTTTGTCTTAGTTTTAATAAACAATTTTGTGAAATAAATATCTTTATTTTATACATCATTTGTTGAATGTCAATTTAAATGTCGATAATAATAGGGCTAATAATAATAATTTTGCTGTCAGTCAGTATGTCCGAGCTGTAAACAAGAAAGAATATCGACGTAACTTGCTCCGATTGTCTTTTTCGCATAATAAAATATTTTCTGTATCAGCTGCTCGTACCCAAAACTACCGTAAGATATGATATTTCTTATGCTAAAGAGGGTCAATTAAATTGATAATTCACGAAAGCAATGCCAAAGGTTCGACGCTATATGGACTTTACTGCGAAATTACTACCTATATTAAATCAATTCAATTCAATTCAAGATTAATTCACAGCGTTCTCTAGCATTGCAGCTTGGATGGCAAAATTACTGGAATCGATTTCAATACAGAACAGAGGGCAGAGTGTAAGTTTTGTTTCGACTTAACTTTACTACCGCGTTCACGTTTACGTGACGATTTGTATGAAGAAATGTGCAGCGCCTCTAGCGGATAGTTTGCAAAACGATTTTTTTCATAGGGATTTTTTTCGTAAACGCGAACGCGATGGTAAAGTTAAAAACGAGACAAAACTTACACTTCGCACACAGGAGCGACAACCACACAGGAAGACGGCTGCATAACGTTCAACTTCTTCAAAATAACAATTTATTGAAAAATCTATTCCCGTTATACAACGTTTACCGCTCCCCGCCGCTAGATGACGCTAGCTGTATTTTAAAACGCGCTAACGTTTCGTTCTGCGCTATACGTATAGGGTCGAGGTTGCATGTGATCGATACTGCTACTATAAAACTTACTAATCCGATTATCTATATGATAGTTGTTATTTTTGCATCCACGAGGGTTTAGTGATAAACCTATGTGGAGAGAAATAGTGCGTGACGCCTGTTTGGAATGAGGCGGGGGAGTTCAAATTTAAGAGGGTTTATTCCGTCCAAAGCGGCCCTCATTGGATAAATTAACGTTTCCTTTTGTTATCTAACTAATATCACAGAATTAACATTAAATATAATTTATAAATTAACTTGTTTCTTTTTACATTTAATACTCTAAAGACTACGACTATGCTTAAATCTAAAACAGTGAGTTCTTGTTCTTTATGTATGTATATTATACAGGGCGTCCCAAAGTTATGGGACATGAAGGGGAAGTACCTTAAATATCGTAGATAGTGAATTTTGCTCAAAGAAGACTTTATGTTATTTTTAAAAGTTAGTAATTCTGCATTCATAGATTTTCTAAAAATTATTTGCTTCGGCTGGGAATCGAACCGACTCAAATGTGAAAAAAAAAACACCCTACTTTTATGATGCCAATCGAAAGAATAGCTAAAAAATAATAACTCTGCCTAAGTAACATAGTATTTTAAAAGAAAGGAACAACGTGAAATTAATCATTTTAATCAAATAAAAAACATACATGAAACTGCCGTAGTCAATTAAGTAGGTATTTTTTTGTAAATTAATTAATTAAATGCTCAAAATGTGATCCCTCTTGTCTTACGCAAATCGCCAATCTTTTAATGAGCCCGCTGCCTGTTGATTTTCTAATCATTTTATGGTGAACACTCGATGTGATATGGCAAAAATATCACTTCTTTTTAAAATATCTTAAAAAGTATGCATTCAAACAAACGCTGTCATAAACTGTTCCATTTTCAAATTATAAATTATTTATTTTTGTTTTTAATTTGCCTTCTGTCTAGCTTACAGAGGACGTATTGAAATACAAGTTTTATCATTTCATCTACACGTGCACTTATAATAAGGAAAACTATGTTAGTACCTATTTTATGAAGTGGGTACTTATTTACGAATAATCAATGCTATCTTTGGAATGATAATATCGCTACTTTTCGAACGTCGTCGGCAATAAATAACTTTCTTGAAATTTGACTCAATCATTTTATGTTGTTCCTTTCTTTTAAAATACTATGTTACTTAGGCAGAGTTATTATTTTTTAGCTATTCTTTCGATTGGCATCATAAAAGTAGGGTGTTTTTTTTTTCACATTTAAGTCGGTTCGATTCCCAGCCGAAGCAAGTAATTTTTAGAAAATCTATGAATGCAGAATTACTAACTTTTAAAAATAACATAAAGTCTTCTTTGAGCAAAATTCACAATCTACAATATTTAAGGTACTTCCCCTTCATGTCCCATAACTTTGGGACGCCCTGTATATACATATCTCTTCCCTTTGTCATATTCTTATTATTATTATTTTTAATTATTCCTATTCCCGATATAATTATGGTATGTAAAATTTTAACTACGTTTTTTAACTACGGGAGTGAGTACAATGGCAGTGATAGAATAATCTTGTATGCTTGTCATGGACTGTGCCTCGTTATTGGAGGGTCTGACTTCCTCCCTCTCCAAACCATTTCAGCTTTTCCACGACCGCTGTGTCACGATGGCGTATAAAGGTCGTTTCATAATGGCTTACTTTGTATGGGGTAATCGGAAATTTTTTTATCGAATTCGACTATGGTTCCTTGAGGAAAGTCGCTCGTAATCAATAGTGGCGTCACCGTTAATGGGCATTACACGAAGTATAATCCGGGACGCTCTGTACTAGTTTTCATCCAAACCCGTCCAGGTGTTGACTGTTCAAGCAATAAACACACAAACTATCGCATATATCTAGTTGCCAAAGTACCCAATATTTCTCAAACTCGATCTAGAGCCCCCGACTATATCATCGCTCGAGATAGGCAATTCTTATAAATATAAATCCCCATCCC
The DNA here is from genome assembly GCA_949316235.1 of Oegoconia quadripuncta. Classification (NCBI taxonomy): domain Eukaryota; kingdom Metazoa; phylum Arthropoda; class Insecta; order Lepidoptera; family Autostichidae; genus Oegoconia; species Oegoconia quadripuncta. The sequence continues at coordinate 13,360,705 of OX438746.1, forward strand.
GCGTTCTCGTAAATAAGCGCTGTAGCGCTCACACTTACCTCTCTTGGATTGGTTATAGTATTCCGTACTTGGATTCGAAATTCAAAAAACAAAAGGCTATTATAAAATCACTGACTATTTGAATGATAAGCAAGCATGGACATGGCTGTTTTATTATTCATATAATTATCAAATCGCAACCCACAATCTGTTTAAAAGAGCAACCCTAGAGTTTCTTGCTCGTTCTTCTCTGGGGAGTCAGCCTTGTGAATGAGCAGTAAATTTAAAATTTAAATGTAATATTAATAGTGACGTTTTCAAGTAATAATTTTATCCTATGAAATAAAATAATTTGATTTGATTTGATAATAGGATTTAAAGTATACCGGATAAGTTATTTTACCGTAAGGAAAAAAATAGGGCATATTAGGTAAGTGAAATATGCACGCGCCGGCCGGAGATTGATATGCGACTGTCGGGATTCGTAGGGTCCCTATCATGCGAAATTTAATTGGAAGTCATATTTTCTCAAAGTTTTTTTTATTTATTTGATTTATGTGAATAGGCTACAAAGGCGACCGTCAAATGGCACAACTCTTTATAGGAATATGGTTTTGAAAAAAAAAAACTGCCATATTTTTCCTTACGGTAAAAAATTCACCCGTATAATATTCTATATATATATAGCCAATTCAATACAAATACTCTTTATTGCGCAAAATAATTTACAATAATATTTGATGATAACAATAGAACACCATTAGGCAGTCTTACTTTCAATAAATTTAAAGATATTATAAAACAGAAACTTATTAAGAAAGCATATTATAAAATATCAGATTAATTAGATGATAAACAATCATGGACATAACCAGCCCGTTCGCATAACCAGGTAATTTCACAATTAATAATGAAATATTATAATATAAAATAATAATTTTGTAATATAAAAACCTTTTTTTAAAAAGAGCGACCTCTCCAGTTTCTTGCTTGTTCTTCTCAGGGGAAAATTGCCTTTTGAACAAGCAGTAGCTTTAAAAATGTAAAATCTGACTATTTTAAGTGTACCCTACCTACAAAATAAAGCATTTTTTGATTTTGATTTTATCACTAAAAGCGATCTCTTCCAGATATTATTCATTATGTAATGCTAAGTGCTTATGTAGTTACTTTACATGACTTTCTTTTTGTGTTTGTTGTATTAGTAATTAGAATAATAACAATATTCACCTGAGTTTCGGCAGTTTTACAGTAATATTTTAATTGTTTATTTTTTCTTGTATAAATCTTGGTGAACTACATGTCTACAGTTTATACAGGGTAGGCAAATAACAGGTATATACTTTATTTTAAAAATTTGGTTGTGTGTAAACATATGTGTTGGGGTTTCCAGGTCAGTACGCTTCCTCCTTCGACCTCATCTTCACTTAACATCAGGCGTGATTGAGGTCAAGTACCAACCCGTTGTGCATAAAAAAATAATTATTCTGTGAAATATAAACATTGGTATCGATTCGGATGTACACCAACTAAACTAAACTAAAACCAGTATAATGCGACGGCACCACTCTAAAACTGGTTTTACTTTAGTTTAGTTGGTGTACATCCGAATCGACACCAATGTTAGGTATTTTTTTTTAAATATAGCACTTAGGGCCGGCAATTAAATATGAAAAATAATGTCGGTAAAATGTCCACCTCTAGCAGCATGGCAAATGTGAACCCTTTTCATTGCATTTTTCATGATATTTTCACACATTTCCTGCGTTTGGGATATCCCTGATCACCCCATTTAAAAAGAAAGAAAGATAACATAAAGGATAGGATAAAGGTAGAGCATCTACCCCAAAAAGACACGCAGACGTCTTGTTGTCAGCCGGAGGAACCCTAACTTTAAACATGTCCGACACGCGCTTGATTAGCGCGAGCTATACCTCAACGACTGTATTATACCCTCCCGGTACCTTTCCTCCGCCATTACAGTGAGGAACAAATGGCGAGGCCCTCCGATATTGGCTATCGTATCAATAATGCGATAACAACCAGTAATCTGTCATAAGATTTCAGAATTCCAGATAAGATAAGTTATTATAAAGGCCCACTTAGACGACCTGTTTGGTGTAGTGGTTAGCAACTCTGGCCACTATACCAACAGGTTGCGGGTTCGAATCCCGCTAGGGGCATATGTTTATGTGATGAATACGGACATGTGTACCCGAGTTATGAATGTTTTCATTTATAATAAGGTCTCTGCTCCACTGTCAGAGGTCGACAGTAGGCGGGGGTGGGTGCGGGGAAAGGGGCCGCACCGTACATCAGAGAACACGAAATGGGCAAGTTGACCACAGATTGGTACTTGCATCTAAATATTCCAAACAGACTATGTTTTACAACATGTTTTGTTATATAATCCGCTTTTATAAAACATATATATTACTGATATATTAAAAATGTTTATATGTGGAGAAAATCAGTCGCTTACTGGACTATACCTACTCCTCGAACACGTCCTCAGAATAGGCGATATATTGTGATTGAAACTACCCACTGCTGAGGCCTAGAGCTTTCAAGACGATCCTATTTCGTTTTATGACCGGGATTCGATCCCGGGACCTCCGTTTCCGCGGCCAGGATTCCATTTCCAATGATATTTTCATCCAAATGGGATAGTTACGTACAACCGTCAACGCAAGTAGCTCCCGGAATTCGTAATGAATGTGAAATTGAATGTATATTTTTGCGTTGCTCGTTGTATGACTTTGAAAGGGTCCTTGAATATGTAGTCTTGTTGACATTTTTGGGTGACCTCAATTACATCTGATGCTGAGTGAATATAAGTTTAAACATATTGTTGTCCCATGCAAAGCTGGTGGATACAGCACTGCATGAGACTTGCCGAATGGTCACAGGTTGCCTTCCGTTACCTTGTATGTGCATAAAAGACTCGTGTCTTTTTGTGAAAGCCAATTTTAAATATTTTAATAAGCGTAGTGAGATTAGTGATAGACATACAAGAGCTCAATACTGTAACCTATTGTATAAACCTCCTTGCCGCATATATACGTTTATGAAAATAATGTTTATAATATGTGTATAATATAGTATAACAATCTGCCTGACGAAATAAAATTAGTTAATGACAAAATGTTTAAAATTCGATTGATACAATGGCTTCAGGCAAAGTGTTTCTATCATGTTAAGGAATATTTAAATTGTATGCTCTATATGTAGCTATCAGAATGCTATGTAAAGTGTCACAAATCATATTTTGCACATCTGCATGCAGATTGAATACATGATTCCTAAATTTCTTATCAGACTTTGTAAACTGTATTCTGGCAAATAAATAATTTCTTTCTTACTTTCTTAAGCAAGTCAAAATCCTGTACCCAATAGCTGGTATCGCACCGTCACCAATTGGGCGTGGAGTACCAAGTTCCCTTCAACGTGTCAAACGAGAGTCCGACAATCGACACCCTTTGAGCCAACATGCCCTAGTTCCGCAAAGACTGATAAGCCGACACAGCTTCTTAAAGTCCTTGACTCCCCCTTTTCTGAGGGAAAATGTAGACGTTGGCGGAAGGAGCACTCACTCTCATAGTTTCATCCACTTAAAGAGGGTCGTCCCTCTAGTCGGCTGGCCGATGCAAGGGCAACCTGAGCAGGTAGGGCTATGTAGGCGGAACAAGCGGTGCCTCCACGCAAACTATGGCCCATCTCCTTACATGCCAAGCGTGCCCAGGCACATGCACGCTTGAAGACTAGGTTATTATTAAAGGCTATTATAAAATTTCTGACTATCTGGATGATAAGAATGCGTGAGCATGAACCGCTCGCCATTATCCAGTATATTTTATTCTTATTTTTCTTTGTCGAATCATACATTTTACAATTAGGTATTTCAATTATTTTTTTTATGGTTAACTGGATACGCATTTGACCACAATCTCACCTGATGGGAAGTGACGATGTGGCCGAAGATGAAGCATGCGATCTCAGTTAATGCCTATTCACCCTGCTCTTGAAGGGCACAAATACAAATTGTATTTGTATTGAGTTATTTAAAAAGAGCAACCCTGGAGTTTCTTCCTCGTTCTTCTATGGGGAGACTGGCTAGTGATGGAGCGATAACTGTATGTCATGACGATTTCACATGTTATTCTTATAACTTACGAAATAAAAACATTTTTGATTTTATTAAAAAATTGACACGTTTGTGGAAAAGCAAAGTATTGAACTAGTAGTCTTCATACAAACACTCGAAAAGCATGACCCCTCCTTCCTTGGAGGAGTCGGGTAATGGGGGCAACGCCATAATAGAAACATCGATAACACCGAAGTCTCAACCGGTCCCTTCCCTGTCTTATAATAATAAACATTAGCCCTCTGTCCTTGAGTAGTCGGGTACAAAGATAAACATCGATAACAAAGTATATAATTATTATCACTGGGTTTATATAATAAACCTTAGTGAATTCAAAAACTAAACTTTTAATAAAGTTTTTAGATTGGTGGATTTTTTTGTGTCAGCATTGCGCTTAACCTCTCGAGCTATATATGTAGCGAGCAGAACGTAACGTTAGCGCGTTTTAAAATACAACTAGCGCCATCTAGCGACGCGGACGGTCAACCTGGCGCAAAGGTAACTTAGCGGCGAACAAGTCGTTCGTTGATGCGGCCTGTCGCCATTGTATCATGAATTGAATAAATCCTTACAAAATGTAATATGGAGAGCTTAGGTACATATTATATGCCTATTAAAATATATAATAAATGCTATTCCGGTAAAAAATAGACAAACCATAATATTTAATAATAATAGACTGAAATCGGTTAATAAGGATTTTTAATTTTTGCAAGTTTTTTTGATTTATTTTTTATGTAATAATAATTAACGGAATCTAAATTATAATATTATTGAATTATTGTAATGTCATTAATTATTTTTATTGTAATTTTTATATAAACATGCTTTTATTGGATTTAAATAACTAAGAAATTTTGGAAATCAATTTTAACCTAATTCTAATTGTATCGAAATGAAACTTTCTATGTATATGTAGTTCGGATGATAATATTATAATTTGGTATATTGGAGCTGATCTGATGATGGAGCCAGGAGGTGGATGATGGAACTCCTCAATCACTACTGGTAAACCCCTCGAATTTGGGCTCATATGAATCGTTTTGCCTTCCTGAATGAATCTGCCTGACGAAATAAAATTAGTTAATGACAAAATATTTAAAATTATTCGATTGATACAATGGCTTCAGGCAAAGTGTTCCTATGATGTCAAGGAATATTTAAATTATCAGAATGCTATGTAAAGTTTTTTTTTTATATGAGAGGGCGGCAAACGAGCATGCGGGCCACCTGATGGAAAGTAATCACCGCCGCCCATGGACACCCGCAACACCAAAAGGGTCACAGATGCGTTGCCGGCCTTTGAGGAAGGTGTAAAATCATATTTTGCACATCTGTATGCAGATTGAATACACGATTCCTAAATTTCTTATTAGGTAGACCTTATAAACTGTATTCTGGCAAATAAATAATTTGTTTCTTCCTTTGATGAGTCTAATATTGTAATTGGTGTCGAGGGTCTGATGGTGGAGCCAGAGCGGAGATGGTGGAGGGTGGAGTATGTATGCATGTATGTAGATATCTATATTACCTTCCGTAACCTAAACGGCTTGAGCGATTTCGTAGAGCATGATATCGCTGGATTTGTCTTGATGTTGTTGTCATGAGTGTTACAGGATACATTTTATAGTAAAAAAAATTTACATGGCGCCCGTGAAATGTAAAATTAATGTAAAAAAAAGGATGTAAAAAAACCGACTTCAAAAAACCCGGAAAAAATAATTTAATTAAACTACTGCAATAATAATAACTGAAAAGTATAAAATAATAAATCAGAGCTGAATGTTCTTTATAGATATACACTATTATATATAATGAGAATACAATACAATTTATATGCTATACAATAATAGTTAGGTATAATAATGAAAAAAAAAAAATACGCCCCGAATCTGTATTCGGGGCGTATTTTTTTTTTTCCGAGTTCAAAAAAGGAGGAGGTTCTGTACCTCCTCCTTTTTTGAACTCGGTTAAAAATACACTCAAATTAATAACCTCCTCTTACAAAACTGTTTTCAAATAGATTCAGCCACAATACCATAGACATTCAGACGACCGATTGGTGTAGTGGATAGTGACCCTATCAGCCAAACCAACGGTTGCGGGTTCGAATCCCGCGAGGGGTAAATGTTTGTGTGATGAATACGAACATTTATTCTTGGATGCTTTGCTTAGTTTGGGACTAGATGATTGGTGTAAGTGTCCGAAATATTATTATTATTTTAGTTTATATTAGTTTAAACTCTCCAAGGAGGTAAAATTTTGCACGGGCCTAAGCCAAGTGTATAAATCTACGAATTTCCTCACTAGTCTGTATGTGTTTGATTGTAGCTTTTTGTAGTAGTGTGGCTATGGCTATGGATGAATGAATGTCTAGTGTGTTGAGACTGGTGTGAAGTGTCTTGGGTATTACGCCGGTGGTAGAAATGATGATTGGGATGATTTTGACTGTATCGACCTTCCACTGAGTTTTCACTTCAATTTGGAGATCCATATACTTAGCCATTTTTTCGGTGTGCGTATGTTGCAGATTATGCGTATTGCATACTGCAATGTCTATGAGATATACTACTTTCTGGCGTTTGTTAAGTAACGGCGTCTACTGAAGGCCCCCCGCCTCGGCAAATGGGAGTAGCTAAATGAATTCAAAATCAGCACTAAGGATTGAGACACTGTTTTGATACACCACGGACAGTGCCACAACGCAGTGAGTGTTGTTCAGGAAGCACAAGGCTACGAATAATTAAAGAAAAAATCAAAAAAAAAAAAACAATAATAGTTTATATGATGAAACCTGTAATTTGCCTTATTTTTTGTATTCGTACTTGGTAATATTTATACACAACTGTAACGCTGTTGGTTTCTTTAATAAATAAATAAATAAATAATAATCGTGGCAAAATGTCTTGAAATGGCTTGAAAATTATGTCGGCTCGCCATTAAACCGGTGTTGAAGAACGTTATACGATGACACTTTATCCAGCATGACCCTCCGTTCATTATGCCATAGCCAGACACACAGACAGGTTGAAAGAACTACAAATGCATTTTATATATTTTTCGATTGGGAATATAAGTATCTAAGTCTAACAGCCTTCACTGAAATCCCGGGAATCCGGGATACAATGGGAGTCGTAATTCATCCCGGGAATCCTCTAGACGAGTGGGACGTGGGATTAGAGGGCTATAGCTGCACTATACTGTGTCCGGGATGATTGGGAGATTTCAGAGGACTCTGTCTCGGAGCACAGATACGTAGCAGTTACGTTTTGTATTAAGAGGGTTTATTCTGTCTTGCCAAATATTTTTTTGTAAATAACTAGCATTACGCCCGCGGCTTCGTTGCATGGAGTAACTGTATTGCGGAAATTTATCCCGCGGGAACTATTCACTTCATCGGGATAAAAAATATCCTATGTCTTAATCCAGGGTATGTTCTACCTATTTGCCGAATTTCATCCAAATCCGTTCATCCATTTCGCCGCGATTGGGCAACAAACAAACAACGAAACTTTGGCATTTATAATATTATTTAGATACATAAATAGCTTTAATTACGGTTATTTTGAAGAATTTGAATATTATTTTTTTGTATTTTTAGCACTTGACCTCAGCCACACCTGATGTTAAGTGAAGATGAGGCCGGATGTGGAAACGTACTGACCCGGAAACCCCATCTTAAATGGGGGACTGGCTACCTTATCTCTGACAACAACCAAAAAAAATAAAAATAAATAACCGCTGAGCCAGCGATGCGACGTTCATGTAGACGTCAAGTAATCTCATACAGTACAGAGTGTAGTGGTTAGAAACTGACTGATACACCAAAAAGTCGCGGGTTCGAAACCCGCTGGAAGCATATATTTGTATGATGACTACAGACATGAACTTCAAACTTCAAACTTCAAGCATTTATTTCAACGTAAGATACATGATATCAGTTGTTGAATGTCAATTTAAATCTACTGGAAATAAAAAAAGTTTATTGCATTTATCTGTCAGTCGGTATGTACAAGCTACTACCGCTTCGGAAAGGGAATTCATCTGTGGGAAAAGAAGCGGCGCATGAAACCCACAGGATCATTGTTGTTCTTTTTTTTTAATAAAGTATATAACTAATACAATTTTATAATTTTGGGGAGCTGGTCGAAGTACACCAAGCATGTTTGTCATTCAGGTAGTCACTAATTTTATAATAACCCTTTTTTGCTAATGTTATTTTGACATAATCTTTTAATTTTTTCTCAGTTAGATTAATGATATTCTCAGGTGTATGGTTATAAAAGCGTATACAGTGTCCCACCAATGATGTATTAACTTTGCTTAGTCTGAACATAGGGGTAGCCAATTTGTTCTTATATCTCAAATTTAAATTATGCTTGTCACTATTTTTCGGGAACGCAGAAATACTTTTTCGAACGTACATAATATTTTCGTAAATAAACAGTGAAGGAACAGTTAAAATATTAATTTCTTTAAACCTATCCCGGAGAGAGTCATGTCGACGCAGATTATAAATTGCTCGTATTGCTCTCTTTTGCAAAATAAAAATATGTTCTATATCAGCTGCTTGTCCCCAAAGCAAAATACCGTAAGACATAATACTGTGGAAATAACTAAAATAAACTAATCTTGCAGTAGCCACATCAGTTAGCTGTCTAATCTTCCAGACGGCATATGCTGCGGAACTCAATATTCTTGCTAAATGTTCTAAATGTGGTCCCCACTGAAGCTTGGAGTCAAGAGTAATTCCTAATAATACCGTGTTATCTACAAATTCTCCTTTATCTTCGTCAATCATAATATTGCAATCAATTTTTCTTACATTAGGTAGGCAGAAATTTATGCATTTTGTTTTTTTAACATTTAAAACCAAGTTATTAACAGTAAACCAGCGTAAAAACATGTGTTCCCGAGTTATGGATGTTTTTCATTTATATATGTATTTATTAACGAAAAAAATGTATTTCTGTTGTATATCAACCATTTGATATCCATAATACAAGCCTAGTTGCTTACTGTAGAACTAGATGGCGCTGTGTGTATGTGAAAGATATTTATTATTATTTATTAATTAGAAATATTTTTGACGGACAGTGAACGCCTACAACAGACGTAATAACAATAAAATATCTATTGTGTCTAGTGACTGGATATGAACTCTTGAACCCTACTGTACATATCACAAGATGAATGGTGCATACGATTGACGCGGGGGACGGAGCGGTGGGGGAGTGGAGGGTTATGAGGGGATGATGTAATCTATTTAGATTGGGAAAGTTTTCGAATTCGAATTCTTTCTCTACTTATGGAGAGCTCTAGGTATGTTGGAGAGGTACCTTCGTGCTGTGGCTGTACTTGTATGACGTCATAATTTAAACCAGTAAAACTCTGTTTTGTTAGTGACGTAATTTTGATTGCATCTTTCTATGGGATGTATGATCATGAGGGCAGGCTGAAAACCAGTGCTGAGTGATTCACGTCACTCAGTGTTTACTGAGACTGTCCCCCACACACGCACTCATTGTAGTATCGATCTTGAGACTGGGATCGCGTCTCGATCTCGATATTATAGTTTTCTTTTATTTTTTTGATACTGTTTCAATATGAAACAGGTTCTCAAGCGTGAGCTTGGTGGCCATCTCGGTTTCGAGAGCGGTTTGTGGGATGCGGACCTTGATTTCCTCTGTTTTGATTTCTTGTATGTTGTTGTGGTTTTTTTTTTCGGTATGTGGAAATAAATGGTTTAAAATGGAAAATGGTTTAAAAAATGTTTTAAAAAATGGTTTAAAAATCATCAGGTCGGAATGGGAAGTGTACTTGATTGATTGAAATAATTGTGGTACGATTAACTTTATTTAATTTTTTATTGAATTTTTTGAGAACAAACAGTTATAATGTGTTCTTGAGTTATGGATGTTTTTCATTTATTTATGTATTTATTTACAAAAAAAAATGTATTTGTGTAGTTTATCAATCATCTGGTATCCATAATAGAGAGCTCACATCGTCGCTCCAGAGCGGTCTCCTATCGACCAATTTTATAATAAACGATGTGATCCATGTTAAAAGAGTGAATATACAGAGTTAATATGTGCAGCACGGCCTTATCATGGACATCCTTGTTATAGTACTTTGAAGTAGCCGTGTATCTCCGTGCTACGGGTAAACCATGGTGTACTTGAGTTCATCCTCAGTGTTTTATTTTGGAAACTTTGTTGAATATATTATCGTTTTTTTTTTTTATGGTTAACTGGATACGCATTTGACCACAATCTCACCTGATGGGAAGTGATGATGTGGCCGAAGATGAAGCATGCGATCTCAGTAGATGCCTATTCACCCTGCTCTTGAAGATCCCAAGGTTGTAGGATTCAGGAAAGACTGACGCCGGAAGGGAGTTCCATGCCTTGGCTGTTCGCATTATGAATGAAGAATCGAACCGCTTAGTGCGAATGTTTGGTATGTTAACTACATACGGGTGGAATCCCTCCCCGCGCCTAGTAGTCCGAAGATGGAATGGGGATGGTGGAATAAGATTGTGTAATTCCAACACACACTCACCGAAATGTATCCTGTAAAAGACCGAGAGACAGGAGACCTTGCGACGGTGTTCGAGTCTCTGCAATTTAGCAGTGATCGAATGGTCACCAATGAGTCTTTTGGCACGTCGTTCCACAGAATCGAGTGCAGCCAGCTGGTACTTGGCTGAGCCATCGTATAATCCGTTGCGCATAAAAAATTACTTATTACTTACTGTTTCCTCTGGTTTAGGTTCCAAGTTGCTGTGCTCCTTAGGGGATAGCTGAAAATCAGTGTTTTGCTCAATGAGCAATCTAATACACTGAGCTATGCCAGCACACACATGCGTTAGTGTTACAATATTATGTTATTGTTGTTGATGTGTTACCTTACCTGTGTATCAATATGTATAAGCGTGTGCGTGACTGTGAAAACAAATAAAGGCTTTATCTATCTATCTATCTACTGACCGAATTGAGAACCTCCTCCTTTTTAAAGTCGGTAATAAAATGCTTTTTTCAGCTCTTCTGTACGAATTTGTCTTTACTCTACATTTTATCTCACTTAAACACCGTTTGTTGTTTAATTTATCATTTGCTATTCATTACTCGTACACCAATGTACCCCCTCCCCCCCTCCCTTACCCCCTTTAAAGGCCCCACCATTCCCTATTATTGTTCTGAATAGCTGGTAGCTTTTAATTTAATCCATACAGCAACTAAGTAAAAATGTGCCAAGTTCTAATGAATTTGTTGATAAAAAGTTTTTCACATTTGACTATTGTAACTCAATTTATAGGTCAGGTATCATATCAGCCGAAAGATGTCCACTGCTGGACAAAGATCTCCACAACCGATCGGTCCTGCGTTGCCCGCTTCCAGCGGCTTCCCACGATCTTCACCAAATCGTCGGTCCACCTCGTGGGGGGCCTGCCCACGCTGCGTCTGAACAGATTTTATTTAAGTAGGTATGGTTATTTGAAGGTCACTTCACTTCTCTACACCTTTTATGATTTTCTTTTTGATTTGACGAATCACTAGTTTGAAGGTTTTCGCTCTGTTTGAATTCAAGTGGTCAATGAGGATAGAGCTGGGTAGGTGGAGTACATTCCACGGGTAGGGTCGATCTATCTCGAGGAGGAGGAGAAGCCAAGAATAGCCATCGAAGAATAGAATATATGGGTAGATTTAGATAATGTAGAGCAGAGGTGGTCATTAGACCGTGGTCACGACTATGCTTGTCCAGTTCAGCGGTTAAGTCTCAATGATCAAAAGGAATGCCTTATAGTTGGCAGGCACAGAAGCAGGAGCATCTTACAGATTTTTTGCATTATGTAGCCCTCGTCGCGACGCTTCTTTTGACATCCCAATCGGCTGACTACGTGTCTATATACTCCAAAAACCCTGTACACGAGGGCGATGCCGCACTTTCACTGAAAATCGGGCCAAATAACTTTTCAATGTTAAAAGCAATAATACGTTAATCATTGTACAGAACTTGTCCGTCCACTTACAATGTCGCACGGTCAGTGGGCGGTACACGGTGGTAGTCTGTGGCTTTTAATTTAATCTGCTCGGCGTACGTGCGAATCAATGGGTGATTTACTGGCCGCAGTCAGAATAATACCGCGGAATAATGCAGCTTCCATTTTATATAGCTCATTCATTACCTACCTCTGGACGTCCTGAGGCTAAATATGATGATCATTACCTACTATTGGAATTGAATCAGGAATAGTGTAATTAGGGAGTTAAGCAGTGTGAATGAAGACGTAGTGACAAAGATTGAAAAAGGTATGCTGAGATGGTTTGGACATGTGGAGAGGATGAATGACGAAAGAGATATACGAAGCGAATGTGGATGGTAGTGTTGATAGGGGACGACCACGGCGAACGTACCATGATCAAATCGGGGACGTCTTAAAGAAAGGCCAAGTCGAGAGTACCCTAAACCGACGAGCATGTATGAACAACCTTATGAGAGTGAAGGAAGCAGAAGAGGTGTGTCAGGATCGTAGCAAGTGGAAGTCTTATTTTTTTGTATGCTTCTTATTGTTGTACAATAAAGAATATTTTGTTTATTTATTTATTATTTTATTCACTTTAAAACTTCAAAATAAAGCTACGTGTGACACCCGGGCAGTGTACATTTATATTTATTTATTTTACTTTTCGCTAAAGTAAACAGTGTAATGCTGTTTCTATTTTTTATCAAATATTTTATATGACGTACATTTTAGAGTACATTTTCGAGAATCCCGTGGTTTTTGGTATTCACCACCAGTGAGGAGTATAAGGTGCTTTATATTCCGCACATGCTACAGGTGTGGGTTATCGCTACGTTGCATAGTGATGTCCCACGTCTCATATGTTACGGGACAAATCCAACTTACCTACTGAATATTCAATAATACTAATAACAAGATAAACTTCATGTGAGACGACTCCGACAAATCAGTCAATCAGTCAGAAGGCTATGCATATGTTGTTGTAATACGGTTCCCGTTGATATGCAAAATAAATATACCTACTGTAAAACAGATATTTTTAAAATTTATTTGTAGTTTTGTATTTATACCTTTTTGAAAATAATTATAGTTGGTATATAACTTAAGAATATCTGGAGGCAGATTGAAGCCTGTACAAGACTTCAAACTTCTACAGTCGGACTTATGAGAATAAATATTCGAATAGGGGAGAATACTTTCAAATTGCACACTCGAAGGTCTACTCGGAAGGTTTAAAATAACAATTATAAATATAATTAAAAAGAAAGCCTTTACAATAAGGATAATTTGCGAGGTATTACGTCAAAGACCACGATTAGATCATATCAAAACAACATTAGCAAAGAGGTTATTATAAAATTAGTGACTATCTGAATGATAAACACACTTGACGTTATAAAAATTTTATTAGTTACATTCTTTTTAGGTATTAAAAAAAAAGACAACAATGATCCTGTGGGTTTCTTGCGCCGTTTCCTTTCCCACAGATGATTTCCCTTTCCGAAGCGGTAGTAACTTCGACATACCGATTGACAGATAAATGCAATGAGCCCTTTTATTTCCAGTAGATTTAAATTGACATTCAACAAATGATATCATGTATCTTACGTTGAAATAAATGCTTGAAGTTTGAAGCCGTAGCGACGACGTCCCGTATTTTTGGACAAGTCCCGAATTGTCAACTTACCCGGGACTAGAGACAGCCCTCTGGGGGCTCGATTATAATAAATTTTGACGATTAGTGGGAGCTCGGCGTGAAATCAGTAGTTTATCGACGGCTCGGCACCGCTCTTAAGCCAGATTTATTTATAGTGGCTGGATAATTTTATGCTTTTCAGGTTGTATTTTACCTTAGCGACAGAGGATCCTGTCTTCGAAACTGTTCACTGCCGTAGTGGAAAACGCCTTCAAACTCCTGAAGGAATTCGACATCAACATCACTTGGGAGTACCCATATTGCCTTCTGTTTGCCGCCGACATTATAGTCATGGCTGAATCGATGGAACGGCATTATGCTCTAAGTTTATTCGCGATAGCCTTTTGCTTCCTGAACACTAACATTCGCTACTTTGTGGCGCTATCCATATCAAGGATTACTTGATCCCCTTCCTCATAAGTTAAAATAATAAATAAAGCCTTAGTGCTGATTTTAAATCAACATTCCCATTTGCGGAGGGAGCTGGGAGACTACTTTACTACGTGTACTTCACGTACTACCTTTAACTCTTCTATAATAAACTTGCTGTTCATGGCAGCCGTTTACACAAAGTCACTAAGTCATTTAAGGGGCAATGTATACGCTTTTATAATAAGGTTCCAGTGGACATTCAAAATTTACCTTTAAATAAATTCAAAACCATCATAAAACAGACATTATTTACCAAAGGCTATTATAAAATGTCTGACTATCTGGATGATAAGCAAGCATGGACATAGACCGCTCGGCGATATTCAGTCTAATTATATAATACCATATGATTGTATCCCAGACTTATTTTAAAAGAGCAACCTTTGAGTTTCTTGCTCTGGGGAATCAGCTTCAGCTTGAATGTCAAAAACTTCAATAATAAGATAAAAAATGTGACGTTTTCAAGTGATAATTTTTATCCTACGAAATAAATATTTTTTGATTTTGATTTTGACTTTAATTTTGATACGTAGGGCACCATCTACCTTCAGTAGACGCCGTGCAGTACCGCTGTTGATCCTGGCTTATAGGAGTTGCAGTGGGAGGAATGCGGAGGCAAGTAATTAAGCTCGAAGGGAGCGTCACTGAACATTGAAATACAAACGTGCGAAAAACTGTGGTTCGAAAGATCGTAGTTCCAATACTCTGTTGTCGACACATTACTTGTGCGATAAACCTTACAGCGACAGAATACTTCTTTGACGCGAAAGATTTGTCGCGAGCGAACGAAATGAGTCGGAGCACCCCGACACAGTTGGTTAGATTCAGAAGGTTAAAAGGCGGGAGCTCCCGCCCTTTAGGCTACAGGATGCGCCAAAGGAACGGACATACATATACACACTTACACACCCTCAGCCTCAATCACACCTGATGTTAAGTGAAAAGCCAAAGGTCCGTTCACTTATTAACACCAACTTATTGAAAGCGCTGACTATCTTATGTTTATCTGAAACATTGGAAACAGAACAATATTAAGTGGATCCATATCTCCAAGATGATGTATTTTCATAAGATTAGCACTGCATATTCCATGAACCTTCCAATACTATACTTTGTCAACTCCTTTGATATAACAACAAGCAACATATTATGCGCCTCGACGAATAAATTAGGCACAGAGTATAAAAATCATAAGAATCTATGATAGATTGTCGCTGGCATTGATTTTAAATGAGTTCATTGCGTTGTCGGAGAGGAAAAATATTTTTATTTATTTCACTGTTGATAGTTGTGGAGGGGATTATTTAGGCGTTAGCTTAGATTTTATATAGGTACATTAAGTGGTTGGAGAGGAAAAGAAACGCAATTCAGTAAGTGCCAATTTATTTGTTTAGCATTTAAACAATTTAATATTTTGAAGCCTACAAAATAAATGTTGGGTATTTTGAGAATTGATCATTTTAACATTTATATAACCACCTCAGGCACAATTATAGACGACAAAGTCAAAAACTTCGTAATCAGAAACTGATTTTTTTTAGTTTTGTTTACAAAATAAAGAATATTTATACAACACAATGCAAATACAGTTGTACAAAATAATTTACAATAAATTCTGATGATAACAATAAAATAGAAGTTATACTTACCAATTGTAACTTATTTATAGCGAAGTGATTCAATAAAACATAGAAAAAAATAACAACTAGACTAAATATTATTGCTTATCATTTAAATAGTTAGAAATTATATATAATATTAAGTAAGCATTACATTATGAAATTGGTATTGCAAGGAATTACCAAAAACAGACACAGTGTTTAGAATCGGAAGTGCGCATCTATGGCTTTCAGATGGCCATGACACTGCTATATTTACATGTCCTAAGGTAATGTTCACACGCCTCCGCCCGACGGTGCCGTCTGAACGTGCCCTAATCTAATACGTGATTTAAATTAGCCTTACGTTTTCTTCACACGGAGTGATTGGTGTAGATTTTCTATTTCACCTGCGGATTGAGTTGACCTGTTTCCTGAATAGCTCTTTTTCCCGACTAGGAAGGAAGAGTTATTGTAATACTTTCAGTTGATACATTCAGAGAGGTCGAGGCGGTGGTTCCTCGGCGCATTAAGAGGTCTTATTTTTTTTTTATTGATAATACAGAATCAATAGCATTATTATAAAAAATATTACACAAACCCTCTCATTCATAAAAATTTACAAACGCTTTATAAGCCTGTTTTGGTTAAAGTATGTTTTGTAATTTTCTTTCATTACAACATTTCCTTATAAACGACAGAGACAAAACGTACTTCAAACAGGCTTATAAAGCGTTGGTAATTTTTTATGAATAAGGCGGTAAATCTATAAGCTAGATTCTCATTTTTCATTACAATTCTTTTAAAAAAATAATTAGGTGGAAAGTCACTATTAAATAATAATCATTATACAATCTAGAAGTAAAAGTAAATAGTGAGACAAACTAAGTAATAATAAGTAATTTAGTCAAGGTCATTAGCCCAAATTCGACTATCTTACCACCAGGGAGCTCCAGTCCCTAATCCCGGCTCCATCATCAGATCAGCTCGATGGTACCATAATATTACCGTTGCCGCATGGTAGGTATAGGTCGTTTTTTACTTTCCGGATCATAACAAACTTATTGGAATCATCTCAAATTTCACAATATCACACTTATTGAATCATCTCAAGTTTCACAATATCACACTTATTGGAATCATCTCCAGTTTCACAATGTCATACTTATTGGAATTATGTCCAGTTTCACAATGTCATACTTATTGGAATCATCTCCAGTTTCACAAATTCATACTTATTGGAATCATCTCCAGTTTCATAATGTCACACTTATTGGAATCATCTCCAGTTTCATAATGCCACACGTATTGGAATCATCTCCAGTTTCACAATGTCACACTTATTGGAATCATCTCCAGTTTCACAATATCACACTTATTGGAATCATCTCCAGTTTCACAATGTCACACTTATTGGAATCATCTCCAGTTTCACAATGTCACACTTATTGGAATCATCTCCAGTTTCACAATGCCACACTTATTGGAATCATCTCCAGTTTCACAATATCACACTCATTGGAATCATCTCCAGTTTCACAATATCACACTCATTGGAATCATATCAAGTTTCCCAATATCGAGAATTCGCTGTGATTCCTTAGGAAAGTTGTTCGTAATCAAGAGTGGCGTCACCAAATAGGAATTACACGAATTCAAATTATAAAAGGTATATTGTATGATGCACTTAGCAATGTAGGTATGTTAATACAGCGATGCTTTCAACGGGAATTATCGCTTCGAAACGGTAATTTTGTTTACAAATACCGGCATTAATTGCAAAAGCAAGTAGTCAAATGGAATTGGGAGAGGCCGATAAATTGGGATCTATAAAAAAACATAATTACACCCGCAATGGCACTCGTCAACGTCAATTCAATATGGACCCGGCCAGCCGTCAATAAGAGGGTGTACACACGATCTGACTTGTCGGGTGAGAGGTGACGATTACTAGTCTGTGTAACTTCCTATCATCTTAAAGTTCCTGATTTTTTGTAGAAGGATAGAGTACCCATCATTAATAGAATAAAAATGTTGTCTAACAATTCTGTAGCTTGCTTTAGGTATGATTTTTTTTATATGATTGACTGGATTCGCGTTTGACCACAATCTCACCTGATGGAAAGTTACGATGTGGTCGAAGATGAAGCACGCGATCCCAATAAATGCCTATTCACTCTGCTCTTGAAGATCCCAAGGTTGTAGGTATAGTAAGTGATATTTAGTTATAAAACGTACAATATTAAATTAATGTTACCACTGTGAATTTCATTGCGTTGTAGAAGATGCTATGATCTCCTAAAACGCTTTCTTTTTAAAATAAATCAATGGCTACTTTATGATTTCTAAAAATAGTTTGTTCAGTCGTGATATTTTACTTCGGTGTTTGATTTTTTTGAAAATAGTTACAACAGTTCTAAGTATATTCTCCGACGCAATGAAATTCACAGTGGTAATTTTAATCTAATAGTCTATGTTTTATAACTAAATACCTATACTATATCTAAAGTAAGCTACCGATTGTTAGAAAACATTTTTATTCATCACTCACAGGTACTCTATCCATGTGCGAAAAATCACGGCCTTTAAAATTATAGCAAGTTAAAAGTGTATCTTCACTGGACTATATGCGCTGATGAATACAAGCAATTTTCCCAAAACAAACTACTTTTTAAATTAATTTCTTTAATATTTTCCTTTGTATGAACTATTTGACCTCTTCTTATTTTTGAGGATGGCAACCAGTCAACCTCACTGTCGAGGGACATTACTGCCAGTTTCTTCAGATTATAAGTCAGTCTCAGTCAAAACAAGTAATTCGTCGTATACTTGGCGTATACAGAGTCTAGTCACGGTCAAGTCATTCTTCAGTAAAGTGGCAGAATGCTTTACAAAAGATTTTGACGGCTTCTCGTGGGAACCCGAAAAAACTACACTTCCTTTCACCTGTACACCAACATTAACGTTTGCTGCACAATATTCTGCCATTATTAAGCTTCAAAAGTAAGAATGCACAAATTATAAGAATTATAAAGAAAAATGCAACTTCACTCGCCGAGATCCCGCCAAAAAGCCATACAATCGTTTAATGTGAGATTAATTAAGATGCCATTATAATTTAGAAACGCTGACGACATTACGTGCACACATGGAAATGGTGACAGATAGAGAGAAGATTATATATATATGTATAGACAGCCATACGATGCCAGGTCAAAGTTGTAAAATATGGTATGAGGCATAGGTACTTAATTACATAAATCAATCAATCAATCAAATACGCTTTATTGTTTAAATAAGGAAGGTACATTTAAATATCTTATAGAAACTATCTTATCTATATATATATATATCTTATAGAATAAATCCTATAGTAATTAATTTAAAAAAGTTGTGTGTAATAAAAAAGTACAAGCACCTACAAAAAGTACCTACAAAATGAATTTTTAGTTTTGAAACAGTTTGAAAGAGATCAATTCAACCCGATTAATCGAGCAGTATGTGAGCCTCCAGTTTCTCTCAATTCAATTTTCCGTTTGATTTTTCGTCAACAAACCCTCCCCCCGCACCTTTCCCTCGCCCGCTATGATGATAGCCCCTTTGTGTGACAGACATACCCACTGGCAGATGTAATTGGTAGACGCAGTGTTGTAAAATATAGATTCAATCTGGTGATACCTACGAGTATGTTGGTTCTCCAGTTGTTGAAAATGTTCGTAAGTAACAATTCTCCGTTCTTCATCATCAAAGTCCAAGTTATATCACAGGGATGTACACGTTGTTTCAATAAGGTTCCTGTTGATATACAAAATATTCCTTTCAATAAATTTCAAGTACTATAAAACAAAATAAATAAGTAAATATCTTTGCACATAGGTACACACAGCGCCATCTAGGTCCACAGTAAGCATCTAGGCTTGTGTTATGGATACCAGATGGTTCATAAACTACACAAATACATATTTTTGTTGTAAATAAATACATATAAAACATCCATAACTCGGAACATAAATGTCTGTATTCATCATACAAACATATGCCCCTAGCGGGATTCGAACCCGCGACCTTTTTGGTAAAGCAGTCAGTCAGACTGGACATACCCAGTTGGTTCGCATGCCAGGCTATTTCACAACTAATAATGAAATTTTATTGTGCCGTTTGTACCTATTCGTTTTTAACTTTCGATCCTAATCCCAAAGGGGGTGGTCAGTGACATCCCAAACATTAGCGTTTGGGTATTCCAAATAACATTCACGGTTCACCTTTCAAGATATACAGAAATGCACACTTGAGAGGGTGTGAGCCCATCGCCATTAAAAGATGCAAATGTAGACAGATATAGGTTACTAAGGGACTTTCCACTTAAAATATCTATAGATATATTTTATGTGGAAAGTCCCTTAGTCGCCTTTTACGACACACGAGAAGAGACAGATTGATTATATTCTTCTTATTTGTCGAAACACAGTACAGACTAGAAAATAATATGAAGGCTTTCATAAAAACTTGTTAATGTGGCATACACTATGTATAGGTACCTACATGATTCAGACATTTTCACGCTAATGCGGACAGTTAGCTTGGCGACAGATCGACAAAGAAATAGCCATCAACAGCTACCAGGACAACATGAGATCCTAAGTGATTGCCTATGGGCGCCGTCAGCAGTTCGCAGGTACGGTCAATAAGCTTGCAAATGGAACTGACATTCCCATAACCACCACACCAGACCTCCCCTGCTCCTCAAACCCAATGCAAATTCAACGGAACTCGGGGTGGAAGTAAAGTGCTCGAGGATCTAGTTACACTGGAAGCTATTTTCGGATCTTCGGTCGCCACGTGTCCGATATTTCCCTCGAATATTTTATTATTTCGAAAAGATTCGTATGTGTACGCACTTGGTTGGTAAAACGACGCGAGAAAATCATCACTTTTTTCATTTAAATCTCTCTCTCTAATGTAAAAAGAAGATACTAGAAAATAAAGATAAACTAAAAAGTTGAAAGAGTCTGTGACAACACTCACATATAAAAAAAACTGATGCTTTTTGGCCCGTATGTTTGTAAGTGATTGATGATTCATTTATGTTTTTATTTCTTGAAATTTATGCAAAAACGGCAGAATATTCTACGGCAAAGTGATGGTATACAAGGAAGGGAAGTGTAAATTAAAGTGCGTAACTTAGCTTTTGTGTTGCCACTACAAGCCCCAAAATATCCGTAAAGCATTCTGCCACTTTACTGGTGAATGACTGACTAGACTAAATGGTTTGCTTTAACTGAGACTGAATTGACTAAACTAACCAGATAAGAGAAATAAGAAATGGTTGTATGGGCTTAGCTCCCTTTGCCTTCACCGATCAAAGTTCTGCATTAAAAATACTTATAAGAACAAGCTTTTAATGCTCCACCATGATTATCACATATTATTGTAGTACAAAGATGAGTAACATAAAGTCTATTAAGAAGTTCCAGTGGTCATCTTCTGGCTCCACCTTCAAACCTTCAGCATCATGTGTAATGGATACTGCTCATGGCAACAAAACAAACTACCCCCAATTCTACTATCTTGACATTTGCCATCATGGAGCTCCAGTCCCTACATCCCGGCTCCATCAACAGATCAGCTCAGTGGTATCAATGCATTGTCATTGAACCTACATAAATTTGCCAAATTTTCAGCTCAATCAGTTATCAGCAAGAGGTTGAAAAAATGGTTTGCAAATTTTGAAACTGACAACTTACATACGAATATTGCAAACTAAATAAAAGCTTGTAATAACTATTTAAGTATTTAAAAACCAAAAAACCCGACACCATATTTTGTATTTTGCGGACGCCATGTTGGATTTTTTTACCGTAAAATGCATCTTATGACACTCCGGGTACCAGGACGAATCTAACGACACCATGCATTTCGAAATCGGTCAAGCCGTTTAGGCTACTGGAACGAACATACATACATACATACACCTACGTACATACATACACTTGAAAAACATTACCCTCCTTCCTTGGGCAGTTGAGTAAAAAATGATGTCCATCTAAAGTGAGCTGAATCCCAAACCGCGTATTTTTTTTATGCACAACGAGTTCGTACTTGACCTCAATCACACCTGATGTTAAGTGAAGGTGGAAACGTACTGGCCCGGAAACCCCAACACATTTGGGGGACTGGCTATCTTATCTCTGTACCGGTACATAACATTGCTGTTTGGCGGCAGATTTATATAATAGCCAGGCGGACATTTTAAAATGCCCTACCACCAACCAAACCGAGTACTTAAATATGTACCCCGCTGGGGATCGAACCCGCGTTCTCCTAATCGTAAACCCAATGTTGTTTACATTGAGCCACGGAGGCGGTTTGCAGCAGCCGCTTTTCCCCGCCCCAGTGCGTGCGCCCGCGTAAATCACCGACGCTGTTTGTCGCGCGGCAGATTTATGCGCGCGCGTTATTGAAACGCGACGCGTCGCGTCTCGCCCATCGACGTCACATCTGACACTCCATATTTTACCCCTACTTTATTACAGCAAAAACCTGGGGGTTTTCTTGTCGCTTGACGATATCACAGGGCTTTCTTCTGTTAGTTTGTGTATTAATTTCCGTCGGTCGACCGCACGTTGTGTTATATTAAAGAATGTACTTAGACTGCCCGCCCACGAGACTCTGAGTAGGACCGATAACTGGGTCGATTTTTTCGTTAATTTTAGGTCTTTACCTATGAAATCGTAGATTCTTTTCTTCGTTAATCATATGTACCAACTCCTACGATTCTATAGCTATTTCCAAATTTGATTTTTATTTGGAAAATAGAATATATTTTGAAGGTTTCACATGAAATATTTTTTAATGTCTGAGCTAAATCACATAATAAAAAAAAAATTGGACAGAAAACAGTCGCAATGAAATTCTTCATACAAAACGCCAATTTCATAGGTAAAGACCTAATACTATTATCACCGATATTGTGACCGGCTTTTTTTCTCCTACAAAAAATCGGTCACCGATTGTCGGTCGTGGTCAGGCACCCCCACGTATAAAGTTTCATTAGAATCGGTTCATTAATTTCGGAAAATGTAATGCCATGTGTGACTGATAAACCACCTTAATTCAAGAAGGGTATATTCACAGCGTTCTGTAGCCCTGTAGCTGGGATGGCAAAATTACTGGAATCGTTTTCAAAAGACCGGAAGAGTTACCAGAAGGCATGGAGCAACAACAACAAGACGGATACATAACTTTAAACTTAACTTTAAAAATTACCCGTGATTTTTCGTCGGTGTTTAAAAACAGTGCACAACACTACAACTCCACTCCAAGAACCAGGTCTTATGTTTCGTGATTTCCTTCTCGCTTGTATCTTTCCTATAATGTTTCTTCTTCAATCACCATATCTCTGCTCTAATACACTATGCCCATAGCTGGGGGGCCTGGTGACCTGTAATTCTGGTTCTTCCTTTTCAGGCACCAGTCTTCCCACAAATGAGTTCTATGTATTACCTAGTCCTAAAATCACTTTGTAAAGCGTCATTTCTGGTGAGAAAATAAACTATTTTTATTATTATAACATTAGGCTTAAGAGGGTTTATTCCATACGCCATTTTTTCGAAATGAATAGATAAAAAGTTATTAGAAAACAGTTTTCAAAATATGGAATTTAAAGAAACATATTGCATTTTTTTTGTTACTATGGAAACCTTAAAATCGTTCTACTCTTTTATTCTTCAAAATATTCCCTATTAACTTTTAAAGTTGTGTACTTGCTTTATGCTTATAAAGTTTCAATAGAATCGGTTCATTCATTACGAAAAAATTGGACTTGAAAGTTTGTATGAAATACCGTGTGCGATAAACACTCTTAATAATAAAACGATCACAAGTGATGGCTGTTATTGTTGTTCTGTACGATATTAGAATGGGAGAACTCAAACCAATGTTTAAATATCCTATATATGTATATATATATCATCATTGGACATTATACAGACAGCACCATCTAGTTCCACACTAAGCAACTAGGCTTGTGTTTTGGAAACCAAATGGTTGATACACTACACAAAGACATTTTTTTTTGTAAATAAATACATCCATAACTCGGGAACACATGTCCGTATTCATCATACAAGCATGCCCCTAGCGGGATTCGAACCCACGCCCTTTTGGTATAGCAGCAGAATTTTTAACCACTACACCAAACAGATCGTCGTTTATGGAACTACTAAAATGGATTCCACTCGTTCGAAACAGAATAATCCGCAGAGCTAGCGATTTTAGATCGGACCACTACGGGGGAGGGGACGAGGGGCGGATGCATAGTAGCAAATAGCAGCTTTCTTTATCTTTGCAAATAAACGTAAATTACGCACAACAAAAGGACAAAGCTGAGGTTAAAAGCAGTAATACAACTACATAAATAATTGAACTTTTATTATATTAATTTAAAATGACACAAAATACTAACTTTTATAATATTATGTGCTAGAGTAATTAATTTGTTTCCTCTTATTATTGTATACCAGTAATGGTTAAGTGTGATTGAACATTAAATAGAAACACGACCTGTATCCACCACATTCAAAACAATAAAGATTTCTATTATATTCTATTCTGTTTTAAAACCGCCAATGGCAAATCTACAGTAGTACACCAAATATCTCCGGAGTTCATAATTAGATTACAAACAAAACATTATTATTATTTTTAAGTATTATTTAAATTACCTTTTAAGCTTCTCGAGTGCAGGTCAGGCCGATTTTTTTATTAATTCGGTATTTAAAAAAAAATCTTAATTTATTCAATGAAGGCACTACTGGACGGTATAAACCCTCTTAAGGTGTCGTTCTCTTTCTCCGTATTATTATTATGATAATTATTGAAATCTTTATTTAATTAATAAATACTCAGTACAGAAAGTACTCAGATAAGGAATCGTACTGTGGGGCAATTTTAATGATGGGTTTATTACACAAAAGATATCTACTTACATACGTTCAGCTTTTTAAAGTACTGCCAGCTGTATCTTGTAAAAAAATTGCGTTCGATTGCTAAAAATTAGCAGTTTAGCTCACGTGCGTATGATTTTAATTATGTATAAATAAATAATAAATAAATAATAAATATTTCGGACACTTACACCAATCATCTAGTCCCAAACTAAGCAAAGCTTGTGCTATGGATACTAGATAACGGATAAACATACATAAATATTTATATAAACATCCATGACTCGGGAATAAATGTTTGTATTCATCACACAAACATTTACCCGTCGCGGGATTCGAACCCGCAACCGTTGGTTTCGCTGACAGGGTCACTATCCACTACACCAATCGGTCGTCACCAAATAATAATAATAATAATAATAATAAATAAATATTTCGGACACTTACACCAATCATCTAGTCCCAAGCTAAGCAAAGCTTGTGCTATGGATACTAGATAACGGATAAACATACATAAATATTTATATAAACATCCATGACTCAGGAATTAATGTTCATATTCATCACACAAACATTTACCCGTCGCGGGATTCGAACCTGCAAAATGTATAATTATGTATAATTAATTATGTATAAATGTATGGTTTTAGTTTTTGTTTATTAAATAAGTAATTGATTATGTAGGTATTTCATATCTGCATCCGTATTTTATAAAGTTATACTCCTACACCCAAAGGTTGCCTGGAAGAGATCGCTTTTAGTGATAAGGCCGCCTAATTGTACTCTTATCAGTATTGTGTTTTGTAAAATGTATGTTCTCCTTTTGTACAATAAAGTGTATTTGTATTGTATTGTATTGTATTGTGCGTACGGTCGCTAAATTTGGTACCCCATAAGCACCCTCGAAGTAAATTATCGTAACTCGATACGTCCATTCATTAGACGTTTTTCCCCTTATAGCTCTGCTTTCCGCCCTCAATTTGGTACGACACGACGTAATTGAGGGAAAGATTAAAGTTCTTTGACATAAAATATGTATGTACTATTATGGACCACCTACTTTGATCGAACTCAAGCGGGCTGAACGTCCAAAAAATTATTAACAAAGAAATATTAATCGAACGCAAAAATGTTTGTGTTACGACGGCTGCCTGTGACGGATTTGCTGGAAGTTGATATCTCTTTTAATAGGACCTTTTATCTTACTAATATTACTTTTACTTTGCACTATCCTACTACCAATTAAAAAGCTTCTTTAACTGAGATTGTCTGGAAGAAATCGCTATCAGCGATAAGACCGTATTTGTACACTTTCTTAAATGTTCTTTGTATTTTATTTTGTGTGCAATAAAGGATGTAATAATAATAATAATAATAATCATATTATAAATGAGAAAGTTTGGATGTTTGTTTGTTTATTTATTTGTTTCTTGTTGCTCAATCACGGCGAAACGGATGAACGGATTTGGATGAAATTTGGTATATAGGTAGAATATAACTTGGATTAAGACAGGATATTTTTTATACCTATAAAGTGAGTGTAGTTCCCGCGCGATAAACAATTTTCCACGATAATGTTATTCCAAGCAGGCGAAGCCGCGGGAGGAAAGCTAGTATGTCATATTTTTATAACTGAATGCCGGGTGATTTCGTCACTTAAAACGAATAGAACCAACTCGTCTCTTCCGATGGGTGCCAACCAAAACACATCTCTAGGGCGCACGCTCTATCACGTGTTCATTTTATATATTTCGTAAGGTGAACGGTGGATGTTAGTATAGCTGTATTTTTTGTATGCAAGTGATGATGATATAGAATGAATGATATTTTTACAAAATTTTGTATGAAATTTTGTAATTAGAAATTGAATAGTTGAGTTACTGTTTATATATTTACATGCTATAATATAATGGAACACCATGTTCGATGCATAAAGTAGAGTACAATCGCGCTCGAGAGTGAATGGCTGCGTAATCCGGACAGCGATAAAGCCGGACATAGGGCCGGCTGATCCGGGTGGAGTCCGGAACAAAAGCTTCGTGTGTTATAGAATGTGCAAATCAGCTTATATATAAGTATTTCTATGGTATATTGTTGTCCAAAGTACTAATGTAAATGGCTCTACAATGATATTTTAAATTAATCTTGAACATTGTTTTAAAGAATCGTCATAAGAAAAAATAGGCAGTATTAGATAAATAGATAGATAAAGCCTTTATTTGTTTCCACATAGTCACACACATACATTTAGCTTATACATATTGATACACAGATAGGGTAACACATCTACAACAATAACTTAATATTGTAACACTAAGGCATGTGTGTGCTGCAGCAGGACAAATGGGTCATAGCTCAGTGTATTAGATTACTCATTGAGTAAAACACTGATTTTCAGCTATCCTCTAAGGAGCAGAGCAACTTGGAACCTAAACCAGAGGAAACAGTAAGTATTAAGAAAATAGCAATTTTCACAATCTTGAAATAGTGATTGATGAGTGATAGTAGGTGCGAGTGAATATAAAGAGACGTAGTGGTTCTATTATGAATAAATTGATTCCACAGAGAACGAGAATTGCTTTAATGGATCATCATAATAGATACCTTTACGGTCTCAATATAGGGTAACAGCTTCCTCTCACTAAGAGATGGTATTGCCAACTCAGGGCGGGATTGGCAATTCAGACTACCAACATTGTTCTGATGTGGATAACGATGTTGACCATGCTATTGCCTAAGTGTGTGTTGTACTGTCAGTAGTTTATACATATAGTATTGCTGTTTATTTTCCTAAAGACTAGGGGCCAGTTTTACAGGCCGCTGTAAGCCACAGATTCGGTTTAACGACTGCCCCTACTTCTTGACAACAACCAGGACTGTTTAAGTTACCCTTCGGCATGACTCGTATGATAATGGCTCTTGTTGTCACGAGGCTTACATAGGTATAATAGAGACTTGATGAGCTGAAGTGGCAATGATCTGGTCACATCTGTCGCAGAAACAATTCGAAAAACGACTTCAGGAGTAGAGACCCTCATCTGCTAAATGGCGGCTAGCAGTAACTGGAAACGGAGAACCGAAGAAGAAGATGAGAGGACTCTGCTTGGCAGTGGAATTCATCATCACCATTACACGTGCCCACTCTTGGCGCACAGCCTCCTCTCGCTGGGAGAAGGTATGGGCTTAAATCCACCACGCGGCCCAATTGGTGGATTTGTATCAGATAAATGGACACCTGATAGTTAGTGTTTTTAAGTCGCCCCTGTAGACCATCGATTTGGCTTAACGACTGCCTTCAATTGAAAACAACCGAGACCTACTATTTAACATGCCCTCCGAAGTAACTAAACACTAGTATCAAAATGGTAGTAGCGGTCACTAATCTAAGCAGCATCCCTTTTAGCAGTGGAATAGGCTAATGATGTTGATGAACTAATTTTTAAGGCCTTCTTAACTAGTACATAGATAGCACTAATAAGAAACTGACACTGCCTTTTATATGATGTAAGAATACCAGTATGACATATGTATATAAATACTACACAAATTACGTCTCATGTGTCTCTATTTGTATGTCTATTTATTCAATCAAAAAAAAACCATTGCATATCCAACTTATCAATGTATATTTGAGCTAAAATAATTAAAAGAGTAATTCAAAACCTTATTAACAAACACAACTGCAAGCGTATTCTACTGTTTTTTAACCATAAAAGACGAATCTCATTATTTTTCAGACTCACTTTACTTATCAGAACACAAAAACACTACCCCTTTTCCTCAGAACCATTGGACGCAGCGCAAAAAGCGCTGAAGTGTCATCTCGGCCGAAACGGAACAATACCGCTATTGTCCCACAGGGGCCTTTTCGACCGCGCGGCTCTTGGACGAAATTAACGTTTTTCTACACGACTGTATTGTTTATAACTTGAGACGCGAGTGAAAAACGGACTGCGGTGTGTGGGAACGGGAAATATCATACCTTTTTGTTACGATATTATATTACAAAAATCGGAATAAAATTTTACAAATATTTATTTACAGCCATGACTTCTTACATTTACAGTACTGTAATAAGGACTCTCTGCTCCCAACTCTTAAATGTAGGTAATGGGTTAGACCAATTTGTTTAGTTTGGGTATAGACGACCTTTTTGGTGTAGTGGTTAGAAACTCGGACTGCTATACCAAAAGGTCGCGGGTTCGAATCCCGCTAGGGGCATGTTTGTATGATGAATACAGACATGTGTTCCCGAGTTATGGATGTTTTTCATTTACGTATTTATTTACAAAAGAATGTATTTGTGTAGTTTATCAACCATCTGATGTTCATAATACAACCTATTTATTGTAGTATTATTTATGTATATACTTAAATATGATTTGTGTTTGTATTGCATATCCACTTGCGATCTCGTACCGCTCACTAGTTCCAAACTGGTCCCAACAACACAACGAGTGATATTTTAGGACTTTCTTCCTTTTTTATGCTAATTATGTTATCGTTGTAGAATGTACTTAAACTAACATTTCATGGAACGTGCTATGTAAACAATGATGAATTTACTAGTGATGGGCGAGACTCTTCCTTAATCCTTTACTTATGTCAAACTATATCGAATAATAAAATACCGAAATTAAAAAATCGGTCAAGCAATTTAGAAAACAGTATGCGCCATACATACATTATGTATGTATGTATGACGCATCCTGTAGTCTAAACGGCTTGACCGTACATATGTATGTATATTAGTATACATACATATGTACGTACAAACGTACATACGTACATACGTATTTATGTACATAGATATCTAAATCTGCCGCCAAGCAGCTATGATAATAGCATTATTGTGTTCCGGTTGTCAGAGATAAAATAGCCAGTCCCCCAAATGTGTTGGGGTGTCCGGGTCAGTACGCTTCTACCTTCGACCTTATCTTCACTTAACATCAGGTGTGATTGAGGTCAAGTACCAACCCGTTATGCATAAAAAAAATACACTCGAAAAACATTACCCTTTCTTCAGAGCGACTTCAACTCAAATAGATGATGCTAAGTTTCTTACCTATGTGTTTATAATAGCCCCTCTATCTCTTTTTCTGTGAAATTTTTCATAAATATAAAGATGTTATCGATCGATTGTTTTGAAAATAGTTACAGGAGTTCTAAGTCCCTATAATTTCCGATGCAATGAAATTAACACTGGTAATTTTAATGTCGTAGTCTTTTTTATTACTAATTGTATTACATATCTAAGGCAAGCTACCGATTTATTAGAAAACTATTTTATTCTATCAAGGACAGGTACTTTATCCATGTGCAAGAAATGCATATGGTCCTTTAGAAAAACTTCACACCTGGCCATGTAACGTGTGCATTTTTACATAAATAGTTTGTTGGACGGGTGTTTCTCCTGACAGTACGAGTATGATTCGGATATGATTTAAATTTGTTAAATTAGTAATAATAATTTCAGAACAATTAAATTCACTCACACATTGACACATAAGTATTGAAAATTTACCAAATACCTACCTATATGATACCTTCTCGTGTCTAGTTTTTTATGGTTTATCACTTGCAGTTGTTTTTGAGTTGATTTTAGATATAGATATTTGTTTTTGTTTACTTTTAGTTAATCCTTTTGACCGCGTTCAACGTCGCGCAGTCCGAATTGTCGGTCAAGAGAGTCTCACTGACCGACTGGATCCCCTGGCGTTGCGAAGAGACGTCGCGTCCCTCTGCATTCTTTATCGCATATTTCATGGGGAGTGTTCTGAAGAACTGTTCGAGCTAATACCCGCTGCTCAATTTAACCGATACACTTCTCGCCGCAAATTAAATTTCCATCCACATCACCTGGATGAGTGGAAGTCTACCACTGTACGTTTCTCAAGAAACTTCTTACCACGTACGACCACCCTGTGGAACGGACTTCCTGCAGCGGTATTCCCGAACGAGTATGACATTGGAACCTTCAAGAAACGAGCCTACACCTTCCTCAAAGGCCGGCAACGCATCTGTGACCCTTTTGGTGTTGCGGGTGTCCATGGGCGGCGGTGAGTGCTTTCCATCAGGTGACCCGCATGCTCGTTTGCCGCCCTCTCATATAAAAAAAAATATTTAAATTTATTCATAGAGTAATAGTAATTAATTCCTTGATGGCAGCAACTACTTTACTTGGGGAGGAAATCAGCAAATCTGTTGAGTCCCTACCTTTTCATCACAGTTTGACCTAATTTATTATCAATTAATGACCTGTTAAATTAACTTTGTCGTGAATTGTCGTATTTACCTTTTATTTATTTATTTATTATAAGAAATCACGACCATTAAGATTATAGTAAGTTAAAACGGCATCCTTACTGGATTAAGCCACTACATGGCCGTCAGACAAGGATAGCTTATCTTACTGTTCTCTCCACTATTAATTTCTTGATAAAGAAATATGAAAATGAGCGTGGAATTTTGTATGTTTGAGGCAATAAAACAATTTTTATTCTTTATTCTCTGTGTTCTTTCTTTCTTTATTCTATCAGGAAACAGGTCACAGTTATATTTACACGGTGTTTATCCGCGACATCTTTATTCGTGGCATTTATTCGCGAGCTCCAAGTGATAATCGTGGCGCTAAAGAAACAACGCCACGAGAGTTATAGCGTGTTGTAATAAAGGTAAATAACGTGGTAGTCGCCTCCAAGGGTCGTATAAGGCTATAAAACGGCGAGGTGTTCGCGGGGTTCGATTCTCAACGGTGTAAATTTTTAGTATATGGTCCTTATATCCCTCCCAAAATCTCTCTATGGGATAAGTGCGCCGTTGTACTCACATTCTTTTTTTATGGTGATGAAAGATGGGTGTTATATGTGTGACCACTATGTTTGTGTCTGTCTGTGGCACCGTGGCTCTTAAACGGGTGATTCGATTTTTATTGTAAGCAGGTTTTCTAGCGGTGGTTCTTAGACATGTTTTATCAAAACCGGTTCAGCCGTTTTGCTTTAGTAGCTTGTTTTCTCGGGGGTTTTCTAAATTTTCAATTTGCAGTTATTGTACAATAAAGCGTTTACAAATAAACTATGGTTTATTTATCTGGAAGGTATACAGGGCGTCCCAAAGTTATGGGACATGAAGGGGAAGTACCTTAAATATTGTAGATAGTGAATTTTGCTCAAAGAAGACTTTATGTTATTTTTAAAAGTTAGTAATTCTGCATTCATAGATTTTCTAAAAATTACTTGCTTCGGCTGGGAATCGAATCGACTTAAATGTGAAAAAAAAAACACCCTACTTTTATGATGCCAATCGAAAGAATAGCTAAAAAATAATAACTCTGCCTAAGTAACATAGTATTTTAAAAGAAAGGAACAACATAAAATGATTGAGTCAAATTTCAAGAAAGTTATTTATTGCCGACGACGTTCGAAAAGTAGCGATATTATCATTCCAAAGATAGCATTGATTATTCGTAAATAAGTACCCACTTCATAAAATAGGTACTAACATAGTTTTCCTTATTATAAGTGCACGTGTAGATGAAATGATAAAACTTGTATTTCAATACGTCCTCTGTAAGCTAGACAGAAGGCAAATTAAAAACAAAAATAAATAATTTATAATTTGAAAATGGAACAGTTTATGACAGCGTTTGTTTGAATGCATACTTTTTAAGATATTTTAAAAAGAAGTGATATTTTTAAATGTTGTTCTTAAATTTGAAAATGGAACAGTATGTGCGAGCGTTTGTTTTTCGGATATTGATCTGTTTAGTCTCAATTCACTTACACAAGTGTTATTGTGTTAATTTATTGCGAACATGGCATATCAAGTAAGTTTTGATCTAATGGAAGCATATTTTTTGAACGATGAAGATATCTCTAGAAGTTTGCGGTGGTATGGCGTAAAATATCCTGATAGACAAATACCGTCTCGTAAAGTTTTGAAAAGGCTTGTGAACAATTTGAAAACTCTGGGACGTTTCGATAAACGCCCAAGAGAACCACAGCAAGAAAACCATACGATCAACGACGAAGAACTTGGTATTTTAATTTACTTTTCGGCTTTTCCGAAAGCATCGGTGAGAGAAGGAGAACATGAAATTGGAGTTTCAAAAAGTAAAATACACCGTGTATTAAAAAAACACGGTTTTAAGAGTTATGTTGAAGGACGATTGGTTCAAAAATTACTTCCGGGCGATACAGAAAGGAGAAAAAATTTCTGTCTTGATATCCAGGCACGATTGCTCGAAGATCCAAATTTTTTGGATAATATTATTTGGACAGACGAATCTAACTTTAGCAATAACGGTATGTATAACCGCAACAATAATCGTATTTGGTCTAAAGAAAATCCCCTACGAGTGACTGAAACTAATAACCAAGTGCGTTTTTCACTCAACTGTTGGTGCGGACTTTTAAAAAACCGGGTTTTCTTAATCCATTTTTACCAAGGAACCTTGAACACAGAAAAGTATTTAGGAATACTTCAAATTTTAAGGGATAAGATAAGAAACCATTCCGCGGCGGAGCAAGAAAACTTAATTTTCCAACAAGATGGAGCTCCGGCTCATAATAGTCGGAGAGCAGCAGATTTTCTAAATGAATGTTTTCCTACATGGATTGGTACAAATGGACCGATTAGATGGCCGGCCAGATCCCCGGACCTCACACCATTAGATTTCTTCTTTTGGGGATACGTGAAAGATATGCTATACAAAAAGCGATACGAGAACGTAGGCGAGTTGCAAACAGAATTGTGCCATATCACATCGAGTGTTCACCATAAAATGATTAGAAAATCAACAGGCAGCGGGCTCATTAAAAGATTGGCGATTTGCGTAAGACAAGAGGGATCACATTTTGAGCATTTAATTAATTAATTTACAAAAAAATACCTACTTAATTGACTACGGCAGTTTCATGTATGTTTTTTATTTGATTAAAATGATTAATTTCACGTTGTTCCTTTCTTTTAAAATACTATGTTACTTAGGCAGAGTTATTATTTTTTAGCTATTCTTTCGATTGGCATCATAAAAGTAGGGTGTTTTTTTTTTCACATTTGAGTCGGTTCGATTCCCAGCCGAAGCAAATAATTTTTAGAAAATCTATGAATGCAGAATTACTAACTTTTAAAAATAACATAAAGTCTTCTTTGAGCAAAATTCACTATCTACGATATTTAAGGTACTTCCCCTTCATGTCCCATAACTTTGGGACGCCCTGTATATAATCACCAACGTCACGACTTTTATCCCAAATGGGGTGGTCAGAGATGTCTCAAAAATTGAGTGTCTCAAGCATTAAGATTTTAGGCCCGTATTAATAAATCAATCTCAATACAAGTCTTGAGGCTGTATCAACCGAGATGCGTCTTAAGCAGTTGACGCCATCTCAAGCTCCGTGCTAATTTATAAAGCAATCTTGATGTCTACTCAGCTGAGATCACTTCTTAAGTTTTGAGTTCCGTTTATTAATACACGCACCTCTCAAGTGAGTACTGCTTGAGTATGCACGTGTTTATCAGGTCTCAAGTTAGGTTTATTAATCAACACGTTTACTTGAGACCGGTCACAAGACTGTTCTCAATCTTGAGAATGGTTTATTAATACGGGCCTTAATGCATGAAACAATGTCCCGGATTCACCTTACCCAATATACAGATTACACACGTGACAGGGGATGAGCTCATCGCCGTTAAAACGTGCAAATTTATAGATTTTTTTGGTGTAAAGTCCCTTAGTCGCCTTTTAAACCCACGGGAATAGACGGGTTAGTTCTATTTTATCTACGTGCCGGAACATACCACTGATCACAAAATAATATGAAGCTTTTCATAAAATCTTGCTAATATGGCACATATGTACTAAACATCTCTTCGTGATTCAGACATTTTCACGTTTTTGCAACTGAAAATAAAATGTGCAAGGAATTTACAAAACATTTTTGTAGGATATTTTTTTAAACTGCTATCGTATACGCTGTGTAAAAAACTGGGAGAATTGTTCGAAACTTGCGTCTGGCACAGTCTACGAAACAGACAGTAACACCACGAGCCGTTTTGTTGAAATCTAAAACCGTCTTCCTAAAACTTCCATCTAATTCGGTAGAATTTGGTTGGTGGTAGGACATTTTAAATGTCCGCCTGGCTAGCTACCATCATCTTATCTAAATCTGCCGCGAAACAGCAATATTAAAAGCATTGTTGTGTTCCAGCTGTCAGAGATAAGATAGCCAGTTCCCCAAATATTTGGGTTTTCGGGTCAGTACGCTTCCACCTTCGGCCTCATCTTCACTTAACATCAGGTGTGATTGAGGTCAAGTGCTAACTCCTTGTGCATAAAAAAAAAATTCAGACAATTATTTTACAACATAATTTTAATAATTTAATAAATTAGTGTACTATATAGGGTGAATTTTAATTCGTGTAATTCCTGTTCACTGGTGATTCCACTCGTGATTTCGAACAACTTTCCCATAGGAACCATAACCGAATCGATCAAAAATATTCGATTACTCATACAAAGTAAACCATTGTGATACCACCATTAGTATGGTACTCGTAGTCCAACAATTTTCAGCTGAATGGCGCCTATGGTTCCTAGTGAAAATTCGTAATCAATACTGGAGTCACCAGCTGAAAATTGTTGGGTTTCCAAAAGGTGGTTTCAGAATGGTTTACCTTGTATGGGAATTCGAAATGTTTTTGATAGAATTCGTCTATGATTCCTTGGAGAAAGTTGTTCGTAATCAAGAGTGAAATGAAATGAAATGAAATAATTTATTTGCTTGATTTTGGGTACAAAATAGGATGACACATAACAGAAGTCCCATTCAAAATCTACTTAAAATCTAGCATGCAAATATTTAATAAACTAGGATAGCATTAGATAGGTTATTACTTAAATATAATATAATAATGTATGTTGTCACAATATAAAACTAATTAATTGTCAATTATGTGTTGATGTCAGAAAAGCGATATTGTCCGTTATATAAGTATTTTAAAATAGTGGTAGGTATTCCTTAATTGAATAATAACATTTGTTGATAAGCCATTCATGTAACTTAATTTTAAATTGTCGTCCAGTCAATAATTTTAATTCATTTGGGAGGGCGTTGTATACCTTCGCAGCCATATAATTAACGTTTTTTTGCGTGACTGACAACATATATTTAGGTATAATTACTTTATCGGGCCCTCTAGGTCGTAACTTTTTTTTTTTTTTTTTTTATGCACGACGGGTTCGTACTTGACCTCAATCACACCTGATGAATGTCAAAAACTGTTTAATATTGGGCCTAATTTGTATGGGATAGTGTTCTGGTTGTTCCCTTACAAACAAACAGTGGCGTCACCAGTTAAAGGGAATTACAGTATTCAAATTCACCCTGTATATTTCTTTTTAATAAATTATCTACACATACATACATACATAAAGTCACGCCTGTTTCCCGTAGCGGTAGGCAGAGACCACAGACTTCCACTTGCTACGATCCTGACACACCTTTTCTGCTTCCTTCACTCTCATAAGGTTGTTCATACATGCTCGTCGGTTTAGGGTACTCTTGACCTGGCCTTTCTTTAAAACGTCCCCGATTTGATCGTGGTACGTTCGCCGTGGTCTTCCCCTACCAGCACTACCATCCTCATTCCCTTCGTATATCTCTTTCGTAAGTCTTCCATCATTCATCCTCTCCACATGTCCAAACCATCTCAGCATACCTTTTTCAATCTTTGTCACTACGTCTTCATTCACACTGCTTAACTCCCTAATGACACTATTCCTGATTCTATCTTTCAAAGTCACCCCATTCATTCTCAATGATCTCATTTCCACTGTATTTATTCTACTTTCATTCTTCTTATGCCATACCCAGCATTCACTCCCGTAAGTCAGTAATTATCTACAATCCTGTGGTTATAGCTGAGCTTGCGTAACAAGCCCGCTATGCAAAATATATATAATTGTAACCTATGTCAAGGGAAGGCGGAAAACCAGTGCTCAGTGATTTATGTCACTCAGTGTTTACTGACACTGTCCCCCGCACACACACTTTTTTTCACCTTTTTTTTTATTTTTTATGATTGACTGGATTCGCGTTTCACCACCTCTGTTTTCGTTTATTGCATATTGTTATGATTTTCTTTTTCTATCTTGTGTTTCTATGACGACCTGTTTGGTGTAGTGGTTAGAAACTCTGCTACTATACCAAATGGTCGCGGGTTCGAATCCCGCTAGGTGTGTTTTGTATGATGAAAACAGACATTATTTGTATGATGTATGATTAACACACATAGTTTGTATGATTATTTGTATGATGAACACAGATTAAAAGAGACTGACAAACCACAGAACCATATTTATATAATTTTAGGTGCTCATAATCTTTTATATTAATGTATGTCTAAGTGAAATAAACAGATTTCAATTTTATGATATACAAAACTTTAATTTATTTATCACACAATCTGAAAATCTAAAATTAAATACCAGTAATCCTTAGCAAGCATGGAAATACTATTATTATAATGCCACCAGTGGTCATCCATCAAAGGCAAGACTGTACCAGACGACGCTTAACTTCGCTGGTTGAAAACTAATAACAAATGTAACTAGATAATCTATAGCTAATTTTATATATTTCTTCTTTAATACTATGGCAAACTTTTCTTTTTATGCATGACGGGTTCATACTTGACCTCAACCACACCTGATGTTAAGTGAAGATGAGGTCGACCCGGAAACCCCAATACATTTTGGAGACTGGCTATCTTATCTCTGACAACCGGAACACAACAATGCCATTAACATTGCCGCTTGGCGGCAGATTTAGATGAGATGGTGGTAGCTAGCCGGATATTTAAAATGCCCTACCACCAACCAAACCGAGTACTTAAACATGTACCCCGCTGGGGATCGAACCCGCGACCTCGAAAAATCGGAGGAGGTTATATAATTACATACATACATAAAGTCACGCCTGTTTCCCGTAGCGGTATTCATAGACCACAGACTACCACTTGCTACGATCCAGACCCACCTCTTCTTCATACATGCTCGTTGGTTTAGGGTACTCTTGACTTGGCCTTTATAGCTAATTACTGTTGGTTAATTACTAACTTGAGTTACTGATACTCTATTGACATACTGTGGCTTATACACCTTTGTACAGCCCTAAACGGTGAACAGTGCACCGCTTTGTACAATCAGACCACTGCTGCTGTGTTTTTTTTTTTACTGTTTTATAGTTCGTTTGAAAGAAAATTGGAATTATTCAGGCTTGTAGATAGAACGGAGAAAATGTAATGAATGTAAATAGGATGCTTGTTCATTAGTTAGGTATACACGTTAGCTGGAACCAGACATGTTTGGTGCCTCTAGGGCATCAGGAATATATTTTGTAAAGGTAAATGTCTAGGTATTCGTACATTATGTTTATTTAGACTAGAGTCAGGTAGTTAATTATTGTAAATTATTTTATGCAATAAAGAGTGATTGCTTTGCATTACATTTCCGTCTTGGTCGCTACGCATTACATATATCATAGTTACAAATAAATATAGGTAAGTAACTAACATACACACTAAGGTACATCCTCGTCAGGATGGGCAATGTTGAGGAAACGGGGGCAGACATCTAATTAGTTGTTAATTTACATAATCTATTTATTTATTTAACACTTTATTGATAGATAGATAGATCGATAAAGCGTTTATTTGCATATTACAGAAACACATACAAAAATATTCTGCTTGGTGTTATTCTTACGAAATGTAGCCTTATTTCACAGTAATAAAAATAAATTCAAAAATTAAGTACAACTGTTACAACTTATAATAGAGTTGTATGTGTATCTGTACCACAAATGGGCCATCGCTCAGTGTGGATCCTCACCTATAGCGGTAAGACACTGATTTTCAGCTAGTGCCCTGCGAGAGAAAGCGAGGGTAGGGTACTAGTGCAAAAATTTTCAATAACCACCATAAGTGTGTATTAGCATTATAGTGTGTATATTAAATAAAACAAAAGAATCAGGATAATATTAAAAATATACAAACGGCGAGTTTATTAAACAAAGAAATAGACAATTGAAAGTATAGTTTGGCCTATTTGTTAATATCATGCATAATTTTTTACCCGACTGGCAAAGGAAGGAAGGTAATGTTTTTCGAGTGTATGTATGCATGTATATTTCTATGTTACCTCCTGTAGCCTCAACGGCTTGACCGATTTCGAAGTACAAGGTGTCGTTCGTTTCGTCTTGATCCTTGGAGTCTCATAGGGTATATTTTATGGTAATAAATCCAACATGGCGCCCGCAAAATACAAAATATGCTGTCGTATTTCGAGTAATATTTTACACCTTTTCTACAATAATTTAAAATTTTATGAAATTTGAAGGAGTCCCCGTTACGTCACGGTTTATGCCTTCCGAGTTAAAGGCTGATAATAAGACAGAACACTCAAGATAAAACGTGAGCTGCATACAGGACTTAAGAGCTTAGAATCAACAGCAATAACTCCTAAAGTTGAGTCTCAGCACGAGTCCCACATCATAATTACAGACGTGGATATGTCTGCGCCGGCAATAAACCACAGCGCAGTGGAAGTCCAGCAGTAATAATAAATATAAATAAATAACTATTTCAGACACTTACACCAATCATCTAGTCCTAAACACAGCTAATGCTTGTACTCTGGATACTAGATAACGGATTAACATACATAAATATTTATATAAACATTCATGACTCGGGAATAAATGTTCGTATTCATCACACAAATGGTTCAACAATTGCTTCATCATTTATAATGCGGACTGCTAAGGTATGGAACTCACTGCCCGCGTCGGTTTTTCCCGACACTTACAACCTTGGGAACTTCAAGTCTAGCGTGAATAGGCATTTACTGGGTGCGCGTGATACATCTTCGGCAACATCGTCACTTTCCATCAGGTGAGATTGTAGTCAAACGCGAAACTAGTTTTTAATAAAAAAAAAAAACATTTACCCCTCGCGGAATTTGAACCCGCAACCATTGGTTTCGCTGACAGAGTCACTATCCATTACACCGATCGGTCGTCGATAATAATGAATGAATGGAGTAATGAAACTAGGTAGGGCATTACCGACTAGTTTTCCGCCGCGAATTGTAAAAAAACTGGGAATAATCGTATTTAACGTGCAGGGATACACTTGTATTAAAATGTCACTAGTGGTCACTCATCCAGGAAGTTACCGCGTCAGAAATTGTTCAACTTCGCTAATCGAAAACGAATAGCGAATGCGACTGCGTCACGAGTCCTTCTCATATAAATAGTCATGTTACTGCACTTAATTAGACTGTGACTACATAGTAAGTGCGAAACTTTTGTCATTACCGCCGTGTACACAGCATGGGCAGACGTATGTGGATGGAGAATTGGATTGGTTTGGTTGTTTCGCTTCCTCGTATGTTGGATCACTGGAGAATGTAAGGGAGAAGAATAGAATAAGAATAAGTATTTGAACGCCACAACACGATACAAAAAAATGCTGACACGTGTTGTTGCGTGCTCAAATGGGTTAGCACTCAGCTCATGCTGCGACGAATCACAGCGCTGGTTTTCCGTGCTCCCAAATGCCCACGCACGGACGCTACGTCGTCAGTATAAATAAATATAATCTGTTGTTAATGTATGTATAGTGTAGCTAGTGTGTGTAATAATTACTTGTGAATATATTTGTGGTCGGTCTGGATGCCACTATAAAGGTAATAATAATAGCTATGACATACACACATCTTTATCCCAAATGGAGTGGTCAGAGATATCCCAAACCGATTGAATATTCTAGTTTTGTATCTATTTGCCAGTCCCCCAAATAAGATGGGGCATCCGGGTCTTCGGCTTCATCTTCACTTAACATCAGATGTGATTGAGGTCAAGCGCTAACCCGTTATGCATAAAAAAAGCCTCTTAGTGCGCTCGTGCTTAAAGAAACCTTAACCTTCAAAGTGTAAAGTTACTTGAACTACTCAAAAATGAGTTAGTGAGAAGTTGCAATTATTATTCATAACGGTATTTAAAATAATGCAAAATAATAATCTTAAAGCCTAGGATTCTAAAATTTAAATATTCCAATAGCTATGAGGGATAAAAAGGTTACATGATTGGATATTTTATTAACCGGTTCACTGTTATGTCGCGTGAACCTACTCCAACGCACCGGTGCGCGGTCGGCATGTCACTTGAACCTACTTCAACGCACCGGTGCGTGGTCGGCAGTGAACCTGTCAAAGTCGTGTAGTATTTCTTGCTTTTGCCCAAGACCTCATCATCATCACGACCGATTAGTGTAGTCGAGAGTGACCCTGTCAATTAAACCGACGGTTGCGGGTTCGAACTCCGCAAGGGGTAAGTTAGTGTGATGAATACGAACCCACCTTGTGAGTGGACGTCCAACGCTGCACTTGCTGGTGCGTGGTCTCCACTCGAGATCTTGAGATTTGATAACTTTAAAACAATGAAAGCGTTATGAGCTTGCGAGTTTTGTGAACTTTGAATCATCGGCCCATAAACATCCCACTAATGGGATATAGGCCTCTCTCGTATAATGAGGAGTATGGGCCATAGTCCGCCACGCTGGCTAAATGCGGGTTGGGGACTTCACATGCCCTTTGAATTTTTATTTCTCCGGCATGCAGGTTTCCTCGCGATCTTTTCCTTCACCGGTTAAGACACTGTCGGATAAATGCACATAAGTAATTTAAAAAAAACTCATTGGTACATGGCATGCCTGGGAATTGAACTCGGATCTCCCAAATTAGGAGACCGCGACTTAACCGCTGAGCCACCGACCCTCCTTTGGGAACTTACTTTACCAAATAAGGTCGCCAAATTGTACATTCTATTCTTACCACTTTTCTGAAACTGTATTTTCTTATCTGTTGTGCAATAAAGTGTATTTGTATTGTATTGTATTGTATTACTTTACATGAAGTGTGTTAAAATTACACGATTCGATTTCAGCCTGTGGATATGTCTATTTTCAGCTGCACTATATAACTTGATATCTCAGCTTTCTCACATAATTCAGAATGCCATTACGGAGTAAATTTTTTAGAGCACTCCGAAGCATCTGGATCGGAAGTCATTTATTTTAAAACTCATCGGCCGGTCTGTCCCTAATTGCGGCCCCTATTGAGCCGGGGCCCGCTTTATGGTAATTTGATTGGGCGGCCCGCA
Source organism: Oegoconia quadripuncta (assembly GCA_949316235.1). Classification (NCBI taxonomy): domain Eukaryota; kingdom Metazoa; phylum Arthropoda; class Insecta; order Lepidoptera; family Autostichidae; genus Oegoconia; species Oegoconia quadripuncta. Next base: position 13,402,753 of record OX438746.1, read on the forward strand.
AGTTCTGTCGCCCTGACTCGGAAATTCGGATATGAATGTATTTAATGGCGTCGTCTGCGAATATAAAATTTTTCGTTCGAAAATGAGTTCATTTTTCGATTCGCATTGTTTTCATTGTGGACCTGCGACCGCTTTGTGAAATTTGTTTTCTTTTTTAATCTGTTTCGAAAAAGACCAAATGGCATCCACACCAGACTAGAAATTTTGAATGTAGGTAATAAAGACCACAGTAAATTCAATATATAATAGAACGCTAAATAAGTAATTATATTACCGCCTCCGTGGCTCAATGTAATTCGGATTCGATTCGGTTTCGGATTCGGCAATAACGATTCGGAGGTCGCGGGTTCGATCCCCAGCGGAGTACATGTTTAAGTACTCGGTTTGGTTGGTGGTAGGGCATTTTAAATGTCCGCCTGGCTAGCTACTACCATCTGATCTAAATCTGCCGCCAAACAGCAATGTTAATAGCATTGTTGTGTTTCGGTTGTCAGAGATAAGATAGCCAGTCCCCCAAATGTGTTGGGGTTTCCGGGTCAGTACGCTTCCACCTTCGACCTCATTTTCACTTAACATCAGGTGTGATTGAGGTCATAGGCATATTAACATTGCTGCTTGGCGGCAGATTTAGATAAGATGGTGGTAGCTAGCCGGGCGGAAATTTAAAATGCCCTACCAACCAAACCGAGTACTTAAACATGTACCCCGCTGGGGATCGAACCCGCGACCTCCGAATCGTAAACCCAATGTTATTTACATTGAGCCACGGAGGCGGTATATCACACTGATATTCCAAGAAAAACGTACTACCATTGACCCAAAATTAACGAACGCGATCCGATATAAAAAACACACAAACTATAAACATCTTCCCGACGATTTCCTAAATTTTTTCTCCTCTCAAAAAGTTGGCGCCAAAAGTGCTGATCCACGGTCCGTTTGACGAAAGTTTTCACATCCGATATCACCCGTCGGATGATTTATCTGTCTTCTCGCAAAAACCCCTCGCAAACCCCCGCCCGCCGCTTCACCCCCCCTGTTGCCTGTACGTTATGAATTTCACTCAAACTGTACTTAGCTCCGGCACTCGTGTTGGGGATATACGAGTTTGTGCTTGCAGCCGTTCGGTAAAGCGTAAACAATTTCGTTGAATTTTTTTTGTTTCTAAATTCAAGACAACTTCTTAGGTCTTCTGTCGCCTTGGTACCCGTGGAGTTAGCTAACTATTATTACCCACTTCGCACTCCTCCCACTGCAACTCCTATAAGCCAGGATCAACAGTGGTACTCTGCACGGCGTCTACTGAAAGTAGACGGTGCCCTACGTGTCTGTATTGCTACCTTTTTTTTTATGCACAACGGGTGTGACCTCAATCACACCTGATGTTAAGTGAAGATGAGGTCGAAGGTGAAGCGTACTGACCCGGAAACCCCAACGCATTTGGGGGACTGGCTATCTTATCTTTGACAACCGGAACACAACAATGCTATTAACATTGCTCATTGGCGGCAGATTTAGATAATATGGTGGTAGTTAGCCAGGCGGACATTTTAACATGCCCTTACCACCAACCAAACCGAGTACTTAAACATGTACCCCGCTGGGGATCGAACCCGCGACCTCCGAATCGTAAACCCAATGTTGTTTACATTGAGTCACGGAGGCGGTTAAAGGTTACCTTGGGCTCCAGACTAATTAAAGAGTTAAAGGTGTAAAGTATGAAAGTGTAGCTAAATGAATTCAAAATCAGTACTAAGGGCGGGAATATACTTCAAACTGTGTTTCCGATTGTCTGATCATCGTATTTACTATACACGTCCGATTGTGACGTCACTTTTTCTGACCTCATGTCGTTCTCGAGCTATTATCCCGAGTGGAGTGCGGAGCAGAAAGAAAAATGGACGACGAATTACTGTTACTTATTGCAAAAAAAAATGAAAATATTAGCTCGTGTTGACGCGAAAAAAGAAAAAACCGGTAATAAAATCGTAAACACCTCGGCGCTGTTACCGACTCGGACATCTGATCCGACTATTGCAATATTTCAACGCTCAAGTCCTATAAAAAATCGGTCACAATATCGGTGATAAGTATTGACGAAAAAATCGGCTCGATTATCGGTCCTACAAAAAGTCGGGCGTGGGCGGGTACACTTAATGGCATGTTACTCGCATAGAAGCAGACGGATAGCTTTAATTAGTTTCATCATCATCATCATTTCAGACGAAAGATGTCCACTGCTGGACAGAGGCCTCTCCGAAGGATCTCCACAACGATCCAAAACTTTTTATCTATCTATCTAACGATCGGTTCTGCGCGAAAAAAAATGCCAAAAAAATTATCTTAGCTAGACGTGGCTAGACATAATTCAGAACCGACTAGAGTTGTTATCTTATAGAAGTATATTAGAGATGTAATTTTGAATAACTAAGCCGAAACAAAAACGATAGCTTATTCTAGATTTTTAACTCTATTATTAATTTGTATTTGAATAATAGGGTTTGATGTTTAATTAGGTATACTTTTGTTAAACTTATTAACTTATTGATGTATAAGAAACTAAGCATGTTATAGTTAGGCATGCATGTGTTTTTAGCTTAAAAATGTCGTCGAGCTGCATTGCTTAAATAGAAATGAGAACTAATATTTTGTAACGATAATTTCCCTAAATGTTTCGAATTGAGAGTGAGGGATGGAAGTAGAATGCATGTGGCAGAGATGACAATGCTAAGATGGATGTGTGGTGTGACTAGAATGGATAAGATCAGGAATGAGTATATCAGAGGAAGTCTAAAAGTCTAAATTAACAGCAAAGTTGAGGAGTATTAGGTTAGCACGGTCTAAGCACATTATGAGGAGGGATGAAAGACAAGTAACGAGACGAGTGTAGTGTATGAATGTGGGATACAGAGGTAGAGGAAGACCAAAGAAGTAGAACTGCGTGAAGAATGATATGTGTGTGAAAGAGGTGAGTATGGAGATGAGATGAGAAGAGTGGAAGAGGGAGACATGTTGTGCCGACCCCACCTAGAGTGGGATAAGGGCAGGAAAATGATGTGAAAATGAAGTTTGAAGTTCCTTCCTGCAGTAGGATGGGCTGAGATGATGATATCTTTAATAAGTCATTCAGTATGTCAAATAAACATATTCTATTCTTACCCCAGCGGCTGCGGACTGGATCCACAGCTTGTACATTACTTTACAGCAGGCTGAGTTACTACTGGCTGAAGGATGTCGTTCTCCAGCAGGTTGTCTCAAATTTCAATTAGATCGCCATAGCCAATCATTTTACACTTCAAGCCATTCGTCTAGGGAACTCCCTACCCGAGTCCATCAGACGAGCTCAAACTTTCAAAAAGTCGCCGTCAAAGAGCATTTCCTGGTGCTTTAATCTGTGCTCTCTTCTTATCTTCTATCTATACCTTAGCACAATCCTGTTGTCGCTTATTATTATTATTTTATATATCAATAAATATTTATTTAGTACACCTATATATTTACGTTTGTATTTTGTTGCTATTTTATAGATGTTATGTTTAAGTAGGTATATTTGTCTATTGATCTATGTGTGTATGTGTGTGAAATATATGAAATCTATTCACGTAGTTTGTATCTGCATCCCTATTTAATACCGCACAACCTACCTATTTCAAATGTACTGTCCTTATACCCAAAGGTTGCGTGGAAGAGATCGCCTTTAATGATAAGGTCGCCAAATTGTACATTCTATAGTTACCACTTTTCTGAAACCGTATTTTCTTTTCTGTTGTGCAATAAAGTGTAATTGTATTGTATTGTATTGTATTGTATTGTATCGTATCGTATCGTATCGTATCGTATCGTATTGTATTGTAAGATCGGTTCCTTATCCTATCGCGTTTGTCAACACTTCGGGTAAAGTTATGAGTTTTTGAGTTGCTGCCTCTACCCTATAGTTACGTTTAAAGGTAGTGATGAAAAATGGTGTAATTTGGACGAAGTCTTAGCTGCAGCATGGACACAGGGGGGAAGGGGGGGGAGGTACATGATGAATGGTCGCTGCACTTCGAATGTCATTTATAAACCTCTCCAGAAATATAATGATCTAAGCTCTCCACGGTTGAGGATATCCGGTTGTTTTTATGTCCTTTTCAACCCCCGACGAAAAACGACGGGTGATGTGTTTGTTGGCGTTGTGTGTGTGTGCAGTAGCGGTACCTTCTTAAAAGCCCAAAAGCCCTCCTCGCCTTACTAATATTAACTATTTAGACGACCTGTTTGGTGTAGTGGTTAAAATATCTGACTGCTATACCAAAAGGTCGCGGGTTCGAATCCCGCTAGGGGCACATGTTTGTATGATGAATACAGACATGTGTCCCCGAGTTATGGATGTTTTTCATTTAAATATGTATTTATTTACAAAAAAAAATGTATTTCTGTAGTTTATCAACCATCTGGTACCCTTAATACAAGCATAGTTGCTTAGTGTGGAACTAGATGGCGCTGTGTGTATGTGCAATGATATAAAGATAAACATATATATGTCGTAGATAGCGATAAATTAGCGATAGAATTCATTATTCGAAAGGTCAACTGTCCATCATAATACGCGGTTTGCTATGGGAACTGAATCTGGTGGCGCTGGTCTGCACATCGAAAATGAGAGGGACTTTGCTACCAGCCGTCAAAGGAGTTGAACCACCACATCGACGATCGTGAGTGACTTTGATTACCTATACTATCACAGACGCTTGGAAGAACCCGGTGAGTCGTTACTTAATTAGAAATGGTCATGGAATTTGAGCAAGGAGGAGTATACATATTGAATTCCACAGACAGCACGCGAGGGCCACGTTGTATGGCATGAGTTTACTATTCATTAGTCAGCATCTCAGGTTTCATGATCATAATCGAATGTGAATACGTTGTCTATTCGCCTACAGTAGCTTGCAATAATATCGTCATTGCCCGAGCTACCCTTTACCACGCGACTGGCGCCGTCCCGGTCGCTCGCGACGCCCCACCACCGTCTCCGACATATATTTATGCAGTACAGGAAATCTTTGATATAAACATTCGCACTTGTCAAACTGAAACATCAAAATCACATAATCATTACGCTCCTTTCTTGGGCAGTCGGATAAAACATTGCCGGGCTTGCCCTATTTTGAACAGTACTATTGTGTCCAGTCTTCATCCGGATGTAAACATGCCTTTTAACCGCCTCCGTGGCTCAATGTAAACAACATTGCGTTTACGATTCGGAGGTCGCGGGTTCGATCCCCAGCGGGGTACATGTTTAAGTACTCGGTTTGGTTGGTGGTAGGGCATTTTGAATGTCCGCCTGGCTAGCTACCACCATCTTATCTAAATCTGCCGCCAAACAGCAATGTTAATACCATTGTTGTGTTCCGGTTGTCAGAGATAAGATAGCCAGTCTCCCAAATGTGTTGGGGTTTCCGGGTCAGTACGCTTCCACCTTCGACCTCATCTTCACTTAACATCAGGTGTGATTGAGGTCAAGTAACAACCCGTTGTGCATAAAAAAAAATGCAAGCAAGCATTACATGACCTAATCTTTAGAAAAAAAAATATATATGATATATTTTATGGTAAAAAATCCAACATGGCGTCCGCAAAATACAAAATATGCTGTCGGGGTTTCAAATAATCAAATAGTTATCAAATATTAAAACTCATTGCCTCAGCCGCCATCCTTCAATCAAATTGAATATCCGTGGCCCTACGAATATTTCAAATCAGAAATATAATTTTTCCAAACGTTACTCCTCGGGGATCACTTCCCCTCACACCCCCCCTCCTCCCCATTAATTCACGTCACAGCTCTGAATTCGGTCCCGACGGGACTTTTATCTTCTGACTGCGGTTTGAGCTCGTCTGACCTTTTCATTCGCATGTGATACGAAACAGACGAGGGATTCTGAATAACCGAATAACCAAAAATTGGCAAAAGAACCGATTGTTCCCTTTCATTCCCTATCTCCAGAATGCATCATCAGATCATTACCAAATTTACGCCACCATTTCCGCCACGAGCGATTTGTTATTTTGAACATGCGACTTTTTACAAGCATTTATTTGGCTTGTAGTGCTATATGGTTTCAGCACTCAAATAGAATTAAAATAAATATAAATATCCTTGGACATATACACAACGCCATCTAGTTCCACAATAAGCAACTAGGCTTGTGTTGTGGATACCAATTGGTACTACAAAAATACATTTTTTGTAAATAAAGACATACCTATATGAATGAAAAACATCCATAAATCGGTTACACATGTCCGTATTCATCATACAAACATATGCCCCTAGCGGGATTCGAACCCGCAACCTGGCAGTCAGCATTTCTAGCCACTACACCAAACAGGCCGTCCAATGGGACCTACGCGTCTCTCCCCGTGGGTGTCGTAAAAGGCGACTGAGGTACTTTCCGCCAGAAAACATATTTGCAATTTGCCAATGTCCGTTTTTGTAATAATAAAAACCAGTTTTTAAAGGAGCAACCATTCGATTTTCTTCCTTGTTCTTCCCAGGGGAAAATTGTATTTTGAACAAGGAGAAGCTTAAAAATGTATAGTCTGACACTCGTAGTTTTTAATTGTACCCTGTGTACCTACAAAATAAAGCATTTTTGACTCTGACCATATTACGAGCATTTCTAAGTTAAAATTGTTTTTTTTTATGCACAACGGGTTAGCGCTTGACCTCAATCACACCTAATGTTGAGTGAAGATGAGGCCGAAGGTGCAAGCGTACAGACAAGCCCAACTTATTTCGAGAACTGGCTATCTTATCTCACCGGAACACAATGCTATTAACATTGCTGGTTTGGCGGCAGAATTAGATAAGATGGTAGTGCTAGCCAGGCGGATATTTAAAATGCCCTACCACCAACCAAACCGAGTAACATGTATCCCGCTGGGGATCAATTCCACGACCTCCGATTCGTAAACCCTGTGTTTACATTGACGACCCGTTTGGTGTAGTGGTTAGCAACTATGACCACTATACCAAAAGGTTGCGGGTTCGAATCCCGCTATTTTGTGGGTACACAGGGTACACTTAAAATACTCGTAGTTAGCCTAAGCATTTTTTAAGCTTCTGCTTGTTCCCTTGGGATTTAATTTTCCCTTGGGAAGAACAAGCAAGAAACAAGAAAACCTGTTTAGTGTAGTGGTTAGAAACGCTGCCTGCTATACCAAAAGGTTGCGGGTTCGAATCCCGCTAGGGGCATATGTTTGTGTGATGAATACGGACATGTGTACCCGAGTTATGGATGTTTTTCATTTATAATAAGTATTTATTTACAAAAACAAAAATGTATTTATGTAGTATATCAACAACACCATATTGGTAACCACAACACAAGCCTATAGTTGCTTACTGTGGAACTAGATGGCGCTGTGTGTATGTCAAGGATATTTATTACTATTATTACATTGAGCCACGGAGGCGGTTTACACGTATGTGCATATTTCCCGTTCCCTACTACCCACTTCATTCTGAACTAACAACTCATTTCAATACTCAATGGCCCCTGGAGTCATTTACATTTGTAATTTCAGCCCTATCCAATAAAACTTTCGTATCAGATTAGCCGGCTAATTTAAATGTCACATCGCTCTTCCTGCGTGCCCACACGTCGAGGCGTTTTCGCCGCGGTCGCGTTATATAGGAGGTTTTATTGTTTGGAGCTGGAACCCTAATTTATTGGACCCACTTGTGAATATCTTATTGCTGTCGTATATCACATGTTAAGTGTAGGGGCCTGATGTAGGTAGGTATAGTGGAGAAACTGATTTAGGTGACAAATAAATAATAAACCTTTAAAAATGTTTAATGCTTTAAATTTATTTAAACACAGTAAAAAATAAAGAGATGGAATTTAAATATAAACTAGAACAAATGTAAAAAATTGGGGCCGCGAGACAAGGTATAAAAATATATATAAAATTAATGATCAAAATCAAATCATGATCACACAGGGACGTCTTAAAGACAGGCCAAGTCAAGAGTACCCTAAACTGACGAGCATGTATGAACAACCATATGAGTGTGAATGAAGCAAAAGGGGTGGTCAGGATCGTAGCAAGTGGAAGTCTGTGGTCTCTGCCTACCGCTACGGGAAACAGGCGTGACTTTATGTATGTATAAAATTAATTCAGGACAGCCCTTCACTTGCAGTATTTTAAAAAAGGCTACCCCTCCCATCTTTCGTGATATTATTGAGTATGTATATATAAAGTTATGTCTAAATTTGATTTTTAATCTCTACCTCCGGCTTAAAACAATGGAATAATTTCGTTTTGTGACATATTAAAAGAGGAACCACCACGCCTGTTTGACTTTACATTCCGAATCAACATGGCGGCCATGGGCACTATGTCTTACTTTTTTAATAGGCTATAACACTTGCGATACTTCAACGAATTCAAGGATTGTTCAATTATTTAAATTGGGCTAATGGTTTTGTCGCTATGATGAAGCTGAATGCAGCTTACCTACAGTGAATTTCATTACATTACATATACACTATTCACTTTGTGGGTAGAGAAAGAAAATAGTCAGCCTCGTTTGTTTTCAATTCAAGGCATCTCATAGTGAAATATGAGAGGAGGCCGGGCTCCAGCATGGGGGGACGGTATAAGACTGTTAATAATAAAACCCACTTCACGACAAAGGCTTCATGTTGTAAAGGGTTCTCCCCTTGGTGCTTTATTGCACACATACATACATAATGTCATGCCTGTTTCCCTTAGGGGTAGGCAGAGACCACAGACTTCCACTTGCTACGATCCTGATACACCTCTTCTGCTTCCTTCACTCTCATAAGGTTGTTCATACATGCTCGTCGGTTTAGGGTGCTCTTAACTTGGCATTTCTTTAAGACGTCCCCGATTTCCTCATGGTACGTTCGTCGTGGTCTTCCCCTATCCTAACCATCCACATTCGCTTCGTATATCTCTTTCGTTAGACTTCTTTCATTCATCCTCTCCACATGTCCAAACCATCTCAACATACCTCTTTCAATATTTGTCACTACGTCTTCATTCACACTGCTTAACTCCCTAATAACATTATTCTTTTATATTGCACTTTCTGAAAATCTCCTAAAAAAATTTCGGACATCCTTTGTACCTGTTACTCATACTGTATACGTACGGTACGATACAGTGATTTATGGTAACGCGATTAATAATGACATTGTGTGTAATTAGGTACATACTCTACCGTGTATACCTGTACTGGGATCATAATATGTTGTCGGGACCGATTTTTGTATTGTTCCACGATTAGGGGAGGAGGGAGAGTTACAGGAGGTGAAGGGGGGGTTGTTAAGGGGGGAATTACTCCAATTTTACTCTCTTTTGTTCTCCGATAATCACTTAACTCATATCAAGTTCAAGCTCCAAGTGTTACGCGCTATAGAAATATTATAGTATGATGAATTAGCAGTAATGCGAGGAGTAATAAGTATATTGTTATTTTTTTTTAAGTAATACAGAAACAACAGCATCGTTATAAAAACTATTACAAAAAATCTATAAGCCAAAGTTACGCCAATTACAGATTCCCATTTTTCGTTACAATTGTTATAAAATAATTCGGTGGGAAGTCACTATTAAATAATAATCATTAAATAATCTACAGGTAACAAAACTAACCTGACAGCGTATTATGCATTTCGCGGGCGCCAGGGGTTGGGGCTGTTCTATTTGAGTGCCGAAGCCACACAGCACAGTCACAACACAACGTACATTCGAAAAACATTCTTCCTTGGGCAGTCGGGTAAAATTCACGACGATGCCAAACTAAATAATAAGTAATTTAGTCGTCGTCCAATTGTTTATATGCTACTAGCTTTCCGCCTGCGGCTTCGCCTGCATGAAATAACTTCATCGTGGAAATTTGGTTATCCCGCGGGAACTACTCACTTTATTGGCGTAAAAAGTATCCTTTGTCTTAATCCAGAATATGTTCTACCTATATACCAAATTTCATCTAAATCCATTCATCCGTTTCGCTGTGATTGGGCAACAAACAAAAACTTTCGCATTTATGGATAGTCGCGCTATCAAATCTTTTTCGCGCTCTTCTTAGTAGATAAAACAGCGCCATCTCTTAGAATCCTCGAGAACTAATAGGACTGCTGAGAATAAATGGCCTTAACCAAAACCGCTCACCACCATAATTGTTTTATAGTCTGTGCTCACAACCTTTAAAAGTGGTAGAAAAAAATACAATATTGATTAAACACTTGAAAATTCACTTTTTTGTGGTAAGTGATACATTTTTTACGTAAGTCAACATTTGATATGACAGTTCGTGAACGAAGTCAGTGTATGTCTGAGTTCCCGTTGGTTCCAAACGCCCGTTTTAACACCAATGAAGTGGCGCCATTTTGATTGTTTCGAACGACCAGTTGAATGATGTTTTGACGTCAACGCTAACCCGTCGCGCCTAATACAAACATTCTGAATACTCTTGACAAGTTGAAATTAGTTTTGATCCAACCGTATTGCTGATGCGAGTGAGATATTCACAAAACTCCGATTGGGTCCCCGTTGTTCAGAATCCATACATACGTAATGGACTTCCGTAAAGAGTATCTCACACTGCTCGAGGAATATTGGGCACATACGTAAAAACTCATAAATGTTTGGTGACAAAATCATTGACAAAAAGAAATTGGTTTAGACACATTAAAAATATAATTTTGACCGCCTCCGTGGTTCAATGTAAACAACATAGGGTTTACGATTCGCAGGTCGCGGGTTCGATCCCCAACGGGGTATATGTTTAGTACTCGGTTTGGTTGGTGGTAGGGCATTTTAAATGTCCGCCTGGCTAGCGTAGCTACCATCATCTTATCTAAATCTGCGGCCAAACAGCAATGTGAATAGCATTGTTGTGTTCTGATTGTCAAAGATAAGATAGCTAGTGCCCCAAATAGGATGGGATTTCCGGGTCAGGTTCAAGCGCTAACCCGTTGTGCACAAAAAAAATAACATAATTTTTCAGAAGCAGTATCTCGTTTAAAGAGTATATTCAAACCTTGCCTTCACAATACATTTTTCATATTATATATTACTATAGTTTGACACGACAGGATGCACACACAGATTAGTATGTACCAGAAAGCACAGAAAGAATGCCAAAGGCCTCCGATAGCGAAAAACACCAAAGCACAGTCAGTTTTTACATCTGCTAAGTCCCTACCTTTTCATCAAAGTTTGACCTAATTTATTATCAATTAATTTCTTGTTAAATTAACTTTGTGGTGAATTAATACCTTTTATTTATTTATCTAGAATTTTAAAATCTAATCTACCATCAGAATCTAACGGGATCACCTGCAAATTGTTAACAAGCTAAGGCGTGTGAAGCCTTTGGGTTTATTCTTTGTCAGGCGCTATCATTTGTATGCCGACACTAGATAAATGCCAAACGTTGCCGTTTGTACGATCATATCGCAAATTCTGACAGTTGATTGGGTGTCATTAAGCGAAGAATTCACCACCAATCAGAGGCCAGAAATAAAATTCAAATTGTTTACTTGCAATAATACAGTGTAGATAGATGCATGGAGCGTATGCAAAAATTTACTAAACATCCTAACAATAAAAATATTAATAAAATCAATTGTTTGAAACTATTTAATTAAATTGGTATTGAATCTATTATTATTTGTTTCTAACTTAATTTAATTGGGCAGACGTTGCACAGACAGATACTCATATTAAAAACATTTTCCTGTAAATATACATGCGACAAGGAGGCTGATACAACAATCCCTGTATTCATTTCTAACGTATTTTGTACTAGGTTTAGGACACGATTTCGAAAGACATATAAGCGAAAGCCATTTGTGCGACGCCAGATAATCGAAGCATGAACGAAACGCCATTTAGCCGATGAGCCATTTAATCGAAAAGACAAATATGCAAAGAAGAAAGAATGTACAACTGCGCGATGAGTTCGAAAATATTACAAATATGTCAACCTAACATTGAAGGTTAAGGCGGGAGCGAACCTTACCTTCTGAACCTAACCAACAGTGTCGGGGTGCCCCGACCCATATTGTTCGCTCGCTACAGATAGGGGTCTGTACATTCGATCCTATGGCTTTCGCATATTTGTCTTTTCGATTAAATGGCCCATCGGCTAAATGGCGTTTCGTTCATATGGCACTTCTATTATCTGACGTCGCACAAATGGCTTTCGCTTATATGTCTTTCGAAATCGGGTCCTAAACCTTCTTGTACTAGTCTCACTACGTTTTTTTTCTAATAATCAGGGTAGGCCTTAACAAAGACACAAACCTCTTTTATGTATAAACGAGATAATGAAAGCCTAGTAACCTTTTTGAACAGCGGTTTGTGAGCTTTAGAGATTGTTGCTATAGCAATGTTTGCTACTTGTCTATAGAGGCCTAGACATTTAAGAGATTATGTGTAACTAACTTTTAAAGTGTTTAAAGCGAGTTGCGAGTCCTACTCTCACTTGCCTTAATCAAAGCCCCGACCGGTACGCTATTCCTAAAATCACATTTCCCCTCATTATCATCATATCAGCCGTAGGACGTCCACTGCTGAACATAGACCTTCCCCATAGAATTCCAGAGTGACCGGCTGGAAGCGGCCTACATCCAGCGATTGCTATATTAAAGCACACCTGCTGGAAATACAGAAGATAGATAGATACATAAAGCGTTTATTTGTTACTCCAGTCACACACATACATTAAGTTTTGCAGGATTTTTTATAAAACTTATAATGTAGGTATAACTACAGAATATGTCTATTAGTAACTTATAACTAAAGCATATGTGTGCTGCAGCAGGACAAATGGGTCACAACTCAGTGTATGAGATTGTTCAAAGAACAAAACACTGATTTTTCAGATATTACCCGAGGAGAATCATAGAAGATGAATATTCCGAAAGACTCTGCTCTTGATTCTTGATGTTTGAATAAATTTTGGATATGCCAATCGGGGGGCACGGCAGTGCCCCCGCCAAGTCGAGCGCGAAGCAAACACTGCCGTACCATCCTTTACTGGAACCATTTCGCCGCATTTTCAGGCCCCTATTTTAGAACCTCTGGATAAGACTAGAACGCAGAAATTTTCGTCATCCAGTAAGCTATAATCACATACTTAAAATCCAAAATTTCAAGTCTGTAGGTCATTTAGTTCCGAAGTTAAGCGAAAGCAAAGTTTCGCATTTATGACATTCACTCACTCACTCACTCATGATCATCAAAATAGAACTAGTACTTCCCATAAACTCAGAGAGCTGAAATTTGGTACAGAGTTATGGTTTAATGGCCACATAAAGGGAAAACTATAAAAACTAGGATAATCGAAGATCTGGAGTACCTGGTGACCCTGATTAGGAAACACAAGAGCCCAACCAAACTATTAGAGATCGATATATACCGCCTTTACAAAAAATATTTAACTTGGTGGGCCGCTTCATTTGATGTCAAAAATCGAAGGTCTGAAGTATCTGGTGAAGAACCCTCAGCTGGTCTCAGCTGTATTAGAGATATGGTAATGCCCCCTTCTACTATTGGTACATAGAAAAATCGACTGTCATTACAAAAATCCAGCGTAGTGGGACACATCTTCTAATTTAATCTAGCCTATAGCGTCCCACTGCTAGGCGAATGCCTCCCCTTCTGCTTTTAATACGAATATAAATAAAATTAAAGGAAAACTCTGGATAAGACTAGACTGGTTTTTATACTTATACTTACTTATACTTATTACAAGTTTACAAGAAGAAATAGTCAAACGATTAATGTTATTCTACTCGAACATTACACAAATTAAATAAACAAACGAAAAATTGGTCAAAATATAATGCATTGGCTAAGAGTGGCGGTGATACCCGCACGCGTCGCTAGATGGCGTTGACTGTATTTTAAAACGTGCTTACGTTTTGTTTTTCCGATACCCTTATATGGCAAAGTGGCAACCGGCCGCGTTACAGTCGTTTACGACATTCTTCTATTGCGTTTGAAAATGTTTGCTAGGGATTAGGAGGGATTATTTGCATTTCGTTGATTTCGCTGATTATTTCGTGAGGTTTGCTAAGGTTAATTGGCAGGTTGTTATTATATTAATTCAAAGATTTAAACAGGTTAGGAATTATATGGTTAGTGACGGATTACTGATTATTACTTAATTATCAGAAATAAAAGAAGTTTCAATTGAATACTTTATTTAATTGTTAGTTATTTAGTACCTACTTTTAGTTTTCTAGGTTTAATGTAAATTAAACCTAGAAAACTAAAAGTAAAAGTAAAAGTTAGGCAGTACTTCGAATCGCGTTCCTGTTTATAAAAGTACTTTTCTAGTATTCTAGTTTAGTTTATTTAGTTAGATAAATTCGTTTCGTTTAAAAATATCATTAATTTAGCTGTATTTCAGTACTAGGTAGGTAGTACCTTTGGTAGAAAGAAAGTTTGGTAGAAAGTACAAAACCAGGTGCTCCATGACACCATTGCACCAATCTGTCGCCAGAACCGCTACGCATTGACGATGGAAAATTGCCACTTGGAAAACGTTGATTCAATAACCAATCAATTGTCAGCTTGATAAAGCTACTAAGGTATAAAGAATGTTATGTAAACGCCACACAGATTATTCGCTAATAGTTTGCCGTTGAACATTCTTAATAACATAATTAATAACATTAATAGCGGTTCTGGCGACAGATTGGTGCAATGGTGTCATGGAGCACCTGGTTTTGTACCCCTGTGTACCCTTCAACGGCCAAGTCACACAACATTAACTATAATAATAAAGAAATCGCAGTAAGGAACCTTAGACTTGGCACGACTTTGTATAGATTTCATTACTTCTTAGAGATAATCAAGCAGCTCCATCGAGACTTGGCTAGTTTTTTACAGAATGTTTTTGGTGGGATTAGTTTTACTTTGCACTATCCAACTACCTATTGAAAAGCTTCTTTAACGGAGGTTGTGTGGAAGAAATCGCTATCAGCGATAAGCCTCTGCATACTATTATTATTTATGTTAAATATTCTTTGTATTTTATTTTGTGTGCAACAAAAGATTTAAATAATAATGGTAACATCTATTTCACTTACCAAATAAGCCCTATTTTTTTCCTTTCGGTAAAAAAACTCAAAATAGAGATGACCCTGACGAATGATCTGGGACACACAGAGAGAGATGTGTTTTGTCCAATTCGGTACAAGCTTTACATCGTACCTTACTCATGTAAGGTAATTTATTTGCTTACGTAAAAAAGGCAGAAGAATAAAAACGTCTGAAATAAAATGTCACAATTTTTCAGAAGGAATCGCTTAAGACTGCGCGATATGACCCGGATAGCATTGAGTTACCGCACAAAAGCGTTCCGGTAACAAATTATGGCATAGGGGTGTGCAAACTTTCCCTTTGTATCGATAGGTACGTAAAAAATATATAATTATTATTTATGCAGATAGGTTACTTTATATCTATTATTACAAAGTAGTTATTAGCCTTTTAATTGTTTCACTTTTAACACTATGCAATTTAGACTCACTAACATAACGACTCGTATATTACTGAGGATTGTTTTATTGATACCTATATGATGAAAATGAAAAATGAAAATTATTTATTGCGTAACATTAATTCACGACGGTAATTAGTTGTTGAGGACCCCTATTACGTAAGTAAATAAATACCTATACCAGGAGTCCCCGCTCTTCCATAGACTTAAGTTACAGCAACATACGAAAGTAAAAATACAAAACTAATAACTTTTGTACAATCTGAACACAATTTTGACAATTAAAATGTAAGATGCGTGCGTGTGCGTGTGCGTGTGGAATAAACTCTCTTAAATTTGAAAACAAACCAACTGACAAGCCAATGAACATTACATATAGCTTCAATATTTTCGATCGAGATAATATCGTCGCATATTCATCGACATTATCGCATCATTCAGCATCGATATTCTAAATAATCGATATGTATCTGACATCCTTATTACCTACGTAATATATTCCGACAATTTAGGAGATACCGCGCGGGATACAACCAGTATAATCAAATGAAGTCGGGACAAAATAAAATTGTATAGATGTCCCCTATGTGGAGATTGAATTAGGGTAGGCTTTGGGCGCAGTGACGAAAAACTTCTTACTTTGACTCACAAGTTTTTTTTTTAGTTAACTGGATACACGTTTGACCACCGACTGCGCCAGAAGGGAGAGTAACGTTTTTCGACTGTATGTATGTATGTCCCAGTGGCGTGCGTAGGCTTTGAAAATAGGACAAGCACGACAATGTTCTTGTGGTTTTTATACAGCTAGTGAAATTAGATGGGTGACCAAGCACGACGTTTCAGTTTGACAAGTACGAATGTTTCATTCAAAGATTTCCTCTCTCTTCTATTTAAGAGCTGTTTTTTATTTATGCACAAGAGGTCGACGGTGGAAGCGTACTGACCCGTAAACCCCAACACATTTGGGGGACTGGCTATCTTATCATCTCTGACAACCGGAACACAACAATGCTATTAACATTGCTGCTTGGCGACAGATTTAGATAAGATGGTGGTAGCTAGCCAGGTGGACATTTAAAATACCGTGCAGGTCCTCCTGGGTGATAGCTGAAAATCAGTGCTTGCTCATTCATTGAGCATTTTTAATGCGCTGAGCTATGGCCTTGTTGCATGACTGTTGCACACATACCCACATATATTCTAAATAGTCTGGAAGGTATTTTAATGTTATGGTATATTCGTTTATATCTGTTTGTATTTGTTAAAAATTGTAGGTCTCTTGTTTTCTTATTTGTTCATGTTTCTCCTTTGTATGTGTGCCAGTTTATGCAATAAACTTTTTATCTATCTATCTATCTATCTACCGTACCACCAACCAAACCGAGTACTTAAACATGTACCCCGCTGGGGATCGAACCCGCGACCTCCGAATCGTAAACCCAATGTTGTTTACATTGAGTCACGAGGCGGCTAATTTACACAAAACAATATAGATTCCAGACAGTATTTTATGTGAATATTTCGTTTTCCCAGAAATTTTATTTAATTACTTTACCGTTGGGGCGCCAACAAAATCTAGGTCGAATTTTAAATTATGAAAACTCTGTTCTAGTTTCGACAGCATTGATGAATTGCTCTCGTTACACTTTAATGAAAGCTTCAATAAAATTATAAGGGTACTTCGTATATTTTGATTTAGACATAATTAATAATTATTATTAAATAACAGACCCTCTCCAATATGCCCGCGTTAGATATTTGAAAGATTTATTTAATTAGCCTCAAAACATTCCATAACTAGTCAATGTAAGATTTTTACTTTAAATAATATTGAAGTGTGCTGTGTGGTTTCAGCACCCAACTACCTGTTTGACGACTTGTTTATCAACCATCTGGTATCCACAACACAAGCCTGTATTTCCACAGTAAGCAACTATAGGCTTGTGTTGTGGATACCAGATGGTTGATATACTACATAAATACATTTTTTTTTGCAAATAAATACTTATTATAAATGAAAACATCCATAACTCGGGTACACATGTCCGTATTCATCACATAAGCATATGCCCCTGCGGGATTCGAACCCGCAACCTTTTGGTTCAGAGTTGCTTTAAATATACTATTTGTTATTTATTTATGGCACTGAAACGTGGTGTCTCACTATGGGTCTCTGAAAACTTAAAACCACGTAACTAGCTATGGAGACAGCGATGCTCGGCTTTTCACTACGTGATCGAATCAGGAATGAAGAAATCAGTAAACGAAAGTCACTGACATAGCCCAGCGGATTAGTGAGTTTGAAGTGGCAGTGGTCAGGGCACGTAGCTCGAAGAACTCCTCTACTCCCACCTGTCCTGTTGAATAGTTCTGTCGGCAGAACTACTGGGATTTTTTTTACTATTACTTCTGTGATCTATAAGACTATGCTTTACACCCTGCTTCAATCTCAAATATACTGGTACGTAGTTCTGTCGATGGATAAGACGAGTGAACGTTAACAATTTACTTTTACAAATATGTAATAATGCAGTTTCTCTTATAACAAAGACATCGTAAAGGATTAAAAAAATTAACGTAGTTTCTCTAAAAACAATGGTATCCCAATGTGGCATTAAAATTCTGAAGAGCACGCACAGGCAAGCGCAGCGTAGGACGTCCAGTCACAAAGTGGACGGACGAAGTTGGAGGTCGATTCCAACAGGTCGCTCTGGAATTCTATGGGGAGGCCTATGTTCAGTAGTGGACGTGCTGTGGCTGATATGATGATGATGTATGTAGATTTCTATGTTACCTCCTGTAGCCTACACGGCTTTATTTAAGAATTGCAATATATGCTATATATTTGCTTCTTCTTCAATTTAAGAGTTATGCTCTTGTCGGTGGAGTAAATGCCCATGTCTCTCTACTTTCCGCTCTCGTTTTAACCTCTTGGTACGACACGATATTCACCTTTTCTTTCACTTGGTCAAAGTAATTACGCATAGGTCTTCCCCTTCCTCTCTTTCCTTCAATCTTTCCCTCAATTATGTTCTTCAAAAAAGTATCGTGTCGTGTCAAGTGACCTATCATCTTTTCTCTTCGGTTCTCAACTGCTAAATATGATATATTTGCTACTTTACCTAAATAATTGCTATATGTATATGATATATTCAGTGAAATATGAAAAAAAAAATTGACGAGCCATCAGCTTTTCTAAATATTTTAACCAATGTAGAATCTTAGTGCAAATCCTCACAGGCAACAGCCATTCTGACGCTCTAACAACAACTTGCCCTCAACAAGAGGTCGATGAAAGTCGCGGGAAGTCGTTGGATGAAAGCCGCTTCCAACCGGTCGCCTTGGAAATCTATGCAGGTCTATGTTCAGCAGTGAAGCGAAAACTTTAATTCACAAAGCTATATGTTTTTGGTGTATGTCTCTTATTCCGGACAGACAACCGCTTCAATTCTTTTTACGTGCCGAAATCCACATCACTGATATTCTTTCTTTTTATGCACAACGTGTTAGCACTTGACCACAATCACATCAGATGTTAAGTGAAATTGAGGCCGAAGTTAGAAGCGTACTGACAACCCCATCCTAATTGGGGAACGGGCTATCTTATCTTTGACATCCGGAACACAACAATGCTATTAACATTGCTGTTTTTAAATTAACTTAAAATTTTTAAAATGTCCTACCACCAACCATATTCAATCTTTAACAGCAGTTATGTGAAGTAGGTAAGTGCAATCCAGTATTCCGTTCCTCCTGTGTATTCTCTTCAAGCGCGATGGTACTGAGTGAATTTATGTTAGGTATATAATGTCTGTTTAATGTTAGGCGCCCCGCCCGCTCCGCTCAGCTGCCTTTGCACGCACTCTTAGTAAGATAAATTTTATTAAACGCCCTCCACCATTCCAAATTGCCCTCTATCCCCATCTAAATTAGACCCACAATCCACCAATATAATCCTTAACAGAGTATAATGAAATTAAAACACAATATGTACTTTTACATCGTTTATTTATCCGGTATACAATTTTCCATAAACATATTGCGATGAATACATGGATTCTGTACATTCAATATCAAAGTAAACAATAAAATGTATATTAATAAATGTAAATATATATATTCTATTAATTAATGTATTGGCACCGAGCGACACTGCTATAGTATCAGTAATGGACGCTAAATAATTTACAAATGCTTTCGACACAGTGGAGCATTGGTATCAACTGGAAATATTCGCTGATTTAACAATAACTTCGACAGCAAACTCGACGCAAATACCAGGCTGCGCAGAATTCGAGGATTTGTTACTGTCGAGTGACGTGGAATCGAATTATAAGTTGTGTTTTATTGGACTGACTTTAATAGCTATGTTTAACGTTTCAATACTGAGAATCGAATCAATGGATGCATGTAATAAATTGAACATCGATATTTCAATGGTCTGGAAATAATTCAATTTGAATTTGTCTTACATTTGCGTACCTCTAGGATCTACTTCTACTTACCTCTCAAGCGTCTCATAGAGACGAAAAGATACATCGTTGTTAGCTATTATGCCTAAACGATTAGTATTGCTATTCAAAGGTGCAACGCTACTAACATATCAACATTCTTCATTGCAATACTTTGAAGGACACTATCATTAAGTTGTTTTTCTTTTTAACTCTTGTTATAATGTATTCAACGTCTCAGTACAAATATATATGCTTTTAAAAACCAGCTCAATTTCTTTTGCATTTAACTTTGTAGTTTCAATATTATCCAGTTAATACCAAAATATCGTCCAAATATAACGAGAGGTGCGGGGGCCGCGGAAATAATTCTACTAAAATGGGGACATTACAATGTAAAACACAAGAATTAGCGATGAGTAAAGTTCTAATAATCGATAATTTTAACGACGACCATATACACATGGGTTATGTGAATTATATTGCAAATGTATTGATTTGATGAAACCCTTGCACTAAATCTAGAGTTGTCAATACAAAGTAATTTCCGTGGTAGTTATCCCGATGCGTGATATTTGTTTTGGGACAAATATCAAATCGCCACTTACGATGGTGCCTGAGTTCGCAATTTTAATTATGATCATAAACAGCGTTCATAGGAAAGGTTCGATTCTGAATAATAAGACTAGAATTAGGAGGAAAGGGGTCTACGTAGCTCCTTAAATGTCTACACTGAGTTCCGCAATGGACGGATCTTTACAATTATCTTCTAGTCTCAGGTACATAAATGAAATGGTCTAAAATACAATCATTAAACTGTTTCACTTGACATTAATTTAAAGACGGTACAAAAATACATTTCGCTACTAACTAAACTAACAATTTACAACTTCTAAATATTTAGGAAACATTGTAACATGCTCTTTGTAGATTACTGGAGAGTTTCCACTTTTGTTATTTCAAACAAGTTGTTAAATAACAAACTATTTAATATTTATTTCATTCTAATCAAACAATTGTTATTGCATATGAGAATATCAAAGCATTCAACATTGTATCCACTAATATAAATTACCACTTTGCACCCGAAACTTGTCTCAGACCTTATCCGTTGTAAGATAAAGTAGCGAAGGTCGAAACATTTATATAAATAGCAGACGCGATGAAAGTGGAAAAAGAAAAATATGCAGATTGGAAGTTGAACGTAATTTTAAACAAATGGATGAAAGTGGAATCACTCGAATTTGTTGAATTTCCGATATTCAGAAAGTTGTAGTAACTGAATTAATATTTGAATACGGCCCGCGACTCGCCCGCTCCTCCACTGATATCACAATTCTTAACAACAATAACGATCAATATGTACTCTGCCCTAACAGAAGACTACAAGAAATAGAAATATAGGTAGAGCGAAGGATAGAAAAGGAAGAGATAAACACAATCTAATAGAAAAACTAACAACATTTCAACATCAAACATCTGATAAAATTTCACACTTACACTACAAAGTTGTTGCAAAAATTGTGGTAGCAAATTTAATGTTTCTCGTCCATACAAAACTCGCCCGATCTAAACGAGCCTCTAAAATTGACATCGAAATTTACATGATTCATTTTAAGCTATGATACATAATGTATTATTATTTTTTATTTATTAAGAATTCGACATCTATACAAAATATATAGACTGTTAGCATGGACTTAATTTAAACTGAAAAGTTGATTTTCAAACCCATAATTTCATTATGATTTGTGATTTGGAAATAATCTTTCCAGGCATTGCTTTAGTACTAGCACATTACATTCCACCCTTAAACTCTTTTAAATTCTAAATTTCATCAATTTGGTGTTCACATTGCACTAATTTTTTACATTCCAACCAAAACTAAATTTTAGTATTCCTCGAATATAAGAAAAATATCTATTTTAAAATATCAACAATTTGGCACATTCGATTCCTGTTTCAAATATTCGTTTACAAATTAATGAGAAAGGAAAAGGGTCGAAAGTAATAAAGAGGATAACGCTAACGGTAGTGGGACAAACATTAATAGTAAATATTATGGAAGAGATAGTACTAACTAATAAATTGTTATTAGAGTCAATAATACCAATAATATAAAGACTAAGGTTAGATTAGACAATCGTCTTGTGGATGGACATTACGATAATATTAATAATAAAACATTACTATACGAGAGACAGTCAGGTGATACGTTAGTATCCGATTTGGACGTCTTACACTTCAACGATACACGCAAAATGTCAGGAGGGGCACTCAGAACAAGGCTCTAATAAAATTTGTCAATAAAATTATATTTACGACTCGGTATACAAAAGTATGAAGCTATCTTCCGAGTGCCATTCCGTAACAAAATCTACATCAATAATATCTATTGAAAATGAGTTATTCTCGTATTAACGACCTCCGATAGTTACGACTGACGTTACAACTCCTCAATCGGATGCTTCATTATGCACTGCAACGACTACAAGCTCTTTCTCATCGTAGAATACTATGTGGTGTTCCAGGTCCCGGTGGAATTGCAAATTCGGGAAGCAGAAAGGAGAGACTGAAATATGCTACACGAAAGAGAAAAATTCTGAGCTCCTGCCTATCGAATTTGCAATTAAACGAGTACCAAACGAGCTCATCGTCATCAGTTACCGTACGTTCCACGACGCCTCCTTAGAAACGAAGCCTCGCACCTCCATCGTTGCAGCACACCGCCTGACGTCACGGCACGAGACCGACGGCGTCCTCTCGGATACCAGGAGCCCACAGGCCGCAGGAGATCGAGCCTCGGGTGAGATCACTTGAGGAGGAGCAGGGACAGGCCGAGCACGAGCGGCGCGTGTGCGAGCGAGACGGCACGAGCGGCGTCGAGCGGCGCGCGGACCGAGTGACGAGGCGCGGGCGCGGGGGCCGGCGCGCGCCGCGGGAACACGGCCACGGCTCCCGCCGCCACCCCCGCCCCCGCCCCCGCCCCGGCCTCGCCCTCCGCCCCGCTGACGGCCACGCACCACACCTGCAACACCACGTACATGGTTCATACGTAGCACACCTCAGAATCAACACTAAACTTGGCCGCGAGAGCTAGGGTAGAAGGAGGGCACGAAAGATCACACTGTCTAAGTGACGTCAGGTATGGGCGGTTATTCCCATGGTACGTGATATAAATATCCCATCTTTCCCCTACTAGAGCTTTCAAACTATCACCCTTCTATAGTTCTCTCAACGAAATCATGGCCGAGATCATAAAAACCAGTGTAAATAAGCACGAAGAACTCGAACTTACTCACACTTAAAAATATTTGTAGCTTGCAAGACTCGCAAGTAAGGCTTGCGTGAGCATTACCATCTGTCATGTGCCTATGCACCTCTGAATATTACAAAGTTTTAACATTGTAACAGTATCGAAGGCCCTTGATGTTTGGTCTCCAAAGCGCATGTGTTTGGGATGTTTCTGACCTCCCAATTTGAAAGTCTGCCTCCGACAAGAAACGTACCACTCATAGTTGGAGCCTCCTGGTCTTCCGCTGGGACCCTGGGTCCAGGTGATCGAGTGTGGAACAGGTCCCTGGCGCGTTGGTAATAACGAATCAAATCGAATCAAAAGTAATAACGAATATGCGTAAGGTTTTATTACTTCTAAGCGATGCAACAAGCGTTTGTAATTCTATTTAATAAAATAAAATAAAAAAAATTGCTATAAATTCAAAACTACCACAAAACAGAAATGTGCAAAACAATATTATAACATTTTTGAAGATCAATAATCAATCCTGAACTTAAAACTGCGATATTTTGTCTAATTATGTTTTTCCTTGTTTTGTCCAATCACAATTTTTCTGTTCGATTTTCTCTCGGAAACGAACATACAAAATGAGCAGCACTTTTACATTGACAACCTTTTATCCCATAAAATGTATTTTTGAAAACTTTTAACTATAATTTTTTTACGGTTTCGTCCTACATAAAGACGTTTAATAAACCGGGAGAAGATACGCATCTCCGCCATAGACAAGGCCCCGGAACAAAAATTAAGTTTGTGAGTTACGTAAGCCGTAGGCATCGTAAAATATACTATCTGATGGGCTTTCCGCCAAGGGGAAGTGGCTGCCAAATGTTTGAGTAGGGTGTGCAAATCCCACCGGAGTATAGCATTGTTAAGATTCCACGGACGAGATAGTGTGGATAGTAAAAATCTTAATTTATACTCTGGGTCCACAGTGACGACGTAAACTGGGGAGTGCGAGTTTAGTTCGTGAATACTGATAGTATAAACATATTATTTACTTAAACAATTGCAACTGTTTAAATTCCATGATTGATTGAAGGACAAAGAATTAATGCACAGATTAATAATGAGTGAGTGGTCGCCTTGCAAATCCCTCACTCCGTGGTCTTAGGGAACAGAACTCTTCAGTCTAACAAGGTGGTTGTTGAGGATTTTGTGGTACGACGACCGATTATTTTTGTTTCCTCCGGGCGCAATTTCAATGTGTTCATTTGTTACTTTCACATTTATACCTGTATGTGTGCGTCGCTAAATGACTTTACTAAACGCTTCGCTAAACGATTCTTATTCTTATATCTTTGTAAAAATATGACATAAGATGCTATTATAACTAGTTCTACATTGTAAATACTTTTAAAAACAAGCTTCTAATCAGGGACTGAATAACCGAAAAGTAAAGGTAATAAAGGTTAACGGTATGACGTCATACCGTAAAATTCGGCTATTGGAATATTTCCATATCGATAAAAAACGATACCGAAATGAAATAACGGTACCGAAATTTTCTGGTACCGAAACCTTTATGAAAACGGTTCCTTTGATGAATCGCCGCTGCAGCGCGCCGTGCGTCCTTGTCGGTGATTTGTGTGGATCAGAAAGGCGGGTGTATTGTTTCAGAAATGATTATGTTATATACGACAGAAAAGTACCTACAATGTACTAGTATGTACCTTTAATGAAGGTCAATGTACCTCAATGAAACGGGAGCAATTATAATAATAAAGTGAGCCGCGGTCCTGACGGTCAGAATCGCGGGTGTATGTTGAAAATGAATGTAATAGAATAGCTATGGGTATGTACTATTTACCAAACGAATGTACCTTCAATGTACCTCACGAAAATATAATCTAAATCAAATTGAATGAGTAATTAATGAAGAAATCAAGAAAACAAACTTTTGACGCCTACAATTTTTTAATAGCAATATGAATAGAGTTCTATTTTGTTCGTATTAAGAATGTAAAGCCAGTCATAAGAGAAATATTTATGGGTTTGTATATGTGCTTCGATAAAGTAAAGAAACATGGATAAGACATAATCATTTACTCATCGTTTATCAAAAGTTACAAAGAAAAAACAAAAAGCGTGATTACTTTTGTCCATATAATATACAATGTGCAATTATGTTTTTACGTCTTCATGTAGTTCGATTACATAGGTTATCATAACACACCCACTTATTCTGTCTGTAGCAATGGGCCTTGTAATGACCGATTTTGTCAAAAGTATTTGATATCGGCGGTAAGAATTCAATAATCCCTATGATCTCGTATGTTTTTGATTCTAGATTTATTTCAGTGGCACTTCATCTATGCACGCACACCAAGTCACTTTGACTTATCTCAAAATTTATAACATTTTGCAAGACATATGTAAATGTTCGTGCGGCGGTTAGGGGTTGTCTTAGGACGTTTAGCGCCCGTTTAGCCGCCAGCAGGTAGGTATAGAAGAAAAGAATACCAATTTGATTTGGATTTAGTGGGTTTATTGTACATTCAGCTCACTCCCCTGCACCCCTCGGCAAATCTCCCCGTACGGTCACTGGCCTGAAGGTCTTGGAGCTGCAGTGGACGTAGCCTTTGAGTCCTCTCGTAGATGACGACGAGGTGGATGCTGGATGAGCGGTTTTTGGGGGAGGGTAGATCAACCCCGAAGGTCTCCCAGGTGCAGACCTGGATGTCAACGCCGACAATTAGTCACTTCGGACCTTGATCCTGAAGAGCACAGGCAGGCATTAGTTAGTGCCCACATATATCCTCGTCCACTGCTGGTATTCACGGCTCAGCAACCATAACGAACACCACGCAGTTGACAGACACAAAATCAGAAACAGCTTACATTAAAAATAGCCAGACTATTATGGAAACTCAGCCTAGAGGGATCTTCCGTAGTTTACTTAAGAGGGTTCAGGTGGCAACCGAAGCAGTGTTCTCCCGGTAGCAAGGTCGCGGTCAAACAGAGGACGATTCGGGTTCCCCCACTCTAATTAGAAATCGTCGTATTTTCGTGAGGTACATTGAAGGTACATTCGTTTGGTAAATAGTACATACCCATGGCTATTCTATTACATTCATTTTCAACATACACCCGCGATTCTGACCGTCAGGACCGCGGCTCACTTTATTATTATAATTGCTCCCGTTTCATTGAGGTACATTACCTTCATTAAAGGTACATACTAGTACATTGTAGGTACTTTTCTGTCGTATATAACATAATCATTTCTGAAACAATACACCCGCCATTCTGACCCACACGGTGATTTTCTAGTTTTATTTATTATTTTCGTGTTTGCACGTGTCGAGCGAGGGAGTTGTCTACTATCGTAAGTCATATTTTGGCAAAACAAGAGATAATGAGTGAGTATACCTATCCAATTTATTACAATACTATGTATTATTATAAAATATGAAAGTGTACATCTGTATTTTGTAACTCAATCTCGCAAAAACCGCTGAATATATTATAATCATTTTCGGAGATGATTAAGGTTAGGATTATATAAATTTAAACAATTACAATCTGAATGAAAATTAAAATATAAAACTTCTGGACTTATTTCAAGGATACTTTTTTCCGTAATTCCCACGGGAACAGCTGTGCTATTCTGTAAGAATTCACTTCAAATCCTCAGTGAAATGAAAACTTATTATATGCATATATATTATACAACTTATCTGACCTTGTTTTCATAAAAGTACCTGTACTAATAAGCTAGGTACTTTAGTTCATTTAACTTTAGAGCACAAAAGAAAAAACAAAATAATATTACATATCAGAAAATAGAAAATTAATTTCTAAACTTTGTACGTGTCTCTGCGCTGCGGCCGCGCCCCGCCCCGCGCCCGCGCGCCTCTCCGCGGGCCTCGCGCGCATACCCCCGCCCGAACCCACCCGCGTTTCTCCATATTTCGGTACCGAAATCGCGAAAAGGTTAAATAACGGTATGGCCCTACCTTTATAAAACAAGGGTATCGTTATGATTTTAAAGTACCTTAACCTTATACCGTAACCGCATTCAGTCCCTGCTTCTAATACTCCATAGTGATTATCACATATCGAGATATAAGACACGTCACATAAAGTCCATCAAGGAGTTCCAGTGGGTATCTTCTGGCTCCATCTTCAGATCGTCATCATGTGTAATGGTAAGTGGTCATAGCTACAAAACAAACTAACCCAAATTCGACTAAGAGAGTTCGAGTCCCTACGCCCCGGCTCCATCATCAGATTAGCTCGATGGTACCATAATATTTATAAATATGCCAATCAGCTCAATCAGTTAGCAGCAAGTGGTTGAAATATGGTTTGGACATTTTGAAACGGACGACTTAACGAATTGCAAACTAAATAAAAGTTTGTAAAAATTAGCTATACGTGGCGCTATGTAGATCAGTTGATGAGAATTGATTCGGTTCTTCATTAAGAGACTTTTTATTTTTATCTATGACTGGATTCGCGTTTGACCACAATCTCACCTGATGAAAAGTGACGATGTAGTCGAAGATGAAGCACGCGACTTCACAAAAAGGACCGTGTTCTCAATTTGACTGCATTCATTTCTGTATGTTTGTTATGAGATGTCGTCGTCTATAGATCTATTTGTTTAACAATAATTGAACAATAATCTATTATCGTTTTTCTTTGACGGGGTTTCCTACCAGAGTGGTCGCATCTAACGATGCACTCATTAGATAGAGAATGGACCCTAACTGAGGTCGGTTGTTTAGAAGGCAAACTCTCATGTACTGATAAAATAGTGTTCTTAGGCTGTGATCACAAAGTGCGCAACTTTCTATTTTCTGGTGTGATTATTAAAAATCGTCTGCTACAAAAAACTTTTGTTTCGAAATCCGAAGATTTCCATGTCCGTTCGTGCATCACCTCTAAAATAATTCGGCCAAGAAAAAATGAGGGAGGTGGGATTGGCTCCGGGTGGTCCGTGCGGATTTATTCGGATATGTCCGGACTATCGTCCTTCTGTCCGGAATTTTGATTTAATGTTTTATTTTCGCGGCTGTACAGGTTCAAGGTTACAAGCGTTGTAAATATGGGTCAGTCACTATAAACCACCATGTAGACATTGGGCCCTTGGTCGTCTGACACAAACAAATTTTATAAAAGATTTGACTGGCCCACTCCGGAAATGTGAGTATTTTGTTCAGCAGCTGAGGTATTCAGCGAGGTAATGGTGTTTGGTGGTGTTCACGGAAGTGAGTCAAATGCTGAAATTTCGTGAAAAATTACTGAAGAATAAAATATATGTATTAAATCAGTTTTCAACTGTGTGGTGTGATTTATTACATCCTGTGCTTGAAATGTTTGGTCTTTTTACGAAATGATCGATCTCCAATGTTTCGAGGTGTTCGGGCATCTGTTTAATTTTCCTGATGCATTGACAGATGCCCCTCGCCTGGAACTAGGAGTTCATGGGTTGGGTGGTCAAGGATGGCCTTCAGACATGGAATACTTTCAGACCGTCCTTATATTAAAAAGTACCAGGACAGCATAAGCAACTAGGAGGTTGGACGATTCGTGCGCTCGGAAGCGAGCTCGTTTGACGTCGGCGATTCTCAAACAAACGAAAAACAATAGAGGTACCTGCAGGGCCGGCACGACCCATAGTCTCTCCACATGGTGGAGAGTTCTGCGACGTTCACGCTTTAAGCGAGTAAGAGAGACCATGGGGCATGCCAGCCCTGCGGGAGGGGGCCGTACCTCGTCGGGGTGGGTGACGTGCAGCACGGCGCGCCAGCAGTGCTGCGCCAGGCCGGGGCGGAGCGCGGCGGGGGTGAGGGCGGTGTGGGAGGGGGAGGGGGAGGGGGGAGCGTCGGGGCGGAGCCACAGCACGCGCAGGGCGCGGCCGCACGCGCCGCACTCGAGGCGCCACCCGCCGCGCGCCGGCGCCGCCGACAGCGCCGTGGCCGTGGCGCCGCCTGCACACACACACACACCGTGCTGGGGGGGACTGCAGCCTCCTCCCGCTGCAGCTCCGCCGAGCTGGGAGCGACACGGCGCCTACTGGGGGTGGGCGGTGCCCCATGTGGCTCCATTGCTCCCTTGGACCCCAGACTAATTAAAGATCGACACGGGGGGTGTGGAAGTAGGAAAAGAAGTTTCCCTCTCCCCTCGGCAAATGGAGGTGTAGCCAATAAACGTACACGTAACCACGGGCTACATGCACGTACATGTACATACTTCATCCTCTAATAAAAGTATAATTCAAAAGTCTTGTCAGTCCGACTTTCGCACCTGAACTTCTGAGCCGACTGAGAGGCAGAGATTGGGGTCCGCAGATGGACATACTTCACTTCCCCCTTCTGCTTCTTCACTTAACATCAGCTGTGATTGAGGTCAAGTAATAACCCGTTATGCATACTCTACTTTTTAAGGTCTTAGCATACGTGACGGGTAATTTCTCGGACGGAACGGAGACGGGACAGGTATAGTTTCTAACGTGAAAGTGGTTTTAAAACATACGTACAGGACGGTGTTCAACGATAGTCGTGCTAGTGCTGCAACCATATTTCAGCACAAAATGTTCGATTTTACTTTTGAAGAACTAGCAATGGTTGCCGTAGTATTAGATGAAGAAGATGCCATAACGATGTTTTTTCTATTGCCGTCCCGTTCCGCCCGTGTTTCTCGCCACGTGTATTTTATTGCTATGTTTTTAAATGCAACGATGTCAAAAAATCGTCCCGTTCCGTCCGGCACGAGAATAAACACGTTACGTATGCTAAGATCTTTAGTTGCACGAATCCATCGGGGCCCGCCGCGATTACAGTACGACCGCAGTTGTTTGCTGGCTGATCGACAGTATCGACTATTCAAATTTAGCATATACCGTCAAAAACAATGACAATCGTCATTGTAACGTTACACGTTAAAACTAATTGTATGAAAACATATAAAATAGTTTTTCATAACAGAAACAATAAAACTATCAAATAAATACTTAAAACTAAATGCAAAATAATTTGTTAACTTATAAAACTTCAAACTAAATATCTTAAAATCTACTAAATAACTAAACTAACTAATGTCATAATACCGTTATATATGAATACCTTGAATTCCTTAAAATGATAAACATTGACAATAAATTTCCAACAAACAAACAGACAACTTAATTCAACTTCACCACATTTTATATACGGATTACCTCAGAACGGACTGGATTGATGAGCGAACAAACAAGTAGCTTGTTCGTTCGGAGGTTCGTTCGTAGGTTCGTTCGTTCGGAACTCACTCGCACTAGATTCGCCAAGGCATGAACCTCGTTAAATACTAAATGAAATAACTAACTGTAACTACAGTTCTTAATAATGAAATATTGATCAATCTTATTCTGGAAAACTATTGTGAAGTGCGTAAATCCCATACTGGGTAAGTTGTGCATTGATTTTATGTAGTACATAGTTGCTTAGTATGTCTAGCGAATTCTATTGTTCTGTGTCCACTATTTAACGAATGTAGGTTGTAATTTATGAAATAATACTTTTGATTGTTCCATAATTACCCTTCCTGAAGCTTACTAATGCTGATTATTGTAAATTTAATACGTTGAACAAGAATAGAAATTTTACTTAGAAAAAATTATTAATGTAGGTAGATAATTAAAATGTTTCTATGTAGTTTAAAATAGCAACTAAGCTGCAATCCATCTTCATTAATGCTTTCGAATCACAATGTACGAATTATTACTAGAACTATCACCTGCTTTATGCATACTTTCATCAAAATTAACTGTGTCACCTCGTCATATCACATACTACGTTTTACCTCACCTTACCTTGCTTGCCGACAATTGATACTTTACTTATGTCCTAAGATATTGATTTGCAATATGTGATATGATGATTTTAATTGTAACTCATCGCTCATTAAAAGGTATTCTCGGTACCGCATACTATGCCTTGACCCTGTCGTTGCTTGTGAATTAAATTATTTGTTATAAATTAATGTTGGATCACATAGTTGGTATGTGGTATCGTTTACCTTAGCTTTTAGATGCCTCTTGATGTACCTTGCGCCTAGACTGCCACATCGCTTCAGTTGCTAATCATTGTAATACGTGCACTCCTTACTTGGCACGTTAGCACTTGTGGCGGTCCAGGTCCTCGAATGTTACATGTTATGCTCACACGGTTTATTCACCGTGTTGCAGGAACACCCTTAGGGGTCAGAAAACGCAAAATCGGAAAAGAAAAGGAGCGTACTCCAGTTCTCGCCACCACACTGTACCGTGTGACCTGAGGAGCGGTGGACCAGGTGGACGGCAGCCGCAGCCTACCAGCCAGGGGAGTCACGTACACGTGTACCATCAAACCAATATTGCCAACCTGCTCGCCTAGGCCTCAAACCCACGACCTCACTCGTTGTTTTTTTTTTACAATATACCGGTCTCACTTAACTTCTTATTTTTTATTTTTACTTGCTCCCTTAGCAGCTGACTGCGAAGGTGACATCATCGCTTACAATCCATGCAACATCAAACTTTCTTTAAACACTCTCTCTATATTCATTCTTCTTTGTATCCACTCTGGAGTCCACGATACAGTACAACCACAACTAATGGATGAAGCCTTCTCAGTATCTATCTTTTGTCTTACTTAGTCCTACCATAGAAAAGAAAGTATTAGGAGCCTCACCCGTGACTCGAACAGTGACCCTCTTCAGTTCACGCACACGCTGCATGTCGGGTCCTCTCGCTCCCACACACCGATACTCCCCGCCCTCTTGGTACAGAGCGTCTTTAATACCTGTTGGTGAAAAGAGACTTCTACAATCATTACACCAACAGCCTATGTTTAAAATCTCACACTAATGACACTCTCCATCAATAATCTATGTTAAGAACCTTACACTAATGACGCTATCCGTCAAAATCTATGTTGGAAACCTTGCGCTATTGACGCTATTTTTCGATAATCTATGTTGAGATCGTATTAATGACACTGTCCATTAACAATCTATGTAAAAACCTCGCACTAATGACACTGTCCATTAACAATTCATGTTAAGAACCATACACTAATGACGCTATCCGTCGATAATCTATGTTGAGAACCTTGCACTAATGACGCTATTCTTCGATAATTGAAGAACCTTGTATTAATGACGCTGTCCATTAATTCGTGTTATGAACTTCATACTAATCACGTTAACCGTTAAGGGACCGTGTTAAGATCTTCGCACGTATTGCGCTGCCTATCAATAGTCTATGCTAGTGCCTTCACAGTAATATCGCTGCCCATCATAGGTATATATTCGTAACTTCGCACTAATGACACTGTCTATTAATAGTACCCTCCTATATACTAATGACGCTGTCCATAAATCATCTGTGATACAAACCTCACACTAATAACACTACCCATCAGTAACCTATGTTGGCAACCTTGGTCTAGTGACGCTGTCCATCAATTGTTTATGTTGGTAACCTCGCATCAATGACGCTGCCTATCAATGGTTTCCGCAAGTGCTGTGCTCCAAGTTGCGTGCTTCATATGTTTACGACTTAAATATTAACACTACGACTGTAACACTGGATTTCGAAGTTTAAAGTCCCGATGGTTTTTAAGTGAGATGAAGTTTATTATTCTCAGTTCGCTGTCGGACTAACGCAGTAGGCCACAGCCAACTCGGCCCCCCAGTATGCCAGCCCCGGCCCCGGCCGTACCGAGCACGCCGTGCGCGTGGTGCGAGCCGGCCGGCGCCCAGCTCTCGCTGGCGTTGCCGACCACCCGGCGCCACCAGCACCCCACGCTACCTGGATGTGGAATTCATTAAATCATCATTAATACAAAAGATGTTTATTGTTATTTACGAAGAAGATTCCCAATTTCACAGATTTCCAATATTACAAAAACCCTTGTCTACAGATTGTCAATACTATCGATTCCCATGTCTACAGTGTGCTATTTCTACGGATTCCCATGTCTACATATGTATGTTTTATTGTTTGTTCTTTTTAATGTTTTATGTATTAAGTTTTGTACGTTTAGTACGGGCGTACTTGTGGTGAATAAACTATTATCTTTCTTACTACGCTTTGATTTGCCTTACTAAAAATAAAATTAAAATAAGGAATTGTTGCGAATTCAGTTACTGTTATGTTTCCGTTTGTAGGGTGTTTATTATTTTTTTTATTAGATAAATATTTAAGGAAAAATATAACTCCATTGTTTTATAGCCGGAATCGATTCTATACGCGGTTCTGATCAAACTAATTTCAGAATAATCTTGTCTATACCTGCAGTATACGTGGGACAGGCTCACCTTTAGGGCAGTGTAGCTGCACGTTGCCACCAAGAGGCACATCCACCTTCTGATGGTCAGGCTCGTCGATCTCCGGCTTGGTCTCCGTCACTGACTCCATATCCTCGCCTGTAGCTGTGCGGAACACCACGCACACGTTAACTTATATTAGCCATGGAAGTCCCGAGTTCACTACGGATATGTACACTTATGGGCTCGTAATTATCCGTATAGGACGTTGATTGATATCAGTATACCTATCACTTTCACACTTAAAAGCGAGTGCAAAAGAGACAGCCCAATGGATGCCCATCTCGAATGAGGGGCCAAGTCCGCTTTGGTATGGTAGCAAGCTACCCATTAGAGTTACCAACTATTAGTTAATCTGTATCCATACAGAATGCACCCACAAAATAGTGATTTAAGATTTCCCCATACTCACACTGCAAGTGCTGCAAGCCAGGATCAACAGTGGTAAATCTGCACGGCGTCTACTGAAGCCAGACGGTGCCCCTAGAGGCACCTCTATTGCTACCTTGGGCGCCAGACTAATTAAAGAAGAGTTAAAGATGTAGGAAAGAAATTTCTCACCTCCCCTCGGCAAATGGAAGTGTAGCTAATTGAATTCAATATTAGCACTAAGGCTTAACCTATGGGGAAGGGGATCAAGTTATGCTTGGCCCTAGTTTTGATACAGCACGGTCAGCGCCACAACGCTGTAAGTGTTGTTCAGGAAGCAAAAGGCTAACCGCGAATAATAATGCCAATAGTAATCGTGGTAAAATCACCTAAAGGCTTGAAAGTTATGTCGGCTCGCTACTAAATCGGTGTAGAAGAACGAATGGTTATACAATGATACTTATCCAGCCATGACCCTCCGTTCATTAGACCAGCGCGGGAAATTCAAAGGAATAGGATGGGCAGTTTGCTCTGTATATCCCCATTCACATTTCGTTTGTATAACCGATCTCTTGTAATGTTCTAATTAGTTTTCAAAACAGAGGTAGCGGATGCGAGACCCAGCGCGGTACATATTTGGTTCCCGATTTGGTTGATTTTAAGGCATTTTTAAATGTCTGCCTGGCTAGGTATCAGTATGGTTGTGTTCCGATTGTTAGAGATAATGATCACCCGAAAGACCTGAGCCACAGTTGTTCTGGTCTATCGTGTCAGAAATAATATATCCTTTCATAACAATTTCAACATTTATTATTTTGTTTGCATCGAGCGGAAGTACGGGTTAGTTAGGTGTATTTGCAAATTGGTTGCTTGCGTGATGCAATCAAATTAGAAAGCAATTTAAGCTGCTCGATAGCGGCGATGCAATCAGATAGATTAACTTCTAAATATATAGTGGAGGAAATGAAAACTCACTCGCTACATTGGCATTTGCTGATGCAATTAACGCAGGTGATTGCGCTGAATGTGAAAAGAAAGGACGAACAGTAAGTGCACATATACGAAAGCAAATTAATCAGTCAGAGTCCGGCAAAAATGCTAGATTATAGGCAAGTACTTACATTTTAAAATTGCATGTTCTACACCTCAGATGTTACACCATGTAATTCTTATTGTCTCATAATTGAGGGAAAGATTGAAGGAAAGAGAGGAAGAGGAAGACCTTGGCGCAATTACTTTGACTAAGTGAAAGAAAAGGTGATTGTCGTGTCGTACCAAGAGGTTAAATCGAGGGCAGAAAGTAGAGAGACATGGTTAATACTCCACCGACAAGAGCATAGTTCTTAAATTGAAGAAGAATTCTTAAACATTTATACCGGGGTTTTGTAGGTGCTCTCAGGTTTACTTGCAATCGATATCGAAGAGAATCGGGCCCGGTCGCAACATGATTACGAATAATTTCGTTCAAATTGGTTAAGCGGTGCAAGCGGTAGGACTGCGTCGCATGCTTCTATTTGGAAATACATGTAATTCAATTGGACAAGCCACCGACATACGTATCGGAAATTAAGATGTGATCACCACAAGCGGGATGCAAGTAGCGCTCTTTATGGATACGGCTGCGGCGAGGGACGAGGAGTGGGAAGAAGGTAAAGCACTGTTCCGTCTAATTTACCATTGCGATCTTTAGTATTAAGACTATGCAACTCTCAGAAATTCATTGTTGTGTAACAAACTTTAGTTTCTCCTCGTGATCTCGAGTTACCTTCACGTCCCAATCGAAAGTATATACCGTACTCGCAGATGTCGTTGGTCATTTCGCGACATACTTACGCAATTACAGTTTGGTAAGTTACATACAAAATACTTACGAGTTTCCTCATAAGTCAAAGGCTAAGTGCTGCTTTTGTATAGAATTGTTAATTGTTAATGTTCGGTTCCATTACTCAACTTACTGCATGCGAGCATCGGTGGCTCAGCGGATAAGATATGGTCTCCCAATGCAGGAGGTCCGGGTTCGATTCCCAGGCAGGTCATGTACCCAATGAGTTTTGAAAGTTAATTTAATTACTTATGTGCATTTATCCGACTGCTCCTGAACGGCGGAGGTAAACATCGCGAGGAAACCTTCATGCCGGAGAAATAAAAGTTCAAAGGCATGCGAAGTCCCCAAGTCGTACTGGGCCAGCGCGGTCGATCACGGCCCATACTCCCTCACTGTACGAGGGAGGGCCCGTATCCCAGCAGTGGAATGTTTCCGGGCCGATGATGATTCAACTTGCGTCGATCCCATGAAAGGAATAGCACGATATTGGAGAGCGTTGCGACGGCGCAATGCGCCAGTGCGGTACTGACCCAGCACGTTGAGGTAGTACCCGATGGAGGAGTACTCGGCGTCCAGCCACGTGGCGCGGCAGCGGTACCAGCCCGCGTGCGCCGTGCGGAGCGCGCCCCAGCGCAGCGTGGCCGCGCCCCGCTCCTCCCCCGCACCGCCCGTCAGCGGCGGCGGAGAGCTGCACACGGACATGCGTAACGTCTCCTCGTCCCGAATAGGTGGGTAGAGGTATTCCAAACACTTTGAGGCTGGGAATATACATCAGATTGCGTTTCCGATGGTCCGACCGGACCGGACTGTCCGATCGCATTCACTTGATACACGTCCGATTGTTACGTCAGACTTTTTCTGAACGCAGTCGTTCTCGAGCTATTATCCCGGGTGCTTGCATGCAGAGCAGAAAAACATTGGACGACGAATTACTGTTACTTATTACACAAAATCTTCCGCCCGATAGTCTGCCCCTAAATTATATAACTTCATCGGTTTCGTCATCGATAACGTTGACCAATAAGAGACTGTCAAATTGTTGAGCGAGCGACGAGCCAACCAATTATGCGTAGACGATGACGATATCGACGAAGTTACATAATAGAACCCGTGATTCGACTATCAGAAAGCGTAGAAGTCATAGTTTTGTTTGAAATATTAAATACATGTCCGATCCGATAGTTTGATCGGACGTCCGAGACGGAAACAACGCCGAGGTGTTTACGATATTACTACCGGTTTTTTCTTCTTTCGCATCAACACGAGCTAATATGCAATAAGTAACAGGAATTCGTCGTCCATTTTTTCTTTCTGCTCCGCATGCAAGCACTCGGGATAATAGCTCGAGAACGATTGACTTCAGAAAAAGTTTAACGGAAGAATCGGACGTGTGTCGAGTGAATACGATCAGATAGTCAGGAGACGAATCGAGCTATTTACCGTTCGAATGGAACGTTTTTGGTATTGGTTTAACTTTAGTTTAGCTGACGTAAAAAATGGTATCGCGCTATTTTTTGTGAACGATTATATCGTTGACGCTACCAAAGTAAAACTAAACCCAAAATGTTTAGAGCTAACCACGAGTATTAAAAAAAACTAGTTCAATTTCCGTTCAAATGATTAGCGCGATACGAAATGTGCTTATCGTAACGTTTTTAGTTATCGTTTAGCTTTGGTATTATCATTCAAACTTAGCGCGATCGGCCCCCTGATCAGACAATTGGAAGCCCAATTTGACGTATATCCCGCCCTAATACTTAAAACAACAATAACGCAATCGTTACAGGGAGTGGAGGCATCGTCGTCGAAACGTGCAACTTTATATTTTTATTTTGATGTAAAGCCCCTATTGCCTTTTCACATCACGTGACAAAGGCGTTGGCAAAAGGACACCTCTTTTAATCGATAAAGAGTTAGGATGGCAAAGAATGCTAGAGTATTTAAAAATGCATAATACTAGTAGCGTGTGTATCATTTACATTTTCTGGACAAATCAGAGTTACCTATCTCAGTAGCTGTTAGTTCACTTCTATAATTTTTCAAAACAGTATTTAAATCGTTACCTGAAGAAGAAGAGAAGAAAATATTAAGATATCGATCTTGCAAATATTAACTCAAAATCCTCTCTATCAAGACGCCCCAGACACTAAAAATAAAGCGAGTTATAGTAATTGGAGAATTTAGTATATTGTGACATGCACCATGTAAAAACAACAACCGAATGATATTCTCTATAAAAAAGGAAAACCAACACGTCACATTCAAAATACTTACAAAATGGCCAGGGTGTTCTTATTAAAATAACAAGTAGGTTTAACACAGACATCATCAGTGCTCCAGATGTGGTTTCCGGGTCAGTACGTTTCCACCTTCGGCCTCATCTTCACTTAACATCAAGTGTGATTGAGGTCAAATGCTAACCCGTTGTGCATAAAAAAAAGACATTAGACTGCCAAAAACTTTTAGCAAAACTGCTCCATCCCAAATTTTGAACTAAACATCTTGACGAATAAAATGTTGTATGTGTCTCCTTCTTGATTTAAGTATAATTTTTGGTGTTTTCAAACGCATTCGTACTAGCAGCGGTACAACAAGTTGCCTAAGTACTTACTGCTTACAGTACTACGATTGTTTCGGACTTATAGCATTTTATGATCTAAACGTGTCAAATAATATCATCACTGGTGTGTGGTCATGTCATGCTAGAGAGGGACAGTCCATGCAGATGCTTTCTGAATATTACTATCACTTTCTTCTTCCAACTATTGGTATTTATATTCTTATTGTTCCTCAGTCAGATGACATTTCCATCTGGAAGGTTTTGGCGGCTTCTTAGGAGAATCCGATAGCTTCCCCTCACTTGTACAGAATCATACATTACCACACAATATTCTACCTTTATTATCCATTAAAACTCAAAAATTGCAGGAAATATAAAGCAATATATATTTGCATTTGTTTAGGAAAATTTGTGAAATACATAATGTAAATACAAGATATAAAAATAAACTTGCTGTCCATAGCAGTCGCTTACACAAAGTCACAGGGACAATGTATACGCTTTTATAATAAGGTTCCGGTAGACATTCAAAATTTGCCTTTAAATAGCTTTAAAACAACCATTAAACAGAAACTATGTGCCAAAGGCTATTATAAAATTTCTGACTATCTGGATGATAAGAATGCGTGGACATGAACCGCTCGGCAATATCCAGTATACTCGATTCTTATTTTTCTTTGTCGAATCATAAATTTAACAATTATTCCAAAATGTATCTGGGGGCACGGCAGTGCCCCCGCCAAGTCGAGCGCGAAGCAAACACTGCCGTACCATCCTTTACTGGAACCATTTCGCCGTATTTTCAGGCCCCTATTTTAGAACCTCTGGATAAGACTAGAACGCAGAAATTTTCGTCATCCAGTAAGCTATAATCACATACTTAAAATCCAAAATTTCAAGTCTGTAGGTCATTTAGTTCCGAAGTTAAGCGAAAGCAAAGTTTCGCATTTATGACACTCACTCACTCACTCACTCACTCATGATCATCAAAATAGAACTAGTACTTCCCATAAACTCAGAGAGCTGAAATTTGGTACAGAGTTATGGTTCAATGGCCACATAAAGGGAAAACTATAAAAACTAGGTTAATCGAAGATCTGGAGTACCTGGTGACCCTGATTAGGAAACACAAGAGCCCAACCAAACTATTAGAGATCGACATAATAATATACCGCCTTTACAAAAAATATTCAACTTGGGCCGCTTCGTTTGATGTCAAAAATCGAAGGTCTGAAGTATCTGATGAAGAACCCTCAGCTGGTCTCAGCTGTATTGGAGATATGGTAATGCCCCCTCCTACTATTGGTACATAGAAAAATCGACTGTCATTGCAAAAATCCAGCGTAGTGGGACACATCTTCTAATTTAATCTAGCCTATAGCATCCCACTGCTGGGCGCATGCTTCCCCTTCTGCTTATAATACGCATATAAATAAAATTAAAGGAAAACTCAGGATAAGACTACACTGGCTTTTATACTTATACTTACAAGTTTACAAGAAGAAATAGTCTAACGATTAACTTTATATCTGACGAAGAACCCTCAGCTGGTCCCAGCTGTATTAGAGATATGGTAATGCCCCCTTCTACTATTGGTACATAAAAAAATCGACTGTCCAGCATAGTGGGACACCTCTTCTAATTTAATCTAGTCTATAGCGTCCCACTGCTGGGCGAATGCCTCCCCTTCTACTTTTAATACGAATATAAATAAAATTAAAGGAAAACTCTGGATAAGACTAGACTGGCTATTATACTTATACTTACTTATACTTATTACAAGTTTACAAGAAGAAATAGTCAAACGATTAATTTTATTCTACTCGAACATTACACAAATTAAATAAACAAACGAAAATTTGGTCAAAATATAATGCATTGGCTAAGAGTGGCGGTGATACCCGCACGCGTCGCTAGATGGCGTTGACTGTATTTTAAAACGCGCTTACGTTTTATTTTTCCGATAACCTTATATGGCAAAGTGGCAACCGGCCGCGTTACAGTCGTTTACGACATTCTTCTATTGCGCTTGAAAATGTTTGCTAGGGATTAGGAGGAATTATTTGCATTTCGTTGATTTCGCTGATTATTTCGCGAGGTTTGCTAAGGTTAATTGGCAGGTTGTTATTATATTAATTCAAAGATTTAAACAGGTCAGGAATTATATGGTTAGTGACGGATTACTGATTATTACTTAATTATCAGAATTAAAAGAAGTTTCAATTGAATACTTTATTTAATTGTTAATTATTTAGTACCTACTTTTAGTTTTCTAGGTTTAATTTACAGTTAGGCAGTACTTCGAATCGCGTTCGTGTTTATAAGTACTTTTCTAGTATTCTAGTTTAGTTTATTTAGTTAGATATTTCGTTTCGTTTAAAAATATCATTAATTTAGCTGTATTTCAGTACTAGGTAGGTAGTACCTTTGGTAGAAAGTTCATTGATAATTAACTGTATTTACACTTGTCTAATAATTAAGAGTTAACGTTTTGCTTATAGTTTGTATAGATTGAGTAGGCAGAGTAATATTTTCTTTAAGTTTTTTTTATTAAGACAAAAGAAGTCTTAAAGATATAAGTAGGTTTTAGTCTAAATATTATCGGTATTTCTGATTTGTTGTCCATATACTAAAGGTCGTTGAGTTTAATTGTGTTTGATTTCGCAAGATAATAATTATCGTAAAAAATGTCGATAATATTAAAAGACGACGATGAACTTAGTGGCTACCAAGTAGTTGGTGTGCCCAAAGACGGGTCTTGTCTCTTCCATTCAATATTTTTCTTGGTGTATGGTAGAACTGACTCAACTTGCAGTATCAAGCATATTTGTAGAAACGTGGGCATATATATAATATGCCCACGTTTCTACAAAAAGAAGTGAAATCCCACCAAAAACATTCTGTAAAAAACTAGCCAAGTCTCGATGGAGCTGCTTGATTATCTCTAAAAAGTAATGAAATCTAAACAAAGTCGTGCCAAGTGTAAGGTTCCTTACTGCGATTTCTTTATTATTATAGTTAATGTTGTGTGACTTGGCCGTTGAAGGGTACACAGGGGTACAAAACCAGGTGCTCCATGACACCATTGCACCAATCTGTCGCCAGAACCGCTACGCATTGACGATGGAAAATTGCCACTTGGAAAACGTTGATTCAATAACCAGTCAATTGTAGCCTTGATAAAGCCACTAACGTATAAAGAATGTTATGTAAACGCCACACAGATTATTCGCTAATAGTTTGCCGTTGAACATTCTTAATAATATAATTAATAATATTAATAGCGGTTCTGGCGACAGATTGGTGCAATGGTGTCATGGAGCACCTGGTTTTGTACCCCTGTGTACCCTTCAACGGCCAAGTCACACAACATTAACTATAATAATAAAGAAATCGCAGTAAGGAACCTTACACTTGGCACGACTTTGTTTAGATTTCATTACTTTTTAGAGATAATCAAGCAGCTCCATCGAGACTTGGCTAGTTTTTTACAGAATGTTTTTGGTGGGATTTGTATTGACTCATTTAAAAAGAGCAACCCCTGAGTTTCTTGCTCGTTCTTCTCTGGGGGGACTGCCTAGTGAATGAGCGATAACTGTATGTCATGACGCTTTCAAATGTTATTCTTATAACTTACGAAATAAAAAAATTTTGATTTTTGTAAATAATAATAATAAATAAATAAATATTTATATAAACATCCACAATTTGGGAATAAATGTTCGTATTCATCACACAAACATTTACCCCACGCGGGATTCGAAACCGCAACGGTTGGTTTCGCCGACAGGGTCACTATCACACCAATCATTCGTGAAATATGGACCTACGTATGGTATACCGAATTACACTACTCCGAAAAACGTTTGACCGAAGAACGTTCGATCGAATTCCGAGTACATTGCGGAGTTTGTTTTAATTAAAAATTTTAATGATGAACTTAAAAATTTTTAATTAAAACAAACTCCGCAATGTACACGAAATTCGATCAACCGTTCTTCGGTCAAACGTGTTTCGGGGTAGTGTAATTCCAAGTATACCATAGCAACTCCTGAAATATGCAACATCATTAGAGGAATTGACGCCATAAAGCGTAGAGCCGTTGTAGTGCAGCAGCGCGCCACTAGGTACCTGCTGGTGTGGGCGTCGTCCCGGAGCCACCAGGCGCGGGCGGGCGGGTTGGCGTCCACGTCGCAGCGCAGCGCCGCCACGCCGCCCGCCACCAGCGACACGCCGAACCCCGGCCAGCGGGAGATCACGAACGACGGCGGGTCTACACATAATGGCCTCTGTTAACGTCAATGTGCGATTGACTGGAGACGCGTTTGACCACAATCTCATCTAAAGAACAGTGACGATGTGCTCGAAGATGAAGCACGCGATCCTCTTGAAGATCCCAAGGTTGTAGGATTTAGGAAAGACTGACGTCGGAAGGGAGTGCCATGCCTTGGCTGTTAGGATGATGAACGAAGAGTCGAACTTCTTAGTGCGAATGTTCGGTATATTAACTACTAGCTTCCCCCCGCGGTTTCGCCTGCGTGGAATAACTTAATCGCGAAATTTGTATATTACTTGGAACTTCCCACTTTATCGTGATAAAAAATATCCTATGTCTTAATCAAGGATATGTTCTACCTATCGCTTTATTGTACAAAAAGGCAATACATTAATTTTGCATTGATACAGAATTTGAGTACCTACAACTCATTGTCGTTGGCATTTCAACCCTAACATTCAAAGCTACGACGACCGGAGTCTTCTGGTATTACCTCGTTTAAAAATCTGTCCGAGAAACTCCGTGCGTAACTCTTTTCATTCACACGCAAATCCGACTCCCACCTTTATACATTGTCTTTATGTGTCGACCCTCGACCTTAAGTACCTTTTTGACTTTATCTTGCAACATTAGATGGTTGTTTACCTCTACCATGTTTTTCTTTTATATGTTTCTCTGTGTAACACTTACCTGATCGTTTGGGTTATGACACATTTTTTTTTTCTTTCGTCTCAAATCTCATGCACATATTATACCAACACTATTCACTTACAAGTAACGTGTATCTCCAGCTTTGCCGTCATCGCGTCCGTCGGGGTGTCTGTGGGGACGCTCCCCATCGGCTGTCTCTGTCTCGCCTCACACTGCAGCGTCGCATTGTGCAGCTCCCTCGCGGCGGTCACCACCACGTGAGACGACGATACACCCTCT
Source organism: Oegoconia quadripuncta (assembly GCA_949316235.1). Lineage (NCBI taxonomy): Eukaryota > Metazoa > Arthropoda > Insecta > Lepidoptera > Autostichidae > Oegoconia > Oegoconia quadripuncta. The sequence goes on from OX438746.1 coordinate 13,446,293, forward strand.
ACATCATAAATTAAAAGGTAAGACAGCGAGTTCTCTCAACAATTTTGAAAGTTATAGTGTGCTTTCACTTTCGACTTGACCTTCTAATGAATCCATCTTAATACGTGATAAAACAATTAACAAACCTATAGAGTAGTTGGTGTGGTGTATACGGAGATATGGTCGGTGATCCAGAGCTGGCTCCAGTGCCAGTAACCGCCACGTCAACTCTGGTGGAGGCACTCCACCTAAATAGAAAGAAGTGATCAGTAATAATATTAAATCAGATTATAAATCACATGGTCTACATTGTAAAATGACAACGTGGACAATACGCTTCGCTGGATGACAAGGTTCACAAAACGTCTGGCTTTTAAAATGACAATGTAGACAAAGCACCATGTGGACAAAAAACACCTACAAAGAAAATTCCGCACATACCTTCAGCGACACAACGGACTTCTAACACGGTTTTGTCTCTAACAGGCACCCACGTGTTGCCGGCATCAAGTCTCCTGCCATCCACCGCCAGGTACACGGACCGCACTGTCTCTGTGAGGACAACAAATAATAACATTTATATTTTCTCTTCTTGTGCTCAATACGAAATAAACATCAAACAACACTACATTTAGTTAGCACTTCTTTATTTATAGTCTGCACTACACCAGCTACAACTCACGCCGAGTTATAGACCCTTTTGCGAGTAAGCGGACGTTTATGCTGGTGAGTTGACTGTCTTTTGTTATTAGGAGACTATGGTCGGTGTAGTAGTCGGTCTAGTGGCTCTCTAGTAGTACACCTGATTGTTTGTAGAGCTTTAGATATTTATCTCTCTATTTGTATCCTACTAGGTCAGAATATTCTCATTTCAGGAAACGGTCAATTTAGAAATCTGTCTGCCAATATTACACTTGAGTAATGTCGCATTACTAGGAGGATTTGCCAACAGTAAGAAGAAAGACTACGGTCCTTTTTACGGTCTTCCAAATTTTCATAATCGTAAATATGGGACAGTTTCGCATTAACAACACATTACGGAAGTATGGATTTAATTCTCACCGTAGATGAGCAACCTGGTGGGCTTGCCCGACACGGCCCGGCCGGCGCGGTCCACCCCGGCGCAGCGCCAGGCGGCGGCGTCGGCGCGTGTGGCTCGCGCTATGACAACGCTCCCGCCCTCCGCCTCCGCCTCCGCCCACATGCCCTCGCTGCCCGGAGACGATGACACGGTGATTTGCTGTCAGGAGAAATAGTAGCTGAAGCACTTGTGCAAATGGTCATGGGCACCGTCTTAGAGGTTGAAGAGATTTTAAAAATGAGGCATCACGGTCTAGTGGGGTATCATATTATGAAAGGGCTTTGTCTATCCTTAAAACGCGACTATGGAACTTTCCGCCAAAAAACATCTATCCACTTGCACGATTTAACGGCGATGGGCTCACCCCATCGGACGAGATCTGTTCCCTCCAGCATTAGTCGCGGCTATGCTGGCGAGCGAGGAGGGTTGGAGGGCAGAGACCTCCTTCTGCGAGGGCTGGAGCCGCTTATGCGTTACCAGGTACTCCCTACTGCCGAAGAAGGTCGCAGCAGGGTTTTAGAAAAAAAAACCTTACTTTGCGAGAACTAAACCTTTTATCAATTTTCAGATGTTTCTTTTCTGACTTTCCTATTATTTGCACCATGCTTTAATTACTGACCTCGTTGTCCTTGTACCAGCGCAGGTTGGTGACGTTAGTCAGCTCGCACGGTATCCTCGCCCTCGAGTGAGGCTCCACCAGCAACTCCCTATCGTTCTTTGGTGCCTGAGGAAAACATTCATTTTGGATCAAGCGATCTACGGAGCATAGAACAGACGATAGAGGTCTTGTAATGATGACCTACGAAGCAAACCACATGTACAAACCCAATATTATTACTTAAATTCGGCCTTATCTTCACTTAACATCAGGTATAATTGAGATTAAGTGCGAACCTGTTGTGCATAAAAATATCGTTGTACATATTTAAAAAAAGTGAACGATGCCAAGGGGCTAAGTGCGTTTCCTCTTTGAACAGCAAGATTTCACCTCTGAGTGAAATAGAAACCGGCCTTCCGATCATTTGAAACTTCGACCAGACGTTCTGATATCTCTCGAATAAGACAACGAGCGCCTGGTCCCTAAGGCCCAAGGGTATCCATTCCTAACGGAGTAAAAATATAGTTTACCCTGAGAATTACGCCGTTTGAGGTTCTCAGCGGTTGTGGCTACAGACCCCGCGTTATTAGATGATACTGGAAGATGGGATGGTGCAAGAGTATCGACACAAGTACCATCCCTACGTAAAGTGATTTCAACTTCCAGGGTAGAAGTCTTACATAGCTTGCTAAAGGCTATGTCCTAGTATGTGGTTTTTATGTAGTAGTCTATCTTTTGGTGATCCAACACATGGATTATCTGGAGAGGATTCATGTTATGTCATTATTGGAATATGGGCTGGGAATTTGGCATTATTTCAGCACAATTTTTTGACGTTACTAAAATAACTGAATTCTACTTGTGTATCCTAGATGATGAAGATGTCTTACGGTATTTTGCTGTGGGGAAATGCCGCGGATATAAACACAATCTTTGTTTTACAAAAACGAGCCGTTCGAGCAATTTATCAATTGAGACCTGCGGACATTCTAACCTTTTCGTCACAGTATATTTTTGAAAATCTAATGTATGTCAAAAAATATAGCATCATTTAGGAAAAATAGTGATAAACATGATGTCAATACAAGAAATAAAGATAAACTTGCAGGTCACATAAGTTAGGTACCTCCACAAAGTCAGTAAATCATTCAAAGGGTTGTATACGCTTTTTCAATAAGGTTCCAGTTGATATACAAAATCTTTGTCTTAATAAATTTAAAGATACTATATAACAGAAACTTATTAACAAAGCATATTATAAAATATCAGACTATTTAGATGATAATCATCCCTGGACATAATCAGATCGTTAGCATGCCAGGCTATTTCACAATTAATAATGAAATAAAAACCTTTTTGTAATATAAAATACCTTTATGTAAAATCAAAGCCTTATTTTAAAAGAGCAACCCTTCGAGTTTCTTGCTTGTTCTTCTCAGGAGAAAATTGCATTTTGAACAAGCAGTAGCTAAAAAACGTAGTCAATTTTAAGTGTAGGTACTGTGTGTACCTACATAATAAATAATAAAGCATTTTTGACTTGACTTGACTAGCATCACGTATGTAGACGTTAGGGGTACAGGTGAACCTGTTTCCCCCTCGGGTCTCATCACGTGTTGATTCCGTGGATATTAAAAATTAATTTACCTGACTGGAAGGCATGACCCTCGGTTGGTCCTGTAAGGGCATGCGTCTCGCGTTGGCCGGCCGGATGACGAACGTGTCGACGCGGGAGGAGGCGCGGGGGCCGGGCGCGGCGCCCGCGTCGCCGATGGCGTCCCGCACGGCGCCGTGGATGTTCAGTATTGTGTCGCCCGTCTTCACGCGGCGGGAGTTGCTCTGATTGGACAAGAGTGACGACATTTTTGAAAATTAAATGTTCGCCTGGCTAGCTACCACCTTCTTATCTAAATCAGCCGCCAAGCAGCAATGTTAATAGCATTGTTCGACCTCATCTTCACTTAACATCAGGTGTGATTGAGGTCAAGAAAAAAAAATTAACTAGCGATTGGCGGATGAATTCCGTACAAGGAAGTTGTTCTGATTTTTTTATGAATAACTGAATACGCGTTTGACCATAATCTCAGCTGATGAAAAGTGACGATGTGGCCGAATATGATGCACGCGATCTCAGTAGAATCTAGAAGGATTAGCATTTCACCTCTATCACAACTGATGTTAAGTGAAGGTGAGGCCGAAGGTGGAAGCGTACTGACCCGGAAACTCCATCTTATTTGTGGGACTGACTGGCTATCTTATATTTGAGAACCGGAGCATTGTTGTGTTCCGGTTGTCAGAGATAAGATAGACAGTCCCCCAAATGTGTTGGGGTTTCCGGGTCAGTACGCTTCCACCATCGACCTCATCTTCACTTAACATCAGGTGTGATTGAGGTCAAAAACCAACCCTTTGTTCATAAAAAAAAAGAATAAATAAATAAAAAATGTAATTGACAAGAAATAAGACTGACCTTCGTAGTTTTGTCCCACTCCTGCCCACTGCTCCTCTTCTTTCTCTCAGCTTCATCTACATTTTGTACCTTCGTTACGTCATCAGTCTCAGTTAATGAATCATCTGGTGTGACTAATATATTGCTATCTTCTATGCTGGTTTCCAGGTAGTCAGGGTGGTCTTGAAGGGGGGGATAGAGGGGGGCATCGCGGACGATCTCCGCGGCGTCTGCGGCGAGGGGGGGACTGGGGGGCTCAAGGGCAGTGAAGGGGGAAGGAGAGCGGGAGCTGGTCCATTCGGCGCTGCAGGAGACTGGGGACAAACAGAAGAAATAACTTTAGCAGCGTTTTAAAACAAATGGTATGGTGTGACTTGTCTTGACATGGCATAGTAAATTTAATTCGTGTAATTCCTGCTTACTGGTGACTCCACTCGTGATTACAAACAACTTTCCCCAATGAACCATAGTCGTATTCGTTTTCTTTAGTATGGAAGTCCAACAATTTTCGGCTCAATTGGACTACGGTTCCTAGTGGATAGTTGTTTTTAATCAGGAGTGGTGTCCAGCCGAAAATTGTTTAAAGGTGGTTTTAGAAAGGTTTACTTTGTAATCGAAGTTTTTTTGATCGAATTCGACTATTTTTCTTTGGGGAAAATTGTTCGTAATCAGGAGTGGAGTAACTTGAACACATAACGAGAATTACACAAATTCGCGTAGGAAAACATGACAGTATGAGCGGCCTGCTCAGTGGAGCGCTGTAGCCAGTAAGAGCGCTCTGTCCAGTATGAGCGGCCAGCTCAGTGGAGCGCTGTAGCCAGCAAGAGCGCTCTGCCCAGTATGAGCGACCTGCTCAGTAGAGCGCTGTAGCCAGTAAGAGCGCTCTGCCCAGTATGAGCGGCCTGCTCAGTGGAGCGCTGTAGCCAGCAAGAGCGCTCTGCCCAGTATGAGCGGCCTGCTCAGTAGAGCGCTGTAGCCAGTAAGAGCGCTCTGCCCAGTATGAGCGGCCTGCTCAGTGGAGCGCTGTAGCCAGCAAGAGCGCTCTGCCCAGTATGAGCGGCCTGCTCAGTGGAGCGCTGTAGCCAATAAGAGCGCTCTGCCCAGTGTGAGCGCTCTGCATAATAGTATGTTATCAGGTAACTTTCATATGTAATCTCTCTCTTATTGGTAATTCCGAACAACAACTTTATTTCATTGTACGAGTACTTATTCAAAATTTCATTTTTGCAATCTCAATTCATAGCAGAGTGCATTATCATTAAATTTATATTGGACCGTCTGCTTTCATTTAGTGAATTTGACAGAAATTGTGGATAATAAAGCTAAACGACCTCGCTTTACCCGACACAATAAAAGTTAAATGATGGCTACGTTATCGTTCAGGAGTTATGAACGAAAGTTACAAATAAATAAAAAAGAATTATAATAACTGTAGTAGATATAGTGGTTATATAAAAACCACCACAAAACATAACGTCACGACCTTTATCCCAAATGGGGTGGTCAGAGATACCCAAACAAAAGAATTTGGGTGTTTCAAGCATAAAATTTTTATTGATAATTATGTAATAACAATGTGAAAGTACCAATTTTGTTGTAATATAATTAACACGTTACCCATTCATTTATAACGATACCCATTGTCAGTAACATAATGAGTGTATCGTATAGATACAAAGAGTAAATAAAATGCTCTGGAATTTAGCTATATCACTATATTGATTAATTCGCTTAAATTAAGTACAGAGCTCTTTTGTGTAGGGGTATATCGAAAGTATGCAATGGCGGACAGTGTATAGCGAGTGGGGTGTACCTACCGGCCAATACAAGAGTCATACGTCATGCGTGAGGAAGTATAATTGGATGTGTGAATGTGTGTGTGCCCAACAGTGTACCTGTACAGTATGTATGCATGTGTGTGTGTAGTAGATTGGTCTGTGGAAGCACTAGCGTAGACAATGAGAATCATTAATTGGCACAAATTTGGTATTAGTTCTCTGTATAAGAATTTGTAGTAATAATGTTAATTCAAAGTAAATAAATAAAAAAATAAAAAAAATAATATTTGGAACCACATCCACGATTCACCTCTGTAAGTAATATACAAAAATGCACACGTGATAGGGGGTGAAAAGATATCATCCAAATAGAGCAACCAACGTGTTATAAACTAAATAAATACCTTTTAAGATACTAAAAACCTCACTTGAATCGGACCACGTATTAATGACATACATCTGGACAACAACACCATCAAACACTAAACACCCCTCGTTTTCGTCGGGGGTTAGAAATTAAAAAAGATGTAATTGATGGAGACAATGTATCATTATATAAACAAATACAGTCCAATTGTTCCCGTCCTCTATGTATGTACAATGAATATTTATCTGAATATTAAAATTTAAATAATTTATTTTCAACTAAAAATCTATTTCAGACGGTAATTTGTTTGTGTAATACTAAACTTGCCTTTGAACGAAATTAGCCACAGTGTATTTATTACAAACAGTAAGTCGAGTCGGTAAGACTACCTTTAGGCTGGGAATAGACGTCAGATTTTTCAATCAGATAGTCGGACCCGATAGATCCACACTCCTCAAGCAAACATGGACGTAGGCCGCTCGCCGATATTCAGTCTAATTGCAATATCTAATATTATAAATGCGAAACTTTGGATGTTTGTTTGTTTGTTTGTAGCTCAAACCCGGCCATGTACTTTTTAAATTTAATTTCTTATGTGCATTTAACCCACTGCTAATTTAACATTTAACATTGTGAGGAAACCTGCATGCCTGAGAAATTAAAATTCAAAAGAACACAGGCCCTGCAGTAGAAAGGTTACGGGCTGATGATGATGATTGACTATTTATACGTAGTTTAATTACTGTTCATTTAAATGCACTATGGCAGGAGACGAGTAATTACCAACTTATACTTATTACAACTCAGTAGTTAAGGAGTACTTAGTGCCAGTTGAGTGAAGCCTCGCTCAAATTAGAGGGCGCAACAGCAAACTAGCTAAAAGTTTGAATTATATTTCACGGTAAATAGACCGATTGATAGATACCTTGTTGCTCTTTTGGTAAAGTAAACGTTATGTAAATAGTACTTATAAATAGAAAACCTCCAAATACTGTGATGTCTTCCAATTATAGCAATTAATAAGTTCTACATTGAAAATATTTTTAAAAGACTTCTAATACAAAGACGAATAACATAAAGACATCAAGGAGTTCGAGTGGCAAGTCTCCATCGTCAGCCCCTCGCCATCATGTGTAATGGAATGTGCTCATGGGAATAAAAAAAACTAGCCCAATTTCTTGTCTATCTAGCTTCTTGTGGATAGCTGTCTTACTATCGGCTCCATCATCAGATCAGCTCGATGGTAACATGTTGAAAATTTATTTATGTTTATAACATAAATATTAATAACGGGTGAGTGTGCGTAATAGAGGATGTGGTATATGCATGTATTATTTCGTAATGCTGGTGGCATTTTAACCGACTTCAAAAAGGAAGACGTTCTCAATTCGGCCGTTTGTATATTCTTTTTTTTTTTATATTAAAGACTAAACAGGGGCTCCCGCGCTCGCCCACCCGCCCGGCAAGCCTATGGCTTGACAGCAACTGTTCTGCTTAAAACAAAATATAAAAAAAAAATAACAGAGCTTATTTGTTACTAGGAGTTCATGGGCTGCGTGGTCAATTATTACAGTGCACTTAGTACATTAAACAGTTTCAGACAACTCTTTTATTTAAAAAGTATCAGGACAGCATAAGCTATTAAGAGACTGGATGACTCGAGCGCCCCGTACATAGGCTGCACCGACCATCTCGATAACGCGTGATAAGTTTTCAAATTTAATTAGCATTTGAAATCTTACATTTTTTTTTATGCACGACGGGTTTGTACTTGACCTCAATCACACCTGATGTTAAGTGAAGATGAGGTCGAAGGTGGAAGCGTACTGAGCCGGAAACCCCAACACATTTGGGGGACTGGCTATCTTATCTCTGGCAACCGGAACACAACAATGCTATTAACATTGCAGTTTGGCGGCAGATTTAGATAAGATGGTGGTAGCTAGCCAGGCGGACATTTAAAATGCCCTACCACCAACCAAACCGAGTGACATGTACCCTGCTGGGGATCGAACCCGCGACCTCCGAATCGTAAACCCAATGTTGTTTACATTGAGCGACGGAGGCGGTTAAAGATTAATTTAACGAGGGCGACCCAAAAAGCTGGCTATCTTATCACAACAACCGGAACACAATAGAGATACATAAGTTGGTAGTACACCGGACATAACAATGCTATCAGCGACCCTTGTATTTTATTACAGTTGTAAAAGAAATTGGAAATTGCTCCATTCCCAACCGAACCGCAAGATAAAGCCCGCCACAGACGACCCATTGTCCCTCTCTACGGGACATTCCGGGACAAACACGTTAATTATTTAGATCGCCGTGGGACGGGACAAACATGTCGAACGTCGGGGATATTGATGTGATGGCCTTGTTGACAATGTAGCTGTGACTCACGGATTAATGCGATTCCTGATATCTTGAATGGCTCCTGGTTTCTCGGAGATTAGATTGCAGGATAATTATGCTGTACATGATAATAGGTACCTATCCTCCTATCCCAATAGACTTGTAATGCGATATATTTTCTTTTAAGAGAGTTTATTGCGTCGAGTGGCGCTCGCAATGGATAAATTAAGATTTCTTTTCAAATACAGCATAAATCAAAAATATAATTTTATTAAAAATATACAAAAATTTATAATACGTAAATAGCTTTAAGAACGGTTATTTTCGTGAATTCCTAATTAATAATAAAAACGGCTATTTATTTATAATAGTGCATAAAATTATAGAAAATATCCCCCATCAAAGCTATTTAGGTATTATTTATAATTAGCTTTTAGGCTTCTCGAGTGCAGCTCAGAGCAATTTTTTTGAATTATTCTATATTTAAAATCTCAATCCAATGGACGGAATAACTCCTCTTACAAGGATGTTCGAGCCTTTACAATTTAGCTACCATGGAATTACGAATCGTGTTCTATTAAAGCTACAACATTATACAATTAAATGGACAAGTTAAGTCATTGCAAACTTGAAACGTCATTTAGAACCCTGTTTTAGACATTTAGAAGCAGCGGGCGACGCACTCAGCACCATCCTTAGTGAACAACGCGATGGGACACCGCGGCGCGGGACAAACGCAACTTCATTATTATTTCTTCCAACTACGCCATGATTTTCTTATAACTTTTTAATATAGTGCTCACAAAGGAACACTTTTTTGTAAAGGCTTTATTCTAAAAAAAAAATACACGAGTTTTAGACGGGGACCCGATGCTGCCTCTAATTTGAAGGCACCTTTACATTTTTCGAGAAACCTATAATATCGCTGTGAAAAAATTTAAAACGATGAAATAAATCATTTCAAAAGGTTTAATTTTTCAAATAAACACCAAAAATTCGATAGTTTTTAGAGGTATTTTTTCAGAATTTTTAGCAACTTTTAATACCACGTATACTAATGAACTAACCATAAATTAATAATAATAACATCATGGAATTATCCAAAGCCTACATTCACAATCCATATTCTGACGTATTATTTATAATACCGCCTCCGTGGCTCAATGTAAACAACATTGGGTTTACGATTCGAAGGTCGCGGGTTCGATCCCCAGCGGAGTACATGTTTAGTATTCGGTTTGGTTGGTGGTAGGTCATTTTAAATGTCCGCCTGGCTAGCTACCACCATCTTATCTAAATCTGCCGCCAAACAGCAATGTTAATAGCACTGTGTGTTCCGGTTGTCAGAGATTAGGCAGCCAGTTCCCCAAATATTTGGATTCAGTACGCTTCCACCTTCGGCCTCATCTTCACTTAAAATCAGGTGTGATTGGGGTCAAGTGCTAACCCGTTGTGCATAAAAAAAATGCTGTTGGTAAAAATAAAAAAATACAATAAATAAGTATTTAAACATAACCACAAACAATATGAAATCATTTGTATCATCGGGAGTTTTCTAAATTTTCATTATCACAGACCACATCACGTGTTATATCACTTAAGGAATTTAACAAAACCTATTTAATTTATTGTTTTGCCTATTTGAGAGTGGTTGATAGCTATAATTATATGTACAAGTTCATATAATAATGGGATTACGGGAAGGGCTGCTGTTGAATTCGGGCCAATTTTTTTTTCGGAAACGTCGGAAAAATGTAAAAGTTTCCCGCCGTCCGGCCCCGGGATGTATACCAAATTGGTTCGGGGAATTTACATGGTAATTTGAATCTGGGTAACGTATTGGATCCAAACTTGTGTGAGTTCTAATCTATTTTGTATACATTTTTTTTTTGCAAATCTTTTATACCGGCTGAGTTTAAAAAAAATAGGGCATATTAGGTAAGTGAAATTGAAGGTAGTGGCATAGGTAGTTATTTTTATTTCAAATCATCATGTCGTGAAGCTTTGTCATTTGACAGTCGCGTTTAAAAAAAAAGTTTGCAGAAAATATTAGTTTCAAATAAATTTCCCATGATAGGAACCCTACGAATCCCGCCAGACGCATATCAATCGCCGGCCGACGCGTAGGTCGATGATGGTTTTGATAAAAAAAAAAACAACGACCTTATGCCAATAACGTCTTCACTTAATATCTTAATATTCTTCGTTACGGTAAAAAAATTCATTCGGTATAAGTCGCAGGCAGATTGTTAAATTAGCTATTTCATGAAATGCCTAAACGGATCGTAATCATATTCATCCATCATTGTGTATGGCGGATATTTCGACACTTCGGTAGTATTCAAAGCAACTCATGAAATGCATATCTCATCACTCATGAACAAAGGCATATCATGAAATAACTAATTCAATGATCATATGACATATACATACCGTGACGACGTATAAACGCACACAAAACAGATTATAACGGAATTTTCTATTTACAAGAGGTCCCTACTCTATGACAATAAAACTCTTATAAATATAGATAAAACAAAGCTATTAAGATTTAATAATTAAAGAAGTTTTTAATAAATATAAGCTATTATACAATTAACGAATTTTTTTATGACTAACTAAATTTAATTCAATCTATAACAATAGCATAAAATATACTATAATGATAAAAATTACAACTTCTTTTTCTCTCTTTTCTATAGAAATATCAAAAATTGATAGGGTTGATAATTTAGAGGTACATATTGGATACGTCACGCGAGCATTACTTAAATGTTATATTATGAATTATTACTTCTAAAGTATGTAACAAGCGATTGTAGACCTATTTAATAAAATAAATAAAATACAACTGCGTCGCGACTTTTGAACTTTCGCATATTCAATGACGCGAAAACTGCAAATTGACGAAATACTCGTAAGTAATAAGAAAACTGTAATTTTCGCGTTCGCATTCAAAACCCATAGCCGAAATAAATAATAAATATTTCGGACCCTTACACCAATCATCTAGTTCCAAACTAAGCAAAGCTTGTGCTATGGATACTAGATAACGGATAAACATACATAAATATTTATATAAATATCCGGAATAAATGTTCGTATTCATCACACGAACATTTACCCATCGCGGGATTCGAACCCGCAACCGTTGGTTTCGCTGACAGGATCACCATCCACTACACCAACTGGTCGTCTCAGCCCAAAGATCGCTCGTTAGATTACAAACGACTATTCACTGATTCATCAAAGTTCTAGACAAACGTTATTTAAAGCTAGAGCTTCACCGTAAAAGTATGGTAGTACTTTATTTTAAAAATTAAAAGTCTCATTACGGTCGTCTCCTGGATTATGGTATTAGGAGGCCAGACGGACGGAAGTCATATCGCCGCCCGTCTCGTTCCAGCGGAAGCTCCTCGTAAGCTATGCCGTCCTGGTAAATATAAAAGGAAGAACCACAATGTTACTGTCGTTCTACAGAAATGTTACCTAAATATCGGCCATGTAAGAGAGCGATTTCAACTTTCGTCTTACTAATTGAAAAATAAATTTTTATTTCATATCATGCAATCCATAGTGACTTAGTAACAATTTGTATTAGGCCCTTATCTATGAAATTAGCGTTTTGTATGAAGAACATCATTAAGACTGTTTTCTCCACACAAACATTTTTGATTTTTTTTGGAACGGCAAATCCAAATTTAGCTAAACTTTGTGTGTATTATCGGATAACGTTAAGTTAAGTATAGGCAGTGTTAATTTTTAAAAGTAACCGCTTTATAAAAGTTTCAGCGAATCTAAGAAATGATTATGGCAAGCACATGAAAAGAGCTCTGTTCAAATTTTTTTATTATGTGATTTAGCCCAGAAATTAAAAAATATTTCACGTTAAACCTTGAAATAATATTCCATTTTCCAAATAAAAAACAAATTTGGATATAGCTTTGAAAATCGCAGGAATTGGTACATATGATTAACGAAGAAATAAAACTCCAATTTCATAGGTAGAGACCCAATATTTAGAATGTGGTTCCGCCAAGTAATAAGAATAGAACCGACCTGTCTCTTCCCGTGGGTGTCGTAAACGGCGACTAAGGGGTTTCCACCAAAAAAAAACATCTATAGGTTTGCACGTTGCAACGGCGATGGGCTCACCCCCTGTCACGTGTGCATTTCTGTATATTTCGTAAGGTGATGTTTGGAACACCCAAACACTAATGTTTGGGATATTTCTGACCACCCCATTTGGGATAAAAGCAAACTTGTGAATGAAATAAACTATTTTTTTTTAATAGTAGTAGTAACGTAACCTAAATTAAAAAAATATATCAAAACAATCTTATAAAAATATATTAAAACATTAGTGACTACCTGAATGACAAAAACGCTTGGTATTTCTTCCCATTAAATTAAAAATATAATATAACAATGTTGCTGTGGGTATTGTTTTCGCCGCTTCTCTTCCCACAGATGATTTCCCTTTCCCAAGCGGTTTTTGCTTAGACTTACTGACTGACAAAGAAATACGAATACATAACGTCACGACCATAGTCCGAAATGGGGTGGTCAAAGATATCCCAAATATTAAAAAATTAATGCTTCAAATAACATCCAGGGTTCACCTTTCCAGGATTCCGTACTTAACAATGAAGCACTACTCCCAGGCTGATACTGGAGATGTCCAGGAGTAGGCCACAGAATGTAGAGAGATGAGGATGAACCGGATCTTGAGTCGTTGTCAGTGACAACTTATATTAAAAAGGTATCACGTTCACAAACAATAATACGTACACAAAATAACTTTTAAATTGGTAAAAAGGAATATACTGAATTTATTAGTTTCGTAGTTCAAACAATATTAATAGAGAAGTATACGTCCAGTCTTTGTAACGGTAAATCATGAACTGAATAAACAAAAGATACACAGAAAGAGAGAGAGAAAGAAAGAACAGGCAGAATTCAAATTTTGAATTTAAAATATTATGAGTTAATCGAAAAAGAAACAAACAAGGAAAATACTGAATAAAGAGAACCAACGAGGCGCATGGCATCTCGTTACAACAAGGATCCATTATTTCGCCATGTCCTTGTGTCTGTCTGTCTGTGCGAGGCTTAGCTCAGATTATATCATGATATAACCACTACATATGCAATTACAAACTGCTTTAATTTCATGGTAATAATTGGATTACTAATTTTTGGGCAAAAAACGTTTCTCAAAGTATCACATGCCAAAGTATGTTTCCCAAATTTTCATTTGGCAAAACAATTTTTCGCTATTTTCTAGTTTGCAATACTATTTTCGGCAATTTATTGTTCAACAAATCATTACATGGCAATCTTTCATTTTATCAAGTATTATGTAGTCCAATATGGTTCGGCATAACATGCTCTTCCCAAATATATTGTTATTATACAAATCAATTCCGTTGGGGTCACAGTTCTAACGTCACCTAACCCACTTTTCTAGCAGTTCTAATATAGCCTACGTAACCTATATTATCACCCATATTAAAATGAAAATTTGAACGAACTTATATTTGGAATATAATTTTTTACAAAATAAAGCACTTGCATTATGTATAACTTGAGCAAGTAAAAAGTTGCCAAATTAATATTTGACCAAGTGATTAAAATGCGAAATATAAATTTGCTAAAGATTCTTTTGGGAAGTAAAATTTGGCGAAAAATATTTTGCTAAAAGGAAGAATACCTAATAAATTTTTTCAATTTCAATTTTCAATTTTTCAATTTATTGTTCAAAATACTTAATACTACATACAATAAATACTACGTGGTTCGTTACATTACAATCCTAAGTGAACGGTATCATACAAGTACCAACTAACATAATAATCTCCAAAGCATAATGGCGTTATGTGAATGAAACGTCCACAGAAAAGATCTCGTTACTTTTTACGGACCAAGAGTCTCGAGACGGCTTTAATTTTTATATGATATTTTTTTTTATGGCTTGTAGGTAACTCTTCAGAAAATACAATTTAGTTGAGTGGTTTAACAAGAGCGCAGATTCAGCGCTTACAATAACCTTGCAAAGCTTCCACGTAATCATTAACTTGGCTCGTGAATATTCACTAAAACCACCGACGGTTGATCCTTTAAGCGGAATGAATGCTCGAACGGATGCAGTCAAACGCTTACTCTTAATCCATCCGCAAACAGTAACAAAGGTAGGCCAATTTCCGGTGGAAATTTAAGTCTTGGATATTCTTTTTTGCAAATATTAAAGACTATATAAACATCTGTTATAATAGAATATGTGATTTGTTTGTTTGCAAACGCTTTATTGTACTTTATTTACCCCTAACGGAATTCGAACCCGCGACTTTTTGGTATAGCAGTCAGAGTTTTTAACTACTACACCAAACAAGTCGTCACAAATTATATTAGGTAAAATTTTATAATTAATGTTAATAATCAAATTTAACATAATTAAAGTAACGGTTATTCTAATTGGCCTACCACTAACGCTCATCCTTAGTTTTGTCCTATTTGACATATATGTAGATCATATGGTATTTTATTGCACAAAATTATCTTTGATATAAACCTCGTTTATTTTCAATTTTAACACTCGCTAAAATTGCTTTAGGTGAGATATAAAGAGGCAATGACAGCCCGATCCGTTTACAATGGCCTCAAACGACACAGTAACAGCTATGTGTTAAAGGAATTTAGATTACTTTGTAGTTTCATAAAAAAAGTTTAGTTAAAACAACGTGAGACCGCGTCTTAGAGGAAACTCGAGAGCGTCCTTCGAACACACTGAAGGCGGGAACGTAATAAGAATAGCAAGTGAGGTCATGATAGTGTGCTTACGGCTAATCCGGAACGTAAGAGGCAGTGGAGCGCGGTCCGAATTGTGCTAGAGGGATGACAATTCGTCGGTGTCGTGCTGATTGTCGCGGGTACGTCAGTGAATTACACTTATAAGGATGTGCAAGAGTAACAAAGCTATGGATGTCTATGGACATTAAAATCTCAAGTACACGAATCAGATGCCTGTATTTTTAGATACGACTAATGTAGGATCAGATGAATGTAAAAAATCTCTAAGTAAAACACTAAAACCTATGACGAAGTTGAAACACTGATGGCACATTAAATAAATAAATACACATTTCAAACAAACCACTCATTTCCCTATCATCAGACTTAAATAAATCCATTATTCTAAGGAGATTCATAAAGATTATATTGTTTGTGTATACTAAATCTTTTATGATCTACACCTACCTCCTGCGGTTTTTTTTACTAGCCTGTTTTATCCCATTGCTGGGCAAAGACCTCCCCTTTTTTTGCCACATGTCTCTGTCCAGTGCAATATCTCTCTACTCCTTGCTGAAAGAATCCCTACCCAAGAGTTTCTTGCTCGTTCTTCTCTGGGGAGTCAGCTTTGTGAATGAGCAGTAAATTTAAATGTAATATTAATAGTGACATTTTCAAGTGATAATTTAATCCTATGATATAAAATATTTCGATTTGATTTGACTTGAATCTAGTTCTTCGCCACCTCCTGTGATTATCGGCCTTAAATCCATTTGCAATAAGATATAAGGAAAATAGGCCATAAGGAACATATAAGTATGGCTATGTAGCAAGATACATGGAACGTGGATAGGACTAATGCGAGTTAAGTAGGTTGGAGATGCCCCTGAATGTCGACTCATGTTGAAGCTATTCATGTAATAACTGCTGAATATGACTAATCGAATCGTATCCTATTATGTAATTATACGAATGACGTCATCGACTATATTCCGCTGTATTGCTGGCTCATCGCTCACTCGGCAAATTGACGGTCGCTCATTGGTCAACGTTACCGCTGTGGATACCGAGGAATTATATAACTTAAAGGCTAGCTTTATTTTGCGGAAAACCGTTACTAAGTTTCTAGAATTATAATTGCTTTGTATTAATTCCGCCCATAATATCGCAGACGACCGATGTCCCCACAATACATATGCAATAGTGCATTTTATTTTTATTGCAAAACGTTCGGCCCAGTCTTTTTTTTTATACACAACGGGTTGGTACTTGACCTCAATCATACCTGATGTTAAGTGAAGATGAGGTCGAAGGTGGAAGCGTACTGACCCGGAAATCCCAACACATCTTATCGCTGACAACCGGAACACAACAATGCTATTGCCATTGCTGCTTGGCGGCAGATTTAGATAAGATGATGGTAGCTAGCCAGGCGGACATTTAAAATGCCTTACCACCAACCAAACCGAGTTGTTTAAGTACTCCCCCGCTCTGTACCCCGCTGGGGATCGAACCCCCTACCTCCGAATCGTAAACCCAATGTTGTTTACATTGAGCCACGGAGGCGGTCTCTTACATACCTACTGACAGAGTGCGTGAAGAAACTCTAACACAAAATTTGGCACATGGAAAAGGCTAATATAGTGTGAGATAGGTAATTAGTGATAGTGAAAGACGCTGAACAACCGTAGTGGTACCTTTTTTTGCGTTACCCATACCGCTCGCCTGGGGCTCGGTTATGTGACACTCCCCTCCCTATCGAGAGGTATACCCACTAAAATCTTGCGGCGACCTTCCTCAGCAGTAGGGAGGACCTGGATAAGCATAGGCGGCTTCCAGCATATATAATTATATATACTATATGCAGGGTGAAATTTAATTCGTGAACAATTTCCACCAGGAACCATAGCCGAATTTAGCCGAAAATTGTTGGACTTCCGTACTAAAGGTGGTTTCAGAATGGTTTACTTTGTATGGGTAGGTAGGTCACCAGTACACGAATTAAACTCCACCCTGTATATTTAATATCGTCCACACATATTTTAGCGATATATTTACTGTCTTATTAAAGCCTGTGAAATGTTGTTATGAAAGAAAGTGACAAAACATACTTTAACTAAAACAGGCTTATAAAGCGTTTGTAAATTTTTATGAATAAGAGGGTTATAGTTTTTATTGTAGCAATTTAATCACTACAGAAGTTTAACAAAATTATTTCAATTACCTATCTACATATAAATCAATACAGGAACTGAATAACAATTGGCTGAAGGACTCCGGTTTTCTTCATAAATAATTTACTCGAGGTCTATCTCCATTTAAATAATAATCTTCTCTGTGTTACAAAGGGAAATTGTCACATTTCGATATAATTTTTGTTCCGTTTTGTTCATTTGCATCACAGAAGCTACAATAAGTTATAAATACATTTTTTATGCGATGGACCATAATATCAGCTGCTGGAAAGTGACGATGTGGCCGAATTGAAGCACGCGATCTCAGTAGATGCCTATTCACTCTGCTCTTGAAGATCCCAAGGTTGTAGGATTCAGGAAATACTGACGCCGGAAGGGAGTTCCATGCCTTGGCTGTTCGCGTTATGAATGAAGAGTCGAACCGCTGTGCGAATGTTCGGTATGTTAACTACATGTCAACACAATCGTGGATATGTTTCGAAACATATGATCACTAGTATCATAAGTCTTGTTTTAACCCGACTGCCCAAAGAAGGAGGGTAATGTTTTTCGAGTGTATGTGTATATCTATTTCCGTTCCTTCGGCGCCTCCTGTGGCCTAAACGACTTGACCGATTTCGAAGTGCATGGTGTCGTTAAATTCGTCTTGGTACCGGGAGTGTTTTAGTATATATTTTATGGTAAAAATACAAAATATGCTGTCGAGTTTTTTGGTTTTGAAATCTTAAATAATTGGAAAAACTGAACTGGTCCTAAATCAAATGACATTTCATCGACCCATAATAACGCGACATTTAAACATTAAGGCGCACGAGCGTGTTTCGAACCGGTCATTACCACTACCGCGCTGTATGCGCTGTCAACAGCAAGCGTTCGCTACGTAATTCGGACCGAGAGCGCTGCAAATCTGTGTTAGAAGAAGCAATATTGAAATTCCTTGCACGCTCCTTCCCGACACGGGTCACCCCCTTCCCCCCAAAGTCGCGGGTTAAGGAGATACGGTCTAAAGATGTAATCTTAAAAGGTTGTGTGCCGGAGCCGGGCGAAGCGTGTGTCATACTCGAAGATAAATGGATGGCGTTTGGGGAGTTTTGTTGTGACGCTTTATAGTTGGAAGTTTGTCCAACTTTAGTGGACAAGCTGACTACTAATTCCAGGCTTTCTTCGTGGTCTCTTACAAGTCTACGATCATGAGAATTTCTTGTTTTAACTTGCTATGTTTTAGATACAAGAACTTTTGGGATATTTAATGTTTATTCAAACTTAATCTGTATTTAGTTTTTAAAAATTGGGTTATCTGTGTCGGAACTCGGAAGTGCTTCCCGTAGTGCTGTTTACGCATCACAGGATATATCTTATGCATGCAGAAGCTTTTGCTATGATTCACTTTCAATTAAATGTCTACAACTCATTTCCTGAAATTGATTTTTTTTTCTAATCGTAAAGAACGAAAACTCTTTGAAATGTCACACATTAGGTTCAAAGCAGTGTTGTGTTATTTTCTTTACAACACGCTTTCAAAGTGATATTTATATCGCACTTTAATACCTGACATTACCAGGATCGCAGAAGTTCCTAAGAGCGAGGTTCCGCCAGCAGCCTTACCGCACGTACGTACCAAACAACAGATTTTGCACCACTCTAAAACTATTTTTTTTTAAACATAGTCATGTAATTATAATCAAAGGGATCTTATTATAATTTATAATATATCTATTCAAAAGTCATCCTACGTTATGAGATTACTGTCATTATTGGTTAAAAATAACATGTAATCTTGATTTAATGTATTAAAATATTATATGCAATCATGATTGACTTAAAAAGATTTTTGAACTGTAGTTGATTACGTCCATATTTAAAGAACTGCATAATTAACTATTACAACATGAAACGAACGAGCCTGCATCGCCAACATCACAAATGATATGTTGGCATATAAATATCTATATATTCTAGTTTAGCAGACAGTTTCCAGCTCAATTTGAAAAGATTCCAACAAACTTCACCTATGTAGATCGTCACATCCGTATAAAGCCAATGTCCTGTATATACTGGCAGTCTGGCACGCTTTTCTTTCATACAATAAGTGGTTAAACTTTTTTGGATCGCCGCCAATGTTGGCTGCACGGCGACTGAATATACTCACGAGACCCTCGGGTAACCGGCGAGAACTGGTCTAGTCACCTATACATATAGTAAATCGTTTGTTTGTTTGAATGTATATCACGAAAACTACTGAGCGGATTTTGTTGATTTCACAGATATATTTAAAGAAGTACGTAAAATTCAGAAAAAAAAACCTTTTCCTTAACCGTTTAAGAGCAGTCGGATAAATGTACATAAGCAATTAAAATTAATTTTAAAAAGTCATTGGCACATGGCCTGCCTGAGAATCGAACCCGGACCTCCCAAATTGGGAGACCGCATCTTAACTGCTGAGCCACCGACGCTTAGCACAGCTTAGATGTTACAAAACAAGAAAGTCTTTAATCATATCCATTTTAGCTTCATGTGATTAAGGTCCTGTCCCTAAAACTCGAAGTGATTAACCCCCCACGAGGTATAATCCACCACGATGCCATTCCCTCGGTCACTTAAGTCCTCCCTGATTTTTTAACCGTCACCATTACTTATACAAAGCGAGTCTCGGCCCTCCGAGGTACCTCTGAGGAGCCATTTGGGTAATATTGTGGGGTTTAGGAATGAATGCAAAAGCAGACTGTGATGAAGTCACAGTGTAGCAATGGATGCTCAGAAATATAACACGCGATATAAGTCCCGCCCCGTAACAAGACATCGTTTGTCACGTGACGCGACGTGAGAGTGGGATAGTTGTATATTTCGTCCAAACGAGTGAGCAGGACAAATTTTATCTCGCGCAATAATAATGTTGGTTGCCTGATATGCTCCTAGTGCTGGTCAAAGTGTAATCACAGTCGCTCTTGTTTTCAGGTTAGTGTTGTTCATTCTTTAACAACGTTTAGTTATTTCAAGAAAATCTGTAATTGGCTTATGTTTATATCCACGTTAAAAAAATGCAGCTTGTGTAGCTGTTAATTTTTTTAAACTAAAATAAAAAAATCGTATTAATGATTGTAGCGAGAATAAAATGCCTGCTAAATAATAGCGCTCGCGGCGAAGTGAAATCGCTATAGTAGTTAGCGACGTTAAACAACGTCTATCATAGAGTGATCAACAGTGACATTACCATAAGAGTGTCTCCGTGGATTGGAGGATCAATCAGTCCTGGTTGCGTTTGTCCTCTCTTTCCTTTTTTTAATTCCGCGGGTCAAGTATCTCGGCGCGCCTGTAAATTTTCGAAAATACCTGCTGTGTTAAAAACGTTTATAGATACTCTTCTACTGGGTGTATTTGTAATCTGTGAAAAGCAATAGCTACGGGAATATATTATCTATGGATATAATGAATGAACACTACTACAGCTATAATACAAAAAATCAGAAAAATGTTACGAGTTGTAATATGTAGGTATACCTATATCCACGATATAATTGGTATTTTTACGGAAAGTACAGATTTATTTCATGTTTTTCTTAAAAAAACGGGTAATTCAATAAATTGTTATGAGAATTGGAAGCTCTATGGCAGGTTCCTAAGCCTGTTCTAATAAAAAACAGTAGTTGGAATTCTATGCCTATACTCCCACCCAAAGAGAAAAAAAATATTTTCGCAAATACAGACTAAATATCATAGCTAACATGACATGGCGCACCTTATTGGATGCGGAATTTAATAGAGAACAAGTTCAAACACAGTCCAAAGGAATTGGAACTCTATAATCATTACAATTGAGAGTTGAAAGTCGGGTGTCTGTTAACACCGATCGGTGTTCGCGAGTGTTGTCGGTATAAAAGTATTTTGAACACCGATCGGTGTCGGCGTCCGCCTAAAGGTTAATAGATTTGATGAGATGACTTATAACATTGTCAGATAGCCACTAATCTACTACAAATCCACCAACACGCAGTGGTCCCGCGTAGTGAGTAGTGCGGACAATATAATAATGATAATAATGAAGTGCTGCCTTCATAAGAAAAAAAAGGTAATTTATAACTAATTAGAAAAAGATGTGGCACAAGTTTAATTCATTATTATTTTACCGAAACAGCACCAACTAGATATTAACAATAACATACTATTTATTGATCTTCACCTATAAAATTGGAGTTTTTTTTCCTCGTTAATCATATGTACCAATTCCTGCGATTTTCTAAGCTATTCCAAATATTGTTTTATATTTGAAAAATGGAATATTATTTCAAGGTTTCACATGAAATATTTTTTTGCTGTATTATTGTTTGTGTATGTACTGTGGCGGATACGGAAAGCGGAGAAAATCTGTTGTTTCGCGGCTGGTCATTAGGTCGCTAGGGACAGCCGCGAATTGAGGATGTCTGCTCGAGGGACCAGGCTGGAGTCGGCTGGGTTTACAAGGTATTTATTAATGCAAAATGTGTGGGAGCATGTTTCGGTCTTAGTATTTGTGGAGTGTCTAGGTGGATAGATGATCTGCAGAAATTAATTAAATTAAAAATGTTTAATTTTTCACCACAAATGACGCTGTTGTGAAAAGACTGGTGCCTGAAAAGCAAGAACCAGAATTACAGGTGACTGGCCCCCCCAGCTATGGACATAGTGTATTAGAGCAGAGATATGGTGATTGAGGAAGAAACACTTAAGGAAAGAAACAAACGAGAAGGAAATCACGAAACATATGACCTGGTTTTTGGAGTGTAGAGTTGTAGTGCATTGTTTTCAACCCCCGACGAAAAACGACGGGTGTTATGTGTTTGTTGGCGTTATGTGTGTATGTATGTCCAGTCTCTGTCCGCAAGTAATAAACCGTCCAGTTGGAGTGCTGTTTCCAAACTTTCAATTTATACTCGTAGTTGTTATTTAATAAATAAATTACTAGGGTAATTTGCAGTAATTCTTCGGTTTCGTTGTAGTTTAAATTTTGAAGCCAGTCAGTAACTATTTTTTACAGCAAAAACGATTTAGCGGATAAAGTGATAGTTTTTCATGAATTTTATTATATAGGAAAGGGCCAAGAAATGTATAGAATCGCTTTACGAAAAATTATCTGCAAGAACGGGATCCGATAATAAGGTTATTACGTCGTAGTGGTGGGGGGGGGGGGCAATACCGTCACCGGAAACCGATGAATAAACAAAGTTCTTAAGAAAGATCTATGATCAGGAGTCGTCTATTGGCTTCTCTGAGGTATTTGGTATTATTGAAGTGAAAGGGTTTTTTAGGGTATTGTACCTCAAAGATTAAAACTGAATCTTTATTCACTTTGTTGTTCGTCTATCTGTTAGTTTGTTCGTCAACCATTTTCTTATAAAGGGCTAGAGGTAACCAGCTGAAATTAATATCAAGTACTCACGTCAATGTCCTTATATAAAATTTTTTTTTAGAGATCAGAAACTCAATTTTGCGCTTTATAACGTTCAACTTAACAAAAATGGTATAAATGTTCTGTATGATGAACATTCTCAGTATAAGTATTTACGATTATTCACAGACCTATCTACGTATATATAACACCCCATTGTGTACACTTAGTTTAGCAATTAAAAAAATCACGTCACGCCTGTTTCCCGTAGGGGTAGGCAGACACCATAGACTTCCCGCGCCACCGCTACGTACTTTAATATACAGGGCGTCCCACGGCTATGCCACATGGAGGGAAAGTACCTTGAATTTTGTAGATGGAACATTTTACTGAAAGAAGACATTATTTTAATTTAAAAAACAATTTAAACTGCATTCATAGATTTTTAAATAAGTACATGGTTGAACCGGGAATCGAACCATTTATTTATAAAAAAAAATTACCATGTAACTTTATCATACCGATCGAAAGGCTTCATCATAAGGATTATTTTTTGCTAAATAACATATTGTCAGAAATAAAAGGAAGACCATGAATTTTGACATTAGATGTTCAATTTTGTTCAGAAAAATGAAAAGCTGACATTGCCGTAAGGACATACAACTGACATTATCATTACTAATACTAATTACCCACTCGAGAAGTATGCATCATTTCCCTATTATAATTTAAGTTCATGATAAAATGATAAAGAGATACGTAATTAGTAAGTAGGACTATCTCAATGAACATTTTCTTTCCTGGATCGGGACAAATGGACGAAAAAATGGCCGCCGAGATCCCCAGATCTAACCCCGTTAGATTTTTTTTATGGGGTTATGTAAAAAATTTACTTTACAAGAACCAGTGTCAA
Source organism: Oegoconia quadripuncta (assembly GCA_949316235.1). Lineage (NCBI taxonomy): Eukaryota > Metazoa > Arthropoda > Insecta > Lepidoptera > Autostichidae > Oegoconia > Oegoconia quadripuncta. The sequence goes on from OX438746.1 coordinate 13,470,159, forward strand.
AGTGTCCACGAGCTACAAACTGAACTTCGACGTATTATTCTAAATATCCACCACAACATGATCAAAAAATCGACAGGGAGCGAAATAATCAAAAGAGTGCGACTTTGTATTGAACAGGGTGGGACTCATTTTGAGCATTTGATAAATTTGATTAATTTTGTATTAAAAATGTTAAAATTCATGGTCTTCCTTTTATTTCTGACACTATGTTATTTAGCAAAAAATTATCCTTATGATGAAGCCTTTCGATCGGTATGATAAAGTTACATGGTAATTTTTTTTTTATAAATAAAGGGTTCGATTCCCGGTTCAACCATGTACTTATTTAAAAATCTATGAATGCAGTTTAAATTGTTTTTTAAATTAAAATAATGTCTTCTTTCAGTAAAATGTTCCATCTACAAAATTCAAGGTACTTTCCCTCCATGTGGCATAGCCGTGGGACGCCCTGTACAGTATTATATTGAATATATGATTATTCTACTTTAATATGACAAAAAACACAAATTTATAAAACTATATACCACACAATTGAAAATATATCTTATAGAAAAAATACGCCGTCCAACTCGTTCTATTGAATAATTCTACAGAATTATCAATAGAACGAGTTGGACGTTGTCACAATTTATAGAATTACAAATCTATAAATTGTGACATGTATGTATAATGTTATTGTTTCATATTTGACAATCACTTCTATGCTAGTCTTCATTAATTTACGAAAGAATGTAAGAAAGAAAGAAAATTATTTATTTGTTAGATTTTGTATGATATGACATTGTAAACGTGAACTTTACAAACCTAATCTAACAAAGAAAATCTTACAACAAATCCTGCATGATCTCAGAGTAACTCTGAGTGGTACGTATAGACACGCGTCTCAGGTAGCGTTTTTAATATTAATCGCGGGGTTGGTCGTGTAGCGCGTCCGCCCCATGAATACATTACAGATGTTAACAATCAGCCCCGTAATTACGCGGTTATAACTTTTTGCCATCCTGCCTTTTCTTACAAAACAGACAACGGCGTAAGTTCAAAAAGTTCAAAAAATTTGTTTTTGGTCACATAATAATTGAGGCAGATTGTTAAGCCAAAAATTAAGCCGCGTGAATATACTTGAGGAAGAATCCCAACTAATACTCGTATTACAAATGCGAAAGTTTGTGTGAATGTCTGTATATATGTTTGTTACCCCTCCACGCCTATACGGCTGGACGCATTTGGATGAAATTGGGTGGGTAGACAGATTAGGACCTGGTTTAACATATAGGCAATTTTTTTTGCTGAATCGATTTTGATTAACTCTTCCACGCGGACGAAATCGCAGGCGGGAAGCTAGTTATAAATAAAGCTTTACTGGATCTCCGTCTTTGACTGTACGTGTTGATGACGATTGTGATGAAGTCTTAAGGGATCCGAAAGTTTTCTAAAAACTTCGTTTTCTGTAAGAACCAAATAAACCAAACAGTCGCACCCGGGAAATGTTGTCCTGTGGTATTTTATCGACCCCAAGTGCTTTTGGCAAAAGCCGGCAGTGGGGCGTCTTGTTTATTTATTTCTTCAGTTACGACGTTGGCCCACAGCGCCGCTGTTCCCGAGGCGGTGATTATCATTGATTACGTCCCCTCTCGAATTGTCCCCCGGGATGACACAGGTTTAGGGATGTACACTTGTACACGTCAATTTAAACACTTTGGGACGACAGGAAAAACCGTTACAAAATATATAGAGTGAAGCCTGAATTTGTGAGAAAGAGACTTAATGCAACCAGGGTAAATCACCTTTTTTTTTATGCACGACGGGTTCGTACCTGACTTCAATCACAACTGATGTTAAGTGAAGATGAGGTCGAAGGTCGGAAGCGTACTGACTCGGAAACTCCAACACATTTGGGGGACTGGCTATCTTATCTCTGATAACCGGAACACAACAATGCCATTAACATTGCTGCTTGGCGGCAGAATTAGATGCTACCCAGGCGGACATTTAAAATGCCCTACCACCAACCAAACCGAGTACTTAAACATGTACCCCGCTGGGGATCGAACCCGCGACCTCCGAATCGTAAACCTAATGTTGTTTACATTGAGCCACGGAGACCTGGGTGAACTTCTTCCTTTTGAGTCAATGGCAAAAATTATAATGACACAAAAGTAGTTGGGCCCAAAATGGCCCTTCTCTGTGCAAGAAACTGGAGAGGCAGGGCATGACAAGTGCGCCGGAGATTGCGTGATGCGGCGCACTTTTTATCATCTTCCTCAATTTTCTGCACCTGCCCACGCCCGACCGAAGTCTATTCAGGGAATGCCAGGTGGGCCAGGGGAGATCTTTTCCTGGTGGCAGCTTTTCCGCAATGGGTGTATAGGTGTTATTATGGAACCTTTTTGACCACAGCTCTATCCTGGCGTTAGATAGGTCTATATCGAATAGCTTAGTATATTGGATAAAAATGTGACGGCTTTTGAAGTTTGAAACTCGTAAATTAGGTCTACTCGATACATACACACCTTTATCCCAAATGGGGTGGTGAGAGATATCCCAAAAATTTAAAGTTTAATCCTTTGGGTGTTATTCACCCACTGTTGATCTTTGTAAATATACAGAAATGTACACGAGACAGGGTGAAAACGTGTAAGTGTCCTGAAGCCCATACGGCTTTACCATTTCAAAGTCAATGTCAAAAATGCTTTAATTTGTTGGTACAAAAAAAAAAGTACAACCGAATTGATAACCTCCACCTTTTTGAAGTTAGCTAAAAAAGGCACACGCGAACCAGCTGGTTAAGTCTAAGGATGATTATCATTATTTTGAAATGCAAAGTGTCGTTAAATTCGCCTTGATCCCTGAAGTGTCATAGAATTTTATAGTAAAAAATCGAACATGACGCCCGAAAATACAAAAAAAAATCAAATCGCTACATAAATGTCCCCAAATTTATTGATCCCTTGATTAAAAATGGCTTTTCTAAATATTCAGGCCGAGAATCGAACTCAGTACCTCTGCGTGTTATAGCGTTGCGAAACAATTACATCAAATCGTCAAATTCCGGCCAAAACCGTAGGTGATATTCCGCGTGCCCTGTGATCGATAATTGTCGATAACATCTTATCCCTCGAGTTGCTCTCGAAAGCTGCCAATAAATAATGCGGGCGTGATTGATCGAACGCCCGAGGAGGCCGACAGAGTCCTCCGTCATCCTGGGGAGGGTTTAGTGGACTTGGGAAGTTGTTGCGATCAACTGCAAGTATATCAAAACAATGTTACAGCTAACCAAGTTATATTATACTTTGTTTACTCTACGTGGTTAAACGTGATTGCACAACGGAGGTCTCGGGTTTGATTTTCAGCAGGTTCATGTTAAGTAATCGGTTTGGGTGGTCTTTTTAAAATGTCCGCCTGGATAGCTACCACTATCTTATCTAAGTCTGCTAGTGTTATTGCAGCTGTGAGATCATTCAGCCAGTCCCACAAATAAGGAGATTCCTGGTGAGCGCGCTTCTCCCTTCAGCTTTCATTTTCACCTAACGTCATAATTGAGTTTAAGAGCTAACCCGTCATACATAAAAGAAATATACTTGTCCTCTCGTGTGTTCTGCTCATCATTTTAGTGAAGGCTTTCAATTGAAGGCAGTCGTCAACACAACTAGAAAACACAGTCTATTAGGTGGTCATGCATCGTCTTCAGCTTGCAACCGTCCTTCTTCAATATGCGGGATTATATCTGGTCTTCCGCTGTCACGTTGGATTCGCATGGAGGATCATGGTTATACCAAAAAATATTCAGAGAGTTAAAGAAGACCCCCCCCCCCCAAGAAGTTTCGAAGAAAGACAGTTTTTTTTTATGAACAACGGAAGGTTCTTGACCTCAATCACACCTGATGTTAAGTGAAGATTAGGTCGAAGGTGGAGCGTACTGACCCGGAAACCCCAACACATTTGGGGGACTGGCTGTCTTATCTCTGACAACCGGAACACAACAATGCTATTGACATTGCTGCTTGGCGGCAGATTTAGATAAGATGGTGGTAGAGCTAGCCAGGCGGACATTTAAAATGCCCTACCACCAACCAAACCGAGTACTTAAACATGTACCCCGCTCCGAATCGTAAACCCAATACTGTTTACATTGAGCCACGAGGCGATTTATGGATTCTGCAGACCTTTTTGCAGTGCTCGTCGTGTTTGGGCCGAGTAGGGCTGGTCCAATCCCATGGATCCAGGGTCTCACTGTCTAGCATTTCCAGTGTTTGACCACCGCGTAATAATATTTAGTGTTAGTGGGAAGAACTCATAGGTAAGTTTCAGATCAGGGCAGCAGTCAGACGGATCTGGGTTTGTGAAATTTCTCATTACCAAAGCACTGTACGAGTAGGGGAACACCTTGCTGAGAGACAATCTGCAATGTGCTAGAATAAGCTGATGCCCCACTTAGCCTCTCTGACCCCGCACTCCCGTATGGTTAAATTGTGGTGGTAAAGAGAAAGACAGTTGCTAGGACTTGTTGAGCTCTCGATGATCGATCAAGTGCTTCAGAAACTTCGGACATTTCAAAAAATTCTTTTGTTTGTTTTCTCCTTTTAGAAAAAACTCTGCAACGGCGCGGTCTCAATTATAAATTTCAATTCACTTTGAATTTCCCCGTGAATGAACGCAGCAATTAATGAGCCATTGATGTTTGAAGTTCAATTACTTATTTAAAGTGTAATGAAGCGGATGACGTTTCCATCTTATTCTAATTGTAATTCGTCGAATTGCTGACCCATGTGCCACCGGTTTCCCGGCAACTACAAGTTAAATAGCACGGGCCAACTTGCCCTACTTATGATTTTGTTTTCAGTAAACAGCTGAGCCGTAGTACCGATATTTACCGAAAAACTAGGGGTGTTATGTGTTTGACACAGTTGTGTGTATGTGTATGCGTGCGTACGTGTGTGTGTGCAACAACGTCTAGAACCAACGTAGCGGAAAACCTGATGACCAGTACAGGGTATATAGCACCCTACCCGCACGAGTCTCCACACATATCGCAAACTTGTAAAAATAATAGAATGTAAGTACTTATTTAGCTTACGTATCCATTATGTGGAAACATTAAATAATGTTATTATTATACACAATAATACCTACTGACTACGGATACCTATTGCACGTCTGAAGAACTTGACCTCAAAGTGTACAATGAACCTTCCAGACCCCGACCGCCTCTTTCATTAGTATGTGGAAAGATCTCTTTATAGGTTTTTCTTTTTTTATGCACAACGTGTTAGCACTTGACCTCAATCACACCTGATGTTAAATGAAGATGAGGTCGAAGGTTCAAGCGTATTGACCCGGAAACCCCATCTTATTTGGGCGACTGGCTAACTTATCTTTGACAACCGGAACACAACAATGCTATTAAAATTGGTGTTTGGCGGCAGATTTAGATAAGATTATTTAGCTACCTAAGCTGACATTTAAAATGGCCTACCACAAACCATACCGAGTACTAAACATGTACCCCGTTGGGAATCGAATCCGCGTTGTATTTAACGGTTTTATTGCTTATGTAATCTTTACATTTTGTGTCGCTGTTCGATTTAATTTATCTTGTCTCATCTGGACTATATAATACCTACTAGAATATTTCACCACTTGTACCTACAAGCAAGCTCCGAGGAGCACGTTTATTAGAGTTGGCAGACGTCGGTAGGTGTTGTCTTCACTTGGCGCGAATCCCCCGGGTTCAGCGCGTCACACACTTGGCATGCATTGGCAGAGGTGACGCCGGGATTTTGTAAACGGAACACGTGGTGGTTATTTTTTATTATTTAAAGAATTTTGAAAAAGGTTTTGTGAACGAAGTTTACTTCGTGCTTTAGATTTCGTGAGAAGGTCAACGCAAAACCTTGATGGTGATAGTTAAAGTCATTTAAGAGGTGATTGGTATTGTGGCTGTTGTAGGTTGTCGGTGGTCTGTATCACTGTAACTGTTGCCGGTCTATTATGACCGCCACTAACCTACAGTTCATTTCTCAGGTTTGCCTCTTTGAGGAATTAGATTATTTTCATGGCGCCGATGAGGTGAACCTGATGAAGATCGGAAGTCGTTGTTTGTTGGCCGCTTCCATAGGGGGGCCTGTGTTCAGCATTGAACGTCATGTGGGTGATATAATGATGACTTGACACTGTGTCTCTCCTGTGTCCATTCATATCATGTTTATTGTTATATTGAGTGTTACCATGTTTAACCGCCTCCGTGGCTCAATGTAAACAACATTGGGTTTACGATTCGAAGGTCGCGGGTTCGATCCCAGCGGAGTACATGTTTAAGTACTCGGTTTGGTTGGTGGTAGGGCAGTTTAAATGTCCGCCTGGCTAGCTACCACCATCTTATCTAAATCTGCCGCCAAGCAACAATGTTAATAGCATTGTTGTGTTCCGGTTGTCAGAGATAAGATAGCCAGTCCCCCAAATGTGTTAGGGTTTCCGGGTCAGTACGCTCCCACCTTCGACCTCATCTTCACTTAACATCAGGTGTGATTGAGGTCAAGTACCAACCCGTTGTGCATAAAAAAAAAAGTCACTAATAGGAAATCCCATAAAGCTGCGACATCTGTATCTAACAGAAGACAGAGCTACATCAATGTCCTATCGCACTGTAGTCGCGTGTGTTGTAGATATCACAATGGCCGTGTCCAACGTGTCGGTGTCGGAGTAATGGCCTTTTGTTCTATAGTACACCACTAAACTAGCACAGAGTCGTGCACCAATTAAAACAGTAATCCAATTAGTGATGACGAACTAACGATAGTTCCTCTATCGATAATTGACGTTGAAACTCATTAGGATATCGACAGCAGATATATGATAATGATAGTATCGATAATATGGAATCTTGATAGTCGTAACGCTATTGATAGTTTTGGATAAGCGATAGTTGTTAATTTTTTGATAGTATCGTTTAAGGATTATCACTAACTGTTATACCAACCATTTGTGAACAATCTTATATAGTAGATAAATAAATAAAATATCTTTACACATATACACAGCGTCATCTAGTTCCACACTAAGCAACTAGGAGTAGTACGTATTCGAGAGTTCTGGACCAGCCCCGGGCCCTCCCCCTAAAAAAAGGTCACCACGGTGTGTTCCCCCTTTCACGGTCTCATTGGCGGCTTTAATTGGGTCGTTATTGACGGATTTGCCAGTTAACTTTGTTTGCTAATTATAATGGCTAGTAAAAAATTGTCCTTATCTAACCTAATAATAGGTTCACACATAAATCAAGTGGACGATAACTCCTCGGCTTTTGGCGCTTTTGTGTACCTACAACTGATACAAGTCTGAACTTGTTCATGGTAAGCATAGCGATTACAGCAGGTGTATGTTTTTAATATGGAAAAAAATTAAATTTATTGTCAGCAATGAAACTGCCTTTCCATTATTCTTTTATTTAGTTTTCTAATTTATGATCAATTTATATTTATGGCAGTAGTCGACAAAAAACATGCACCTTTTACGGTGAATAGAAACTTCGTAATTTAAGTTATTTCATTATAGTATACCATTTTTTCCTAGTAAGATTTGGAAACAGGTGAGACTTTTTTGCTCGTCACGTTGGAATGTGTACGCCTTTAGATGAAATGATAACGATCACCCACTGTCAAATTTATTTATGTTAGTTATTCTTTAGATCGCCATCTGCGGCATACGCAGTATTTTTTCTTAATTTTTTAATTCGATTCAATAATAAATATGTAGGGTTAATTCTTAATAGCTACTACGTATGTGGTATCACCACTCTACCTGGATAGGGTATTTAAAGCGAGACGGCTTGTACAGCACCACAGTCCAAATTCGATCGCCCGCCTCGCCTCGAGACACAGTCGTACATTTCATAGTGAAAAGTGTTAAACTACGCTTTCTGTCATGTCGGTAAGTTTTTGTCTGTAACTACATTGTTTATGTGTTGTCTACTTTACCTGGACGATCTGTTTCGATGCAATTGCTTGACCTAACCTTCGTTTTCCGCTCGTTTCAGACGTCGATTCCTGACAGTGATTACACCTTTAAGAACTATTACTTTCCTACTGCCGATCTAAGCGACGATGATGAAACTCAAGATCCTCCTGCCTTGAAGGTCAAGCAAAACATTGCTAAGAGAAACATTGATTGTTTCTTTGAGAAGCCCAAGAAAAAGAGGGTCCGACTACAGTCTTCCAATATTGCCCAAGCTAACGGAGAAGGAACTTCATACATTTCATCGAATAATGATGACGGATCCTCAGCGAGTCATCTCATTAAAATAGAAGTGTATGAGATGAAAAAGTTGAAAGATGTTCAACCAATTGATTACTGGAAATATGCAGATGTTCGTGTTAAATATTACGCCTCAGAAGACGACAAGCATTACCGAAATGTAAGAGATTTAATTTACAATATAACAAAACAGGTGGCAACGAAGACCGACTGCACAAAGTACTACATAACAGCGGATAAGAAATAATTCCTGGAATAGCCCGTTTCTTGCGACTCCCAATAGAGCAACGTTATAATTTATGGGTTTCTTCTTAGCACATTAACTGTCGCGACGCAGACTCTACTGAAAAACAGCAATAAATTTTTCGTTCCCCACCGTTTTATACCTGTCTATAAGATACACCTCATATAAGCCACATGCCACCGAGAGATACATTTGTCTAACGCAGGCAGAAGGATGGCACACTTCGAAACTCAATACGATGACCAACTGGTACGACTGTGTCTCGAAGCCGAACAAGACGAAATCGACCGACAACTCTATGAACTCTACGATGATGTCGCAAACCAAGGACCAACAAAATCGTAAGTTTTTTTTTCCCTTGTTTTTATTGCTATGATTCTATACCCGAACGAGTAACTTGTATGAACATGTACCAAACTAATGTAGAGGGGGCGAGTATGGGTCGGTATATAAACGAGTTGTTCTGGGGTATTGGTATCACTAACAATTAATTCGTAGTTTTGAATTTAGAACAATGTTGTCTTTGTCGACTGATGAAATACTATCATTAAATAAATTACTTATAATAAGTAAATTTCATCGTTGTATTAGAATGTGGTATATTAGTCACAAACTGCCTAATGCCATGTTGGAGGACTTAGAGATTATGCCCTATTATACACCTTGTCGTGGTCATTCAAAAAAAATTATGTGACTACTGGAGAGACCGATGAAATTGATGGTGTTATGCTAATGCAAGCATATTGCAAGCTGTGCAATGTGAGTATTATAATCGAGTTCTCGATTGTAATATTAATTTTGAATGTTTACTTTAACCTATACTTATTAACCTATGCACCTCTTTACAGATCGAGTTCTCAAGTTGGCGGGAAAAGAAAATCGGAATCATGTGAAGGAACTGCTTCGAAGACTCGTCGAACACTAGAATGTCAAGATTATCAAGAACCATCAACATCAAGAATAGTGCCCCCAACTGTGAGTTACTTAGATAAACTAATAGTAGAATGTACCATATGTAAAGTGTCAGTCAGCAAGCGATATTTTTCTAGCCATTTAAAGAGTAATTTACATAAAAATAATTTAATTACTGTTCACGATAACTTAGCAAATGTTCAGGTTATTGAGAGTGCATTTGGACAAAGGGTAAAAACTTACCGAATAACTTCAGACTCCAATATATTACATTTAGAAGTCGAAACGCCTGAATCATTTCTATTAGGAATAAAATCCACTTTATTACAACTGATGAGCAAATGCATTAGTGATTTAACCCTCATCAAGGTAAATTTTATTTTACATGCCGATTTTGTGCAACAAACAAAAGATTTACACAATTCTTTTGACTTTCAAACTTTTAATTATAGCTATTGCGTGGGGGATGATCCTGATAGCATAATTTCATTAATTTTTAAAGAAATTTCTGAAAAAGTTAGTAATTTTGAAAAGAAAGACAGCGGTTGGAGTTTGGAGAAAATCATATATCTTGATATGAATGTTAATAAATTTAACCCTTTACGCGGTTCCTCCTATATAGACTTGCCTCTTGATATAAAACACAAAAAAGCCATCGTAAATGTTAAAAATAATGACCAACAATGTTTTCAATGGGCTGTACTTTCCGCACTATATCCAGCTGCTCAACATTCTGACAGAGTAACGTCATATTTAAGTCATAAAAACAAATTAAATTTCACAAACATTCCTTTCCCGATGAAACTTAAAGATATTCATAAATTTGAACAGCTAAATAATATCAGCTTAAACGTTTTCGGTTTAGAATATGTTGCTAAAGAGAAAAAAAACCAAATCATTGGGCCTTTATACTTCACGAAACATCGAAAAGAAACTCACATTAATTTATTATATTTGAAAAATGGTGCTAGTAACTGTGGCCATTACTGCTACATAAAGAATTTATCTAGATTAGTTAGTAATCAAATCACTGCGAGACACGGCGCTGTTTATATCTGTGACGGCTGTTTGCTGTATTTTCCAACACAGGAACAGTTAAACAATCACTATCAGTTCGATTGTAATCATATAAAAACTGATTTACCAAATGACAAGCCGAGGAAAACCATATGGTGTGGAGAACCGCTACCTAATAACAGATTAGCCTTCAACAATTATGAGAAAAAATTAAAAATTCCGTTTGTAGTGTACGCAGATTTCGAATCATTTTTAAAGCCCATACAAACATGTAAAAACGACCCATCTAAATCCTTCACAGCCAATATACAAAAACACGAAGTGTATAGTTTCGGCTATTATATTAAATGTTCATACAATGATCAACTTTCTGTTTATAGAAAGTATACGGGTGAAGATTGTGCCCAGGTTTTTATGAAATTTCTTAAAAATGATTTAATTAACATCTGTCGAAAAAACTCCTTTCAGATATGTCCAGTGCCATTGACCACCGAAAATAATCGGGATGTGTTACAAAGTAGGGTATGTTTTATTTGTGAAAGTGAATTGAAAAATGATTCCACGGTATATTGTGATTGGTATACTGGCTTGTACAAAGGAGTTGCTCACTCGATGTGTGCTTCTAATTATAGAGCTCCCCGGTTTGTTCCTGTCTTTTTGCACAACTTAAATAATTATGATGCACATTTCATTGTTCACGCGCTGAATTTTGATGAGGGAGATATTGAAATAATTCCCCAAAACAAGGAAAAGTATATATCATTTTCAAAAAAAATTAATGTTTTAAATAATACTATGACCTTGAGATTTTTAGATTCTTTTAAATTCATGTCGTGTAGTTTGGAAAAGTTAGCACAAAATCTTAAAACCGACAAATTTCATGAACTCCATAAAAATTTTCCGGATCAAGAAGATTTTAAGCGTTTGACTAGGAAAGGCATTTTCCCTTATGAATATATGACTTCATTTAATATATTAAAACAAGATTATCTTCCAGCCCAAGATAAATTTTATAACTCGCTGGTAAATGAGCATGTTTCACTGGAAAGTTATAAACACGCAGAAGACGTATGGAATCATTTTAATTGTAAAAATATGTCTGATTACTCAGATTTATATTTAAAAACCGACGTCTTATTACTAACTGACATATTTGAGAATTTCAGAAGTTTATGTTTATCTACTTATGATTTAGACCCTGCTCATTATTTTACTGCGCCCGGTCTGAGTTGGGATGCCATGTTGAAGTATACAAAAGTAAACCTAGAACTTCTGACCGATTTTGCCAAAATTGCGTTCATAAAAAAAGGTATTAGAGGCGGTATTTCTCAATGTAGCAATAGACACGCGAAAGCTAATAATATGTTCATGGAAGACTACAATAATGAATTACCTTCATCCTATTTGATCTACCTAGATGCAAATAACCTGTACGGTTGGGCTATGTCACAATATCTCCCCATCGGTGAGTTTGAATGGGTTGATGTAAATACTAATTTCAACGTTTCAGATGATTCAGAATATGGATTCGTGTTAGAAGTTGATTTACAATATCCTGATAATTTACACGATTCTCATTCCGATCTACCTTTCTGTCCGGATAATTTATGCTCTGAAAATAGCAAAGAAAAAAAATTAATACTAAATTTAAACAATAAAACTAAATACATCATCCATTATAGGAATCTAAAACAATGTTTAAAATATGGTTTACAATTAACGAAAGTACACCGAGTACTTAAATTTAAACAAAGTATATGGCTGAAAAAATACATCGATTTAAACACAAATATGCGTACTTTAGCGGTCTCAGACTTTGAAAAGGATTTTTATAAACTAATGAATAACTCTGTCTTTGGAAAAACTATGGAAAATATCGAAAAACGGGTTAATGTAAAACTACTCACACATTGGGAGAATCGAGGTAAAGTTGAAGGTGCTCAATCATTAATATCGAGGCCTGAATTTCACAGTCTTTCAATTTTCTCAGAATCGTTGGTAGCTATACAATTAAGAAAAACTAAATTGCTGTATAACAAGCCTATATATTTAGGTTTTTGCATATTAGATATTTCGAAAACATTAATGTATGACTTTCACTATGACTATATGAAAATTAAATTTCAAAAGAATTTAAAACTACTTTATACTGATACCGATAGTCTTATCTATCAGATATATAGTAAAAATATATATTATGACATAAAGCCCGATTTATTGACTTACTTTGATACATCTGATTATCCCATGGATAATAAGTATGGGTTACCGCTAGTTAATAGGAAGAAACTAGGTCTCTTTAAAGATGAAAATAATGGAAAAATATTTAGAGAGTTTGTTGGATTGAGATCAAAAATGTATGCGATTGATGTAGACCACAAATTTACAGCAAAAGCAAAAGGTGTCAATAAAAATGTGACAAAGAATTTTAATATGGAGCAATATAAAAGTTGCTTATTCCAAAAAAAGATTCACATTTCTGAGATGTTGCGATTCAAATCTATTAAACATGTAATTTATACCCAAAAAATTAATAAGATTTCTTTATCGCATAATGACACCAAAAGGCATTTACTGGAAAATTGTACTGATACTCTAGCTTGGGGACACTATAAATTAAGAAAAAGTGAACACTTTTAAGTTATTTTTTACGTCAGGAACATTTTTTAGTTTTATATAAAAAAGTTATTATTCACACGTCGTAGCCTTATATAATTAATTAACCTATTGTGTCAAATTTTTATTACATGCGTATGTAGCGTGTAGCACTATTTTTGCAATTTGTTTCGCTTCATTGTATGAAAATAGTTTTGTAGTCGTAGTATAACGTATATAGTATTTTGTGGGGGTCCTAGAACTCAGGTTGTTGAGCAACTAATGTGTATAGAAAATCTAAAAATGTATAAGTAAATTAAACATAGTTAATTATTATTTTTGTAATTTTAAAATGAAAGATAATACTAATTGAGATGTTAAATTGATTTTATTGTTTTTTTTTTTTTTTTACTTTGATAATATGCTGATATATGAGGGAGAGGAGGCCTTTGTCCAGCAGTGGGACATTGGGAGCTTATAATAATAATATATGCTGATAAAATCAAAGTAAAAATTAAATGAAATTTCTGTGTATATGTGGGAAGTATATGAATATATTTATCGACACTCATATAATAATAATACTGTATGATGACTAATTTTAAAAGATGTGTTGTTGTGGAGTTTCTTAGGTCGCTTCTTCTCCATAGCCATAACACCTTTTTGAAGCGATATAGTAAAAAATTTAAAGTTTATAATAAGTGTTTTATTGTTTTTATTCCATTCCCCCATTCTACAGCCTGCAAGTAACACGCTCAATAATGAAAAATGATTCATTTCATACACCCCTTCACAGCTATAGTAGCAGGTCCTAGTGGGTGTGGTAAATCAAACTTTGTCACTAATTTTCTTAAATTTATGAAAGAAATATGTAACACTAATTTTTCACGAGTAGTATGGTGTTACGATGAAATGCAACCTTTATATAATTTGAACAACGTCGACTACAGTCAAGGTATACCGGATTTAAACATGTTTGATGGGAAGCAACCACAATTACTTATAATAGATGATCTTATGAGAGAATCCGATGGTCGTATAGTGGACATTTTTACTAAAGGTAGTCATCATAGAAACCTTAGCGTGTTTTATATAACACAAAATTTATTTCATCAAGGCAGAGGACAACGTGACATTTCTTTAAATTCAAGTTACATAGTATATTTTAAAAATCCCCGGGATAGAACACAAATACGCCATTTAGCGCGCCAAGTGTTCCCAGATAACTCTAAGTTCGTAGAAGAAGCTTATAAAGATGCTACGTCAGAAGCACATGGCTATCTAATGATTGATTTAAAGCAAAATACAGACGATATGTGTCGTTTTAAGACTAAGATATTTCCCCTCAATAGCAATTGTGTAGTTTATGTATCGAAAAAGGGTTATAAATATAATACGTATCGTGATAAAATTACAGTTAACAGTAGATAATGTCTGAAGAAGCAGTGACACGAGATCGAGAGTTAGTTTTACAAGTACTAACACCTAAATATCGCAAAGCTCTATTAAAAGAATGTACTGATGACAAAATAAATCGTATCTGTGAAAGTATTTTAGATACTTTGGATGAAATCCCCATAAAGGAAGTCCGGGAATCAAAATTTAGCTTCTTAAATCTACATTGTTTCTTTTCAACAAACATTGCTTAGTATTTGCTTCTAATATTAACAACATTGTAAAAATATTATCAGTCGTTTACAATGGTTGGTAGAGTGACGACGCATCTAGACTTATTAAAAGCATTACATACACTCAAACCTAAGTATTGTACAGCTTTATTGAAGGTTTGTAAGGATGAAGAAATAAATTGTTTATGTGAATGCATTTATAATATTTTAAATGGTAAAATTCCTCTGAAGAATCAAGATAAATCCAAGTTGAATAAATACAAAACTATATTGAGAAAATTGGTGTCTAAAGGTAAAAGTAACTCTCGAAAACGAATTATTATACAGAAAGGTGGAGCATTCCTACCCATTATTTTAGGTTCCGTTCTCAGTGGATTACTAAGTTCGTTTCTAAATAAGTAAAAATTACAATGGAACATACAAAGAAAATGATACTTGTGGAACCCCACATCCTAGAAAGGATTAGAGACAGTAACCATGTTCATGAAAAGCCCTTATCCCGTCTTGATGAGGAAATGAGTAAAATCTTACACAGTAAAATTGATGATCGTGAGAAGTGGACACAGTACTCGCAAATTTTACAAAGATATTTACATTTTGCTAATAAAGAACGTCATCCCATTAAATTACCAATAGTTACAGATGACTCTATGTATGATGTTTTTAAGACTATTAAAAAGGAAGAAAGTGATGTTAAAACAATAGTTCCAGAATTGCCAAGAATAGAGGAAGACGTAGCAGCGGAAAAACATATCTCATCACGTTACACTCCAAATTATTTATTTAAGTATATACCAAAAACATATAAAAAGAAGGGCGAGTTGTTATTGGAAGGTATATTGGATCATGAAAATATTATTAAATGGGATACCAATGGTCATGTTGTAATCAATGACGAAGTTATTGATAACAGTAATATTGTGGATTTAGTGAACGATGCCCTAAGACCATTACGACGCCCAAAACCATTAGGCTGGGAGAAGTTTGCTTCAGCTTTAAGGGATATAAAAATACCGTTATCTTGTATAGGTAACCCAGAAACGCTTGAATATATTAATAATATTCATTCATCTGATTTAGAGAAAGACGATCCAGCTCAAATTAAAACGCCAAAGCAAAAACCTGGTGGCTTGTTTCACAAAAGAAAACTTGACTGGGAGAAATGGACTCCCATATAGATAATATAAATAAAATTTATTATGATGTCTCTCATCCAGCTGGATACAGTAGCATTGAAAAATTGACGAAAGCTATGCAAGGGAAAATGAATGAAAAGGATGTAAAGAAGTGGTTACAATCCCAAGAAACTTATACTTTACATAAACCTGTCAATAGGCGATTTCCTAGAAATAAATATATTTTATCTAATTTTAATGAACTCTGGCAAGCAGATTTAAGTGACATGCGAACATACAATCAATATAATGATGGATTTAATTATATTCTCTGTGTTATTGATGTGTTTAGTAAGTATGCATTTGCGAGACCTATGAAAAAGAAAAATTCTAAAACTGTAAAGATATGTTTTGAAAGCATATTTATTGAAGCGAAAGCTACTCCTAGACATATACAATCTGATAAAGGTACAGAATTTGTTTCAAGAGATGTAAACCAGTACTTCAAAAAGAAAAATATTAATTACTATACAACTAACAATCCGGACATAAAGGCCAGTATTGTGGAAAGATTTCAAAGAACCCTAAAAATGAAAATGTGGCGATATTTCACACATAATAATACGTATAGGTATGTTGATATTTTACAAGATTTATTATATTCTTATAATCACAGTGTCCATTCAAGTATAAAAATGTGTCCAAGTGATGTGAATTCCAGTAATATAATGACAGTATGGTCTAATTTATATGATAGGTACAACTTAAACACTTCAGACCGATTACCATTTAAAGTAGGTGATTATGTTAGAATAACGAAATATAAACACATTTTCCAGAAAGGTTATGAAACAAATTGGTCCGATGAAATATTTGTAATAGAATCCATTGTAAAAAGACTTCCTTGGTTGGTTTACAAATTAAAAGATCTACAAAATGAATCAATAATTGGTACATTTTATGGAAGGGAATTACAAAAAGTAATCTATGACCCCACTATTACCTACAAAATAGATAAAATAATACGCACTCGCTATTCTGGCAACAGAAAGGAAGTGCTAGTCAAATGGAAAGGATATCCTAATAAATTTAATAGTTGGATATCCGCATTAAACTTAGAAACAATATGACGGAAGATAGTTTTTATCTTACTTTGCCAAGCAATAGTTCAACTGCATATTTCCCCCAAAATACAACCGCCAACTTTGTAACAAAGTTACCTAAAACTGTTCAATTGGAAGGAGAATGGGTTGTAGGATTAGCTGAATTTCATTATCCCTGTGCTATATTTAACGTCCAAGAAAATGAGAATATTCTTTTCGTCAAGAAGAAAGTAATAGTCGAAGGAGATGACGAATCATTAATATCAGTGGAATATAAATCCCAAATTCCTTCATTTCCTTATGATAACATCAACAATTTTCTAAAAGTATTTAATGAAAATAGCCTCCTACAAAATCAAGTGGCATTCCAAATTGATAACGACTCGAAACTTATCACTGTTACGAACTTAACTCGCAGTGTATCATCGTTGATTTTGTCACCTACATTAAATCTTCAACTCGGTTTCGAGCCATATACAAATTTAATTGCGGATCCATACGCTAAATACCCAGCGAACTTACAATTAGGATTACCATCACAGCTATTTATTTACTCTGATATTATTCATCCTCAAATAGTTGGAGATGTAATGACCTCATTATTTAGAATCATACCGCTAGATCCATCAAAATACAACTATGGTGCTTATAAAATGCACGTATTATCTCCAATTCATTATCTTCCAGTAATGCGCAGAGAATTTGACATAATCGAAATAGATATAAGAACAAGCATTGGTAATAGAGTTCCATTCCAGTTTGGAACTGCATGTGTTAAACTACATTTTAAACGAATAAAATGAATTATAAGCGTGATAATATCGTTTGTCCTTATCATCATTATTATTCTAATCAAGCTGGATCAGGTGTAGGTATCATATACAGAGGTGTACCGCATCAACGTGGTCACGGCATTGGAAGTTTTTTGGGCGGACTATTTAGATCTGTATTTCCACTCATAGCAAGTGGTGCCAAGACAGTCGGGAAAGAGGCATTAAGCGCAGGAGTAGGTTTATTATCAGATATGGTCAGGGCACAACCAAGGGGCGAATCAATTAAGTCTCGACTCAAAGAAGCAAGTGCTAATTTAAAACGAAAAGCGGATAACAAAATTGATTCGCTTATGTCTGGCTCAGGGTATAAAATCAAGAGACTTCGAAAGAAACCTACCATTTCATTGAAACCATCTAAGCGAAGAGGAGTTGACAGGAAGAAAAAAAGTAATATAAAAGATATATTTTCAAATTAACTATGTCGTTTCTTCATAATAATTCTTGTGAGTGTGTTAAATCAGAGTTAGATCTTTTTGCTATACCATCAACACAGACAAGTATTGAGAGTGGGCAATGGATTCATTGTACACCGATATCATCGCTAAGTGATGAAGGACCAATTGAATTTGTTATGCCAGGAAGTGGAGATGACTACATTGATTTGTCACACACCCTCCTTCATGTTAAAGCTAAAATTATAAACCTAGATTCTACCACTCCTCCCCCTGATGAGAAGACAGCACCTGTTAATAATTGGTTGCATTCACTTTTCAACCAATTAGATGTTTATCTAAATCAAAAACTTGTATCACCTCCTAATAACACATATGCTTATCGGGCTTATATTGAGACTCTACTTAATTATGGACCAGCGGCAAAACAATCACACTTGACTTGTGGTATGTGGTACGAAGATACAGCTTCAAAGATGGATTCATGTGATGACAACAACAAGGGCTTTCACAAAAGACATCAACGGGTAAAAGACGGCAAATCAGTTGAAATGATTGGACATTTGCACGGTGATCTATTTAATCAAGAAAAGTTCTTAATAAATGGGGTAGAAATACGTGTTAAATTAGTACGTAACAAAGACACTTTTAATTTAATGTCATCATCAGTGAATTCAAAATATAAAGTTCAAATTGATAGCGCTACTCTTATATTGCGAAAGGCAAGAATAAATCCATCCGTTTTACTCGCTCATCAAAAAGTTTTAACCACTACAACTGCAAAATATCCAATTACTCGCGCTGAAGTTAAAGTTTTAACTATTCCATCAGGAGTCCGTGGAAAAACAATTGACAATGTATTTCTTGGTCAGGTGCCGAAAAGATGTATTATCGGATTTGTTGATAATGTTGCTTTTAATGGTACTTTCAATACCAATCCATTTAACTTCGATAATCATGATATAAATGTATTTAGCTTGTATGTAGATGGGCAACAAATTCCTTCTAAAACCCTAATGCCATCATACCGTAGCGGTGTGTTTACGAGTAGTTACCATACGTTATATACTGGAACAGGTATTCACTTTTTGAATGAAGGCAATTCCATATCGATTGAGGACTATGCAAATGGATACTGCTTAATGGCATTTGATTTAACTCCTGATCTATCTGCTAACTCAAGTTCCCACTGGAATTTGATAAAACATGGGTGTGTTAGAATAGAAGTCCAATTTGAATCAGCTCTTGCAAAAACTCTTAACTGCATTGTGTACGCAGAGTTTGACAATGTTATAGAAATTAATAAAAATAGAGATGTGAGTGTAGATTATAATAGTTAAGTATTCAGCATTTTTGTATCTATTATAGTATATAAGATTTCCATATAATATTTTTCATCATTATCCGTTAAACTACCTTAATGTATGTATTTAAGAAAGTATTTCAATAATGGATACACACGAAATTAGACTATTTATGAAAAAGATAAATCACAGTCTAGAATTTAACGTGTTCCCTGCTAACAGAATACCAATGTACATAGAAGCACCCACTTACTTTATTTCTAACTTGGATCCTGATACAAAATCGGGATCACATTGGGTAGCCATTCATATCAATGCTAATGGTATCGGTGAATATTTTGATTCATATGGTAGAAAGCCTACCGGCCACCATAAATCGTTTTTGAAAAGAAATACTCGGAAATGGTTTTACAATAATAAAATTCTTCAAAGTCACTTAACTTCTGTTTGTGGTGAATACTGTTTAGTGTATCTGTACTTTAAGTTTATGAATATGAGCATGTCAGAGTTTTTAAGAGATTTTTGCGATATTCCTTTGTATAACGATATATTCATAAATAAAATATTTAAAACCATTTTTTGAAATAAATTTATTTTACCAATTATCTGTTTTTTATTTACATTATCCTATTTTGATATAGAAGAGTGAAGATAATGAAACATCAGAATTACAGTTTTACTTTATTTATTTTCTAATTAAACATTATAATACAATATTGTAGCTAACTAATCTATCTGCGGGGTTGGACTATAGACACCCGGTGATAATGAAAACAATTTTTCAGACGCCCACGACGTTTCATAAACTTCTTCTTCCTGTTCCAATGACATGAGTGGGTTCGCTGGCCGCTGCAGAAATGTTAGTATAGGGGGAGGTGAGGGTCTTGAATACCCACCATAATCGTAATTGGCCCACTGGCGGAGATTATTTAGGTTTTCTTCATGGAATTCATAGAGTTGTCGGTCGATTTCGTCTTGTTCGGCTTCGAGACACAGTCGTACCAGTTGGTCATCGTATTGAGTTTCGAAGTGTGCCATCCTTCTGCCTGCGTTAGACAAATGTATCTCTCGGTGGCATGTGGCTTATATGAGGTGTATCTTATAGACAGGTATAAAACGGTGGGGAACGAAAAATTTATTGCTGTTTTTCAGTAGAGTCTGCGTCGCGACAGTTAATGTGCTAAGAAGAAACCCATAAATTATAACGTTGCTCTATTGGGAGTCGCAAGAAACGGGCTATTCCAGGAATTATTTCTTATCCGCTGTTATGTAGTACTTTGTGCAGTCGGTCTTCGTTGCCACCTGTTTTGTTATATTGTAAATTAAATCTCTTACATTTCGGTAATGCTTGTCGTCTTCTGAGGCGTAATATTTAACACGAACATCTGCATATTTCCAGTAATCAATTGGTTGAACATCTTTCAACTTTTTCATCTCATACACTTCTATTTTAATGAGATGACTCGCTGAGGATCCGTCATCATTATTCGATGAAATGTATGAAGTTCCTTCTCCGTTAGCTTGGGCAATATTGGAAGACTGTAGTCGGACCCTCTTTTTCTTGGGCTTCTCAAAGAAACAATCAATGTTTCTCTTAGCAATGTTTTGCTTGACCTTCAAGGCAGGAGGATCTTGAGTTTCATCATCGTCGCTTAGATCGGCAGTAGGAAAGTAATAGTTCTTAAAGGTGTAATCACTGTCAGGAATCGACGTCTGAAACGAGCAGAAAACGAAGGTTAGGTCAAGCAATTGCATCGAAACAGATCGTCCAGGTAAAGTAGACAACACATAAACAATGTAGTTACAGACAAAAACTTACCGACATGACAGAAAGCGTAGTTTAACACTTTTCACTATGAAATGTACGACTGTGTCTCGAGGCGAGGCGGGCGATCGAATTTGGACTGTGGTGCTGTACAAGCCGTCTCGCTTTAAATACCCTATCCAGGTAGAGTGGTGATACCACATACGTAGTAGCTATTAAGAATTAACCCTACATATTTATTATTGAATCGAATTAAAAAATTAAGAAAAAATACTGCGTATGCCGCAGATGGCGATCTAAAGAATAACTAACATAAATAAATTTGACAGTGGGTGATCGTTATCATTTCATCTAAAGGCGTACACATTCCAACGTGACGAGCAAAAAAGTCTCACCTGTTTCCAAATCTTACTAGGAAAAAATGGTATACTATAATGAAATAACTTAAATTACGAAGTTTCTATTCACCGTAAAAGGTGCATGTTTTTTGTCGACTACTGCCATAAATATAAATTGATCATAAATTAGAAAACTAAATAAAAGAATAATGGAAAGGCAGTTTCATTGCTGACAATAAATTTAATTTTTTTCCATATTAAAAACATACACCTGCTGTAATCGCTATGCTTACCATGAACAAGTTCAGACTTGTATCAGTTGTAGGTACACAAAAGCGCCAAAAGCCGAGGAGTTATCGTCCACTTGATTTATGTGTGAACCTATTATTAGGTTAGATAAGGACAATTTTTTACTAGCCATTATAATTAGCAAACAAAGTTAACTGGCAAATCCGTCAATAACGACCCAATTAAAGCCGCCAATGAGACCGTGAAAGGGGGAACACACCGTGGTGACCTTTTTTTAGGGGGAGGGCCCGGGGCTGGTCCAGAACTCTCGAATACGTACTACTACTAGGCTTGTATTATAGATACCAGATGGTTGATAAACTACACAAATACATTTTTTTTGTAAATAAATACATATATAAATAAAAAACATCCATAACTCGGGAACACACGTTTGTATTCATCATACAAACATACGCCCCTAGCGGGATTCGAACCCTCATCATACCAACCATCATATCAACCATAATATCAATAGTGAAGTCATTAAGGTTCAATATTATCGATCCTATTACAAGTTATCAACATCAATCGATCAGCATCACTAAATCCAACTGTTAGAAGTCTGATAAGTTAAGTTGCGCATCGACAGTGGCTTCGGGTATTTTTTTACGATTGACTGTATACGCGTTTGACCACAAATTCACCTGATGGAATGTGACGATATGTGTGAAGATGAAGCACGCGATGTCAGTAGATGCCTATTCACCTTGAAGATAGCGAGGTTGTTCGATTTTGCTCACCTATTTATTATGAGCCATAATCACCACATGGGCCCAGTGCGAATTGGTGGTTTTGTGTCAGAGTACTGGCTACCTGAGTCAGTGTTTTTAAGGTAGGTCACCGACTTAGCTTAACGAATGCTTACAATTAAAAACAACCGGGACCGACTATTTTGACAAATTGCGGAAGCTCTCATATCATAATGCCACTAGTGGCCACCCATCCAAGGGTGACCGCACTCGACATTGCTTCGCTACTTAAATATGAACCGCGAATGCGATTGCGTCACGAGTGCTTCTCCACCGTCTCCAATAACAATTGTATGGAGCACTCGTCTAATGCCCGTACAAAGCTAAGTTACTGCAAGTTATCTGAACTATGTGTGAATAATGTATCAGTTTGAATAATGGACAAGTTTGTATGGCTGCACGCGGTGCAGGTTACAATGGTGTTTACTTGGTTGAATGACCCTATATGCTGATTATGTGTGTTACTTTGTACCATAAACAACTCGGCGATATTCAGTCTAATAACACAATATAATATAATTGTAACCCAAAACTTATTTAAAATACAAATCATAAATATCTTTGCACATATACACAGCGCCATCTAGTTCCATACTAAGCAACTAGGCTTGTATTATGGATACCGGATGGTTGATAAACTACACAAATACTTTTTTTTTGTAAATAAATACATATATAAATGAAAAACATCCATAACTCGGGAACACATGTCTGTATTCATCATACAAACAGATGTCCCTAGCGAGATTCGAACCCGCGACCTTTTGGTATATCAGTCAGAGTTTCTAACCACTACACCAAACAGGTCGTCAACTTAAATTTGAAATTCGTCATCGTAAAAGTCGTCAATTTAAAAGAGCAACCCTTGAGTTTCTTACTCGTTCTTCTCTATGGAGTCAGCTTTGTGAATGAGCACTAATGTCAATAATTTTAATATTAAGATAAAAAATGTGACGTTTTCAAGTGATAATTATTATGGTAAGAAATATATCTCTTTTGATTTGATTTAGATGGTCCATTCTACACTTTGAGATCAAGTTCGTCAGACGTGCAGTAGGTATCCGTAGTCAGTAGGTACATACAGACATTATTGTGTATAATAACAACATTGTTTATTGTTTCTCCATAATGGATTCTCCTTCATGCGCTGTTGGTTCTAGACGTTGTAGCACAGAGGTAATAATGTTTGCTTTTTCTACGGAAAATAACATTTTAACTATAGTTTTTTTTTATGTACTACGGCTTAGCCAGCGCTTGACCTCAATCACACCTGCTGTTAAGTGAAGATGAGGTCGAAAGTGGAAGCGTACTGACCCGGAAAACCCATTTTTTTGGGGGACTGGCTATCTTATCTCTAACAACCGGAATACAACAATGCTATTAACATTGCTATTTTGGCAGCAGATTTAGATAGGATGGTGGTCTAACCAGGCGGATTTTAAATGCCCTAACATCAATTTAAGTATTTAAAAAAACCAAAAAACCCGACAGCATGTTTTGTATCGTGCTGGCGCCATGTTGGATTTTTGCACTTCAAAATCGGTCAAGATACAGGAAGTAAAATAGAAAACTACATACATACATACATAGAGAGTCGGTGGCTCAGCGGTTAAGACGCGGTCCCCCAATTTGGGAGGTCTGAGTTCGATTCCCAGGCAGTCCATGTACCAATGAGTATTAAATTGAATTGAATTACTTATGTGCATTATCCGACTGCTCTTAAACGTTAAGGAAAATATTGTGAGGAAACCTGCATGCCTGAGGATTAAAAATTCAAAGGCATGTGAAGTCCCCAACCCGCATTGGGCCAGCGTGAACTATGGCCCATACTCCCTCATTATACGAGGGATGACCTATATCTCTGCAGTGGGATGTTTACGGACTGAGATGATGATAATGACATATTTACACAAAAACATTACCCTCCCTTCTGGGGCTGTCGGGTAAAAAAAACATTAAGTAATACAGGTTATATTCACCCATTGCTTGCCATGAAACACTATTCATCCATATCCGATGACCTGTTTGGTGTAGTGGTTAGAAACTCTACTCTACCAAAAGGTTGCGGATTCGAATCCCGCTAGGGGCATATGTTTGTGTGATGAATACGGACATGTGTACCCGAGTTATGGATGTTTTCATTTATAATAAGTATTTATTTACAAAAAAAAAATGTATTTATGCAGTATATCAACCATCTGGTATTCACAACACAAGCCTGTAGTTCATTAAAGTGGAACTAGATGGCATTGTGTGCATGTTCAAGGATATTTATTTATTATTTATTATTATTTATCTCCGGTAGATGTTCCCTGCGGCTTGCACGGGCACTTAATTAAATACACCCAGCTTCAACAATGAACAGAATAGAAGCAATAAAGCTGTTTTATTAGCACAGTATCTCTCTGAGAGCAGCGAGCGCAGGGCTGACACAAGAAATAACGGAAATAAGCAAAGGGTAAAAGCGAAAAAACCACTCGCGGTCGCAAAAAATTCGAGCGGGAAAAGAGAAGTATATTTGGGCAGGAAATTACGGACGAGCCGCCGGGAACTGGCGTCAGATTGTGTTCTGATAGCTTTAGGAGTCTATTCTCACTATTATAACTGTCATATTCATAAAAATTTACAAACGCTTTATAAGCCTGTATTATTTAAAGTATGTTTTGTCTCTGTCGTTCATAAGAAAATGTTGTAATGAAAGAAAGGGACAAAAAGGACTAAAACAGGCTTATAAAGCATTTGTAAATGTTTATGAATAAGAGGGTAAGTGTTTAGTTGACGGCCTGTTTGGTGTAGTGGTTAGAGAGTCTTACCGCTGTCTAGGGGTCGCGAATTCGAATCCCGTTAGGGGTATATGCAGTGTCATGCCGTTTTGTCATAGTGTAGGCTGAAATATAAACTTGCTATTAAAAGAAAAGTGCTGTGTGGTTTCGGCACTCAAATATAATAGAACCAACATGTATCTTGAGATTTGAACACAGATGCCATATATTTATATCGGTTTTATTGACACAAATGTTTTTTAAGTGTTATGTTTTATTGACAACTTTATTTTTAATCACTATAATGTATGTGCAACATGTAGGGTTTGACGATACCATTTTACTGAATGCAAAAAATCTGCAAATTTGTAACCCAAACTTACATGCAATAAATTCATTTCATTTCATATAAAATAGAATCCTGAGTACACAGACAGATTCAATATACATCGGCCGAGGTCAATATAATCGCCGAGTGATACGCTCAGCTCATGTCCTACGAGAAATAGATATAAGAGACGCGTTTAGATACAACTTATGAATATATTTACATAAAATGTATAGTATATTTATTGGTATAATTATTAATTATCGGTTGGTGACCGCAGAGCAGGCGGCTTCCTAGCGCAGAGAATGCCTCGCCATTAAGCGCGTAAAAACGTTGCGTTGTCTGTTGGGCACTATGCCTCCTCGAGGAGATTTACTGCACATATTATTGAATAACTACATGAGCTGATGAAATATTGTAATGATTCACGCAAAATGGTATTAAAACATTTTTACAAATAGTAAAATATTAGTCAACTAACAATTTATATTTTCCTTGGCATTTAGATGCACTTATTTTTAAGAAATGAACTAAGAAAATATGAAGAATTCCATCGAGATCGCGGGGTTTTCTTCATATTTTTTTAATAAATGGAGACGGCGCCGGCGCGACGGCCGCTCGTCTCAACCGGCCAGTACATTTTCATTCGATCTCTTTGGAAGCGCAACAGAATTCATTTTCTAAATTCAAAACTCATTACTGCCCCCTATGAAAGTCTCTTGGAGAAAATATCTACTTCGGGCGCCATTATTACTCGTATTGCAGAACCAATCATCTTTTTTCGAATAGATGGAATGATAAATACTTTATAAATTAATTAATTGGTAGGCTATTGCAGTTTCTTCCGAAATACGCACCAAAGACACTGTGGTCTTTAGTTTATAATATTTTGACAAATAAGGTGTTTCATTCTACTCAAACTTTACGATAAACAAACATAATACCTACATCATTATATGTTAATATTGATATTGAAGAATACTTCGGTAATTGTTTGCCTATCAAACAAACCTCATATCTACTTGGCGCAATATCTCTCGATACAATATTCGATACGAACCGTCTTCATAAACACACAAAAGTTTCATTTCACTCAAATCACCGAACTTCCCGAAGAATAAATGTTTTGTTACGGCAAGTAATATCTGAATAAGCTCTAACGATGAACAAAGATGTAAAATAACACCTTACATTTATTATGGGACTCTCCAAAAACAATGAACAAACTTCGCAACGACTTCACAGAGTTAGCTATTAACAATAGAAACAAACGCTCCGACGGAAAATTTAACGCACTCGTCCCCCGCACCGCCGCATGCGGGAACTTCGCGAACGATTACAAACTGTCGATACAATGTGAAAGTTTCACACGAACGCGAATAAGTTTGGCGCAACCCTGAAACTGAGACACTAATAGCTTTGCCGGGATATCGGAACCAATTTCGCGAGGGGGCGAGGCACTTCCGGAGGGTTAGAGGGGGACGTAATGAGGCAAAGTGAAAAGTTCTGTGACACAACCCTTTCGACGGCGCGGAAAGGCATTCGGAACGCACGAGTCTTATAAATCACCAGATATATTGGTTTACCGAACCAGAGAACAGCTTTTTTGGCGCCGAATTTTATCTGGAATATTTGTTTGCACTTTCTTTTGTTGGGAGTGGATGGGATAGTTTTTTAGAGCTGTGCGTTTGATCTGTTATTACATATGGTCAACCTCTGTAGAATTACCAAGTGAATGCGTAGTTACTGTTGCATAAGGAAGGTGGACAGATAGATAGATAAAATGGAAACTACCAAAATGGAACTATGCTTGTACTATACTTTTTATTAAACGTACGAATTACGAGAAAATCTCACGGACAATAAAATTATTACGTGGCTACGACGAACTACGACGTAGAAATGAAATGTCGTAGCGAGGTGCTACGTAAAGCTACGACACTTGCTCGCGAGCTGTGGTTTGGTTTGGTTTCACACATCACATAACCGTTGTAAATAAGTCCACTGCTGGACAAAGGCCTAGCGGAGAAGTAGAAAACTTCTTTTTACCTTTATTTCTTTCTTTAATTAGTCTGGGGTCCAAGGTAGCAATAGAGTCACGTAGGGCACCGTCTACCTTCAGTAGGCGCCGTGCAGAGTACCACTGTTGATCCTGGCTTACAGGAGTTACAGTGGGAGGAGAGCAGAGGTGGGATCTGTTGCATAAGGAAGGTGGACAGATAGATAGATAAAACCTTTCTTTCTCTAGTCACATAAGCAATTAGCTTATTTTAGATAAAAATTCTGACTATTTAGATGATAAGCAAACATGGAAATGAAGCACGACGATATTCAGTCTAACTATTATTTTACTTGTTCTATCGTAGCACAAATTGTAAAATTACTTATGTTGAGTTTGGTAGTCGCATAAACGGCGACAGGCCGTCCTCTACCGACCAAAGCCCTGTCGGTGCGACCTGCAACCAGCGCCTTCCCATACGTCCCACAACCTTCTTTAGATCGTCTATCCCTGCCCTCGTCGTGTATGTGCCCATTCCCTCCCACTCGAACTTACTAATACGCTGGGCTGTCGGTAACATACGTCCGTCTACGAATTCCTTCAATTCGATCACGTAGTGAAACGTCAAGTACTGCCCTCTCTTATGATGCCCACAGTGAGAGACTACGTTCATATGCTATACGTAATCACTGTTAACACACATTAAATAGACTTTCGCATTCAAGCACAGAGGTATATTGGACGATACTATGTTGCTCAGTTTCACGAAGTCTGCCCATCCGAGTTGGACATTATCAAAGTTGGACTTACTATTTAAAAGTCAAAGCATATAAGCATCCTGACGTAATCTTTTAGATATAAAATGCGTCTCCTCTCCGGAGCACATTACAATATTTGTATTATACATTTTATTGCCTTCGGCTTATCGCGTCCCGTATTACAATCTGAGGACGCGGGACAATCTAAATTCCCAGTCCCGCGGGACAGCCGCCATCTTGATTTCCATAATCCATTTTGGGCAGCGTTCGGCAAACGGCATGTATTAGAGATAATCAGAGGCCGCACGGAGGCAAGAGGCTTCCGGAGTCACGTATTATAGATCGATAGATAGATGCATGCTGAGTGACGTGACCCAGCTTGTCTATCTTTATACGCTTTCTTTCGGAGACAGATGAAACCGCCTCCGTGGCTCAATGTAAACAACATTAGGTTAACGATTCGGAGATCGCGGGATCGATCCCAGCGGGGTACATGTTTAAGTACTCGGTTTGGTTGGTGGTAGGGCATTTTAAATGTCCGCCTAGCTAGCTACCACCATCTTATCTAAATCTGCCGCCAAACAGCAATTTTAATAGCATTGTTGTGTTCCGGTTGTCAGAGATAAGATAGCTAGTCCCCCACATAAGATGGGGTTTCCGGGTCAGTACGCTACCACCTTCGGCCTCATCTTCACTTAACGTCAGGTGTGATTGAGGTCAAGTAACCCGTTGTGGATAAAAAACCAAAGATATTTTTCAACTATTCACACAGAGTCATCATCATCAGCCTGACACGTGCCCACTGTCGGGGCACAGCAAACACGAAAGGAGTATATATATGTAACGACAAACTAGGGCATATGATCAGTGGCTTGCCTTCCGCACAGGCAGAAAGGCAGTGCCTGCCCTAGCCAATTGTAAGCTTTTCTCGAAATGCATTGTCAAGACAGCAATTATGAGAGCAAGTTATTATTTTGTTTTATCATTCTGTCTATTCTGTGACAAAACGCTGTGGCTCCACTGTATATGATGCACCTAATAATTTGTCATATTTAATATAAGTTAAGCCTACTTTAACCCGATGACATTTGCACGCCATAAATAGCAGAATATGCGGCCGCGCGATATTATATTGAATGATGATTATTGCCCTATATTCTTGTAAATAAATATTTCATTACATTACTCTACCATTATTATGTGTACCCAATTAGGTTAAGCCTTCACTATATGTGCATCGATGATAGTTTTTTGCAAAATCATCACCTACGTACGTCCCGGCCGGAGATTGATATGCGACTGCGGGATTCGTAGGGTTCTTATTACGCGGAATTTATTTAATTTAATGATGTAATTATGGAATAGTCTACAAACACGACCGTTAATGATGTAATTATGGAATAGTCTACAAACACGACCGTTAATGATGTAATTATGGAATAGTCTACAAACACGACCGTTAATGATGTAATTTTGGAATAGTCTACAAACACGACCGTTAATGATGTAATTTTGGAATAGTCTACAAACACGACCGTTAATGATGTAATTATGGAATAGTCTACAAACACGACCGTTAATGATGTAATTTTGGAATAGTCTACAAACACGACCGTTAATGATGTAATTATGGAATAGTCTACAAACACGACTGTTAATGATGTAATTATGGAATAGTCTACAAACACGACCGTTAATGATGTAATTATGGAATAGTCTACAAACACGACCGTTAATGATGTAATTATGGAATAGTCTACAAACACGACCGTTAATGATGTAATTATGGAATAGTCTACAAACACGACCGTTAATGATGTAATTATGGAATAGTCTACAAACACGACTGTTAATGATGTAATTATGGAATAGTCTACAAACACGACCGTTAATGATGTAATTATGGAATAGTCTACAAACACGACCGTTAATGATGTAATTATGGAATAGTCTACAAACACGACCGTTAATGATGTAATTATGGAATAGTCTACAAACACGACCGTTAATGATGTAATTTTGGAATAGTCTACAAACACGACCGTTAAATGACACAACGCTTCATTCGATGATGGTTTTGAAAAGCAAAAATTTAACTACCTATGCCAATACCTTCTGTTTCACTTACCTAATATGCCCTATTTTTTTTCCTTACAGTAAAAAACTCACCCGGTATAAGCATTTATATTTGTCATTTAAGAGAGCATTATACATCATAGAGAATGTACAAGGTGACACAAACATGGAAACAGGACGTAGGGCATTGCTAAACTAACTTTATTTAGTAGTGCAGTAACGTCGCTTTGCTCGTGTAGTCTACACGCAAAAATCATTTGATGCCCTACGAGTCCAGTACAATAATGCTGTCAGGCTGCTGTTGGGTCTGCCTCGTGCCTAGAGGCGGCGGCGGAAGGCCGCGGGCCACTACCAACAGCACGCTGACCATAATGGCGGGCCGCTTTTGTCCAGCACTGGGTCGTTGTTTAGTCCACATCTTACTGCGATTTTAACAAATCGGGTTATTCCACTGCTTGATGTCTTACGGTATCTTGCTGTGGGGAAATGCCGCGGATATAAATACAATCTTTGTTTTACAAAAACGAGCCGTTCGCGCAATTTATCAATTGAGACCTGCAGTGTCACTTAGAAATAGGTTTAAAGTGTATAACATTCTAACCTTTTCGTCACAGTACATTTTTGAAAATCTAATGTATGTCAAAAAAAATATAGCATCATTTAGGAAAAATAGTGATAAACATGATGTCAATACGAGAAATAAAGATAAACTTGCAGGTCACATAAGTCGCCTCCGCAAAAATCAGTAATTCATTCAAAGGGTTATGTATAAGCTTTTTCAATAAGGTTCCAGATAATATACAAAATCTTCCTCTTAATAAATTTAAAGATACTATAAAACAGAAACTTTTTAACAAAGGATATTATAAAATATCAGACTGTTTAAATGATAATCATCCCTGGACATAATCAGATCGTTCGCATGCCAGGCTATATCACAATTAATAATGAAATATAAAAACTTTTTGTAATATAAAAACCTTTATGTAAAATCAAAGCCTGATTTTAAAAGAGCAACCCTTCGAGTTTCTTGCTTGTTTATCTCAAGGGAAAATTGCATTTTGAACAAGCAGTAGCTTAAAAAATGTAAAATTGACTATTTTGAGTGTAGTACCTACAAAATAAAGCATTTTTGACTTTGACTTTACTGCCTTCAGTACATTAAGCCGAATCAAGTAAATAGTTACCTACTGATACTCGTGAATACTATTAAATAGAGAAACTAAGTAATTCATTGATTAATATACTATTAGAAGTATATTGCTTTTGAATTTAGGCACTCATACTATTATTAAACATACATACATTAACATAGTTTTAAGTTACATTGTTACTAGCACTTTATGGATCTCTGGTATGAATAAAATAATTTTTATTTTATACGCTCGTCTATCGAACCGAGCATTTCGTTTAAACGTTTAATGCGTACATAGTATTCGATTCGAGTAGTATTCGATGTTATCAGATTGGCGCAGACACTATGCCATGATACGGAACGAGAAAGTCGTCTTTCCGAAAGCCGTCCGCTTTATTGCACACGCGCCCTCAAGCATCAGTAATCTGGACCATAATAAATATCTCGGGAAAAGCTCTCGGAGAAATCTTTTGTTCGCGAATGAAGGCATTATTTTTAAAGCGCTATTATGCAGGGATAATGTATTCATAGGTTGAGGTTAAAAACGTGCCTCCCCCCGCACCCCCCGCCACCTCCCCCTCGCTGCCCTGTCATCAATATTAACGAACTGTCGGCGAAAACAATTTGTTCACTTTGTTCATTACGCAATCAAGATGGTTCAGTAACGAAGCTAAATATTGCGCACAATAAAAACAGCATTTACAATATTTTGCATTTTTACAAGCTTTTATGTAGTTTACAATGTTTTACGAACAATGTAACAATGAAAATTGTCCGTTTCAAAATTTCACAAACCATTTTTCAACCACTTGCTTGGTATCTGATTGAGCTGAAATTTGACTATGTAAATTGACAATACGGTCACCGAATTTACATTACTGTTACCATCGAGCTGATCTGATGATGGAGCCGGAATGTAAAGACTGGCATTCCCTGATGACAAATGGCACGATAATCGAGTGGGCTAGTTTGTTTTGTTACCATGAGTACTTTCCATTACACATATTGACGAGGGTCTGAAGATGGAGCCAGAGGATAACCACTGGAATTCCTTGACGGAGTTTATGTCATTCGTCTTTGTAGTAGAATAATATGTGATAATTAGCCCAGGGAAAATACGGTTTGACCTCGGAAAAACGGATAACAGCGACTTTCTTAAAGTGTTGTAAATGTAGTAACAATTGATAAAAATTAAGCATCTGTAAGAAACGCAAGTACTAAGTAAGTAACTAAATAAGCTAAAGTTGAAAAATGTGTTTTTTAAAGAAAAAGCTCAATTGATGGGTATTTCTTTAAATTCAAAACATTTAGGGAAATTATCAATTCAATTCAATTCAATTCAAATACTCTTTATTGCACAATTAACAAAAGCTACATGAAGAATACAGCGTACATCATTAATCGCACAAAAAGGCGGCCTTATCGCTAACAGCGATCTCTTCCAGGCAAACCTTAGGGTAAAGATACAAGCTACCAGTAGGTGAGGTTTGCACTAATAGTAGCAATACGGGTGTATTTTATAGTTGGTAAAAAATATAACGTAAAGATAAAAATACATAAACTAAGCCTACCAACTATAACTAGATAATTTAACTGCACTTAAACATATAATATATTATTGACTACATAACACACACAAATTTATATATATACATATATATATTAAATATATAAATATATAATATTAAATATATATACATATATAAAAAATAATAATAATAATAATAAAATAAAAATACATGCCATTTGTTTGCTCAGAAATAACTTGGAAATCATATTGACAACCACGTTACAAAATATTAGTTCTCATTTAGCTCGACGACATTTTCAGCTAAAACACATTTTAGCATTTAACAAAAGTCTACCTAATTAAATTACAGTTAGTATTTATTGTTATTAAGATACAAATTAAAAATAGGGTTTTCTAAAAAAAATCTAGACTAAGCGCTCGTTTTTTTAGGCTTAATCATTCAAAATTACATCTCTAATATACCTCTATAAGATAGCAATTATATAAGTCGGTTCTGAATTATGTCGAACTAAGCTAATTTTACCATATTTCCCCTGGGCTATCATGAGAGAGCATTAAAAGCTTGTTTTTCAAAGTATTTTTAATGTAGAACTTATCTATCACCAACCAAACCGAGTACTTAACAATGTACCCCGCTGGGTATCGAACCCGCGATCTCCGATTCGTAAACCCAATGCTGTTTACATTAAGCCAACACGTTGTAGCCATTATTTCTACAATTTAATTTCCAATTGATCTCACATCCGATGTGGCAACATCCATGTCGAAAGCGGCTACAGGGAGCGGAGGCGATAGACGGCGACGTATAAAGCCTCAACTCGCTATTGTTCAAAGGAGCTCGGAATTTATCGACTATCGATATAACACCGCCTTTTTATCGACACGCGACGTCGCTGCGTTGTTCGAATAGTTTTACCTATTACGCGTTTTTTTTTTTTTTTTTTTTTTTTTTTTTTTTGATCAGGAACAGTTGCTGTCAAGCCGATAGGCTTTTTACAGCGTCGCCGGGCGGGTGGGCGAGCGCGGGAGCGCTCTGCCCGTCTCTTGCATACAGTCATGGTGCGCTTCGCGCACCATGACTGTATGCAACAGCACGGAAAAAGTTTTTGCAACCGACGCCTAAGGGTGCCCACGGGGGCTCGAATCTCGGCTTAGGGCGTTGCATGGGGGAGTTTTTAGACTAACATGACTACCATCGCTTCGTAATGTGTATAGTCGAGGAGAAGAAACGACGCAAGAAACTCCTCGACACACAATTTTGAATTTTGAAAAAGAGACATGAAAAAAGAGAGAGGTGTGTTGTGTTAGTGATCTAATAGCCAAAACGACTAGTGTCGACCGTGTATCGCGTATAGTGAGGCGGTTTGACGCGTAAAAGCCCCCGCCGGCGAGGGCAGTATATCGGAGATGTCGTTTTGTCGTCAGAGTGACGATGAACAGTGGCTAATGCCTTAGTAATGTCGTCGTCGGAATCCGCGAGTACGTGCCGGGGACGCCTTTTCCGGAAGGTAGTCGCCGGTTCGTCGCGGTAAGTGGCGGCACTTACCACGCGTGGGTTGCGATGGTTGACAGCAGTGTCAAAATATCTTATGGACGCAGCCTTCAGAAAGTGAGCCACGGTGGGAAGCTCTAAGTCTTTGTGCAATTCCTCATTGCGCACGAACCACGGACAGCCCGTGGCTTTGCGCATGAAGCTGTTCTGAACTTTCTGAAGACTGCGTATGGAAGCTCGCGCAGCGTGGGCAAAGTTGACGCTCGCGTACGTCATTATCGGACGTATACAAGTTTTGTAAAGTGTCACCTTATTTCTAAGGGACATTTTACTACTCTTGTTGAGCAAGGGGGACAGACGGCCGAGCACCATCGCGGCGCGATTGCGCACGCGTCTGATGTGGGCGTTGAAAGTCATCGCCCTATCGAGGGTCACACCCAGGTATTTGACCGATTTACCCCACGGAATGGGGCGGTCGAACATGCGAATGGGGAGGAGCTCCGGTCGCCAAGTGCGACGGATAGGCCCCCGAGTGAAGTACACGGCGGTACTTTTCTCGGGGTTTACCTCTATCCTCCACTTCCGAAACCAGTCGCCCAGGGCGGTGGCCGCGGATTGGAGGCGTTTGGAGAGAAATTCGCGTTGGTGACCGGTGGAGTAGAGGGCAGTATCATCAGCGAATAGGGCTGATACTTGATGGTGGGCTCCCTTTTCCGCATTTAGACTCCTATTCGGTCCATTATGCGTGGGAATGCCAGCTAGCTCAGCCAGCCCAGCTCCTTCCAGAAGCACAGAAGTCTCCTGGGACGTTCACAGGCCTCTCGGAGCGACCTCGGCGTTTTGAGGATTTGTACCCGTTGTAGCGAATAGGGTTAATTCAACGTGCGGGTGATGCGGAATGTCGTTGGTGTACAACGAATAAAGCATGGGGGAGAGGACGGAGCCCTGAGGGACTCCGGCTCGAATGGGATGGGGAGCGGAGAGAGTTCCCTCGACGCGGTATCGAAAGGACCTGTTCGACAGAAAGTCCCGTAAGATGAGTACGAGGCGATCCGGAACACCGAGCTGATACAACTTGTATATCAGCCCGTTGTGCCAGACCTTGTCGAACGCTTTCGCCACGTCGAAGAAAAGCGCCCCAGTCCCCCTACAATTGTGGCGCTTACTGAGACCCGAGAGTATGTACTCCGTTATGCGGTGTACCTGTTGGACGCACGAGTGTTTGGCCCTAAAGCCAAACTGCTCGTTGATAAGAAGCTCGTTGGACTCGATGTGGTCCTTCAGCCGTTTGAGAAGGACGCGCTCGTAGAGCTTGGCGAGTGTCTTTAGGAGACTTATGGGACGGTAACTGGATGGGCAGTTACGGGGTTTGCCGGGCTTTTCAATGCCGATTACAATTGCCTCCTTCCAGACCTGTGGAAAGAGGCAGTTGCTTATCGAGGCATTAAAAATGGCTGCCAGAAGGGACAGAAGCGCCTCGGGGAAGTGCTTGAGCACTTTGTTAGAGATGCCATCAGCACCAGGGGCTTTCCTGGGGTGTGACGACCCGATAAAGGATTTGACCTCATCGACCGAGACCGGTGGGAGAGTATCAGAGGGGGGGAGGGAGGTCCTGCGTTCGACCTCGCTGTCCACCTCATCGAGGTGCGCTCGGTCTACAGGGAAAGTGCTGGGAGAGCATTGGGCCTCGAGACTGTCGGCAAGGCACTCGGCCTTTTCTATGTCGTCGAACGCGGGGGAGAGATTAGGTCTCTCGAGTGGGGGCATAGGGGAGGTGGTGTCCGCCTTGAGAGATCGAGCCAACTTCCAGTAGGCCAGGTGAGAGGGCTCGATGTCTTTCAACAAGTTGTTCCAGCGAGTCTCACGCAGCTCATTGATGCGTTTCTTTACGTCCCTCTGTAAAGCGCGCATCCGAGCCTTGTTGGGCTCGCTGGGAAAACTGTCGTAGGCTCGAGTGGCAGCTCTCTTTGCCCTGATCAGTTCCCTGGCGTCATCGGGCAGGTTCCAGCGATACTCAGGCGTCGCTGGGACCTGTCTCGAACAGTCGCTGATGACGCTCTGGGTGTGGCCGGTCAGGGCATCGATCGCCGAGACTGTCTCCTCCGCGGTGGAGAGGACCGCGGGGATACGACCGAGGAGGTCCGCACTGGAGGAGGCGAGGGTCTCCTCGAGCTTCCTCCAGTCGACCACGGTCTTGGTGACGGGGGTGGGGTCGGTGGACGCGCCTAACTGAACGAGTACGGGGCGGTGGTCGGAATTGAGATCGGCCATCGTTTCGATGAGCCGCAGCTTAAGGCTTACGTTTTTGAGGATGATCACGTCGAGCACGTCCGGACGATGGTCGACGCGATATGGAAAATGAGTGGGGTGCATGGGGCCTATGATATCGAAGTCAAGCTCGTCGGCGAGCCTGTCCAGGATAACGCCCTTCGGATTGGGGGCAGTCGAGTTCCAACGTGGGTGTTTGCAGTTGAGATCGCCAGCCAGAATGACGGCGTCTCCTAGACTGAAGAGCGATTCTAAATCGCTCTCCAACTGCAAGCACGGTTTGGCACAGGACATGTAGACTGAAGCTATCGTGATGGGCTGATGGCCGGTCATTGCTAAGCGACAGACCGAGGCCTCAATGTTCTCGAGAGGAGGGGTCGGTAGGGGTATGCAGTGCAGGGACTTTTTGTAGTAGATAAGAGTGCCCCCCTTAGCGGCGGACACCCTATCGTTCCTAACCAAATTATAATTGGCGATTTTCGGATCGCGGGCAGAAGGTTTGAGAAATGTTTCCTGCACTAGCATGATATCGACTCGATTGTCGGAGAGAAACTCAGCACACTCCATACGCTGTTGGTAATTGAAACCGTCAGCGTTGAAGTAGGCTAGAGTTAGGGATCGGGGTTTGACTCTACTCTGCTGCGTTTGTGTAATAACCATCAACGGGCCGACTCAGTGTTAAAGGAGGAGATGGCGGCGATAACACGCGAGAATTTGACGGCGAGGGCGAGACGCTCTTCCCTCATGCCGTTGGTGGCTCTGAGCTGCTGAGCCAGCTCAGTGATTTCGTCGACGTTGAAGACGCTGGCGAAATCGCAAACTAAAGCAAAGTCGTCCTCCGCCGAGAAGGCGGAGGGCGAGGTTGGGGGGCGTGAGGCGCGGGGGGCGGTTCTCCTGACCGGTGAGGCCGGCGCAGGAGGGGGGTTGGCCGCGGCCGCAGGCAGCTGAACCGGCCTGCGGACCGCGGGTGGAGGCGCGGGGGCGGCGACCTTTGCCCACGATGGGAGCAGGTCGGCGGGTGGGGAAAACCGAGTCAGCCCGGGGATGAGGGGCCGCGGTCCGAGCGCAGGGAATTGCGGCCCGGATGGGGGAGGGGGTCGCGGCCTAGGGGTCGCGGTCGGGGCAGCGGCGCGCTTGGGAGCGGCGCGCCCCCTGCGCGGGGCCATCGGGCATCCGCGGTAATTCGCCGGATGACCGGTGGCACCGCACAGGACGCAGCTCGGAGGCTCGCTGCATTCCGCCCTGTCCTTGGGACGAGGGCAATCGGGGGTCCCGTGACTGCCGAGGCACTTTACGCACCTGGCAGTCGCAAAGCAGTTACGGGCGGAGTGCCCGTAAAGCTGACAGCGGTGGCACTGTCCGGGCGGTCCCTTTTTGTTGGGGGGCTCCACTTTGATGCCCGAGAGCGAGCAGACGGCCGCCAGCTTGTTGGCGATCGCCTTCCCTCCCTCGGTCATCGGGAGGATGACCAGCACCATATCGTAAGCCGATTTGGTGCGGCCATGAAACATGCGGTGGACCTCCAGCGCAGGGAACCCTTGCGCATTGAGGTCCTCGCGAATCTCCCTAGAGTCGAGCTCTTTGGGGACTCCGCGTATAACTACGCGGAAGAGCCGCTCATCCTCTAGGGCGTAAGTGTGAAAGCCGATGGATTCGGCTTTCAGGAGGGCCGTGAAGCGGCGGTGATCGTCTGAGGTGGGAACCTCGACTTTAATGCCTTGCGGCGTGGTACGGGCGTGAGTGAACGCGATCTTCCTCTCGTTAAGTAGAGAGGAGACGCGGCTCCACTTCGCTTTCTCCTGTATGAAAACAGGCGGGGGGCGAGTGGAGCGAGGCTGACGGGGAGCCTGAGAGGCAGGCGGGGAGGACGCGCCCGGCGGAGATGCGGGCGCGCGCGGCGGCGAGGCGGCCGCGAGAGGGGCGGGGGGAGCGGCGACTGCAGCGCTCTTTTTGGGAGGCTGGCCGGCTGAGGTGGAGGAAGAGGCGTCAGATTTGGCCTTACGCCTCCTCTTCTGCCTCTTTCCCACCGTGACGAACTCGTCCTCGGCGGAAGAAGAGGACGAGTTGGAGTTGGCCTCCGACTCGTAAGAGTCGGGGGATTCGGCGGACGCCGTGTCCATGCTCTCCTGAGAGCACGGAGACTCGTCCTCCGATGTCGAAGTGCGTTCGCCCCTAACGGGCGAACGCTCGCGCTCCGAGTGAGCGGGGGAGGGGGAGCGGACGCGCTTAGAAGAAGCGGCCGGTAAATTTGGCGTGAATACCACGTCCGGCGACAAGGACGGCGCCGCCGCCTCCGTTGCCGAAACGGCTGGAGCGGAGGGGGGCGCGAAGGCCAGAAGGGCCTCCTGGTAGCTCATACCGAGCTGAGCCAGAAGGGCTGGGAGGCGGGCCACGTCAATGACTAAGGCCATTGCGAGACGAGATGAGCGCGTGAAGCGCGCTTAAAATAGACTTGCGTTAGGCGCAGAGGGGTCCGACGGGTGGGATTGCCCGCGGATGAGTACTACCCTCCCCGCCGGGTGTAGGCAGGGAGGTTGAGTGCCTATAGGTGAGGCCCTAACCCTCAGGTGTGTCGTGGTCCTCCGCCAATCTCAATGTGCGGAGGGTGTAAAGCCCTAGCTGCCCGAGGCGAGAGGGTAGCCGGCCGGGAGCGGTCCCGGCAGACGCCCAAACAACACCACGGGGATAGGAGGGTGGGATGGGTGGTTGGTAGGGCGGACGCACTCTAGCGCACGACTAGGAGACCCCCCAAGGCCGTACGCTAACGCCTTCCGATATTGCGTTTCCCAGAAGGGGAACCGCGAGGCTCGGGTCAGCCTCCTGCCCGAGACACTGTTGTCCCCTGCCTAAGGGGTGTCTGTCAGGGCGACCACCGCTAGGGGCGGATTTGCGACGATGCACGAATTCGCGTGAAACAAAAGGGACCTAGAACCCGCAGTGAAAACTGCGCGGCGGTCCCTATGCGCAATAACGTGTACGACGTTATGTCAGTCGACGCGGCCGGCCGCGGAGTGTCGCTACCGTCGCGGGTGCACGAAGTTGACCGGCGCGGGGTGAACGCGACACGGTTGTGCGGCACGCAGACGAAGACACGGAGCACAGCGGGCGGAGAGCCGCACGGAGCACGACGCACAGCACAGCACAGTCCAGCACACACAGATGGGGACGGTCGGAAGATCGAGCGATCGAACGAGCGAGATGCGGCGCGCGGTACGTGCGGTCGCGACGGAGGCGCGGAGCGGAATGATGCCTATTACGCGTCAGTGTGGGATTTTATTTAACGGAATTTATTTATGTCTAGAGCACTTCCTCTATTTGTTATTGGTTCCTCGATTTCACTATTCACTAGACTCAGCCCGCGGCTGCTTCCGCGTTTTATTATTTTCTAATTCAGATTGTAGTCTAAACAACATAAAAAATAAATATATATATTTGCACATACACACAGCGCTATCTAGTTCCACGCTAAGCAACTATGGTTGTATTATGGATACCAGATGTTTCCTAAACTACACAAATATATTTTTTGTAAATAAAAACATCCGTAACTCGGGCGCACCTGTCTGTATTCATCACACAAACATATGCCCCTCGCGGGATTCGAACCCGCGACCTTTTGATTTCTAACAACAGGTCGTCAATTTATGTCTAGAACACTTCCTCTATTTGTTATTGGTTCTTGGATTTCATTATTTACTAGACTCAGCCCGCGGCTGCTTCCGCGTTTTATTATTGTAGTCCATCTTTGTATAAATCTTCATTCAAATCTGTTCGGCGTTATGACAATTTTTCGTCACGATTACTAGCATGCAGTTCGCGGGTTGGTCCGCGTGGTATTACTTAATGTTGGTATTATTAGTAATCTTCGTAAGTGATCCCCAGGGAACCTTTCACTCAAATAAGTGGTATCATTTGAAAGTTACTACTTTCAAATGATACCACTTATCCTTTTTTCGTAATTTTGTTTCATTTTAATTCTTTTGGATTGAAATGAAAATTTAAACGCTGGTGAAAATTTGCTCAAAATTTGTTAATAGAGTTAGTAGCTCTGAGTGATAGCTGAGTTAGATAGTAGATGCTTCTTAACCCAAAGGTTGTCTGGAAGAGATCGCTTTTAGTGATAAGGCCGCTACTGTCCCCTTTTTATTTATCCTCGTGTTATATTTGTCATTGTTGTGCAATAAAGAATATCTTGTTTGTTTGATAGTTTACCAGAAAACTGCAGGGTTTTTAGGACGATCGATATGACGGACATCTTCATCATCATTATCTGCCACGTGACGTCCACTGCTTAACATAGGCCTCCCCCATAGATTTCCAGAGGGAACGGTTGGAATTCCTGTGGATTGTAGGTCGCTTCATACATCTTAATTTGACAGAATTTAATTTAGACGCCCTCTTTTGAATACAGAGAAAAAGAGTCGACTATGGAATAATACCAATAATACTGCTTCATAAGAGTTGTCAATAGGCGCCCTGAGCCTCACATTCACTTAACATCAAGTATAATTGAGGTCTAACGCTTACATTTTGTGCAAAAGATCACCAATTACATATAGTATCAAAACAAGAAACTCGTCGAAGCAAAGCCTCTATGACACTCGTTATCGCAGACGGCCCGGCGCCCACCCCCACCCCCACC
This sequence comes from Oegoconia quadripuncta, assembly GCA_949316235.1. NCBI lineage: Eukaryota > Metazoa > Arthropoda > Insecta > Lepidoptera > Autostichidae > Oegoconia > Oegoconia quadripuncta. The sequence continues at coordinate 13,511,683 of OX438746.1, forward strand.
GCTGGCCAATAAACGCGGCCTCGTAAAAACCGAGCCAATTCCAGCCACCGGTGTTAGTTGTGCTTCATTGCTCTGTGGCTTGCTTTATTATCAGGAACACTAATTTTATTATTGACTAGCTTTTTATACCACTTCGTCTGGATTAAATATCAAATATTATACGCTTCTACACTAAATAAGGTTCATACGAAGGTAAACTAAAATTAAATTCAAAAATATTTCAAACTATTAACAGACGTTCCAATTTGGCTGGCGCTAACCTTTCAGACATTGCTACAGACGTTCTGACTGTGGGCAATCCAACCATCAGTTCCCCATTGCCAGTGTTGCCAACTTAGTGGATTTTCCACTAAAAGTGGTGGTTTTGGCGTCCCCTTTAGCGGCGAAATATTGATTTTATTGCCTCGTGGCATTCTCTAGCTGTTAAGTAGTCGTAGTAGTAGTAGCCGGTCCCGGTTGTTTTTTTTTTATCCATAACGGGTTAGCACTTGATGTTAAGTGAAGATGAGGCCGAACGTGGTAGCGTACTGACCCGGAAACCCCATCTTATTTGGGGGACTGGCTATCTTATCTCTGACAACCGGAACACAACAATGCTATTAACATTGCTGTTTGGCGGCAGATTTAGATAAGATGGTGGTAGCTAGCCAGGCGGACATTTAATATGCCCTACCACCATTCAATTGAAGTTTTCAATTGAAGGCAGTCGTTAAGCCAATTCATTGGCCTACAGGGACCGCTTAAAAACACTGGCTGTCCGGTGGCCACTAGTCTGATACAATCCGCACTGGGCCCTCGTGGTGGATTATGGCCCATATTCTCTCCCAGTGACAGGAGATTGTGCCCCAACAGCGGAGACTAAGGCTGTTGATGACGGCATAGTAACCTAATCTCTTCGGAAAATACAGTTCGTATAATTATGATAGAACTTGAGGTGAGTTCGTTTAATTATTAATTATTGAGAAATTCTTTATTTTTCTTTGTATAAACTAAATGAGAACTGTAGTTATTTATCCAATAAGACAAGACAGACAATAAACGACCATCGTCAGAGCAACTTGCGTTCATATTTTGTGTCTCCTCAAGTCCCCACACCGCAGAACCGTCGCAGGCGTCTTTACAGGATCCTGTTATTATTCAAATTATTTTTATTTATTTCGCAGCAGTGGGACACTATGGGCTCTTAATAATAATAATAATAATTTCGCATAACCAGATCTATGTGTTAGTAGGACTTAACCTATGTGTTAGTATGATACAATATTACTATATGTATATATTATGCAGGTTTAGACACACGTATTTAAATTTATCAGCAGATGGATGAAGTGCCTAACCAAAAGTGAGTCGCAGCTCTCGGCAACTACTCGTATCTGTCAGGGCTGGATCGTATTTTTTAAGTAGTGACGCTGTTTTCTTACGACGGCTTCAAAACCGTCTGTACGCGCCCGAGCAAACATATCAGGAGCACTACAAAAGGGCTACAGTCACAACAGTATTGACGTTGTATAATTTTCTAGTATAATTGATATTTGATGAGTGACAGTGAAGGCAATTTGTTTAATTAGTTCAATAAACGAGGGGCAGGATAATTCCACCGTTAGTGAGGCTTTGATCACAATCGTTTAAGTAAAATAGTGAAATACACATTGTAATTACAAGATATAAATATAAACTTGCTTTTCATGTTAGTCGTTTACACAAAGCCACTAAGTTAAATGACTTATAAAATAAGCAAAGCTTGTGCTACGGATACTAGATAACGGATAAACATACATAAATATTTATATAAACATCCATGACTCGGGAGTAAATGTTCGTATTCATCACACATACTACCCCTCGCAGGATTCGAACCAGCAACCATTGGTTTCACTGACAGGGTTATCCACTATAACAATAGGTCGTCAAGATGTGAATCTAAAAAAGTTAAATTTCAATTTTAGAGGTCAGTTTTATGGGTAAACAAGATGAGAAACAGCCTAGAAGTTTTATTGTTATTAATTAATAGAGTACATTGAGAAGTGAGCTTTGTCCGCTGAAAGTGTTAAATGGGAATTAAAAAAGCGGGTGCTCCTTTCGCACAAACCTCCTAACAAGCCATGTACACCTGGTACTTTTTCGCATACTTACAAGTGCTAGGAGAGCATAAGTTATGAACAGCTCATCATTATTTATAATTTAATTTTGTAGAAAAAAAATTGGTTAGCATAAACCTCCTAACAAGCCATGTACACCTGGTACTTTTTCGTATATTATTTGGAATCCATTCTCCTAAGATCCATTCATCAGATAGATCTATCTATCTGTCTATCTATCTAATGAAACATTTTTTTCTAACTAGATCCATTTTACGCGGAAGTACTACGAATCTAAAATTGGAGTCTATGGTATACAACGGCATTGATAGTATAGTGTCATCTCAATGGTGCAGATGAGACCACACCATGCCTAGGTTTATTTGCACCATCTTCTTCTTTTCGTGTCGAGCCAAGTTTCAAATTTTATTGGACCAAAACTTAGCCACTACACTCTAATTTGCACCATTAATGGTGCAAACGAAACTAATTAGTCTCATCTGCACCGTTGATGGTGCAGGTCAATGGTGCATACGGTACAACGGGCAATAAACGCTTGTTAAAGTAACATTTTTTTAAACGTTTTAAAATTATGGAGAGCAAAGGCAGACTGGTTTATTACAATGTTTTTTTTACTCTGTGGATTAATTAACATTCTACCTTTTTCATTCAGAACGTCACGACCTTTCTGCCAAAAGGGGTGGTCAGATATGTCCCAGATATATGCGTCTTTCAACTTTTAATGGTTAAGTAACATCCATGGTTACCCTATCGAAATATACAGAAATGCACACATGATAGGAGATGAACCCATCGCCGTTAATTCGTGCATAAATATTTTTTGGTGGAAAGTCCCATAGTCGCCTTTTACGACACCCACTGGAAGAGATAAGTTGGTTCTATTCTTGTTACATGCCGAAACCACACAGCTTTATCTTCAATAAGTATACAGTAATTTTTTTACGAGTTTAAATCGTGGGAGCACAGACACGTGGTCATTACTCCACCGACAAGAGCATAACTCTTAAATTGAAGAAGAAATACAGTAATTAAATTTCGGAATGTCGTGATATTTTATGTAAGAGTTATTAACACTTTCCGAACCCTTTTGGTGTTGCGGGTGTCCATGGGCGGCGGTGATTGTTTTCTATCAGGTGACCCGCATGCTCGTTTGCCGCCCTCTCATATAAAAAAAAAAGAATAAAGACCCAATGACTATAAATTGAAAATTTAGAAAACCTCCAGGAAATAAGCTATTAAAACAAAACGACAGAACCGATTTTGATAAAACATGTATATGAATCAGCGCTAGAAAACCTGCTTTCAAAAATCGAATCCAAATCGATTCACCGGTTAAAGATCTACACATACACACATCGGTCAAACTTAGAACACCCCTCTTTTTGCGACGGTGGTTATAAATTGTTGTAACGGTCCTACTGCTGGCACGGAACACGCACTTGGGTGTTTTTTTTTTCATTAATAAACTACTAAAATAGTACTATGCTTGTACTATACTTTTTCATTAAACGTATGAATTACGGGAAAATCTCACGGACAATAAAAATTATTATGTGGCTACGACGTACTACGAGGTAGAAATTAGATGTTGTAGCGAGGTGCTACGTAAAGCTACGACACTTGCTCGCGAGCTGTGGTTTGGTTCACACATCACATAACCGTTGTAAATAAGTCCACTGGTGGACAAAGGCCTAGGGGAGAAGTGGAAAACTTCTGTTTACCTTTTTTTATTTCATTCTTTAATTAGTCTGGGGTTCAAGGTAGCAATAGAGTCACGTAGGGCACCGTCTACCTTCAGTAAGCGCCGTGCAGAGTACCACTGTGGATTTTAACTTATAAGAGGTACAGTGGGAGGAGTGTGGAGGTTGGATTTGCTGGACAAAGGCTTCTTTTGAGGAACGATTTGTCCCACTTTCTTTTTCGATTTGCCCTATACGCGTCACTGGGCAGGGCATTACTGGCTTAAGTTGTTACCCCCAGGAATAATCAAAAATACAATATTTTTTTCGCTTCTCGCTCGAGATAGCACTAATTGTATCACTGACCATGGGAAAATTTGCCCTAATCACCACACTGCTGGGCTAGCTGCTGCCCATTACTGGGCAATATTAAGCTCGTGATCTTTACTCGTCTTTCACTCAGCCAGCCACCACACGACTAATATAATACTCTCGGTATTTACATGGTACATTTTCCCGAAACAAGTAATTGTACCTACTGTTTGTAGAACAGATCTGTATGTGAAATGTAATTACACGATACGACCCGCAGAGATGAAAATGTATAAATTTTGTTTCGACTTTAATGTACAGTCAGGTGCAAAAGTGCAGCCTTAGTCAAGTTCTTTAACTATTTAAGGCAAGTTGGTAGCATTTATGTGTAGTATCTATTGCACAAAAATTATGTATGTATATAATAAATAATAATAAATATCCTTAGACATATACACAGCGCCATCTAGTTCCACAGTAAGCAACTACAGGCTTGTGTTGTGGATACCAGATGGTTGATATACTGCATAATTATTTTATTTTGTATATAAATACTTATTATAAATGAAAACATCTATAACTCGGGTACACATGTCCGTATTTATCACACAAACGTATGCCGCTAGCGGGATTCGAATCCGCGTTGGTATAGTGGTTAGAGTTCCTAACCGCTACACCAGACAGGTCGTCGATTAAGTGTACTTTTACATGTCGTATTTTTTTATGAAAAACGAGTTAGCGCTTCCTAACCCTCAATCACACCTGATGTTGAAGATGAGGCCGAAGGTGGAAGTGTACTGACCCGGAAACCCCATCTTATTTGGGGGACAGGCTATTTTATCTCTAACAACCGGAACACAACATGCTATTAACATTGCTGTTTGGCAGCAGACATAGATAAGATGGTGGTAGCTAGCCAGGCGGACATTTAAAATGCCATATCACCAACCAAACCGAGTACTAAATATGTACCCCGCTGGGGATCGCACCCGCGACATCCGATTTGAAGCCCAACTTTGTTAATATTGAGCCTCAGATGCGTTAAGTAACTTGTCCGTTTCAAAATTGTAATTTTTTAACTACTTGCCGTTGGTATCTGATTGAGCTGAAATACAAATTTATGTAATTTCAGTGACGATGCAATATTCTGATACCATCGAGCTGACCTGGTGATGGAGCCGGGATATAAGGACTGGAACTTCCTGATGGCAAATGGAAAGATAGTCAAATTTGGGCTAGTTGGTTTAGTTGCTATGAGCACGTTCAATTACATATGATGACGAGGCTCTCAAGATGGAGCCAGAAGATTGTCACCGTCACTCCTTGATGGACTTTATGCTACTCGTCTTTATATTAGAATAACATGTGATAATCATGACGGAGCATTAAAAGCTTGTATATTTTATATAAAAGATATAATTATTTTTAAATATTTTTTTTAGAAATTCAAATTCATGTATAACTTGGACTATGACTGCAATTTTGAACCTGACTGTACATAAAACAGAAATACATACCGTGTTCATCTCCTGAAGAACATCTTCACGATTTTTCAATCCAATCGCGATGCAACTTGTGCCGTCGTGTCAGACATTGATTCAGGCGTCATGAATAATTTATACTGGCAGTGGCCACGAAAGCACGTGGGGGGAGAAGCAGCCTCCAGGGAGGCGACGCAATCATGGTGTAATTATCTTTGTTATAGATTAAGTTTTGCTTCGATGCTTTGATTTGACTTTCAACTAGGAAACAGCAGTCGTCGTATCATGTAAAAATTTTTGCGATCAGTCGTTAATAATTCGCTTGCGTTCGCTCGCTAGATTTGGTAGCACGTAAGCGCCCTGGAAGTAAAGATAAGGGGATAATCGTCTTATGGATAGACTTATCGAGTTACCATAATTTACTTCTATTGCGCTTACGTGGTGCCAAATTTAGTGGTGGTACGACTTAGTACATGTACGGTAAAAAATAAAACTGTCCATAACATGATTTTTTTTTTTTAATATATTTTTTTTAATGTTTCGGACACTTACACCAATCATCTAGTCCCAAACTAAGCAAAGCTTGTGCTATGGATACTAGGTAACGGATAAACGTACATAAATATTTATACAAACATCCAAGACTCGGGAATAAATGTTCGCATTCATCGCACAAACATTTACCCCTCGCGGGATTCGAACCCGCAACCGTCGGTTTCGCTGATGGGGTCACTATCCACTACACCAATGTAAGGATATATATTATTTTATTTGTTCAAATTATTTAGTTATTATTGTTAATGTTTTTCATACTTTAGGATAACACTTCTGGAATGCAATATGCAGAACTTTCAGATGTACTCAACAGTTAGGAAATTATTTGTGTTAACCCACTTAAATCTTTGGGGGAGGCCTTTGTCCAGCAGTGGACGTCTTTCGGCTGAAACAATGATGATGATGAACCCACTTAAAAACTCGTATTGAATTCCGTGATGATAGGTTTGCTTGGAAGAGATAAGGCCGCCTAATTTGTAGTTTCTATAACATATTTAAATGTACCTTCCTCATTTAAACAAGAAAGCGTATTTGGCGACCTGTTTGGTGTAGTGGTTAGCAACTCTGACCACTATAAAAAAGGTTGCGGGATTTATTTACAAAAAAAATATATTTATGCAGTATATCAACCATCTGGTATTCACAACACAAGCGTGTAGTTGCTTACTGTGGAACTAGATGGCGCTGTGTATATGTCTAAGGATATTTATTTATTATTATTTATTTATTTGATTGATTGATTGATTGAAAATTGAGAAAATACCACAGGAACTGAACAACAATATCAGCCAGTTAGCGTTTTGTTACAGAATAAGCAGAATGATACAATTTGCCATTATTTGAGATTAAATACAACTTCAAAATAATAACTTCATCTTATAACAATCTTCGCAACTGTTTAGAATATTTTTATGTTCGCATAGTATGAATCTACTGTCCTGACAATGCATTCCGAGAAAAGCTCACAATTTGCTAGGGTAAGCACTGCCTTTCTGCCTGTGTGGAGGGCACGCCAATGCATCCAGGTATAAAAATCACCTGTGCTAAAGCCCCCTGTAATAATGATCATACTATACTATCTTGCTTGTTCTTCTCAGGGGAAAATTGGCTTTTGAACAAGCAGTAGCTTAAAAAATGTAAAATCTGACTATTTTAAGTGTACCCTGTGTACCTACAAAATAAAGCATTTTTTTATTTTGATTTTGATCAAAATTTTGAACCGCAGCCAGCGCTGTCCATTCTTACTGCTGGAAAATTGCATATTAGTAAAAAAATATACACGCAAATATAATCAAGTAACAAAACATCAGGCACTGAACAAAGTATCGTGCTTCAAAGGCAGACCGACCTAATACATAGCATTACGTCCCCGACACGAGGCGGCGCCTCAAAGAGAGTGAATAGGGACAAATTGGAGTACGAAACAAACCGAATGCGGTATGTAATTATGAGCAGACGCAAACTCGCAACTGCTTGATGAATGCCAGGCCGCAATTAAAAATATATTATTGTAATATGTGTCGGGGGAGAACACCAGCGCCGAGCGATTTATGTATATTCAATGAGATACACGCACTTACTTAGTTTTACTTCATCCCTGTTTTTGTTTCTTGTATATTGTTGTGGTTTTTCTAAGTGTGTGGAAATAAATGGTTTAAATACTTGCTTACTAGAAATTACATACATACATACATAGAGTCCCGCCTGTTTCCCGTAGCGGTAGGCAGAGACCACAGACTTCCACTTGCTACGATCCTGACACACCTCTTCTGCTTCCTTCACTCTCATAAGGTTGTTCATACATGCTCGTCGGTTACTCTTTAGGGTACTCTTGACTTGGCCTTTCTTTAAGGCGTCCCCGATTTGATCATGGTACGTTCGCCGTGGTCTTCCCCTACCAACACTATCATCCACATTCGCTTCGTATATCTCTTTCGTACGTTTTCTTTCATTCATCCTCTCCATATGTTCAAAAATATGTGTGAGTTTTGAAATGTAATTTAATTATGTGCAATTATCCGACTGCTCTTAAACGGCGAAGGAGAACATCGTGAGGAAACCTGCATGCCTGAGAATAAAAATTCAACGGCATGTGAAGTCCTCAACCCGCATTGGGCCATTATACGAGGGAATGCCTATATCCCTGCAGTGGGATGTTCACGTGACGATGTTGACAAGAAAATTGGTTCACTGTCTGTAGGTGTACCTCTATGGAACATAACTAAGCTGTATTCTATAGAGTCCAAAGCACCAATTTATCCTTTCAAGTCCTATTCACGACCCGACAAAACCTAATCCTTTCTAATCGCTTTACCCAAGTCCCGTCCCAGTGAAGTGAAGCAATCCTTTCTATATGTCATTTTAAAATGGACCTCACCGATGGCGGCAATACAGATTAACGCTGTGAATGCTTTGAGCATCGCCGGCCGATATCCTACTCCTAAGCAATCCGTCCATGCTAGTAGTATAAATTTACGACAGATTGGTGTAGTAAATAGTGACCCTGTCAGCGAAACAGCGCTTGCGGGTTCGAATCCTGCGAAGGGTAAATGATGTATGATTTTATTTTACTTTGAATAATACAGAATCAACAGCATCATTATAAAATCTATTACACAAAATCTATAAGCCAAAGTTATGCCAATTACAGATTCTTCTTTTTTTATTACAATTCAAACATATACAAAAAATAATTCGGTGGAAAGTCACTGTTAAATAATAATAATTAAATAATCTACAGAATTTATTCCCGAGTCCTGGATGTTTATATAAATATTTATGTATGTTTATCCGTTATCTAGTATCCATAGCACAAGCTTTGCTTAGTATGGGACTGGATGATTGGTGTAAGTGTCCGAAATATTTATTTATTATTATTTATAGTCCATTTCTGTACCAAATTTCATCCAAACGAGTCATGTGAACGTCACTGGATACGAAAAAAAAAATCCAGCGGTATTTTTATCCGTGCTCTCCTTATTATTCCCCCGGGAACGGGCTTGATTATTTCGTTAAATAAATCGAAATAATTCGTCCACACATTCGGCGGCCGTTCATTCGCACTCGCACTGAGGATCGCGGGGTAGGCGGGGGCGCGCGGGAGGGGGAGGACCGAGGATGATTGCGGAGGATAATCCGCCGGAGCCCGTGTAAGTGCCAACCGAGTATCATTAACTGGAGGGCTCCTGGACGAAAGTATATCGGCAGCACGAGAGGAGGCAGCTTATACAGAATCTTCCTTTTTATACACAACGGGTTACCACTTGACCTCAATCACACCTGATGTTAAGTGAAAGGTCGAAGGTGGAAGCGTACTGACCCGGAAACTCCATCCAATTTGGCGGACTGGCTATCTTATCTCTGACAACAAGAACACAACAATGCTATTAACATGTTTAGCAACAGACTATGTATTATAAGATGGTGGTACCTAGTCAGGCAGACATTTTATAATGTCTTACAACCAACCAAACCGAGTGTTAAACATGTGCGTCACTGGGGATCGAACCCGCGACTTCCGTTTCCTTATACCTAACACAAATATTCATTTTTATGGTTCCTTAGTCAACGAGGAACCCCTATAGTGTCGCCATGTCCGTCTGTCTGTCCGAGGCTTAGCTCAGAGGCTCTTAGTACTAGAAAGCTGCAACTTGGCATGAGTGTACATTTTTTTTTATCCACATACATATTAATCACGGAGACGAAGGAGTAAAAAAAAACAATAAAAAATTTTTTTTAGGGTATCTCCCCCCTTTTTGAGTTCCACGAGAAAATGACTATCAAAAACTATATCATTATAACTTCGTCTGTCCGTAAGTAGCACCTTCGTAACTTCATAGATGGAACTGTGTAATTGTGTTATAATGAACAGAGACTAATATTATCATAGACAGGCATTTATGTCTCTTTTCGGTGTAGACTGTTGAACTTTAGAGCGTAAAAATTGACACCATTAAATCTATCCTTATGCGTGCTCCTATCCCCAGTTCCTCTCCACGGCTTGCGGTTTGGGCGCGTGTATTTGTTCAGTGCGGGTTCGGGAAAAAAGGCGGGAACGACGTGCCGAGAGGGGAGGAGGGGGGGAATCGACAGCACTTACAGAAAGTACAGCCGGCACTCAAGAGAGCAAATATTTGTGAATTTTAAACTGAATTCTAGCGAGATTCACTGATGCTTTATCGGCCCTATGGATGGAAGCCTGAATATAGAATGGATACTAGATGATTGATATACTACACAAATACATTTTGTTTTGCAAATAAATAAATGCATAAATGAAAATATCCATATCTCCGATACACATGTCCGTATTCAACATACAAACATATGCCCCTAGCGGGATTCGAACCCGCGACGTTTTCTGACCACTACACCAAACAGGTCGTCAGGATATTGATGGGTTGGTTTACAGCTGTAGTAGTCATCTTATATTTAACAACTTGGTAAGACAACCTGCTTAACTACCACAGTCTTATCTACGCTGCCGCCAGCAGCAAAGTTGATGGTATCACAAAAAAGGTAGAGGATGGTACCCATTGAGCCGGCCTTTAGGAAAAATGAAAGGGATAGTCATAGCGTCCTAGCTAGCACTCGGGGTGAACTGTCGAGCAAGCGTTGTGTGAACATAATAATGATTCTTTATGAATGAAATGAAAAAATTAAAAAATCACACCGTTTTGGAGAAATATATCTACAGCAGCGCCACCTATGACCCTACAAATTTCAAATACCCTGGTTTGACATGATACTTACATAAACCAAATTTAAATCGATCCAGCCAGTTCTGAAAAATGGTAACACACAAACAAACCTCTTACTCCAAACGCCTTCTCGGTTCGATCGTAGGCAAAAATAAATTGTCTGTATCGAGCATAGGACCAACATATTTCTTCCATTATTTGATGACGAAAAGATTGATCAGGTACTGAGTCAGCTCTGGTATAATATGATGGAAGTCTGTACGTGATAGGATTCACAACGAACTCAAATTACCGTCGTACTGAATTATGTCTGAGACTATGCTCACCACGTACTGTAAGCGCAGCATTGGATGACAAATATCAATGGATACTGGACTCAGGGAGCCTACCGAAGTCAAAGATAAAAATGGTTTATTTTGTAGGTACTGTGGCGACGGTCCAAAGAGAACGCTTGGGATCGTGTGATGTGATGCTGGCCGTGGTAGACGGCGCGTTGTTTAAAAAAGAAGTGCATTAAATTTATTCGAGAGAGAGCTCGCATCGTAGCTCCAGAGGGGTCTCCGATCAACCAATTTTATAATAAACGAAGTGATCCATGTTAATATGTGCAGCACAGCCTTATCATTAACGTCCCATGTTGCTATACACTTAAAATAGTCAGAATTTACTTTATTTGACTTTGACTTTGACTTTGACTTGACCTCCTGAGAACCCCTCGAGTTTCTTGCTTGTTTTCATTATTAATTGTGAACTAGACTGGCATGCGATCGCTCCATCAACCAGCTCGTGCTGGTTGATGGAGCTGGAGCTGGGATGATATCATCTAAAAAGTAAAATATTTTATAATATCCTTTCTAACTTCAAGCTGTAGCGTTACCAATACCCGTCCTTATCGTTATGTTGCGATGGGACAAATACGGACAATGCATTGACGTCATAAACGATGGCACTTCCCATAGCAATTGAATTAAGTAGTCTGACTGCGGAACTGCTTGGGATGACAGTCATTAAGGCCAATGTTTAGCAGTGAACTTTGATGGCTGGGATGATGATGAACAGCATAGATTCATTGGTGCAGAACCCACAAAATTTACGCCAGCTACCCAGCGCAAATCCAGCCAAAGAACATGAATTATGCACCAAGTACGTAACACACGAGTTTCGAACGGGAATTTTAAAGTGACTTTGTTTATTCGTAGCCGGTATTTTTTTTTTAGTTTTTTTTTTATAAATTTTTAATGCATGTTAGATTAACAGACACTCTAAGTGGATTGGGTTTGAAAAGTTATACCTTGCCTTTTCATCGTTAATGCCACAAAGTCTGATGAAATTATTCAATCAGTATGTCCTACCTGTCATACATTACTTGCGGAGCCGAAACGCGGATGCTGATGATATGTACTTACCTTAATGTTAAATGTATTGCGTTAGAGCGGCAAAAAAGGCAACGTGTAAAACCTACATACACATACGTAATCAATACCTGGTTGCGGCCAAGGCTTGTATTTTTCTCAAATTATACGCGGAAATTCAAACTAAGTAGTACCTACTCATTATGTGTCTGCAATCCGTCATACATACTCCATGTATGACGGATTGCAGTATTTTGATAGATGGAGAAAAAGTGGAGCAAGTGCGTGAGTTTGTGTATTTGGGTTCACTGTTTACAAGGGATGGTAAGTGAGAGAAGGCCACCGACAGAAGAGTGAATGCCGGAAATCAGGTGAATGGAGCACTGCATGCCTTTATGAGGAGCCAGAATGTGTCCAAAAAAGCTTGTTTTTTTTTGTGCACAACGGATTTGTACTTGACCTCAATCACACCTGATGTTAAGTGAAGATGAGGTCGAAGGTGGAAGCGTATTGACCCGGAAACCCCATTTGGGGGACTGGCTATCTTATCTCTGACAACCGGAACACAACAATGCTATTAACATTGCTGCTTGACGGCAGATTTAGATAAGTCTGGCTGTTCATGGCGGGGTGCTGGTTCCAACACTGATTTACGGGAGTGAATGCTGGGTATGGCAAAAGAAGAATGAAAGTAGAATTAATGCAGTGGAAATGAGATCATTGAGAAGTATGAATGGGGTGACTTTGAAAGATAGAATCAGGAATAGTGTAATTAGGGAGTTAAGCAGTGTGAATGAAGACGTAGTGACAAAGATTGAAAAAGGTATGCTGAGATGGTTTGGACATGTCGAGAGGATGAATGAAAGAAGACTACAAAGACCACGGCGAACGTACCATAATCAAATCGGGGACGTCTTAAAGAAAGGTCAAGAGTACCCTAAACCGACGAGCATGTAGGAAAAACCGTATGAGCATGATTGAAGCAAAAGAGGTGTGTAGCAAGTGGAAGTCTGTGATCTCTGCCTACCGCTAAGGGAAACAGGCGTGATATTATGTATGTATGTATGATTAACACGGAGATATTCAGGCGCACAAACTTCGGGGCCAAGTTGTTGAAGCAAGAGTTAATGTCGCTATTAAAAAACGACGTGATTCTTTGTTCAGTGATAAAATACAATGAATGTCGATCGTCAACTTTGTCAACAATAAACGTGAACGAGTGTTTTCTTCTAAAAGTTTGCAAATTTTGTTCAAATTTACGGGTAAAATAAAAAGACAACTCGTTTGGTTCAGAGCGTTGATCCAGACAGCCCAAGCTCGAACTCACACTGTTCACATCTCAGTGATTTAATGTTGATCTCACCTCCAACAAATAAATATATTTTGGCACATACACACAGCGCCATCTAGTTCTACACTAAGCAACTAGGCTTGTATTAAGGATACCAGATGGTTGATGCACTACACAAACACATCTCTTTTTTGTAAATAAATATATGTTATATACGCGAGTCCGTATTCATCATACAAGCATATACCCCAAGCGGGATTCGAATCCGCGACCTTTTAGTATAGCAGTCAGGTTTTCTAACCACTACACCAAACAGATCATCGAATGACAACCGAGAGCCAAGACACTCCCGCTACAAAGTTAAACCATTCTTAGAACAAATAAATTTTCATTTGAAATCGCTTCAATGCTTAAAATGAAGCAACAATGGCTTTATACGGGTATAAGTGTTAATTGTACGCAATACGACCGCCACCCCTCCCCCCCCCCCCCTCCCCCCCCCTCTCCCACCGTCAGCTCAGGCAAATTAATTCTCATTACGCGAGACGATTCGACGCGTCTGCTTTGTCTTAAATTTATAGAGATTGCGGGAAACGCCGCTCGAGTGGCTGAAGCAATTCAAGAAAGCGCTGCATCCGCTATAATATACGGCACTGGCTGTAGAACCAGCTACATCCTTAGATATCCAGCACCCCGTAGATACAGGACGCGCAAATAATGTCTCCGAGACTGCGATGCGACAGTGAGAGGGAGAGAGCTAAGTAAGGTTTACTCTCGTTTCGTCCCATGACCCGTCCCACTATTTCCACTTCCACTGTCAATGTCTACATGATGGAGCTGTGTAGAATGATTCAAATAGTGGGAAAAAAATTAAACATATTTCCTATTGGTACCTTAACATAGATAGATAGATAGATAGATAAGCATTTATTTGCATCCATGTACACACACATAATAAATTTTACATATGAAAAATACAACTAAATATTTATATAATAATTAGCTTTTGCCCCCGGCTTCGCCTGCGTGGAATAACTTTATCGCGACTATGTTTAATTCGTTTATCTCACGGGAACTACTCACTTTATCTATACAAAAATATCATCGAAACTTACGCATTTATAATATTAGATAGAATTATAATTTGTTTGTATTATGCGGATTAAGTGTCTGGGCTTTAGTGACATGAAATCTAAGGTGCAGTTTAATTTGGGACGCCACATGCCTTGACGCATTGGCTTGAGGATGTCAAAACCGCTACGTTACGTAAATCTTATTTGGGGGCTGGCTATCTTATCTCTGACGACCAGCATTATGAATAATCATGAATATCAATAAATAAAATAAATATCCTTAGACATACACACAGCGCCATCTAGTTCCACAGTAAGCAACTATAGGCTTGTGTTGTGGATACCAGATGGTTGATATACTACATAAATACATTATGGATGTTTTCATTTATACTTATTACTAGCAGCTGCCCGCGACTTCGTCCGCGTAGACTACATGAATCAACACTTTATTACTTTCCCACGGGAATACATTCAGCAGAAAAATTACCATGTAGAGTTTATCTCAAACAGGAAAAGACCCTGGGCAGATAACAGGTATGTGGAACCATGTTGGTGTTTTGCCAGGTAAATGAATTAAGACAGGGATCCATTAAAAGACCTTTCTGAAAAATTCTGGTTTATATTTATTAAAGTACTTCCTTATAAACAACATTCTTTGCCATGTTTGAAGGTGGTAGCAATAGAACCAAACTTTGAGGTGAACTTACACGGGAGCATGCCACATAGAACTGACCGTGAGAGAAACAGTCCTGTCGTAGGTCTACTCCGGCGAATTTGAGAGTTTGCCCCTGCGACTTATTTGTTGTCATGGCAAAACAGACCTTTAGTGGAAACTGAAGCCTTTTGAATTCAAAGGGAAGATCATTTGGTATTAATGGAATACGCGGTACAAACACTGTTTCTCCCTGAGCAGGTCCTGTTAAAATAGTGGCCTCTACTACGTTCCGGTGCAAAGCCTTGACTTGCAACCTAGTACCGTTACAAAGTTTGGGTGGGTTTAAATTTCTCAATAACATAACAGGTGCACCCACACGTAGTAAAAGGACTTTGACTCTTCGACTTCGACACCAATTTGAATTTGTGATTTCAACCCCTACCACTATCGCAACCCGTAAGGGGTTATCTTCAAAATAAATGTCATTTTCGCAATCCACGTCCCAAAAAACCTAAATAACGACACCAATATAGACTTTTTGGTATCATCCCCCACCCCTATCTCACCCCTAGAGGGTTGGCTTAAAATAAATGTCATTTTCATAATCAACATCCCAAAAAACCTAAATAACGACACCAATATCGATTTTATGGTTTCAACCCCCATTTCACACCCCAGGGGGTTGTCCAATATAGACTTTTTTGGTCGCAACCCCCACCCCTATCTCAACCCTAGAGGGTTAACTTAAAATAAATGTCATTTTCATAATCAACATCCCATAAAACCTAAATAACGACACCAATATCGATTTTATGGTTTTAACCCCCATTTCACAACCCAGGGGGTTGTTTTTCGAAAAATCTCAAAACACGTATTAGCTTATTTGTTCCTAGGAGTACTCTTGCGAAGTTTCGAGTCGAAAATAGTCGAAATTTCCAAGTTATACTGTTTCTTCATACAAACTTCCCACCCCTGTTTCACCCCCTTAACGGGTGAATTTTGAAAAATCCTTTCTTAGTGCTCGCCTAGACCTCGTAAGGAACCTACGTGCCAAATTTGGAAACTCTAGACCCAGCGGTTTGGCCTGTGCGTTGATATGTCAGTCAGTCAGTCAGTCAGTCAGTTTTTTCCTTTATGTATTTAGATAAATGAAAACATCCATAACACGGGTACACATGTCCGTATTCATCACACAAACGTATGCCCCTAGCGGGATTCGAACCCGCAACCTTTTGGTGTAGTGGTCAGAGTTGCTAACAGCTACACCAAACAGGTCGTCAATGAATCCTGCTAACGTAATACAAACTAAATTGTATTTGAATGTGGTTTAGTATGGTATTGAATAGAGTATTCACTGGTTTAAATGGGAACGTTCCGTATATCGGGGGGTGGAACAGAAGCGGTGCGGGGGAGACGAGGACATGAAATTCTGTTGATTGTGCGGATTAGCCGAGATGAGCGCGATACTGTGCGATCCCATCCCGGGACGAACGATTCCGTATCCAATCCCGCGGGAATACGATCCCGATTTATGTGGCACAAAGCTAGGATAAAATCTCGAACGGTGTTTGTCGGGTATTCCGTATTTGGGATAATAAAGTTGTGAATGTGGGCCCGCTATGGCCTGATTGGGAACAATCGTGTTCCCTGCTAGATGATAAAGCTTAGCATTCGTATACACGAGTTCATAATCACTTCTGGTACATGAAGTGAGCATTAAATGCTTTTGTTTGTTACATACAATGCAAACTATATATAAATAATTACATAGTATATCAGTAGAAATACAGGACACATCCATTGCTGAATATACGGTTCGTCGACAGCGAGAGATGCCTTTAAAATTTGATAAGATCACCAACTTGTACATTCTACTATTACCAACTCTTTGCGACTGTATTATCTTTTCTGTTGTGCTATATTGTACTTGCATAACTTTGAGAGCATCTGATAATCGACAGATTACTTGAGACCAATTCAAATGACACTGCAGCTGATATTGTTAAAATTCCTCAGTCACCGTATCACCGTATCAATTTTATGTTGTGATTATTCAGTGTAATAAAAATGCACCATGGCACTGGAAATGTACGAAATTACCAAATAAATAACACTAAGTGCACATTTGTCATCCTCGAGGAACTATTGGGGCCTATTGAATTACCCTAAACGATGGGAAAGTATTTTTCATCGATATTACCCTTTTCCAATATCATTCTTTGCCGAGCTCCAAGTTTGTGCCTACTTAGATGTCTCAATTTTTTCTCGAAAATGTATTCCGAATGGTAAATTCTAAGCAAATAGAGTTCCAGAAATACACCGATTGAAATCCCAATTACAAAAGCAAACAATTGTACAATGTTGACAAAAGGATGGTTCACATTGGTATAGCGAGTCCAATCAACGAGCAGACTGGAGGGGGGAGTGGGGCCGAGAGATTTCTTGTTGTGTGTACAAATCCTCGACAATCATTGACGAGAGTAGCGATTCGTTCCCTTCGCTATGATTGTTATGAAGGCACTATATCGATGCGAATTAAGATTCTGTTTGAGTTTACATATTTTTTACCCCTGATGGGAAGAGGGGTACTATAGGTCTAAGTCTAGTGTCTGGCTGTGTATCTGGTTCTGTCTGTGGCATTGCAATTGAAAGTTTATTTTCGAAATCTGGCATTTTCAAGTACAGTAGCTGCATGACATTGTCGTTTGGAGAGACTCCCGGAGGATTTCTAATTTTAAATTTATGGTCGTCATAGAAAAGTATCATATTCGAGGGAAGGCCTATATCCTTGCAGTGGGATCTTTACGGGCTGATATGATGATGAATCACTTTAATGGGCACAATAAATGACAGTTCAATAATATGGAATGTTATACCTATATTATACTATTATAACTATAATAAGTAGGATATATGAATAATTTTTAAAAACTAAGTTCAACAATTATCATCATATTTGGACTCGGACTGTTGACGGGATTTGATCTCTTTCTGAAATTTTTAAGATTTGTTTTGAGATGTTTTACCATTTGGTAATGACTTTTCTATTTTACGGTTAACATTGACACACGGTTGACATTGATACGGTTAACAAAGAAACATATAATACACCTTCTCCTTTATGAAGATAAAGATCTTGTGCAAAATTTATAGAATGAAAGTGTTAAAATAGACATTTCTATACCATCCCAATACCAGAGGTTAAAGTTGTTGAAGATCAAAGAAACAATCAAATAGAACAAACATTAGAGCCGACATGTGGGGAAAACTTTATTGATATAAATGAACCGCGATGTGTGAGTGCAACTCAGCGCTTTCATTGCTGAATTTAGACGTGTTGATATTGCACTCAGCGTACGTGCCGCTTTGATAACGATGTTTAAGCAAAATGGAAATGTTAGTAAAAGGCATCATTAGAAGCTAGGCTTCAATTTAAATTGATGTTCTAATAACATTATAAACTTTATTGAGCAGAAGATTTTACAAAAAAAAATGTTAATTAAGAAGAAAAGGGCAATCGACTAAGCTGCAAGTTGAAATTGAACTACATAAACTTAATTATCCTAACACAAAGTTACGGCGATGTTTCTCCAAAGTTTTCAACACAAAAGACCGGACAATTTGAAAAGCTTAAAAAGTTAGAAAAACACCATTATTTAGAGCGCTCATCGCTCGAAGGCAGAACAGGGTGAGTCGTCAAAGCCGAGGACAATTTGGAAGAAAAAAGGAAATGGCGGGAACAATCGGCGCCGCGTGCCCCCGACGCGGTGATATATTGGAGGCACTTAGGAGCGAAAGGGACGGCAGATAACGACCATTGTGGCATAATGCACGATTAAGAGGATCTCCTCAGACAATGGAGGCGCCCGTAATAGAGTTACAAGTGGCTACATTTGTTATAACGATTAAGCAAATTAGTTATGAGTAATGTCGCGGGATGCGGGCCCTGTAGGAAATTATAAATTGATCATTATAATTATGAAGTCTACCCTAATCATGTCGCGGATAGTATACTCGTACCTACTGGTGTCGCAATAAATTTTCGGCGAGATAATGGCAGTGGCGAAATGTTGCGACTAAAAATAGACGTTGTTCAGAGTTGTACAGTCCGTGTAATTATAATCTGGAATTTTGCTTGCTCCGGAAAGTAATTCCGAGGCGTTAGTGTAATCGTCCACGTGTGCCATACGACCCGAACACTCTCGTTATGACAACGTAAACCTGTCTCCTTCACTAGGACAATGCGAATCGTTTAAATTCCAACATAATCGTAAACCCTTCCGCTCTTCTGAATGGCAACCCAGTCTAGTAATTTTGATGTGATCCGCCGCTGGCACCGCTCACCGCTCTCTAATAGGGTACAATTTGCTATTCCCTGTTGGAATATGACTTGTGTCGTATGTGGGTTTTCAGTGTCTCTAAATTTCAATTTGAGACCAACAGTTTACTAACAATAATAATAGTTTATATGATTGTGATGGTACATTAAGCTAGTTACACGATTTTTGTGGAAAATGTCTCGCATAACTTGGAGTGACTTCGGTCCACTCGATTTCTTTTCTGTCTTCATCAATTGGCAATATCCATTGGCAAACTGGTAAAAAGGCAAATGGAAGAGAATTGAATGTGTTAAACTAGAGGATGCCACGTGGTGTTACTCTTGTTGGTTCCGTTCCCAAGAGAATATCACAATATCTCTTCTTAGTGCGCCTCTAAGTAACCAAAGAAATAAACATGTCCAATGTCATGGGTCGCGTTTAGGCTGTGGTCGATAGATAAGTCGGTCAGTCAAACATCCAGCTTCTCGTTTTAGATTTACAAAATCTTTGAAATTCCATATTTTTATGTTTAGTTTATCCTAATAATAATTATAACGTATAAAATTTTCAATGTCCCCACCTGATGTTTATATTTAATTATACTACGTAATGCTATTATACACTGAACTTTTCCAGTCGTATTTCCTATTATGACTATGCTACTCTTCAATATGAAATCATTACGTTCTAGTACCCATTCTCCGCTATCTGCAAGTCAACTACTCTCCAGCTCCTAAAGCTCATACAAGTTAATAGCTGGCACATTTTACGGGCGAGTGCGAGTTGCGAGGTCAGTAGCGCCTCGCTGCCTCCGTCTGAACAAGCCGTTAAATAGGATTGGAGGCCGGATTAATTTGCTCCATTCAGAGCCCGATGTCATTTCGGGTATTGGATTTTGGATCTTCTGATAATTTGCTTCTAAAGAGAAAATTTGTGAATTAGAAAACAGTTTGAGATAAAATCGAAATGTATTGATAATCTTACAGGGAGTCCATGAAGTTGAGGCGTCTAAAGTAGGTTCTCTGTTCTAGACTTCAATAGAAAAATAAAAGCCATACAAAATTCTAAACGGTCATTTTGTCTATTTTGAAAAAATGAAAAAGAAAAAGCTACAATTAAAAATTGAAAATAAAAAATGTAGCTGTGACAAGCGTTAACCGTTAAAAGTACTTAATAAGGATTTAAATTGAATGAAACTTGAAAAAGAAGAAAAGCATTTTAATGCAAACAAAATGAATATTAAACAACATATTATTGACAATCATTGGTCATGGGCAAGTACTATAACTGTGACATGGATTGTAGCGGAGTATTACCGTCAACAGCCTTAGACCTCCCACTGTTGGGCCACAGCCTTCTCTCACTGGGAGAGGGTATGGGCCATAATCCACCACGCGAGCCCAATGCGGATGTATCAGACTAGTGGCCACCTGACAGTCAGTGTTTTAAAGTCGCCTCTATAGCCATCGAGTTGGCTTAACGACTGCCTTCAATTAAAAATAACTAGAACCGAAGCATCAAAACACTCGTATTTAAATACCACTAGTGGTCACCCATCCAAAGACTGACCGCGCCAGACATTGCTTAATTTAACGAATAGCAAATGAGACAGCGGTACGAGTACTTCACTGCTCCTCACATCGTATTGGATAAGCTCAACTTTATGTCCCATGTCATCCTGTTTACTTTCAAAAGTTTTAACAAGTCAGTAGTGTAATCATAGTGAAAATCTGTCACATTGTTGCATAGAAGTGTACAAAATGACAACCGCCAAAACTATTCTCACCAAAACATTGTGTTACATTACAATATGTCATGCATGCAAATAAGTTTCAGTTGACTTCCGCTGATTTACAAAACAATTGCCTCAATTTACCTCCGAGTAGTTCCACATCGCACCGGGGAACAGTGACGCGTTTAACTAATGTGTTTGTTTGTGAGGGAAATATAAAAACCCTCCCCGCCCCGCCACGCCACGCCACGAGCGTCCCCCGTCCGCGGCGCCGTCAAAATAATGGTCCCAATTTGTAAGTGCTCTATGGTTTACAATTTTATATGCACCAACAGAGCTGCCGACAGATACGTTTATAGAGAGGATTGGCAACGGTAAGTTTTTGGTCTCGTCGAGATATAATATTGTTATCTAATCTAACTAATATTATAAATTCGCCTTCCGCCCACGGCTTCGCTTGTGTGGAGTAAGTAACCTTACCGCGGAAATTTGTTTATCCCGCGGGAATAAGCCCGGTCGCATAACCAGGCTATTCCACAATTAATAATGAAATATTATAATATAAAATAATAATTAATAATTTTGTAATATAAAAACCTTTTTTTTTTTAAAGAGCAACCTCAAGCTCGAGTTTCTTGCTTGTTCTTCTCAGGGGAAAATTGCCTTTTGAGCAAGCAGTAGCTTAAAAATGTAAAACCCTGTGGAACGGACTTCCGGCAGCGGTATTCCCGAATGAGTACGACATTGGAACCTTCAAGAAACGAGCCTACACCTTGCTTAAAGTCCGGCAACGCATCTGTGACCCTTTTGGTGTTGCGGGTGTCCATGGGCGGCGGTGATTGCTTTCCATCAGGTGAACCGCATGCTCGCTTGCCGCCCTCTCATATAAAAAAAAAATCTGACTATTTTAAGTGTACCCCGTGTATCTACAAAATAAAGCATTTTTGATTTTGGAACTGCTCACTTTATCGGGATAAAAAATATCATATGGCTTATATTTTACCTGTACATCAAGTTTCATCCAAATCCGTTTGTCTGTTTCGTTGTGATTGGGCAACAAACAAACGAACATCCAAACTTTCGTATCTAACTAATATTTTAATGCGAAAGTTTGGATGTTTATTTCTTTGTTGCCCAATCACGGTGAAACTGATGAAATTTGGTATATAAAATTAAGCCATAGGATATTTTTTATCCCCATAAAGTGAGTAACTCCCGCGGGATAAACAAATTTCCGCAAAAAAGTTAATCCACGCAAACGAAGCCGCAGGCGGAAAACTAGTCATGAATAAATTAGTTACAAGAGCCCGAAAGTATGATATATTAGTTAAATCGTTTATTTGTGAGAATACAGTAGTATCACAGACAAATTACCCATAACAAGAACAAATCAATAAAATTGTAAACTATTATACAATTTTATAGGCTCCATACCCGATGTATTAATAAATGAATATGGATGTCAAAAACAATTAACCCGACTGTGTAAATAAAAAGTCAGCTAAAAATATGGAAACGCCCATGTGCTTAGAAACTCTCCACACGTCTGCTGCACAGTATGTCTCACTTGTAGTCATGGTGAGTCATTTTTTTTTTCATTTTAACTAACTTGTAACTCGCTGTGGTTTACTTTTTGTGTCGTAACCTATTTTATGACACATAGACTGTCACGACGAATCTAACGTTATCTCATTTATTAAGTCTTATTCAGCCGTTTGTGTGGTACGAGGGAATAAAGAATCTCATAACAAGCAGATACGTAAATATGCCATGGGTGCGAATGGTAATAAACCAAAAAAATTTCTTATAAATTAAAATCATAATTTATTTTTTTTATAATTTTTTTTTTTTATATGAGAGTGCGGCAAACGAGCATGCGGGTGACCTGATGGAAAGCAATCACCGTCGCACATGGGCACCCGCAACACCAAAAGGGTCACAGATGCGTTGCCGGCCTTTGAGAAAGGTGTCCACCCCAGAATAAGTAGGGCAGCCTGAGCGATGAGGGATTCTCCAGCAGTGCTGGTACCCTCCTGGGGTACTAACTCTTTAAATACCGCTACCATTCTGAAGAGAGACTGGAAGGTGGGCCTCCGGCGCCCGCGCTCGCTCGAATAAGAAGGTTATAGTGTACATTACGATATAAATAAGTGCGTTCCTCGCAATTAAAAACGTCGTAATACGTGCGTATATTGGTTTAACACACTCGGCCACCATAACGCATACAGGCCAGTTCGAAATTTAAAAACAAAAACAATTTGAAGCATATTTTATTACTGATCTCCATAACAAGTGGATATCAGCGATATTTTATTCACCGGGCTGATGGTGTTATCACTTGGCTGTATGAGACTTAAGTTTGTTGCCATAGCAAATAGTGCGGTTATAGAATATAACTTCACTAGAAATTAGATCCACTTTACGAGCAAAAGTCGTAACGGGTCACCTCATTGGATGCGACTGGCACAGGAACATGAGATTTGACGTAATGGCGAAGAGATACCCAGCAGTGGGTGGATATGATTGATTGCACGGCTCAACCTATAGGAGATAAGGTAAGTAATCAACTATTAGACAAGCTCTCACCTAATTTATGCCTATCGCATATTTATCTGATCAAACGTTAATAGCATTGTTGTGTTCCGGTTGTCAGAGATAAGATAGCCAGTCCCCCAAAACACTTCCGGGGTTTCCGGGTCAGTACGCTTCCACCTTCGACCTCATCTTATCTTAACATCAGGTGTGATTGGGGTCAAGTACCAAACCGTTCTGCATAAAAAAAAACAAAACAATGTATGAGAACTTCTCACATGACATTACTTTGTGAGCATCGTCGACTCAATTTTCTTTTTCATTATTTGGGTCAACAAATTGAATGTTCTGCTTAAACTAAAAACATCAGTATTAACCGCAGGTTACATGATTATGAAATAGTTGAAAGGTGGCAGTGATAAATGATTCAACTGAATATTCTATTTAAACTAGTCCGAACTGTGCGAATTCCACGCCATGATTCAATAAAGATCTGTGCATGGCGTCGACCTCGCACAGTTTATCTAGGTATATTTTCTGTAAGTGCCAACACGAGAGGCAAATATATCAATTGGGCTGACATAGCTGTTATAAATATTTGTGTTTCTTACATTATCGTTACAAGCGTAAGATCCCTTACCCTTACTGTGTAGAAATATTTTTAACTTTTTTCTTATTTATTTTATTTTATTTATTTATTTTTAGGATTACTAACAAGATTGACACATACCAGTCCAATGTGGCAAAAACGCAATTGTACACAGTGCATGCGCCACCTTAATTATAAGTAACCACGACATGCAAATATTTGTAGCGGTAGACATTAAACAATATTATATGAAACATGTTCAGAAATTAAATAAATGTCAAAGAAATCAATACCTTCCAGAAACTGGGTACATTAGATACAATAGAATTTTTAAAAATAAAATTAAACATAAACTACGTGAATTACAACAACACAAAAGAACAATAAGAAACAGTAAGAAACAACAACAGAGTACAAGTCATAATATAATTAACTCTCAGTTGGCAGTACTGTCCCGGAGCGGGCGTGTTTACCGACGGTGAATGTAATGAGTGAGAAATGAACCCTCAATTTGAGGATGAGGGTCCCGACCTATACTCACAGACCGCTTTCCTAAACTCACTCAACCCGTCAGAGAACATGTCCACGTCAGTCTTTTTAAAGAGTGTGTTGTAGCCTCTGACAAGTCTGTTGATTGGCGAAAAGTGCCCGAGATTTGTTCTCGCTGCGGACGTACAAAATGGCACATACTGATTGGTCCGAGGCAATCTGGCAGGCACCTGTATTCTTAAATCAGATAAAAGCTCGGGACAGTCTGAAATACCATTTGCCAGTTTATATAGAAAAACTTGATCATGTAAGAACCTACGACTAGCAAGAGACTTCATTCCAAAATGACTCAGACGAGAGTCGTAACCGTGAACACTTCCAGCGATGTTACAACTGAAAGCTAGGTGCCAAAGGAATCTTCTCTGAATCCGTTCTATGCGCTTTATGTAAACGTCGTAATGAGGATTCCATACGACGCTACAGTACTCCAGACCGCTCCTGACCAAAGCATTGTAGATGGCCATTTTACAGGCGACCGCCTTAAAATCCCCACAGTTACGCAAAATGAAACCCAGCATTCTGAATCCTCTCGCGCAGATTTCGTCGATATGGACGTTAAATCGTAATTTTGTGTCAAGTGTAACTCCCAGATCCCGCAACTGCTCAACGCTTTGGAGTTCCACATCACCGAGTCTATAGGCGTGATCTAATAACGACTTACCCCTGGTGAAGCGAATCACGTGACATTTTTCCATGTTCAAGGACATTTTATTATCCTCACACCACTGGACAAGATTGTTTAAGTCACTTTGTAACCCCAGAGCGTCCCGATTGGTCAGAATGGGCCTTGAAAACTTCAGGTCGTCCGCAAAAAGATAGACTTGGGAATTATTGAAACACGTGGTTATGTCATTGATGAAAATATTAAACAGCAATGGACCTAAATGCGATCCCTGGGGAACGCCAGAACCAGCACGAAATGGATCCGATGCGAATCCATTGACCACAACAATAGAGGTCCTATCGGTCAGATAAGATGCACACCAATCATGCAATGAACCGCACACCCCGAATCCAGATAGCTTAGACAACAAGATCCCATGATCGACTCTGTCAAACGCCTTGCTAAAATCAGTGTAAATAACATCCACGGGCACTCCCACGTCAACCGAGCCAATTACACCCTTAGTGAACGACACCAAATTAGTGGCAGTAGACCGCGAGGCCATAAAACCATGCTGCTGCGTAGATAAAGACTGTTTTACGTGCCGTGTAATAATTGGGCATATCATGGATTCCAACAGCTTACCGAATACTGGCAAAATGGCTATGGGCCTATAATTTTTTATTAGACTTCTGTCACCTGACTTGAAGATTGGCACAATTCGGGCTATCTTCCACAAGGATGGGAATACACCAAAACGAGTCGAGGTATTGAATATCAAATACAGCGGATAAGACAAGGCTCCAGCACATTTCGAGACAAAATATGACGGAATATTATCAGTGCCTGCGCCCTTATGTGGGTTAAGTTTTCTGAGAGCTTTAATGACGTCTTCTATGTGAAACTGTACGGCACCCAACGAACCAATCGCATATGGCCCACAGCATCGATTATTATTACAAGGCAAGGCACCCGTAGCGTGCGTTCTTCTAGACTTATAAGTGATATAGTTCGCGTGTGTGCGTATGTGTGTACACGTGACCTCCACAGGTGAACATAGGCCTCCCCCATAGAATTCCAGAGTGACCGGTAAGAAGCGGCCTGCATCCAGCTATAACCCCGACTTTTATCATCGCCTGCATGGTACGTAATTTGTATGAGAAGCACGACTAAATACATACATATATAATCTTACGTACATGCTGTACTCAAAAAGTTACCCTCCTGTGAGGGGCGGTCGGGTAAAATTGCGAACTTGAGTCTGTAATGTTCGCATCGCATATTGAACAAGTGAAAATTCGCCCGCAAACTGTACGCACATCATCATCATCTCAGCCCGTAAACATCCCACTGCAGGGATATAGGCCTTCCCTCGTATATGAGGGAGTATGGACCATAGTCCACCACGCTGGCCTAATGCGGGTTTGGGGACTTCACATGCCTGATGATTTCCTTCACCGTTTAAGAGCAGTCGGATAAATGCACATAATTAAGTTAAATTCTAAAAACTCATTGGTACATGGCCTGCCTGGGAATCGAACCCGGACCTCCCAAATTGGGAGACCACGTCTTAACCGCTGAGCTACCGACGCTCCTATTGTACGCACAAAAAGTGTTAAATATTTACTTTGTTTCCGCTCAGCGATTACAATTACAATACAGACCCATTGCAATCACCTCCATACTTTCCAAAATTATGGAGCGTGTAATAAACAACAGGTTGCTGGCGTATCTCGAAGACTGTGATCCACTTAGTGATCGGCAATACGGCTTTCGACGAAACCGATCAACCGGCGATCTGCTAGTGTTTACTACACACTGCTGGGGAGAAGCCATAGAGAAGCATGGCGAAGCTATTGCTGTTTCTCTCGACATATCTAAGGCTTTTGACAGGGTCTGGCATACCGGACTCTTAAGTAAGCTTCCTTCCTTTGGAATTCCCTCTGGACTGTGTACTTGGATATCTGATTTTCTGAGAGAACGGTCGATTCAGGTAGTCATCGACGGCTGCTCATCTGACCTATTGGCTATTAATGCCGGGGTACCTCAAGGTTCAGTTCTCTCCGCAACTCTCTTTTTACTGCACATCAACGATCTGCTTCAACCCGGTACTTCTGGGTATGCAGACGACACCACAATTACGGAGAGTTATACGTCGGGTCCACAGTCCAGAGGTAAAGATATCCGTTCACTTAGGGGGTCCATGGTTGAGCGCATGAATTTGGCATTAAAGACGGTATCCGATTGGGGCGACGCCAATCTAGTCAAATTCAATGCCACCAAAACACAGGCGTGTCTGTTCACCAGCAAACGGAGTCCATTCGACCTGACTCCGACTTTCCGGGATGTATCCGTACCAATCTCCGACCACCTCAATCTTTTGGGCATGGAGTTAACCTCCAACCTAAATTTTGGGCGCTCCATAGAATCGAATGCAAAAACAGCGGCTAAGAAGCTTGGCATTCTCCTTAAGGTCAGGCGATATTTCACACCAAAACCACTTTTGGTGCTTTACCAGGCTCAGGTCCGCTCGTGCATGGAATATTGCTGTCACCTCTGGGATGGTTCAGCCAAGTACCAACTAGCTGCACTCGATTCTGTGGAACGACGTGCCATGAGACTTATAGGTGATAGTTCGATGACTGCTACATTGCAGAGCCTTGAACACCGTCGCAAAGTCGCCTGTCTCTCAGTTTTTTACAGGATACATTTCGGGGAGTGTGCGTTGGAATTACATAATCGTATTCCACCGTCACCCTTCCATCTTCGGACCACTAGGCGTGGGGAGGGATTCCACCCGTATATAGTTAATATACCGAACATTCGCACTAAGAAGTTCGATTCTTCATTCATCATCCGAACAGCCAAGGCATGGAACTCCCTCCCGGCGTCAGTCTTTCCTGAATCCTACAACCTTGGGATCTTCAAGAGCAGAGTGAATAGGCATTTCCTGAGATCGCGTGCTTCATCTCCGACCACATCGTCACTTTCCATCAGGTGAGATTGTGGTCAAACGCGTATCCAGTCAATCATAAAATAAAAAATAAAAAAATACAATAAAGGTAAGTACAGGTTGGGTAGCTGTCTCGGCGCCACACTTAGGGCTCTAATAAATCCCAACATATTTATAAGTATCAACCCTTACGGGGTGTGCTTCGGTAAGTAATGCGGGCCTTATACAGGGTGCGACGGGAATCTTAACGAGTGTTTGCGGAGCACCCTGTGCCAGGAGTTAATTATACAGCCTGATGCGGACCTTGACTCCACACTGAAATTAATTTGAAAGTTTGTTTGGGCGCAAATTTTGTATAACGATTAATTTACGATTCAAATTAAGGTTACTGGAAAATACTTTCGCTCGAGAGTTGGCAACACTGGCCTAAAGAGGGGAGAGGGGAGAATCGGAAGTGTTTCAATGAAAATATAAACATTCTAACGTTTGTGTTGTATATGACATAAACTATTTTATTTAAATTTATGCACAACGGGTTTTTGTACTTGACCTCAATCACACCTGATGTTAAGTGAAGATGAGGTCGAAGGTGGAAGCGTTACTGACCCGGAAACCCCAACACATTTGGGGGACCGGCTGTCTTATCTCTGACAACCGGAACACAACAATGCTATTAACATTGCTGCTTGGCGGCAGATTTAGATAAGACGGTGGTAGCTAGCCAGGCGGACATTTAAAATGCCCTACCACCAACCAAACCGAGTACTTAAACATGTACCCCGCTGGGGATCGAACCCGCGACCTCCGAATCGTAAATCCAATGTTGTTTACATTGAGCCACGGAGGCGGTTCTAATATAACTAATATTATAAATGCGAAAGTTTGTATGTTTGTTTGTTGCTCAACGGTGAAACGGATGATTTGGATGAAGTTTGATAAATATGTAGATTAAATATCCTGTATAAACATAGGATATTTTCTATCCCGATAAAGTTCCCGCGGGATAAACAAATTAATCATATCTCCGATGAAGTTACTCCACGCAGGCGAAGCCGCGGCCGGAAATCTAGTAGCTCAGTACTCCACTGCTTACTCAAGCAATATCTAGTAAGACCAATAATTGGATTTCAACTATCATATCAACCAATAATAGAACTACTTTTTTTTACGTACAACGATTTGGTACTTGGCCTCAATCACATTTGATGTTAAGGTCGAAGGTGGAAGCGTACTGACTCGGAAACCCTAACACATTTGGGGGACTGGCTATCTTATCTCTGACAACTGCAACACAACAATGCTATTAACATTGCTGCTTGGCGGCGGATTTAGATAAGATGGTGGTAGCTAGCCAGGCGGACATTTAAAATGCCCTACCACCAAGCAAACCGAGTACTTAAACATGTACCCCGCTGGGGATCGAACCCGCGACCTCCTATTCGTAAACCCACTGTTGTTTACATTGAGCCACGGAGGCGGTTAACTTCAACTGTCACTTCGACCAATACGGAAGGAGATGGCAATGAAGTTAATTTAATAGAATAGACCGACCCGTTTCTTCCCTTGGGTGTCACAAAGGGCGACTAAGGGTCTTTCTAAAAAAAAAAATCTATAGATTTGCACGTTTTAACGGCGATGGGCTCACCACCTGTCACGTGTACGTCTGTATATTTCATAAGGTGAACCGTGGACGTTGTTCCAATAATTACACTTTTAATATTTGGAACACCCACACACTATTGTTTGGGATTACTCTGACTACCCCATTTGGGGTAAAGGTCCTGATGTTATGTATGTATGTAACATGTAGGTACACCACCGCAGGTAGAAATTCACTAAAGAAAAGAAAATACGGGGGCAACGCGACGGGGCTTCCGTTACATATAGCACGAGTATTATATTGCTTTCAAACACAACAAACACAGCTACTTGGAATTTATAACAACACATAAAAAAACATGGCAACAAATTCGCCGCAGATCACAAGCAATCATAACCCCAAAGAAACACGCCTAAGGATGCCCCCTGAGGGGTGAGGGGCTGACTCCCTCACCATATCTCATATCAGATGCAGTAACTCAACTAAATTATATCCTTGAGATAGTACTAGTACTGACTGACATCATACATTGATGATATTTTTGATGATATGATATTTTTTTTTATTTATTAATGAGGACCACTAATTAATATTTCATAATATATTGTCATAAACAACCCTATCACTATGCATTTGTAATTGTGAACCCAACATAACAATGCAAAGCCTAATGCAGCAGATATTGTTATTTCTTATGCACAACGGTTTGGCACTTGACCCCAATCACACCTGATGTTAAGTGAAGATGAGGCCGAAGGTGTACTGCAGTTAAATGTTATTTAATGCACACATACAAGAACTTTTTAATTGCAAAAAAGTGGATACGCATTATTGCTAATTTAAAAAGAACAGCTAGCCGCAAACCATATTTTAAACAAATACAATTTTTTAACACTGAACTGGAAATATGTAAAATTGTAAGAAAATATACACTATTCATTGTCTTAAAAGAAATTCCCACTGAGACTCGAGAACAGCTGACATACTTGTCCGCCCACTCTCAAAATTAAAAATGCACAGTACAGGTTCATATGGAATGTAAACCAAAATTTACAATAAAATTCCATCCTATCTACAAAAAGAAAAGAATGACTTAAAATTTATAAAGCAATTGAAATGCTTATTAATAGAAACATTCTATTATAATTTAAATAAGTTCCTAAATGATAAGAATTTATAGCTTCATAAAATTTCATGTAATTTAATATATTCTAATAAACTAATATATTAATAATAAAAATAGATAAATAGATATATTACATTAATAATAATAACATGGATGTAACAATGAAGCCTCGGTTTCTCTCTATTGCTACACACAACATTCACATAAGACGATAAAAACCTATACGAAAGCAATAAATTTGATTAATTGATAATTATAGAACATCGTTGTGGAGATCTTTGGGGAGGCTTTTGTCCAGCAGTGGACGTCTTTCGGCTGATATTATGATGATGATAGAACATTAAAAAATTATAGATTGAAAATTTGGATAGATAATTAAATAGTCAATCACATAACACCGTTGCATTTTCGTCGGGGGCACAGTCGAGCTTAAAAAAACAAGTACTTTTATTTATGATGCCTTGAACCGAGTTGTGAGCGTCGGTGGCTCACTGGAGAAGACACAGTCTCCCAATTTGGAACGTCTAGATTCGATCCCCAGGCAGGTTGTGTGATTTTTTAAATTTAATTTTTTTACGTATGTGCATTTATCAGACTGCTCTTAAACGACGAAGGAAAACATCGTGAGAAAACCTGCATGCCTATTAATAAAAAAAAATCGAAGGCATGTGAAGTCCCCAACCCGCACTGGGCCAGCGTGGCGGATTATGGCCCATGCTCCCTCAATATGAGGTAAGGTCTATATTCCTGCGGACTGATGATGTGAACAGAGTTGTACTACTGGTCACTGATATGCACTGTGGCTCCAACACGACGTTAACCCAACGATACGTCAAGGAGACGTCCGATCCAATCTCCACTTCCTGCGTCCGCGACTTATCTTCAGCTTTGGTATAGGTACTTACTATACGGGTATGTAGAACACATGTATGAGCTTCCTAATCTAACATCCGTATTCCGCACACAGAGAAGGTTCCTCCCTTATTTATTATATCCCCACTCATCACGTACGTTATGCTAGCACACACAAAGTGCAATTCAGTTGTTTGACAATGTTAATAAATTGTGCCTAATACTGACCAAAGGAAAATAAGTTCTAAGTACATTAAAAATACTATAAAAACAAGCCACATAATTCTAGTCTAACCGTGTATCAGTGATATTATAAGTGAAGGAGTTCCCCTCGTGAGGAGACAATCCTGGCTGCAGCATCAGTTTGCAGGATTTTCTGGCAACACAGAAACGCCTCTAGCCAGAGAGAGAGGATAATAAACAAAGGGAGGACTTTACTTGTAGAGAATAATGTTTAATTATTAAGATTTTAAATTCCAGCTCCTTAGGTAAACGGTAAAAGGTTCAAATTTTACTTGCAAATTTTAACGGGCAACTAACATACGCACGTTGCAAGTTAAATAAAAGCTTGTTAAAAAAATAGTGTCACTGCAGCACTATAGTTTATGAGTTACGCAATATTTTAAGTGAGCTGTCTGGCGTCACGTGTTGCGGGAATCCTCATTTCTCATACGCAGATATTGTCTTACCTATGATAATAATTTATATCCCAAAAAATTGTGATAAAAAAAACACCAAAATATACAAGTCCCGTAAATAGTACTTCAAAAACAACCAAGTTATTTAGTGTCTATTGGAAAACAACAATTGAAACAGGATTGGACAATTTTTTCGACGAGAATTTAATGAATTGCATTTTATGCAATACTCCGTGTGCCGGAGAACAAAAAAGTTCGGAGGACCAAAAGTCTGTTGTCTGTCTGTTTCGTTTTCGATTAGCGAAGTTAAGCAATGTCTGCGGAGGTCAGTCCTTGGATGAGTGACCACTGATGGTATTTTATTTTGATTCCGCAAAGCCAAGTCGGTGGCCTATACGAGCGGCTTAGAACGCTGACTGTCAGGTTACCATTATAGTCTCATACAAATCAACAAATCCTCACAGGGCTCGCGAGGTGGGTAATGGCTCACACCCGCTTCCAGTGGGAGACTGTGCCCAAATACTGGGGGGACTGAAGATGAAGGTTTACACCTCAGTGTTTAAAGCCGAATCTTTAATCAATGTGTGTTGTCATAGTTTAGTAAACTTTTTTTTATGCCCGCAGGGTTCGTACTTGACCACAATCACACCTGTTGTTAAGTGAAGATGAGGTCGAAGGTGGAAGCGTACTGACCCGGAAACCCCAACACGTTTGGGGGACTGGCTATCTTATCTCTGACAACCGGAACACAACAATGCTATTAACATTGCTGCTTGGCTGCAGATAAGATCGTGGTAGCTAGCCAGGCGGACATTTAAAATGCCCTACCACCAACCAAAGTTTAGCTGTGGATGTCCTGTGGCAATAAGATGGTGACACTAGTCCATCAAACGAGTACAAATATACACTCTATTTACATTAACTTCAGAATTTTTGACAAAGCAAATACGTGACACATTTACCGCGTTATCCCTGGCTCCAATCGAGAACTCTTTCAGGACTTCGGAGAGTCTAATTGGCTTTGATGGGGCTTCCGCTTCCGACCCCGATGCGTCGTCATACCACATTAAGATTGATCACATCACCCTCGCCCATATTGGGGGGAACGTTGGAATACTCACAATTTGGTATTTCAATATTTCTTTATTGTAACAGCGTGTTTACAAGGAACGTGTATTAGAAAGGGCTCCGCGGTAAGGTTTTCGAACTTGGACTCGGAACCAAACGGAAAACCCCCAATTTCACGTATGAATATGTTTTGCCATTGGTTTCATTTATCCATATTTGGTACCCCACTGATCCAGAAAGGAGGATAATATTTTTTTAGTGTACAAGAGTGTTGAGACAAAACGCCTGGTCCAAGACCTGTCGGCGCGTCTCATCGAGGCTTCTGGTGACCGCAGAGCGGGCTTCCTGGCTCAGAGAATGTGTCGCTATTCAACGCAGGAACGCCGCTTGCCTGTAGGGCACAATGCCGCCTCGAGGAGATGCGCTAGATGCATTTTTTTACTTGTAAATGTTTGTGTTTTTAAATGTTTGACATGTTCTAAATAAACAAAATAAAAGTATTGAGGCTAAAAAAAGATATGAAATGAAATGAAATTCTTTAGTGTATATATATTTATATTTATATAATGCTAGTTGTTTATTTAAATTTTCAGTTTTCTCTATCGAAAAAAAAATCGAATGAATCATATTTTCGAAACGTAGAGGTCACTAGCATAGGTCCTGTATTTTTACCCAACTGCTCAAGGGAGGGGGGCAATGTTTTTCGGGTATATGTATACCTACCTATGTATGTAGATTTCTATGTTATCCTGTAGCCTAACCGACTTGAGCGATTTTGAAAAGTGAAAGTACATACGTCTTTTAAGTTTAAATAGTTTTAAGAAATTTGTTTTTGTATTTATTATCTTTTGTACAATAAAATATTCACAAACTAACGACTACCCGTGTAGTTGAGAGCAGTTCAAATAAATGTTGCCATTCTAAACCATGAAAAAACTGCTGATATTCTACTTCCAATTTCTATATTCAGGCTGATCTGAACACTCGTAGTAACAAAAGGTTATATTTTATGTTAGGAATATAGAAACCTTATACTTACATAAAGGAGGAATATTTTTGATGTTTTTATATGTTGGTGTTATGTTACCAACACGTGGCGACGAGAATGCTCTTACTGTAATGGCACTATTTTTACATAACGACGGAACCGTTCTTCGCATCTCTGAATCAATCCTCGTTTCACACTCACACATTCAATGAGATTCGTGACCAGAATTTTCGTATTGGTTCCAACGAGTATCTATATCTGATCTGCAGTGTGACCCACCGTGGCAGGTTTCGCCCTGTTTGACAGGATTGTACCCTTAATTTAGTCTTGACAAATGCAGCTGAAGTTTTATGACGTATGCCAGGATTTGGCCGCATTGTACTAAAATAATAACTTTACTATTAGTAGGGATAAATAAAAAACTGCCAACACTGTTGTTTGACAATAAAAAAAATTAAATTAGCTTTTTTGCGTGTGTTTGAATTGTTGGTATGTTTTTCTAATGTGGACTCTGATCTATTGTACAAAGCAATGTGTAATAAAAAATATTTAAAGTTTTATATAAAACTTTGATTGGATTAACAAAAAAAATAATGAAAGACAATAATTACACAATTATGTTGGCTATTTTTTTAGTTCCACTTCTATAAAATTCGCATTATTTTGCCTTTTTTGGGGGAATTGGCAGATTTTCAGTTCATGAATGGCAAAGTTCGTAATTTGAAAATGGTCGCACTGATAATCAGTCATGATGACATCGTTAGACGCCATTATCTGAGTAATCTGTGGTTTGACGTGCGCGACGTATAGCAGTGTGGATAGTTAAAGTGAAGTGAAGTGAAGTATATTTCGTCCAATCGAATGAGCAGGACAAATATTATCTCGCCTGTCATGCTACGGGGGCTACATCCATCATATAATAGATATTAATAGCTTTGTAATTTATCGGTCGGCTTACCAACAGTTTTGCTTTTAGAGATTGCAATTCCGCAGTGTTTTCAATCCCGTGGTGAATTTACGGGATTAGCGCTAATCCCGCGGGATCCTGCGAATGTAACTTTTAGCGTATGTGTTGGTGTTACGGGTAATGATATTTCAGCTAAATGGTATCCTGGCTGACCCTGAGATCATCGCCCGGCTCAAACACGTTGATGAGAGGCTGGTGTATTCCTTAGGTTTCCACTCCTAAAGAAGTCAAAGGACGAAATATTTCAACCAAAAGTCAAAATCCCCGGAACCAAGGACTATTGAAAAATTTAAGTTGGTATGTAGACTCTACTATGGAAATAAATACACGAGTTTCATCATCATCATCGTACATAAACATCCTACTGCAGGGATATAGACCTTATGTCGTATTGAGGAAGTATTGGCCCGTAGTCCACCACGTTGGCCCAGTGCGGGTTGGGGACTCCACATGCCGTCGAATTATTTCTCAAGCATGCATGTTTCCTCGCAATATTTTCCTTCATCGTTTAAGGGCAATCGGATAAATGCACATAAGTTATTAACGTAAATTTAAAAAGTCATTGGTACATGGCCCGCCTGGGATCGAACCCTAACCACCCAAATTGGAAGACCGTTTCTCATCCATTATGCCACCGACGTGTTTCATTATTTTTGATAATTATCTAAAACCTACGACAGCTTTATAATAAGCCTATTGAATAAATATGAATAAGGCTATTGGAGGGCAGTAGTTATTATGTATGTATATAGGCAACTAGTACAACTGTCAGAATCACATCGGAGGCTCTCCACGTTGCGCTCCTCTGAAAACCAACGCTTAGCAAGTGCTACAGCATATGCTGCGATGGGGTCCATTTTTGCTATCACACTGCACCACTCGCAGCATTTCAAAATCTGCCTGTTTTCAGTATCGTGTGATAATTTTCTTGTTATTATTAACATTGTTGCTGTTATAGTGTGATGTCAAATAAATATGTTTATGTCTAAATAACTTGAACCTCATAGGTAATCGGATGGCATATAATAGCCGTTCGGCACAATTTGCGTTTAATAGCAAATAAATCATGTGTATTTATATTCATATTCGTGTTCGTGTTCGTATTATAAATTTGTTTATATTACCAGACCCAAGCGAACAAAGACGTGGGTGGAAAGCTGTGTAAGAGTGGTGCATTAAATTATTATTAAAAAAGTTTATCACAGCGAGTGAATTGAGTAAAAATAAGAAAATCTTATCAAAATGAGTGCCTAGATAGACAATCGTCCCACGACCCAGTAACACGGTTTTACGTTATCTAAGGAGCTTCAATTAAATTTAGCACTCACGGAAACGAAATCTAAAAATGTACTTCGAAAATTGAAACAGAAGTAAATGTTTCAGCAAGAAGTCCCCGACTACACTGTAACTCTCTTCGGAAGTTTGCAAGAGTTGTCGCTGGAGCGGGGCGGGGGGGATGGGGGGGTAGGGGGGATAAGGGGATGTGGTCTAATGAAATAAAGCAATAACGAGTTGTCGACACAACTCCGAGCAAGTTGGTCCAACGCGGCCGAAGGCGGTCCATTGAGTAACATTACTGTTTACCTAAAGATGATAAAATATGTTTCAGTTGTATGACCCAGGGCATAAGTCTGACCATACCTATAGCGTGGCAACGCCGGCAGCGTTCTGGGCACGCTGCTTCAGAACAGTGAGCTAGAACATGTATTCTACCTATGGCGTGAATATCAGATTGTTCCAGCAGGACATAACCTAATTTAATATAAGTAATTAAGAATAATTTTGCTTCGGTTTGCTTATTATTTAACACGTAAAATAGGCGCAAACCGCGGCTATTTGCGGAAATCAAGCCCGTAAAAACCTATAACCTAATCATCACCCAATTGGTGTAGTGGTTAGAAACTCTGCTACTATACCAAATGGTCGCGGGTTCGAATCCCGCTAGGGGCATATGTTTGTATGATGAATACAGACATGTGTTCCCGAGTGATGGATGTTTTCAATCAATCAATCCTTTAATGCACAAAATTCTACAATACACTTCTTAAATATAGTTTCAAAAAAATTATAATTGTACAACCAGGCGGTCTTTTTAATATATAATAACCATTTATAATAAGTATTTATTTACAAAAAAAAATGTATTTATGTAGTATATCAACCATCTGGTATCCACAACACAAGCTTGTAGTTGCTTAGTGTGGAACTAGATGGCGCTGTGTGTATGTCTAAGGATATTTATTTATTATTATTTATTTATTTTCATTTATATGTTTATTTATTTACAAAAAAAATATGTATTTGTATAGTTTATCAACCATCTGGTATCCATAACACAAGCCTAGATGCTTACTGTGGACCTAGATGACGCTGTCTGTTTGTGTAAAGACATTTATTATTATTGTTTATTATTATCATCAGCCCGCAAACATCCCACTGCAGGGATATAGGCCTTCCTTCGTATATAAGGAATATGGGCCGTAGTCCTCCACGCTCGCCCAATGCGGGTTGGGTACTTCACATGCCTTTGATTTTTATTTCGCATGTATGCAGGTAGTGGCGTACCTGTAGGGTTGCAGAGTAGGGCAAGCTCGAGATATGTTGGATGAATGATTTGTTGTTTTTACGCATTTAATGAAGGTAAATACATCTTGTTGCCCTTTTCTGTTCAATCTGGAGGATGTGTAAAGATCAATAAAGTTTGAGTTGATATTCGTCATTGAATGTTTTATTAAGGCCAAGGCATGCCGGGCTTTTGGGCTTATATCAAGGTACCGCCACTGCATGCAGGTTTCCTCACAAGGTTTTCCTTCACCATTTAAAAACAGTCGGATAAATGCACATAAATAATTAAATTTAAAAAGTATTGGTACATGGCCTGCCTGGGAATCGAACACGGACCTCCCAAATTGGGATACCGCGTCTTAACCGCTGAGTCACCGACGTTCTAACTTAATGCGTGTTCCGATTTGAGCTTTATTTTATCAGCCACGTCCACTGCTATGGACATCGATTACGTCATTAGTATTTTGTAATCAATTTTATTTAGCGCTGCCATGAATATAGATTCATTTAGCGACACATATACATTACACTTAATTGATCAGGTTGTATGTATGTACTACATAACACAACATAAAAATATAGGATTGTTGCGAATTCAGTTACTGTAGTGTTTCCTCTTGTGGGGTGTTTATATATACCTTAATTAGATAACTAATTAAGAATAAATATTTTTATAGCCGGAATAAACTTGTATATTTCAGATAAAGGTCATAACGATATGTCAAATTATCGGTTTAAGGTTGATCGTCGATACAAAATGTCCGTCACAACATGACTAAACAGTCTCTGATGCGATTATATGGCTGCAATGCACACATGTGAACCTGACATAAACGTATTATGTGTAGCTACACATGCAGCTGTGTGGGGGGAGGGGGGGAGCGAGTATCAGAGATACACAGGACGGGTAGTTATATCGAGATAATGGAATATTCGAGAGCTCGCTTCCATTACCGGGGCAGGGCAACTTCCACGGAGAATACCCACCTATATGTATGTGAATAACTCCGCTTGCATCACTTCATAAGCTTAATAACAGTAGTTACTGTAAGGCTAAGTGGTACTCTCTATTGGGTACGTTCCTAACAATAAAAGATTGTTCGTGAAACAAATCGCATCCGCGAACTGTCAATTTTGACACGAGCGCGGGTAGCGGTGAAAAATATGTATCGCTCGAAAGTAGTCATCTCACCAACATCTAAGTTTTGAATATTTATGATATATTCTCTTATTGTAACTGTGAACTGCAATAAAGTTATATACACAAGTTTAGTCGGTGTTTGAAGTTCCTCCGGCTCCTGAACCAGCAAATACAGTCTACTCCATCATCACAAACCAACCACACTTACCGAAGCACCAGCAGAGGAGTGTGGTCTCCAAGATAGATTAATATTTTTACAAGCATTTATTTACCTTTGGACATGTATGGACAATGTAGGGATTGGATCTCACTGTTGGGAAATGGCAAGATTTGAGCAAGTTTGTTTTGTTGCCAATTTCCATTATACATGAAGATGGAGCCAGAAGATTGCCACCGGAACTCCTCGATGGATTATGTTACTTGTCTTTGTACTAGAATAATACCATACAATATGGGGTAATCATTTTAAAGTATTTTTATACGAGCATTTTAGACATTGACTTGAGTCGGGTACTTCATCGGCAACATCGTCACATCGTACTACGATTCGAGATGAGATATGTGCGCGTATATCCAACTTGAGCAAAGATATTGTTGAACAAACAAAAACATCGAAACAAACTCAATTGAGGCAAAGTTAACGGATGCAGTCGGTAGTTCGTGTGTAACGATCATCGTCGAGAACCATCGAACTGGCGTTCCATTGGCCTTGTAAAACTGCGTTAGTTTGGAAAAGGCGCGCGGCGGGCTCGCGGAGAATAGATACTAGTGTTGAGAAATATCGATAGTTTTCATACGTGATGCTAGAATACGCAAAGTGGAATACAGCTATTTTGATAATGCGAAAAAATTGTGCTCAAATAGAACGTTTGAAAAGCAAATGAATGAAAAACATTCATAATTCGGTTACACATGTCCGTATTCATCATACAAACATGCCCCTAGCGGGATTCGAACCCGCTACCTTTTGGTATAGCAGTCAGCGTTTCTAACCACTACACCAAACAAGCCGTCGAATGTGACCTACGCGTCTCTCCCCGTGGGTGTCGTAAAAGGCGACTAAGGGACTTTCCACCAGAAAACATCTATAGATTTATACCTTTTTGTAATAATAAAAACCAGTTTTTAGAAGAGCAACCATTCGAGTTTCTTGCTTGTTCTTCTCAGGGGAAAATTGCCTTTTGAACACGCAGAAGCTTAAAATTTGTAAAGTGTGACGTGTGTGTGTGTGTGTGTGTAAAATACTCGTATATTTTAAGAGTACCCTGTGTACCTACACAATAAAGCATTGTTGACTCTGACCATATTACGAGCATTTCTAAGTTAAAATTGTTGATTTTTTATGCACAACGGGTTAGCGCTTGACCTCAATCACACCTAATGTTAAGTGAAGATGAGGCTGAAGGTGGAAGCATACTGAACCGGAATACAACAATGTTATTAACATTGCTGTTTGGCGGCAGACTTAGATAAGATGGTGGTGCTAGCCAAGCGGACATTTAAAATGCCCTACCACCAACTAAACCTAGTACTAAACATGGCGATCGACGCCACCGACCTTCGATTCGCAAACCCTCTAAATAAAAGTTCATTTCATCATTTCAGTAAAAGGTTCTTAAAGAACGACGTGACCAAGTTTTGTCAAGTCAGTGTTGCAGATGAAATTCTTCATATATTCCGTGTGTCTAGTCTACAAACGACGGAGACCACTTCTCACCCTCTTTTTTATATTTTATCTTAAAAAAGTATCAACAGATTATCGATGAATTCATTTGTACGTATGCAATACTAATATGAACTAACTCCCAACGCGCACATTCCGCTATCTCAATGCAGTTGGCCTTCTGTTTCTCAGTAAACTGCTTATTCTTTGAGTTTAGAGGTCATAGGGGAATTGGATAGATAGATCTATCTCTCCGCCGATATTTATTTATTTTTTACAATTTTTCATGATTAAATTGCTTTTAAAGAATGTTTGACATTAAGTAGCGCTACGATAACTTTACAGAACTATGCTCGTTATAAAGCACCATCGCTCAATTATTTATTATAGACAAAAAATATTGCGGGCACTTATACCAATTATCTAGTCCCAAACTACGCAAAGGTAGTACTGTGGTTACTCGATTACGGATAAACATACATATATATTTATGTAAACATCCATGACTCTGAGATCCTCTAACGAGATTCGAACCCGCAACCGTTGGATTCGATTGCAGGGATACTTACCCACTAAACTGACTATATGTACCACAAACTTCAAAAAACTTCACTTATTTCAAGGTATGATACATGATATCATTTGTTGAATGTCAATTTAAATCTATTGGAATTAAAAATAGGGTTTAAGCATTTTTCGGTCAGTCAGTATGTCCAAGCTACCACCGCTTCGGAAAGGGAAATCATCTGTGGGAAAAGAAGCGGCGCAAGAATCCCACAGGATCATTTTTCTTTTCTTTTCTTTTTTTAATGTGTATAAAAGTATACAACTAAAAAAAATTATAATTTTTGTGAGCCGGGCGAAGTATACCAAACGTTTTTGTCATTCAGGTAGTCACTAATTTTGTAATAACCTTTATTGTTTAATGTCGTTTTGACATGGTTTTTAATTTACACACACAATTTAGATAACAAGAACATTAATAACAAGAACATTAATATGGGGATCGTGAAATAACAACGAGCGAGCGAGTGAGACGATCGTTTCACTTCGCTGTGCTTCAGACGCTTCATACTCGATGATGGATCCTCAAGTAAACATGGGATGACTTATCACTTTGGGGCTCCTCTTATTCTTTGTCTTTCGGGAGTGCGGAGAGCAGGGGAGGGTGGGGGAGGGTGTTGAGTTAGTGACGACCAGTGTTTCAATGTTAGAAATATTGTCCCATTTTAGAGAAATGTTCAGAAAAAGAGGGATTTATTGTTTGTATAATATACAAACAATAAACATATTATGTTCCACAATATCTCCAACACTTGTGAACCAATATCAATAATTATTGACTAATCGATTATTCCCATAATATTTTCTCAATATTACAAGGCAGGTTGAATAATTTCTTTAGAAAAGGCATTGTCCTTGTCTAAAGATAAGTTCGACTTTAAAAATACTTCCAAAAACAAGCTTCCAATACTCCACCACGATTATCACATATTATTATCACATATTATTATCACATGTTATTCTAGTACAAAAACGTGTAAGATAAAGCATCAAAGAGTTTCAATACCAATCCTCCGGCTCCATCTCAGACCGTCGTCATCATGTTTTATGAAAAGTGCTCATGGCAATAAAACAAACTAGGCCAAATTCAATTGCCATTTGCCAACAGGTGGTTCCAATCCCTGCATCCCGGCTCCATCATCAGATCAGC
The DNA here is from genome assembly GCA_949316235.1 of Oegoconia quadripuncta. Lineage (NCBI taxonomy): Eukaryota > Metazoa > Arthropoda > Insecta > Lepidoptera > Autostichidae > Oegoconia > Oegoconia quadripuncta. The sequence goes on from OX438746.1 coordinate 13,554,483, forward strand.
TCGATGGTACCATAATATTGCATTGTCAACGAACTGACATAAATCTGCCAAAGTTAACTCAATCAGACACCAAGTGTCAAGATCCAATTCGTTGGCCTGGTACAGGGCGCACATAAATTATAAATGTACTTTTATTGCTTGTTGTGAATTGTTTCTGTGTACCTTGTATTTCTGTCAGCGAATAAAGTTATTCTATTCTATTCTAAGTGGTCGAATCGGACAACACGGATACACAATAATAGCTTGTAATAATTCGGTATACCAAAAACAACAAATGTAATTTTCCTGTCAAAAATTGAGTCAGGCGTCATCTAGTTTTATGCACCCCAAGTCACTTTAGGATAACAGATAGGTATCTAATTTCCCAAAATATCCGACGGTAATATTAATATAATTCTATAAATAAAATATAAAGGTATTTTAAAGACTGAGAGCGGAAACACTGACGAGAGGGATTAAAGTGTGACGTGGTGACTCGGCGAGAGTTGCAGCTGTCAGTACAGACGGGGAGGACTCACCGTCGGGGAGCGTGACAATGGCGCTGTCAATTGTGAGGCTTCGACGGGCCTTTGGATCTCAGTGGTGACTAATTGCAGATATTATATTTGGTACATCACATAAAAGATATCTATTTTGTAAATGGGAACAATAGAAGAGCTTATTAATAAATAAATAATAATAATAAATTTTCCGAAATGAATAAACCGATTCTAATAAAATTTTATACGTAGGTATACGCAGGACACACAGACCTACTAATTTAGTATGTACGTACATACATATGTTCACGCCTGTCTCCCGTTGCGGTAGGCAGAGACGAAGCAGTGGAGTGACAGACATTGTCACGTAGTGACAACACTCCTTAAAATTAGAAAAAAAAACTTGCAACATTAAATTAAAGTTACCAGTGTGAACTTCACTGCGTTGTAAAAGACGCAAAGATCTCCTAAAACTAATTAATGGCTACTTTATATTTTCTAAAAATGGTTTATTGTGTCGTGATATTTGCACTCGGTGAAATTATCAAAAATATAAAGAAGACATTGATCGATTTTGAAAATAGTTACAGGAGTTCTAAGTATAATCTTCAAATCAATGAAATTCAAAGCGGTAATTATAATTTAATAGTACAATTATAATTTGTTACTAAATACCTAAATAGTTACCGATTTATTAGAAAACATTTTTATTCTATCACTGACAGGTACTCTCCAAGTGCACAAAATCACAGTCCTGATTGGACTACACATGTCGACACAATTTTTTAAAATTGGTAGCGATTTTTGATTTAATTTTGATAAAATTTGCAGTTTTATTCCACTCTCCTGGATGGTGTTAGTGTCTAATGGATATCCGTCATTGTCCGTCACTTAATAATATATGTTGTAATTAACCTAATTAAATTGAACAACTAAATGTTCGAACTCATCTTCGTGCTGACACAATAATTGACTGTGATGGCTATTTTTTAAAATGTTATCACTTTAACAACATACTTGTTTCGTTATTTCTATATTCTAGCAACAACACTCACCAGTGAGGAAGGTGAGGTAGAGGCAGGCGGAGTAGAAGGTGGCCGTGCGCACGAGAGGGCGCTGCGGGCGCGGCGCCGGCGGCGACCAATCAGCGCCCGGCATCGCGCCCGGCACAGCGGCGCGGGGGCAGGGGGGGAGCGGGGGAGAGGGGCGCGACAGCGAGACAGACAGAGGCGCGGGGAGGGGGCGCGGGGGGGGCGGCGCTCATCTCGACGGACGATGCATCTGAGGACGAATACAATTAAACAGATTAATAAAAGTATTCACTTTGTAATAATTATTAAATCAAAAGGTCAGGTGCGGTCAACCACTAACCGACGAGCGTGTATGAAGCATTCAGGATCGTTGCAAGTGGATATCGATAGTATCTACCTACCGCAACGGGAGACAGGCGTGAGCATATGTATGTAATAATTATGAAATATAATACAGAGCTTATGCTAGCGATCATGTGTGTCGAAAACACGATTCCGTGAAATTTTCTCGAAGGAGAACTATGAGTACAATAAGCCGCTGTTATTACGTAAATACTTTATGTAGAATCACGAAACGTTGAGTAATAATTATACTTAATTTTTAAATTATCTAGTTCTTATGTGTTTTACATTTACCAAACTTACACCAATTTCGGAATAAAAGGGAAATATCTTCGCATTTGCGTGCGCAAGAAGTGGCATGATAAGAATATGCTGAACCACCTAAGATCTAATTACATAAGATGGAATCACGGAAGCGCAACACAACTTAATTGCGATTATGTGAAGATTGACTGAATGTAAAATAAGTGAGTGGAATCTTATTTGTGGAAACAATTTGGTCTAATATCCATCTCTCTCTAAATTTAAGAGCTATATATGCTCTTGTCGGTTCCACATTTCTCTACATTCCGCCTTTTCTTCTTCTTTACTTGTACCATGATCTATCTGCAGCTACTGTAATTTTCCCAAATATAAAAAAAATAAATCGATCTTCAGATAATCGCAATTCAGCTGTGTCGCACTTAAAGATTCGATTTTCCGCGGAATTCGATTTCAGTCAAGTTCAGTCTGAGACCTGAGATCGAACTTGAGTGTCGGTACTATTTCTTTGATATTCTCAAGTGAAATCAAATTCAAACTCATACTTCAATCATGTACGTGGAGTAGAGCAGGATAGATTCCTGCCCAATAATTTAAATCAGGTCAATGCCAGAACTGTATTCGTTCAAAGAGTTCTAGATGTAGCCTATTAAACACGCTGACAATTAATCTCTTTCGAGCGGCATAATATTATTATTGTACTGTATATTACTTTATATACACACATAAACTTCTCTATCCGCATACGCATACAAAAACATGTGCAGGCACATATGATAAGTATCCTCAATGTAGTTATGTAGCTCGGTTGCTACGCGCTACGTCGTAGCTGCGTAGACGAAGCTGTAATGGAAGAACCATGGCAGCGCAATCACCTGTAATCTCCAACACGTTCTGACTAGACTGGCGGTCAGTGACCTGCACAACATTGTCACAGGGCAGGCAGAATGATAAAAAATATAACTACAAAATAATAACTTACTCTTTTAGCAATCCTCGCAACTGCTTGGAATATTTTCTATACATATCAGTTATGAATCAGCTGTTTTGCCAATGCGTTTCGAGGAAAGCTTACAAATTGCTAGGGTAGGCACTGCCGTCATGCCTGTTTGAAGAGCACGCCAGTGCTGGCGATCTTAACTTAACACAAACAGCTAAAACTGCTATTCAACATTCCTACGTGTCAGGAGACAAAGGACTGCCAACCAAACCGAAAAAACAAAAACGTGTTCAAGCTGGACTGTGCCTAGGAAATTTCGTGATATAATTCGTTAATATACACTATACTCGTACACTATAACCTTTGACGCTATACTTTAAGGGCTGGATAAAAGTAACCTAACAATTAAGTTCTATTAGAACGTAGAATTAGTAGACGTCTTTCGTTTGTGCTGACTCTTTCCTTCATGCTACCGACAAAGACCCTACCCTATATAATAACAATTCACTTTTTAAAAAGCGAGATTACGCTTTGAGGGCGCCATGTTGGATTTTTTAAGTATCCTATGATACTCTATTGATCAAGACGAATCTAACGGCGCCTTGCACTTCAAAATCAGCCGTTTTAGACTACAGGGGGTAACATAGGAATCTACATACATACAGCCGGAAAACATTACCTTCCTTCCTGGGGCAGTCGGGTAAATAAACACTTAAAAACCCGACAGCATATTTTTTATTTACGGTAAAATGACTGACTGACACTCAGGAGATCAAGACGAATTTAACGACACTTTGCACTTCAAAATCAGATGGATGCTTCAGATGGTATCGTAGAAATCTACATATTGGGTCTAAGACCTATGAAATTGGAGTTTTTTTCTTCGTTAATCATATGTACAAATTCTTGCGATTTTCAAAGCTATATCCAAATTTGTTTTTTATTTGGAAAATGCGATATTATTTCAAGGTTTCACATGAATTATTTTTAAATTTCTGGGCTAAATCACATAATATAAAAAAATTTGAACAGAGCTCTTTTCATGTGCTTCCCATAATCGTTTCTTAGATTCGCTGAAACTTTTATAAAGCGGTTACTTTTAAAAATTAAAGTTGCCTATACTTAACTTAATGTTATCCGATAATACACACAAAGTTTAGCTAAATTTGGATTTGCTGTTCCCAAAAAAAATTCAAAAATGTTTGTATGGAGAAAACAGTCTTAATGAAATTCTTCATACAAAACGCCAATTTCATAGGTAAGGACCTAATACATTCGAGAAACGATAACCCTTCTTCCCGGAGCAATCGGGTAAAAAAATACGTTTAGAGAGGCCGGTTATTTGCACTATTTATTTTTTCTTGTAACATTTAAATTTTATATCGAACTGTACCTCAGATAACCGACCTTCACCGACAGGTAGGAGACAAAAATCGACGACCTGTTTGGTGTAGTGGTTAGAAACTCTGACTGCTATACTGAAAGGTCGTAGGTTCGAATCTCGCTAGAGACATGTGTGTATGATGAATACGGACATGTGTACCCGAGTTATGGATGTTTTTCATTTATATGTATTTATTTCCAAAAAAAAATGTATTTGTGTCATTTATCAACCATCTGGTATCCATAATACAAGCCTAGTTGCTTAGCGTGGAACTAGATGGCGCTGTGTGTATGTGCAAGATATTTATTTATTAAAAAAAAACCGCGGCTTTCGATTTTACGTTTTTAGGTAAGGAATCTCAAAAAAGGATAATGCCAATATCAGTGTGCACAGAGTGTAATGTGGGCAATAGACCGAGATAACAGCCGTAACATAGTGACCTTCAGCTATCTCGTTTCCACACCAGTGTTCGTGTTACATGCGGGGCGAGGGGGGAACGGGAGAGGAGTTAAAGGTTTTTCCTCAACAGCTTCGGCACAATGTCGGGGCTTAGTTCGAGCGAGCCGCAGAGTCGTGCCTCGGGGGATAGAGGGGTGGCTGTCGATGATTTTTATATTGCTTGATAATCGATAATATTATACATAGTTTGATGGCTAATTTCTCGTTTGTTGATAATTTCGCTTTAATAATGATATTGATGAAGTTACGTAAGAGGGAAGTACTTTCGATCCAATTTTGTTTAGCGGATACATCGTCCAAGGCTGAGTCTACTACATATCAATGACTCCGGAATAAATATTCGTAATCATCACACAACCAGACCGCGTAGTTTTCGGTAGAGTTGTGGCCCTCAGTGTTGGTCACCTGTCTTCCCGTGGCCAAAGTCGATCATGAGAATAATAGAATAATAATGGTCATTAATCCAGAGCTACCAGAAATAAAAATCAAAATTCAAACTCGCAACCGTTGATTTTTAAGGCAGGGCCACTACCCACTACATAAATCGGTCGTCAATATAAAACAATTACATTATACACCTACTACCTCTATGACATATTTAGGAAAGACACCAAAAGATTCAAAAAATGCTCGCAGTCAAGACGAATAAAAAGATAAATTTCTTTTTACAGCGTTACCTTTTATCACACATGTCTACCAAACTATAAATAGTTTATGGTCAGAAAATATAGTCCTTTGATTTTTACAATATTACAATGTAACTGTAACACTTTATTTAAACTTTTGTGAATTTGACATAAATAGAACATAAACATTATGTACTTTGTTTAACATATTACTATTTACATTCATGACTTGTTATAGTTTTCGAACTTTTTAATTTGATCTTAACTGATGTCGGCATCTTAATTAATATCTTGGGTACTAGGAATTCTCTAGTTCTTTAGAATTCCATATCTAGGAATATGAGATGACGAGAATTCCATATGACTAGCAAGGGCAAATGCACTTTATCGATATATTCCCAATAACCGCGTGTCTCGCCCCTAGCGCGGGGTGATCGCGTTTCTCAGGGATCGTCGGGAAGGAAACGTTTAGAGAGGTTCCGGCGCGGCTCGGGGCGCGCTGGTGGCGCGATACGAGTCGATACGGCGCTCGCGGGTTGCAACTTGCGACTAGGAAGCGATCGGCGGCAGTTGCTCTTTGTAACTCCAGTTGAGAATAGAACTGCCTTTTTATTACAAGCTTTTATTTAACTTATGTATGTCCGCTAAAAAATTGCAAGGCAAATTAGAACCATTTCCAGTTTACCTAAGGAGCTGAAATTTTGCATACTCGTTCAGTTCTGATGACAATATATCATATAAAACAATGTCGCCTTTCAGCATCTGCCATAGCTTTAAGGAAATTGACATTGCCCATTTATAGCAGATAGTTATTATGAAGACTGACCATCGCCTCTTTACAACAGCTACATTGCTCTAAATTATTTTATAATACTTTTATTTTTATCCTCATGATAGTTAATAATTAAGCCTTTGAGCGCCACGCCGGTCACCGGTGACCGGAAAACAATTGATTTTCAATTGTGTCTGCATCGCGGCAGTTAACGTGTTAATGTACTTTGTAACTAGGTATACCTTTAAAAATAATTTATTGTATTGTAATGGATATGTCCAAGTGCGCGGAAGGCGCCTATGGAAAAAATAAACGAGTATGATTAATACATTTATATGATAGACATGCACTCATGCTGCAGCTGATCGTCTCCTCACGAGGGGAATTCCGTAAGTTTTGATAGTTAAACATGATTTTCGCGATGACTTGATGCTGCAGCTGGAATCTGGAATCTCTCGGAGAGACCTCCGAGAGAGATCTCAAGGGTTAATAGCACGGATGAGAAATTTTATGTTCAGGGTTAGGGTGAATAATATGACAAATCATGATGAAGTATTAAAAGCTTGATTATATTATTAATTATTAGTTACTAACTTAATTAGTTATTATTAATTAAAGCATTATTATTGTAGAACTTATTTATGATTGGATACACGTTAGACCATAATCACATCTCTTGGAAGTGACGATGTAGTCGAAGATGAAGCAGAGGAGCGACTTAGAAACTTTAAATTGGTATTTTATACGCAGTTGCCGCTTTAAATATGGTTGCCCAGCGACTCCCGTGTTCTCCTGTCGTACCACTGTTGTTCCAGTTATGTTAATGATATTAGAAGGTACTGTAGACTTAAGATAACTCAAGATAACGCTCACACGCGCAGGTTTTAGCAACTTAAATTAGGATTTGCTCGTGAAACTTGTGGCAGATACTCGTACAACAAGCCGACGAGATCAACCGGAGGAAGTACGAGTACGTGCCGAATTAGCTGCGGCACTGGTTTTATTAGGTTCTGGCATGTTTCGTACAGTCACTTGGGATTTGTTGGGGTGCTCCAGTAGCCGCAGTGTGGTGAGTACACAAAGACGGCGGAGTGTAACGAGTGGAAGATAACGAGTTCATGGAACTGACGAGTCAACGGATAGAGTGAATTAGTGAAAGACGTGATTGGTCCTGGAACCATATTTAGAAGTTTTATATGTAACCTCTCATACACGTGTGTAGTTTCGGCACTCAAATAGAATAGAACCAACCCGTCTTTCCGCGTGGGTGTCGTAAAAGGCGACTAAGGGACTTTCCACCAAAAACATCTATAGTTTTACATGTTTCGCGATGGGCTTACGAGCTGTCAAGTGTGCATTATTTCATAAGTTGAACCGTGGATGTTGTTTCAATTATTAATCTTTATTTGGAACATCTGAACACTATTGTTTGGGATATTTCTGACCACCCCATTTGGGGGAAAGGTTGTGTCGTTATTGTATGTATGTACCTACCGTACAAAATGTGACCTATTAAGTATAGGTAATAATAAATAAATTAAGTAGGCAATCTAACTAATATTATAAATGAGAAAATTTGGATGTTTGTTTGTTGCTCAATCACGGCGAAACGGATGAACGGATTTGGATGAAATTTGGTATATAGGTAGAACATACCCTGGATTAAAATATAGAATAATTGTTAACCCGATAAAGTGAGTAGTTCCCGCGGGATAAACAAATTAAACATACGCGCATAAAATTATTACATGCAGCATGCAATAAATGTCGAAGGTACAAGGTAATGACTGACTGGATCCCCTGGCGTTGCGAAGAGAAGTCGCGTCCCTCTGCATTCTCTATCGCATATTTCATGGGGAGTGTTCTGAAGAACTGTTCGAGCTAATACCCGCTGCTCAATTTAACCGATACACTTCTCGCCGAAAATTAAATTTCCATCCACATCATCTGGATAAGTGGAAGTGTACCACTGTACGTGTCTCAAGAAACTTCCTACCACGTACGACCACCCTGTGGAACGGACTTCCTGCAGCGGTATTCCCGAACGAGTACGACATTGGAACCTTCAAGAAACGAACCTACACCTTCCTCAAAGGCCGGCAACGCATCTGTGACCCTTTTGGTGTTGCGGGTGTCCATGGGCGGCGGTGATTGCTTTCCATCAGGTGACTCGCATGCTCGTTTGCCGCCCTCTCATATAAAAAAAAAATAATATAATTTTAAATACTAGTCATGTTGTTACCTATTTTTAACCTTCAACGAAAAACGGGTGTTAGGCCTTTGACAGCGTTGTATGTATGTGTGTGTATAGTCTTTGTCCGGACGTATGACTAAACTAGGGGTTTATGTGTGATAACATATCACACATATTTAATATTGTTGTTTGGTGTATTTGGATGATATCATACCCACACAGCCGTGCACAGCGTTTTGTCACAGGGTAGGCGGAATGATAAAATTTATTTAATTTATTCATTTAACACTTTATTGTATATAAGTATACAAACATACATTGAACAAACATAGGACAGAAATTATAATACACAAAATTTGCTATTAAATGGGAAAAAATACAACTTCAAAATAATAACTTGGTCTTTAAGCAATCCTCGCAACTGTTTAGAATATTGTCGGTTCACATCAGTATGAATCAGCTGCATAGACAATGCATTTCGATGAAAGCTCACAATCTAGCACTGTCTTTCTGCCTGTGTGGAGGGCACGCCACGCACGCCACGCACATGATCATAGCCTTTCGAGGGTTTTCTAAATTTTCAATTATCATTTGCCTTCCCTTTCTATTACTTTAAGGTAATTTTTCAAAATAACATTATAGTAATCGGGTTTATACAAAGATTATAATTCCCACAAGTTCAGCACTTAAAACTCAGCGCGTCCACACACACAAACACACTCGGGAATCTGATTTTGAATGTCGTCCCAACAACAGTTTAAGGTTATTACAACTCGTAGATTTCGCCGGAACCAATCGATATCGCGGCGAAAATCTCAGCCCCAGTTGTAATCCTGAGCCGTCTGCGATAAACAACCTTAACAGTGGCTCTAATGGAAACGTACTCCGTTTGTGTCGTCCGCTCTCCCACCCCCCACCTCTCGCGCCCCATTACTTTGGGCAGTAACTCAACTGGGCCGAGGAAAACAGGAGAGAAAAGAAGCGACGAAAATGCGATTACGAAATAATGGATCTGGAAAAATGCCCACCCATCACCTACCAACCCGTCGCGTAGATTGGATTAGCCGTGCGACTGTTCACGCAGATATCAACAGGCTATAAAAATCCACTGGGCATGTTTTCCCGTGGCGCAATTGGTATTATTTCAGTGGAGGATTTTCCGTTAACCCCACGCTGGGTAGAGGGTTTGTAGCCACCAAGAAACTGGCAGCTCATCACTGATATGTGCTGTTTAGTTACGATTTCACTCAGGGGAAAAAACAAGTTAATCCTGTTCTATGTTATGGAAAGTTGTAAGCTCAGGATTTCAGACCTCATGGTCCAGAAGAAAGTGACAGGTCAGACAATCAAAACCGTTGACATAGCTTAGAAGAACATCGCGCCTGAAGTGGCAAGACTGGACAAATAGTTTTGGAATATAGTGACGACCATCCCCAGCAACGTTTGTATTATAATCATTGTCATGCTATCCTAGGCCATTGCTGGTCACAGGTGTCCAACAGAACGTGCATTGAACCCGGTCTTCAATAACTGTCAGCGGGTTGCGCAGATGTCCCATCATCTAGCAAGTTGGGTGTGTCTGTTGATAAGTGGTCAATAATGCGGAATTAGTTTATTCCAAGGTCCCGATGGATGGATGTATTCTGCAACGAATGTTACCATTTGCCCAGCCCACTGAAGTGTGTCAGCAACCCTCACCTAGCAAAATATTTGTGATAATATGAGAAACGGGCAAGTAACTAATATATCTCGAGACAGATTGTCTCATTCTCTTATCCTTCATACCAAAACATTGCGGGCTGATACTTGGTGGCAGAAATAGTTAAAGGGTTCGTGACTACCTGAATGACAACTTCCACAAATTCTGCCAGCTCCCAAATGTTGTAAATTTTTTACTAAAAAAATAACAACAATGAGCCTTGAGTTTCTTGAGTCACAGATGAGTTTCCATTCCGACGCGGTAGTAGCTTGGACATACTGACTGACAGATACATGCAATAAAACCTATTATTATTTATCATCATCATCAGTCCGTTAACATCCCACTGCAGGGATATAGACCTTCCCTCATATTGAGGGAGTATGGGCCATAGTCCGCCACGCTGGGTCAGTGCAGGTTGGTGACTTGTTATTGGACTATGTAACTGAAAATTAGTGTTTCGCTCTTGTGCCACACTGAGTGACCCATTTATGCTACTGCGGCACACACTCTCTCTTTGTATTTTCTTTCTATTTCTTTATTTTTATTCGTGCGTATATATCTATCATCATCCTGCCCTAGTCCCAATTTATTTGGGGTCGGTGCTGCACGTCTTTTCCTTCCAATGTCCTCTATCAGCCGTTACGTCATCATTCACGCCCTTTTCATTCATATCACCCCTCACACAATCCATCCATCTTTTCCGTGGTCTTCCTTATCCTTTCCAGCTATCGACATCCATATTCATCACTCTCTTAGTAACATGCGTTTCATCTCTCCTCGTGTGTGTATATTTCTATCTTACGTTGAAATAAATGCTTGATGTATGGTGGCAACATCTCGTAAAAAAAATGTATTTACACATACATCAACAGCCTTGTACACATGCTTCTCCTATGGTAGGAGTTTATACTAATTGCCACGCTGTGCAGACGGTTTGGCGATCGCAGATTTTTGATGCTGCTGCTGATCACTGACCAATGCTACTATGTTCACTTAAGGAAAGACATGTTGGTCTTGTTCCCCTCTGTCAGTAACTCTACGGAAAAAGTTGTATTACTGTTTGGTAGATGAGCAGTGCACCCCGCGGCTGCGGGCACGTGCCCAGGACCCGCGGCTGCATAAATCACGCCGCGTGCGATGTGGGGCCGCCTTTATCTTCTACTGGGTTGTTCCCGGTGCGGATGGGATATAGGGTATTGCTTACTGCGATCTGTCGAGACACTTGATTTGCAGAGTTGTATGATTTTATTACTATTGGAGTGTTTTTGGAGATTTTTTGACTCTTGAAGTAACACCGTAAGGCTATTTAACGTACGTCGTACGTAACATAAGACCTGAAGAGGCAATTTTTATTTTTTTATTTATTTCGGTTAATAAACAGTGAACACAATAAGTACTTATAAAAATCTTAAGTTGTGTCACCAACACCGTTAACCACATATTACATAAAGATTCTTTATTTAATTTAAGATACACATATTTCTTTTTCTCTTTGTAGTTGAGGAGTGATGGCACAGATACTGGTAGATACTTATCTAGTTATATTTTTGTATGTGTATATGTTTGTTTCCTACGCTCTCACGTCGCGATTCTAAAGATTTCTTGTAATAGTGTTTTGAATCGACCACCTCCTGTGGTCGTAATATCAATTGAATTAAAATTAGTATTGTAAAAATTAACCAGTCGATAGAGCGGTTATCGTTTACCTACGTTGGTACAGCATGAGGTGGTAGCAAACAGACGACAAGTATTACGGCAGTGAATCCTGAATGGAATTCTGTACCACAATTTATTATTAAGCGGAACACAATGATATCTATTAAGACACAGATTGTGGAAGATATTAGCCATATATGTTCCAGTACACACATTATATTAGCTTGACACCTTCCTTCCGTTGGAAACAATTGGAACTACTGGAGTACCGGTTTCCATGGGTGGATTTGCCTAATCATCTAGCTGGGTAGGCGGTTACTTCTTATTCTATGAAGGCAAATGTTACAGCCTTCCATCCCCGCTGCTGAGGGATAGTCGTCTCTTATTAGGAGAGGATATGGGCTATAATACACCATGAGAACTCAATGTAGCGCTGTGGATTTGTATCAGCTTAGTGCGCACCTGAGACTAGGCTTAAATTGTTGACGACTGCCTTCAATTGAAAACAAGTGGGAACAATTGTATAAAATGCTCTCCGAACGGCCGCTATGAAAATGTTGGTATACTTTGCTATTGCACTGCAACTCCTGTATAACTAATGAGAAAAAATTATCAAGTCCGTTTACAAACCGAGTCCCTTCCCTCGGAATAAAATCCTCGTACTCTCCGCGGAGATATTACATAAAAAATAAGGCAGAAAAATGTTCCCCTAGTTAGTGTTTTCGACGGGAATTGTTTGAACGAGGATGCAGTTTAGTCCTCGTTAGTTAACATTTGAGTCCATAACCATTATTCGCTTTAGAGCTTACGCTGATCCAGGCAACCCTGAGCAAGTGAAGTGCCTTTGAACAATGAGAGTTTGATTTTTTTTATGAACGATGAGATTGCGCTTGTTCTCAATCATACTTGATATTACGAGAACATGAGGAAGGTTGAAACGCGCTCACTTACTTAATAGACCTAGAAACAGTTCGGTGCCACAATACATTGTACAGAACCACGAATATAATATTACACAGGGACAAATCTTGGAGAAATGCACAATATAATTGTAGCACTGAAAGTGCTCGTTGGCTCCGCTAACGCAAACGCTGAATGTGCTTAAAACACTTAATTCTGCCACTGACTCCAGTGGAGAGTTAAAACAGAACTAAGGAAATAAATATTTAGTGTGATGGTAGTAGTATTGGTTATTTATTATACATATAATATGTGTTAATATTAGTTTAAAAGTGGCACGAGTCACAGAAACGTTGAAAGGAAACCGATTAGCTAGATACAGGGTAAGTCGGAAAGGGGGTACTAAGCCGAAAGTTGGTTATAGTGTCATCGATAAGTGTTTATTGCACATTAGATAAATGGGGAAAACGCATATTTTTGTTTCCATACAAAGTTATTAAATTATTTAATTTAAGAAAATTTGGACAACCCTATAATTCATGAATGAAAAGAGACAAAATAATCGATGCCCAAAATGACGCGGACCCCGCCCATTTTGCCCTGCGTGTGCGTCGGGTCCGTCAAACGCGCCGCCGTCTGTTGACACGCGCCGCCCGCCCTTTGTCGGGCACCGACATAGCGTGTGCCGTCGGAAGTTACCGAAATTATGATGGATGGATTATGGGTGACCAGAGCCCCATACATTCCATCAAATTTTCATGAAGTTCATAAGTGCATAACCAGTTCCACCTCAAACTATTGAAATTTTGTATTGACGGCAAATAATTATTCCAGAAATCCCCACTGAATCATCCAGGTAAACAAAGCAACTGTGTTAAATGATTTCAAACACGTCGGCCCAACAAAGACACAGACAGACATAGGCTTCAAGGTTATTACATATTTTTTATGTAACGGGGCTTAAAAAATACTTTTAGTTTGAAATCAAAGTTTACCTATCTAAAGATTTTAATCGTTTGAGCTGTTACTGGATACGCATTTTCTATCACCATCTTATCTAAAACTGCCTCCACGCAGCAATGTTTAATAGCATTGTTGTGTTCCGGTTGTCAGAGATAAGATAGCCAGTCCCCCAAATGTGTTGAGGTTTCCGGGTCAGTACGTTTCCACCTTCGACCTCATTTTCACTTAACATCAGGTGTGATTAAGGGCAAGTACAAACCCGTTGTGCATTAAAAAAAATACGCGTTTTCGAACCTTACTGTACCTAGGTACCTAACCTAGGTTTTTAACAAGAATGATGGTTTAATTTTTAATGAAACAACTAACCTTTTCTGATGATGACGTTGTTATTCCGTACGTAACACAAACACGCGCGGCCTTTGTGTCCACATAACTACACAATAGGCGTATTACATTAACCACAAGTTGAAGGCACTCTTTGTAATCAAGCTTCTCGAGCTTCCGTAAGTACCTACGTGATCACGTCTTCCTACACAATTCATATCGTAGTATTTTTGATTGGTGTACTCCACCGGCATATCGTGAATTATTAACAATAACAACTAATACCTACCAAACAAATACAATTAATAGCGACAACAACTAATAACAAAGAAAATCTCTAACGATAATAAAATAACAAATAACGACGAACTAGGACGACTCGCAAAAATAATCGACTGCTTGCACGGAAGTGGTAGAAGCGACTGGCTTTAATTTAGGTATTTTTTATTTCTTCGTATTTTATAAGGATTTCGGCGAATTCGGATTCGAATGCACTTGCCGATAGGCAGGGCGTGGCTTGCGCATGCATGTGTGTGTGTGTGTGTGTGTGTCAAGTCAAGACTGTGTAATGTGCGCAAACGCAGAGGGGTTAGTAGGTAGCAATACGTAAACATGTTTCGATTTTTTTAAATTCAGAATGACATTAATTACCAATTAGTTTTAGTAGCATTTCATTGACGTGGACATTTTACATGGATTTCCAGCTGCTTAGTGGTATGTGGAAGTTCCAAAGTATGATTTATTAACCGATTTCCAAAAAGAAGGTTTTAAATTCGACCGTTTGTGACGCGATATCTTCGTAAATTTTTACCCGATTAAAAAAATATTTCTTGGTTGAGAAGGGTAAATCGCCAATGATCCACTCCAGAGTAGAAGATGGAACCTTTCTGAAATCGAATGTATTGTCAATTTTTTTTCTTACTTTTGCGTTCAAACCTACTTATGGAATCTTAATTTAGGGCCAGCATAAATTATGAAATCCTAAAAGCATTACTGAAGGAATAAGTTTTTTTTTGGTTACCAGCTTACCAAGCCTCACGGAGGGTGTAGGCTGTAGGCAAAATATCGTAATAGTGAAAAGTTTCACACTCTATGTTAACCATTTTTATGAATGAAACACAGCTGATTAGGGCTACTTGGTAGTATTTTGTTATGACATGTTTAAAGGGCATTTTCTCGAAATGTATTGAGTTTTGAGGAAAGTTGTAGAACAAAGGTTGTTCGTTATAACGGGTACTTTTACAGCCTTTCGGCTTAGTACCCCCTTTCCGACTTACCCTGTATAGACACGTTATGAGGAGGGTTGACACGCATGTTACTAAGAGAGTGATGAATATGGATGTCGATGGTCGGAAAGGAAGAGGAAGACCACGGAAAAGATGAATTGAATTGATGGATTGTGTGAAGGGTGATATGAACGAACAGGGTGTGAATGATGAAGTAACGGCTGATAGAGGGGATTGGAAGAAAAAGACGTACTCCGCCGACCCGAAATATATTGGGACCAGGTCAAGAAGATGATGATGAATATGTGCTAATATATTATATAAATTGTTAGAAAAGCGTGCTGGGTTGGGTTAGTTAGTTACTAATATTATGTTAGTGATGCATGTATTTATAATATTTTAAAAGTAATATAAGTTGTTGGTAGCAGCCAGGCGGATATTTAAAAATTTTAAGATGCTGTTCAATTTCTGTAATATTTGATTGTCAACTAAAAGATAACTAATTCGCGCGACTGATTTTGATAAGCTGCAGGAATATACAACTCGAGCTATGTAACCTCTATAGACACAAGACTGCGGCAAGATTGCCTCGCTGGATAGCAATTGTTCATTTAATGAATAAATAATTTGTATAAGACACAAACACAGTCTTTCAAATGTGTTGTGTATAATAATTTGTTACTTATGGACTTATAGTTTCACTAATTAATTACTAACATAACTAAGCATTTCCAAACAAAATGTCTTACATATATTAGATAACTATACCTCTAAGCGCTGCAGGGCGAAAAGAAAATATGATATTGAGTACCTGTCTTCGAGACCTGAACGCCATAAACATCCGAATTCCATAAAGTGTAAGCTTATTTGAAAATAGTACTATTGTTGATCATTTTACAGTACACTCTTAAAAAAGAAAAAGAAAAGCAATACTAATACGTTGGGAGAAATAGCTGCCACCTGTTCAATTATCGTCATCTCCATAAAACACTCTTGGGTCTTGAATAAAGTCTCAGGATCCATCGCCTCAGACCTGCGTTCATTTCTCCTCAAGCTCCGCTGAAAACCAGGGATAACCCTAATAAACTATAAAGTTTCATGCTGAGATGACCACATAAACTGAGATAGAGACCTACTTTAACACTACCTCGCGACACCGAGAATTAATTCGCTCTATTTTTAAGTGAAATATTTCTTTTGTTTTTGTGAGCCGTATCTGCTCATCGTTGTGTCTTCCGTATTTTATATAATTCTTGCTTATTATTAGGACATCCAAAATGTTTTTGGTTGTCTTGAATATAAGTAACAATAAAATAAATAATAATGCCGTCCTACCACAAAACAGGGATTAGGAGACGAAAGTAATTTAACCTTATTTTTGTGTATTGCCTCCTTTCCGTTACCAATTTATGTAAAACTCTATGGTTTAATATAAACAAACTCTTTTGTATACGAAATTATTAAGTACTCTGTGGTCCTGTGGGAGGACCGTTTACCTCACTTTCACTTCCAATTTTGATTTTATTCAAAGTATATTAACCTAATACATTTATGTGTGTGTCGCTAACTAGGTCACATAAACGATTCATATTCTTATTGCGTATAACAATATGAGTACGAGTAAATACTACTCGCAGCTAGCGTCACATTCCTCGTCCGCACGGCGGCGGTGAGACCATCGACACCCTCTCTGACAACTTCACACATTTTTCTGCCACTGAATTACGTTAATTGACTCGTCGGCAAACAAGCTACACTTGACACCGACACCCCGTGCGACAGGGACCGGCTTATCGGTCCGCACACGCGACAGAGCGAGAGGCACGACATTGTCTGACAACAATAGGCTGGTAAAGTCAACGCGTGGGGCGAGGAGATGGCACTGTGTGGCTTATGTCAATGAGATGTGTGGGGACGGCTTTAAATCCATCGAGATTGAGCGCTCATACAGATGGACGTGACCAAGGTCGATGTTTTGTCGACGAAAATAGTGTTTTCTTACCTTTCCTTTTACGTACTTTTTGGCATTTATGGCACTGTTCTGTTACTATTGTAATAATATATAATACAAATACTATAATATACATATAATATAAAATAAATTTGACGACCTGTTTGGTGTAGTGGTTAGAAACTCTGACTGATATACCAAAAGGTTGCGGGTTCAAATCTCGCAAGGGGCATATGTTTGTATGATGAATATAGACATGTGTTCCCGAGTTATGGATGGAGTTTTGGATGGATATATGTATTTATTTACAAAAAAAATGTATTTGTGTAGTATATCAACCATCTGGTATCCATAACACAAGCCTATAGTTGCTTAATGTGGAACTAGATGGCGTTATGTGTATGTCCATTTAATAATAAATAAATAAATATCCTTGGACATACACACACCACCATCTAGTTCCACACTAAACAACTAGGCTAGCATACATGGGAAAAATGACATAAGTCCGCCTTTGTACACTTGTGTTACTTTGTACAATAAGGCGTTTACAAATAAATCTTTGTGTGTACAGTAGAACGTACGAGAGTCCGCGGTCGTATGGAACCTCAGGTCATACGTGCAATGTTACACTGAACATGCGATCACCTGTACTAGAGTGGATATTTTACAAATCAGGCATATTTATTGTTAGTATTGCACACATTCAACTTTCCAAAGGTAATGTCCCAAAGTTAAAAACGCACTGTACCAATTATATTATTCTGACAGTGAACAGACTTCGCCATAAACAGGTCCGGATCGCTGACAGCTGTCAGACAGATAGGGTTGTCAAATTTCACACAACTAAAGTACTGTACGAGTAGCTGTTGCAGTAGCATACGGGTAGGTGACAGGTAATGGTTGTAATCGAAACTCAAGAGTTGACTAACTGTAAGAGCTGTGCCACAACTGATATCGAATTGTGAGCTAGTGATGAGCGCCTCACTCTTGAGGTACCTCGTTTGAGTAATGAGTCAAAGTACAGTATTTAAGTTTGAGTCCGGGAAAATTAAAGAGTTACTCATACGTCAGCATGGTATCTTAATCATAGAAACTGAAAACTATATATTAATAATTATAGAAAATAACATTGTTTTTTTTTTCTATCTACAAATTTCGTATAGCTGTGGCTTTTAGTGATAAGACCATATAATTGTGTTCTATTATTATCATCAAAAATTATTGTAAATTATTTTGCGCAATAGAGAGTATCTGTTTTGTATTTTATTGTTATAAATTAATATGAGAATCTGACATTATTAATAATTAATTAAATTGACATATTGTTATGTATTGTTATTTAATTGTATTTGACACAACATATATGAGGTAAGATGACATTAATTCAGTTTTAATTGTAACATTGTAATATTTAAAGTTATTCAGGGTTAACACAATGTTGTGGTTTATCGTGTCTGTTTATAATCGTTGCATGAATTTTTAATTCTATTTTTATATCTCAAATATTTGTACGCCCTAACAGGCAGATTTTGTTGGACTACTTACCTATATACAAAATAAGACCTTTACCTGTATACCCAAAATCAAACAAATAAATAATTTTCTTTCTTTCTTTCAGTTTAATGTTCAAATAGACCATAAACTAACGAACGAGTGAGGTGAACAAGGTGACTGACTGAACGAGTGACCTGATTGAGTACAAACGGTCGAGGACAAACAAGAGCCGAGGTGGAGCGTTAATAACTGGTGAGGTGACCGAACGTGAGTGAGGTGATTGAGTGCGTGATCATCTGTTCACTAAATCGCGGCTCACTCTTTGAGCCGTATTAATAAATCGATTTTGAGATTGAGATCGTATCTCAGTCTCAATACAATTTTTTTTGTTACTATTTTAATATAACAGATTCTCAAGCGTCAAACTAATCTCAATCTTGAGAACGGTTTATTAATACGGGCTTCATCACGCACCTCACGCATGGGTGCCTGGTGAGTACCTGATCAGGTATGAGGATGTCCTCCCTCATCTTCATTTCAATTAGACAAGTAACCCATCACTAATGTATGCAAACATTATAAGTTCAAAGGGCAAGGCCCCGGTGACCACTTCGTATAACTCCAATGGGACCGACATGTCAAACGAAATGTCCACAGACTTTTTATAAATTGATAAATGAAATATTTATGCGAACTACTTCTTATTCTGTGGTCGAGCGAGTGGCGGGCACGGGGCACCTTAGGGATTTTGGAAAATTTATTTTCAAGCGTTTTCTTTTACTTCATTCATCTTCATCATCATCAACAACACTCATACATCATTCAACTTTGAACGTGTTGCTTGAGCACAGTGATGAAGAGATAATCTCGTCAAACCTTAAGATGGAACACACATTGGAAACAATATTGTCGGCTCTAGTGCTGCCTCTAAAACCAACGTAAGGATTCTAAGTTAATGTGTGTGTACCACGAGGTGACGCGTTGGTGTTCACATCCTTAGGCTCCGAAATGTAACAAGATAGAATTTCACAGTTTGTTGCTTTGATTCAAATTTAAATATTGTGTTAATTATTTAAAAATATATAAAGAGGTCCTTTTAAAAACATAGAATTAATGATACCATTGAGTCCTACTCTGGAGAATTTTTTTTTAAACTTCGGCGTCGTTCATGTGAACTAAAATTTATTTAATTTAATATGTATAATTCTTTATAACTGTAATTATTCTGTTTTATTAACTAAATAATATTAAATTTGGACGTCACAGTGGGGGATGCCATCAACTCTTTCTCTCCAATCCAAAGTCCTCGTCCAAAGACGTGTCTCGCTTGAATAATTTATGCAATTAATTGAATAATTATTTTGTGCAATAAAGAGTATTTGTATTGTATTGTATTGTACAAATAAGCCTGGATTCAAAAATCGAGGTGCCACATATTAAATGCTACGAAAAAGTGCGTCAATTCGACTAGCACTTGGCGGTTTTTTACTCGTGCACCTTTGAGGATGTTTTTATGAACGAAAGATTTTGAAGTAACGGGATTGAATGACATGTCCTAGTTTTGTGTACTCATGATTAAAAAACGATAAGACAGCAGTTCGTCCGCGGGGGTGGGGTGGGGGCGGGTATAGCTCACGTCCCGCGCGTTGATAAGGCCGTCAGATGTGAGGTGCGGGACATGCCCGGGACTGGGGCATCCCGCGGGACCGGTACAACACTATTAAATAGCAGTGAAACGACTTCTGAAGGGTATAACGTCGGGACAAAAAATGCCCAAAAAAAAATCGGTTATATAAATTCGCGTTGAAACTCAAGTTCCGAATGTGTGTCCTGTAATAAATTCCTTTTCGTCTCTGTTTTACCACGAAGTCGACAAATTTGGAAACTTTGTGAGCGGAGTTTACCCACAAAGCCGGAATGGGACACACGAAGAGCATCATGATCGACTTTATAATGAGCAACGAGGAAAGAAGAAAGAAAGAAAAACATTTATTCAGCTGACAATGTCCATGAAAATGTTACATTGAAATAATAATGCAAGCTGAAATAGCGCTATTTCCAGCTGGCACCCTTGAAGTGGGTTAGACGCGTTAACATATTGTGGACAGCAGACATAAAATAAACTACACTTAGTATAGGTACCTAAAGGAATATAAACAGCTACCAGGGGGCGTAATATTATCGGGAACTAGATTTACAATAACTTTATCGCTGATATAATTAATATGTTTATCCCGCGGGAACTACTCACTTTATCGGGATAAATAGTATTCTATGTCTTAATCCAGGGTATATTCTACCTATACACCAAATTTCATCCAAATCCGTTCATCCGTTTCGCCGTAATTGAGCAACAAACAAACAAATAAACAAACAAACATCCAAACTTTCGCATTTATATGGTACTTATTTGGTTGGGTTGGGTACCGCATGAAACGCAAAGAGGAGTTTTTTTTATGATTGACTGGGTTCGCGTTTGATCACAATCTCACCTGATGGAAAGTGACGATATGGTCGAAGATGAAGCACGCGATCCCAGCCTAATCACTCTGCTCTTGAAGATCCCAAGGTTGTAGGATCCAGGAAAGGAAAGTGTGAAAGGTTGGAAGCAGAAGAGCGCGAATAAGCCGCACTGTCCGGAGCGGCTACCCACAGGCTGTCCGATAATAATATAACATTTGTTGTCTGAAATGGAGCCGAGCTCCAGTCAACTGTCGCTGAAGGTGAGGCTAATAAGAGTTTCAGCCGGTAAGAACCCACTGGTAACTGTATGTATAGAACATGCAGACTATAAGCAATGCGTGGTGATGTCAACTCTCCAACTTCTCGAAATAAAAAGCAAAGGAACATAGTCATACAGAGCATGGTATCAGAGCTCCTGCTTGTCTATTAAATTGTTAATGGTTGAACCACCGCGAGGCCACAGTGTTCTATGGCCGGCCCCCTTGTCCTCGACCCCCGCACGTCATGGCCACGTACCCTCGTGTCGATCGTAACGAGGGTGAAGACTCGGCCATGTCAATGTTTTGCTTGATTGCCCGACGTGACGGAAATTATGTAACTATAAATAAAACAGTAGTAAATGTCGTGTGAAGGGAGCCCGTCGACCCTGTGGGGTGACATCCGAGTCGCTAGACAAAGTTTGAGGTTGGAACATGAATATGAATGAAAAACTTTTACTCTTCCAGTTCGAAAAAACAAGTGTTCTATACGTTTAGTTGAACAGTATGGAAGTTTCTGTGAAACAGCTGATTTTTACTTGACTTCCCGCGACCCTGCATCATGGTGGTACTTACCGTTATTATAGAGAATTGCCAGTGGAACTCGTAATGTACCAGCAACTGTATTGTAACAGTGACTGCACGACAAAATCTTCCTTTCAATCAATTTAAAGATACTATAAAACTGAAGCTTATTAAGGAAGCATATTATAAAATATCAGATTAATGAGATGATAAACATCCCTGGACATAACCAGCTCGTTCGCACGCCAGGCTATTTCACAATTAATAAATACAAATACAAATACAGATACAGATACAGATACAGATACAGATACAGATACAGATACAGATACAGATACAGATACAGATACAGATACAGATACAGATACAGATACAGATACAGATACAGATACAGATACAGATACAGATACAGATACAGATACAGATACAGATACAGATACAGATACAGATACAGATACAGATACAGATACAGATACAGATACAGATACAGATACAGATACAGATACAGATACAGATACAGATACAGATACAGATACAGATACAAATACAAATGATTTATTTGCTATTGAATATAGCAAATATAATGTAAAAACCTATTTGTAATATAAGAAACTGTTTTTATAAGAGCAACCTCTCGAGGTACTTGTTTGTTCTACTCAGGGGAACATTGCATTATGAACTAGCAGTAGCTTAAAAAATGTAAAATCTGACTATTTTAAGTGTACCCTGTGTAAAAGCATAATAAAGCATTTTTGACTTTGACTAAGGTTGGGTTCGCACCGCAAACTCAGTCTCTTATAACTTATAACCCGCTTGTACCGTAACCATAAACCTTCTACATCGCTGATAGTTCACGCTGGAGGTTTGCATGCTCTGGACATCGACAATAGGAAGGCGCTACGTCTTCCTATGCGCATGCATACGATTCAATCTGTATCGGGTAGTTGGCCAATTCAACAAAGAATAATTTACCATCCCAACTCATATCATAAATGCGAAAGTTTGTGTGTGTAAACGGCTGGAAGGATATGTATGAAAATATTAGGACCTGAATTAACATAAAGGCTACTTTTTTGCTGAACCAATTGTGATGAAATGGTCTACGCGAACGAAGTCGCGGGCAACAGCTAGTCTGTAATAAATATATTGGTGCGCTCTGCAGTGCCCAGTGGCGAGATCAGGATAAGGTACCGTTCGCATCTTTACTCTTGCTCGGTTTCCAGCGTATTGAAGCTTACAGCTTGAACGTATTGGTGGTGCTCGTTCATTCATTACCATTCACGCAGCACCGACCCTAGCGAGTGGACCCTACGGTCACGCTCCACCGCTCTTGAGAGTGAACTTAGAAACGAATACGTATTACCGCAGCAATCCGTCAGCCACTCTGATTGTCACACCGTATTTAACGCAACAGCTTCAACACTCAGTACGTTGTTAGAGGCGTCACAAGCAATCAGCTGGCGCCGGGAGCGACCCGGCCCAGAGGGAGCGCGGCTCGAACCCGCGACCCTACCCGCGTACAATCACTGCGCAGTCGCTCATAATCACTCACTTGTAAACCGAGACTGAGAGAAGACGGTGAACCACTGCTACATAAGAGATTCAGGGTATTTTTTCAAAGGCAGACGTAAGGCAAAAGTAAATTTTCAGCAGTGACGCTGAAAATTTAATTCACAAAACTATATGTTATTGGTATCCCTTTTTTACGACACAGAGAGACCCGTTGCTTCACGTTCTTCCTTTTTATGCACATTTGACATGACACCTGATGTTAAATGAAGGAAAGACCGAAGCTGGAAGCGTAATTTCCCGGTAACCCCATAAGATGCATTAAGTCTAACGGTGAATATCTTAGTTCACCCAGGTGATTTACTCTGGGTGCATTAAGTCTAATAAACCTATTATTTGGGGGACTGGCTATCTTATCTCTGACAACCGGAACACAACAATGCTATTAACATTGCGGTTTGGCGTCAGACTTAGATAAGATGGTGGTAGCTAGCCAGGCGGACATTTAAAATGGCCTACCACCAACCAAACCGAGTACTAAATATGTACCCTGCTGGGGATCGAACGACCTCCGAATCTTGGAAAACAACAAAACCCTCATTGAGCCTCAGAGGCGGTTGAAATCGCATCGCTACATATTTACGAGAACTTAATATATGCAAGAATGTTTTTTTTTTAAGGTGTGACTCGTAAATTTAAGCTCTGTTGCCCTGTCTGCATACCCTGCATTACTACGCGTTTATACTTAAGATACAAAGCAATGACTGGAGTCTTCGTGGAAACACCGCTTTTCCGTAAAGTGGTTTTAGAAAAGACTTCGTAGCAATAGAATTAGCTACCTACTTTATTTAGAAACAACTGGCGCCAGTTGGCTTTATACATTTTTAATTCCTTCCATT
Source organism: Oegoconia quadripuncta (assembly GCA_949316235.1). Lineage (NCBI taxonomy): Eukaryota > Metazoa > Arthropoda > Insecta > Lepidoptera > Autostichidae > Oegoconia > Oegoconia quadripuncta. The sequence continues at coordinate 13,578,843 of OX438746.1, forward strand.
TTTAAAAACCTCCTTACGTTATGGAAATAAACATAAAAAGGAGCCGAGTCATCAACCTCTAATCGCGCGCAAAATTGTGCTCAAAAGTATGTGCTCATCGAGGAATCGAATTGATAACATTTCCTTCTGAAATCAGCCGCGGGTCGTCCTCGGGGGGGCAGACATACGACACGCAGGAAAATAATTCGGCATATTTATTTATGGGGCTATGGAATGGGAATTGTGTAGGTAGGTACGTATACCTACACTCAATTGCGATTAGAATTCTCGACCTTAGACGCATAAGGTCTGATGTCAACATCTAAACTTTCTTTTTTTTTGCACAGGAAGGCTAGTATTTTTGTTTCTCTTTCTAACAAACTGACAACAGTATTTCTTACTTTATTAGTTCCAAAGATACACATAATGTATGTAAGGAGTTTTCGAATTCATTACGACCTAAAAAATATTATTTTGACTTACATTTTTATGCATAAAAATATTGACACTCTGAATGCAATGGATGTGATCATGTGTTCTTATGCTTCATAAATTATTCTACGTCCAATCAATAGTCCATTTATAAAGTTGTTATGCCTCAAAATAGTTTTCCCATCACATTTGCAACTTCAGATAAGTAGATCTTTCTGCCTCTAAAATTTTATTTTAATATTGGTTCTAACTTAACAGTGTTATGCTTCTAACATTTTATGCTAGAAATATAAAATCATAAGTCGAATAATAACGTGAGGCCTGATGCCTGTACTAATCACTCTAATGTCTTCACTTATCAGTTTGTATGTGAAGATAGAATATCAATAAATTAAGCAGCATAAAGTCAGATGTACCTCTTTTTCGTTTTTTATTTTTTTGTTATATGTAAACGGACAGCGGGTCACGAATAGAAACAGCATAGACCGTACATTTCCTTTAATCCTCTCGGTTCAACAGCAACAAACAAAATGCCCGAACTTATGCCAGACACGGCTATTTATAGAGTTTAGTGACATTTAGCAATGTTTACAATTGAATAAGTTATTGTATCGTAATTATATGAAAACATCGATAAATCAATAGCGATATAAATGTTAATTAAATATAAATTGATCTCTTCAATCATTATTATCATAATTATTAACTATATCTGAAAATTTTTGCACTAGTACCCTACCCTCGCTTTCTCTCGCAGTGCACTAGCTGAAAATCAGTGTCTTACCGCTATAGGTGAGGATCCACACTGAGCGATGGCCCATTTGTGGTACAGATACACTTACAACTCTATTATAAGTTGTAACAGTTGTACTTAATTTTAGTTTTTATTTTTATTACTGTGAAATAAGGTTACATTTTTTACCAAGCAGAATGATTGTTGCGTCGAATATTCTGTAATATGCCAATAAACGCTTTATCTATCTATCTGTCTTTCCAAAAAACTATATCAGTGAAAACATGAACGGAAGTGAAATCAGGAAACGATATCTTACTAAAACAATTGTTATTTACATAACAATAGAAGCTGTAGCTACAATTCATTATGGAATGGAACGCCCATATAACTACTACCTACTGTAACATATATTAATCTACAATAGTTTGAAACGTTTGACGTCCAAATCGTAAAGATGAAGGTTTATGATAAAAAAATTTAAAAAAGAGGATTTTATTGTAGCTCTCCTGAGAACCTGTCAATATACACATTAGACCTTAAACGTTTGAAATTGAGAATTATGTAGTTCTTAAGTTTTCGTTTTATGCACAACAGCTTAGCACTTTACCTCAATCACACCTGATGTTAAGTGAAGATAAGGCCGAAGTTGGAATCGTACTGACCCGGAAATCCAAATATTTCGGGGAACTGGCTATCTTATCTCTAATAACCGGAACACAACGATGCTATTAACATTGCTGTTTGGCAGCAGATTTAGATAAGATGGTGGTAGCTAGCCAGATGGATATTTAAAATGACCTACCACCAACCAAACCGAGTACTAAACATGTACCCCGCTGGGATCGAACCCGCGACCTCCGATTCGTAAACAAAATAAACGTCCATTGGTATAAACATTTTTCGAAATGGTGTAGAAGTTCAAACGACAAGCCAATATTATATGGGCATTGCGGTAAAGCTGCCACCATGCAGGAACAGATCACTCCTGACCCATCTGGAAGAGCCTGAATGACTGGTCGGACGTTGACTAGCGCAGAAAATTCAGAAATATGTAGGGCTTCACTAATTGCGGCATCACACAATGTACGGCGCACTTGTTGTCGTGGCCTGCCTCTCCAGTGTCTTGCACAGAGACGGACCAAACCAAAGAGCCATCGACGTTGCTACTTTAGGTCGTCATAACTTTTTGTTGACTCGAAAAAAAGAAGACATGTATTAAAATTCGTTTATTAATACGGTCCGTATATCGCAAAAGAGACAGTCATTTAAAAAGGAATTCGAAATCTTGTTCAAAGCCCCTTTTTGATTCGTGAGCACCTCCTCACAAACACCAATAAAAGGTAATGCCGTAACACCTGCCGTCACCTCACCTCGCATAATTAACTCCACAAAGTATTCCAATTGCTGTAATCACTGCACTCCGCAGTCAGTGCGGTGCCCCCCCCCCCCTACCCCTCCGAACCTCCGCACCGCCCCTCGGCCCCGGGCGAGGCGACAGTTCGCGCGAGGGGCGACAATTTATATCCCCAGGGCTGTCTCTATAATGTTATTAAAAATAAAACGCTTAACGACGATCTAAAGATCAGCTGAAAGCGACGAAATAAAAATATGCTGCGACACGATAGACACACAGACAAACTAACAATGAAAGCCGTCTATGACGTCATCAAACGACAAATAACTAACCGTAGAGCCTAACACACACACGACCAGCAAAAAAATTCAGACAATTTATTATTTTTATATAAATTTATAAAAAGGTCAACATGTAGGTATTTTTATTTTCTTCACTTGAATTTTTGGATACCAATTGGCATAAGAAATCCAAAACATCGCAGTAGGAATGAAGCTGAAAAAATATTTTATATGCCCGTCCTTCGTGACTTTCAAATAATAAATAATAAGGTAAAAATTTATTTAAAAACAGTAACAAATAAAAATATGAAATTTAAATATAAATTAGAACAAATGTAAAAAAATTGCAGTGTTTCCTCGTTGGTTGGAAACAACCAAGGACCTAAGATTTCGACTCCGAAAGCAAGGAAAATATATTCGAAGCCGATGTCTCTATTTATTTTATTTTTTTCCGCAGTCTCGGCGGCTGCACCCGGCCTCCTCGAGGTACTTTGGAGGTGAGACGGGGCGAGAGTGTCGACACAAGTGGCATCCCACACTAAGGACCGACCCATGCTCCAAGGAATCAAGGTCATTCCGTCCGGTCTCTTCCCGTCGTCCCGTAAAATACCATTCGGTTCAAGAACAGCAGCTACGTTGACAGAGGCAAGAGACCGGCGGATAATGTCATTTAAGGGTGCGTGACGGGAAAAACGTCGGCACTCTTTTGGCAGGATAGTCCGTGAAGGCCCAGAGTCAACGTCACTACGGCAAATGCACCAGTGAGGAAAATAGATCCCAACACCAAGACGAAGGCCTATAGCAATACGCAAAGTGTTTGGCTCGAGATAAGTACCTGTACTGGCAGAGGGGTAAGCAGGCAGCCAGTGCCCAGATTCCCATCTCGAGGCAGCTTCCGGTCTTGCACGATCACATACAGAGCTGTGGTTAATAATAGATTGATTATTGTGTCCACATTACCACAAATGCTTCAAAGTTCCGTGCGACATTCAATGGTTACATCCAGGCTTGAACGTGTCCAATGTAAATATTTCGAACTATACAACAATTATTTGGTTCCAAGCGAGACAAACCAAATATCTATAATCATCTACAATATCACAGAAACATTCAAACCTTGCAACCTTTGGTTGTGAAGGGCACACGCACTCATTACACTGATCAGTCGTCGAACATCGTCACGGTGCCAGCCCTGGCGTTATCCCGCACTAAATGCAGACATCGAGGGAATACAAATACGGAAGGGTTGCCGACTGCAAATAAAAATATCGATTCAGATAATGAGGATACGAGATGTCATCCTGCCTGCCAGTCCCCAGGGAGCTGCTTCGGGGCTGATGGGACAATTTAGGTACTTTAATGGTCTTTGCCTAACTATAACGGTTATATTATTTACATTTTAAGTGGAGTGAGGATTTTCATTTTACTATCTCGGTATGGGCGTGTCTTTGATTCTTTCTTGTTCTTCTCAAGAGAAAAGTAGGCTTATGTACAACCGGTATCTTAAAACAAAAAATCTTTTAAGATATTATGTGTGTCCTGCGTGTTCTGCGTGTCCTGTGTGTCAATAAATTTCACAAAGGAATTATACATAAATCAATATACATATATGCTACTACAATCCTACAGCTAACGAAATGAGACGCTTTACGCATAATACGTATAATAAATGCTTATAAAACGAAAAGGATCCAGTAATTCGTGTAATAAATACAACACATTTTTTACAAAAAATGAAGAAATATACAAATAAATATGAAAAAATAGAAGAATGTTTAAAATGAACTAAAGGATCCGCTACGTGAAGTCGGTCCGTACACCGCTACAAGGTAAAGGCTTTGACCTCTACAGTTGAGGGTGTTTATGGGCCACAAAGGTAAGGAAAACCTTCCCACATTATAGGTTATAACATGTATAGGTATGTACCCGGTCTGGTCCATGGCAGCTCCTGTTTTCTCTAAGAGCCAGTTGTAGATGAATCTGTGGTTGCATTTTGATAGAAATAGACGAACATAATAAGGCGTATTAAAAAAACTTTAATTACGAGTTGTATTAGCTTTAAATTAATTAGAAGGAAAACTAGGGTTAGATAACTGAAAAATAGACACTCTGTGGCTCAAATTGTAGATCGCTCAAATCGCTGGTTTCTGTAGAACAAACATACAAATAGATTTATTTCTCTGTGCACCACGGGTTAGCACTTGCCCTCAATCACACATGCAATTAAGTGAAGATGAGGCCGAAAGTGGAAACGTACTGATCCGGAAACCCCATCTTATTTAGGGGACTGGCTATCTCATTTTTGACAAAGAACACAACATGCAATTAACATTGCCGTTTTGGCAGCAGACTTAAATAAGATAAGAAGTATATAAAATGGCCTACCACCAACCAAACCGAATACTAAATAAGTACCCCGCTGGGGATCGAACCCACGACCTTCGATTCGTGAACCCTATGCTGATTACTTACATTGACCACCGAAGCAGTTATAAAATTGACAACATACATATACTACTAACAAAATAAGTTATCGGCATAAGAGGCCATACTTCTGCGGCCTCAGGATGACAATGCGTCTGGGAGTTTAACCCTACTATTTTGAGGTCAAGAGAATCAACATTACCTTTGAGAGGTCTCATGTGTGAGCGCTGGTCGATATAATCGCCTGCCACGAGGTGAACTGCCTGCGCATTATTCATACCGTCCCACAAAATACTAACTGTATATTCAAGCGTACATAATGCGAACAAAGGGAAATGGTACAGGAATACTTCGAGTTATTCAAGCAGAACATAAGGACATCATCTCAGCCCGTAAACATCCCACTGCAGGGCCATAGTCCACTATGCGCCCCAGTGCGGGTTCACATGCCTTAGAGTTTTTATTTCTCAGGCATGCAGGTTTCCTCACGATGTTTTCCTTCACCGTCAAGAGCCGACGGATAAATGCACATAGTAATTAAGTAAATTAATTTAATAAATTATTGGTACATGGCCTGCCTGGGAATCGAACCCGGACCTCCCAAATTGGGAGACCGTGTCTTAACCGCTGAGTCACCGATGCTCCATAACATAATGGTAGTGGAATTAAAAATGACGTTGGAGAATAATTAACAAAAAGTAAATTTATAATTGTAAGGGATTGTACAGCTGACCAAGAGTGGGGAATTGAGGAATGGATGAATGGTATTTATGGCGATAAAGCAAACTCTGACACAACTTAGCGCACGGAAAATACGTTTAGATCTCGGAAAAATGCATAACTGTGATTTTCTTGAAACATTACTTGATTGAACATAACTGTGATTTTCTTGAAAAAACTCAAATGATGGGTATTTCTTTTACTTCAAATCATTTAGGGAAATTATCGTTATAAAATATTAGTTCTCATTTTTAATGCAGCTCGACGACATTTTCAGCTAAAAACACATGCATGCCTAACTATAATATATATTTTCTATCCATCAATAAGTTAACTGTGTTTAACAAAAGTCTACCTAATTAAATATCAGTTACTATTTATTGTTATTAAGATACAAATTAATAATAGGATTTTCTAAAAAAATGTAGACTACATCTCTAATAGAGATGTAATTTTGAATAACTAAGCCTCTATAAGACAGCAACTATAAGTCGGTTCAGAATTATGTCAGCTAAGCTAATTTTTTACCGTATTTTCCCCTGGGCTAACAAAACCACAGAAACGACTATACCGTACATCATCAACTGCACAGAAACGTGATGACGCAAACCTCAGCGTAAAGATACAAGCAACCAGTTGAGAGGGTTTACACTATTTGTAGAAATACGGATATTATAGTAGTCAAATGTTATATAACTTACAGACATAAAATATATAAATATAATATACACAGGTGATAACAAACACAGGTTTACTTAGATTTTGTTATATTAATGTAAATTTAGGAGTCCATTGAGGAGTTAGCAGCTGATGCTTATAACACAAGTATTAAAAATACATATGCTTGAAAATACAGATGCATATGCTTAGCATGGGCATCAGCTGGGAACATACTTTTAGAAATTGTAATGAATATTACAAAATTTTACCGTTTGTAAACTGCTGTATTTGCCTATGGTTAAAAATAAATTATTCTTATTATTTTTATACATAAACTAAGCTAACAAAACTAGGTAATAAAAGAAAATCACAGCAAATGGAAGGCGATCATTCTCTGACGTCTTTGAAAGAAATGATGTACAAAGTTAGATTCTTATGTATTTCGAAGGTTAAAATAACAACAGAACTTTTTCATTCCAAGTGATATTGGAAAACCCAAGTACAACTACAACCTTCCGACAACGAAAAGTTAGCTGCGACAGTAAACCAATCATTCTCAAGCCGTAACTAACTTCACGCCCCCGCAACCTGATAACGGTAGGAATCTTTGTGTGAAACCTCTTCATTTTGCAACACGAGATCCTTTTACAACCAATTGTAAGAAAGGTATTTATTCATACGATAAAATACAACAGAAGTCACAGCCCCGGCGAGACCCGAGGAACCTGTTATGATATCGAAGTAGGTACACTCAAAGCATCGTTTGTACCCTTGTAGTTGTTGAAGCAATTTGTAGTGCAGTTAACATAAATTGCAGCAGTGTAAGCCGCGCCGTACCGCCGGGCGGGGGAGGGGGAGGGGGAGGTGAGGCGGGGGAAGGATGTGGATGTATATCAGACAGACCAGACGACGGCGCTCCTGCCATGGGAGAAGGAACTACCGAGGAGCGAGCTGCGAACTGACACCTTTAGACGCTTTCTTATGCAGTCGTATAAAATTACCTTTCAACAACTCAACAATCTTCTCGTCCTGAATGCCTTATTTGTTACCAGTGATGACTTGCACTGAAATATGGTCTTTCACTACCTTATAAGAAAGCTCAAGGTCTCGACGAGCTATGGAGAGGACGCTGCTCGGTATTTCACAACGAGATCGAATCAAGAATAAAGAAATCCATAAAAGAACGAAAGTCATTGACGAAACCCAGCGGAATATTAAATTGCAGAGGCAGGATACCAATTTCAACAGTCTTCCGATACTGGAGTAAAGGCTACACGTGAAATTTTAACTTACAATATTACAGGTAACATAGTGAAATCATTATCATCATGTCAGTCATAGTATGTTCACGTCTGAATACAGGCCTCCCCCATAGAATTCCAGAGTGACCGGTTGGAAGCAGCCTGCATCCAGCAATTGCCCCCGACCTTTATCAGGTAGTCTGTCCGCCTTGTGAGTGGACGTCCTACGCTGCGCCGGTGCGTGAACAATAATGAAATAGTAGAATTTTATTCGCTAATTACTTTTTCAATAAAACTGACCACTAAAATATTGAATGTTTAAAATATTGAAAGTGAAAACTTTTGAATGTCTTTATGAACACAATCAATCAATCAATCAAATACGCTTTATTGTTTAAATAAGGAAGGTACATTTAAATATCTTATAGAAACTACAAATTAGGCGGCCTTATCGCTAACAGCGATCTCTTCCAGGCAAACCTATCATCACGGAATTCAATACGAGTATTTACACAATTACTTATACATATAAATGCCCGGAGTTCTGAAATTAAATAGGCTATAGTTCGTCCCATAGCGTGTGCTGTTTCCGTCCGTGACACATGCTCTGATAAATGCACGCGACAAACGCACCGCGGAAAAATTCCAGCAAACTGCGGGGCTGAAGGGATCCCGGTCGGGGAGGGGGAGGGGGACAAGGTTTGTCGGAATTTATTAGCTTCGGTGCTCGAAGGAATTACAGCAGACGGTGATTGATTCGGGGAAGTGGAACACATTCGCTGAACCACGCCGAGCTCTGCCGATACCCTCGCAATTATCGTTAGCACTTCATCCACACAAAGCAATCACAATGTGCCGCAAAACGAAGCGGATAAGTCTGCAGGTACTAGGAAACTATACGGGATAAATAAACTATCTTCAATTTACACAATATAAAATATAGTATTTATCGGTAATCTTTGCCGTGTGGATCCTGGAAGAGTTGGGTAAGACCGACCCATCTATTAACATGGATGTCACAAAAGGCGGCTTAACTCTCGTAAGCATAAAAGTATAGACCAGTGATGGCCAGCAGGGTCGTTGGTCCGGAAGCCCAAAAAATCTGTTATCGCCAACCCGCCTACCCAGGGTGGCGATTACGTCAAACCGTCTCACGGAACGTGACACAAATGTAAACTAATATCAATTACAATAACAGCATCAAAGCAAGCAATGTATGAGATGTTCAATACACGAGTATTGTGCACTAATCTGTCGAAAGGACACTCGGGGCGGTGTCCCATCAATCAGGCCGTGTTGTTCCGCGCTGTGTCCTCCCCGCTGGGCGGGGAGGTGAGGGGAGAGGGAACGACTCTATCGGCACACGTCCAGCGGACCCAGTGATGGAATAACAAAATAATTCGGTTTATTTGCGTGATACCGCACTCTTTCCAGCCCCCGTAGCATAACATCGTTTATCGCGCGACGTAGGAGTGAGAATGGGATAGTTTATTTCGTCCAAGCGAATGAGCAGGACAAATATTATCACGAGCGCCATAAACGTTTATCGCGGCTGTCATGCTACTCATCATCAGCCCGTAAACATCCCACTGCAGGGATATAGGCCTTCGATCGTATAATGAGGGAGTATGAGCCATAGTCCACCACGCTGGCCCAATGCGGGTTGGGGACTTCACATGCCCTTGAATTGACATGCTACTAGTGTTGGTCTACTGAATCAACAGTTTGAAGTGCTGGATGCAATACTGAAATTTTTGTCGCCTTGAATCAATGTTGACAACATCACTACTGGAGGTCAGGATTAGACAAAATACGGTCTCCAATGCCACAGAAACAACTTACTGTCTCTAAAATAAAGTCAAATTCTATATATATCTATAGAAAAATCCAACAAGCATCCATAGCTTCGCGACCCATGTGAGAAATAGCCAATAATTCGTCAAATCGGTGATCTTTTCAGATTGTTCGCCTGAGAATGGACGACATCGCGAGTGAATGCGAGACCCTTGCCTCTACACGGGAAGGGCGGGGCGGTGCGGGGGCGAGGGGTGCCGATATTCAAATATCAAGGGATATTGGATGTGACCACACGCTCCAGATTCCTCGGAAATACGCGCAAATACGAGTAGCTTTAACGTGATAGTGTGCTGCGAGAATTGGGAGATAAGCTCCCACTAAACATAATTTATACGATTAGACGATAAATTACAAGACTTGGCTTTTCCAGTTTCGCTGTTTATAACTGTCCATGTGGTCTTCACGACGTTTGTCTTATAGAATTAATTGCAGGAAGTATGTATATTTTTTACGAGCTTTTAAATAAATAAATAAATGAGTAGGTCAAACTGTGATGACAAGGTAGGGACTCAGCAGATTTGCTGATTTTCAGTCCCCGCCAAATAGAGTAGTTGCTGCCACCAAGGAATTAATTATTATTACTCTATGAATAAATTTAAACATTCACTAAAAGTAAACAAAAAGAAAAAACTATATCTAAAATCAACTCAAAAACAATTGCAAGTGATAAACCATAAAAAGCTAGACACGAGAAGGTATCATATAGGTAGGTATTTGGTTAATATTCAATACTTATGTGTCATTGTACGAGTGAGTTTAATTGTTTTCAAACTATTATTACTAATTTAACAAATTTCAATCATATCCGAATCATACTCCTACTGGCAGAGAAACACGATTTTATTTAGTTTGCAATTTTCGTATGTAAGTAGTCCGTTTCAAAATTTGTAAAGCAATTTTCAACGTGCTGGTATTTGATTGCACTGAAATTTGGCATATTAATGTAATTTGGGTGACAATGCAATATTATATGGAACCAGCGATCTGATCTGATGATGGGCGGGGATGTAGAGGCTGGAGCTCCCTGTTGGCAAATGACAAGATAGTAGAATTTAGGCTAGTTGTTTTGTTTTGTTGTTTGTTGTAATGAGCACTTTCCATTACACATGATGACGTATCTGAAGATGGAGCCAGAAGATTGCCACTGGAACGCCTTGATGGACTTTATGTTACACGTAGATATTTGTATTCGAATAATATGTGATAATCATGATGGAGCATTATAAGTATTTTTAATGTAGAACTTATTTGTTGACAGTATAGAAAAAATACTATTGTGTGGCTCCTGGTACGATTAATCCATTTTTTATATCGTAAAAGGCGATTCAATATACTGACGGTATTGTGTGATTCCCAGCAAAGGCTCTATATACAGAGAGTGACTCAAAGGAAGACATGCGATTGCTGTTACACACAGCTATTGTCGTGTTACTAAGAATTTCTAACCTTTAGCGATATCTGAGGCAGATAGCTCACAACAACAACACAAATAAACATTCTGACAGAATTCTCAGCGCTGTGGTATGGATTGGCTACAGCCACTGATAAGTGTCTCGATTGACACCAACTTGTACACACCACTGAAGTATTTATATACGTTATTTATTCATAAGTGTTTATTGTTTCTTTTCTTGTCTGCTTTGGTTGTATGTACTGTGGAGTGAATACATGTTTTATTTATATATCTAACGTTGTAGGACTGTGTCGAAACAACAATCCGCCTTGGACGAGCAGCTACAGCTGTTCACAACATGTTTACATCACAAGAAATGTTTGGTCTTTCTAACAATGATCAATAGTGAAGAAACATGAAGCAGAATCAAAGCTGACTGAATGATAGATTAAAGAATTGTGTGATTAGAGAAAGGTGTGGCCTACAAGATGACGTAGTGAGTAAGATAGAAAGAGATATGTTAAGGTGGTTTGGGCGTATAGAACGAATGAGCGAAAAGAGATTAACAAAAGCAATAAAGCGTGAAAGAAGCGTCGGTAAAGATCGACCAAGAAGGACGTATGTCAATCAAGTGACTGACGTACACACAAAAGGTCAGGATCTTAGTAAGTGGAAATCAATAGTCACTGCCTCCCCCAACGGGAAAAGGCGTGAGCATATGTATTAATAGTGAAACGTGACAAGTACAATTTGCTGCTTAATTCTTTCGCATTTTGGAAGGAAGCAGTAAAGGTTCCATTTGTTCATTACGAGTGTACCATAGATCAACAGTAATTAACTGATCACTTCACATTTTTCATCTTTTTCACGTACATAGTACAGAAGCATTCTTTTGATACGTTCCGTTTCATTTCCCTTTATTAGCGTACAAAGATATTACAGTGATAAGGGCAGTCCGACGGACGGCTATGAACCCGGGACCCGCATCACACACTCAACTAAGGACCCTTTCATCCTTGCGACGGAGGAAATTTGCTAAATCTGGAAAAAATCCGTGTGATGTGAGTTAACCGCTGACGTCTTACGTGAGTTTAAATATAGAGAGGAGGAGAGTAAAGTTAGAGAGCAAACAGGAAAATAAATACGACGAGATGTTTCAGAAGTTTAAAGTTAAAGTGTGAATCGGAGCGTATATTGGAATGCAACTGTAGTTCCAGCTGAGAGCAGACTTTCTTTTAAATTCCCCGTGCAGCGCTCAAATCTCAAATTGCACACACGGACACACAAGTTTTCTATTCCAGAGACGAGAAACTTTACGAGTATCTGGGACAATATCACCTGTGCGATAGTCCTCTGAGTTTGATGTGGATTAGGACAATTAAAATGTATTGTACAGACTCTCTCTTATCATGTGTGTTTATTATGCACTCATGTAAAACTAAAGCTAAACTAAAGGATGCAATGTTTGAGGCATATACCCTAACACACTTGCCGCGTTACCTCGCTGAACAGCTAGACAAAGACTTTGAGCGAGGTACGCGCCAGCCCGTAGGTCACACGAGGCCAAAACCAGGAGGTCGTGGACAAAATTCTGTGTGTCCGATGACCACGGTTCCACAGTCTTTACACCAAGCCCCACAAACTCATGGTTACCTACTAACGATGAGTACTTGCGGCGCCTGAGTAGCTCGGGTACCTTATGTAGTCATTATATTAAATATGTGAGCGTAAAATGAATTCAAAGTTAACGTAACGTGTACTGGTGAAGTGTTACCGCTAACGAGGGCTGGGGCGTGACGCGGCGCGGACGCGAGTGTTTCGACGAATGTGTCGCTGCTTGATAGCATTCAGATAAACGCAAAACATTTTGGAGTGCTTTAAAATCTCCTTGTCGGTTTATAGACTCACCATGATCCTTGAAAGGTAAAGTCGGAATCCTTATAGGATTGCTTTGTTGTCCGGCTGTCTGTTTGTCCATGAAGACCCTTTTGCTTCGGTACGGCTAAATGAATATCAAGTACTTCCTAAAGTAAATTTCCATATAGGCTCTAAAATTTTATGTCCTTTATTCATTCATATTATTATTATTAGGAGGCCATACTGTCTCACTGCTGGGCAAAGGCCTTTCCTCTCTCTCCGCGGCTCTCTGTCTCTTACTCATTCATATATTTTTTTTTAAACAAGGGTACTTTGCCGTGTTCTAAAATCTTGAAATTTGATGTGAAGGGTTGCTCGAAATTTCACCGGTCACTCTAGAAATCTATGGAGGACACCATGGGGAAGACCAAGGCGACTACAGAGATCGAGAGCCAATGACAATCAGCAGCGTTGTTTGTCGGCTCTCAATATTCTGTGATCGCTAAAATTCCTGCGATTACGGTGAAACCTCCTATAGATACAGATGCAATGGGAGAGGCATAAAGACCAGCAGGGGAGTGAGGCTGATGAAGGTTTCATACCATAACGAATGAAATTCTATGAAGCATTGGTATAACAACATTAATTATGCGATTTCTATTAATACATGATCCAGGTAATTAACTACGTATTTCAGTTTGTGACGTTTAAAAATTTGTCTATATTAGGTACTGTACGGAGTACTACTCGCACTTGACTGTCTTTTATTGGTGCCATTAAATCAAAGTAATTGTCTGCTATGCAGGCATTTCATTTTCCAACTACAACATTGTACCAGGAGATCATAGCTGTTCTGGATCTTTCTTTATCAAGTTATAGTGCGGTTGCGGGCGTAGTTCCTCTGTCCTCATTTCAAAAGCAAGTCTTAACAATAAAATGCAACAAATTATTTTATTAAATCAGTTGTAAGTTCGAACTGGAGCGAATGAGGAGTCGTAAAACAACGCACAATGTCACATGTAGATACGCCAATCATATACTAAAATGAAAATTATTTATTTTAATTAATTTTTGTGCCTTGCGTTGCGCACGTCCGAGTATCTCCCATGGTTCTGACAGAATGAAAGGCGCTGCGGATTCTACTCATAGCACATGCCGAGTCACTTTGTTGCCCTGATATGGGCCACTTCCCTTATTAGCATTTTTAACAGACTTTGTATACCAACTTACTTTTTTATATTTATATCATGGTTGACGAATTTTATTCTATTCAATTAATAAAGTTTCCAAAACGAGTGGTCACAAAGGAGCTTTCCTCGCGAGCAAATGTCCTTTTCTCTAAATATCCTTACAGCTGAGTCATGAACCAGAATACAAATTAGTCCACATCATGTCTGTGAGAAATCTTATTTAATATTTTACTAATTGAAAATATAAAAAACTCTCGACAACTTGACCGTATTCCATCAAACATGGCTAAGAACGTATCTCCGGATTTAATCTTAAGTATAAAAGGGATCGGAAAGGAAAGGATGTCGGAAGACTGTGATATAGATAGATTTTATTTATTTGTTTCCGCAGTCACATACATACATTTAGCTTATACATATTGATACACAGATAAGGTAACTAATAATAATAATAAAATAAATATCTTTGAACTTACACACAACGCCATTTTTCTTTTTTTTTTTTTTTTATTTCCATAGAATCATTTACATAGTGCCACACTAAGCAACTGGGCTTGTATTATGGATACCAGATGGTTGATAAACTACACAAATACATATATTTTTTTATATAAATGAAAAATATCCATAACTCGGGAACACATGTCTGTTTTGATCATATGCCCCTAGCGTGATTCGAACCCGCGACCTTTTGGTATAGCAGTTAGAGTTTCTAACCACTACACCAAACAGGTCGTCAAAATCAACAACACTAACATCATCATCATCACATCATCGAAATATATCAAAAGACCTTATCTTCACTCAACATCAGGTGTGATTGAGGTCAAGTACGAACCCGTCGTACATAAAAAAAAAGCTAAATATATTCGATACGACTTATCCGAATATCAAACATTGCTAAGAATCTGTCCCGTCTCGTTTAGTCTTTCAAATTAAAAAACCACACTCAAATGAGTACATTACTGAGATACGTCCGCACAAAGACTGGGGACACACACACACACACACAATACCGTCAAATACATAATACCCGTCGTTTTTCGTCGAGAGTTAAGAATCACAAGAATTACTTAAAAAATACTTAAAAAATGAACCAACCATCTCATCCCCTGCGAGTCGTGAGGGCGAATAGCTTTAGGACTTTAAATGTTTATAGTTTACAAAAGATACTAGATTGCACGTGTCAGCGGCGATGGGCTCACCTCCGTCACGTGAGCATGTCTGTATATGTCGGAAGGTGAACCGTGGGCACGCTTTATGTTAGAGATTTCTCTGACCACTCCATTTGGGATAAAGGTCGTGCGTGATGAAAGGTCGTATGTATGTAAGAATAGGTAATTCCATTGACGGCCCGTTGGTATAGTAGGTAGTGACCAAGTCTTCGAAACTAATAATAATAATAATAAATAAATATTGCGGACACTTACACCAATCATCTAGTCCCAAACTAAACAAAGCTTGTACTATGGATACTAGATAACGGATAAACACATAAATATTCATATAAACAACCATGACTCGGCAATAAATGTTCGTATTCACCACACAAACATTTACCCCTCGTGGGATTCGAACCCGCAACCGTTGGTTTCGCTGACAAGGTCACTATGCACTACACCAATTGGTCGTCATTGTTGCGAATTATAATCCCGCAAGGAGTAATTGGTTGTGAGATAAATACGTACATTTTATTCCCGAGTCATGGATTTTTATATACAGGGTGAAATTTAAGTCGTGCAATTCTTCTTCAAAACCATTCTTGATTATGAACAACTTTCCACTAGGCTAGGGGTCAGCCGAATTTGATAAAAAAAAATTTCGATTGGTATACAAAGTAAACCATTCTGAAACCACCTTTAGTAAGGAAGTCCAACAATTTTTGGTTGAATTCGGCTATAGTTCCAGTGAAAAGTTTTGTTTAATAAAATAAATTGTTTAAATAAATATTTCGGACACTTACACCAATCATCTAGTCCCAAACTAAACAAAGCTTGTACTATGGATACTAGATAACGGATAAACTTACATAAATATTTATATAAACATCCAAGACTCGGGAATAAATGTTCGTATTCATCATACAAACATTTACCCCTCGCGGGATTCGAACCCGCAACCGTTGGTTTCGCTGATAGGGTGACTATCCACTACACCAATCAGTTGATCGTAATCAGGAGTCGCCAGTCAAAAATTGTTGATCGAATTCGATTACAGTTCCTTGAGGAACGTTGTTTGTAATCAAGGGTGGAGTCGCCAATAAACAGGAATTATACGTGTTCAAATTATACGTGTTCAAATTCACCTTGTATTATCGAATGGTTCTGTGGTGTTCGGGACAGTCTAATATGACCAACTTGTCTCTTCTTGTTGTAAAAAGAGACTATGGCATAATGAGCATAATATGCAGTACCTATTATTCCACCAGTGATGGGCAGGCATTGGCATACCAAGAGATCTGCGAGCGCCAACCCTCCTGCCCAGCGTGGCGTTTACGGTAAATCTTCCTTTGGAAAGCGTTGCAAATCATCGGACATAATATCCAGTAGTGGACTTCTAACGTCTGTTGATGTGTGTGTGTGTGTGTGTGTGTGTGTGTGTGTTTATCCCTAATTGAGTAGTATAGGCTTAGTTTAATTTGGGACTAAATAATTTATGTAAGAAAACTGATTGACTTATTATTTTTCCGGGTTTCCGGGTTATGTTTTCCGACTGTATGTATGTATGTCCGTTCCTTTGGCGCATTATGTAGCCAAAACGGCTTGACCGATATCGAAGTGTATGGAGTCGTTAGATTTGTCTTGGTACCCGGAGTGTCATAGGATACATTTTATGGTAATAAAATCAAATACAAAATAGGCTGTCGGATTGATTTTAAAATACTTAAATAGTTATCTCGAGAGTATCTAGTATCCATAGTACAAGTTTTGCTTAGTTTGTGACTAGATGATTGGTGTAAGTGTCCTAAAATATTTATTTATTTATATGTAATGGCACTGCCCTGAACCGACGCGCCCTCACTCTGAGGCTTGTTTATTGTTCGCGAGACAGTCTGTTATCTCTAACTAAATTAATTTACATAATTTATATTAAATAGCTACAGGGGGATAAACAACGTTGTATTAGAGTAAAGGGTGTTCGGGGCAGGTTCGATCGGTGTCGGACGAGTTATAATACTCTAGGTAATAAAGGGGTTTCTTTATTCAAAAGACAACTATTTTAAACCTAGCTCCAGAAAGAGATATAAAGAAAGAAATCAAGAAAGAAAGTAAAATTTTACTTAAGCGCAACAAACAAACAAACAAACTTTCGCATTTATAATATAAAAAATATTGTCCGATTGGGGTGCCACTGGACAGAATAGACCCCCTTAAATACTGTCACCAAACGATAGAAACACACAGCTTCTTTCCTATTTCAAATTCGAAACCTTGTGATACAAACAATCACGTACATTACACAGTGGACACAAATATACAATAACAATTTAAGGACACATTTGAAATTAAAAAACTTATAATAAAATGTTAACCTACTATGACTCTCTGAGAACGCAGTCGAATCTAACGACACCTGGCACTTCAAAATCGGTCAAGCCTTTTAGACTACAGGAGGTAACATAGTAACAGTAATCTACGTACATACATACACTCGAAAAACATTTCCCTCTTTCCTAAGCCAGTCGGATTAATAGTGAAGATAAGATAAGATAAATCGATTATTTACGAGAATTCAGTAGTATCATAGATCTATTTCTTATATAAGCACATTGCATTCAACCTGCAAACAGACATGCAAATATTAGTCAGCGACTTTACAGTAATAAAACATTTAATTAACTATTTTTTTTATTAACGGATAACGGATTAATATTAATATTTTAAAGGATTGCCAATAAATGTATAGCTTTTCAAAGTAGGGCAATGTATACGCTTTTACCATAAAGGTCCTGCTGATATCTTGGCCTTTGATAAATTTGAGACTATTATTAAATGCAAATTGTCCGCGAAGGGCTATTAGAAAATTTCCGATTATTTAAGTGATCAAAATACATAGAAAACCGTGAAGTTGTTTGTTTGATCTGTATTAGTACCATTAAACATATTGACATTAAAGAGAACAAGCTTTAATTTGAATTTTTGGCTTTCTCTCAAAGGAAGACTATGAATTCCGAACACCTGGTAGTTTCAAGAAAACTGACTATATCTATTCAAGAACGAATTTTACCTTTTTTTATGAATAACTGGAACGTGTTTGACCACAATCTCTGCTGATGTAAAGTAAAGATGTGGTCGACGAAGATGAAGCACGCCATCTCAGTAGATACCTATTCACCCTGCTCTTGAAGATCCCAAGGTTGTAGGATTCAGGAAAGAATACCCACGTATCGATATAAAGAATTATTGATTGATTCATCACACAAATATTTGGGATTCGAACCCGCAATCGTAGGTTTCGCAAACTGGATCACTACCCAATACACCTTGCGCGTAGTAATTCAATTTATGGCAGTTAGATAACAAACTCGAACAGAAAATACGAGTTCAATTAAACAAGGCTTCAATCTGATATAACATCCTCCGAGCCGATATTACAACATTCAACACGAGTAACAAACACCGCGGAGTCGATCTGCGGTCTGCGGACGGATTATAGCAAAGGTTCCTCATGTGTGTGGGCCTTTCCACTTGAACTGAGTCCTGTGCGGTCGATTGTACTTTTCTACGTGTTTTACCACAGATTACATAACAAGTTACTTTAACTGGCATATCGCTCATGTAAACGTTGAAAAGAAGCGGGCCCAGTGCTGACCCCTGGGGCAATTCGTTGTTCACAATTCAATGCAAATAGCCACACATGTCCAGCAGTGGACTTCTACACTGTTAATAGCAATATGTACTTTTAATGGAAACTTTTAAGGCTTATATCCCGCAGTGGACCTGTATAGACTGCTAATAACAGTAAGTATTTTAATGCAGTGTCAAAGGTGCTTGGAAATTCAACGTAGAGAATAGTCCAAAAGATGGGGTGTTTGCATAGTTTTGCGTTACTGGTTCGAGTTGTGGTTATTAGTGACAGGGACACACCTGTTGAATATTATAATAGTTCAGTGTTATTGTTAATATTGTGTCATCGTTTCTTGACCATAATAACAAAGTTTAGTAAAACGTAGACCACCTGGTACTTGCAGTCTTTTTTCATGAGATCGAACGACACAAACGCAGTAAGTATCAATACCATTTTTAATTGTGACATATTTGTATTATACTGTGTATTTATTGTCATTTAAACAAGAATGGTCAGTTTCAATAAGGGGGTGCAAGAAAAAGTTAAAAATTCACACTTATAATTTTTTATTTTGCCTCAATACCCCCTTAACGACACCCTAATCATGACATTACAGCGACTGTTCCCATACGTTATAAATTTTCATTAAACTTGGTTTTTTCGAAAGTAAGTTCAGTTGGCAAATATTTTGGTATAACGGTTGTATTAATGCTGGAATCATAAGAATTAATATTTCCAATTCGATGTAACTGTTGTATGCTTTAATTAACTAAAAGATGAAGAGACCCTGAAGTCTAAATTAGGTCAAAATCCATCAAAGCCTAATGCTGGTAGCGTGATCTGCTATTCGTATCTACATCGAACAAACCACCACCGATACCTATATCGTCAAATAAATCCGCAGACGATATCTCTGTTTACGACTCAACGGCTCTCCCGGCGTGTTGACAACTAATAAATTCTGGATGATATAAATCATAACCAGTTACATACAAACGGGAAAACAATCCGCACACACTCCGTCAGCTAAACATTTAGACAAACAAATACCCACCATTCAGAAAATATTTAAATTGTAATGTTTTCGGGAAAACTCACCGCTAAAGGACTACGGTGCGAAGGATCACAATAACACACGCGACAAACGTGCGCCCCGGCCGGCGTCTGAACGGGTACTGACGTGAGGAGTAGCTCTGCCCTCCCCCTCCCCCGCCCCGCGCACCCCTCCACTTCACACCCCCCGCCCCGAGACACCCCTACGATGCGAGGGTTGCTAGTTAGGTGCCGGCACCCTAAGTTTGAGATAGTAATTCTTGGATAATTATTTAAAAGTAAGAAGATGACAAATGAAGAAGAATTAAGAGTTTCGAGGAATTATGAAAATACTATATACCTATATACAGAGGAATATGAAGAATATACGATGGTTGACACGATACGAGCATTACAGAGGGAAAGACAGAAAGAGAGGATGATAGAGCACACATAATGATGAATGATAAAATAAAGGAGACGATTTGAGTTGTGTCGTAAAGTACTAGAACATCAAAGAGTTGGCAAATGATAGATGACAGTTATTAGTTCACCGAGAACTACCAGTTACTCACACGTAAGAAAAACTAACCTTATACATGAACTAGCGAATGTGTACTGTGATTTTAGCAATCTACTCAAGATCTGTAGTACCTCAAAATATTTATTAGTACAAGTAGTACAGGACCCTCCCAGTATAGGTACCAGTATCCACATTATTAGCCGCATTAACATAATAATATCTTATTATTTTTATTTCAAAAATAAATCGAGTGATTTTTGTAATGTTATAAAAAAATTAGATACAATTCCATACCTATTTGTGGGTCTAGAAGCGTTTGATGAGGCAACACAGCGAGCAAGTTGTTTGGTGCACAGCGCGGGGGAACTGGTCCACCACCAGCGGATGGCCCAAAGTAACTCTTGGCTCAAATACCACCGATCGTGGTGCAGCTCAACAAAAGCATGAAGTTTCTCCTCAGAGTCAGCAGTCACAATACAACTGATAGCGTAGTCTAACACTTAAAATAACATTTAAAAACCGAAAAGCCCGACATCGTATTTTGTATTTTGCGGTCCTCATGTTAAATTATTTACATTAAAATGTATCCTATGACACTCAAAGGATGAACATGAAGCTGTTTGGGCACCACTGGGGAATATAGAAATCTTTTCATGTGATGTATGAAAATTTATATATCCTAAACCCATTACCCATCCTTCTTGTAGCAGTCGGGTAAATAATTTCTGACTGTCTAGATAAAAACGCATGGACATGAACCGCTCTGCGATATCCAGTTTATTTTCTTTTTTTTCTTTATCGAGTTATAAATTGTAAAAATACTTATTTAAAAAGAGCAAGCCCTGAGTTTCTTGTTCGTTCTTATCTGCGGAGTCTGTCTTGTGAATGGACAATAATTGTATGTCATGACGTATTCAAATGTTATTTTTATAACTTACGATATAAAACTTTTTTGAATTTGAATACAACATTAAATCATATTTTGATCTGAATCGCTAGATTTCTTATGAATATAATATACTGCAGCAATGTTATTAGTATTGCTGCGTTCCACTTGTTAGAGATAAGATAGCCAGTCCCCCAAATAAGTGGGAGTTTCGAGTAAGAGCGCTGCCAAGTTCGGCCTCATATTAAAAGCCTTAAAAATAAACGCTTCTCTTCAGAGTGAGCAGTCATCAGCACAACAACATTGAAGTATATTTCTGAGTCAGATAGTTAGAAAAATTGTCCTGTATGCCAACATTGTATTCTATGTGGCGAAATAAAGGGGCTTCACGAAACAATATCCAAAATGATTGGTCACCATAGAGAAGGTTATGTAATGGTATGCTTGAAGACAGCTTTGAATTTTAACCAAATAATTCCACTTCCAAGTGCCAATTTGTTTTCTAGAATCAGAATCAGAATCAATTTATTGTAGAACTGTGGTGGAACATGGGTGACATTACAATATTGTTGCATTGGTTCGACAGTCCTTACCTCTAACAGGCGTACAATATTAATTTTCAATTTTCTATTATAGTGCCGTCGATTTCATTATAAAGTCAATTATTATCCAACCACGTCACAGTTTTGAAGGTAAAAGTGACTCTCTATACTAAAGCTCAACCAACTCACAGCTGTCGAGTGGCGATTGTTCCGGTTCGAAAACGAGTGGGGCGTTCGGAATGCGAATGATGTGGATTTTGAAAATTGTGCACTTTTGAAATACGAACGTGATCTGTTAATACGCATGCGCATTGAAATGGCCTGGTTCAGCTGTAACTGCACATTTATATGGTGTCGAATCGCCGGGAAACATTAAAACACTGGTCATCAAAAAAATTACCATAATAATAATGTAATCCCCAATAATTATTGCTAGAAACTCGATTAAATAATGCAATTGTTTCAACTGTGAAATTTACTATTTATGAAATGAAATGAAATTACATTTATTTGTGTTTTTTTTTTACATTTTATCGAGTTTGTGGCAATAATTATTCATTTCATTAATTTCTCGTACATCATTTTAATTGGTGACAAACCGGCTGTAGAAAAGTAGAAATTCATTACTACTGGGGGCTTTCTAATCAAAATATTTAATGAATCTTAAGAACTACACGCAAGCAAGCATTCAGATAATTTGTTAAAATGATCTAACGAAGCGAAGAGTTCTAGTATGAGTCGAAGGAAGAAAGCCGCGTCACGTTACCCAAATTAGTTCCGGTGATGAAGACGTTTAGCATATGTTTGCCGCGCGGCCTTCCTCACAGGCATAGTACCGTAGTTACTCGGTACCTATTTATAATACAGTGACCCTGTGACGGCCTCACAACTGCCTAGTTATAACCCGATTCTCTACGCACTGCACCATGTCACTCACTACACACTATGTACACATGTACACTTATGTATAGTTTATTCGCTCTATAGTCACACACACAGACACGACCAGTACTGCCACTGAATCTTATAACGGTAATCTAATTTTTATGTATAAATATATATAAATAAGATGCTCTGGGAAGCTCTGGAGGCGTGTAGGTCAGCAGAGCCGAAGCAATAAACGCGCTCACCTAGAAGCTAAAAATAATTTAAAGATTGATCCTATCTAATATTAGTTAGATACGAACTTTCTCATTTACAAAATATATAATAATAAGTAATATTAGTATTAGTATTAGTTAGGATGTTTATTTGTTTGTTTGTTGCTCAGTGACGACAACCGATGAACGGATTTGGATGAAATTTGGTATATTGGTAGAACATACCCTGAGTTAAAACAGATTTATCCCGATAAAGTGAGTAGTTCCGGCGGGATAAACAAATTTCCGGAATAAAACTATGGCTTCCGGAATAAACTCGGTGGCACACTTGGTTTATCTTTCGTAATAAAAAATGCAAACAATATTGCTGCTTGATGGCAGTTTTGTGTGTCAACTAGGCAGGTGGACATTTTCCAAGTGGCCTATCGCCAGTAAAACCTAATACTAGACATGTACCTCATTGGGAATCGAACATATAACCTCTCCGTTTCGTTTTTGTGAACATAACCCCCCTCCTCCTGACTTACTTTAACCCACGGAGGTGGTCAACATTCAGCCACAAATAAAGGAAAAAAAGAAAATGTCCAATTATTACCGTATTTACTACCTCGTGGCGTACGGTAAGAGACGTCCCTTCGCGGATACTAAAATAACCTCCATAAAAAGTAGTAGGCACATTTCGATTTATGCGTTAAATATTATTGGGAAAAGATGATTGATTGACTGAGAGCGGGCAGACGTCCGGTGAGAACGGATTTAGTGAATATATTTATCGGAATAACGGAATTGAGAATCGAGTGTGATATAAGGTGATATTTAATTTAAGATGACACACTAAGATAAATAGAGGTATGTTATGGTGGTTTGGGCATATCTAGAACGAATGAGTGAAAGGAGATTAAAGAAAGCAATATGTAACGAAAGCGTGAATGGAAGGGTCGGTAAAGTCGACCAAGAAGGACGTACGAGTACGTCAATTAAGTTGGTGACGTACTCACAAAAGGTCAGGAGCGGTCAACCACTAACCGACGAGCGTGTCTGAAGCATTTGATGAGAGTGGAAGAAGCAAAAGTAGTATGTCAGGATCGTAGCAAGTGGAAATCAGTAGTCTCTGCGTACCGCAACGGGAGACAGGCGTGAGCATATGTATGTATAATTTAATAAGGTTATACTGCAGTAGGGTGCAGCTAAAACTATACCCTTAGGTTTCATAGCACGCTAGGTCTATGGAATTAATTACAATAATATAGATAGATTTCAACTGTATATATTAGAATTATATATTATGTATATTATGTATGCATTATATTTATGTATGTATCTAATTATGTAAGTAAGTATACATATCTATTGTAGTATATATCATCATCATATCATATCTATTGATTCATAGTTTTAATGAAAATGTTTAGCTTTTTGTACGCGCAGTCAATGTGTTCTTTTATATTTACCAAGGTTGACTGGAAGAAATCCCTTTATGGGATAAGCCCGCCTTTGTTTACATTACTTTGTTTACGTTACATTTAATTATCGATGTCCATTTATTCATATGAAGTACAATAAAGCCTTTACAAACAAATATACAAATAATTATGGCGTGCAAGGTAGAATAAACTTTGGATAATGTTGTTAGAACGTTAAATTCCGACACACATGCCTTGTTTTTACTTACTTGAAATAATTAACGCAAAAACAAGGAACAAGGCATACTTTTAGGTGCAGGTGACTGTACACGCTTTCATAGTAAGGTTCCAGTAGATATTCATAAACTACCACATACATAACAACATGATCTTGAAAGACTGCGATCAGAGATATCCTAAAGCTTTTGGCTGTTCCAAATATTAGAAATGTAATGCTTGTACGATTACGGTTTCGAAATATGCAGAAAAGCACACGTGATGGGGGGTGAGACCACGACCTTCACGTCGCCGTCCATTGACACGGACCTGTCAAAAGAGAAATCAATCTATCCATAATACGACCTGTTTGGTGTAGTGGTTAGAAACTCAGCTGCTATACCAAAAGGTCGCGAGTTCGAATCCCGCTAGGGACATAATATGTTTGTATGATGAATACAGACATGTGTTCCCGAGTTATGGATGTTTTTCATTTATATAGGTATGTATTTATTTACAAAAAAAAATGTATTTGTGTAGTTCATCAACCATCTGGTATCCATAATACAAGCATAGTTGCTTAGTGTGGAACTAGATGGCGCTGTGTGTATGTGCAAAGATATTTATTATTATTATTATATATTAATGACCCAGACCTTCTAGTGATATTTCACTGAAAAGCCAGACAATTAATTTCTTACATGGAAAAATATAATTTAGTGATATGGCCCTAGGGAACTATTGTCTCACTCCAATGTAATGAACTACGTTACTATTTCTTTCAGAATTGGTTAACTTTGACAGTTGAAGCTTTACTATTGGTCAAGTTTGACCGTTGGTGATGAAAATCATTGCAAATGGGCATCGACAATAAGAGTGCAGGTTCGCATCCACACTTTTTACGCCCCCGTTATGGAATGCAGGCAGAAGTTCAAACGGAGCTACGAGCTACCGGTTCATATTGATGATTCTAAATATATTCTAATGAATTCACCAACAATACAGACACCTGTTTACGTCAACAACTGCCGCCTCCACGTCACCTCGGGATAAACTTTCCTACAATTCCACAAACAAACGTAATCCGATTTAATCTGAATTATTCTGAATTGGTGTTGATTTTCAACAACCGACTGTCACTACTGTTGTGTATACGCATGTCGCGTTCCGTTGTACGCTATTCACAACGTGTTGTGATGCAGATGTGTGAAAAATCTCTGGATCGCCGGCGCTTGGTGGGTATTCTGTCTCCACGTATCTGTGCACACTCCATTCAATACTTCCATTCTATTCTGATGATAATGCCGTTTGACATGTTTATGGGTATAAAGCAGACATGTGCAATAACTAATTCAGAGTATTCGAGTACTGGGTGCGTGAAGTGTTCGAAGAACATGGCGGCGTTCGGGATCCGTGTGTGCGTGGTACTGGTGCTGCTGCTTGCGGTAAATCAGGACTCCGTTACTAATACTTTTACGTCAGTAAGGAGACATTTCCCATCAGGATGAAGTACCTGGAAATCTTTTAGTGTTTCGTCCATTTGGAAAAGATTGTCACATGACATGTGGTCATGTCGTGGTAACTCTATGGCATAATACTAGGAACTTCACTCTTGGCCCTCAAAAATCAGATAATAATAAAACCTCGGGTGTAAGTTTTACAGTGCCAGGAGACCTCTGAACGGGTAATACTTTCTTATCCATATTTCTGCCGCCAAGCATCAAAATTGACGCATCCTCGTGATCTGCGCTCGAGATAATGTAATTATGAGCCACTTGTATTACATCCAGCAGATTAAGGTCAAGAGCGATCCCATTCTAATAAAAAAAAAAAAAAATCTCGCGAGCATCGATCTTATTTTTGGGATCTTGCTTCGTTTATCTTAAACACTGAAAGGTCTTGTATGTTTCTTGGTTCCACTTCTTTCTAATACTAGATATAGTCCTTTTTTGTTCTTAAAGTAAAACCTGAGCTCAAACCAATGTCACTGTGATGAAATCCAGGCCACAGTCTACAAACACTAAAGAAGGGCCGTCAAATTAATCCCGTTCGTTCTTCATTATATAAGTTACACACGAAAGAAACAAAGAGGAGGTTGAGGTTGTCCAAAAAGTCGTGACTGAGTTACAGTCAGCTTCTCATGGAAATTTGGTGAATATCTTCTAATGATAACGGACCCGCCTAGAGATAAATTTTAGGTGATTGATTTCTATCACTTTAAAGCCCAGCACCTCATAACTAAGGAACGATTTCACAATCACATGAATATCTGTATACTATGTATGTACATTCAGTGTACTAAGTATCGGGAATTTGTCAATAAAACAAAAAATACAAATTATTCATCTAAATTTATTTTATCGCCTTCAAAGTAGGCCCCATCGCTTGCAATACAACATCTCCACCGCTTCACCCAGTCTTCCATACATTTTTCATAGGCTATTTGCGGTATGGCCTTTAGCTCATTCAGCGAATTTTCTTTTATGGCTTCTATCGACTCAAAACGTTTTCCTCGAAGTGGTAATTTTAACTTGGGAAATAAAAAAAAGTCAGACGGAGCCATATCAGGTGAATACGGTGCTTGGTCGAGAACTTTTGTTGAATTTTTCGCTAAAAACTCTTTCACTATAATGGCTGTGTGTGATGGTGCATTATCATGGTGCAGCATCCATGAGTTGTGTTGCCACAAATCTGGACGTTTTCGGCGGATACTCTCACGCAAACGCTTCATGACGCCTAAATAATATTCTTTATTCACTGTTTCTCCCTCTGGAAGGAATTCGGAGTGAACTACACCACGGTAGTCAAAAAAAACTGTCAGCATCACCTTGATTTTGGAGCGACTTTGCCGCGGTTTTTTGGGTTTCGGCTCGTTTTCGAGACGCCATTCTGAAGACTGTTGGCTTGTTTGCATGTCGTACTCATAAACCCATGTCTCGTCGCCAGTTATTATACGTTTCATAAAGGTCGGATCCGTAGAAGCTCGGGAAACCATGTCTTCAGCGACATGCTTTCGCTGCGCTTTTTGAACAAAATTGAGCTCTTTTGGAACTAGTCGAGCGGCGACGCGTTTCATGCCTAAAATGTCAATGAGAATGTTGTGGACGGACTTAAAAGATATGTTCACCTCACTAGCCAACTCTCTCAGACTCATACGTCGATTTTCGAGCACTAGCTTCTTGATTCTGTCGATGTTTTCTTTGGTCGTAGCGGTTGAAGGTCTACCAGAACGAGGCAAGTCTACTACTACTTCTCGGCCTTCTTTAAAAGCCTTATACCATTCATAAGCCCTTGTTTTCGATATACACGATTCGCCGTAGGTATTTCGCAACATTTTTAGTGATTCACCACATGAAATATCATTTGAAACACAAAATTTAAGGCACACTCTTTGTTCAACAATATTTTCCATTGTAAAAATCGCCGAGGACTCAAAACTATGACCAACAAAAAGTGTAGTTTAAAACAAATTAAATGACAGATCCCGCTCAAATTTTGAGCGCTAAATCAGTACAGTGCTACCAACATGCAGTAAAAAAATTAGAACGACCTCTTTTACGCGGGTCTTTTTATTGACATATTCCCGATACTTTTTACACAGAGTAGTATGTATAATACAAAATTTTGTCTTACCTAAACATTGTTTAAGTAATCGAACGGTGGCAGGCTACAGCTAATTGAACGGTTTTGCTGGTTATGCGTTCGAAGCCACAAAGCAGAAGATTTAGTCGAACGATATCTGGAGGGTTTTAGGCTAGCTAGTCTAGACTAGTGACTAGACTAGTCTTCATTCGCGCATTCAAATTTACTAGCCCAATACTAACCGGCTGGCGAAAACACATCTGTTCTGAAAAAAGGGTGTTAAAAATCAGAATCTTTGGTGAAAGGTCATGGAAATGACCTCTTCGCAATCGGAGTAGTGCAAAAATTGTTTAGCACAATATTTTGTGTTTCACGCGTCACGTTAATTCTGTATCGATAAATTAAAATCAATCTCCAAATCTATTTTTGAAAGAATTACAACACAACAAGGGTCGTGACTGTGTATGTTTAGTTATATGTATTTTTTATCACCATCAACAACCTGACACTTCCTCACCGTTGAGGGTCAACCTCCGCTCACTGGGAGAGGGTGTGGACTACAATCCACCACGTGGGCCCAGCCTGGTGTGTCACACTAGTGCCCACCTTACAGTCAGAATTTTTAAACCGCCCCTGTAGGCCACCGACTTGGCTTATCGACTGCCTTCTATTGGTCAACACTCGTATTACAATGCCACCAGTGGTCACCCATCCAAAGCTGACCGCGCCAGACATTGCTTAACTTCGCTAATCGAAAACGAACAGCGAATGCGACTGGACTTTTATGTTTTTTTTGTTTATGCTTTTGTGATGCTCTGTGTGCAATAGGTTCGTTAGTTAGGTGGAACTAATGATATGTGTAACATGAGTGTAATGTGTGTGTTGTCAGTGCGCGGCGCGGGGGGAGGGGAAGCCGTTCTTCGGCACGCTGCTGGACGGGCTGGACACCACGTGAGTACTGTACAGTACATCTCATCTGCACTAGTAGCACGACAGGCGCGACTAACGTTTATGGTACGTGAGATAATATTTATACTGCTCCTTCTTTTGGACGAAACAACTATCCTGCTCTCACGTCATCAAGTATGTTGAGGTGATACTATAACCTGTTTATGTACCTACTAATCAAAATCAACGTGGTGAGGTGCAATGAGTACTTAAGTGAGCAGACTTGCTTATAGTCCTCCTTACTGCCGAAAAAGGTTGCCGCGGGGTTTTAGTGAGTGCCGCCGCCGTACCCGGGTGAGCGGTACGCATAGTGCATATCCACGCGCAAAAAAAGGAGTACTTGCTGACTCTTGGAATAATGATAATAAATGAAATAATAAGAAATGTAAAACAATAATAAATAAAATGTATATAAAACCCACTTTTTGTCTATTCAAATAACGTTATTATAATCCACCACAAGTCTATAATTAGCGATGACAAATTTCCTACTTGAAGAGATAAGTAAGGGGCCAAAGCCAAAACGCCAAAGCTAAGCTATTATAGCAAATATCTAACAAAAAAATAGCCACGCAGCTTATGGTCGGCGTATTGCGGTGCTACTGTGGTCGTATTGGTCGAGCGCTGTGTGTCTGATAAGTTGTTTTGATCATTTGGTACTATAATATAAAGGTTCTTAATAAAATACGTATGTCTGTTTATAAAGCGATTCAATGTGACTTTTTTGATATACGTTGTCATATGTGTAATTTATTTTATTTTTGAATAATACAGAATCAACAGCATCATTAAATAACCTATAGGTATAATAATTAAATTATCCAGTGAAAAGATACATGCGTCAAGGAATTCAGACGTGTCATAATAAAAACGTGTTAATTAATATTTCTTTTAGACCGTAGTATTTGCAATTTTAATTTTGATTTTATTTTCAGGTTTAGAAAATTTCAAGACGACACTTAGTTTATGCATAGTTTATAAAATATAACCGTATATTAAAGCAATAGCTCCTTTGATAATATCCCCTTACATATATGTGCCTCCCTCAGCGCGTTCTCTAACGGCTCGTCGCTGCTGGAGCGGCTGCTGCTGGAGCACGCGCACCACTCGCTGTGCTCGCTCCAGCAGCTCGCCGAGCTCGCCGCGCTCGGCGCCAACCTCACGCAGACCTGTGAGTGACCCTCCTACACTACCACCACGTACACTCACTCAAATGTACCGCACCAGAGTATTGTGTAACATATCATCATGTCCCCACTGTTGGGGTACAACCTGCTCTCCCAGTGAGACGGTGTGGACCTTAATCCCAATTAATGGTGGGGTGGATTTGTCTCAAACCAGCGGACCGGACACCTGACAGTCAATATTTTTAGAACCGACTATTTAAAGGGCTCATTCCGACCAGTAGCGCCCTCATTGGATAAATTACAATAGGTACCTATCTTTTTAAACAGAATAAATCAAAAAATCGCTCTGACCTGCACTCGGGAAGCTTAAAAATAATTGAATAAAAAAGCCTAATTATAAATAATACCTAAATAGCTTTGTGATGGTTAATTTCCAAAATTAATGATTTTTAAAAATAGTGACCGTTTTTATCAATAATTCGAAATTCTCGAAATAACCGTAATTAAAGCTATTTTTATATTATTATACTGTATTTAAAAAGAACTCTTAATTTATCCAATGAGGGTGCCACCGAAATGCATAACTTGAGTGAGCACACCGAAACCCAGAAACACCCATATTATAATGCCCCTGGTGGTCACCCATCCAAGGACCGACCGCACCAGACATTGCTTAATTTCGCTAATCGAAAAGAAACACCGAATGCGACGGGGCCACGAGTGCTTCACAGCAGCTTATAACATTGACAAATCTACTCTTTATTGCACAAAATAGTTCACAGTTAGTTCAAAAAAACAGAGAACAGAACATCAATGGCTAAGAATCGTCTCACATACACTAGCTAGCTTTTGTAAATAAAAACAAAAAATCAAATAGGTTGAGCCATTTTGGTGAGCGCCACACACAGATACACAGACGGACCGACAGGCTTTGAACTTGTAACACCCCTTTTTTGAAACGAGGGTTAAATCACACATACAAATAGTCAGATTATACATTTTTAAGCTACTGCTTGTTCAAAAGGCAATTTGCCCCTGAGAAGGACAAGCAAGAAACTCGAGGGGTTGCTCTGTTATATTACATTTTTATATTACACAAAGGCACAATAATATTTCATTATTAATTGTGAAATAGTCTGGTTATGCGAACGGGCTGGTTATGTCCATGGTTGATTATCATCCAAATATTCTGATATATTATAATATGCTTTCTTAATAAGTTTCTGTTTTATAGTATCTTTAAATTTTGTAATATCAACAGAAACGTTATTGAAAAAACGTATTCATAGACCTTTGAATGAATTACTGACTTTGGGGAGGCGATATTATGTCTATGTTCATTTCTTGTATTGTCATGTTTATTACTTTAGATTTATTTATTCGCCTTTCTCCTGCAGTCTTCCTCGGATAGTGACGTCACTCGTGAGCCCGTCCTGCTCACCACTGGCTCGAGAATGGACACGGAGTCAACTACTCAACAACCAAAGAAATATATAGTTTAATTAATATTTTAGTGTAATTATTTATTGTGCAGTTCTATACCTAAATAACATTTGTATAAGTGAAATATATTTGAGTTGTCAATGTTTATTGTTTGAGTTTAAAATTGTTTTTGTGATTTCAAGTAAATCATTAAACATGTACCTACTTTGTATAGTAATATATTATACTCGCACCACATTTTTAAACTCATTTATTTCTTAACTCTTAGGTCAAAGCGAAATTATATAATTTAATTGTATTTTTACAATGTACCCAGATAGGAATAAAGGTTAAAAAACCCGACAGCACATTTTGCATTTTGCGGGCACCATGTTGTATTTTTAAACGACTTCAAAAAAGGAGGAGGTTCTGTATTCGGGGCGTTTTTTTTTTTTATATATGTACACCGATATCTCCGCGATTTGGAGGTTGATTCACATGGTTTATTTTTGTAAATGAAAGCGGATACCGTCGAGTTGGTCCCATTGTAATTTCAGCGCAATCGGTCCAGTAGTTTTTGTGTAATCATGGTAAACATCAGAATGGCATTACATATTTAGACGATTTTGTAGTTTAAGTAGATACAGTTTGGGTATGTATAGAAAAAGTGTAGAGAAGGTCGGTGTGATTATCAGCAATAAATATAAGAGATAAGATAAGATAAGATAAGATAAGATAAGATAAAATTTATTTCAGTATAAAAATTAACCTAAATACATGACTTATTCTATAGTAACATAGTCCAAATAATACTATATTATGTTACCTAAACTAAGTAAATGTTTACTTGTGTCTTAGGCAACACGATTGCTAAAACAAAAATAATGAGACCTATTACTTACAATTAAATTAAATAAACAATAAAACATTTCCTATTTACTCTTAAATAACCTTACTTTACATTTACCTATCTACTCACTTACTCAGAATGCGTGATTATCTTACAATTAGGACCTAAGCTACTACTGTCAGCAACTTTTCTGTTTCATCGTATGTTTTGCGTTTTAGCCAGTTGGATGTGAGTTTCTTACATTCCATTTGGTTCAATGAGTAGATATTCAGATGTTGGTTTATTTTATTATATAGGTACGCTCCGAGAAAACAGAAAAATCGCTGCGAGTGAGCAAAGCGGAAAGATTCGCTAGGACAGACTAAATGTGCTAGTCTACGTGTGGAAAGGGAAGAGGGGTCATATGTTGTTGTCGAGTGCTTTTTGACAATTATTTGTAAAATGAACAATTGTCGCACAGATAGAGCATCAAACTCGGCCAGGATTTGGGCAGTTGGATATTGGAAAGGTCGGAAATTGCTAACTTTAAGGATGGCCCTCTGGGCTCTTTCAAGTTTGATTATGTTCGTGGTGTAGGAGCCGCCCCATGCGGTGATGCAATAGAGTAGCAGAGATTGGCATAGAGATAAATACACAGTTTTGAGCAGGTAACGGTTTGCCGCGTGTCTCAGGTTTTTGAAAACATATATCAATTTTCTTACTCTGGCAGTAAGGGTTTCTATGTGCTCCTTAAAATTTAGGTAATTATCTATAATGACACCTAGGTATTTTATTGATTTTGTAGACCTAAGTTTGAGACATTCGCAACCACTGTCATTAGGGGGATCCATGCATAGGTGTGCAATATTGAAAAACTATTTTCCACTGGTTGGGAAGAAGAGTTATGCGAGAAGGTCATGTACTTAGTCTTTTCAGGGTTCAAGGACAGTGAATTAGTCTTTAGCCATTGCGTGACTAGATTGAATCCATCTTGGACTCGAGCATTTGTGTCATGCCAACTATCCGCGCTAAATATTAATGCC
This sequence comes from Oegoconia quadripuncta, assembly GCA_949316235.1. Classification (NCBI taxonomy): domain Eukaryota; kingdom Metazoa; phylum Arthropoda; class Insecta; order Lepidoptera; family Autostichidae; genus Oegoconia; species Oegoconia quadripuncta. The sequence goes on from OX438746.1 coordinate 13,612,408, forward strand.
GTATCGTCAGCGTAAGATATTATCTTACCATTGCGAAGATGTTTGGTGCATAAATCATTAATATAAATCAAAAATAGGATAGGCCCTATAATGCTACCCTGTGGGACGCCATATTCTATGGGAAGTTCTTCACTAATGGTATTATCAATATTGACATATTGACTTCTATCACAAAGATAATCTTGCAAAAGTTTGTGTTGTAGTCCTCTTATTCCTAGCCGTTCCAGCTTGGTAAGTAGGATGGGAATGTTAACTGTGTCAAAAGCTTTTGCGAGGTCCAGAAAAATAGCTACGCACTTCTTTTGGAAGTCCATTTGTCTTATCACGTGGTCGGTAAGTTCGTGAACTGCGTCGCTAGTGGAGCGTTTAGATCGGAAACCATATTGAGTGGGGGCGAGTATATTGTTATTATCCAGATAGTGTACCAGTCGTTTGTAGATAATTCTTTCTAAGATTGTGGAGAGGGATGGAAGAAGAGATATGACAAATCGAAGATCATCACGTCGAGCTGGTACACCCGAACTGCCCATCTAATCTGTAGGAGCGAGAAGGTTCGCCATCGCACAAAAATTATCAGGGAGATTAGCAACCACGGATAAATACTAATAACTTTTTTTAACCGACTTCAAAAAAGGAGGAGGTTCTGTATTCTTTATGTATGTACATCGATTAGTCCGAGATTTTTAAGCCGATTTACGTCGGCGTGATTATCAACAATAAATATGACAAATCGAAGATCATCAGGTCGAGCTGGTACACCCCAAGTGCCCACCTAACCTGTAGGAGCGAGAAGGTTCGCCATCGCACAAAACTTATCATGGAGATTAGCAACCACGGATAAATACTAAAAACTTTTTTTTTTTTTAACCAACTTCAAAAAAGGAGGAGGTTCTGTAATCTTTATGTATGTACATCGATTAGTCCGAGATTTTTTAGGCCGATTTACATGATTATAAGGCCGTGCCTGTGCTCACGCTGCTCAGCGGACTCCTCGGCAAGCCGGTCGTGTATAAGACCGAGTCTATGCTCGTTCTGTTCGGGAGTTTCCTGACGAATACGTGATTTAACGTAATCTTTCATAGCTACTAGACGTACTCGGCGAGCTTCGGGTGTCTCCTGGGAACGCGAAATTGCGTTCCGTGAGTCATTTTTTTTTTTTTTCAAGCCGTAGTACCCTCTCAGTTTCGGTTTCTTTTGACCGACAGTTCTTTAAACGTGCAGTACCTTTCGTAGGGCTGCCCATATTGGTCAATTAATATATTTTATTATTTTGTAATGTCTGACCAGACACTAAAAAGAAGTAAATAAAGAAGGATTTTAAAAAAAACGACTTCAAAAAACCCGGAATAAATAATTTAATTAAACTACTGCAATAATAATAACTGAAAAGTATAAAATAAGAAACCAGAGCAGAATGTTCTTTATAGATAGATATACACTATTAAATATAATGAGAATACAATACAATTTATATGCTATACAATAATAGTTAGGTATAATAATGAAATTAAAAATATATACAATAGGTACTTTTTGAAGTCGGTGCCTGCCGAGCCTATATGATCTTGCCTGTGCAAACGTGTCAGAAAAGCGATTTTACAATACCATGACACAAGAGCATAAAGACACTTGGAAGTGTGTGACCTGTTTTTGTAAAGATCCCAAACTGGATAATACCAATACCTCGGTGCGTACTCATGATGCTGGAGTTAATAGGCAGCGGGGTGGGGCTGTGCCGAGTCCGGACGACCAGTTGATGTCATCGTCATGTAGCCAACATGTAACTCCACCAAGTCAATTACACGATAGTGTGCAAAGTGGGACAACCCAGATGACGGAGTTACGGTCACTCACTCTAAAAGTTCGTCAGTTCCGGGAGGAGATGAAAGCTACTCGTCTTTTAATGGAAACCCTTAACGCGCCCTTCTCCGGCCTGACGACGCGAGTGGACGACGGTGACAAGCGTGTAGACCAGCTGTGTGCACGTATGGATAGCCTGGAGCGAAAGGTTGGTGGTGGGACCGGGGGTTCAGACAAAGATTCGCTCCTACTTTCGATTGAACAATTAAAATCGGCATTAAATGAACGTGACCAGGAACTTTTGTTGAATGACGTTGAGGTCTCCTGCATTCCGGAGCAGAAGGGTGAGGGTCTACCACATATTACCATGGCCCTGGCTCAGGAACTGGGTATTCTATTGTCGGAGCATGATATAGTTAGCGTATCGCGAGTGGGGCGGGCGCCGCTGTAAGGCGTCTCCCGGACCCGCCCTCGTCTCATTGTGGTGCGGTTTTCATGGCGCGCCGTGCGCGACCAGTTGCTGCAGGCTGCGAGGGTGAGACGCGGAGCCACCACCTAAGGCGTTGAGCTGCCTGGCCCACCGTGCAGGTTCTATATTAATGAGAGGCTAACTAAGGTTAACCGAGACCTGTTCCGTCGTGCCCGTGAAATCGGAGGGCTTCATAATTGGCGATATGTCTGGACGAAGGAGGGCCGGAACATCATGGAGGAGGTGTTCCCCGTTACCGCTTGCGCACTGTTGCCGATCTAAAAAGTGTTTTTGGATCGAAAACCGTTCGCTCACCTGAAACTGGTGACAATGTTGTGTGAGTTAACAGTACCCACAGGTTTGGTTTAAATGAAGCGCCTGCGCATTTTAAATAGCAATAACTTTTTGTGTAACTTTGCTCATGTCTTTTCATCAGGCACTATATTGAACAAACTAGAATTTTATAATTTACCCGACTGCTACGAGCAAGAGTGTTTCGTGTTCGAATTTATTTTATAAATAAAGTTAATAAGATCATCGTTTCAATCGAATTTTGTTAAAATGACTGATACTAAAGTTAAAGAGTTAATTAAAAAACATGGAACTTTTAAGAGTAAGCTCACACAATTTGCAACCTATCTAAAGACCCCGTCAAGTTGTGACAAATTAAGCGACGTACAAATTCTTGAACTTGAATTAAGCGTTGGTAAACTCGAAAATCTGCATCCTGAGTACGGTTTTTTACAGTCTGAGATTAAGACGGCGGAACAACCTTTCGAGCACTACAGCGAGAGAGAAAGTTTTGAAACTCAATATTATTCTTTAGTGTCTTCTGCACGTCAGCTGTTAGCGGATAATAAACACTCTTCCTTTGTGGATGCCGACAGATGCCGAGGTGTGTTCTAGTGGTACTCGTAGCTGTGAGCCTCGCACGGTGCGTGAAGTTGCACATAAACAGAATTATATCAGACTACCAAATTCTATATACCTAAGTTTTCTGGTAACTATCATAATTGGCTGGAGTTTAGGAACACTTTTCTATCTTTAGTTCATGATAGGAACGATATAGATAAAATAAATAAATTACACTTTCTTCGAGCTTCTCTTAGATAGCGCATCCTCAGTAATCGACAACTTGGATTTTAAAGCTGATAATTATGATGCTGCTTGGAAGTTATTGTGCGACAGATACGACAACAAACGGTTGTTAGTAAATAACCATGTGCAAGCGCTTTTTAACATTAAACATATATAAAAAGAATGTAGTAAGTGTTTACATCATATCATCGATGTCACCAATAGAAGTCTTAGAGCTCTGGTAACTTTAGACCAGCCTACATCCTATTGGGACATTTTAGTCACCCACATGATGTCTAGCAAACTCGACAGTGTCACCTATAGAGAATGGGAACAAACAAGAAATACTCTCGCAGATCCACCTTCATTAGCATTCTTCATCTCATTTCTCAGTAATAGAGCTGACTTACTGGAAAGTATTGAGGAGTCTAGGTCAATCAGAAACAAACCAGAGGTAACTTCTAAACCTAAAAGTTTTGTTATTGCATCTACTAAATCCAATACATTTGCATGTCCTTTGTGTCAACGAAAAAAACATTTTCTTTTTAATTGTCCGACTTTAGAAGCTTCTCAGTACCAACACGTAAGCAAAAAGCCGAAGCTTTCAAAGTCTGCCTTAATTGCCTTAGGTCAGGGCACACAGAGTCTAAATGCAGATTAGGTCACTGCAAATATTGCAAAGCGAAACATAATAATAATAATAATTTACTTGGTTAATACCCGTAAATGGTATGGTAATACCAGCTGAGGCTGAGAAAAAGAAAAAGAAATATAATAATAATAATAATGTTTATTCAGAAAATGTTACATAGTTGAAACTAAATTATAAATTATATTTATACATATATATATATATTAAATTTAAATGTAATGGAAGGTGAGTGCTGTGTGGGGGTGCATGTGTGCGTGCTTGCTTTTTGACCTCTATTTTACTATGGTAAGTAGTTTTTCAGTGTCATCATAACTGAGAGTTTTTAGCCAATAACTCAACCTGTGTTTGCATTTCTATCCGTTCAGCGGATGTATATTCAAGAATTTATCAATTTTGCAGTAGAGTAATGGTCCAAAAAATTTATAAAATTTTTGAGCAAACGATGTCCTAACTTGCGCTCTGGATCCAGTCGCCATAACTATCTTACGCCGACCACAGGTGTATCGTTCATAATCATATGGTAAGTCGCAATGTTGTTTTAAGATAGTACTCATAATGAACATTTGTCTTACATTAAGTACATTACAGTCACGGTACAGAAGTGTTGTCGGATACAGAAACGGTCGGAAAGTGCAAACTTTTAGAACTGCTCGTTGTGCAATTTCTAGGGTCAACATAAGTACTTGTTTTGGATGCTCTACCCCATACCGAAATGCAGTAGGTGATCAATGATTGACATAACGCAAGGTAAGTACGTTGTAATAAGCTAGGGTCGAGGGCGTGACGCAACATTTTAAAGATCGTGGTCATTCTGGCGCACTACTCACAATAACAATGTGGTTCTATCGGCAAATTCATCGGCCTCTCGTGTTGTATTGCTTTCTACAGCGCTAGTCAAGGTGCTAGACCATAGAGGTGAGTCACACACCGCAAGAATTTGGTTAGACAATGGTAGCACGGCTAACTTTATAACCAAAGATTTTGTAAACAAACTTCAATTAGACACCCATTCAACTCGGTCGAACGTGACGGGTATAAACAATCAAGTTTCGAACAGCTCCCAAGCCTGTACAATTTCCATGGAGTCTTTTAATGGAAACTTTAAAATGAACATTGATTGCTTTGTACTTCCCGAGATCACTTCGAAGCTTCCATGTACATACATAGATATTCATAATTTACCTCTTCCATCCGGAGTTTGTTTAGCTGATCCCTCTTTCAATGTTCCGTCTTGCATCAACATTTTAGTTGGAGCGGAAGTCTTCTGGGGTATCATCGGAACGAATCGCATCATCATGGGTAAAAACAAACCTTCATTATTCGAAACAAAGCTAGGCTGGCTTAAATCTGGTACGGTGTACCAGCCAAACACTACTCCCCCTTATGTATGTTTGTGAATGAAAGTCAGGCAAACATAGACCTAACTCGTTTCTGGGAACTCGATTCAATTTCCTCTAAGCACGATCTTCCTATGGAGGAACGTGCGTGCGAGGAAGCCTTCATTACATCCACTCATCGTAATGCGGACGGACGATTCGTGGTCTCTGTACCTGTAATCTCCCGACGTACTAGGCGACTCTTATTCAATGGCAAAGCGAAGATTTTTGTCTTTAGAACGTCACTTGGAACGAGATCTTTCTTTAAAATTATTATATGTGCACTTCATCACTGAATACATTCATTTAGGTCACATGAGTGAGAATTCAAGTCACATACCGCACTTAAGAGGCTCTTATTTTTTGCCTCACCATGGCGTATTCAAAGAATCCAGTAGTACCACAAAGCTGCGCGTGGTTTGCTATGCTTCAGCAACATCAACGTCTGGTAAATTATATAACATCCAAATGGTCGGACCTACAATCCAAGAGATCAGACTTTATTTTAATTCGTTTTCGCCAGCATAAGTTCGTTGTTTCCGGCGACATAGAAAAAATGTACCGTCTTTATTATGTTTATTTTTATATGTTTTGTAATTTGTTCTTTTTAATGTTTTATATGTTAAGTTTGTTTTGTACTTTTAGTGTGTGCCCACTTGTGGCGAATAAACTGTTTCTTTCTTTCTTTCATAATAAACATCGGACTGACCGAAAATTGACGTCATTAGGACGTCTAATTTAGTACTGAGACCCTAAATTAGTAAAGGAAGACGTAATTTTTTTCGTCGACGACCACGTTTGCTACTGGGTGCTTGTGCGCCTACTGCAGCTGCTCAACTTTACATTGTTATAGATTTAATTTCTGAAGTTATTGTTGTTAATAAATGAAACACATCTTTAGTAATTGAAATGCATTTTATTTTATAATAATATACAATTTATACATGTTTTGTTTCCACGGGAACGTCGCCGCGAACAGCACAACAAGTATAATATATAAGTATGGTACAACATAAGTTATCAATGAAGCTAGGACGTTACACAACGATATAAACTGTAAGCCCTTACGATCAATAAAATACGTCATAATTTTTAAAAAACATCGACAGCGACCGTCGACTGAAAGCGTATCATTGGAATGGCCTCGTGGTCCGGAGCGGTCCGCCACGAGCGGTCGGCAAGGCGACGTGGTATCGACCATCACAGAGGCCAGAGGAGACTTCCGGTGGTCCTCACATCGAGTGATTTATTCAACTATTAGGCACATAGCTGTTAAAACTTTGATGACAGAGATAATAATTCAAGTTAGACGATGCATAAACGAAGTGGAACAATGTCGCAGTGTCACGACATGACAGACTCGCTCCGTTTCACTCAAACACCGAGATAAAATGTTATGTATGTACATTATATTCACATTTACTGCTAGGATCTAATACTGTTAAACACATGTGGATGTAATCACTGCGCCTGTGCCAAGAACACGCGGACACGCAGACACGCGAACACGCGGACAGCGCGACGGGATCGACGGCGCTATATACACACCGCGCCGGCCACAGGGGAGGGGGAAGTAAGGGAAGGAGAAGGTAATATAAAAATAAATTATTCGTAATAATTTGTTCGATATGAATACTCAACGGGAAGCTTCGTTATTTGTACAGTCCCGCACAAACACACATTCGATACGACACAGTTTCAAAAACCGAAACAGTGACGCACACATCTCGCTCGCACCCAGTCTCTCTCTCTCACACACACACACACGTCTAACTAAACATACAAACGCTAAATTAATATAAACATTGTACTCTGCACCAGTAAGGCGGCGTGACGTCTCGGCCCTCTCACCCACACTCACACGCGAGGCCGCCCGCCCCCGGGAACCTCACAGCTACTGCCCGGGGCGGGGGCACGTCCCTCCCCTCCGCCGGAGACGGCCTCCACTGGACGGAACCGCGACAGGTAAGGTACAAGTCGTACGAGCACTCCCACAGAGGTCATAGAGAACACTCGGGCAGGATTAAGCAACCTTACAATTTTTTTTATATAGTTATTTCTTCCAACACCATTCTACCTTCGCCTCGGAAGGCGGGTGCCGAAAAGAACCGTCGAATGCGTGCAAAAATTAAAACTCTCCAACGTGGGTCGAAGAAAAATACATCAAACTGGAGACAGATCGATAATTCAAAAATATTTGTGCCTGCAACCTGTTCTCTATGATACTCGTATAAGTCGCATTTCGTGCAGTGAAGGACTTTCTTCATCGGTGATGTCACCATTTTGGTTAAACGAATCCTAGTCTCGGGGGACGGCTCGTCGCGGGCCGTGTGCATACGTTACATACGGGTCCCGCGCTGCGGGTGATGCGACGGCTCTCCGAGCGCGGGGGGAGCCAGCGCAGATCGCGCTCCGCTGGACACTCTCCTCGGCAATGATCGTAGTCGTCCCGCCGTTCGTCCCCGCGCGGTTTTATTTCAGAAAACAATCGTACTTACAACTAATTTTATAATACGCATCGGAACTAACTCAACGAACGGGAGGAGGGACTATCGTCGCACGGGGGAGCGCAGCCCGGGGCAGGACCTGCGGCCACCGCGTTCGATCTCGCGTCGGGGAGGAGCGCGACACGAACTCGTCGCAGATATCGCACCTACATCGGACAGGGCGCCGACGCAGGCGACTCGATGACGAAGTCGCGAGTCGTTCAAAAATGTACGTAACAATGAAATCACACAGGGCGACGTCCACAAACTACAATAGTCGACAGCCGGAGCGCTAAACGTAGCCGAGGGGACGTCGGAGAACTGTAATTTGTGCCGGCACGCCGGGTGGGGTGGGGGGGCGCCGCACTCCGGCCCGCGCAGGCGCCCTCACACGTAGTGGTGCGCGCGCAGCATGGGCGCCGTGTCGCCGCCCTCCTCGTCGCTGGCGGCGCGGTGCGGGGGGGGCGAGGCGGGGGGGCCGGCGGGGGGCGAGGCGGGGGGAGGCAGCAGGCCGCACAGCGAGCACCGGCAGAACTCGGCGAGGTTGCCGAGCGGGCCGCGCGAGAAGGGCGAGCGGCCGCCGCGCGCCTGGAAGTGGCGGTAGCGGCCGCGGTTCAGCTGCTCGTTGGTCGTCATGCCGAGGCACACCACCTGCACAGGGACACCGCCGTCAGCGGGCACGGGGAGCGGCCGCGGGGCTACTTGGCCCCAGACAGACCATAATGGTGTCGATTCGGATGTACACCGAGTAAACTAAAACCAGTTTTGGAGTGGTGCCGTCGCATCGTACTGTTCCAGGGAGAAGGAGACAGTACTACTTTGAAACTGGTTTTATTTATTTAGGAGAAGCCAACGGCGATACATTGTTGGTGAAACAAAGCATTGATTAGATGTATAATGTATTTAGTTTAGTTGATGGACATCCGAATCGACACCAATGTTACTCTAAACAAATTAAATTAATTTTCAAAAGGTAGGAAACTTCTCTGTAATTCATACTATTTCGCTCAATATTGTAGCAGTGATATAGTTCCTACTGCAAATGTAAAGGTAACTTTGCATATAAATCCTCGTTCTGTACATTATTACAAAATTTGAAAATCTCCTCGTATCGTGGCCTCCTCGATTTCTCTGTCAAAGGAATATATAAATAATAAATAAATAAATATTTGGGACACTTACGCCAATCATCTAGTCCCAAACTAAGCAACGCTTGTACTATGGATACTAGATAACGGATAAACATAACATACATATTTATATGAACATCCATGACTTGAGAATAAATGTACGTATTCATGACGCCTACATTTACATGCAATAATTTGAATTACCCCTCGCGGGATTCGAACCTTTCGCTGACAGGGTCACTATCCACTACACCAATCGGTCATAATATACGTAAAAACTGGTTACAATATTAGAGAGATTCAAGGATTTTACGGAGAAAGTCTCAAGATCAAATACATCCCGATATATTGTTTCTTATGTCACTCTTGTGCCACCTTTGGAAAAATTTAACGATCACTTAGGTAACTTTTTAGCATAGATTTAAAAACCTAATCTCGAGCGTCGCTGAGCTGCTTATATGCCAAAAACTGAAAAATCATTAAACATCTCCGAATCGGCCATCGGTGACTAACATTTATCTTCGTAAGGTGAAAGAAAGCGTTCTCGTGTGCGCCGTGCTGACTCACGACTTTATTTTTAAGAAGAAGAAGGCGACGCAAAGTACATTATGTAAGTCACTGTTTTCCCTAAATAATTCCAGATTCTCTCTCACCACATTAAGTTTCTATAAACATATTAAGATAAGATTTATTTGCTTTAGATGTAGTATTGCGCTCCCAACGTCGAAACATGACTTTATGATATTCATTGCTAGGAGATACTCTGGAATTCAATTCGTGAATAACCTGACGCGCTCGCTTTGCAAAAACAAAAATATAGTCAACATCCACGGCGTTCCCGCAATACACGCGGGAACGAGTCCCGCGACTCACCAGGTAGAGCTGGCAGACGGTGAGCACGGAGACCCAGAACAGGTGGAAGGCGGCGTGCACCATGACCCACATGAGCCAGGCGTTGCACTGCGCCCAGTCGATGACGCGGTCGGCCACGGTGTCGTTGTGTGCCCCGCCGGCGGGACACGAGGCGGCGAAGTACCGCGCGCCGCCCCACAGCATCCAGCTGCACATCACCAGCAGGCTCGCCAGGAACCCGATGAAGTGGCGGTGGTTCTTCTCGCCTGCACACACACTCACACACATATATACATACACACAGTGTCAGTCCCGCGTCGCTCCCACCACGGCCCATATCCATATACGAAGAGGACCTGTCGACAGCCACCGGTGCAATGACGTCATGGAAGGCGTGGTAGGCCCGTCGGTTGTCGTCGCAGAGAGGTCACAAGCTGTTCCGTGCACATTCCGCTCGATAATTAGTTTTATCACAAATCCGTGAGTCGCAGAGCGGTATGTACACCCACCATTGATATACATTGTGCTATAGATATGGTCGCGCGAACAAATCAGTTTCGCGCTTTTTTTAGTTGATAAAACAGCTCTATCTCATAGAGTCCTCGAGAACTAATAGGGCTGCTGCTGAGAATAAATAGCCAATACTAAAACCGTACACGACAAAATGTTTGTTTAGTCTGTGTCACAACCTATAGAAGTGCAAGAAGAAATTACAATATTGATTAAAATATGAGATTTACATATTATGTTTGTTATACTTAAAAAATACTCGCATGTTTCTTGGTCGCAGTCTGTGACAAATGTTCATACGACAGTTCGCGAACGAAGTCGGTGTGTGACCGAGTTTTAACTTTTGATTGTTTCAGCTCGCCGGTGATATACAAGTGTATAGCGGACCCACCGATGCAGTTGCCGACCCAGGGGCAGTGGTGGTCGAACCTGGCGACGCAGCGGTTGCAGACGGAGCAATGCTTGGAGCGCAGCGGCCGCCGCACCAGGCACGCCGAGCAGAACCGCGCCGGCTCGAACCCGCCGCGCGAGCTCTCCGACAGCTCGATGATCGTCTGGGGGGAGGGGCGGGGGGGGTCTAGAGCTCTCACAACTAGTATAGAGTAACGTAATACAGGGCGAGATTCTACGAGACCTTATAAATCATTTGTTTGTAAAACAAAAAAGCAATAACGCCGCGCCAAATGACCCGTGTATGAAAGGTACATACTTCGTAATAGATCACTACGCACCTCAGTTTTGGATCGCCATAGCACTGGCCCGGTGATGTTTCACTTGCATACTACTACCATTACTACCATACCCACTCAACCGTCCGCGGTTACACCGGTAACAAAAAAAGACCAGTATATTGTTCGTGGTTACAACAGTAACCAATGCGCACTACCTTGATGTGATTCAAAACAATTCCTACTATTATCTTTAGTTGAAACTGTTTGGGGAAAAAAAATCAGTATGACCACTAATAAATTATCTTACGGCATAATGTTCATAGAGGCAGTATTCAGTTGTTCTCATAGACAAAAAAAATGTCAAAGTTAGTTTGTTCAGTCATCTTATCTCTAAGGAACAATGTTCCAATATTTATGTCATATGTAATTATAATGTGTTTACAAATTCCTGGGATTACTTGTATATCAAAATGATCGTTAGGATAACTTTATGATTATGCATAATTATTACAGTTTGAAGCAATATTTCGAGTATGATTTCAATATAAATTTTCATGGTTCTTTTTAACACGATATCTAAAGTTATACGCAGCAGCGAGCTCGACAGGAAGGGGGACGGGGATGGGGATGGGGGACGCTCACCCGGAACTTGTCCTGTTTGGTGTCGGCGATGACGCCCGGGTCGGAGCGCCAGGAGCGCAGGAAGGTGTACCACAGCAGCAGCGAGCTCGACAGGAAGGCGGCCGTCGCCAGCGGACACACCGCGCCCGCGATGAACGCCACCCACGTGATGTAGAACCACACCTGCAACGGGCACCAACTACATGAGACAACTATCTCTTAATGACTTATTTATAAACATTACGAATGCTACAGTGCAGATACAGGAGGCGATTCTCACGCATTCCAGATTTCAATCCACCTAGGAATGGCTGTTGAGACCGGTACAATTATTATACAAAATTACAGGAACATGTCAGGCTACGTCCATCGCTGGACGGATACAGATGGTGCAGTCAGACATAGAAATCCTGGGTTTTTTTTTTTTGTTTTTATATGAGAGCGGCAAACGAGCATGCGGGTCACCTGATGGAAAGTAATCACCGCCGCCCATGGCCACCCGCAACTCCAAAAGGGTCACAGATGCGTTGCCGGCCTTTGGGTGATTGTAAATCGTTTATCTAAAATCAAAGCTAGGTACAATTTTATTCCTACCCTATTACCTTGGTAGCGAGATACACGCAGAGCGGGAATATATTCTTGAGCTCGTCGTCAAAGAGAGCCGTGGTGAGGAAGTGCAGCAGCGCGTAGAAGCCGCCCAGCAGCAGCAGCTTGAGGAGGTAAGGCGCCGCCAGCTCCAGCACCAGCCCCGTCAGGTAGAACGCCACGAACGGCACGCCACACACGCAGTACCAGCGGAACTTCTGAGCCACGGGAGATACAACTAAGTTAAGTATTCTACTCGTACTTTACGAGGGCGCCGCCAGCTGTATAGCACGCAGCGGATGCTGCAGCGTTTCAGCACCGTTTCGGGTCAGCGCCCCCGATGCGGTGAATGGACCAACCTATGCAAACGGTGACGCAGGTGTCTCGTTCGCGTGATGTTATGATGTGGCACATGCACGACCGAATAGGTCACCGCATGTACTAGCAGATTTCACTGCGGCTATGGGCCTCATAAGACTCGAGGTCACCCAAAGGGCAACGGAGAGAGCTACGCTCGGAGTCTCCCTGCGGGATCGAATCAGAAATGGGGAGACCCGCAGGAGAACCAAGGTGACCGATATAGCCCGAAGAATTGTCAAACTTAAGCGGCCATGGGCTCGCTCGGAAGACCGACGGCCGGAGGGGCGAAAGGTTCTCGAGTGGCGACCACGCAGCGCGGGCTGGCCCCCCACGAGGTGCACCGACGATTCGGTAAAGATCGCGGGAAGCCGCTGGATGCGGGCAGCGCAGGACCGATCGTCGTGGAGATCCTCCGTCCAGCGGCGGCTGTCTTCCGGCTGATATGATGACGCACCGAATCGGGTGAAATTAAACAATAAATCTGAGAGGGATCAAGCGGGTTGCGGGCAGGAGAAGGCCGCAAAGGGCCCGGAGAGGCGCAGACAGGCCGTCACCTTGTCGGCGGCGAGGCGGCGCAGCGGGTCGGTGGGCGGGTGCAGGCGCTCCCGCACGCGCTGCGCCACGCGCGTGCCGGCCCACAGCGCCGCGCCGCCAGCTCCCGGCGCCGCCAGCATGGACAGCGGCGTGGCGCCGCGCAGGTTCGGCACCTCCAGGTTGGCGTGGCCCTGCGCACGGGGACACACATACACATATACACCTACACATATACACATATACACACATACACACATACACATGGTGTGGTGGGCTCTCTACAATACCACGATGCTACCAAACATATAAACATCCTCCATGTTGTGCCTGGACAATATGATCCATTTTTAAAACGTCCGTCTGTACGTCCTTTAAACTCGCGACGAAAGGAAGAATATTGCAAGCTCGAAGGCTATGTCCGGCCTTACGTTACGGCACGGCACATTACAATGACGTTATTACAACACCAACATAGTCTTTATCGTATTGGATTTGGTCTGTTTAGCATCCTTTTGTGGATAGGTTCCATTCCTGGTTGGTGTTAGGGCATTTTATCTAAATTTGCCGCGAAACAGCAATGTTGATAGCATTGTTGTGTTCCATTTGTTAGAGATAAGATAGCCAGTGCCCCAAATAGGATGGGGTTTTAAGTAATATAGCGTTTTAAGGAGTAATAATTTGTTTCCTATTGACATCAATTTTAACATTTAGCTATTAATTGGAACTACCTCACTAGGGCAAGTTACTCATTAGTCAGTGATTAGTAGTAGTTAGCCACTATCTGGTTATTACCAAAAGTCAGGTCAAGGCTGCTTATAAAAACCTAATATCAAATGACTATACAGAATAGTTACAAGTTATACAAATAAGTAGGTAATTCTTGAGTATCCTGATAGTTTTATCAATTTACACCAGATTATGATATCTAATGTAAAATGTTTTTTCACTTACTCATGCCTTTATTACTCATTAGATAAAACGTAAATATCAACTATCAGAATAAATAAAAATAGGCTACAACACTGAAATAGGCAAGTGACAAAGATAGATAGCATGTGTCCTTATGCATGATCAAAATAGCAACCTTCTATCTTAGACAGACTACACTACAGGGTATGCTAGGACCACTGGTTGCCTCAATTTAACAAACCAAAATTAACTATACCAAAAAGTTTTCAGATTATCTGTCAGCACAGTGACTCTTAGGCCAGAATACTCAGGCTGTCAATTTCATGTCATTGACATTGAAACTGATGGAGTTAAGGGCATTCGAGTAGGTCCATAATATAAGTGGGTTGGACACTAATTAATAATACTTGCTTTGTGTTAGTTGTTCCATCTACCTACATACATTATCAGGTACTTTGTTGACATTATAAAATACACATCAGCATCGTGCTACTCACATATTAATCAATAAATAACAGAGAGTATGATTGTTTGCACTAGATTGACCCCCATTATAAACCTATGATTATCCTACTAATTTTAATTTCCACATTAATAAGGCCCTGTCTGTGAATGCCTTCTGTGATCGATTCAGATAAGTCTCCAAAATCATAGAAGTTGTTCTTACATATTAAATTTGAGTTGGCACTATGTATTGGAAATACATACACACAAGGGCAGTGCCCCTACGGAGTATTACATGTTTAGCTCAATTATTTGTAAGATCTGTTATTATGTACTTACCACGTACATGCAATTAAAGAATATGATTAAGATTTTTGAAGCAAATTTGCGTACAGGCGTACTGCAGTGAGCTCAAATAAATTGGGACCAAGGCAAGAAGATCACGAGTAAATTTTTGCAAATCAATGGGGCAGGGCTACGTTTAGTGGTGGACGTCCTGTGGCTGATAGAATTTAAATGTGTGTAAATATTGCTCGACAAAGGGAAAACGTTGCGATAACCACAGAAATGAAGCAACTGCAAGCATGCGAATTCAAAGTCGCCAGCTCAACGAATCTCAGACCCGACCCGGGTGCGAGGACGAGGGCGAGGGCGGGCGTCGGAAGCGGAGATGAACTAACATAGAGCACGAGGGTGGAGATGGCCGTGGCGTTGCGCGCCAGGACGGCCCAGTGCAGCGCCGTGTTGCCGTGCGCCGGGTCGGCGGGGTGCGGGGAGGCGCCCAGCGTGAGCAGTAGGCGCGCCGGGTCCACGGCCGGCACCTTCCAGGCGGCCCACATGAGCGGCGTCATGCCGGCCGCGTCGCCCTCGTCCACGGGCACGCCGCGCGCCACGAGGTAGGCGGCCACGGCCGTGTGGCCGAACTGCGCCGCCAGGTGCAGGCCGGCGCAGCCCTCGGCGTCGCGGCGGCGCGCGTCGGCGCCCGCGCGCACCAGCAGCGCCACGGCCTCCAGGTGGCCCTGGCGCGCCGCCCAGTGCAGCGGCGTGGACTGCAGCTCGCCGCCCACCGCGTCCACGCGCGCGCCGCGCGACACCAGGTACTGCACGATCTCGCGCCGGTTGTTGATGGCGGCCCAGTGCAGCAGCGTCACGGTCTCGTGGTCGGGCTGGTTCACGTCCCAGCCGGCCTCCACGAGCTCCTTGACGCGCGCGAAGGCGCCGTACTGCGTCGCCTTGACGATATCGAACCCGCCGTAGTCGCGCTCGGGCGGCGGCGGCGCGTCGCGCGGCTCGGCCGGCTCGTCGCGCTCGCGCTGCGCCGCGCCGCACTGGCCGCCGGCCGCCGCCGCGGCGCCGCACGTGCTCTCGTACATGCCGGGGCCGCCCGAGCCTCACCACGAGATCATCGTCGCTTGCACTCGCACTGCCCTACCACTACCACTCCGCCGCACCCCCGGGTGGCGACGCAGGCGGACACGGTCCTAGCATACGCAACGGGTGTGTCCAGTTTTTACACGAATAAAATCTACGAAATCGTCTCAAAACTGATTAGATATTACAAAACTTCAATTTCATTTCGTACTGGCGAAAATATAATGGCAATGTTGTATTGTATTGACATGACAGACAGACACGGACGACAGCAGGACGAAGACAAGGAAACTTTTTTTTAGCATGTTCGTCCTTATGAACAGGCACAGGGTACTGTACTCATGCAGCCTGTATTTTGTAATACCATCTCAGAGAATACCATTTTGGTCAAAGAATAAAAAGGTCTTCTTTTATTTTACTGATCTTCTGTAAGTAAGGGACACGAACGTTACTTATTTATTTGATTTTATTAGGACATCAACAACTCAGAATGTGTATAGGCCTACATAAGATGTTTCAACAAAGCCATCGCTGATACATTCTGTTACAAGGAATCTACTATGTCCTATAATTGTCATGCAGTTTACTGTTAGACTAAAAAGCAAAAATATCATAAACGTAGGTAATCGCAATTATAAACAATTAATTATAAATTGGAAATTTAGAAAACCAAACCAACTGTGTGAAAGGCTAGGTACTGCGTTGTCTTAGAGCAAATGCTCTAAGTGCGTTGTACATTTTTCTCCTATCTCACTTAAACTGAGCGGCAATTGATAGGAACTAAGAGAACATATTATTATAGCCCCGCAGATTACTTAGCCGTAGACTATACGCAGAGGAAAAATAATCTACGACCCGTTGCCTTGCCTAGATTACTAATTACCGTTGTAAATTCGCTCGTTGGGCCCTGCTTTTTTTTCACTGGTCTTTTGAAGACTCGTCCCTGCTGCCGGTTCAAACTAAGATTTCCTCAAAAATCTTTACTTAGTAAAACCAACAAAAATTTTTTCATTGATCTTTTGCTGCCTCGTCCCCGCTGCCGGTTCAAACTAAGATTTCCTCGAAATTCTTTACCTGCTAAGACCAACAAAATTTTGTTTCGTATCGTTGGATGATTTGAACAAATTGTTTCGTGAAAAATTGAAGACGGAGAAAGTAAAAGCACAGAATTATTATAGTACTAACGTAGTAGAAGGACTATAAATAATATTTAAAAGAGTTATATTTTCAAATATAAGGCGATAACATTCCTTTTTATTCGATTGCTTCAGGAAAGGGAAATGTTTTTCGGGTGCACGTATATATTTATTTACTTACACTTTTTAGAAGATTTGGATGTAGGTATATAAATTTCTTGATCTTTGGGGGAGGCCTTTCTCTAGCAGTGGACGTCTTTCGGCTGATATGATAATGATGTAAATTTCTATGTTACCTCCTGCAAAGTACTTAGAGCGCAACTTGGAACTCGTATAATGTTTCCCAATAAATCATAATAAAAGCTTTATACTTACTAATTCAAAAAACGTAGTGATTATATTCTCTTTGACTAATTCATACAACGTGGTGACCAGGGGACACATAAGTCTTTATAATTTGTGCAGGGCACCAAGGGAGCTATTTTACAACGGTTTTTGGTTTAGCTTTAGTTTAGTTGATATAATTTTTTTTTGTGAACGATTATATCGTTGACGCTACCAAAGTAAAACCAAACTCTGAGTATTAAAAAAGCTAGGTTAATTGCCGTTCAAATGATTAGCGCGGTACAGCTTTGGTATCATCGTTCAAACTTATCGATTTTGAAACGCAAGGTGTTGTTAGATTCGTTGTGATCCCCACAATATCATAGAATCATTTTTATAGTAAATAATCCAACATGACGCCCGCAAAATTATAAATTGTTATCTTATTACGAAACTACATTACTTACTGATTCTATCTAATTCAACGTTTTAATATAAGCCACGGGAATAGTTTTGCACAATAACATTGGCAAAATGGTAGTGTATTTGGCGACCGTCACGTGAACGTGAACTTATGAAAACTAATCTATTACCCACAACTGAACGGAGAAAGAACATGTTTAGGGCGAGATGTTGATTGTTTGTTAGCTTGTTTGTGCAAACGAATGTTCCCATTTATCTCCAACACGTAAACCGATATAGTTACGGTTTTCTGTATAGGGTTTACAATATTTACTTTGTTTACTTACATTACATTACCTACTTTATACACTGATTCAGTCTTGAAGTCGTTATTTTTCACTTTTTAGTATTTTAGCGTTCATTTCAATTCAACCATTTTTGTGCGATGGTGATCCTTCTAGCACCTACAGGTTAGGTTATTAACATAATTACGATTGAAAATTTAAATTTTATTAAAAAAAATCATGCGAATCAACCGCGAAATTCGGAGACAAATGGCCGAATTGAAAACCACCTCATTTTAGAAGTCGGTTAAAAAGGAAGAAGTGAAAGTGGTTACAGAATATTTTGTAATAGAACTTCTTTTTTAGCGGGCACTGCCGCCGCCGCCGCTACTGAATTGCTTATTTCAGCGCACGTCGCGCGCGCGTCCATGTTGACCAAAGCGCATGCGCCATTTGCAATAGGCGCTGTACAGATTTTGGCGGCTTTTTGAGGGAATATGAAACCTCTGCCATACACTTTCATTGACGCACACCACCGTTGCTGCACAATCATCAATCTGCCACTGGACGTCCACTGCTGAACATGGCCCACCTCCTCTATAGATTTGCTGCAACATATTTGTCTTTATTACAGTAGCTTTCCGTCCGCGGCTTCGCCTGCGTGGAATAACCTTATTTGACGACCTGTTTGGTGTAGTGGTTAGCAACTCTGACCACTATACCAAAAGGTTGCGGGTTCGAATCCCGCTAGGGCCATATGTTTGTATGATAAATACGGACATGTGTACCAGAGTTATGGATGTTTTCATTTATAATTTTATTTATTTACAAAAAAAATGTATTTATGTAGCATATCAACCATCTGATACATAAGTAGAATATACCCCGGATTAACACAGAATATTTTTACCCAGATAAAGTGAGTAATTCCCACTGGATACAACAAATTTCTGCAATAAAAATAAATATCCGTAGATCACAGCGCCATCTGGTTCCACAGTAAGCAACTATAGGCTTGTGTTGTGGATACCAGATCCATGGATCTATACTCACTTTACCTGGGTAAAAAATATTCTGTTAATCCGGGGTATATTCTACTTATGTATCAGATTTTATCTAAATCCGTTTCGCCGTGATTGAGCAACAAACAAACATCCATACTTTCGCATTTATAACATTAGTTAGATCAAAACTGGATATATACAAATTGTGGATTAAAGGAAAACGTAACATTATTTCTCTATTATTGTTTCTCTATTTGTCGAGTTCAAGACAAAAACTCCTGAATATTTCTTTGCGCCATAGTAGTTTGTGGTGCCATTGCCACTATCAGGTAAATGTACTTTTATAAAAAAAAATATTTAAACTCATAAAGCTTTCAGTTTATTAGTTAAACAAATATCACTTTTATTTACAACCAAAGCAATCACAAATTATATTAAAAACTAATCATAATCACCTAGAACTACTTAACAGATCGAAATATTTACAATAGAGTTAACAATTCTTCAACTCGGAGAAGTTCCGCGAGCGCGGGGTGCGGGCGGGGGGAGCCCCGGGCCGGCGCCGACACGCGCTTTTATTTAAAAATCTAGTCACAAAGCGATCCGGGACCTACTCCGGCGCACCACAGACCGCCGAAATCCGAGATGCTCCCGGCGAGAGAGCGGCCGGCGACCCCTCCGCGTTAAGTACAGTGCGGGGCTGGGGCGGGGTGGGGCGCGGGGTGGGGCGTGGGTCACGCGGTGGCGAGGGGCTGGGTGACGACGGGCTCCCGCTCGTGGGGCGCGTGGGGCGCGCCGGCCGCCGCCTCGGTGAGGCGCAGCGCCACCTCCAGGTCCCGCAGCACCTGCCGCACCACACACACAGCTTAATGTTTATGCTACGAACAATCAATCGGCGTTGGTTCACCCTCGCATACTTCTAATATCTTTATGCTCCGCGAGCACGTCTATCTCCCCGAGTCTAATTTAACAGATGTTACTCGTCAGTAGTAATGACCAGTAAAATTGTTTCTCTATTGTGGAAATCTTGGCATCCACGACACAGGCCCAGCCCGGTGTGGATGTTGCAGCGAATGTACAATTATGTATGGTTCTTTGCGGTATATGAACATCTTATCTTATTTCACTCGGCTCGGTCCCAGCCGTTCCACACTCGACCGACATTCGGCGAGTGGACGAACGAACACGTTTTACGAGTGACCAAAATATTGCGTAATTTTTTTTCCTACAATAAAGTTTTAAGTTGGCAAGTCTCTTGCACGTACCCGAAGACCAAGCGTCCCCTGGAATCCTCACCTAAACCTTCAGACATTTTGATAATGACAAAGAGTAAGTGGCTGGGAATATTAGTATCACTGACATTACATGAAAATACGGAAACAGTTTAAGTTAAAGACTATATCGATTCAAAAATAGTACTTAAATAATAACTTCGCCACAGCAAATCACACAAGCAGTGTTTCAAAGGAGCCGTTTTGCTTGAATCCTCGCCAAAGATTGTATGAGTAGGAGATCCCGCCCAACATGGACCTTCACCTATCAGCTTTCCTAATGAAAGATAGTTTTTTACCAAACATTATGCCTAAACCACAATTCGCTCATGGGTTGTCTAATTAAATCAGGTCAGGGCTATCTTTAATTAAATATAATTTATTTTATTTTTGATTTCTGCGCTCACTTATTTTTTCAAAGAATACAATATCCATCGTGACGACGTAGCTTAGGGTTACCATTTCTGGTCATATCACAGGGTTGTCAGGTCTAATTTTCGCTGGTTTCTTTGGTATATTTTTCTAACAATATTTCGGATACTTACACCAATCATCTACTCCAAAACTAAACAAATCTTGTAGTCCATACTACACATATAAAAAAAAATTTAGTACCCATGTACTAGATCTTTTTTTTATGCACAACAGGTTAGCTTAGCACTTAACCTCAAATACACCTGATGTTAAGTGAAGATGAGGCTGAAGGTGGAAGCTTACTGACCCGGAAACCCCATCTTATTTAGGGGACTGGCTATATTATCTCTGACAACCGGAACACAAACATGCTATTAACATTGCTGTTAGTTAGTGCGGCAGACTTAGATAAGATGGTGATAGCTAGCCAGGCCTAATTCGTAAACCCTATGTTGTTCACAATGAGTCACAGAGGCGGTTTATAGTAGATTACGGATAAACATACATAGATATTTATATAAACATCCATGACTCGTGAATAAAATGGTCCGATTAATTACACAAACATTTACCCATTGCGAGATTCGAACTCGCAAACGCTGGTTTAGCTGACAGGGTCACTATCCACTACACTACAGCAATCGGTCGCCATTGTTCCCACATTTGTTGTTGAATTCTTTGAGAAAATAAATGGGTGCAGATATCGAAAATAAAATAAATTATATTTAATTAAGGATAGCTTGACCTGATTTAATTAGACAACCCATGCGCGAATTGAGGTTTAGAGATAATGTTTGATAAAACTACCTGTCATTGGGAAAGCTGATGGGTGAAAGTCCATGTTAGGCGGGACGTCCTACTATGAAGGTGGCTTGTACACCGCAACGCACTGCTAAGAAAAAGGCTTGTTTTGGCTCAGAAATTATTGTAATAAACAATATTTAAAAACCTTATCTTCACTTAACATCAGGTGTGATTGAAGTCAAGTGCAAAACCGTTGTACAAAAAATAATTTACAAGCCAGTCCGATTTATAATATAAATATTGTATTCTTAACTTAACCTTAGTAGTCATAACTATTCGTTATTGATGTAAAAATATTTATGTTTTGTAAATTAAAAGAACGCTGAATTCTATGGGGGAGGTCTATGGTCAGCAGTGGACGTCCTGTGGCGGATATGATGATGATGGAATTAATAATCTGCCGCCAAGCAGCAATGTTAATAGCATTGCTGTGTTCCGGTTGTCAGAGATAAGATAGCCAGTCCCCCAAATGTGTTGGGGTTTCCGGGTCAGTACGCTTCCACCTTCGACCTCATCTTCACTTAACATCAGGTGTGCTTGAGGTCAAGTACAAACCCGTCGTGCATAAAAAAAAATTCATTAAAAAACCTAAATGAAGACAGACAATCCTTGATCCGAGTATACATACACGTGATACTACCATTTATCCGTGGCGGGATTCGAACCCACAAGTTTCAACAGTTCCGAAGACAGGGCCACCACCCATCCCATTAGATGTATTGGCTGTCACTGTCAACACTAGGCTATTTAACAAGCAGAGACATATGGCCGAGGCGGAGGGCTCCCAGTTGAAAATAACACAATGGGTAATGTGGCTACTATACTACCCATGATGACTACTCCAGTCTCGGGGACACTATGAGGGACGTCATTCAGGAAGTACAGTTACAAATAGATAAATCTTACAGACCTGTACAATACAAGTAAGTCAAGTCTTCTCAGGAAATGCTTAATGTTCTTGGATATTTATTCATTTAGTTACAGCAATTACTGAGTTTAATAATACACTAAAGTACTGTCGCAAAACATTCACGTTTCCTGGGAAAACTTAATTTGTATTAAGGCCGGCTCTAAAGGTTTATCTGTTTGAGACTGTACCACTGTTGCCTTAATGCAATGAACTGACCGTGTCAGACGCTGATTGTTCAGTGCGACGGCGCTCCGTGTGTTGCACTTCAGTCTGTTTTGCTTGTCGTAGTAGTACTTATAATAACTAGGTACATGATGGCCCACCAAATAAATACGAAACTAATCAAAGTGAAACAAATGTGGCGCAGTCGCACCAACACGCTCTGCAGTCGTACCACGTAAAACTATTTGTGGTCGATCGTTAATAATTCATCGTCCAGCTCGTTTGCGCTCGATCGCTAAATTTGGTTCCAAGTAGGCGCCCTAGATGTACATTATGGTAATTCGGTAAGTTTATTCCGATATCCATTGGACGTTTCTCCCCTTATCCTTACTTCTAGGGTGCCTACGTGGTACCAAGTTTCGATCGAACGCAAGCGAGCTAAACGACAAATTATTAGCGATCGAACACAATTTTTTTACATGGGACGAAGGCAGTTCTCGGTGGGTGACCACCGATGCCACTTTCAGACGAGTGTTTCTGTTCTTCGGAGAGCATGTTAAACACTCGGTTCTCGGAGGCCCAGAATAGTATATATATATATATATATATATATATAGAGCGTAGTGACCTCCGTCTCCTTGGTGTCGAGCAGCGCGAACCGTCGGTCGAGCGCGGTGAGGTGCGCGAAGGTGAGGTGCAGGTGCGCGTGCAGGCGCAGCAGGGCGAGCGAGCGGAAGTGCGCGGCGTACATGTGCGCCACCACGTGGAACAGCAGCCGCACCACGCGCCGCACCACGCCCTCGAACGACGCCGGGAACTCGTTCGCTGCAACATGCAACACCGCGACCATCACTACCGCTATACACCTATACAACTATACCGCTCCCACGCTGTGAGGAAGCGGGAAGCTGCTACATATTCAAACTTCAAGCATTTATTTCAACGTAAGATACAATATATATAAGTAAGATATATTAACCGCCTCCGTGGCTCAATGTAAACAACATTGGGTTTACGATTCGGAGGTCGCGGGTTCGATCCCCAGCGGGGTACATGTTTAAGTACTCGGTTTGGTTGGTGGTAGGGCATTTTAAATGTCCGCCTGGCTAGCTCCCACCACCTTATCTAAATCTGCCGCCAAGCAGCATGTTAATAGCATTGTGGTGTTCCGGTTGTCAGAGATAAGATAGCCGTGCCCCAAATGTGTTGGGGTTTCCGGGTCAGTACGCTTCCACCTTCGACCTCATCTTCACTTAACATCTGGAGTGATTGAGGTCAAGTACAAACCCGTTGTGCATAAAAAAAAATCATTTGTTAAATATTAAATTAAATCTACTGGAAATAATAAAAGCTCATTGCATTTATCTGTCTGTCAGTATGTCCAAGCTACTATTCCTAAGTCTAGTAATTTGTCAGAAGTTCAACCCCACCCCTACTAATCTACTTATCCCACCCAACCCAATGGAGACGAACAGAATTATTAAAAGCGTAAATTTAAAACTTCTTCGGCTCACCCTAGACGGGGGGCTTTATTGTCTAGGTTCAGCGACTATCGCGATACCTTCGACACATTCACGAGCTTCACACCAACCGCATTAATTTACATTCGCAGTAAGGAGAGAGATTTTATTTGTGCTGTTTTACAAATTACTAACAGATGGGACTATCTTTGAAGGCCATCGGGAAGTGTCAAATGAAAGATTTGAATAAATAGTGAAGATAGACAAAAAGTCTCCGATCTTAAGCGCTTGTTACACTATCATATTTTTAGGAAATCCGAAGTTAGGAAACGCTTGTTGCACCATCCTAAATCAAAGACTAATTCGGCATACATTGCTGGTTAAAGTAAGGATATTTGAATTAACAGAATAAAGCTTCCCAGCAATATATGCCTCTTAGTCTCTACATTTAGGATGGAAGTAATGCGAAAGTCCCTAACTTTCCAATCCACAAATTCGGAATCTAACTGTTCCAACTTCAAGAACACCTTCCTATTTCATAATTAGATTTCCTAAAAATAGGATAGCGTTATCAGCGCTTTAGCTTACACGACGAGCTCACAGCTGACACTCACCGTATTTAGTAGGAAATATGGTCTCGTCATTGACCGTCTTTTGTGTGTAGGTCATGACGTAGTCGACGTAGTGCGGCGCGGCGACGCGGGACTTCTTACCGCGCTCGTCGTACCAGGCGTAGGTGCGGCCGCCGGGGCCCGTCATGTCGGCGCACGTCGCCGGCGTACAGAACTCCGACACCGTGCCGTACAGCAGGTTCACGTGGTCGAACAGCGCCAGGGCTGGAACCACACATGTACTCCGCTCAAAACATTGATCATATAGGAAACTGTAGGATCCACTTCTGTCGTCGTCAACATAAACAGCACAAGGTATCACGAGATCGCGGATCATTCCCAGCGGGGCAGGTGGGCACGTTTTCAGTATTCCGTTTGGTTGTAGGAAATAGGTAAAATGGAGTTTACTTACTGAATCCATAAGCTGGATTATTTGTCTAAGATAAATCCTCTAAAATGAAACCCAATTAAAACTGCCTATTGATTTCCGAAAGGGTTCTATTGGATGATTGAAAGTCGCCCATTTCTTGATGGCAGCAACCACTCTACTGGGGAGGGGGGGAATGAAAACCAGCTACTCTGCTGAGTCCCTACCATTTCATCACAGTTTTATGTTAACCTATTAGCTTTGTTAATTACTTGTTAGGTATATTAACTTTGTCGTAAATAAATACCTCTTATTATTTTATATTTATTTATTTATCTCTCTGCTGCCTTATCTGGCTCGTAATGGATCACAAGTCTCATCCGCTGCTGAACACCTATGAACCACCGCCATCACACATAGTTCCAACCACGGACGGATTTTGTCCGACTTAAATACCAGTATACTATATAAAATATATAAGTATATAAAAATATTTGGAGCAGCTTGTGGTATTGTCCGTTTGCCAGACTATACTATACTCTAGCAAACGGACAATACCACAAGCCGCTCCAAATATTTCTTCGACAATATGTTTATGAACCACGTGCTCTATCAGATATGGATAATCGCGCCAACCCTTCTCCAAGGGTACTCCACTTCCTTGTACCCTATACAATCACGCATTTGTGGTTACCTAACTCCAAGAACGATGCTGAAGCGACTAACGCGATGTACTTTTTGACGTGTAAAATGAATTTTCGACAAGAACGATAATCAGGCAGTGGTGTTAAAAAGATTACACAGAGTAACTAATAAATAACAGGACACGCTCGCATGTTGATGGGTAGGGGCCTCGATAGATTGCTAACAATTAAGTACTAAATAAGTTGGTATACAGGTGTAAGTAACATATACTGACTGTGTGAGGCGAGCCACTCGTTGTAGTCGAGTCCGTGCGGCAGGTCGACGAGCTGCCGCATGTCCAGCTCGGGCAGCTTGCGCTCGAGCAACGCCTCCTGGAGGTACAGCTTGGGGTCGCCGGTCGCCTCTCCCTCGCGCTCCTTACGGCGCGCCTTCCTGGAATAAACGGCCACGGTTTACATCTACTGCTGCTGATATAAACATACATAAAGTCACGACAATTATCTCAAAGGTGGTGGTGATAGCTGTCCCAATATAAGCGTTTGGTTGTCCCAACATTAAAGTTTAATGCTTGAAACAACATCCACTACTCTTCCCTTTAAATAGTATTTACTATCCGGTCTGTCTGTTTGTGCGCTCGCAGTTGTTCTACGCCAAGGATTTGACACGGTTTTCACTATCATTTTCAGAATTTCTCTCACGAAAGGTTTATTGTACAATTAGTTTTCCGCCCGCGGCTTCGCTTGCGTGGAATAGCTTAATCGCGAATATTTTTAATTTTTATCCCGCGGGAACTACTCATTTTAGGGAATAAAAACCCAGGGTATATTCTACTAAATTTCATCCAAATCCATTTCGTCGTGATTGAGCAACAAGCAAACATACAAACTTTTGCATTCATAATATTAGTTAGATATAAGCATATTTTATGAAGTACTTGCACTCATGTGAAGCCGGGGCGAGGCGCTAGTCTAAAATACAGAGGGGTGCATATTATGTGACAGGGTCCATCGCTATTCAAACGTAAAGTTCCCAAGAAGAAAGATTGGTTTTATGGTTTTACAAGCTGGAAAGCACACGGCACCTACTGATATAAACTGTATCGATAATATAAATAATAAAGTCTTCTAGTATAAGTTGCAAATAAATATTTATGATAATAATGACGAAAAAATATGTAACAAAAACATTTAACATATATTAGCATAATCCAGGGTCTCGAGTGTTTACCTGTACCACAAAATTAATGTAGTAGGTACTTATATTGTGAAGGTAAATTCATTTTATGATATTACTTATGCCATGCAGGGCGTATATCCAAATCAAGAGTAGATTATTAGTACCATGTGGGTGGGTAGCATTAGGTACAATAGGCTGTTTCTATGCCCACTTTTTATTATTAAAAAAGTAAACAATGCTGTGTCAAATGGCTTCCAATGGTTATAACACGGTACTGTGGTTATAACGCGTGTCCGTGTGGTAGGTAGGTACTGTGGTAGGTATGTGGATAATAGATATATATGTACCCATGATCCGTTTATGGCGTTTACAAGATGACGGACACAACGCGAAGGACGTGCTATAACGTTGAAAGAGAATGGCTTCTCTTGGAGGCGAGGTCGCCGCCCGCCGTCCGCCGCCGACCGGAGCGCGGAGGCGTCATGTCACGGTGTGCCTCCTAGGGCCTCACGAGCTGGCCCTACGACTTGATTCAACAAACGATGGATAACGTCATGTTTCTTTTTACCTAATCGCACTTACATCATCCCACCGATAAAACTGTTATTGGGTGTTAGCGTCGTTGACGATAATTACCTACATTATCTAATCTGGTATAAATTCGAAACCTCGTCTATGTCACACGATATTTAAAAAACCAAAGATTAACCAAATCTTCCTACTTTTGTTACATAGACAGGTACCTACCTACATAAAACGACGTCGACGTTATAATTTCATAATCTGAATCAATGTAGAACACTGTACTATAGGTAGTCGTTATGTACGAGTCTTATAAAGTTCGTTCATGAAACGACAAAGACCTACTTTTATATTACCAGTCATTGCTTTGGCGAGTTGGTTTGCGGTACCTACCTACTTTACATATAGTTATATTTAGTTTCAAGTAAGTAGAACATGAAGAGTTCATGGTTAAAATTCTGTTAATTGCGGGTTGATTTACAATGGTACAGTCCGCGTGATAATTAGCTAGACGATGTCCCACCCCAGCTCAACTTTTAAGTAGGTACAATGTTGAACACTATTTAGGTAGGTAGGTACTTAGAAGTGGACTGTGAGTATTCACAAGGAAGGAGAGTGAGAAGAGTAGGGATGTATATCCCTCGTGCTACCGTAAAGAGACTTAATATTTTAATTCGTGAAACTTTTAGCACTTTTGAAATATCGCGCCATCACCTACTTGTGACGCCGACTGTACTGTACTGTACTAGTTACTAGCAACTAGTGGCTGGTTGCCCAAAAGCGCAATCTACTAATCGATAAACACTTAATCTCACACACACACACTCACAAATTAGGTAGGTACATACCTATATACGCGGAAATTTTATCATTTATCATGTGTCAAAGTTTCATTGTGTACAAAGATGATCGTCTAGATTAAAAAAAATTGAGATAAGATTTAGGCAATGTTAATCTGCGACATGTAAATAGTTAAGCACGTACACGACGTAATGTGTAAGAGGCCAACTACTAACTTTCTGAGAATGGTGTCGACAAACACGGAGAACCACAGCACGAGTATCTCCAGGCACCTGTCCATGGCGGCGAGTTCACTGTCCCACTAAGCTCCTGCTGACTGCGGGCGCGGGCTGCGGCCATCGCTCGTGACCGCAATGCTCAATGCGTCAATTCGCGGGTGCGGGATGCGTACGAAGCGATTCATTAGGGAACTCGATAGCGGTAATTTACAGTGAGTAATCACTTGTCGTTCTACAGTCACCTTAGGACATTACAATTGCACAACATCGAACGTCCGATCACCATACAAATAAATTTCCTTATCAGAAGCTTTCGATAGTCAGGCGCTTATCAATATAGAATAGCTACATCCAAAAACGGGGGCATACAGACACGAGGGTCACAAGACGACACACAACGCGTACGGCACGCAAATGAGAGCCAGCGAGCGGACAGCGGGCACGTGTTGACAGAGGCGCTCACCTGAAGGGCATGGCCGAGTACAGGTAGGAGGGCAGCGAGAACAGCACGCCGAGCACCACCGCGTGGCACATCGCGACGACGACTGATCGCTCGCCGCCGACCGCTCCGTCCCGCGGCCCCACCATTACGTCACGCACCACACACTGCCGACACAGAGACGCACTAGATCTCTGTCTTTTTCCTATAATAGTCAGTAGACTGCAGAATACTTAACCACCACACTACGATAGAGCAGGCGAACAAACGAGATGCAACCTAGACGCAAGTTGCAACTACCACCTTCCTACTGTTCCGTACATTATGAAGTGGACTGACAGAAAGCATCGTTGCAAGTAATTGGAGTATTACGTAACAACACCGCGTCATCGAAACCACTCCCGCGCAGTTGTCGCGATAAGTTCAAGGTGATCGACGAGTTGATATTTACGTAGGTACATCTTACTTATTGCATTGAATACAGGAACATAACAAATAGCAGAAGTAATAAGCGAACTCTGAATCTGTCTATAGTTATGATTTATCAAAAAAAAGTTGGAATATGAAAACAAAAAATGATAAGAAAGGGTTATGGAATAAATGAGAAGGTTAATGTTATTTAGCATACACTTTATTTAGACGGGAAGGAAAAGTGTTGTCATGGATGAGAGAGCGTTAACCTGTGTCGTATGTGTATTCCTCGGGCGAGGTGCCAGCAGGCCCGGCGGCGGCGGACGGGCTCTATCGGGACGTAGGTGACATCCTAGCCTCAGAATTTTCAATCAAGAGCAGCAAGCATAAAATAGCTGAGGTATGTAACACTCCCCGTGTTTGGGGTAGAGTGTGTCGTTCGGAGTTATAGTTGACTTTTCGCCTAAAGAGACACCTGAATCTCCGAGAAGAAACTTTAAGGCATGGCTAAAATAGGCCCCAATCACTACTAGTGTGTAGGTATTCTCTCGTTGGGAGAGAATACTCGTACTGAAGGTTATATTAGGCTGATGTGTGATGAATGTACCTACCTATAAAATAAACGTATTCATAAACAAACTAAACCCTGACCATACATGTATCTATACGAGTAGATACATTATACTGTTATTACTAGATTCCGTAACGGGTATATTTCTTACAAAAATACAAAGTAGAGACAATCTTCTTCGTGCCTAGTTATACCGAGATTAACATCAGGCCAAGAATCTTACTAGAGCATCCCATTTTCTATTATTCAAGAAAAGCTAGATTTCACGCGCCAAATAGTGCTCTGATACAAGTGAACAGCAGTGGGCGGCAGCGAGCAACAAAGGCTAATCGAGCGCACTTTCCACACGGAACTCGGCCCCGGCCCCGGCGCTGTATCGAGGTTGGCGGCCGCCGACTGCGGCGCAGCCACCGGCGACGGCGATGCGGGCGACGCGGCGCTTGTCACGGGAGGTTCTGAGTCTTACCTCTGTCTCTATATTTATTATGCATATTATATAGAGTACGCATAGATTAGAGATTCAAAACCATCTGGAAAGTCAGAAAGGGTTGCACAGAGTCACTTACTACTCAGCTCAAACTTGTGATCAAGAAAAGCGCGCTTTTAGCTCCCAAGCAAAGGGGACTTGTCCCCTATACCTACTAATAGGAAGGAAGGAGCGTAGCTATAGTAAACTTCAGCATCCATCACCTCACGATTCGAGTCCCGGAACTCAATTAATTACAAACAACGCTGCATGTGGCGCGAGGTCAATGCTCTGAATATTTATTCGCATATTAATATCGACGCGATTGTTTCTCTCACACGACCGGTTCGTTCAGAAAGAAAGTATAAGCAGGTTAAGACGTAGATCAGTTGATTTTGATCCGATGACGTCGCGCGTGGTGTCCTTGAGTATGGATTTAGAACGTAGTGGGTAGCAGAAACAAACAGACATGCACCTATTTGTTACAGAACCATTGAATGACATTTGATTATATGTAGATCCATAGTTTTTACTTTGTATCTTTCAGAGAATGTTTGTAATGTGTCGGTCTGTCATTCATCACGTTTATGGTTTTCGAATTTTTATCGGTGCGATGCTACGATGCTAGATAATACCTTCTTGGCAGTTGCGACACAAGAGTGAGGAAGCGATCCATCACCTCGGCTTGACGAAACTGGGTTTTCATTCAAGGTTACAAACAGGTAGCTATCCCAATCGTGCGTAAACGCAGACAATAAACAAGACTGACTTTCATCGGGATTGTAGTGTAGCAAAAACTACGAGACAGCGACAAGAAGTCGAGTAGCAATAGTTTCGTGACACAACACAAACGTCATCATTTGTATAGAGCGCAGGCAGCGTTCTGTGAAACGAACGCAAAAACACCTTTTATACAGCACAAACATGCGCTGATGCGTAAAAAGTTATACTTTCACCGGGACGGGTGCGGGGCGGGGCGGGGGGGCCCGTTTACTTCGATACTCTACAATTCCATAGATGAGCCGATGATGTCGTGACAAAGACGGCGCGGGCGGCAGCGCGGCGGGCTGTGGGATATGGGAGAAACGCGAGACACTTAAAATGTTTCATACGCATTAAGTAGGTACGCGAAGACAATTGTTGGAGCGTTCGTTATCACCGTATCTAATAGTTGAGGTGTAGCTAGTAATCTAATCTACATTCGGCAATTATTATTATATATTGCGCGTACCTATAGGCACCTACTGACTGAACCGGAAAAATTTAAAATTCGGGCTGTAAGTACACGTTTATTTACAAAAAAGATTAAATATCAGTTTATAGTTTTTCGATTAGCCTTAGATTGACGAAACAATATTTTCCATTAAAATCACTCTGTAGGTAGGTACAAAGGCCGTGTTACTGAAAATAAAGCAACTTAATACTGTCAGCTCAGTGGTCGTCTGCTGCAGCATGAGCAGGGTGGAGCGGGGTGAAGGGGCGCTCGCGGAGAGGGCCGGCCGCCCCCACCGGCCCGAAAGGTCAAGGCTGCGAGGGACGCTCGAACCTCGCACAACATTAACGACCAGTTTATTTTGCTGCATGAGATTGTATTAATAATTAACATTAACGTCGCACTTCTTACCTACCCATGACGACAATCTCCCCAGATTCCCCCCAGTTCCCTCGTTATGAGAAAGCCTGGGCTCTATCCCCATAGAGCCCAGGCTTTCTCACAACGAGGGAACTGGGGTGGCCTTACACTTTGCTCACCACGTTTTGTTTTAATTCACCGAAGAGTTTTGTATCTAAAGGATAACCGTCCGTCCTGCTCGTAGGAGGAATCTGGGGTCAAACTCAAACAGAAGTGGGAAAAATCCCTTTCTTCATTAGTACCTAATCGAGCCAACAGCTTATTCCCCAAAGTCCCATTGAGTTACATAATGTGAGCCATAAAATAACATTTGCGAGCTTTTGTCTACAAATCCTCATCGAGAGTCCATCTCCCAACAAGGGAGAAATAAACCCCGTCACTTTCCATAAGGTGTGATTGTGGTCAAACGTGTAGTCAGTCATAAAAAAAGTTCCGCCAAGAAACAGAGCAAAATGTTGCCGTTTAGAAATTTGACGGTAACTCATTATCATTAAGTGAATTACTTATAGCGTTCTAGTATGAAACAGCTAAAGTAACAAATCGATTAAGAGATTAAAATAAAAAAGCCACATAATTTTATTTAATTAAGTTTTCCCCAACTTAGAAAGAATAAGATTGCATTTCTTTAGTTAATAACGCGGCAAAAGTAAAATCATGATAATCTAAGGCGGTTATGAAAATTCACACCAGTTTAAAAATAACATGAAAATAACTTTTGTATTGGTTTTTATAAAGAAAAATTGTGGTCGTAACAAATACAAGAGCTTTACACTTTACACATAATGCGATAGCTAGGGTGGTAACGGCAACGAACAGATTGCTCATCATAAATACAAAACTAATAACTATAATTTATTGCACAACAGACCAAATAGGTAGCTACGTTTTACAGAAGTTGGTAATAGAGTAAAAGGAATAATTTGGCAACCTTATCAGTAAAAAGCGATCACTTCCATGCAACCATTGACTGTAAGAACAACATTTGATCGATTGACTGAATGATTAATTAAATCATTGATCCAGGCAAATGGAAACGGGCAGTTCATTACATTATATAAAAGTAGTAAATACGGAATTGAGTCCGAACGTAGGTAGGCACTACCTATAACAGTAGCTATACCAAGGTATTTGGCATTTATAAATTACGTAGCGATGACGAATAGCTACTATTTGAAAGATTCGATTATATAGATCCTGAAACTATCATAGAAGAACATCACTAAGTAGCAGTAGTAGTAGGTATGGATGTTTTAGAGCAATCTTTTGGTATTCAATGGCATACATTATGTACGGTTGTAGACGATCACATGACGATGTTTTCAGTTCCGGTGAATCTGCTCGCAGCAAACATGGGGTGGTGAACGGGACGGGGGAGGGTGGCACCGGCGCGGCGCGGCGTGACGTCACGACACCTGTTGCTGCCTCCCCCACGCCCAGCGACTGCGTCTACGTGACGTCACGCACTGCCACAAGATCTCCGTCGCATTCAGATCGAAACTATGGTATTTATTAGCTAAATAGCAGCGACCTCAATATTATCCAACATAGATTTTCACCAAATAGTAACTGCGGGCGATGCAGGGTGAAAGGCAGAGTTAACTGACTAAATTAAAGTTTTGAAAGAAATCGACAAACAAGTTTACCACAGCTTTTGCCTACATATGAACTTGATTTCAAATTAATTCTATTGATTTTGAAATAAGAGACTTAATAGGATTGGGTAGATCATTCATCGTTTATTCAGTCTTGTAATACGAAAGTCATGCCACAGAGTAGATATAGGTAAGTAGGTAGCGATAGTGGGTATAGGTAGTAGGAGAATTGTTCTTGAAGTGAGGAGACAACCGCTCTGCCATGGTCAGCGCTTGCAGTCTGTTGGAGACACGACAGCTGTAGTGTATCACGTCGTTATGATTTAACGATTTCAAAGCAATTTGGTTTCAGACGGGGTCGCTCAACAATCGATGCCGATGATGCGCTTTGAAGACATATTTGAAGCCTGGGACGATTTGCAGGATGCGATAAGCATATTCTGTGATC
Organism: Oegoconia quadripuncta; assembly: GCA_949316235.1. NCBI lineage: Eukaryota > Metazoa > Arthropoda > Insecta > Lepidoptera > Autostichidae > Oegoconia > Oegoconia quadripuncta. The sequence goes on from OX438746.1 coordinate 13,646,326, forward strand.
TGTCCAAGGCTTTTGATTACGTATATCTTATGGTCTGGTCAGGATTTTACGCCATTTTATTATTTTGGACCGTGTCCTCGACCTTTTGGAATCGTACTTATGTAATCGAGTTCAAAGGGTTGATGTCAATGGTAAGAGGTCGTCAGGGTCTCCAGTTTGCATAGGTGTTCTACAGGGTTCAATTCTCGGGCCAATCCTATTTATTATCTAAATCTTTTTATTTGTATTGACGGAAACCATGAGATAAGGATAAGAGAGAGAAGGTTTTTGTTCTATAGTTTATATAACTCTGTAAATCTTCCAAAAAGTAAATAAATAAAATTAATAAAATAACAATATTTGCTTATGACACTTCCTTGCTCTTCAAAGTTAGACTCTTGACGAAGTGAACAGTGAGGTGATTGAATGGTTTATGTCAACTAACCTATAAGGAAAAAAAAGCAAATGCATATTTAATTTGTTTTTTTTTTTTTTTAATTTATTAAAAATCGAAGAGTTGGAGCTTGTGGACACTTCTTAGATAGTTATGTTAGATAATGGACTACAGAGTATTGGGTTCTAGAGTATCTCTTAAGGAATAAAAAGGAAATCAATATATTAACTTTGGCATCACAATATATTTACGTAAACTTAATGTACGTAACTTAATCTGCTATTGTTTAGGAAACATAGTGAAATACGTAATCAATCAAGTACACTATTTATTGCACTAAAATGTAGGAAAACATTTGAAAAATATAACTTCAAAAATTCTACAACCAGGCAGACTTATCGCTATTAATCCAGACAATCAAGAAGTAGAAAGGAATGGAACAAGTAGGTTGTGCACCAATGATTTAAAAGATAATGTGTACTAAATAATAGGAATAAACATACATATTCTGGTCGTCAAGAATTTGATGTTTTTGCCATCGACTCGCTAAGAAGAAGAACATACATACGTTAGGTATGTAAGTATGTATAACGTAAATATAAAAATAAACTTGCTGTTCATATCAGTCGCTTACACAAAGTCACTAATATAAGTCACTCAAGGGACAATGTATACGGTTTGATAATAAGGTTCCGGTAGACATTCTAAATTTGCCTTTAAATACATTTGAAACCACCATTAAAAATGCAAAAGGCTATCATAAAATTTCTAATTATTTAGATAATAAGAATGCATGGACATGAACCGCTCGGCGAAATTCAATCAGTCTATTATTTTCTTTTTTTCTTTGAAGAATCTTAAATTGTAAAAATATTTATTTAAAGTTTTACTCGGGGGGAAACTGCCTTGTGAATGAGTAATAATTGTATATTATGACGTTCTCAAATGACAATTTGATGAGCTAGATCAGTTCACGTTATACAGCCCCTATGAGCAATACAGCAATAGCGTCCCCATTTTCGCAAGGATGATGTTCTAATGACGTTGACAAGACCTAAAACTATGCGAGACGTAGCTTACTTGAGCGATACCACAACTAAATAATGGGCAGCCATGCAGATCAGCAGATCAGGCATTCCTCTTCGAAAACGAAAGGCGTGGACACAAGACAAAATCAGCTTTCAGTTTCAGTAATGAATGGAATGAAGCGTTAATAACACATCATAATAAAACATGATCAAACAGCCTACTTTTCATCGAGTTTCTTGCTTGTTCTTCTCAAAAATTGACATTTTATAAAAGAAGTAGCTTTTTGACTATTTCCACTGTACGATAAAACAAAGCATTTTTCTGTAAACTGCTGGACATAAGCCTCTCATTTTATATATGGCGCGTTTTGTATATTTTTTTTTGAAGGATTTGCATTAACCGCCGCCGCGTTCTGGACCTTATACCCAGTGTGTTAGCATATTTTTAGGAGGTGATGAGTGACGCTGTTGCACACCACTGGTCTATGGTGTTACGCTCACGGTCTCTTAGTCGTTTTACGACACCCATGGGAAGAAGACGGGTTGATCCTAATTTACTCCGCCAGGAACCATACGACCAATCAACGCCACCCTGGCAGGTTTTGGGAACCTGTTAATATAAGCAATACTAGTTTACGAGTAGGTCATCTTGCTTATGTATAGTGTACATAATAATTCTCCTTGCAATGTAAACAATAACAACAGCACCACGTGACGTGAGCTCGCCCACGAGAGCGGCGCCGTTTGCGCAACGTGACCCACTTACCCGTGCCCGAGCGCTGCCCGTGCTGTTGCCTCAGCGCTCTGGCCGCTCGATATTATAATTTGATGGCGATACAGCGACATGGCTGACGACATGATAACCACCAAACTTACATTGCAAATTTCACACCAAACCTACAATAATTAAGTACCTTGTATCCACAAGTACACAAATTATTTTCTTCTGCTTAACAAAATATCCTCTGAGCCTGTTTCAATACTTCGGAGGTGAAGACGAGTTAGCTAATTTGAGTCACTAGAAATATCTAAACTCCACGCTGCCCAGGTTCATATAATGGCGTGGGCATTGTGTGGAAGTGGCCTGTGTCCAAATATAGGTATACTATTATTTAACTCGAGTGTTCCGACGAATTGTTCGGTTTGATTCCTGCTGCTGAGTTCCATCATCGCACTACTAGGCATAAACTTAAATTCCACCAACACCACCTAGACAGTTGGAAATCCACCACGGTGCGGTTCAGTAGACATTTCCTTCCACGTACCGTTACTTTTTGGAATAAGCTCCCGGCGGATGTCTTTCCGAACCGATACGATCAGGGAACCTTCAAGAAGCGAGCATATTCCTTCCTTAAAGGCCGGCAACGCCACTGCGGATCTTCCGTTTCCGTAAATGGTTATGGGCAGCGGTGACACTTACCATCAGGTGCGCCTCTTGCTCGTTTGCCCACCTCTTCAATAAAAAAAAAAAAAAAAAAAAAAAAACGCGTATTTATTAGCTTATTTGTAATTTATCTACTTGTGTCATGGTCGACGAATAAATGAATTCTATTCTACTCATGGATGAGGGCCGCTCGTATCACACGTAGGCTACATCACAGAGACTGCCTCTGAGGGAATAACGAGGGAGTATTTATTCAGTAGTGATATTCACCAGATAAAAATAAACGATTGCATGTATAAATAAATAATCTCATCATTACCATCAGCCTACACTAGTCCACCACCGGGCACAAAGCCTCCCCGCGGCCCAGTCGGTCAACCAATCGCCTACGCCGCCCTCTCTGCAGTTCGCCGCTATATCTACTCCAGAACCAGTTTGTCCAGTTCTGCAGACTCGATAGATAATATAGATTGTCACTTCAGCCTGCAAATTTTTAGAGTTATGTCGGCGACTTGACGGATTACCTCGTTTCGGATCGTGTCCCTCAGAGCGTTTTACGCCGAGCAATTTTAAGCTTTCGTACTTATTCAGCTTCATATTGTGAGCGTGCACGTTTCGACCCCGTGAGTCATTACGGGTGGGACACCGATTGAAGACTTTCGTCTTCAAGCTTTGCGGATATAGGTATGTGACTACAAAACGACTTTTAGACAATTGTTTTAATGGTTAATCTGTACTGTTAGGAGTCAAGTCGACACAGCATCTACTCGTGGATCGTTCGCAACTTACGTAGTGGCGTACCATTTTACTTTACGCATGAACATTTCGATAAGGAATCAATGTACTCGACTGCCAAGTTGGATACGGCACCGCCCCGTAAGAATGTTTTATTTTAATAAAGGGCGGAAGAAAATAGTTTCCGGTCGGTCCCACGTCAGCCCACAGGCAGCCCCCCGTAGTTACAGGTTCGCATTCCATTCACAATATAGACGGGTAAATGCAAATGTATATAGTGCAGCTGTTGCCTTCTAGGTATATATCGATTATAGTAGTAATAAACATGAAGACCGAGTCCAGTGACCCAGCATAGTCCACACTCCACAGTCACTAGGTACGCGCTCCGCATAACAATTTTGCGTACTGGTCATCACTATACGCGGTTATAGTACCGAGCACGTTGGCTAAAACAAACGGCAACGCTCGAGAGTCAATGACACGGCGCGGGAGCCCTATAGCGTTTACGTAAATTGAATTTCCATAAAGTATTGCAAATCATATGTTTTAAAACTTTGATGTTTCGCAAAATATGCGGTAAGGACATCACCTCCGGCGGCGACCTCGAGCCACACCTACACTAGGCACGTTACGGCCAAGTTGCCCTCAGCGATAAACATAACAACCAGTTACACTCTATGCTCCATCAAATTGCGTAAAATTTTAATTTTTGCCTCCATTACGTTTCTCCTAAATGGCTATAACGACAAAAAGTTAGAATTGGATAACCGAGACGGCTTTCTCCGCCATTGGCAAAGTTACCAGTATATGTAGGTCATAGAGTTTAAACATAAGCTATATTCACACTAGTACCTAGTTTTTTTTAGTAATGAATATGAATGTTTTATAATTAGCTGGCTCAGTTGAAGTTGTAAGTTTAATATTTGGACGCCTCAAATAGGCAGGTTTTTGAGGGAATATTGTAATAGATTAACCACACACAAAATTTAAAAATCAATACAAATGCAGCGTTCATTTCCTATGAGTTTATACATGTATATAGGTAATTTGTAATGGCGTGGAGCAGTAAGGGCAACTACCTCGTTGAAAATTCAGAAAACAATCTATTGAGGTATAATTCATTAAAAACAACCAAAGCCATTCTGGATATAACGTAGTAGGTAGGTCTGTGAGCATGTAAGCGTTCCGTGCTTTCAGAATACTCAACGTGGTATACCGCAAGCCCGGTGCCCGTGAAGCAGTATTATTGAAATTCGAAATATGGGAAGCACTAAATATTGTAATGAAAACCGTTTTTGTAACCTGAACGGTTTCCGTGTACGAGAGTGGGCATGCTGGAAAGATGTTCGTCCAAAACGAACGAATATCTCTGAACACATAACACCGATTGGGCACTAAATATTGGCACATTTAGAATTAAAGTAACCCATGGTGTGAGTTCTGTGGTGAGTGAGGGACACGACACCGTCGCCGCCGCCTCGGCGCCAGCCAGTGAAAACCGCCGCCATTATGCTCTAATGGAGTTTCTCATATAATGCGGCAAACTATTCCTACCACAATGAATATTATCGCAGCCTTAATGTTCCTCTCACTCGCGAATTGTAAAAACACTGCTTGTAAGTTATATGTTATATTACATAACTTACAAGCTGTAATCTACTTATTTGCATGTCCATGTACGAACGCACGCATTTGACATTTAAGAGAATTTTTTAAGAAATCTACATTTAAGTTAAACAGTGAAAGGGAACAGATAATAATAAAAATATTGGAAGGATAAGTGATGACGAGTTATGGGACTTATGGGGAGTGCGTCTGGTTCCCGCCTCAAACATAAGAATGAACGATCAAAATGTAACGAAAAAGCAACACAAGGAAATAATCATACATCAACGATGAGATGACGGCCTATCAAAATGATTAGTTATAGTCGAGATTGTAGCCCTAGATAGAATTGTAATATACTTGTCATCGCAATTCATATCAACACCTAGTCAAATAGAGCGCCACGAGCTGGCACATAGCTGTCGATCGGGAGACCTGCCTGTGTCCTATAACTTATAATTCTTAGTTTTGTATATCGTCGCACAGTCAATAGGTAGGTACGCGCCCGGTGGACACAGATAAAGCACGAATTAACGTGTCTAACTTTATTTTAACACGAAGAATGAACAAATTACACAAACAACACAAAGAGAAAATATATTACAATCTTTGTTTACATTTCAACATCCAGGAAAAAAGAAAAGCAATAATTTTTTTTAACGATAACTTTTATATAAATACGGTGTATACCACAGCGGGTAACAGGTGAAGTTTAACAACTTCTATTTCAATTTCAATTTTTTATTTGGGAATATCTTTCTTAATATCGAATGATGGTGCCCACATCGCACCGTCCTCCAGCTGCTTGCCCAACACACATTCGCAGTCGCAATGCAATGTTGCAAGCCACGAGGGCTCACAGCGACCTCACGGGCGCGGCGGCGGCCAGTCCACACAACGCAATTTAGGAATAGTAAAACTCCCACAATCACCTCTAACAAGGGAATTTAATGATACATTGATTCCGATGAATTGGTTTTTATCTGGATCAGACCATAAATAGACCTGACATTCTGATTCCTTGTTTTACGCTATTGTTGTTACGTACCTACTACGACTTCGCTTAAAAATCACGCCTAATGTTTATCTGAAAGCCAATTAGAGGTTTCCAGTGATAGACTGATAGGTTAGTGAAGATGAGGCCGAAGGTGAAGGCGCGCCTAATTTGGAGGACTAGCTATTTTATCTTAAACAGCCGGAACACTACAATAATGCTATCAACATCATCGTTGCTTGGCAGCAAATTTAAATAAGATGGTTGTAGTAGGCCAGGAGGACATATAAAATTGTCCCAGCACCAACCAAGCCGAGTAAATTTCTAAACATGTTACCTACATGGGCGTCAGACCCGCGACCTCCGTTTTGTAAACCGTATATGTTGTTTGGCAGCAATGAAAATATTGAAATACAGTATTGAAAGGGTATGAATGTGGATTGAGAATGAATGGGTTACTTGTCAAATGTCTCCTCTATACCGATGATAAAGTAATCCTTGCGTCGTCACGAGAGGAGTTACAAGAGATGGTAACACTTACAAATAGTGTCATTAGGGAGTTAAGCAGTGTGAATGAAGACGTAGTGACAAAGATTAGAAAAGGTATGTTGAGATGGTTTGGACATGTGGAGAGGATGAATGAAAGAAGACTTACGAAAGAGATATACGTAGCGAATGTGGATGGTAGTGTTGGTAGGGGAAGACCACATCGAACGTACCATGATCGACGAATCGTGGACGTCTTAAAGAAAGGCCAAGTCAAGAGTACCCTAAACCGACGAGCATGTATAAACAACCTTAAGAGAGAGAATGAAGCAAAAGAGGTGTGTCAGGATCGTAGCCAGTGGAAGTCTGTGGTCTCTGCCCACCCCTGCGGCAAACAGGCGTGACTTTATGTATGTTGTTTGGCGGCAGACTTAGATAAGGTGGTGATAGCTGACCAAGCATCATCATGCTTGGATCATGTATGATCTTGCCCTAATCTCAATTTATTTGCAGTTGGCGCAATAAGCCTTTTACTTCCATTCCCCTCTGTAGCCCGTTACCTCAATTCACGCCTTTTTCGTTCATATCATTCCTCACACAATCCATCCATCTTTTCCGTGGTCTTCCTTTCCATACATCGACGTTCATATTCATCACTCTCTTTGTAACAGCTGACATTTTAAAACTAACAATCATAAAGTGGGGTCATATTCTGGGGAATCATGCACGTCTGTCTATGAGCCTGATTATCAACGCTTAACGGGATAGCGTTGGTTTTATGGATGTCCTGTACAGGTACAGGGGATGGACGGCGCGTGCCCGGCCCGTATCTCACTCGCGGGAACATCGCGGTGACGCATCCCGCGTGTGCTCGCAGATCGCCGCATGTGATGTAGTAGGTACGGACAGTTTAGTCAATCACAATAACGTACTCAAATAGAAACTTGGATATGGCCGGTACAGGTCATTCCAGATTTGTTTAACTGCTTGATTTTTCCGGTTCTATTTCGACTGATACAAGCTTGGTTTCTATCTGCAGCGTTAGTAGTTAGTTACTGTAGCGTTGAAATGCAATTATTTTATTTAGTTATCGAATTTGTAATTGCAAATGGTAGACAAATTCTCCCCGACTCACTACTACTGCGGCCGTCGAGACGGCGGCGGCGACTACACTCGCCGGTCTTATTCTTTGTGGAGCTCAAAACTGTTGATTTGTGTCTTGTGCTGTTTCCGTTTTGTGCTCTAGTTCCCAGTCATTGTATCTGTTCCCTTTAGTTTGCACACAAAGCAAACGGTAAGCGATAAGTGCCACAAGCGCAGCGCATTCACGGGTAGTGGGAGGGGAGCGCAGAGCGTATCTACTATACCGAACTGTGCGCTTGCGTTACTCCGCAGACCACTTTCTTAGCCATATTGGTCTCATCATCAAACAAAACCACAACAATGCGAATGACTCGCAGTAAACCTATACCAGCCCACAGTAGCACTACAACTAATAGCAGGCAGTCCGTTGCGTAGAGAATTGCGTAGTCATTTTTATACTTTGTACAGCTGTTTGAACCAACCAATGCAATATACAATACAGTCACATCATCATCAACGTTCCACCCGCACTTACTAAGCACCAGTATTAAGGTGTAGAGAGTGGTCTACAATCGAACTGACTCAACGGATGGCAAAATTCAACTAACTAGAATATTGCATGTGTTCCACCATTTTACTAAAGAGCTCAGGCCGCCGCGCCGGGGGCCGCGCAGGATCGTTACCGTTGTTATTCTGACTGTGGTCTGTGAATGACCAACCATCATTGCTAGTTTCGTCACTTTCTTTGTGCAATATTTCACCGCTTACACGACCACAACCGCTCCCCTCCTGCTCTACACATCTAAATGTCTTGCATCAAGTGTGCGGGTTCTGTGTTGCCTCCGTCCATATAACGATATTGACACATGATAGCTGACATTCGCTATGCCATAATATTACGAATGATATTGGTCTGTAACAACAGACGTATTGTGGCCGGTCTGGTGTTAAGTGTTGTAGCGAGTGAATCGAGGTTAATTTGCGACAATTACCGACCGCTAAGTGGGTCTCCCACGGGGCGGCGGCGCGGCGACCTTCAGGCCCCTCCAACCGGCGGCTCCGCGCACCCAGAGTTCTTGTCGTGGGAATTACACACACTTGTGGCAAGTTCTTAGGTAGGTGCCTGCAGTTTTGCTTCAAATACAACGCAAATTATAAATTTAACCGTAGATGTGCTGAATATTAATAAGCAAAGCAATAGCTTTCCAGTGCCTTCTCGAAATCATGGAACTGTAACTACAATGGTAGCGTCACATTAAACCACAAGACAGCGCGCCGCATGAATATACAATTTATAGCCCATGTAACATACTAACATAGTTGGAAACGTTCCACAAACGGAACCAACCAACTTCGTGTGAGGCGCTTGCAGTCAAAGCACAGGGAACGGCGCCAATAGAAACGTATTCCAATGTTTGGAGGAACATTAGAATAATTAATGTCACTGTTGAAAGTTTGCACACAGAATGCCAGATAGGTAATTGAAAAAGCTCCAAACAAGCAATTTACCAAACTCGAGGGTCTCACTCAGGTCCAATCAATGGTCGTCTGGTAAAAGCTATTGTACCTATGTCCATGAATACCGCAACCACTGCGATCAATAACATCAAAAATAATTATTATTTGTGAACAAACATATCACGGTATTTTTCGAGTGTTGCAAATTGTACGGATGTATTCTGCATATGCAGCAAATTAGTTGCACAATTCTGCTAACGAGTACGTTTTTATGAACTACTTTGATGTACGCGGCGAGACGGTGAGGAAAGGCGCACCGATCCGTGCACCGCGCCGCATGTAGAGCAAGAAGACTTTATTGCTCGCGCTATGTCTTGCTTATTGTTCAATACTTGCAAATCATATAACTAATCGTGCCCCAAATAAAGGAAAAGGGAACCAACACCGCTCACAGGAGGTTTCGCGTATATCAACACACCACTTGTAGTCATAACGGTATGAGACAGCAGGCGGGAGGGAAAGATCTGACGGGCGAGTGATCGCGCGGCATGCGCTCTCTCTGCGTCACGTCATGTCACGATCTTATATTGTCTGCCATTATCATGTTATTTACGGATATCAATGTACTTTTTGTATGATCCATCTACTCGTATCTATATCAGCAAGCAATAATTAGTTACACTTGTCTCTCACTTACTTACAAAGTGTAGTACTCGTACATACTTCTATTTACCCTATGCCTCAAAGTTTATACCTATACAGGAGCCCAAAGAGAGTACCACACTAAATGTCAAAATCTACAGGTTCAAAAACCACTACCGGATAAGTTGTAGAGTCGCAAACTCATACAACACAGTAGATAGTTATCGATTTATTACTTGTAGATGTGCTCAGAACAGACAGCTCTTTCATGGTTCTCACTATGGAATTATGCCCAAATTACCGCATATCGAGTAAACTAATGTACTCTTTCTTGGCGAGTTGATGACAAAAACATCAAATTGTTGAGTATTCAATTATATTATACTATTTCTTCTGTATAAGACCGGTCCTGTCTGCGCGATTGTGGAACCATTGCCATAACAAGTGGCTAAGTTCCAATCACTCAATGTTTTTAAAATCAATACAAAAAGCTCTGAGGCTCTGATACGTTTTGAACTGTAGTTCCTCTTCTTTTCGAATCGAGGCAAGTTTCAAATTTTATTGGACCAAAACTTAGCCACTCTAAGAGCACTCTCTTGTTGCTGTAGTTGCTCTCGCTCGATGTCATTGTATGTTCCCCTTTACTTAAATTATCATTCCAGAGAGAAGTTAAAATACGAATAATAATTGACGACCGATTGGTGTAGAGGATAGTGACCCTGTCAGCGAAATCAACGGTTGCGGATTCGAATCCGCCGACGGTTAAATGTTTGTGTGATGAATATGAACATTTATTCCTGAGTCAAGGATATTTAAATAAATATTTATGTATGTTTATCCGTTATCTAGTGTCCATAGTACAAGCTTTGCTTAGTATGGGACTAGATGATTGGTGTAAGTGTCCGAAATATTTTAACTTTTTATTTTTTTAAATCAATATTGAAGATAACAAAGGGTGCTCATTACATTTGTGAAAGGCTATAAAAGGTTTTGAAAAAGAGATCTTCAATCGCCGCATTCAAAGACACAGGAATATGAAAGAAAATTCAATTGATTCATCGTAGTTGGGAATTTCGCATTCATGAATGTGACGATAGTAATGCGCAGTACAATGCTTGTATGTACGTTTGTATGGTGATGGTGGTGAGGAGCACGGCACGGGAGGTGGCGGCGCGTATCGAGGCCGCTCCGGCCCATTCCCGTTACCACTGTATCGCGCAGAGACCGCCTCGTGCGACGCACTCACATTGTACCATTGTCAATTATGGCTACTCTACTCACTCAAACACCCATAATACGAAAACACGCGAAGTCTTTAATATAGTTTGTATGGAAACATTGCTTGCCTCCTTCAGATCTATGCATGTATGTTGGTGGTTTATGGATGTAGGTATTTCAATATGAAAAATACTAGTCTTTGTCTGCCACGTTGGAACAACCAGTAGTCAACTAATCATTTAGTGATTGAATGCCAGTGAGGGCGAATATTTCATTAGCATCGCCCCGCGCGAACCCCACATAGGAACCTACCTACCTAACCCATAAAGAGGCAGGACATGATTTCGAAAAAAGCAGAAATTAGCTAATTCAGCTTGTACCTTGATGATGTGGAGCACCTAAAGGGATACTGTCGTCATGGATCACCGATAATTTAATGTATTGATGTGATTTGTGTATCAGGTGATGTTATATGAAGCTGATGGAGTCATGAGGATAAACTACGACGAGCACTTCTAACTACCTACTAACGGTACTTGCGAACCGATTGGGTGTCCATTTAGATGATGTCGCACGAACAGAGCTGATGATGGAATTAGGAAATAAACCAGAGCAGGTACTTTACTCCTCAATGGCAAGTGATAGATAGATACTTACCTACGGATTACAGGAGCGTGTAAACTAAGGTTCAAGAGGCAGATACTAGGTGTATTACACAATAAATTTACTCTTGGTTACACAATAAATTTATATACATTTTTGATGATAACAACATACCCCAATAGGCTATGCTATTCAGAACTCAGGTGATGGCGATTCATGTGACAGAACTGATGATCAAGTTAAGGATTAAGATGTTTGGGTACTGCCCAATGACATACAATACAAAAATAAAACATTTTCCATCTGCACCGTAAGATATCAGCTTAGGAAAGTGATTATTCTGGAAAGAAGATGACCACGTGGTCGTGAGAGATTGCAAGCTCCCAATCAGCATTTCAGTGACTATTAGTAGATAAAGAGATCATAATTATGGTCTTATCGTTCCTATACCGGTTATTCAAGGATTAAATCAGGGTCTTTGGTACAACTATCGATATTAAAAAAAAATAACATTCATGTAGATACAAACTTTAACAAATAAATCAACAAGAAGACTGCTGGTTGAGGGGTGGTCTTTTTATTTGTATAATTGGTTTTGCATTGTATATAAACTGATGTATTATAACCTTTTACTGTAAATTCTATTTGTAGAATTGGTCGCCCCGAGCCAGCTGCGGGCCCGCTCGCCTCCCGCTCGCCGCGGCCGCGCGGTCTGTTCCTGTTACTAACCGACATTACCGCAGTTGCGGTGTAGTTCCGTTATTACGCGCCGCCCGCTGTCTATTGTTCCACTACTTTAATACTTCAGGTGGGCCATCATAACGAACAAATAGTTCATTACAACCAATAGGTACTGCGTGGAGATATCCGTGAAGGAAAAAATCATAAAAACTTTTCGATACTAGTGTTTTAAAACGAAGTAAGTTTTTAATAAAATAACTTGGTAGCGGCATAGAGCTATTATGTGCACGTCAGTATTTAAATTATTCTTCAATGGTTATCTGAGAAATCCTATTCAGTTTCTTCCGCATTATCTACCTAGTAGGTTCTATAAGCTATAAAAGGGAGTAGGTAATCTAAAGGCTCCAGCCGGAGCCGGGATGGGAGGACTTACGCGACGAGTCCCCCGAGGAAGGCTACGGGTCCGCCGCCGATGAGCCTGATCTTGCGGTGGCAGGAGTCGAAGAGCGAGAGGCGCGCGTGCGGCGGCGGCGGCAGCCCCAGCGGGCCGGCCGCGGGCGCCGAGCGCAGCATCCTCGCATGGGCGCGCGCCGCACTAGCCGGGCGCGACGACGGCACAAACACTAGTCGAGAGCACGAACGGTCCGCCGCCGGGCATCGCAGCGCAAACACGGGTAGCTCAGAGCACGGCCGCTGCGGGACTGTGTTGTGTATGACGTGACTCTCCCTTCCACCTCCCACCCCCGCCGCCGCCCTGCCTTCCGCGCGCCTCACCCCGCCTCTCTCCGACTCCATATGTTGTTATGACTTTGAACGAGCGTCCTATTGATTCGTCTATTTGTGAAGGTACAAAAATAAGATGTTGGTGATAGAATCGAACTTTGATTGGAACAAAATTTTCGATTATTTTCAGTTACATTAGCTTCCCCGTTCCTCCCACTGTAACTCTTTAAGCAAGGATCAACAGTGGTATTCTACCGGAGTAGACGCCTAAAGGGAGACGGGGCCCTTCTTGACTCTATTGCTACCTGGGGCCCTAGACTAGGAATTCTTAAAAAAAAACTATAATACCTACATGTAAGTGTCACATGTGAACCATTACCTATCAGGTAGATGTTATTTTGCTTTTGTGTCGCTTCAAGATTGAGATAAAAGAGAAATTAATAGTTCTCAAAATAAAAACTCCACTTCCCTTCGTCGGTTTCACCCGAAGACTGGTTTCAATAGCGATGGGTCGTCGTCACAAGGTTATTAACGCGACACCGAAGTGGTGCAACATCAAAAGTGGTTTGACAAGATTGTAGCGCGCGCAGGGAGCGCCAGCGCCAGCGCGTCAGTCACGTCATCGTGGGTGGGTGGACCGAAGCCACAGAGAACACAGTGTAAACACTGGATCACAATTAGGGCATGCTGCAACAGCTGAGCGACAAAGCGACACATTCGTGGGCGCAGTAGGGGCCAGTAATCATCAAAATATAGCTACATTTGGCCCATTTGTGGTACAGATACACATACAACTCTATTATAAGTTGTAACAGTTGTACTTAATTTTAGTTTATTACTGTGAAATAAGGCTACATTTTGTAAGAATAACACCAAGCAGAATGATTGTTGCGTCGAATATTTTTGTATGTGTTTCTGTAATATGCAAATAAACGCTTTATTTATCTATCTACATTTCAAAAAACAAAGTTATCTTTGTAGTTTAGTTGATATACACTTGTATGAGTTTTTACAGGCTCAACTACAAGTCATCAGTTAGTACTATTGTTCGTAAACTATTAAAGGAGCAGCTGGGAAGGGGTGGAGACAATGTAAACAAAATAACAACTTTTTTTTTATGCACAAGGTAGCGCTTGACCTCAATCACACCTGATGTTAAGTGAAGACGAGGCTGAATGTGGAAGCACACTCACCTTGTAACTCCTAAATTATTTGGACTTTATTAAAGATTCTTCATTGTTAAACAAGGCTGTTTGAGATAATAATGTTCAAATTTATAGCATTATTGTATTCAGGCGAATACAATAATAATGCTATAAACATTGCTGTTTGGCGGAGACTTAGATAAGATGGTGTTAGCTGGCTAGGCGTCCGCACACCAGACTCAGTATAGTAAGTATGTACCGCGCTGGCAATTGAACCCGCGAACTTCGTTTTGTAAACCATAGTATGTTGTTGAGGTCATTGAACTATGGAGGCGGTATACATACAACTTAATATTTCGTATTTCATGTAATTGAATGTTGTTCATCTTTAATTAGAATTAATAATAGTAATTTTTATTATAATGGTTTTGTAAATAAAAACAATATACAGATGTAACTATCGAAAAGTATACAAGACCTACCCCAATATTTTTGGAAGACTTAGGTATCCAACGGACCTTGCCTATGATACCACCAGTATCATACACAAATTTATAAAGGTTTTCTTTCATAACTTTGTAGACGTTAATTAATATTAAGTACATACACGAGCACATCAGCAGGCAGCCTACATTAATCCAATGTTAGACATAACCCATGTCGCGATTTTGATCGCGACTTTGCCACAATCTCCACGCTGGTGGGCAGGCGGGTTGTCAATCGCAGATTTTTAGGAGCTCGGTCCAATGACATTTATGTCCATCACCAGTCAATTGCTGCTTATTAACCACCATATGAGAGCCCAGCTTTAGTAAGTAGAAGTAAGGCACATAGCTCGGAGAACTGATGGCCGGTGGTACGTTAAAGTTCTCGAGTGGAGACCACGCACCGGCAAGCGAAGCGTAGGACGTTCACTCACGAGGTGGACCGACGACCTGACGAAGGTCACGGCAAGACGTTGGCTGACAAGGTAAAACAGCTGTGACAGAGAAGCCCATGCTATTGAAGTTCTTAATTTGACTACGGGACCCAAAGAACGCAGTTCAACCTAGTATAAGTAGGTATCTACCTCAAACAAAGAGGAAAAAATGTATTCTGCAACGTCTTAGGCTAGACATAGCAATATCGAATTCGAGTGACGGCCGTGAGATCAACCGTGACCGACAGAACCAACCGTTTGCACAATCGCCGAGCAGCGTGCGGGAGGGCGGGAGTTGAGGCCATTGCCGAAAATTTCCACAGGTATTAGAAATTGTCACCCTTCAGCACCATGCTTGTTTTTGGAGACCATACTTTCGGGCAGACCCCATAATGTTAGACACAGGTTGATTGGGTGGGGTCGTGTTGTACATCCAAACTAAATCTTATAGCATTTCGCTTCGTCTCGAGGGTTAAAAATATTGATAGCACAATTATATGTAACGCATTAATAACTAAGCAACTAAAATAGCGATCTAGTCTCTCATCGAGTGCTGTGAAATGGTCCGTAAATAATGTCACTACCACGTTAGGAAGACAAAGATAGCCCAAAGAATTTATCAAAAAGTCTCATAATATCTTTATATTATGAGACTTTTTGATAAATTCTTTATCTTTGTAAAGAAAATAAATAAAGGAAAGTAAGAAATTCGTAATCAATTAGCTCGAAGGTCTCGTTCGATAGATGGAAAGATTTACAAAGTTGTTGGGCAAAATTTACGAAGAATAAATTGTACTAACAAGTCGTGAAGGGCGCTAACGTCGCTTCGCCACTCGCGCGGCGACTGGAGCCGAACGTAGCCTTGAAGTGTCCGCAGAGAGTAGTGTGTGCGCTCCTGAGCGTGAGATGTGACCACGTACACAATGCTCCCTGCCACGTACAACAATGGCTATTATCATTATTTTGCTGAAGATGTTTATTTGCATACAACACAATCGCACCGCGAGGCTGCATCAGCTCGCGCCGCTCCGTCCGCTTGCAACATCATTGCGTAACGTAATACCGAACGCTGACTGGTGCGGTACTCGTTGCCGATATTGGATTCTTGGCGACAGTTTCAACTGATCAGGAAAAATAATTCACTGAAAAATTGCCTTCAGCCCATACTATACTAAATTTCATCCAAATCCATTCAATCGTTTTGCCGTGATTGAGCAACAAACAAATAAATAAACAAACAAACATCCAAACTTTCGCATTTATAATATTAGTTAGATTGATCGTTTCCACTGATATGACAGCTGCTCGTAGATATAGTAATAATAAATCATTTATTTTTCTAGACAATAAGGTCCATCTTTGTTAGTACAGTCACCTATAACTAAGTTAATAAACAGTGGTAGACATTGAAAATTTGGGTCGGGTGGCGATTCACACCACAAACGATTCGCACCGCGGTGCGAAACGACCCATTCAATTTTTGAAGAGCCCCTTTCGCACCGGTGGTGTGAATCGCCACCTGCAAATTTTGAATGGGTCGATTCGCACCACAAGGTAAATGACCTTTGATTCGGAAGTTGATTCTGTTTCGGACTCATAATAAAATATTTCACCTAGGTAAATAGAAAAGTAGTAAGTAAAAATGTATAAATCATTTTTTTAACATAATAGATTGCTTTACTTTTATTATTATAAAGAAGTAAATATACTCAACGTTAAAAATATTTTTTTACTAAAAAATAAGCTTCTATGTATACTGGCTAGACTAGAGAATTACTACAATATAACCACAAAATAAATACAAAGTATTATTTATGATTATTTGTGATTATTTTAAGATTATCTATTTAGCCTACAAAGATTAGTTTAAGATTCATCATCATCATCTGATTTAAGAGTCATGCTCTTGTCGGTGGAGATTTTTCCATATCTCTCTGCTCTCCGCCTTCCTCTTGACCTCCTGATACGACACGACGTTCAACTTCTCTTTTGTTTGCTGCATGTAGTTTATTCCCGGTCTTCCTCTTTTTCTTTTCCCGCTTAAGTTTACATGACTTTTATTACTTGATTTTTATAATTATTTAAAAATGTTATTTATGATTGTTCCAAGATTATCTATTTAGTATTTCTTAATTTGGTAATCAATCTTTGAAAAAGAAACTGGTAATAGTGTCCGTAATATGATAACAAACAACTTTCCCATACAAACGTAGGTCGAAATGTGAAAAAAATTTTTGGAGATCCCATACTGAGTTGTGTCACGTCACCGGACACTTTGTATTGGAAGGCCACTATCGCCAGCTTTTTTTATAGATATAGATAGATAGGTCGAAATGTGAAAAAAATTTTGGATTTCCCATACTAAGTTGTGTCACGTGACCGGACACTTTGTATTGGAAGGTCACTATATCTATCTATATCTATAAAAAAAAGCTGGTGATAGTGGCCTTCCAATAGAAAGTGTCCGGTGACGTGACACAACTTAGTATGGGATCTCCAAAAATTTTTTTCACATTTCGACCTACGTTTGTATGGGAAAGTTGTTTGTTATCATATCACGGACACTATTACCAGTTTCTTTTTCAAAGATTGATTACCAAATTAAGAAATACTAAATAGATAATCTTGGAACAATCATAAATAACATTTTTAAATAATTATAAAAATCAAGTAATAAAAGTCATGTAAACTTAAGCGGGAAAAGAAAAAGAGGAAGACCGGGAATAAACTACATGCAGCAAACAAAAGAGAAATTGAACGTCGTGTCGTATCAGGAGGTCAAGAGGAAGGCGGAGAGCAGAGAGATATGGAAAAATCTCCACCGACAAGAGCATGGCTCTTAAATCAGATGATGATGATGAATCTTAAATTAATCTTTGTAGGCTAAATAGATAATCTTAAACTAATCACAAATAATCATAAATAATACTTTGTATTTATTTTGTGGTTATATTGTAGTAATTCTCTAGTCTAGCCAGTATACATAGAAGCTTATTTTTTAGTAAAAAAAATATTTTTAACGTTGAGTATATTTACTTCTTTATAATAATAAAAGTAAAGCAATCTATTATGTTAAAAAAATGATTTATACATTTTTACTTACTACTTTTCTATTTACCTAGGTGAAATATTTTATTATGAGTCCGAAACAGAATCAACTTCCGAATCAAAGGTCATTTACCTTGTGGTGCGAATCGACCCATTCAAAATTTGCAGGTGGCGATTCACACCACTGGTGCGACAGGGGCTCTTCAAAAATTGAATGGGTCGTTTCACACCGCGGTGCGAACCGTTTGTGGTGTGAATCGCCACCCGACCCGAAAATTTAAAATAACAATTGTGAATTTAAATGTCAATTGAAAAATTAAAACATAAAGAAAAATCAAAATTGAAACATGGAAATTAAATTATATTAATTTGAAATTATTTTGAAAATTGAATTATTATTATAGAAATTGTAGAATTTGTATGTCAGAATTATTATGTAAGTATTCAACTATTGCGTGTGATATAGTAACATTTCAATCCTTCAGGAGTTTCAAAGTAAATCGTTACTCAAGTGCTGGTGTTATTGTGTAATGAATGTCATCGTTATCGACAACGTGTGTGATTGGTCGGCTCATCGTTCACTCTCTCTGCAATATGATTTTTTCTCATTGAACATAGTTATCGATGAAGTTACAGATCTTTACTTAAAACGTTCACGGACACTGAACCAGACACAATAGAAGTGCTATTGTTATTACGTCTAGATGCGTTCAGTGTACATGCGTTCAGTGTCCGTCAACGTGTTAAAATCAATTGATAAAAGAAAGATATACCATTTTGCGAAAAGAAAGGGATGGCTAATGTCACACTTGAGAATCGTTCTGTAATAATTACGGACCTTAAACATATTCTTAAGGTGTCAGGAACCCAAATATTTGGTCAACTATCATAGTAAGTATACCTAGTAGGTAGCTATCGAGTATCGTTCTCTGATTGGTAAGTATGTAATTGGTAACGTTGAAAACGACTGCTCCAATCCAACATCCAGCGCAGGCTGTGCCGACGTGAAACAGGAAAATTGAAACAGGAAAACGTTCTCGACGATATAATTTGAAATATCTCGTTAATATACAGTATACATGTTATTATTTTATGACATTAAAGCTGTATCCCCTATATGTTGTAATGTTATGATTATTTGATTATCGATTAAAGTTCATATTTTAGGCAATGTTACTCACAGTCATGATTGGCGGTGTACTATTCATCATCATCACCAGCCCGTAAACATCCTACTGCAGGGATATAGGCCTTCCCTCGTATATGAGGCAGTATGGGCCATAGTCGACTACGCTGGCCCAATGCGAGTTGGGGACTTCACATGCCTTTGAATTTTTATTTCTCAGGCATGCAGGTTTCCTCGCGATGTTTTCCTTCGCCGTTAAAGGCAGTCGGATAAATGCACATAAGTAATTAAATTTATAATTAAATTAAAAAACTCATTGGTATATTGGCCTGCCTGGGAATCAAAACCGGACCTCCTAAATTGGGAGACCGCGTCTTAGCCGCTGGGTCACCGACGCTCCGGTGCCCTATTATTTTGTTTTAATCCATATTACTACTCCTTTATAAACTATCTCGTGTGTTTTAAAGGAGATCATTGATTCAAAAAAACATGCTATGGAAGTTTGTTTATTGTGAAAATAATGAGCGACATTGGTGTCCTCAGAACAGCCTTTATTCTTTAATGCTCTAAATGCGGCAAGTTTTATTTGCGAGAACCTAGTGAAGTTACCTGACAAGCGGCGTTCCTGAACGGTTGTAACATACATACATACATAATGTCACGCCTGTTTCCCATTGGGGTAGGCAGAGACCACAGACTTCCACTTGCTACGATCCTGACACACCTCTTCTGCTTCCTTCACTCTCATAAGGTTGTTCATACATGCTCGTCGGTTTAGGGTACTCTTGACTTGGCCTTTCTTTAAGACGTCCCCGATTTGATCATGGTACGTTCGCCGTGGTCTTCCCCTACCAACACTACCATCCACATTCGCTTTGTATATCTCTTTCGTAAGTCTTTTTTCATTCATCCTCTCCACATGTCCAAACCATCTCAGCATACCTTTTTCAATCTTTGTCACTACATCTTCATTCACACTGCTTAACTCCCTAATTACACTATTTCTGATTTTATCTTTCAGAGTCACCCCATTCATACTTCTCAATGATCTCATTTCCACTGCATTTATTCTACTTTCATTCTTCTTTTGCCATACCCAGCATTCACTCCCGTAAGTCAATGTTGGAACCAGCACCCCGCCATGAACAGCCAGACGAGCTTTTTTGGACACATTCTGGCTCCTCATAAAGGCATGCAGTGCTCCATTTACCTGATTTCCGGCATTCACTCTTCTTTCGATGTCCTTCTCACACTTACCATCCCTTGTAAACAGTGAACCCAAATACACAAATTCACGCACTTGCTCCACTTTTTCTCTGTCTATCAAAATATTGCAATCCGTCATACATACCCCTCTCTCAAATACCATAACTTTCGTTTTAATCACATTGACTTTCATTCCTTTTTCTTTCAAAGCCGTATTCATAAGTGTTACCATCTCTTGTAACTCCTCTTGGGACGACGCAAGGATTACTTGATCATCGGCATAGAGGAGACATTTGACGAGTAACCCATTCATTCTCAATCCACATTCATACTCTTTCAATATTTGCAGGCAACTGTCCATGAATAAGTTAAACAGCCATGGGGACGCAACACAACCCTGTCTAACACCTTTCTCGATGCTAAACCATTTAGTATACGCCCCATTAATCCTGACACAAGCACTGGAATCTTCATAAAGTGATTTCAGTGCTCGTATCAAGTTGCTGTCTACCCCATACATAGACAATGCTGACCACAATTCATTCCTCATCACTTTGTCATAGGCCTTTTCCAAATCCACGAAAGCGCAATAGACTTTTTGGTCTTTTGACAGGAATTTTTCGGCTATGCATCGCAAGGAAAAGACCTGATCCATACATCCCATTCCTCTTCTAAATCCTGCTTGTACGTCCCACATTTTTTCATCCGTCTCGGCAATTACCCTTTCAATTAACACTTTTGCATACAATTTGCCGACAATGCTGAGAAGGCTGATTCCTCTATAATTTTTGCAGTCTTGCTGTGACCCTTTCCCTTTGTAAAGCGGAACGATGACAGCCTTGCACCAGTCAAATGGAACTTGGCCGCTTCTCCAGCATAAATTAAAAAGGCGGTACAGTTGACTTGCCACTATGCCATGTCCAGCCTTCAGCATCTCGACTGAAACTCTGTCATACCCTACAGCCTTACCTGACTTCATACCTTTCAACGCTTTCAGAATCTCATCCATGCTTATTTCGTCATACGATTCGACACTTATATGTGAGGCGCGTGCAGGTATTTCTACCTGCATCTCCTCTCTATCAAACAAACTTTCAAAGTATTCCTTCCATCTCTTCAATATGTGTTCTTCCCCTTTCAACATACTTCCAGACAGAATGTACTAGACACTCGGGCATATCGAGGGGTCGGCATTGATACAGATCACTTTTTGGTAATGAGCCGAATTAGTGCTCTCTTCAAACGATGGCGACACCGAATACACGAGCCTACGAGCGATCTAGAACGCATAAAAGTGGAAAATTTGAAAGAGGAAGACATGAAAGATAAGTATAAAAGTAAGTTAAATGAGAGATTTGATGGTTTGGATGATGTGAATAGCATTGAGGAATTATGGAAGACCATTAGGGAAGGAATGGTAAGTGTTGCAAGTGAAGTTTGTGGTGTTACAAAGAGGAGGAAAGGGTATAAGATGAAAAATGTTTGGTGGGATAAAGAAGTGCAAAAGGTAGTCAGTGAAAAGAAGAAAGCATGGTTAGATTGGTTAGCCACAAAGGCCAATCAAAGAGTACAAAAGGCGTTGAATGAGGATGTAGAAAAGGCAAGAGTTATGTATAAGGTTTTGAAAAGGAAGACAAAAAGAGTTGTTGAACAAAAGAAAGAAGAGCGCAAAGACGAGTTTGACAGCAGGCTCTCTGAAGATTTCAGAGCAAATCTTAAACGGTTGTAACATTCATTTTAAATCTCTTCTTGTACGGTTTCCGCCGAAGGTTAAATGGAATATTAGTGGCCTTTCTTTGTGCACTCTCCAGAGATTGATATCTTTGATGAAGCACGGACTCCAGGCAAGCACAATCGTAACTCTTATAAATTTTGATGAAAACATCAGTGCACAAAAAAGTGAAAGGACCTCCGTAAAGCATACAGAGTTTATTTATTTATTTATAATAGTACAACCAGAGACTTCTTTTAACAATTGTACTGGTATGTGGTGTGTACCCCAAGGTCCTTCTGTGACCTGACTAGGGTTATTGTTGCGCAGATGCAGATTTGCACATTTGGACACGTTAAGCTTCTCAATCTACTACCTGGTCCGCTCCAGCCACAAAACTTTCCGTTGTCAGCAAAAAAAAAACCATAATTCTGATTTCACCAATCTACAGGATAGATAAGGACTAGTTCTATATATTTTTTATGCACAACGTCCTTAGCACTTGACCTCAATCACACCTGATGTTAAGTGAAGATGAGGCCGAAGGTGGAAGCGTACTGACCCAGAAACCATATATCTACTAAAGCGTCACCAATCCTTGAGACAATCAAGCTCCCATACTGAGCTGGAATGTTCTTACCACGAATGAGATAGCTCGTTATCCAGTCAAGCCAGAGTACTTACCTACAACTGCATGTAGGTACGTACTCTACGTAGAGTAGCACTACAAGTTTGAAGCTGACTATAATATACTTTTTTAGTCTGTATTCCTGCAATTTCCTCAATATGTTGGAACCGTAAACTGAAAGATATTATACTGATAGGGAAGCAAAGATGGCTAAGAAAAGTGTTCAAGAAACATCGTAACAAAAACTAAGGTTGGAAAAATGGCGAGAAAGACTGGAAGAGTGTCGGACTGAAGATCAGCAGAACAAAAACCGAACATCTGTTCTGCGACTTTGCTGGTCCATCCAGTTTTTCTAATATAGCCTTAGGCTCAATACTTCAGAACGACGGCGATTATTTACCAGGGCGTGAGGAACAGGATAAATGCAGGATGGATGAAATGGCGACAGGTTTCGGGGACTACGTGTGACCCACGGATGCCCCTGAAACACAAGGGGAAAATTTACAAAACCATCATAAGACCTGTCACCATGTATGGATCTGAATGTTGGGCAATGAAAGAGACTGATGAAAGTAGAATGCATGTTAAGATGGACGTATGGTGTGACTAGAATAGATAATATCAGGAATGAGTATATCAGGGGAAGTCTAAAAGTGGCGCCAATAACAGAAAAGTTGAGGAGTAATAGGTTAGCATGGTTTGGGCACATTATGAGGAGGGATGAAAGGCACGTAACAAGACGAGTGTTAAGTATGAATGTGGAGGGATACAGAGGTAGAGGAAGACCGAAGAAGGTGTGGGTAGACTGCGCGAGGAATGACATGTGTGTGAAAGGGGTGAGTACGGAGATGACGGCTGATAGAGGAGAGTGGAAGAGGATGACATGTTGTGCCGACCCCACCTAGAGTGGGATAAGGGCAGGAAAATGATGATTCTGTTTTATTCTTCTGAATTAAGTATTTGACATAAATCAAAATAATCGTTCATCACAAATAGGTATAAAATATTTTTATTCAGTGAGTTTTTGGAATAAAAGGCCCGAAAAGTTGGAGGTAAGATATGATCTACATAAAAAATGGGTCATCTGTTTTCTTTTTTTAGGAAAGTATTTGTGCAAAATCCTAACTAACATTTTATTCTCAAAGACTGTTTAGTTGGCTATATTCACAAAAAAAAAATCTACGCTCTAGTCTTAAAAGTCCGGGCGCAAAAAAATATTATGTGAATTTATTGGTAACATTAAAAAAAATATTAAAATGCGATTTTCTAAAAACTATCAACTTTCGCGGAACATACATGGAGGCCTATCGGATAGTCCATGGAGGCCTCTATCGATAATTTTCGTTTGATCCACAAGAAAAGCGACACCGTGTATATCTGTGATGTGTAATATACTCGTATGTATGAATGAAAGCCATAACCTAACTTGGCGTACCTCCTACGTAACTTGAAATAGGTACTTGCTTGGTACATAAAATATAGTTTATGGAGGTATGCAAGTTGACGTTCATGCCTCAATCCAACACACAAGTAGCTATTATGCGTAGTAGGTATGTATGTACTGGTGCGTAACCATCCTACGGCCCACGGCCTACTTCCAAAGAAGTCTGCTACTGAAGTGCGACAAACGATGGTGACAATAAGTCAGGGCCTTCAAGCCAGCTAGGTTGAGTTAGGTACCTACCCAACTACTACAGTATATTTATATTTGAAAATATTGCAGCATTATTTTGTACTTACCTACATGTGGAAAACTCAACTATCAATTGATGAAGTAGCGTCTAACATGTGCCGATGTCACGAAAATTTTAATAGCGTCGCCATTTCTTCAGTTTAAATAATTTAAAAATAAAAACAAAATAAGATCATAATAACGCATACCTACTTGTTTTGAGATTCACTTTCATTCTTTAGACAATGTGAAACTGACATTTAAAGACGACTGTCTTTAGAAATTATTTACAAACTATAGGATTAAGTACCTTATAATAAATAGCATAACATTATTGATCAAATCGGCTACACCACAGAATAACTAATAAATTAGTAACGTTATGTACCTATAGTAAATATCAACAACACATTAAAAACACGCATGAGTGAGTATTAGAATAATTTTGAATTTGAATATACATATAATATGGTTAACTGTATTGTGTAGTACTATTACGTATTCTGTGACTGTGTGTTTAAATAAGTTAAGAAAATACTGAATTTGTTTAAATAATACGAGAAAAATTCTCCCCAATCTTTTGAATACGTTAGAGACCTCGACGCTACGGCATTATCTTGAAATAGAATCTCGGTGACACCACAGAGGACGCAACTGGTCTGAGAGACGAACTTACCAGAGGCAGTCCAGCATGACAGAGACATGCACGGGGGCCCGCGGGGCCGCACTCACCTGTAACAAACAAACAATATGTTGATATTCATTGTTGTGTGCTCTGGTGGCGAGCTCCGAGCGCAGCCCGAGCGTGGCTCGAGCGCGGCCCGAGCGTGGCTCGAGCGCGGCCCGAACGCGGCCCGAACGCGGCCCGAACGCGGCCCGAACGCGGCCCGAACGCGGCCGTCACAGCATTACGTCACAGTCCGCAGCTCCGGCCGGCCAATTGGCCGCGTCCACACACGCCACCGGTACTATTAACGACATATATGTTTATTTTAATATCTATGTACCTACGTACCTCCTGCGACTACAAAAATATTTCGAGCAAATTTCAACTCGACAACGCGCCGAACAAAAATAAACGTACGACAGAACGGGAGGCTGTGATATCGATATGAAGTTGTTTGAATGCCTCGTTGATAAAACAACATCATACAAGATCCATATAAATCGGAGTGAACCTACAAATATCCGTTTTCCGGAACCGTTTCGATGCACCGGTATTATTTGAAAACCGGTTCCTAATGCAACACACACACTACTTACACGTTGACGGACCGGTCTCGGAAACGGATGGATATTGAAAAACCTTTTTATCCTCTTTATATTCATCGTCACTGAATACACCGCGCCCGGCCCGTGACTGACCAATATTTAAAGTTGATTATTGTAAGGATGATGGTCTCCTTATATTGAGAGCTATTATCGTACGAAACGTAAGGTTGTATATTGGTCGATCACGAGCGATGATGCCAGGGCGCGAGCGAAGTGGTGACGAGGGGGGGGAGGGGGCGGTACCACAACAACAGCGAGCGGGCCCGATGAGGGCGCTAATGGCCGCCAACCAGCCGGCAATTAGCGCGTTAGAGCGCCTCAAGGTGGCTCCATTACGTGCTTCGGAACAAACCAAAGGCCCTCGCCTCCTCATATCGCACTCCAACGTCATCGAAGCGACACATACTCGTAGTATAGAGAAACGCAAAATACGAAGTGTGTCGCGTGTAATTTTATGTGGGGGCCCCTAGAATCCCATCCAAATACAAAGGGCTGACAGTGTAGTGCACCTCCTAGTCTGCCGCCATGTCTAGGTCTGTGTTATAACAAATTCAATTTAAAGCACAATAATAATAGTACACAAATAAGGCAAGTAAGTAGTACCTATTTCAATTTAAAATTCCTAAATATGTAGGTGTAAACCTTGTGTTACAAGAAATGTGACCAAAAAATTTCTAACAAGACAAATGTTGCTGTTCTATATCAGCAGAATAAATGATTAAAGAAAGACCCACAATTTAGTTGGATCGAGACAGCGGAGAACTTTATTTAAATCTATCGTCCTCCTGCCATAGATCATCGTCGCCGCCGCGGGGATTACTTCAAACATCACACATTTTTTATCCTTCGGGATATTGAGATATAGAACAAAGACTTAATTATGAAATCACCGACTTAAATTATATCAGTAAGTATTATGAAGAGCGTCGGTGGCTCAGTGTGTCTTATACAGTCTCCCAATTTAGGTCTAGCTTCGATCCCCAGGCAGGCCACGTACCAATGAATTAGGTATTACATTTATTTTTTCCGACTGCTCTTAAACGGTGAAGGAATACATCGTGAGGATACCTACATGCCTGGCGGGCTATGATCCATATTCTCTCAATATGCGCAGGTTTATATCCCTGCAGTGGGATGTTTACGGACTGATGATGATGATTAAGAAGATGGATGAGCGCAGTGGCAAATACACACGAGTTTTTCGGTGCTTCGGAGCGGTCCGTCGGTCGCGGTTCTTTGCAATTAAAAGCAGAAGAGAAAGATTATAAGTGAAGACGGTGACCTAAGGAGCGGGCGGTTTGAAAATACTGGCTGTCAGGGGGCCACTGTCACAGTCTGACACTAATATTGGGCTTTTACCTATGAAATTGGAGTTTTTTTTTCGTTAATTATATGTACCAATTCCTGCGATTTTCAAAGCTATATCCAAATTTGTTTTTTATTTGGAAAATGGAAAATTATTTCAAGGTTTCACATGAAATATTTTATAATTTCTGTGTTAAATCACATAATAAAAAAATTTGAACAGAGCTCTTTTCATGTGCTTCCCACAATCATTTCTTAGATTCGCTGAAACTTTTAAACTTTTAAAAATTAACACACAAAGTTTAGCTAAATTTGGATTTGCCGTTCCCAAAAAAAAACAAAAAGGTTTGTATGGAGAAAACAGTCT
The DNA here is from genome assembly GCA_949316235.1 of Oegoconia quadripuncta. Lineage (NCBI taxonomy): Eukaryota > Metazoa > Arthropoda > Insecta > Lepidoptera > Autostichidae > Oegoconia > Oegoconia quadripuncta. The sequence goes on from OX438746.1 coordinate 13,673,738, forward strand.
AGTGAAATTCTTCATACAAAACGCTAATTTCATAGGTAAGGACCTAATACAACAATCTACAAACATTATTACCTAAGTATTGCCTACCAATATTGTTTGTTCGCTTAGAAGATATAGAAGAAATATCGACATGAACACCAACCAATGACGTGTACTGTAAAGGTTTACATACTTATAGTTGGATTTGTTTGATTTGAAAAAAAAATGGATAAGGATCCAATATATTCATATCGACAAGGACATCGAAAGAAGAGTGAATGCCGCAAATCAGGTGAATGGAGCACTGCTCTCTTTATGAGGAGCCAGAATTAAGCAAAAGAGCTGTGTCACGAACGTAGCAAGTGGAAATAGGTATCTGCCTATCCCAACGGGAAACATTTATGTATGTATTCATATCACTATAGAGAAAAGTTAATAATGTGGAATTGCTAAGATAAGAGCAATATGTGAATAAATACGAAAAATTAGAAATATGTTTTTATTATTATTATAGACGAGCAGCATTACTGCTGGTATGTCTATGTCACAGTATTGGAAGAGTTCACATTGTTCATTATGTTGTTATTCAGTCACTATTTAAGTCATCACTAGTTTTAAAAAAATTTATCCAATCTATTCTTGAACGAATTTACTGATTGGGCGGAAGCAACCTCTTCCGGCAGCTTATTCCAGGCCTGAACAACACGGTTTTATAATTAAAGTAGAAGAAGTCTAAACTACGAGCCTGAGCTCGGTCCGGAGATCGCTACAGCACCCACACAACGGCTGGCAGTTTTCAGCAAAAATATGAGAAAATATAATAGTTTGCCGGACAGCATCTAGCATCACATCGCACGCCTACCGGTCGTAAGCGTCTCTCATGGAGCGCCTTACTTTAGTATCCATGGGAGGATTTGCTCTAATCGCCACGTTGGGCAGCTGGGTCGGCGATCGCAGATCATTTAGAACTACCGTCGAGAGCAAAAGTTACGGGTCACAAGCATGTACTTCAATATCTTGAAAATGAATAAAGCTAGCGTATTGAAATAAATTGAATCTTATAGACAATGTAATGTTATTAAAATAAAATGCAATAAATTTATTACTGATAGTTTATTTTATTTTGTTTTTAACGAAAAAGTAAAAATGGCGTCATTTGCTTGCAAAACCAAAATTGGAAATATTGAACTTTTTTATTTATATGTAATTTTGACACATTTTAGTACTTGGTATTAACCCCATGTGCTGTCTGTATCAGTGTAATGCGATTCGGCATGCTGTACACCAAGTTTCTGAAACACTGTTGGGGAATGTTCTCCCATTCCTCTTATCAATGCATGTTTCAACTCATGCAGCGTAATTGAAGGACGATCTCGTTGCCTTACGCGTCTTCCAAGCTCGTCCCAGGCATGCTCGATTGGGTTGAGGTCGGGGCTACGTGCTGGCCACACCATGGGACGAGTACCTACATGATGCAGGTAGTCTTACACTACACGAGCAGTATGGAGACGGGCGTTATCGTGCATAAAAATAGCATTTTCACAGAGTCTTGCATAAGCGGACCGACGTGCTCATTTAGTATTTCTTCCACGCAGCTTTCGCCATTCAGAGTACCATTTTCGATCAGTACTAGCTCTATTTGACTTTCCGCAGAAATTCCAGCCCACACGAGTACCGAACCTCCACAGTAGTTTCTTCAATACAGGCTTGTATGAATCTTTTTCCTGGTCTTCTGTATACATTTGACCTTCAGTCATGTTTATACAGCATAAATTTTGATTCGTCCGAGAAACCGACTTTTGACCAATCTTCAATCGTCCAATCCGAGTGTTCGCGGGTATAAATTCGTCTTGCTGTAGGATGGTGCCTTTCAAGTTTAAGACCATTTGCCAGTCTAAATGGTTTCAAATTTGTTTCTCCATGTCGCCGTCTTACAGTCCAAGCACTAAGGTTGTTTCCACCAAGCCCTAAAAATGTTGAGTCAATGCTTTTTCCGTAAGAAATCGATTTCGCAGCATAATGTTGGCAAGATATCGATCTTCCAGTGCCTTCGTAGGTACACCTGGGTCTGCCTGGTGTTGGTCTGCGTAGATTTGAACCAGTTTCTAGAAACCGCTGACGAACACGCTGAACGGTTGAGAACGATTCACAGACTTTTCTTGCTGTCATAATTTTTTTAATACCATTACTTCACGCCAACCAATAAGTTATACACGTGTAATGAAGGTTTATTAAATTGTCTATAAGGTTGAATTTATTTCAATACGATAGTTTTATTCGTTTTCAAGATATTGAAGTAAATGCTAGTGACCCGTAACTTTTGCTCTTGAGTGTATAACGCTGTTGTCCATCAATAATCTATCTATATTCCTACGCTCACGATCGTTTCGTCGGCTTTTATGACACCCACCGGCCAATTGTACTTGGGAATCATAGGTACCTACTGCATTTAGCATACGACTGTCTAGTTCTTTAAAATACAGATGTTTCAATTGTCGAAGGAAAAATGTTGCTGTTCAGTTAGTGATAGAAAAATAAAACGACACGTAATCGATACTTAGGGTCATGACAATGCATTCATTATCATGCACTTCAGTGTCATTATATTGAAACTGATATATTGATATAGAATATATAGTTTGCCTAAGATACAATATGCCGTGGATTGTCTACTTGTTTTATTGGCGCGTCACGGTCATTGGTTTGCTGACTTAAATTATATTTTATTTTTCTCTGACATTTCTCCAATAATGCCTAATTTTATGATCTCTCTGACATAATGTATTATTATCGTGTGTTTAATTTGTTTTATTTAACTGTATGTATCTCTACCTCTAAATTGCAAGCTTATTTTTGATGATAATATTGATGTATTTTTTTAAGTATATATTTTATGGACAACGAGTTAGCGCTTGACCCCGATAAAACCGAAGGTGGACCCGCGCTCAGCCCTGGCAGTATATCTCAAACAGTCAACATTGAATCGAATCTGCGACTAAATTTCATTTTATAAACATTGCGTTGTTACATTTAAGCCATGGAAGCAATTAAATTTAAACTATCTGTTGTAAAGTGGCACTTTCATATATTTACTTTAACAACCGCTTGCTGGCATGTCTGGAAGGTTGTGATTTGCTCAGTGATCGGCAATACGACTTTCTACGAAACTGATCCACTGGCGATCTACTAGTATTTACTAAACACTACTGGGGAGAAGCCATAGATAAGCATGGCGAAGCTCTGGCCGTTTCTCTCGACATATTCAAGGCTTCTGACAGGGTCTGGCATGCTGGTGTCTTAAGTAAGCTGTCTTCATATGGAATGCCCTCTGGACTGTGTACTTGGATATCTGATTTTCTGAACGGTCGACCCAGGTAGTCATCGATATCTGCTCATCTGACCTATTGGCTATTAATGCCGGGCTACCTCAAGGGTCAGTTCTCTCTGCAACTCTCTTTTTATGTCACATCAACGATCTGCTTAATCCGGAACCTCTGGGTATGCCGACGACACCATTATTACAGAAAAATATACGTCTAGTGCGCAATCCAGAGGTAACGATATCCATCCATGGTTGCGAATTTGGCAGTAAAGGCGGTATCCGATTGGGGCCACGCCAATCCTGTCAAATTCAATGCCACCAAAACACAGACGTGTCTTTTGACCAGCAAACGGAGTCCATTCCAGCTGACTCCGACTTTCCGAGGTATCTCCGTACCCTGAAATGGAACGGCGATCGAGGATTGTGTAACTCCAACGCACACTCGCCGAGTCTGGAGTATTACTTCCCCAGTCAGCGTCTTACTAAACCACCAACGCCTGCGCACTCGATCAATGGTCACGCCGTAATTGTAAAGTTAAGTCGCCTATCAATCCAGTCGCGTGCGACACGCAGGTACGTAGAGTTGGGTGGGTTCTGTTCCATTTCGCTGGCGAGGAGAAACATAATATTCCAGGTCAGACACCATAAAGTACGTATGCATTAACAAGTAGTCATGTAGGTGTGATATAGAGATCACACCGAGTTGGCACCGAGTGCGGGCGCAGTGCGGCGGGGCGGGGCGGGGCGGGGCGGCGGGCGGGGCGGCGGCGCTCGCCCACACACCACACTCACTGCAGGCAGAATGCAGCCAAACAACAATAATTACACCAAACGTGCTGCAGCTGCGCTGCCGACATCCCAGAATTCCCAGAGACCCGCCATCACAGGGACCTCGCCTCGCGGCCAACATCGGTTACCAATCGAAGAATACCACTAACGGTAAACTCTTTCTTTACTATACCTATGACCACCGGATATTTGAATTGTCGTTAAATTTTATGTAATTTTTACGGTTCCGGACGGACAGACAAGGAAGAGTAACCTAAGGATCCCGTTTTTTTTTTCATTTATAAAGGTTCATTTTGTTGTTTGTCCGTATGTCCATGTGTGAAGGGTTTTTTTCTTAGAAGCGGCTGGGTATATCCAGTTGTAATTAAAACCGAATACTAAGGTGATAAGCCTCATATTTCTGTAAAAAATTCAAACTTATAGAACGCAATAAAAAGATACCTCTCAAAGCAATTTTTCATGGTAAAAGTGCCGGTCATTGACATCATCAAGACCTATCATCACTTCTCAGTGACGTACAACCTTGAAATTTAACACAAAAGTAGGTCTTATGATACAAGTAGAGAGATAAATACGAAAATCGTTAATTTCACATCTCGTGTAGAATTGTTACGAGACCAACATTATTCGCGGTTCATATCTTAAGATCGTCAACGTCACGATCTATGAAATTAACCGCAAATATAATGGTCCCCAATCTTAGTATGTAGCGCTGTCGGACAGACAAAGTGGATTGCCTAAGATATAGTTGCATCTTTCCATTGTAGAGTTAAGTAGGTAAGTCGTAGGAGCGCTGCAGTGGAGCAAAAGTGACTCGCAAAAGCCTCTATAGACCATCACGAGATGTCTCTTTGTGCTCCATGGCTAAGCCGTTGGAAGATACTTATTAGTTTTATGATTTTCTCAGATGTACCGAATGAAAGTAAACCGCTAGTTAAAGCTATTCCCAAATACTGAATAGACACAACTCGTATTCAATTAGTAACATATCACTTTCTGCTCCTGAGAAAAATCGTACTCACAACAGTAATATGGGTCCGTAGAAACTAATATAAAGTGCGTTTAGCGTTAGCAAGTGGTTTGTGCGACATGTTGCCACGGGCGTATATACGGCCACATCGCGCTTAGCTTTTTCGTAAACCATAAATATAACACACAGGCAGTCTCGCCCGTAGAACACGTACATAGGACATTTTTATCGGGAGTTAATGAATAAAATGTAAAAATGGAGTAGTTAGTTATACTGATTGCGGTTTAATGAGTACTTAATTGTCTAGCATTGTCAGAGTGTGCAATAGGAAGAAGGTGAGTACATTCAACAATGGCAGCCGCAACTGTGGTGAGTGGCGAGTACGTTAACGAGCTCCTTGTTGTTGTTGTACGTCACAATGACACTACATTGAACACTCGGCCAGCGAGTAGGTACCCGTGTGGTGCGACAGCCACGCCGAGGTCCGCTCGGAGCGGGCAGTGAGCGGGCGCGGCGCGGGCGGTTCGCGAGACGTGTTGGATTTCCATTGTTCCAGCAACACAAACGGAACAGCATTGGTACATTTTAACAATAACTGTATTATACTTACACCTACAGTTTATTCACACGTGAGCCCACAAATTATTATTAGCGAATGAGTGATCGAATAAACAAAGTGAGCCGAAATGTACTGCGGCCGTGAGGATATATACCAGTACAGTCGCCTGCAGCTAAAAGTAATATCCTCATGTTCCCTTGCGCGCTGTACATGGCAAAATAAGCTGTGGAACACCTATGTCTTTTTTTGCTTTGCACGACAAAATTAATGCAATAGAGCAAGCGCGCTAGCGAACAAGGGGGTATACTTTTAGCTGGCAGGCGACTGTACCAAGAGAGGCAGCAAAACCAGTATTTGACGGTGACGTGTTTAGGTAATGCTAGGTCTAGCTAGAGTATGCCGTTCTAATTCAGCTTTAGGAAAACTGCAGTGCTATTATTTCCTGGACTTACCTCCTATACCCAGTCGATGTATTTTCTTTGGAAGAAATTCTGTCAAATTAAGAAGTACGTACGTCGTGAATAGGCGAACGGTGGAGATGAATGTCTTTGATATTTTATCGAAAATCTTTTGCTACCATGTGCAGTCGACCACGCATCCAGCTATAAATACCTGCAGACTACACACTGATGATGTATGACCACGTTCAAATAGGTTCGCTGTAGACTAGCACACTCACGTAAGGAAACATTGCAACAACTTTTGAAGTTTAATATGTTTAGTAGGTGCTCAATAATGTCAAGCAAGTTAAAGTGAGCAATTTCTCGGTGTTTTGGGTACAGCATCTGCGTATTTCATGTCTAGATGGAGTGGCAATGACAGCGGAGTGTACTATAGTAAATCAACTCTACTTCCACCCGACTGTTCAATACAAGTCTGAACATACGTTTTTTAAAACCCAACTTTAATTCATAAAAGGGTATACTTTAGGGTAGTTTACGTTATACACAAATAAATTGAAACTTTTTTTACGAAACGGGCGCGGGTCTTCACGTCTAACGGCTCTTGTATGAGTATGTGATATCGTACTTCACGAATACATGTCAATATTTTATTTATTTCTTTGTATGTTCACTGCAGAACCAACACTATAATATAAGTTACTTACATTATTAACATTAATAATAAATATTTCGGACAATTGCACCAATCATCTATGTTCCCAAACTATGCAAAGCTTGTATTATTGGATATCAAAGTTGTATATTTTTTATGAACCGACTTAAGAGAGAGTCATATTTTTCGCGCGAAGTATGAGGGATTCTTTATTCCCTCGTAGCACCCAAATGGTTAGATGGATTTTAATTAATGAGGTACTGTTAGATTCTTCTTGACAATAAAAATGTTATAGTAGAATAATTACTTCACAAAAAGTAAACCACAGCGGCCGTAAGAATTAAAGTTTATCAAATTATTCTAGATACATTATGGGTATTACAGAAAAGAGCTCATCATAAGGATTCTGGGAAAGGGATACTATTTAGAAGACGTGTGGAGAGCTTCTAAATTACATAGGTATTTCCATCTTTATAGTTGGCTTCGGGATTTTTATTTTATTAATCGGTTATTATAATTAGTTCACGATAGAAGTTTCTTAGTGAGGGGTAGTTTTAAATATTAGCCTACCGAGTTGTAGACCGTGAAAACACGTGCTGGGAAAACACTCGCCTTGGAACGGACATTATTGTATGGATCCAAAACGTGCGGTCACTGACGAGCGGAAACTATATGAGTAGGTGAGTGTTTGTGAGACACCAATGTGATCCCATCGAGACTGCGACACGTGCAACAATGTGACACCGATCGACGCTTATGCACTAGTACCATGACAGGCGCGATAAACGTTTATATCGCGCGAGAAAATATTTGTACTGCTCATTCGTTTGGAGGAAATAATACAACTATCCCACTCTCACGTCGGGTCGCGCGCGACAAACGCAGGTCATGCTGCGGGGCAGGTCTTACAATAAACCGGCCAAGTGCGTGTAGCACGTGTACACATTTAAGATTCAGTCAGTAGCATGTCCTAAACGCATACCTTTGTCTTTCGACCTGAAAGCTTTGAATAATTCACCGGCAATGATAAATTCAAATATCATTGTGAAATATTATGAAATACAAACTTATTTTTACGGTGGGCAAATTAAAATAGTAGTCAACTAAAAATAGCGGATATTATCTATAAAAACTTATTAACATATCTTGTTGTCTTGTTTCGTTGAAAGTGGCCATTAAGTGCTACAAGCTTGATTTTTTCGGCTTTTTTGATGACCCGATTAGAAAGTTAGAGGGACACATAAGCACACACATGTGTTAACGTCTTTCGGAACTCGTACTGCCCCAAATGTTCTATTAAATGAAAAAGTAATTTAGGAATGTTGTCATTTGTAAAGGTAGGCCTTTATCTTATCCAACCTACTACCTAGTAGGTTGGATAGGATTTGCACGAAATACTGTGTTTTGCCATTTGGCCATGGAACCCTAAAGACTATAGATCTAACTCACACATCGTCGGTACTCCACACAAGCAACAATATATGTTAAACGGAAGTGTACCTACGTTGAGTTGAACCTCAATTTGTGGTAACACTTACAAAACATTTGTCAAATAGTAGTTACTGGATTAACACGACACGACAAAAATGTAATAAAGAGTTATTACAGGATCGATTGGCGTCATCATGACATGAGTCATGGATGATTGATTGCATAAAAAAATAAATATGTATGTATGTGTATCCATCAATAATACAGGCTTTCCCTAGTTTGGGACTACATAAATGGTGTAAGCGTCCCAAATATGTATTTGTTTAATACAATGTAGGTAGGTACGTAACCGAACGAGCTTCGCGAATGGACAATAATTATGAAGAAACATCTAATATATTACGACTTGATATGCATTTGACCCTCGCTTCACATGACAAGGACAAGTGTAGCTCACGAGTCTAGTGCCTTTACACATTATCTATTCGCAGATATTTCTGATCCGACATTAAATGATTGGCCAAGCCCTAAAGCATCTAGAAGAGCCTCGTCACAAAACATACACCGAGAAAATGAGTATAGGTATAAACGTATTGCCGACCTACTTCTCGTAGTAGAGCGCTATTGTTTCCAACGACGCCAAAGATAAAGAGTTCCGAGTAGCCGTTAACTATAGGTAAGGTTTCATGTTCCACCATAAATAAAATTATAAAGTGGTCCATTATTGAGCTCTGTGGAGGATTTCGGCTGGTAAACACTAAATTATGTAATGTATAACTAAGTAATAATATGATGCAATGTGCTAGTCAACTCCTCTCGTATTCAATGTCACCAAGCACGTAACGCAGTCCGCGCGACAAGGCCGCGCCCGCTGTGTACCGACCGACTTAAAATAACTTGGAACACCCTCGAAGAACAAAACATAATAATATCATCCGGGTATACAAAATGGAGGGGAAGAGGAAGAGAGGAAGGTCTAGAAGAACATACATGGTACAAATAAAGAAAAAGTGAATGCCGTGTCGTAAAAGTCACAGAAAAGGCGGAATGTAGAGAAGTGAGGAAAGGCCTCGACCGGCAAGAGCATGGCTCTTTAACTGAAGAGAGAGATACAAAGCCACTATCTTAAAAGTTCTTCGAAACGGCTGAACCGATTTTCATCAAACATGGCCACTCAAATCGGACCACGCATATTAATGTACTGACCCGGAAACCCCAACACGTTTGGGGGACTGGCTCTCTTATCTCTGACGTGGTGTGTATACGTCAGAGATAAGAGAGCCAGTCCCCCAAACGTGTTGGGGTTTCCGGGTCAATACGCTTCCACCTTCGACCTCATCTTCACTTAACATCAGGTGTGATTGAGGTCAAGTACCAACCCGTCGGGCATAAAAAAAAAACGTCCAACACATAACACCCATCGTTTTACAAGATAGTAGTAGTAGAGTAGTAACGTACTCATAAGTTAGACCCGTTATTGTTTTTCCCTCTCGTCCAATCCTCGCGATAACAAGTGAGCAAATTCAAAAGAACTCCACAAGTATCTGCGTCGCGTATGAAACCTTAACAACACTTCGAACCTAAGCCTATACTATTTCCATTTCTTTATTTTCTCGATGACAGATCTAATTTGATAGTTGCAGTGTTGTGACTAAATAAGTAATGATATCGATAATTATTATTTATTTCGTTTCATTGTCCTAGTAGTAGTACCTACCTAAACCTACTTATTTATATACAATATAATATATATATATATATACAATATAAAATATAAACATAATCTATACATATTAATAAAATTGTAGTGACTGTCTGTAATATTCGAATTTAATTTTTATTTTTAGTTTTTTGCGTTATTTATACGACACCTAAACCGAATCTACTGAATCCATTGGGATGAGACATGTTTTCCTGTGTAATATAGGCTGTTTTATGATGTTACATCAAACAGGGGCTTAGCAATGGGAGAAAAACTTTGTCATGTCAGTGGCATCGGTAATCTAATCACTTTAAGAAAGAGGGACTGAGGAATATCTTTTATTTATATTATATGCAGCCTGAGTAACACCAGGAACAGGTCAGCTAGTATAAAATATATACGAGTATATACAATATCGATACAATATAGATATTTCTATCATAACATCACTATTCATATTTCCATAGAAAGTAACTTTATTAAAATGTTGGTTATTTATCGTACTTTAAAAAAAAATACTGCATTTATGGACTCAATTTTGTCTTGGATAAATATTATATGGGATAAAGGAATAAAATTAGGCAGTTGTCGTATTTTTTATACCTCGCATTTAAAAGTTATATTTTGCGTAAAATGCGTGGTTACATTCTACAGGAGCTGTCATCGAGAAAATAAAGAAATGGAAATAGTATAGCTATATGTATTATGAGATCATACATAAATGTGAAAAAGGGGCCAAGCTCGTTGCAGAGTTGTCATAATGTCGCCGATAAGAATTAGGTTCTGAGTGGTTTTTTTTTATTAAAATTCCATGAAATTGGAGTGAACTGAACTACAGAAATATAGGCACCCACATTTTTCTGATTGTATCCTTGAGATATTAAAACCTTGACGGTGTCCAGTGATCAATTTGTATTGTGATGACCACCTGTTTGGTGTAGTGGTTAGATACTCTGCTACTATACCAAATGGTCGCGGGTTCGAATCCCGCTAGAGGCAAATGTCTGTATGATGAATACAGACATGTGTTCCCGAGTTATGGATGTTTTTCATTTATACATGTATTTATTTAGTGAAAGAATACAAAATACAAAGAGCGAGTGTGTGCCGCAGTAGCACAAATGGGTTATAACTCAGTGTGGCACATCACTCAAAAACCGAAACACTGGTTTTTAGTTACAACCCCTACAAGTACGAGTGCATAAAAGTACGCGCATGTTCCCGTCTGCGTGTACATTTATGGTCAATCGTGAGTGTAGTGTCGGTTGTTGATACAGCTAGTGTTGAGTAGTAATTATGATAACAAGTTAAATGACTGATAATGATGTGACAAAAGGAAAAAGAGAAGTGCATAGGAAGTTCCACAACAGGCAACGCTTTGGAATTGCAATTCAACTTCTAACTGAACGGAAATCGGTCTAGGTTATTGATACGTGAGTCAGTCAGTCAGCGCTAAACGTATCTTATGGTTCGGGTCATACGATAACACAACGGTCAGTGCATTCGCCACCCCTTTTTTTTAACTTGGCTGCCGAACTGCCGCATCTGGGTGATTATTAAGTTAAACTATCCCTGAAGTTACAGCTGATTTTAACTTTGTATTTATATAACACAAAGGCACAACTCCTTCCCTTTAAAAATAAAAAGGAAAGGTAAATAGTTCCTTTAATCGTCCGGCGAGAATTACTTGAATTGCAAATATGATAATGCAGGCTCATTTATGTACCAAATTTCATTGAAATCCGTTCAGGCGTTATAATGCCTGTCTAAAAACAGTAATTTATTCTTAGACTAGCTGTTTCGTCCGCGTATAATTAGTTCTGTTTCCAGATGCCGCACTATGACTCAAAAGCAATCCCACTAATAATACCTATACTACAGGAACCAGTACTTTTCCAGGATAAAAAGTAGCCTATATGTTAATCTGTCTACCAACCAAAATTTCAACCAAATCTAGTGAAGAGGTAACAAACATACATACACCAACTTTCGTATTTATAATATTAGTTGAGATATAGCGTAAAAAACATATCTACCCCGCTAAATGACAGACCAATGCCATTCCAATTTTATTAATTTGTAGTAGGTATTGATTAATTCAACTCGATTCAATGTGTTTTTTTTAAAGGTAAAAATATAATAACTTTTGGATATACAATATGTTCGGAATTACGTGTTTCTTTGAGAAGAAGTCGAAGGAAACTCAAAGGCTTGCTTCTTAAATGTTATCTAAAATATGTTGCGCAATACAAAGCAATCGTATTGTGCACGTAGGTACAACAAATCTAAGAAACAACTTGCCAGCTGTTAATTCCATGCAATGTTATCTATCAAGTACCTAATCGATCATCTTCGCGCACAATTTATATATAATAAATAATAGTATTATATTTATTAAAGGTTTATGATATGAACAAAAATGTTATTGTATAAAAGCCATTTCCGTTTGCACGATTCAGGATTTGGTGTGGTGTGGTAAGGGACGGACCCTCGACGCGCAAGTTAGACTCACACTTAGCCGGTTTTGAAATATCTGACAAACCGGCGAGGTCGCACAACTTGCGATCACATCTACACGGGCGATTCCAAATTAGTATATCGTTTTAGATAAAACAAGCAACAATTGTGTACCAATATAAAAATTTAAAAACTAAAACTCGACTACGAAAATAATTGTGTGAATTTAAATAAAATAGGTAATGTACTACTGCAGTAACAGACAGACAGCGCCGTAGGAGAGCGTTATGTAAATGAACGCAGCAATTCTGTCACTGACATTACCTACTTATATATGAGCTCGTAGATGAAGATAAGTAGTTTTGGTGAGGGAGTAGAATAGATGTTGATGTAGAGGCACTTACATACGGCGACGAGCGAGCGAGCATGCGACTCACCTGCAACAAAACACACCACACGTTAACAACACACCAACAAAAGGAGACCACTGTGGCGTCACACACGAGAAATCAAAAGCGTCACGTGACATTACTATTTACTATATGCAACACAACTACGATAGAAACATTTTTTCTCCTCGTTTAATCTCCGAGGACACTTTCAGGTATGAGTTACAAATGTTAATGTGTTCTAACCTAAAGTCACTTTGTAAAGCTTCACTTGTGATGAGAAAAATAAATAATAAAAAATTAAATAAAAGGTATTTATTCATGTCAAAAAAATCACAAGCATATATGAGAATCGAGAACCACAGTATTGTGATGAATGGGTAGGGACTCAGCAGTGTTGCTGGTTTTCAGGCCCCCCTAGCAGAGTAGTTGCTGCCACCAAAGAAAGAGTGAGCGAATTTCCAATGACAATCAATTTTTTTTATATTATTCTTAGGCGTGGCTCTGAACAATGTAGAAATTAAATAAAATGTAAGATAATGAGGCCCCATCTGTCAGCGCCATCTTTCGAGCCACTTTGAAGTATTTTAATACGCGATCAAAAAATCGCCCATATGAACAAAAAATTAGATATTATTATTTATTGTATAATATATATTATTCTTTCCCTGTGGCCAGAGAGGAATGAGACAAAGTAACAGTATACCTACCATGCCACCATATCAATGCTATCCTCTATTGAATACTAAAATAAAATAGTTTATAAACTAAAATAAGTAAAGAAAAGGAGAAAGTGATGAAAGTGCGAGATGATCATTATAACATTCTGTGAGTTAAGTACCTATTTAGGTATACACAAGCATAACATATCATACTGGCAGAGAAATACGTGTACACTAACAAATTCTGTAAAAATAACTAGTATATTTTTATTTTTTGAAGGACCAGATGCACGCTGTATTGTTTATGTAGGTGCCATTTCTTACATTCCCTCCTAAAAGCTCGCAATGATCCACATTTTTTAATAAGAGGAGAGGATAAATCATTCCAGCATTTCGACGCTGCAAATCGGAAACTACCCCTAAATGATTGCAAACGGGGTATGTATAGTTCTAAGCGCAATTCCCGGGCGGACCATTTCCTACCCACGTTATTGTAATCAAGTGTTCCATGTTGCCAATATTGATACGTAACATTCGTAGCTAAGGCCAAGGTTACGTAAAGCTAGAGTGGAGAATATCTTAGCCTCTAATTTGTCTCATCAACGCACAGGTGATAAACATAATTTTTTGGGTCATGCTATGCACTATTTTGGGTCAATGCCGTTTAATCATTCAGATATTTGAAAGTATCAATAATGCATGTATGGAAGTCTTAGAAACTAGCTTAGATCTGATCAATGGTGAATAGTTATTTTTGGCACATTCGCAACTATCGTCGAACTTTCTTTCATAATTATTTTATTCCATTTTTGGAGCAGGTCAATTTATTTTTGCTTGGCACTGTCCAAATTGAATATTTCTTTTAAGAGGCGCCGCTTCATATTCATTAGGTTCGACACTCACGGGAAAAGAGAGTTGGTCTTATTCTACTCTGGCCGGAAACCACACGGGCACCGTCTTCTTGCTGTACTGATACTTTCCTTTCCAGTCTGATAGAGCTGCAGCCAGTTCGGAAGGCTTCGCATTTTTGCAAAAAAGTCAACCCACGCTGTAAGCTATTAGCTTGCAGCATGAATGGGCCGGCTCGACCGGGGAAGTACCACCCTCTCGCAGAAGACCGACGTCTGAGTAGTGGCATTTTGCCACTGCGCTTCGTCCGGTGAGCGAGGGCGCCGGAGGCCCACCTTCCAGTCTCTCTCCAGAATGGTAGCGGTATTTAAAGAGTTAGTACCCCAGGAGGGTACCAGCACTATTAGTGCTGGAGAATCCCTCATCGCTCAGGCTGCCCTACTTATTCTGGAGTGGACACCTTCCTCAAAGGCCGGCAACGCATCTGTGACCCTTTTGGTGTTGCGGGTGTCCATGGGCGGCGGTGATTGCTTTCCATCAGGTGACCCGCATACTCGTTTGCCGCCCTCTCATATAAAAAAAAAAAAAAAAAAAAAAAAAAAAAAAACCCTCACGAGCAGTTGTCGCTCCTTTCCGGCTTGTTTTAGATTTATTCAATAGCGAACACTCTCTAGATAACGTTTTATGTTTTACTGACCGCATCTTGAACATATGTATATACAGCTCAATGTTTAACAATATGAACAGACATATGATTTTGCCGCCTGAACTGTTCCTCCGGGACGAAAAGCACCCGTTACAATTGACTGCTATCTGGAATTGTTACAAATACCCTACATGTAGGGTAATGTTTTTCGAGTGTATGTATGTATGTAGGTTTCTATGTTACCTGCTGTAGCCCAAACGGCTTGATCGAGTTTGTAGCGCAAGGTGTGGTTCGAGTCGTCTGACTCAGTGTCATAGGATATATTATATGGTAAAAAATCCAAGATGGCGTCCGAAAAACACAAAATATCCTGTCGGGTTTATTGGTTTTTAAATCTTAATTTTGTGTCATCGTTCACATTATTCAGATCAATCTGATCATGTAGTTTCAAAGCCACCTGTAGAAGGAACGTAGGTACCGAATCATTACTATTTATAATCATTGGCTTTGATTTGATACAGTTTCACAGGTGATGATTGGCATTGAGGTGTCGCTCTCACTTTCATTTAATTAAATTACTTAATTTGTTTTCTTTGATTAATTATCTAATTCAGAGTTGTTAACTAAATATTTTGTATGACTTTTTTGCACAATTTGATATGCTTGGATTTTATTTTAATAACTTTTCACCCAATTACGTAAAATTACGAATCTATAATTATGGTAATAAGATTGGTATTGAGACACTAAATATTTTTGTAATAGTGCTGTTGTTTCTGTATAAAGTACCTCCACAGTGGGTGCCACCACCACGCATGTAGCGACGCTGCACCGTCTACTAATGGCCCAGGGAAAATACGGTAAATAATTAGCTTAGCTAGACATAATTCAGAACCGACTTATATAATTGCTATCTTATAGAGGTATTATTAGAGAAATAATTTTGAAAAATTAAGTCGTAAAAAAAACGAGCGCTTAGTCTAGATTTTTTTAGAAAACCCTATATTTTATTTGTATCTTAATAACAATAAATACTAACTGATATTTAATTAGGTAGACTTTTGTTAAACACAGTTAACTTAGTGATGGATAAAAAAAGTAAGCATGTTATAGTTAGGCATGCATGTGTTTTAGCTGAAAATGTCGTCGAGCTGCATTGCTTAAGAAATAAAAATGAGAACTAATATTTTGTAACGATAATTTCCCTAAATGTTTTGAATTTAAGCAAATACCCATCAATTGAGCATTCTTTTTTAAAAGAAATACATTTTACAACTTTAGCTTATTTAGTTACTTACTTGCGTTTCTTACAAATGCTTAATTTTTAGCAATTGTTACTACATTTACAACACCTTATTAAATATTTCAAGAAAATCACGGTTATTCGTTTTTCCGAGGTCAAACCGTATTTTCCCTGGGCTATATTCTATAACGTAGAGCGTAGTAATAATTTCATTTACAGTTGATTGGCTTGGTAGAGTTCATAGAGTATTGTTCTAAGGGTACCTACAGTTGATTCATGTTTAAGGAAACATATTAACATCATGGTCGGCTTTTAAAATTGGTATATCTATCGGCAGTGGGCTGCAGGTATCGACTTAATTTGTTAATGATGTACCTAGTACGGCCATAAGTTCTATTACAAATGAAAACTTCGCTCCGGGCCGAGGAGCCGCGCGACCAATTAACCGCGCACCGAGTCAAGTGGACTCAATCAGTGCAGTGTCAGCGCTACGTCATCACTCTACCACTAGCACCAGATGTGTAGCAAATAATAAGACCTTGTAGCAATTACATTGTGAACACTCAACTTGATACAAGCGTAACGTCTATTGGAGGTAGGCGTAGTCTCGGCAGGTGGTGGTGAACACAACATCGGGCTACATAGATTACCTACGTTGAAGTACTTACAGTCCGTGGAAACCTTCAATCCGGGAATGAGAATGTCGAAATCCGTCCGGTATACAATTTACAACTAAAGTAGGTAGGTATACAGGATAGAAAGATCGAATACCACATGCATGGCAACTATCTTAAATACTGGAAATAGCACATTTTGTGTGAAGGAGACTTACCTTTATTTTTAAAAACAACAAATTCTGCATTTATGGATTTAAGAAAAATCGCCAGTTTTAGTCGGGCTCGAACCAGTCAACTGCGACAAAAATAATATGCCGTATTTTATGATGCAGATCGAAAGGGTTACTGATAAGGTACATTTTTCTATAAATAACAAACACAATCAAGATAACGGAAGGTTATTGTAACGTTGTACGAAAACTAACAATCACCTTTTAATTTTGTTTTCACCCGTCACATGAAATGCACCGCAACTACTTTAATTATTGGAAATAGCAAATTGTACGCAATGGAGCCTTACTTTTGTTTTAGAGAATAATAAATACTGCATTTATGGATTTTTGAAAAAATCGCTTTTCTTAGTCGGGACTCGAACCGGTCAAATGAGACAAAAATCCATGTGGCATTCGATCTTTCCACCCTGTATAATGTTGTTTGGTTGTGCACCGCCGTAAAGCCTCCGTCTGCCACACGAGTCACGACTGTTACCATTTGACCTGTGTATCGATACCTTCGATCGGTGGTCCCCTACGGCCACGACACGCTACGACGACGGTTTCATTAAATTCGGTCTGAATTCGCATTTTATCGCGTGGGTACAATCCCATTTGGGAACAATCTATCGTACCGACATGTTTGCGTTTCCAAAGCGTGACGTCACACAGCACAGGTAACCGTCAGGTAGTGTAGGATTCCTGCCTAACGGCGAGAGGGCAGAGGAGCGAAGCCTACTGATATAAAGAAAAATTGTGGGCTGATCTACCAACCATGCGCATGAATGCAACAAAATCCATTGTACAATGAATTCATAGAATAAGTATAGCAGCAGAGTAAAGAACTTTGTCCACTCCATGGAATAAGTTTATGTGCATAAAAGTATAGTCCGATAGTAACGAACGAAATGAGACCACGATGAGAGAGCGAGGCGGGGCGGGGCGGGGCGGGGGTGCTGGTGACGTCACGCGCACAGGTGCACTGATAACACGCGATTGCGCGATAAGAGGTGCGGAGCGGCCTCGCGTGGCCGCCGCCGTCGCCGCTGCCGGCCGCCGCTCGCCGTGCTCTGACTAACGGACTGCGTCACCACGCAAACAACAAAAGCTGACCTACTTTCAAGAGAATACTTAAGAACTCCTCCACAATTTCGTGCTCAAGGCGCCTCTTTTTCTAAAGCTGTCTGCAGAATGCATTTTCAAAATATCTTGGAGGAGTCAAACTAACAACTCGCGGTGGGCACCTCAACGAATATAAACAAACGTATCGCCTCGCATCCGCATCTTCATCGACTCCACGGGTATGTAACGCAAACGAGCCGGAAATTTTCGAATCAAATCAACCGAGTCACACGAAGATAGCGCCGAGTGAGTCACTGGGTTTTTCCACAATCCAAAGGAAATCGACCACGAGACGGCGCGTCGAGCTCCGGCGCGGCCGGCGAGCGCTCGACAGGGGCGACAGGGGCGACAGGGGCGACGGGGGCGACGGGGGCGTTACCTGCAGAAACAGGAGACGGTGTCGTCGATGTCGGGCGGCGGCGGCTCGGGCGGCACGCTGCGGTACTTGACGTGCAACACGCGCCGCGCCGCGCGCACGCCGCTGCGCCGCAGGATGCCGCCGGCGCCCGCCCAGCGCCGGCTCGGGCCCGCCTCCTCCGCGCCCGCGCCCGCTCCCGCGCCCTCCGCGCCGCCCGAGCTCATCCTGCGCACCCACGCCTTCAGCACCATGCACACTGCGCGACCCGTACCCGAGCGGAGGCGCTCGTCAGCCGCGAGCGCGAGGCCGATCGCGCGATCGAGGAGAATGTCGCAAAAAACTGTGCACACGCTTGCGCACGGCGGACGGCGGGCGACTGACGACGGCGACGGGAAGCTGCCGTGCGCGCGCTCTGACATCACGCCTTATCAGCGCACCTGGCCATCGCCACCGCCACCGCGTCACCGCCGCCGGACACCACCGCCACCGCGCCGACCTCGACCCCTGCCGGCGTTAACGTACCTGCCGCCGTCGTCGCTCACATTATCGACCTGCACCCGTCCACTAGTGGACGTGTGAGTCCTCCCTACTTGATCTGAACTTATTCTTTCAATAACGAAACAAATATTTTCTGTATTGTTCACTGGCCCGCCGCCCTACAAAAGTGATAAAACTAATACAAAACTAAAAATTTGCAAACTGGAACTAATTTGCGTGCGAACGAACAAAAAAAACGTTTTTGGTTAAAATTAAGTATAAACACCTTGGCTGCACGCTGAAATAAGATGACGGTAGCTGACCAGCCCGACATGTACGAGCTCCGCAGCTGACATGGAGCCAAGGAGACAGCATCGAAACACACGAGTGGCTAAACCCCACAGTCTTTAGTAATAACAGAGTTGCATCTCAAGATAAACATACTTACTGCCTCCCTCTATGCCGACTCATTATAATTGAACTACACCCATGAGTTGCCAAAGATTACACACACTCGACTGCATGTATTTTCCTGATTGTTCACCTAAGTGTTGTACACAAAGCAGAGTAAAACACTAAATGTACATACTAATGAAAATATAATTGCGGATCCGTTACCAATGCCACATCTCAGATTACAGAAAAGAGTATTCACAGATATTCATAGACATATACTTTTTAGGCATTTTCCCTTTATTCCCACCAGTTCCGCTAGGCTTTATGGAAGCGCAAGGTTTTCTAACACTATGTGACAAATGCTATATATTAGAAGCTTATTATCTGACACCCAGTATGGCTAATACTCACAAGAAAATAGCAAGTGGGTTTATATAACCAGGCATTAAGGTCGCGTCCGATTGGTCTAGGTAGTCACATCTAGTAACCATAGTACATAGGGTTTGTTTAGTTTGGGCAAAGTATATTAAAAATCTATAAGTAGAACATCTTCCTGGTAAGGCGATGCGGTGGGGGCAGAGGACGCTTGGCTGCGATTACTACGCGAGTGCCGCCTGAGCAGTCGGGGTTAGCACGCAATGCCACTCAAACACTTGCCCTGCAATGTGGTTACCAGGAGCGCAATAATAGAAACACAATGTATCGTGCTATACGTATAAGGAAGGCCGATAAAGAGGTGCAATTGCTTATATACTAAAGTTACATAAGGCGGAGGTGCCTCACATACTACAGCCCGCCGACTTTGTACTGTTATTTATTAAGTATTAATTACTTTATCAGACATGCCAAAACGGTGTGCAGTGCCTACGTGTACCAAGAATAAATATAAAAGCCATGAACATAAATTTAACTATTTTTTGACTATGGCGCCTTGAAACTTCCAGAGTTGTTTGGAATATTTAGATGCAAGTACCAATCTGTGGTCAACTTGCCCATTTCATGTTCTTTGATGTACGGTGCGGCCCCTTTCCCCGCACCCACCCCCGCCTACTGTCGACCTCTGACAGTGGAGCAGAGACCTTACGACTACCGTGTGCGCTGTCGAAAAGTGACTGTGCTTTGGTGCTATTTGCTGTCAGAGACCTTCTGCATTCTTTCTGTTCCTTCTGGGTCTATCTGTGTATGCGTCTGTAGTCTCAACCTATAGCCATAAGGGTTGGGATCCATCACTTGCTAGAGGAGATCAGTGCAGTCATCTGGGTTGACCAGGTGAGCAGTAGATTACTACGATTGCATACTTGCGTCTAAACCTATATCTAAACAAGAGTTATTAAATCATAACCATTAATAATAAAATAATTTTGTTTCTATCTACCGATATTAATTATAGATTATTTTGAAATAGGTAAGTAGTAGGCAAATGTCATGATTTCTGCTGTGTTACCAACACATTAATGTTATTGGTATTCATGTTAATAATAGGTTACTAACTTTATAAAGACGTATTTAAATATCACGGAAAGAACCCCGTACCAAAAGTATGGAAAATGTGGTTTCAGTTAAATATTCAAAGATTTTGATATGATATAGATTTTAACGTCCTGAACAAAATTCTCTATGGGGGCTACCACTGTTGCCGAGTCCCTTTCAGAGTTTTTTCAGAGAACTTTATATTTCAATTCTTCTCCAAATCATTGAATTTTGGCCATACATATTGGGGTTTAAATTGTTGCATTTTGGCTACCCCTTCACATACTGGAAGGAATCCGTTGAATTTCATTCACTTGTATAATTATATAATATTATAAATGCGAAAGGTGGTGTATGTGTATACATGTATGTGTTTGTTACCTCTTCACGCATAAACGGCAGGACAGATTTGATACAGGTTACGAACTGAATTAACAGGCTCAGTTCAGCTGCTTATGTTGTTCGTAAGATTAGACAACTTACTGACATTAAAACAGCGAGGCTCGTTTATTTTAGCTACTTGTCACAGCATTATGTCTTATGTACTGTGGGGTACGGCCGCAGATATTCAAAGAATATTTGTTCTACAAAAAAGAGCAATCAGAGCCATATATAATTTACGCAGCTGTGACTCTCTAAGAGTTTTGTTTAAAGATATAAGTATTTTAACTGTTGCATCCCAATATACAGACAGTACAATGTATTCGTAAACACTCTGATAATCATAATTTGAAAGAAATTATTTATTTGCCTGAATACTGTTTATAAGGTCTGATAATCATGTATTCAATCTGCATGCAGATGTGCAAAATATGATTTGTGACACTTTACATAGTATTCTGATAATTTAAATATTCCTTAACATCATAGAAACACTTTGCCTGAAGCCATTGTATCAATTGATTTTAAACTTTTGTCATCAACTAATTTTATTTCGCCAGGCAGACTGTTATACAATATTATACACATATTATAAACATTATTTTCATAAACGTATTTACAGCAAGGAGGTTTATACAAATAGGTTAGAGTATTGTGTCCTTGTATGTATATCACTAGTCTCAGTACGTTTATTAAAATATTTAAAATTGACTTTCACAAAAAGACACGAATCTTTTATGTACATACAAGGTAACAGAAGAATTTTATACTTTTTGAACAAAGGCTTACAGCTGTCTAGAATACACGCGTTATCTAATACACGGCCACATTTTTTCTGCAACTTGAAAGCTCTCTCATTACAGAGATACACCATAATAATAAACCATAGCTTAAGACTGATGAGACGTATCCTTGGTATGGTATCAATGCAGCTTCTGTAGATACCGTTTGCCTCAGTGTTTTTAATGCGAAAACGAAACTATCAAGTTTTCCGCAAACAAGGTCAATATGAGATTTCCAGTTTAAGTTTTTGTCAATATTTATACCTAAAAATTTAAATGTTATTGTTATTTCTATTTTAGAATCATTGTAGCAGATCTTTAGTGGAATTGGATTCGTGTTATAGGATAGCAATAGCATGGCTTTAGTCTTGTTTCAATTTACGTGTAGGTTGTTGGAATTCAACCATTCTATAGTATCCGTCAATGCTTTATTTACCTTTTGTTCAAATGATTTTATGGTGTCACATTTTGTTATTAAAGTTGTATCGTCAGCTAGTGAATCTAGAATTAAGCTTTCATTTTAACAAAATAATATTTTTTGATTAATAAATAAATAAAATTGTGGGAGGAATTCAGTGGGTCGACCACCAGCCTATTGATTACATAATATGTTTGATTTGTCCAAAACTATTTGCTATAATATTGGCAAAGGATAGAATGAGAAACCTGACCGACACACTTACTTTGAATCGGCTAACAGAAGTGGAGATAGGCAGGGGACACATGTTGTGCTGCAGTATGGATAAGTGGAATAAACTGATAATTTCCTATTTTTTTATTAGAACAATATTATAGCGTTCGAAAGAGGGCAGGCAAAACAGAGGCCGTCAAATTAGGACAAGGACTAAACTTGGATCATAGTACTAATATAAATGGTAAATAAATGTCTATACAGACCAACATGATCACCTCATGAACATGAACAAGGTCTTTAAACGTTTCAGATCTTGAATTGCGGAATTCAGATATGATAGACCGTGGGAAAGAGTAAAAATAGGAACGACTCAATAGAGTGAATTGGTGGAGGCCTGTTCCAAAACGCAATCTGAAATAAGAGATCTATTATAAGAATTAAAGATCATTAGTATATATGAGATTCTCATATTTTGGAATTATTTTATTTTATATTTGATATTAATTTCTTACATTGTTAAGCCATTCCATTTCTGTGTCATACATACATACATATGCTCACACTTGTTCCCCGTTAGGGTAGCAGAAACTATTGATTTCCATTTGCAATGATCCTGACATACTATTTTTGCTTCTTCCACTCTCATTAAATGCTAAATACACACTCGTCTATTTAAATGCAATGTAGGATTTTTTTGAAAACATTAATTCAATTATTTTTTCACAACAGCTCTCAAACCCCTCGCTGGCTTCAATGATGCCAGCCATTGTATTTGTTTAGTCTAGTTAATTAGAAATTTACTAAATTGTGCTTTTGAAAAACGCACAAATCCTCATTCATACAAGTCATGTCCTGAATATGAAGCTGATAAGAGTTTGTAAATAAAGTGCCTGCTGTTGATTATATGTTACATTATAACTGGGTCACTGTTAGTCTATGACATACATAAATAATGTTATTAAATCTAGTAAACAACAATCTTTAAGATCATCCATAATCCATTTAAGAAGATTCATAAATAAAATGGGCAGGTAATAAAAGCTCTGCTCGCATCATCATGATTTCACAGAACAGTCTACAGACATTTGCGACTTTTGTTTGCATTAGTTTTCAGAGTCCATCATGTGGTAAATTTATGCTAGGTATTCATAACAACAATGTAAAGATGGTATGAAAATGGTCAGACTAAATGCCTATACTATTTTGGACAATTTGGGTTTACAATTTTGAGTCAGAATGGGGGCGCAAAGAAGAAAGTTAGATTCACACTCTTGTTTTCCCTTAACGACACCTTAAACCGTGTAGGTATATGGTCTATTAGAAAGTGAGGGACGAGGATTAGTGAGGAGTGCAGGCACTCACCCCATGAACCAGTCGACGGTGTCGCGCAGGTATTCCGGTAGCCGCTCCAGCTTGACGGTTTCTTCTTTCTTTCCTAACAAAAAAAACAAGGAGCAGGCGATCGCCGTCACAGAGTTCGCGTTCTAACCACACACCCGTACGAGTCGTCCCATCACACACTCCGATGATAATCGACGGATAAACTAACTGTACGTACACTTCTAAATGTTCGATGCTAAGTAGAGCGTGTCAGAGTCACAAGTCATCATTGAACATCCAGCTGAGCCGAACCGAATCCGCCATGTTGCGCAACTCCAGACATTTATTATTAGAAATAAATGCATTCGTTCGCTAAAAAGATATTGCAAACGTAAATTACCACTTCTTAGTTTGTTTTTAATTCTACATTACTAAACATATTTCAACAAGCACGTAAAATACTGATAATATTGGAGACAGAAAAATGAGAAAGAAAAATTTAAATGATTAGGTACTTATTAGACATATCGTTTTTTTTTTTCAACCGACTACGAAAAGAGTAAAGGAAACGTTGTATACAGCCTATTATCACATAAACGAACGTAAATAGTCTGATAGAAGACTGTCCCATTGTAAGCTGAATAAATGTTTTCTTTCTTTCTTTCTTTCTTTCCCCAAAATGGAGCACTGGACCATCGGTACTCCTTAGGCTAATTGCAAGTAGAACTGAACAGTGGTGTCGATTCGGATGTACACCAACTAAACTAAAACCAGTTTTGGAGTGGTGCCGTCGCATCGTACTGTTCCAGAGAGAAAGAATTAGTATTACTTTAAAACTGGTTTTAGTTTAGTTGGTGTACATCCGAATCGACATCATTGTGAATGTGTGGTAATTGTAGTACTAGGTAATTCTACGTGAACCTGGAGCTATAATTGCTTACACATATAGCAATTGTTTAGTAATATAAAGTAATGTGTAGCATATTTTGTAAAATGCATTTTTTTTTCTATTGAATATTACCATTGAACGGAACGCAGCCGCCTGCCTTTTGGACACATTGCCGCACGGCAGCCTTCTAGAAGATATTTTTTATTTGTAAGTATGCATAATTAATACATTTTTGAATTTTTAAATCTTTTCTTTATATCTATTTTTTTTCCAAACATTAATTTTATAATGCCAGAGGTAGTCTCTGTTGTCTTATGGTTCTAGTCTCTATTGTATTATCATTCTAGCACTTTACTGAAGAATGAATTGACCGTGACTAGACGTATACACCAAGTATATGACGAGTGATTTGTTTTGACTGACTTCAATAAATTGAAGAAAAAAGAAATACAACATTGCTGTATGGGCTAAGACCTCTTTGCCTTCTCCGGGAGGGCGTGAATTAAAAACGAAAACAAAAGCGTTTTGGCGTGAACTCGAACTCAGTGCGAGTGATGTTGCATTTATATTTTTTAAATTGTGCATTTTGAGTTTTGAAATTGGTTTTGAACTTAGGTTTTGAAGCTTAGTCCTCTCTTTCCTTTTTTCTTTTCCGCGGGTCAAGTATCTCGGCGCGCCTGTCAAATTTTCGAAAATACCTGCGGTGTTAATACTGTTAAGTTGGATTGTGTATGGCACACATTAACCAGATAGTGTCTATGCATGATAGTGTTTATTGTCTGTGACGTTTTCTTCTTCCTTCTCGTTGAACCGTTCGACGTGTGTCAATGCTTGTATTTTTGTCTGCCGGCCTTGTTAAATATTTAATCTAATCACATCAAATCAATTTAATTATTAAGCTGTTGTTAGCTGTATATTCTGACAATATATTTTGCTGCAACGAACTAAAGCATATTATTTCACCGCACCGACCCATCTGCCAGCCCTGCTCGACCGACGGACCTCCAATAGGTTATGTGGCCCAGGTACTATAATTATTGAATAATATTAATGATAAAGGGCACTGTATGGGTTTAGGTGTCTGCGGTGTAATTTGTTGTGCGTTGCTGGCAATGATGTCTGGGCCTGACAGCGTGGACGTGCCGGCGCAGTCGCAGCATGTTCCGAGCACACAATCTATGATGCTCGGTGGCGTGGGCGCTTTAGAAAAATTGGATGGTGCCGGCAATTACCACAATTGGAAATTTGCCATGAAAATGGCCCTGACTCTGGAGCAACTGTGGGACCAAATTGAGGGCTCCGCTGCAGGTGAGGACGCCGTGCGTGATCAGCGCGCACTCGCGCGCATCTGTTTGAGTATAAAGCCTCATTTATTTCAATACGTTCGAGATGCTAAGACGGCGCGCGAAGTATGGTTTAAGTTATCAGATGTATTCGAAGATCGTGGCTTGTATCGTCGCGTTTTATTGTTACGCCAACTTCATCGCATCGATTACGAACAATTTGCATCCATGGAAGCCTATTTGGAGACAGTGATGGGACTAGTTCACCAGTTGAGTGACATTGGAAAAGTTATAGATGATGAGGAAGTCGCAGAATTGATTTTAAGTGGATTACCACAACAGTATGATTCACTTGTGTCATCGTTATCGACAGTTCATCTGTCATCTCAAGTTTCAAGCGAAATGGTGAGGTCGAGATTGCTGCAGGAGGCACATCGCAAGAGTGAGACTATCAATGTCACCGCATTTGTCAGTAAGGACACCAAGTCAACAAAAGCGATTAAATGTCATTATTGTGGCAAGACTGGACACATGAAAGCTAGATGTTTTAAGTTGAAACGTGACAAGAAAAAAGATGTGAAAGACAATTCAGTGTCGGCATTCCTAGTTCATAATGTAAGTGACTTTTACATAGATTCTGGTAGTTCAGCACACATGTGTAATGATAAGTCTATGTTAATGAATGTTACATTGTGCAAAAATAGTGTGTGCACTGCTAATAATAGCATTTTATCATCTCAATGTATTGGTGACTTGAATATTAATATAAATAGTGAGGTCAGAACCTTACATGATGTTATGTATGTCCCTAACTTATCCACTAATTTAATTTCGGTTAGTAGGCTAGTTAAAGATGGTCTCACAGTGGTTTTTGACAACAAAGGATGTGTAATATTTAAAAACTGTAAAATCTCTGGCTCTGTCTTAAGGGGAAGCTATCGGCCGAGCCTTACCCCAAACTAGAAGCTAAGCGTGCAACACAACCTCTAGAACTGATACATAGTGATGTCTGTGGCCCGATGATGGAGGCAAGCTGGGGAGGTGCGAAGTACCTGGTGACATTTACTGACGACTTTACTAGGAAGAGTTTTGGATATCTTATGAGCTATAAATCACAGGTAATGAAATATTTTATTGAATTTAAAGCTATGGTAGAAAAGCAAAAGAATTTGCCAATCAAATGTTTGCGATCAGATAATGGTGGTGAATATTGTAATCAGAAGTTTGCTGATTATTTAAAGAGTGAAGGTATTATTCACCAGACCACTGTCCCTTATTCGCCTGCTCAAAATGGTGTGGCTGAAAGGCTTAATAGGACTTTGTTTGAGAAGGCACGAAGCATGTTGCAGCATAGTGGTCTCTGCAAGCGCTTTTAGGGAGAAGCTTTAATGACAGCTATTTACTTAAAAAATGGGAGCCCTACAGCAGCTTTGGCAGGATCTGTACCGGAGGTGGCTTGGACGGGGTCAAAGGTCGACCTCAGTAACCTTCGTGTTTTTGGCTGCGCTGCGTTTTCATTGGTGCCTGAGCAAAGACGTCGTAAACTCGACGAAAGGGCGAAGGAGTATATATTTGTAGGGTACAGTGAGACCTCTAAGGGATATAGGTTAGCAGATCCTGATGATCCTAGAAAGGTTATTTTATCGCGTAGTATAGCTTTTATTGAGAATCGATTTTACAGTGGCAACGGCGGCAATTCTAGTCAAATGGTTAATGAATTTATTCCTTATTTAATGAATTTAGAAAATAAAAACTGTGATAGTACTATTAGTAATGGAATGAATTTTAATGAAATGACGGTTAATAATAATTGTGAGCAAGACAGTAATAATGAATTGAATTTGTCTAATAATGAAAGTATGAATTTATCTAATATTAATTCATTGTCGGTTTCAGATGAGGACTTCTGTATGGGGAGCGAGGAGCGGGATGAAAGCGGCTCCACTGAGTGGTCTGCTGATGAGGCAGGCAATAGGCCAATGACCTCATCATGCGAGACGTCAGCTGGAGGGGAAGGTGCGACTCGTCATGTGGCCGTCGCAACCAATACAGGCCTTTCTTTACGCTCCACTAGGGGTGTGCCACCAAAGAGGTTTGGAGATTATGATATGTCTTTTCTTTTGGCAACTCAGGATCCTCTGTTATTTGATGAACCACTCACGTATGAAGAGGCTATACAAAGCAGCAATAGCAAGCAGTGGGAGGAAGCTATGAAGTGTGAGTACAATGCACTTGTAGCCAATAATGTTTGGGAGTTAGTCGACAGACCTGTTAATGAAAATATTGTAAAGAACAAATGGGTGTTTAAGGTTAAACATGATGCCTCGGGCAAGTTTGACCGCTTTAAGGCAAGGTTAGTTGCCAGAGGGTTTACACAGCGCGAGGGTGTCGATTATAACGAAACTTTTTCTCCCGTTGTACGACATTCTACAATGCGTATATTGTTTTCCTTAGCTAATCAATTAGATTTATGTATGGACCACTTAGATGTGGCTACAGCCTTTCTCAATGGAGACCTCAATGAAACAATTTATATGGAACAGCCCTTAGGGTTTTGTAATAATAGTAATAAAGTATGCTTATTAAGGAAAAGCATTTATGGTCTCAAGCAGGCAAGTAGACAATGGAATTGTAAAATACACAGTTTATTAAATAAACATGGTTTTGTTCAAAGTAAATGTGAACCTTGTGTTTATGTTAAAAAGGAGGCAAATGATCTGGTTATAGTAGCTCTTTACGTTGACGATTTTTACGTTTTTTATCGTTCAAATAGCAGTAATAAAACGAATTTGTTTTGTATACTAGAAAAGGAGTTTAATGTTAAAAATCTAGGTACACTTAAAAGTTGTCTGGGCATAAATGTTACACGAGACAGAGCTAAAGGTGTTTTAAAACTAGATCAAAGTGTGTATATAACGAAATTGCTTGCACGTTTTGGCATGAGTAATTGTAAGGCTGTGTCCACACCAATGGAGTTGAACTGTAAATTTATTAGTTCTGAAAATAATTGTGATAGCTTATCAGAGGAAGTCTATAGGTATCGGGAGCTGATAGGGTCTCTGATGTATCTTTCTGTGAGTACAAGACCTGATATATCGTTTGCCTGTAGTCAGCTAAGCCAGTATAACAACTGCTTTAATAGAAGTCATTGGTTGGCAGCAAAACGTATACTGCGTTATTTGGCCGGAACAATTCACTATTCTTTATGTTTTTATAAAAGTAGGAATTGGATGTTAAGTGCTTTTACTGATGCAGACTGGGCCAATGACATAACAGACAGAAAGTCCTACACTGGTTATGTTATAAAATTAGGCAATGATGTTGTGAATTGGGAATCTCGTAAACAGAGATGTGTAGCACTTTCAACCACAGAGGCTGAATACCTAGCAATTAGTGATGTGTGCAAGGACATCTCTTTTATTAAGAATTTATTATCTGAGATTAAATCAACAGAGATAGTATGTACAGTTTACAATGACAATCAAAGTGCCCAAAAATTGTTAGAGACCAAAGAGTACTGTCACAAGAGGACAAAGCATATTGATCTTAGGTATCATTTTGTTAAGGACTTAATCAATAAGGATGTTATTTGTGTAAAATACCTACCATCAGAAAAAATGCTTGCTGATGTCCTTACTAAGCCTCTTGGTAGAAACAAACATAATGTTTTTGTTCAGGCAATGAATATTAAATAATAAGATTTTATTTTATTGTACTGACTTTTATAAGATATTTGCATGTTTGATTTAGACATGCATAGCTTGTTTAATAATATTGTCTAAATGTAAAGTTGTGCAGTAGCATGTAATGTATATGTTATTGCATATTTTTTTTGTAACGGCTCTGGTTATTGTGAACCATAAGGGGAAGTGTTAAGTTGGATTGTGTATGGCACACATTAACCAGATAGTGTCTATGCATGATAGTGTTTATTGTCTGTGACGTTTTCTTCTTCCTTCTCGTTGAACCGTTCGACGTGTGTCAATGCTTGTATTTTTGTCTGCCGGCCTTGTTAAATATTTAATCTAATCACATCAAATCAATTTAATTATTAAGCTGTTGTTAGCTGTATATTCTGACAATATATTTTGCTGCAACGAACTAAAGCATATTATTTCACCGCACCGACCCATCTGCCAGCCCTGCTCGACCGACGGACCTCCAATAAATACTGACGAAGCTTTCGGGTTCCCACAAGAAGCCGCGCAAAATCTTTCGTAAAGCATTCTACCACTTTACTAAAGAATGACTTGACCGTGACTTGTCTCTGTATACGCTAAGTATACGACGAATGACTTGTTTTGACTGAGACTGACTTCATAAAACGAAGAAATAAGATACATAAGACTTGGCTGTATGGGCTTTGATCCCTTTGCCTTCTCCGAGAGGAGTAAAATAAAACAAAAAAAGTGTTGATTGAAGTAATCTAATTTTCATTCGAAACTTGCAATCCGGTGAGTTTGAATTTGGTGTCTGTTTTATTTTTCAGATGTTATTGTTAATATTTGTTGTTAATTATTTTGTAAGTTGTTGATGTTTAATATTTGGTCAGCTACTATATCTGTTGGTATACTAAACAGAATATGTAACTATGCTGAGGCTCACTGAGGTATAGTCATATTACCAACGTTCGTATATTTTTATTAACCTACGTATATTTTATGGTGTGCTTTACCTACGAAATTATTGTGTACTTACTGCTAAATAAAAATTCGAAATTATAAGACTTGTTTTAATCCTAAATCCTTAGATCTTTGATAGCTGCTATTCTTAGAGTTACTCAAAATTGACTTAGTTTGCAAACATCTCCAAATTTAAAATATTTGGAGATGTTTGCAAACTGAGTCATTTGTGAGAAGCAACGTTTTATTTTTAATATAGGAATACTTTAATATAGGTATGTATACTAAGTATGCATAGCACAATTAGTACCACCCGATTAATACCAGAGGGCCGATCGAGTCCATTTTGAAAGTTGAGACGGCCCTCTTTTCCGGTTGTATTATTCTACTCTTTGGTAAAGGTAAGGGAAGTGTAATTAAATGGCGCCTCTACGCCATAACATGAAATATGCCTGTATGGGCTTAGATCCCTTTGCCTTCTCAGAGAGGAGTGAATGAAAAAAAAAAAACCTAGGTATCTGAATCAATTTTAGGAGAATTTATCAAAAAATATTTTGACATGTTTCGTTTACCATACGGTGATAGAGTTGACCCCATGGAAGAAAAGAAACAAGCAAGAGAAAACACTATAAACAGCGTAATAACATTTTTGGTGCTGTGTGCTGCTATCAGAGTTGGTAAGATGATTTTGTATTATTAGTAAACTATTTTTTATAAACGACTTACTCCTGTTCGTCCGTCAAAATGTGCTTTAATTCACCATTGACGAGTAATCTCATTTAATAAAATCTGCCTTTGAATTCCGTTTAAATATATAGGTCGTTGGAATTCGCTGGATGCAGGCCTCTTCAAATCGGTCGCTCTAGAAAATCTATGAGTCCTATGTTCAGAAATGATATGATGATGATTGAATACAGAGGC
Organism: Oegoconia quadripuncta; assembly: GCA_949316235.1. Classification (NCBI taxonomy): domain Eukaryota; kingdom Metazoa; phylum Arthropoda; class Insecta; order Lepidoptera; family Autostichidae; genus Oegoconia; species Oegoconia quadripuncta. Next base: position 13,705,276 of record OX438746.1, read on the forward strand.
CATTAAAACGACTTATTCATATGGGGCAGCTTATCATGTTCACACAAAAGATTGTAAGATACTACTTTAGTCTAAAGATTATTTTAACATTTATGTTATGCTGGTGTTACTAGAAACCGATTTCAAACAATGGTGTCGATTCGGATGTACACCAACTAAACTAAAACGAGTTTTAAAGTAGTACTGTCTCTTTCTCCCTGGAACAGTATGATGCGACGGCACCACTCCAAAACTGGTTTTAGGTTAGTTGGTGTACATCCGAATCGACACCAATGTAAATCTAATATCCTAAATATAGTTGTGCAAGCCAACTTTGCAGCAGAATAAGCACCAGTATGCGCAGGATGGGACATCCACTCACAATGTGGAATCTTCTTATTAGAGTTCATTGCAAAACACTAAAGTGAAAAATTGATGCTCATTCATAAGAAAAGAACCAAGTGTTGTCCTTTTTCGTCTAGAATCATAAAACTGGCTAAATTATTTTCATTTGTTCCAGCTCCAATTGTTTTAGAACATAGCGGCTTGTAAAAATCTCCTTCGAGCGGCTCAGCTGCCAGGGCTATGGGTGCAGTGATAAGGATCACTGATCGAACCCGGCAAATGTGGCTCAATAAGTTCCAATCAACATGGCTCCAATTTTGTTGTAGAATAATAGGATGAAATAAATAAGCTTTCAAAAATAAGAAAATACATTTTTGTAATAAATTACACTGAACTTTATTTCTCATCCTGAATACATATTGACCAATGTTAACTTATTTAACCTTTCTTCAATTCACAACTTTATTACAACTCACTCAACATACATTTCTTAAAACTGGGGGAACATTTGCATTTTTTTTTTGTTTATTTTATCTAGTTTATAAAATTCTAAAATTTGATAATACAATGAAATTTAAGCATTCTTACAGTTTACTACTAAGTCCATTTAGCATTGAAAATATGATCATAATAAAAATTGATTTAAATCCTTCATATATATATATATATATATATATATATTTTACAATTTCAACTAAAACACGCTCACTGCGGGTGGGGGCAGATCGGGGTGCAACCATACGTCCAAACGAACACTATACATTGTATACATTTGTAAAAGTATCAAAATCGAGTAAAAGGCCTACAAAAAATTATCTCGAGATACAGATACTAATATTGTTTACGTAGTACAATCTATAAATTGACCTATTTAACACTGGAGTCGCCGGGCGCGGCGGGTCTAGAGTTAAAGGGTAACGAAGGTATTTTAATTATTTGGCTTAATTATATTTATATAGTGAGATGAGCGCGAAATAAAAGCGGTGCGTCCAGGGCCGCTCGGGGCGGCGCGGGGCGTGACGTCACGCGGCGGCGGCTAGTCCTCCGCCTCCTCGTCCTCTGATTCCTGCTGCTGCAGCCACGTTAGCCACGTGTTCACCTGTCGCACACAACATATTACTGTTTCTATGTACCAATCCACACAACAGAACAGATATTCTGATACCAAATGGAATATCGATTGTTGAACCATACGGGGCAGGACCTAAATTCATAAAGGGACAACTTTGTACTGTGTATGTCACAATGGCGGGTACATTTGCGTGTGTACTAGTAGTAGGTAAGCGAAATAGAAGTTATTGGCATAGGTACTTTAATTTCCTTTTTTTTTTTCAAAACCACGCGCCAGCTCGAGATTCATATGCGACTGGCGGAATGGTATGTGTTCCCAACATCCGAAAATTGGTAACTTATATTTTCTCCAAGTTCTTAATTCAATGATGTAATTATGTAGACATAATTCAGAATCGACTTATATAATTACTATCTTATAGAGGTATATTAGAGAAGAAATTATGAATAATTAATTATTAATTTTCTAAAAAAAAAACAAGCGCTTTGTCTAGATTTTTTTAGAAAACCTTATTTTTAATTTGTGTCTTAATAACAATAAATACTAACTGATTTAGGTAGACTTTTGTTAACACAGTTGCTTGAAATAAAAATGAGAACTAATATTTTTTTAAAGAAACACATTTTACAACTTTAGCATATTTAGTTACATGCGTTTCTTACAAATGCTTAATTTTTAGCAATTGTTACAACATTTATAACACTTTATTAAATGTTTCAAGAAAATCGCGGTTATTCGCTGTGTGTATATGCAAAGATATTTATATTTATTTATTTATTTTATATTCGTTTTTCCGAGGTCAAACCGTATTTTCCCTGGGCTAAATAGGCTATAAACGCGATCGTCTAATGACACATTCGATGAAGGTTTTGAAAAAAAAAAATCAAACTACCTATCAAATACCTTCTATTTCACTTACCTAATGGTGCTAATGTGCTCTATTTTTTTCCTAAGGCAAAAAAACTCACCAGTATATACGAGAATACACAAATTGAATTCGTGCCAAAAGGAAAAATTAATGCCACTGTCTGTAGTTTAAGAGTTATTCCTTATTTTAAGTAAGCATTCTGAGTCACATATAGCTGGAATCCTTATTCCTCATAGTAAACCCCCTGTCCTTAGTAAAACCTTTCCGACTAACATTGTACATGTAAGTCAAAGTTAAAATATTTTATTTCATAGGATAAAATTGCCACTTGAAAGCGACAAAAATTTACTGGTCATTCACAAAGCTGGCCCCCCAGATAAGAAGGAGCAAGAAATTCAAGGTTTGCTCTTTTTAAATTAATTATGGGTAGTGGTAATCACTCGCGGTGTAGACGGTGCTTTTTGATTTTAAAACATACTATCGTCTTATTTATGACAATTTTGTGACACTCACTTTCCTGGCGAATATTTATATAAATAAATGGAATAAAGGGGTTCGAAGATTTTGGCATACTTTTTGGCCGCCATTTTGATTTTTTTTCAAAATCACGGCGCACGATAAAACCTATATATATCGATCGGGGACCCTTAGACGAACAAATAATTACTCGGGTCACCATGTCCTAAAACGTCACGTTACTGAGTTATTTGCATGAAAAGATTAATATGTGAAAACATCAATAACCATTAAAAAAACACTCAGTAAATGTTTCAATGCACTTTAGTGTGTTCAGATAACAATTTATAGATTAATTAACATACCAGACTTAATTTAAATATGTATTTACAATTCGTATAAAGAAATATAATAATAAACAGAAAAAGGGGTTCGAATCCAATTTATAAACAGATGTGGGCAAGTAATAAGTTGTGTATATAATCAGGAATATTCAAGTTTAATATGTAAATATTTTAGGTCAGACATGGTGAATATTAACATTGTTGACCGAACATAAGGCCGCATTTCGTTCGCGTGAAGTTTACAAGTGCTCGCAAGCCCTACTCATTATATAAATATGAAGGACAATAATGTACTATAAAAAATAACAAAACATATAAGGTAATAAGTTTATTATTATTATTATTATTATTAAGCTTTATTTTTCCAGGTAATAAGTAATATCATTTAAATATAATTTTATGTTAATCGTCATCGGTTAAAATAATATTATCCAAAAAGGCGGCTGGTGGTTGGATGGGGAAGTCTTGGTGCCGGGCCCACGCCTGTACCAAATGATACACATCACATGAGCACAGCATCCTAGTGTTCTATTCCCCACTAAACAATTGCAATAGTGTCCCATGATTCGGTTTCTGCCATCCAAACTGTTGTCAAGCAAGATATATACAAAATATACTCGGTGATTATGATGCCTTGATTGAATTTTCGCCCTAGCAATCCAAGGATCAGCAACGATGAGGCCGTATTGGCTGAGATCATAATCTACGTTAACATCTTCGTACACCTCGATGATGAATGTACCATTTTTTTTTGATGTTCTGCGTAATAGCTTCTCGCTTGTGTTACTTGGTATGGCCCTAGGGACATAATCAACAAGTCGTCGTATGACAAACTGGGTAATTCTTCGAAGCCTTCACTGGCATCTATGGCTTGAATAGAAGCCGCGTGTCGGTTTTCTTTGAACTCATTGACCGCATTGCCGTCATTTGCTATTTTCAATAGAACAATATTATGGATATCTCACAGGAAAACGTCTCGTAATATTCGTGTAAAACTAGATTCTCTTTCTTATTCGTGAAATTATATGCTCAATAACTAGTATTATTGAGCATACCTGCGGGGATAAATTAATCTAGTTATTCTAAACTTATTAAAATTATTTAAAATGTAAATTATATAATATAGTAAATAAGTACGTGGTTCTCCTAAACAGGCGCGAAATGATTTTTACAAGGATCCTTTGATGTTCCTGACAATTATAGGCTAGGGTAACCGCTTTCCATCAGGCGGACCGTATGCTTGTTTGCCACCTTTGTGATATTAAAAAAAGTATAATTATAATTAATCTATAAATTGTTTTCCGAACATATTAAAGTACATGGAAACATTGATTGTGTTTTTTTTAATGGTTATTGCAGTTTTCACATATTAATCTTTTCATGCAAATAACTCAGTAACATGACGTTTTAGGACATGGTGACCCTAGTAATTATTTGTTTATCTAAGGGTCCTCAATCGATATATATAGGTGTTATCGTGCGCCGTGATTTTGAAAAAAATTAAAATAGCGGCCTGTCGGTATGCCAGGCTCCGAACAAAAATCTTCGAACCCCTTTACAACACAATTTACATCGAAATAATGCACATACACTAGTTAAATAAAATATATATTAAAAGTGTATAAGATGTATCGGATATAGTATATCGATGGGGAGGATGCGCAGAAGTGTGTGTGTGTGTGTGTGTGTGTGTGTGTGTGTGTGTGTGTGTGTGTGTGCGCGTGTGTGTGTGTGTGAGTGAGAGAGAGACAGGGTCACCTGGAAGAGAGCCTCTCCCTTGCCCGGGTAGGCGTCGGTGACGTCCTCGCGCCAGCGCAGGAAGGCATCCTCCTCGCACACCTCCAGGTTGTACAGGTACATGAACCAGCGCAGCAGCATACCTGCAGAAAAGTCAAGGAGTAAAACTGTTGTAAGTGCTTCACCAGTAATAGGAGATCTTTGGCTTGATCCCACTACCTCTGAAACCCGCGGATTAGTATAAATCCATCTATAAATTTTCTTTAATAGAATAGGAAAAATACAAGGTGTTATCGAATATAGGCTACTGCTGATATTCAATCAAACACTCTTTATTGCACAATTAACAAAAACTACATAAACGATTACAACATTAAATGCAAAAAAAGGCGGCCTTATCGCTAACAACGACCTCTTCCATGCAAACGTTAGAGTAAAGATACAAGCTACCAGTAGAGCAGGTTTGCACTAATAGTAACAATATGAATGTATTTTTATAGTTATAGTATAAGATCCGGCTATAGAAATATATACCCTCATCTGTTATTCGACGATAACAAAATTAATATGTTAGTTAATGAATATATTAATACATTGAAAATGGGTTGCCTAGCTAAATCGCGGGCCAAACGGTTAATTAATGTAAATCCAAATTAATTGTTTTTCAATTAACTTCCCCGATTTGTTATTTATAAAAATCGACCATTATCTGAAAGAACATAACATAAGGAACTGGAAAAATATAGGTTGCCTACTTTCCCTTCAGCATAACTATGGAGTTGTCATGTATAAACATGCGAGCAAGCGTTATTAATATACCCTCATCAGTTATTGAATTGATTTTTTTTTAAATTAAACATTATTTTATTCTCTTTCTAACAGTATAAGGTTGCCTCAGTAAAAGTTTGTCACATGCACGGTTGCTGTGATTTTAGATGTGAAGTTTTGAGCGCAAGCGCGGAGAGTGACAGAGAGCGTTGCACGCACTTCTCCATGCGACAGACCGAGATGCTGATAGTCTAATAACGTTATAAAAAATTCCTATATTTTCGTGCAATAATAAGAGAATGTAAATTTTTCTTATTATTGTATTTTTAATTGTTTATAATGAAAATATTATTTACAAAGAACGACGATTATTGTCATACTATATATTTTATAATTTTTAATGCTCTTTGTAATGGTAGTAGTAGAAATTTTTTAATTGTTTCTCTTTACAATTTAAACAATCTTTTTGTTTAAAATATATATATATAATATATCAATATGTATCAATATATCAATATGTACTCCATACATTAAATATACATCAAGTATACAACCGTTACTTTTTTATAGCAAGACGAATGATAACCAAAATTATTGATTAAATCCAAGCTTAACTTAACCTCACTGTACGCAAAGTTTTTTTCTCGCCGAAACAACAACTTCAAAAAACATTTCTTAAAGAATTCGTTATCAAAATCAATAACAGAGCCCTTCAAACCACAAACAAAACACTTTTTCATTTTTAATTATGTAATTTTTTGTTAAAAAGATTAATATTTTTACTAACGAAGTATACAAGAGCACGTTTGTTTACACCGGAGAATAAAATATGATCTAGTTATCTTTGTCTAACACACAGAGAAAGGAACATGTCTCTCTCTCGTTAACTCAGCAGCTGCCTGGCGCATGCGTCTGCGTCTCTGTCTGTCGCATGGAGAAGTGCGTGCAACGCTCTCTGTCACTCTCCGCGCTTGCGCTCAAAACTTCACATCTAAAATCACAGCAACCGTGCATGTGCAAACTTTTACTGAGGCAACCTTATACTGTTAGAAAGAGAATAAAATAACGTTTAATTAAAAAAAAAATCAATTAAATAACTGATGAGGGTATATTAATAACGCTTGCTCGCATGTTTATACATGACAACTCCATAGTTATGCTGAAGGGAAAGTAGGCAACCTATATTTTTCCAGTTCCTTATGTTATGTTCTTTCAGATAATGGTCGATTTTTATAAATAACAAATCGGGGAAGTTAATTGAAAAACAATTAATTTGGATTTACATTAATTAACCGTTTGGCCCGCGATTTAGCTAGGCAACCCATTTTCAATGTATTAATATATTCATTAACTAACATATTAATTTTGTTATCGTCGAATAACAGATGAGGGTATATATTTCTATAGCCGGATCTTATACTATTAGTAATTATTATGTAACATAGAGATTAAAATACACAAACTAAACTTACGAACTATAACTAAATAATTTAACTGCACATAAAATATATGATAAACATATAAAATAAATAAATGCACGCCATTTGTAGGAGAAGATAACACGACTTTCAATCAATCAATAATGTTTTTTTATTGAAGGAATTGCGCTTTATAGGAGTTTATTGATGGAGCGCGGCGAATTGACTCAGGAAGAGAGTTCCAAAGACGAACAGCTTGCAACGTAAATGACTGGCCATAAGATTTGGATAAATTTTTGGGGACGCAAAGACGACGATTGTTAGAGGAACGCAAGGGCAGGCTATGAGTAGAAGACAGAAATTGGAACTGTTTCTTCAGATATTGTGGAGTCGTAGGGTTGAACAAAACTGAATATAGAAGGGAGAAAATGTGAACATTCACGATATTCAGAAACGTGATCATATTTCCGAAGCGATTGCAGAACGTTGCCAGAATCTGATGGCAACGTTCTGCAATCGCTCAAGCATGTTGAAGGTGAGCGAGCGCGCTTTCAACTTCGGCCTCATCGGACGTGATCGAGGGCAAGAGCTAATTCGTTGTGCATTAAATAATAATAATATGGCTTGGAAGATCGTGAAATTGGTAAATGAAACGTGTGCAGGTGTGTGAAATGCGCTGCAGGTGTAGAGGCCGAGGGAGAGGCGGCCAGCTGCAGTGTGGTGTGAGGGAGGGAGGGTGTCGAGTGTGGTGTAGAGGGCACTGACCCTTGGGGTAGCGGTGGTGGTGCGCGTGCACCTGCACGGCGTAGACGGCGGCCAGCTGCAGGTCGGGGCGGCCCCCCAGCAGCGCCGTCAGCAGCGGCGCGTACCCCTCCACCAGCGCCTGCACACATCGCGCATACATTCACAATACAGATACACTTTATTGCACGAAAGGAAAATATACATTTTATAAAACAAAACAATAATAATGTAGTTTACAAGAACTAAAAAAACTAGAGTTCCACCATCCACCTCGTGGATCCATCATCAGATGTGCATGAGGATTGAGTGATCCTCTCTGCAATCTTCACAAAAATATTACAGTGACGTCAAAAACTTTGTAAAACCAGAGATTAAAGAAGTATTGTCTATAAAATGGATCACTCAAGCCGCGCGCCTTGGGGGAAAAGAGAACTAAGAAAGAACTAAAAGAACTCATTGCATTGCATTTCTCGTTTCCAAACCATAACGATTTATTTGTATCACACATTCCGCACATATTATCGCATACAAATTAGATAGATTTCATCATGTCGATGAAGAGACAGATATTCAATGATGTCTCAGTAATTAACACGGTGAAAACCGGAAGCGATCACCGCACGCATGGTAAGAGGCACATATTTCAACATAAAACGCGAACGGTGTCGATTGATAAAATCTACGCGCCGTCCAGCACCAACCCATCTTCAAAACCCTGAGAGCTTTCAGATCGAATTGCAAAACTACTTCGAATGCCTGGGCGAGTGCGTAGATGTGGACGATTATGACAGGTTGGTGGAAACTGTCCATACGGTAAGGGTCTAAGTATTTTAAGACCAGCCGTGCAAAAAGAACCAAGAAAAACTCTGACCCTACATTGAAACTCATGGAGAAAATTTTATCCTATGAAATAAAAATATTTTGATTTGATGGGCCTACAGTCCTCGGATGCTGCTTCAGATACAGGCGATTCAACAGACATCTCCAAGACATGACCCACGACCTGCGCTAATTTAATAACCGTAGTAAAGAGGCAATAGAGCGGAATAAGGGCTCTAAAGTTTTCGCAAGAGACTTGTCTGTGGGACAGAGCCAGCTGATGAAGCTAAAGACCGAGGATGGCGGGATAGTCTCGCCAGTGGCAGAAGTGAAGGTCAAGTTCTATGGACTGTTATACTCGACATCACGCCCACCTGTTAGCAATTTGGCTACAGATCCAGGAATCAGGTTGACTCGGCACTATACGGAAGAAATTCCAGACGTCAGCTTGTATGAAATTAGAATGGCTCTCAAACAGCTTAAAAACAACAAGTCGCCGGGTGAGGACGGAATCATTGACCTTCTGAAACCAGGCGGCAGACCAATGCTAAGAGTTCTTCAAAAGTTATTCATTCCGTCATATGCGATGGAAATCCGCCCCGGGCATGGCATAGAAGCGTGGTGGTACTTTTCTTTAAAAAGGGCGACAATACCCTGTCGAAGAACTACAGACCCATATCGCTTCTGAGTCATGTCTACAAGTTGTTCTCGAGAGTTATTTCGAATCGTCTCGCATGTAGGTTCGACGTCTTCCAGCATCCCGAACAATGGAGTGGTTCTTAAAAGTGAGTATGACTTGTCGTCTGTATGGACAAGATAAAGACCATGTTGAATGCCCATATTGTACCCACCCCTCTGAAGATAGGAGATACTACCGTCGAAGTTGTCGACGAGTACGTATACCTGGGAGAAACAGTCTAGTTAGGTAAATGCAACTTCGAAAAGGAGGTCAATCGTTGAATCCAACTCTGCCGGACAGCGTTTGGGAAGCTACGTAACATCTTCTCGTCCCTTATACAGCAATGTCTCAAGACGGAAAGTCTTTGATCAGTGTGTTGCCAGTGATGCCATATGGAACTGAAACGCGGTCGCTCACTATGGGCCTCATAACAAGGCTCAAGGTCACCCAAAGGGCACTGGAGAGATCTATGCTCGGAGTCTCCCTGCGGGATCGAATCAGAAATGAGGAAAGCCGCAGGAGAACCAAGGTGATATAGGCCGAAGAATTGTCAAACTAAGTGGCAGTGGGCGGGGCACATTGCTCGTAGGATCGACGGCCGTTGGAGCGGAAAGGTTCTGGAGTGGCGACCACGCACCGGAAGACGCAGCGTGGGCGGGCCCCCCACGAGGTGGACCCACATTTGGTAAAGATCGCGCCGAAGCCGCTGGATGCGGGCAGCGCAGGACCGATCGTTGTGGAGATCTTTGGGGGAGGCCTTTGTCCATCTTTATATACTAAACATTATCATTATATATACAATAATATAAACAATAAACAGTATCATTATATACTAAACAATTAAACAAACTAAATAATACATTTTTGTTGCATATTTTAACTAAACTTTGAAATTGTAAAACAACGAGAGTTTGTTGTAGTCGAAAGAAGAAATGAAACTTTCTTTCCGTCTGAGTGATCCATACTCGCATGTATTTGACCAGCATTAATTTTTCGAAGCATGTTGCAGAAAAAACAAGTGCAGGCGGCTTAAGGAAGTGTAACGCCCAACGATCGCTGCAGGGCAATTGTGCGGGGCGATACCACAGCTTCGTTCAGTTTCGTGGTAATAACCGATAGCACCGTCGAAACTGATTCGCTTGAGCGCATTCACGCTGCGATCACGCTGATGTATTTACGTCCCATTCTCTTTCTTACGATCTCGATGATATGAGAGGTTGTAAATGTAGTTGCTAATTTGAAACACAAGGAAATAATTTGTAAGCGTGACAGTAATCTCACCTTCTCCGACAGACGGCCGTCACGCCTAAATGACAAGTTTTTTTTACACCGTGTACCCGCACGTGGATCAAACGACAACATCCAGTAGCGTACCCTTCATAGAGGCGAAAAAGCCGGACATGCCCTAAATGTGTCCGACTTAGTGTCCATATGCAATTCAAAGAACAGAGCGTATTTATTAGAACCAACGAAATTAGTACGTTTAAATTTTCGCGCGTCGATACAAGTTATCTATCGCTCACTGCGCGGCGCGGCTCCCTAAAAAATACGAGTTACCATCACGCGCCCGCGCAGGCAGGCGAGGGCGGTGAGAACTGACACACAGTCAACTATCTCGCTCGCACTGATTAGCATTGGACAGAATGGCATAACAATCGGGCTTTGCAATTTCTCTTACAAAACTATGAAAAACGAAATATAAGAGTGCGCCACGTTTAGTTAACAATTTCTTTCGTGGGTCAAAGCCGTGCTTCGGTCTGAAGTTATATACAGATCTCAAATTTTTATTAGACTGAAGTTTGGTTCAAACTGTAGTCAGTCATACGGCTGTTTGTTGGTTCAGTGAGTAGTTTGAAGATTTTGAAGTGATTTACTTACATAATTTGATTTGGTGATTATCGACGATGGAGGAAATTGTTCCTTGTGAGGATTTAAAATGTGTCCACGCTTTAATCGTTGTGGAAAAGGTAAAATCTTTGAAGTTTGCCCAGAAAAAGCAGTTAAATTTCTACGCCAAAACCTACGCTTGATTTGTGTATTTTTCAGATCAGTAAGTCACATAAAATACAGTTTAATAGATCAATGTACAAAACTTATTGGATTGTCGGCTGTTCTCATTCCAATAAGTTATATTGTTCGACCGACAAAAACGTTTGGAATACATCGGGTTATGATTGAAATAATTGAATTAGCGCTATTAAAGGGCACATGAATGCTGTGATTTCTTTTAGTAATTTTGGTAAACAACGCATTGAGACATCTTTATCACACCAGTTATCTGAGGAAATTTCAAAACAACATGCATGTTGAGAACTTCATTAACTGTGTAAAAACCACAAATCATTCATCAAATATGTCTCGGGCTTGCCCTACTCTGAAACCCTAGGCACGCCACTGACAACACCATATGCGTATTTAACGGCAACCTCGACGTTCGGTGTGAACTGTATCGGCATAGCAGAACTGATGTGTACACGGTGCGAGTGTGAGTGCGAGTGTGAGTGTGATTGCGAGTGTGAGTGTGAGTGGAGTGTGAGGTGGCCGACCTTCTCCCGCTCGAGCGCGGCCTTGTCCGGCTGCTTGTCGGCGGAGGCGGCGTCGGCCGTGACGTGGCGCGCCACCAGCGCCACCAGCGTCGACACGAACGCCGCGTTCTGCCGCACGCTCGGCTCCACGTTCGCCTGCAACCACACCGTCACTGTACAGATCCACGTAGGATATACTCCTTACAATATTGAATACTACAAATTTTACTGATGAGGGTTGGCATTACTGCCGTTTGCATTTCATTGGCTACACTCCCATTTGACGAGGGGGGAAGTGAGAATCTTCTTTTCCTACTTACACACCCTATTCCTTTCTTTAATTAGTCTGGGGTCCGAGGTAGCAATAGAATCACGTAGGCCACCGTCTACCTTCAGTAGGCGCCGTGTCGAGTACCACTGTTGATCCTGGCTTACAGGAGTTACAGTGGGAGAAGTGTGGAGGCGGGATCTGATGATGCTGGGCCCCGCAGCTGCGGCACGAGGCGGACGGCCGTACCTTGATCCAGCGGTAGAGGTGGGTGGGCGCGGGCTCGGCCTGCAGCTGGCGCGCCAGCTGGGCCTGCACCCGCAGCTGCGGCACGAGGCGGACGGCCGTACCTTGATCCAGCGGTAGAGGTGGGTGGGCGCGGGCTCGGGCTCGGCCTGCAGCTGGCGCGCCAGCTGGGCCTGCACCCGCAGCTGCGGCACGAGGCGGACGGCCGTACCTTGATCCAGCGGTAGAGGTGGGTGGGCGCGGGCTCGGCCTGCAGCTGGCGCGCCAGCTGGGCCTGCACCCGCAGCTGCGGCACGAGGCGGACGGCCGTACCTTGATCCAGCGGTAGAGGTGGGTGGGCGCGGGCTCGGCCTGCAGCTGGCGCGCCAGCTGGGCCTGCACCCGCAGCTGCGGCACGAGGCGGACGGCCGTACCTTGATCCAGCGGTAGAGGTGGGTGGGCGCGGGCTCGGCCTGCAGCTGGCGCGCCAGCTGGGCCTGCACCCGCAGCTGCGGCACGAGGCGGACGGCCGTACCTTGATCCAGCGGTAGAGGTGGGTGGGCGCGGGCTCGGCCTGCAGCTGGCGCGCCAGCTGGGCCTGCACCCGCAGCTGCGGCACGAGGCGGACGGCCGTACCTTGATCCAGCGGTAGAGGTGGGTGGGCGCGGGCTCGGCCTGCAGCTGGCGCGCCAGCTGGGCCTGCACCCGCAGCTGCGGCACGAGGCGGACGGCCGTACCTTGATCCAGCGGTAGAGGTGGGTGGGCGCGGGCTCGGCCTGCAGCTGGCGCGCCAGCTGGGCCTGCACCCGCAGCTGCGGCACGAGGCGGACGGCCGTACCTTGATCCAGCGGTAGAGGTGGGTGGGCGCGGGCTCGGCCTGCAGCTGGCGCGCCAGCTGGGCCTGCACCCGCAGCTGCGGCACGAGCGCGGCCAGCCCGCGCGCCTCCAGCGCGTCCAGCGCGCCGCCCGACTCGGCGCCGCCTCCGCCCGCCACGTACGCGCACAGGTTGATCTGTGGACACGTGCTCCCGGCTCAGTCGCGGTGGGTGGGCTGACCCCCGTCGGCCCAGCCCGCCGGGTGCGGGCGAGACGAAACGGTGTACGGGAAAATTTAAATATTGCAACGATCGATCCCCGGTATGTACGATGTTTAATAAACCACGGAGAAAGAATTCATCGTTTCGTTCACTGTAATATCTCTTTCGAGATTAAAGTCTGTCTAATATTTGTGAACGGATCTATCTGTGAGTTATGTACATTTGCCAATATTATGAAAAAGGTCGTCACGGTGCAGCTTACGAACGCGGTTTACCGGCTTATGAATCCTAGTCAGCATGGTTTTTAAAGGGGACGTGGTGTAGAAAGTAACCTTTTGTATTTCACTGAAGTAATTCTGGATGCTATGAATCGTAGATATCAGGTGGATGCAATGTATACAGATTTTGCTAAGGCGTTTGACTAGATCTGTCACTATATTGTGACAAATCTTGTATTATTAAAACTTTGACAGCTCAGTATACACGGCGATGTCTTCCATTGAATTACATCTTAATTCAAAATAGAACCCAACCAGTTGTTTTGGGAGGTTTTATCTCACGGTATAGGTTGAATAGATCGGGTGTACCTCGAGGATCCCATTTGGGGCCCTCGCTTTTTATTTTATATATAAACAACATTAGCAATATCTATAACTGACTCTGACATGCTATTTTATGCTGATGACACGAAAGTCATTGGGATTATACCTGAATTGCTATGAGTACAGAGATTTAAAATCTTTTCGTTAATAATAAATAGAATAATTCTGAACTTTGACAAATGTAACGATATTACTTTTGCAACAAAAGTAATGAAATAAATTAGATACAATATGTCATAAACTTCTACTCAAAGTACAGCAAATTCATATACTGGGTGTATAAATGGACTCAGAACTTAGTTTTGTTCCGCATATTGATAAAAAACTGAGAAAAATATTTAAACAACTAGGTAGTATACCACACCTAGGGGTTCGATCTCCAGCGGGGTACATATTCAAGTACTCGGTTTGGTTGGTGTTAGGGCATTTTAAATGTCCTCCTGGCTAGTTACCACCATCTTATCTAAATCTGCCGCCACGCAGTAATGTTAATAGTATTGTAGGTTCCGGTTGTCAGAGATAAGATAGCCTGTCCCCCAAATGTGTTGGGGTTTCCGGGTTAGGACGCATTCACCTTCGACGTCACCTTCACTTAACATCAGGGGGCCTACAACGATCATTTTAAAAACCATCATGTTTCAGGAACGTTTTGTTTCAATGTTAAAGTAATATTACTCAAATTCGTACCGCGATCATCTAGCGATAATACAAAACAATATTGTTTTACTCCTGCTTAGAGACGGGAAAGAACGAATGATTTGTCTATTCCTTGCCGTCAGAAGAACGAGACAACGTTATACCTTTGTATAGCGTTATCACTTTCACACCTCGAATAATAATAGCGTTCCGGTATACGCAATTATTTAAATATTGTGCATGATTTTTGTCGTTTATGTTCAAATTTTTATTGTTGAAATGCATTTGAAATAAGAGTTTTTTATATTTATGCATATATAAATTTAAATATACATTTTCATTGAAGTAATGCAAGAAAGCGTAAATTAAATGTGAAGTAACGCTGCCGCCCGCCGCCGGTGTCGTTCCGTAAAATGAAACATTGTGTCAAAGTAATAAGCGCGGCGCTTTCTTAATTTCATAATCTTGGTATAAAATTTTTATTTGTTTGAAATTATTTTTTTACTGGTTTTATAGAATTTATATTATGGCAACTAAAGAGTAAGTATATACAAACTAATGTTTTAGTGATTTTTGTGCGTCTATAGAATAAGCAAGCATCCTAGGCAAAGAACTCGTCGAACAAATTCAGCTTCTTCAATATCGAAGGGATTACATTCTTCACGTAATCGCCTTCGACGTTGCATCTTCTCCGACAAATCCTCTGCGGCATCATCTTCCAGAAACTCGAATAATTCATAATCATTGGCCATCTAAAACCACATCACATTTAATGTATTTCTTATAGGTTTACGCAATGAACACAATGTATTTATAAAGAGTTATTGTGAAAAACACGTCCACTTACTTTTTTAAGCGAAAATAACGGTTTATTATCCTTATACCACTAAAACAATAATAAAACCATCACAAGAGACTAACTTTTTTAAGATTGTAAAATTTGACGTTTGAGGAATATTACTAGCTGTCAAACGACGGTTAAACAACGATGATGGTACGAATTGAGCGAATGATTCAGCGGTGACGTCACAAAACTGCTTAACAAAACAATATTATAATAAGCTTGTTTTAAGGCGGTCGGGGTACGAATTTCCAAAGTAATATTACTGTAATATTGCTATAAGAGGTGATTGTAGGCCCCCAGGTGTGATCGAGGTCAAATACCAACCAGTTGTGTATATAGATGCAACTCCTTTATATAAACTTACTATCATTTAAAATTTACGTGATTGTGAACATACAACTGTTTGTATCCTGTAATAAACAACAAAAACTAAAGAAATACGTCCGTCCGTCAAATGAATTTGGTTCGAGAGAGTATATCTAGGAGCGGAGGGAGCGCAGGGAGCGGAGGGGCGACGCGGGAGGGAGAGCATACCTTGCTCTCGTCGTAGAGCTGGTGCAGGCGCTCCATGCCGAGCAGGTCGCGCAGCTCCTGCAGCACCTGCAACAGCAGCGGGTGGTGCTGGCCGCCGTCGCACCAGGCGCCCAGGTCCTGCAGCGCCAGCAGCTTGCCGCGCACGGCGCGCGCGAGCAGCGGCGCCAGGCGCGCGTGCAGCTCGTGCGCCGACACCAGCGCGCGCAGCGCCTCGCCCACCGGCGCGCGCTGCACGGCACAACTCACAGGTTACAGGTTATAGCTCACACAGACACATCTTTGTGTACTTCATTCTAATTCGTATGCGTTACATTTACAACGAGACGAGTGCGCCATCATCAACAGTTGATGAGTTTAATGTTGGAGAGTATTTGTTTATTTCGTTTTCTTGGGTAATCTATCATTTAAATTTCGCGTGTACAATGTGACGGAATGATATTCAACAAACACTGAATAAATTCTTGTTGATCCTTCTCTATTATAAAATTTCACACTGTGTACGTCGTAAACGTAATAAAAGCTGAACTCAAAGAAATTCATTCCGTTTCTCGTTGTGGACCAATAGCTTCATCAGACGCTCTTGCAAAATGTATAAAAAAGTTTCAATCATCTTAATATGTTTTGATTTCTTTAAGTCTGTCAAGATCCTTTCTTTGACGTTACTTTCACCGTGAGCAAATTCATGATTCTTATAAACTTATTTAATAAATTTGTCACCTATCATTAGTTGTAATATAATATTGTATTGTGCCTACACACTAACTGTAGGTCTTTAAGAATATGGTTATTTAAGAAAAAAAATGTGTCTACATGTCTTTATTTCATAATCAAAAGAGAAAAACGTGAGGCTAATGAAAACATTTGTCTATATCATTTATGATGAAGATAACAAATAGCAAGGGTCCCAACATATAACCTCCCAAGGGGGAAACCCTACGGGGGTTCTGCGGGCGGGGGTAGGAATGATTTCATGTGGAGATGTAAAACAGCTGAGAACCACCGATTGCGTTTTTTTAGTTGCGCATAATGAAATCATTTATACACAGATCCCCGACGACAAGAGCTTCAGAAGCAACATTTTTTTATGATGATCGATGGGGTCGCAAGCTTTGCTGTAGTCCGCGTCTCTACACCACGACATTATTTGTGTAGCCCCCTACACAAATGCATACCTTGACGGCGCGCACGACGCGGCAGGCGGCGGCGGCGAGCGCGTGCGGCCCGGGCGGCGGGGCGGGCGCCAGCAGCGCGTGCTCCAGCGCGGCCGCGATGGCGCGCCGCAGCAGCTTGTCGGGCAGCTGCAGCTCGCGCAGCCGCCGCAGCGCCTCGGGCGAGCCCTCCCCCTCGCCCTCCGCCTGCGCCTCCTCGCTCCCCTCGCCCTCCCCGCCCTCCGCCTCGCCCAGCGCCGCCAGCGCCTCCGTCGCCTCGATGGCCAGCTTGCACGCCTCCTCCTTGTTCGTGGCCTGCGGTCAGGTTGCCACGGGTCACACGGGTGCTGCGGGCCGCGTGCTACGATCGACACTTCCTCGTCTCGACGGTTCAGTCGTTCCGCTCGAAGCTGTGGGACACTCGGTAGTGTCGTCGGTAGGGTCGCGCCCGACGATTGCGATCGGCGACTGAACTGTTTAGTCGACGACTCGATGGTAGCTTGCGGACCGATTCATACGGTACGGTGAGCGACTTTCAATAATAGTGAAGTGCCGCTTGGTATATCAATAGTAGCCTACCTCCCAAGCCTGTCGCAACCATGAATAATTTTAAATCCCTGCCATACTAGCCCACGTTTCATTTTATTGTCTTTCGCAATCTTTCTCTCGGCTGTCAAAACTTAGCTAATACAAGCATCGCGAGCGATATGAAAAGAAATGCAAGTACATGATATAGTTGAGCTATCATATCCGACCTTTTTCACGAAATACAAATCTAATTTACAAAACAATAAACACTGGACTTAAAATTTCACTTTTATAAGCTACATAATCTTTACAAATAAATATTGCTCCGTATTTTTTTTAACAAAGTCGACATTGTCTTTAAGAAGTTGGCATCACGTGGGCGCCAGTGATCCGTCACCCGTTTGTCAGACCTCGCAGTAAGTGTTTGTAATGAATGTGAGTGGTGGGTGACGAGAATGTGACAGCCAGCAGTGAGTGGAGAGCATACCTTGTCCTTCTTGGGCTTGTGTTTGCTATCGTGCGCCGGCTTGATGGCGATAGCCAGCGGCGGCTCCTTCAGCAGCGGCGGTGCGCTCGCAAACTGCGCCGGTGCCAGCACGTCTGCACACCGCATTGCACATTATACTACTTGATTCAAGTGAATCATCGAATAAACCGTATACATTGTAATAGTAACAAATTATATTCCCTGCGATAACTGCAAATTGTCGCAATTCGTTAAAATAGCAAATTAAAAGAAAAAATTATTTAAAGTAAACTGTTTTCATTTTGTGGTAAGTGAAACAAAAAAGTACACAAAGAAAACTCTGCTGTATTCTATCTAGTTTGAACCAGGTTTAACTGACAATACTGTTCCATAGACGCACGGAACAGTGTTGTCCGTTAAACCTGGGTCAAACTAGATAGAGCACATCACGTTGTAGTATACAAAACATAGTAATGTTGATTCTGGGTTGACGCCGGTTTTAAGCGAATGAATGTTCATTCGCTTTATTTAGCCATTTAGAAGATTTCGCTCGATTTCATAAGATCGATTATGATTATCAGGTTGATCAGTGTGAGGGTGTGGCTGTGCGGGGCACGTGGGTATACTGACTGTGTATGGGCTGCAGCGCGGGCGGGTCGCGCGAGAGCCTGGTGGCGCTGAAGAGCAGCGAGTTGGCGGCCGGCCGCATCTGCACGTCGGCCAGCGCCGCCCCGCCCGCCGCCAGCCGCGCCTTGCCGCCCCGCGCGCCGCCGCCCCCGCCGCCGCCGCCGCCCTCCTGCACATGTACAGGATGTAACAAACCCTAAAGCGTTCTACGAGTATCCTAACCATGCTAGTTTGTAGACGTTCCAGAGGGAGAAGCGTGGCTCATAAACCGGCCGTATGTGACATCCAACCGCTTTTCCATTGGTTCTCCAGAATGCGGAGAACACCGCGCGATACACTTCGCCTCCATCTGACGGAGCGTGATATGACGGCGCGCCTCGCAGCTCCTTCACTTTCTAATTTCGATCGATGTTTAACCGCCTCCGTGGCTCAATGTAAACAACAGGGTTTACGAATCGGTGGTCGCGTGTTCGATCCCCAGCAGGGTACGTGTTCGGTTTGCGGTGGTTTGGAATCGGTTGGTGGTGGGGCATTTTAAATATTCGTCTAGCTAGCAATCACCATTTTATCTAAAGCCTGCCGCCAAACAGAAATGTAAATAGCATTATTGTGTTCCGGTTGTTAGAGATAATTAAGATAGCCAATCCCCCAAATAAGATGAGAGTTTCCGGATCAGTACGCTTCAACCTCAAGCCTCATCTTCACTTAACATCAGGTATGTTTGAGGTGAAGTGATAGACCTGTTGTACATAAAAAAATGTTAGAGCGGACGTCGGAGAAGGAGAGAGACCTACCTTGCTCTGCGCGGGCTGGTGCTGCGGCTGCGAGTGCTTGTAGTGCTGCTGCGGCTGGCGCGGGAAGTACTGCGGCGCCGAGCGCGGCGGGCGCGAGTGCGGCAGCGCGAACCCGTTGCCGAACAGCTTGTCGGGCGGCGCCACCAGCTTGGAGGCGGGCGCGTGGTGCGCGTGATGCGAGTGATGCGGGTGGTGGTGCGGGTGGTGCAGGCCCAGGCCGGCCAGCACGTCGTCCAGCGGGCGGGCGCGCAGGCCGCCGCGGAACAGGTCGCGCTCGCGATGGTCGCGGTCGCGGCGCGGGGGCGAGGCGTCGTGGCGCAGCTGGCCGATGGGCACGGGCCCCTCCGCCGTGGTGGCGGCCCGCGGCACCCAGCCGCCGCGCCGCAGCTCCACCACGTCGCGCAGCATGAAGCGGATGCGCGGCGCCAGGTCGCGCGCCGCCGACAGCGTCTCGATGCGCGCGAAGTACTGGTCCATGAGGCCGCGCCCGCGCTCCGAGTCCAGCACGCGGCCGCACGTGCGCACCAGCTGCGCCAGGCACTCCAGGTCCTCGTGGTGCTCGGCGGCCGCGCGCCGCGCCAGCAGGTTCTGGATGCAGCGGTGCAGGATCGACTCCGCGAGGATCTCGAGCTTGCCGAGCTCGCCGATGAATTTGATGTTTCCGAGCATCTTGCACTTTGCGAGATGCCGCTTTTCTTCTTCCTCCGGGGAGAGAGCCTTGTCCTCGAACGCGGCGAAAGCCTGCAACGACATTCCATCCGTCGGTCATCACCTAGCGACCGAAAACGGAGCGAGTCCTAGAGCTGACACTCAAAGAATTATAGAATTTCAATTGATAAGCTCCAACCATTAAAAATTATCAAAGTACCAGTCTCTAAAATGATTCCGTTCTCTATCTCCGGAGTGCGTCACCACATCTTTACCAAATTTATATGGGACCACCCTAAATATGAGGAAACAACAATTTCAAATTCTAAATGGGTTCACGGTTTCAACTTACGGAAATATCGCGAAACATGACATACAATCCAAAATTATTTTTTTTTACAGAAACACATAAAGGCACGACCTTTATCCCAAATGGGGTAGTCAGAGACATTCCAAACATACGTATAGAATAAATATAGTCGATTGAAAAATGCTTCCTGTTTTGAAGTCGGCTAAAAAGTGATATTTCTTAGCTCGATGTAACAACAAGTTTAGGAAATACTATCACAACTAGAGCTTCCAATGGAACTTGCCTAAAACAGTATTCATTAGTGGTTAATTACATCAGCTTAATATCTGCTGGAAACGACAACGGAGATGAGATTTCAGCAACTGGTAACCATTTTGTAATGTGTTGATTCGTCATATTTCGGCATTACTTACTAAATGTCAGTCTGGCTGGGAAATTTTCCCACGGAAACTATTAACATGGAAAGTACGTGTTACCTGCGCTCGATTCTCGAACTCTGTGCGACATTTGTTGAGCAACAGCAGTTTGAAGGTGCAGGGCTGTCCGGGCGGCTCGAAGTTGGGAGCTTCCTCGCTCAGCCGCTTGCATAGCTGTGCGTACATGGACGAGTACTTGGGCTCGTCCAGTGCCTTCTCGAAGATGAGAAGGATCACACCCTTCAACACCTTATCCGAGTCCAACTGCAACCCCAACAGGTCATCGCTCAGCTTTTGAAATTTCTCCGGCGTGAGCTTGTTGAGGATACCGCGGACCTGCAACGAGACACGGGTGGGTGAGAGGAAGGCTCCAATGCCGTCCATAGGAATATTATTGAGCCTAGTCATACCAAAAGGTATCTCGTTTCCAACAATCCAATGCGTCTTATACGACTAAGGCGTGGTAGACTACAGCCAGCCCTTTCCCGTGAGGGAGGGAGTGTGTCCTGCAGTGGAACATTTATAATCGCCTGCTAATGATATTGCCGTGCTGTGTGGCTTACGTGTTTGTTTGAGAAAAGCTATTTATTATTGAGTCATACTCAACAGCATAGCTCATTAATGGATAGCAGTATCAGCAGTATCTACGACTCTTCTAACAATCTGCAATCCACAGTCCATGTGCCCAGAGCGGCGCGAGTACCGCAATTTCTTCAAACAGCGATGCGAATCATACTTCCGGAGAGAGCCATACACTAGTAGATATTTATACAGGCTGATTATGAGTGAGATAATTACTTTCGGTTTGAAAGCCTCCTCAAATTGAACGATGACATAATAAACTTGCGGAAAATCGCAGAACGCAGGCCGTTTTCAACCGGGCGCGGGCGGTCTGGAAGCCTATAGGGGAGAGCTATGTTTACCTGTGGACGTCCTGTGGCTAATATGATGATGGTTCCGAGGCAAATTCACCTACGATTAGGCTTTTCAATTGTGTGTAATGGTGACTAAATGTGTAAGCGTGATGACGATACTTCCTCGGTGGTGGGGGATGAGGGTGGAAGTGGGCGGGGTCGGTCGGACACACTCACCTTACGGAATATGATGTCGTGCTTGGCATCTCCGTCGGGCACATCGTGGTGTCGGAGCGAGGAGGGCGGGACCCAGCGGCGCCTGTGCGGGGGGACGGGCGTCCGCCCCGAGGCGCGCGACGCTGGCCCCTGCTGCCGCGCGCTGTCCGTCTTGCGGCCGGTGCTCCGCGGCGTGCCGCGACCGTGCGTGCTCGCGTTGTGTGACGCACGCACACACTACCCTCTGCCTCTGCCTAGCCTACCGCCTACCGCCTGCAGCTGCTGCCTACACACACACACACACACACACGCTCAGGATCAGTCGGCTCCTCCGCTCCCACCGCCGCCAAACGATCTCACGCGTGATGGCGCCCTATAAGGCCCTCTTACATAAAACATTAGTAGGTGTCCTAATATTAGAAATGCCAAAGTGGGGATTTTTACTTCATCTATATAAAAGGAAAAATTTAACGATTAGATCAACCACACACACAGCCTAAGCGCATAGACCGTAGTTGATGATATTTGGCAGCCGTGTTCCTTGGGTTTGTAAAATTCCCACGAGAACAACGCGGGACGTCCTCTTAAATAAACATAAATAAATTCTTTATTGCCCCAATTCCATGAAACAGATATCACTTAAAAACACTACATAATCAGTTGGAGCCATCGACAATGGAATCAAGCATCTTCACAACTTGCAGTGTATGACGCACATCTACCGTCCACTAATGCAGTAAGTTTAGTATTTAGCATACAGGGTGAAATTTAATTCATGTAATTCCTGTTTACTGATGAGCCCACTCCTGAACAACTTTCGACTAGGAATCATACCTGAATTCAATCAAAAAATTTTCGATTACCTATACCTACAAAATTCGACTATGGTTCTGTGGGGGAAGTTGTTCATAATCAAGATTGGCATCACCACTCAATCAATAGGAATTACACGAATTCAAATTCATCCTTTATAGGTATAAGTAGAGACACGTGTAATTGGTGTAGCATATTACGTGTAACACCGAGTTGTGTCTTTTATTAATATTCTTCCTTGGACCCCATATTGCCGCTACACAAATAATAAGTCTATACAAAAGAATAAGGTACATAAGACTTTGAAGTATAAGGAAACGTTTAGAAATTGGTTATGTTATGTGGCATAACAGATTATGAATTTGATACAAGCAATTTGAGCATATAGCTTACTAAGCTGCATGGGCACGCGTCGCGTGTTGCGTATGTATATTAATGTTTGGTTTGCTTTTATACTCTGGCTAAATTATTGAACCGACTCGCCTAAAATTTGCCAGCGCCGTGCCTTTGAGACTTGTAAAACGACATGGGGCAGGAATGTGATGTAATTTCTACACGGAAGAAAACTCGGATAAGAGTTAGTACGTAATAATGGCCACTACACGTTTCTTAAATTTATTTAGTATGGTTTTGTGTTACAGATAAAATGACAGGACTGATATCAGAGGCGACTCATATTGTAATGCAATTAAGAGCAGGTCATCAGACTCCGCTGCGTCTCACTCTTACAAGCATAAGTTGCAATTATCCATCACGCTCGTTCACCGAAAATGACGTTTTAATAGCACATTTTCCCTGGTGTGTTATTTGAAAAGTAACAACACACGAGGGACGCTCCATTACATTCTCTCGTAAAATTAACGGTAATTATTCCGATATATTTTTTATTCATTTCATAAACTTCAAGCACGATACGCGAAATATACTGAAAACTTATCTGCCTTCGTCTTTTTCGTAATCCCGTGAAGTTACGAATACCGTGTTTCAAGTCATAAGGTAATCAAGATTTTTTAAGAAACTCCCGTATAGGTAAAAGTGAGCCCCCCCGGTTAGATGAAGCGACGAGAGACGAGCGGGCCCTGTGGCGCGACATGTGTATTGTATTTAGCATATCTTAGCAGCAGTTTTTGCAACCTGGTAATACACAGCGCTAAAGGATGTCAATGGAGCCGCGTAATGTTAGGAGTTATCGTCTACGTGTACCGCGTCGCAGGGGTCAATATATATTGGTTAACAAGCCGTTATCCGTGATATTTTGCCGCAAAAGTTTATTTAGTACAATGTCTGTAATATTTTAGTTTACGTATTTTCTATTTTAAAATTTCACAATCACAGCGAAAGTACGCTGGTGTAGCTGTAGAAAACAATTTGGGCGGGTCTTGCGAATTGAAATACTTGTAGAAGTAAGCATCCTTACTTCAGACAAATAACTCGATCTCATGTCCTAGCTTCCACTCAACCATACCCAGCAATAAACAAAATCTATACAAATTACTTGTATGTATAAAAAAAATACTTTTTTAGGGAGACAAGGCAGGAATGTGTGACCAATGGTCGTCTGTCTATCAGTCTTAGCATGCAATTCCGTATATTGTGATTCCGGTGACTATGCGTTGGAATTACACAATCTTATTCCACCATTCCATCCCTGGACTGTTAGGCGTGGGGAGTCTCCACCCCTTTGTCGTTGGACATACGAACAGACAAGGCATTGAACTCCCTTCCAGCATCATTCATTCCGGAATTCTACAATCTTGGGATATTCAAAAGCAGGATGAAAGGCGCTACTGAAATCGCGTACTTCATTTTCGACCACAGTGTCACTTCCCAACAGGTGAGATTGTGCTCAAACACTTATCCCGTCAGTCATAAAAAAATCGGGTAATCTAAAATTGAATGCTGTGTGTGATTTCAAAAACTTCGACGTAAAGTGACGAGTCAAGTAATTCCCGCGGGACGATAACGTAATGCCCCGGTGGATTAGTCTGATGACTGTTAACACATTGTGGATGGACGGAACTAAAACAAAGAAAAATAGTCAACCTAGGCATAACGTCAATCCTATTTGTAAAAATATATTTATACCTACTACCTATGTAGGGTAATGAATGATGCATTCATATACGTTTTTACCTTAAAGGTACGGTATTAGGTTTAAATCGGTATCAATTTGTTGCGGTAATCGCCAGTTTATATTTTGATGAAACTTTTATTTAGAAACCGTGAGCTTTATGAGGTGGGAGCTGCGTCGTTGGGGGCTCGGGGCCCATTAGCTCGTAGCGAGCGGCGTAAGGCGGCGAGTGCGCGGAAGTGTCGACGATCGTCATAACACGAATGAATGGGTGTCTTAATGTTAGCTGCTAAGTAGGAATGTGTCGGCAGGTGAGCGGGTCGTCGCCCCGTCACATGACGCGCACTTCTAGATTCACGCTCGAAACGGTTCGACCGCTGGCTGCTAATAATCCGATAAGACGCTGTGTCGAGCCGCGTCGGTCGGCGCGCGGTGGCGCGGTGGCGAGGTCGTCGGCCGCCGGGACCTTGGCGCTGCCGGTGCAAGGTCGCCGTCCGTGCGTGTCACGTGTCACTGTCACGTCCCTCGCCACTCGCCACCGGCCCACACTCGAGCCCACCATCTTCCAATACAGGCTACGCATGTCATCTTCGCCATATGCTTCTTTGTGCCCGAATGCTATTCAAGTAACCTATTCGCAATGCGGCAAATGCCTGCGTCATTATCATATTTATTGTGTGAATATTTGGTGACTTGTGGTTACATTACCTACATCAAAGTAAGTAGGTACCTACCTACTGACTTTTTGAAGACCTCTAATCTAATACAATACAACGAATTCGTTTTTATGACTATCTTATTTTATGTTTTTATTTATCTCAATCAAAAAGCTCATGTTGAGTGGCTATTGTTAAATTACTCTTCCATTTTTGTGTACGTTTATATGTATATAGGTACTCTTTGTATATTTGTAAAGTATCTTATTGTCTCCTTTGAGAGGATTGTTGGAAGAGGTCTCTTAGAGATGATGAAGTGTTAAAATAATTGTCGGAGAGTGGAGCTATTTTAAAATCTATCCGTCATCAATTAAGCCAATTGCATACAACAGCTACAATAACTTATTTACAAACAACTCTGACAAGCGTTTACATTGTAAGTCCAGGCAGCTGACACACGCACATCATCTGCCGTCGAGATAGCCATGTGACCTCAGATCATGTTACGCAATTTTTTCCATTGTCAAATTGTGTTAAACTGCCAAAATTGGAGACACGACAAACGTTGTCGAGTAACTATCTATGTCACCTCATGTAAGTTGCATGAGCCTGCTGATCTCACTGTGTCTCGTCCCGCGCGCAACTCGCGCTCCTTGATGTCTGTTTTTGTCTCCTAAGCGTCCCGAGTTTCTTTGCCCGTGATGTGTCCGTCCATTGCTAAGTTCGGTAAATTCCCTTTTTAGGCACGAAACACAATCACAATGGTACAAATAGTAATTTCATCCAAAGCGGTTAAAGCGTCACGTTGCGAATAAATAGTTTTTAAGGAAAAAACCAGTAATTTTATATCTGAACATTGTGAGTCTCACAAGAACAGGTGTATGGGAATCACGGCGAAGATTTCTTTTATTTTAAGAAATTCGTCCATGAAATTATAAAGTCAATTTCCAGGGGGCTAAGATGGAATGCCTCTTATGCTAGTAATTTCACTTACTCTCTTCACTCCGGAACACAACAATGCGGGCATTGATGTTCGGCGGCAAAAATAGATTGGAGGGCGGCACCCACACCCAGCCAGTCTCCTGGCAAACCGGAAAGAGGCCTACCACCTGGCAAATACTACCTACGAGTATAACTATGAAAACCAATCGTTATTGCCTACGTACGAGATCAAACGATTAGTCACACACAACAGTTCTATGTATATTATAATATGTTACATGTATGCGTAGGACACTAGGCATTCGAAAGGTCGGAATGCGGATGGGAAACAAAAGCTATTCTTTAAATTTTAAACTATTATATAAATATAAGAGCCTATATTTACTCCTTAGCTAGTGTATCTGTATCCATGTGTCGAAATCGAACGGTAAATATTTGCACACAGTGATTTCGTGAAGAGAAAGGGTGCCCGCGCGTTATGCTCCGACAGGCTTCGCCGCGTGGAGCGTTCGTTACGTGGACACTGACTCACCCTCTCACTTATTGTTTCGTATCTTTAGTAAATAAATATTACGGACATTTACATCAATTACCTATCTAGCCTCAAACTAGGCAAAGCCTGTACTAATATTACTACACAAAGGACAAACAAACAAAATGTTTATATAAAAATTCAGGACTCGGGAATAAATGTTCGTATTTATCACATAAACATTTACTCCTAGCGGGCATCGAATGCGCAACCGCTAGTTTTGAAGGCAGGGTCGCTACATCAATACGTCGTCAAATTGTTATATCCGCTACATATAGCTAGAAACGAGAAATATTAGCTACCTACGACTCTTCGATCAAGACGACAGGTAGGTACGTGACGCAATATACAAATGGAAGATGGACCGCCCGCCGAACATCAGTGATGTCACTTACTACTACACCTCAAGTAGGAGGTGAGATAGGTGCTCGGTACCTCCGAGCGGGGTGCAACGTATCGGCCGTGGTGCCAATGACCCCTCGCGAGGAGCACCCCTAGCCCGGCGACTGGCTGCGACCCCAGCGGCCCGGCCACAGGTCATCGACCTCGCCCCGCCGCCGCCCCCGCGCGCCCTGCACTACCTAGTTTGGTGATTTTTGTCAATTGTACAGGCGAGACGACTTTTTATGACTTTGAATGAATGGCTCGGACGATAGGAGTCGCCCTACGTCTAGCGATTATTATCATTGACACAGCAACCAAAGGATGTAATTTAGCACAGCGGAAGCACACGGTGACGAGCGACCGTCCCTCACGTCGTCCGACATTCATATGGCTACCGTTAGTCAGGCTCAAATAAAACAATCGAGAACACAAAAATAAAAAGTGCTCCGATCGTTTCTAAGTAGGTACCTGAGCCTGATGACGTGGTAGGTGTAGTGACCGCGCCGCGTACACTTTGATACGATTTGCAACACAACTACGGTACAATTGTTATTTGTCATATAACCTGTAATTGTTTCTCTTTCGGTCTTCGTAGACTCACCTTGTCCGCGTAACCGTGAAGGAATGAGACCAACTTAAATTACCAAGTGACTCGCTTGGTGGACGACAATTGGAAACTACCAACTTTAACTATTTTCCAGGCTGCACAGATTTTCATCGAACATGGCTAAGAACCGTCTCGCAACTAATCCAATTCAAACAAAAATTCTCTGTCAACAACAAAACCAAAAGTCGGCATTGAAATCGGTTTAAAACAGTTCTCGTACTGTGCCGCCTTAGACAGACGTCAAACCTGTAACCTCTAACACACATCCTGTAACCTGTAACCTCCGTCAACACATCCAACCTCTTATGCGACGGTTACAGATGCGTTGTAACCAAGGATTAAGAAGGAATGTGGCTTGTGACTTCATTAGCTCTCTTGTCTCTCAGACCAGAACGCAATGTGCGCATGGATGCTTGGCGGCAGAAATAGACAAGAGCCGGCCTTGGGAGATGGTTTAAACAGACGCATAATCTTCTTAAAAGACACGGGAGAAAGGACAGTGATTTTCCGAGATGTATGCATATATCGATTGTGGATGCAAGTGCGGGTCGGTGCGCGTCGCTGACCCAGTTCGGGCGCAGGCCGGGGCGCGACGGGCGCGGCTACCATTGACCCAGATCGCCGCCCCCTCGCACCCGCGCGCTCTCTTATGCACAAAAACTGCCAAGCGAAGGCCCCGGCCCGACCTGCCGCCCGCCTCTATGACCTACTAATCCTTCCTACCGATATTGATGCGATCGTTTGCAAAAAAATATCCATTCTGCAGATCTGTGTAGATGAAACTCGAAAAACAAATCTACATAGTTCAATACTCAATATGAAATATACCGAAGACTAGGCTGCCTATAGTGCACATGCATGTAACGCAGGTACGTATACAATGCGCGCGACCTAGTTACCTAATTTGTTATGTGAAACTGCGACCTTCAAAGCAATAAATCGTATGACAATGATTATTAGTCAATAAGAGTAAGCTAAATAAACCAGAATTCAACTTAAATGAATGTGTGTGTAAACACTTCTTGCAATTGTGTGGTTAATCTTCAGTAAACTCATCAATACAAACATAGTTTCTTTATCATTTGTAAACAAGATCCAAGAAGTTATTTTATTCTAGCTAAAATTCATAAACTAAATAAGCAAAGAGTTAATTTAATTTTGCAATGGTTTCCATCACATATTATATTAGGGGCAAATGAAAAGGCTGACTTATTAGCAAAGCATACAATATCATACAACAGGAAAAATTATAAATAATGTACTGGGGATAGTTGAAAATAAAATATTTTGAGATGTGAAACCAATTTTATAAACAATCAATATAAAAAGTATTTGGTCTAAAACTATCCAGAATTGGTTCCCTCATTTGCCCTGGTTTCTTAATTACAACTTAACATGTTTAGGGACACTGTACCAGACACAATATAATATTTAATGTAATGTTAAAGGAATAACTAATATTTAACTCGTATTTAATAAATTCAAACTTAATTAAAAATGTCAACTCCCTTAATTGTGAGGTGGTATATTCATATACTAATACACTTAATGCAAGGTGTCCGGAATAAGCAAGATCGAAAGGCAATAGATGGGGAGCTTTCATTTCTGTGTTATCACCAAACCGTGATACTACCAAGACTGTGTTTACCAAGGATATTTCAAAAAAGGGCTAATTGCCAGTTATGCCTTTGAAACATCTATGTATGCCATGGTAATTTTAAAAAGGTATACTCGAGTTCTTAAAAAAGACATTTTCCTAAGGAAACTTAGAATAAAATATACCTCACATGAAAATGGCACATTTCCAAACGTTTTTAAAATTTTTATAATACAATTGTGTTAGAACACAGAAAAATTACAAAAAGTTAATGGAAGAAAACGGCACTAATAGAATTTTTCCCATTAAAGAAATTATCCTTTACATAGAAATAAATAAATACCCTTAGACATACACACAGCGCCATCTAGTTCCACAGTAAGCAACACAACAGTTTTAATAAGTCCCTTTGAAAAATTAATCCATTATTATATACATGCATCAGCTTAACACTGCTCGTGTATCATTAATAATAATAATTAAAGGGTATGATGGAATTGATATTACTACCTGCATAAAAATGTCTACAAAAATAGAATAGAAAGTTATTTAATTGTGCTTCAAAGCTATTAGATGTTATTACAATATAATCCACCTAGTCCAGCCATTACAATGACATGCAAATATTCAACGATCTCAAAAAAAAAACAAATGTAAAATTGAATGTATGAAGGTTATACTTTCCAATGCAAAATAGAAAACACATTACAACATTATACCCACTTGAAGTTTCTTTGTGTTCTGTGTTTTGCAATATACACAAATGACAATTGAAACTAGATATTTACCACATGCATGTACATGCAAAATTTCTAAACTAATTAGCTATTAAATTTACATATGAAAATAATTTTGTATGGAAACCCTCCTATCAAACTGTCATTGAATGCTACTCTCAGTTTAAAAATGGCGATGAATTACTGTACTAACTAGCTCCTGTTCATATGACATCTGTTCAATCAATAAATTACTTAAAATTTCAGGAACCAAAGTAAAATTTATGCTAGTAGAGGATATAATCTGTTTCCATTCAAAAATTCAACATGACTAGGTAACAAAGATTCAAATTTTCACATTTAAATCAGCATTAATATAAAAAAAATAATATTTATTTTATGTAAATAAGTATGTGTATTTGTATTATTCCTATAAAAATGCATTTTACTCAAAATTAACATGTTCTGGACATATCACCAGACACAATATAAATTTTATTGTTATAATGTTGAGAGGCATCATGTGGTCATGTGTCACGGAAGGTGTTAATGAATTTAGATTTTTTTTCTAAGTACTCCACTCCATTATATGTATTGTCAATAAAATTATACATAAACGTGCAGTACTTCCCATTGTGTTCCTAATTGAAAAATTATGCAAGTGGTACAATTAATGTGATGAACGAATTTGGCTGGACTAGTCACTGTCACATTAGTCACCGGTAGGAAATACCTTGACATTGTCACTTAGCACAGACTTGAGACAAGGTCTGCAACTAATACAAGTAATAATGCAGTCTTACTCTATTAGCAACCAATCCAATCTTACATAATGTTCATAAAAACTTGGTATTCTTTGACTGTCATCAATGTGATAAGGAATATGTTAGTTATAATAACCACACCACTGAGAGCTACAGCTAACGTGTGTTACAATATTGAATGAATACACAAATCCTCTACTGTCTAGTGTAAGACCAAACAGCTGAGTTTATATATCCAGCTGTTCCCTTGTAAACAGAAGTGAGCCGTTTTCGTAACAGCTGAGAGATTCTCAGAATGTAGTTCTTTGTTATTCAGGATCAGTAATGATATGTTTTCTTTATATACAGCAAAACAATAGATAAGGTCAGATAAAAATAAAGTTGTTTACTATTTCACAAGTTTACGATAATGTATACTTGACAGAAACAAAGACGATGGAGGAAGTGGAACATCTAATTTACACCTTGTTCACGCTTTATTTACAATCTGCATAACGGGGAGCGGAGCGAGGACAAGGAAGAAACACGACCAATTGCAGGAGGCGTTCGTGCTCACGCCCGCCCCGCGACCTCCTGTGGACGCTCTTCCACATTAATTTCCTAGTAAGGGCCGCTAGGTTAGAATGCACTTTATTTCTACCCTCGCTCCGTGTGGTTTCGACATATATCCACAGAAATAGAATGACCACGGATGGAAGGAAATGAATAAAATACGTGAGAGTCATCTAAATTCTTGAATAATAATACGGAACTTATAAAATGGCTCACAAAGGTGACGCATCGACACGATCCGATTGAATGATCTTATTTGTCCCAAGCAGCACGCTTGGCGGTTGGTATTTGTACAATTGTGAAAACTTCCTGGAAGTTCTGGTTACACTGTTATTATAAAGAATTCACAAACTTACGAGGCGATGAGAGTCAGTTGTAGAAAGCACACGCACCGCAACGCGACAAGCGAGTTCTTTTGCACGCACACTACTGATAACAGCGCACACACTACCGAAAAGTGACAGATGCACAAAGCTACGGTATATTGGTGACCATATGAGATCCTCTTTAAAGTTAATCAAAACTAAAGTATTATTTTTGATTAGGGATTGCCACTGTATAATATTTTTTATAATATTTTGAATTTTGATATTAAGTTATATAATTTTTATTTAGAATGCTTTAATTGTATTATTTACTTTAAAAATTAGTCAATTGACTCCTTGAAAGCGACATCTTGCGGCCATTATTAGGAATTAGGGACCATAAAGTAATCTTTTTATTTTTAGAAGCAAAGGAAACAGACTATGCAGGCTTATTTACTGGGATTGCATTTTATTCGATTTGTGGTTGGTTGCGTAATGGCGACCTAAACTGATAAGTTTTCTAGGATTTAGTCATTTTCTCCTCTCGACTATAACAAATACTGAGATGGGGAGCAGTTTTGATACCATTTTGCGACACCGAAAACTAGATACTGAATACTTTATATTTTAACCGACTTTAAAAAAGGAGGAGGTTCTGTATTGGTGTAGTGGATAGTGACCCTATCAGCGAAACCAACGGTTGCGGGTTCGAATCCCGCGACGGGTAAATGTTTGTATGATGAATACGAACATTTATTCCCTAGTCTTGGATGTTTATATAAATATTTATGTATGTTTATCCGTTATCTAGTATCCATAGCACAAGCTTTGCTTAGTTTGGGACTAGGTGATTGGTGTAAGTGTCCGAAATATTTATTATTATTATTATTATTATTCGGGGCGTATTTTTATATTGTGTTAAGTAGTACTTAAAACCCGAGCAACTAATTGTAATGTATCAGTGTCGCTAAATGGATCAAATAAAGTTTTCTTATTCTTTCTTATTCCATTAGAATACAAATATATTTATCCTACCGATTAGCTCCGGCTTCGCACTGGTGCGATTTCTGTATAAATATAAAGCATAATGTAGTGTATTAAACCTAACTCATTTCGCAAGAAATTATATAATTAGAAAGAAAATAATTTATTTATTTAGAGTCACCGTATTTTTTTTCCAACTAGCATTAAACTAAAATAAAAAAATATATAAAATATTTTTCGAAAGCACGACCCGTCCGTAGGCTCTGTACAACGACACGTGATTAGTCTTATCTAGTGATGTGCTTTATACGAGTAAGAGAAATACAACGCTTCTATCTCCATCTAGGGTCATTATTTTATATAAAATCAGCTTATTAACGTGCAGGTCTTTGGGGCATGCCAACCCTAAAAGTCCTATATCGACTAAAACTATCACGGAACCTACGGAAACCGTTTTCAGGACCTTATTATTAGGATTATTTAACGAAACGATTTGGTTTCCTTCGTCTGAGGGTCTGAGCATCAATCTATCACCAAATGTCAACAGACTTCCATTAGTCTATGGCAAGGATGGAGTAAGAGATTCGTGGCGGTAACTCAGCGAGAGATGTTGCATTTTTGTTATTATTTCTTGGTGCCTTCTGAGTTTTGAAGTATAATATTGATTCTGTGGTATAACGGCAGAATATTGTACAGCAAAAGTTAATCGCTAACTTGTGCCGTTTAGTACAAATGAAGGGAATTGTAAAAAGTGCGTAACGAAGCTTTCGAGATCCCTCAATAAGCCGCCAAAGCATTCTCTCACTTTATTTACTGAAGATACCACAGAAAACTAGGCTGTATGGGCTCATCCCTTTGCCATTCACCATTGTTGGAGCATAAACAAAAAACGATTAACTAAAGAAAGATAACTGAAGAAAGATAAAGAATACTGAAGACGAGGCAGCATGGTCTAATGATCTTAGCCTGTTCACTAAGTGAACGAAACAAGGGACAAAAAACGATTAACTAAAGAAAGGGACTTGACCGTGACTAGACATGGACTAGACAGACTCTGTATACGCCAAGTATACGACGAATTACTTGTTTTGACTGAGACTGACTTATAAACTGAAGAAATAAGAGAAATTTTTTCACTCGAAACTGGCAGTAATGTCCCTCGACAGTGAGGTGGACTGGTTGCCATCCTCAAAAATAAGAAGAAGAACTAAAGAAAGTTAAAAATACTGAAGACGAGGCAGCATGGTATCTGAGTAATCTGTGGCATGGTCTGTTCACTAAGTGAACGAATTTGTCGCATTAAAGACGACCGATTACCATAAAATATACAAATATACAGAGTGGAAAAATCGAATGCCACATGGATGGCAACTACCTTAAATAATGTAAATAGCACATTTTGTGTAAAGGAGACTTTTCTTTATTTTTAAAAACAATAAATTCTGCATTTAAGGATTTATGAAAAATCGCTTGCCTCAGCCGGGACTCGAACCGGTCAAATGTGACAAAAAATAATGTGCTGTATTTTATGATGCAGATTGAAAGGGTTACTGATAAGGTTCATTTTTCTCTAAATAACAAATACAATCAGAATAACGGAAGGCCATGAAAATTGTAAACGAATAATTAAAACACACAAAATAAAACAATATTCATTTAATAACCTTACTAAAACCTTGCTAACTAAAGCAGTTGTTCAAAATGAGCCCCGTCTTGTCGTATGCATAAATTTAATCTTTTGAGGAATTGACTTTTCGTAGCTCGTTGCAGTGAATTGTGGTGAATATTAGTAATAGCTGCATGGACTTCGGTTTTCAATTCGCATACGTTTTCGTAAGTTCTTTTATAAATGACATCCTTCACATATCCCCACAAAAAGTAGTCCAATGGTGTTAGATCCGGAGATCTGGCCGGCCATTTAATATTCCCGTTTGTACCGATCCATGTCTGGAAATGGTTATTTAAATATGTAGTCGATAACCTGCTGTTATGTGCTGGTGCACCGTCTTGTTGGAAAATAAAAGTGTCGTATTCTTCGGGTAGATAATTTAATGCATTTCGCAATAGGTCCAGGATTTCGAGGTATTTTACTGTATTCAGGTGTCCTTCAAATATGTGAACCATAACAACCCTGTTTTTCATTATCCCGCACCAAACGTTAAAAGAGAATCTCACCTGATTATTAGTTTCATGTGTACGCATCGGGTTTATACGGGATCAATAATGGTTATTGTGACGATTGTACATACCATTATTACTAAAGTTACTTTCATCTGACCATATTATGTAATCCAAAAAATTTTCCTCTTGAGCCAATTTTGCCTGGATATCTTGACAGAATTGAAACCTTCGGTCAGTGTCTCCCGGAAGCAATTTTTGCACCAAACGACCTTCACGGTAACATTTATACTTGTATTTTTTGAGCACGCTTAGCACACGAGTATGATTAGTACCAAGTATTTCAGCGGCTTCTCTGCTCGATGCTTTCGGGTAGGCTTCAAAATAAGTTAAGACACTTAAATCAAAATCGGAATAATCAATCGGCTGTTGTAGTCGCCGAACGCGGCTCTTAAGTCTTCCATGGCGTTTTAAGTTTTTAACCATTCGTAGCAAGACGAACCTGGATGGTATTTGCCTGTGTGGATATTGTTCCGCGTACCACTGGAGTGCTCGTGTTACATTTTTTGCATTAACAAAGTACGCTTCTAATAAATCGAACTGTTCTTGATAATCGTCAGCCATTTATAATGTAAAAGCATTTGCAAGTCACAATTTCAATTTAACTACGTAAAATAGTAGCTCTAATATTTGAAAATGGAATAAACACAATTTGGAAAAAAAAGAAAAGAATGCGTTCAACAAGTCGGGCATTATTGGTTTTAAATTAAAAAGATTGCACTTAAAAAACAAAAACGGCTCGTTAAAATGTTCCATTTTTAAAAATTTACCTATCCTAGCTACTATGATGACTAGAGAATAATTGATGCAATTTTCCTATCTAAGGAAGCAGGTAACTAAAGTGCCATTAGTAATCGCAACTAAACTGATAAGTAAACATAAGTGTAGCTCATCATTATCACGTCATTTAAACGTCTTTATTTTCCTTGCATTCCAGGGATTACTTTTTAATTCGCGTGACGGGTGAAATCAAATTTAAAAGGTAATTGTTAGTTTTCATGGCCTTCCGTTATTCTGATTGTATTTGTTATTTAGAAAAAAATGAACCTTATCAGTAACCCTTTCAATCTGCATCATAAAATACAGCACATTATTTTTTGTCACATTTGACCGGTTCGAGTTCCGGCTGAGGCAAGCGATTTTTCATAAATCCTTAAATGCAGAATTTATTGTTTTTAAAAATAAAGGAAAGTCTCCTTTACACAAAATGTGCTATTTACAATATTTAAGGTAGTTGCCATCCATGTGGCATTCGATTTTTCCACCCTGTATATATATATATACAGGGTGTAACGGTTAAGTGTAGTCATATTTTAAGGGCTTGTTCTACCCATCAATACGAACAACTTTTACTATGGGGGCAACTTCCAAATCGCGAAAAAAAAATCAGCTGTTTCATACATTGCGTCGGGAGGTTATTGAAATTTTCTATGGAACAGCTCATTTTTTTTTCGCGATTTCGAAGTTGCCCCCATAGTAAAAGTTGTTCGTATTGATGGGTAGAACAAGCCCTTAAAATATGACTACACTTAACCGTTACACCCTGTATATATAAGGGACAAACAACGATTCAAGTCAGTCAATTTTGAAATTGAATCTTGAGATGTATGATAAATGAGATAGCATCTCAAAAATGTCAAATCAAGTTCGATTTCAAAATTAGGATCGATCTTGAGTTGAATCTTGCAATGCTATTTTATATGAAAAAGGTATCTCAAGTTTCAAATTCGTTTTAAACTTGAGGTCGATCTTGAGTGCA
Organism: Oegoconia quadripuncta; assembly: GCA_949316235.1. NCBI lineage: Eukaryota > Metazoa > Arthropoda > Insecta > Lepidoptera > Autostichidae > Oegoconia > Oegoconia quadripuncta. The sequence continues at coordinate 13,742,043 of OX438746.1, forward strand.
CACTTGAGATAGGTCAAGGTCTCATCTCAAGGTCGATGTCAACTTGACATCGCTTTATTTATTCTAATATGGACGAGCTTGTCCAGTAAGGATACACTTTTAATCTTATAATTTTAAAAACCCGTGATTTTTTGCACATGGATAGAGTAGGTAATGTTCAGTGATAGAATAAAAAAAATTCTAACAAATCGGTAGCTTGCTTTGGTATAATATGCGTATATTTAGTAATAAAACATAGACTATATGATTAAAATTACCACTGTGAATTACATGTCGGAGAATATAATTAGAACCCCTGGACCCCTATTCTCGCACACTCGACATTTGTCTATCGATAGACATTGGCATGTCTATCTCTATCACACTTATATAGTGTAAAAGTGACAAACCTATATTGATGTCGTTCGACATTGAAATCTCGAGTATGTGAGAATCAGGCTCCAGGAGACTGATTCTCACATACTCGAGATTTCAATGTCGAACGACATCAATAGGTTTGTCACTTTTACACACGTATATAAGTGTGAAAGAGATAGACATGCCAATGTCTATCGATAGACAAATGTCGAGTGTGCGAGAATAGGGGTCCAGGAGCCTGATTCTCACATACTCGAGATTTCAATGTCGAACGACATCAATAGGTTTGTCACTTTTACACACGTATATAAGTGTGAAAGAGATAGACATGCCAATGTCTATCGATAGACAAATGTCGAGTGTGCGAGAATAGGGGTCCAGGAAGCCGATTCTCAGTTCATGCGAGATATCTCTAATTCGAGATAATGTCTAATCGTGGAATGTCGATTAAAAATGTCACAAAAATAAAAGAAACGTATTCTCGCGGTCGCTAGAGATAAAATGTCACGAACTATTGGGATGTCGATCTAAGTTACGTTCCGTTTTATCGATTGTGTTTAGTCGTAATCGAGATCAACGAATCCAGCCTTATAATAGGTTCTGAAATATAAGACTTAACCGACGTCATTTCAGAGTATAAATAAACTACAAGGTATTGCTTTATTATTGAAATCTAACGAAAAAGATTCCACAGAATGACTGGTTTGTTAAACAAATCCGCGTAAAACGTAACTCAAGCAAGTGTCAATCTGACATAACCAAGTCCTTCGACAATCGGAAATTTTTTTTAAAAGCATTATCCCCCATTTCATATGGGTCTTGGCGCCATAGGCGTTGTCTACGAGGAAACTCTGCCAAGATTCGAGCTTCTTCTACGACATCACCAATAAATGAAGATATAAAATTGTCAACTCCTATTACTTCGTCACCTAACATTGTCGAATTTGTCGATTTAAGAGCTAAATAAATGGCACTTAGACGATAAATCACACAAAAACACAAACACTTTTCCAATACCAAACTGGCAGAAAGAAATGTCACTACGATACCTACGATTTGACGATTAGAGATCCAATGTCGACTGATATTTACCACTCGTTGTAAGTCGAGCGCTGGGAATAGACAATTCTCTAACGTGACATTTTGAGAATACGAAAATTCTGTTTCATTCGACATTCGCCATTTTATTTCGAGATATGTCGAATACGACATAATGTCTATTGCGCGAGAATCGCCCCCCTGTATACGTATTTTCAAAAAAATCGATCAATAACTTCTTTACAATTACTTATGAAAAATTTCACCGAGGGCAAATATCACGATTCAATAAACTATTTTTAGAAAATATAAAGTAGTTATTGATTAATTTTTTAGAAAATAGTTTAAAAAAATATTTAGCATCTTCTACAACGCAATGAAGTGCAACATAGATTGGATTTTTTATTATTGTCTGTAGTTACTTTTTTTTTTTTTTTGGTGTGGCACTAGTTGTAGCTTTGTGCTGTAGTTACTTGAATATAGGATTACGTTTAAAAAATTTAACGATTATTACTTCCATGAGTACAACATACATCTAGTAGCCATTTCTCTTTCGCTTGAGCATCGTTAGAAAGAGATGCCGCTATACAAGATGCATAAAGCTGTCCCTTTTTAACTGTCCTCAAGCGGAGATCTCTACTTCAGTAACTTTCTGTAATACGGGCCTAGGTCTACTATCTCTTTTATATTAAGTTTGCGATGTCCACAAATAACGGGCGTCTATCGTAGCAACACAAGCGGTCTAATGCTTAGATTATTAGCAGCTTTATTTTATTAACCCCTTACAAGCGCAGCATCACATAAATATACATTTTATACTTGTCCCTGTCTTTTACACAGACCTATATGAAAGAGAGAACCTCTTCTCCGCATCCTGCTGCTATGGTCGATTATATGAATTTCGGTCGTACTATACAGTCAACATAAAAAGTGCATGCAGTCATAAACCTAGCTAAAAAGGTTTACATTCTCACGAACATTTTCTTGTACTACTTGATACAAAGTAGTAGAAATTCATATAATCGACCATAGCAGCAGGATGCGGAGAAAATATAATACATTACTTTGTCTTCTTGAATACATAAATAATAAATATTTATAAATATTTAGGACACTTACACCAATCATCTAGTCCCAAACTAAGCAAAGCTTGTGCTATGGATACTAGATAACGGATAAACATACATAAATATTTATATAAACATCCAAGACTCGGGAATAAATGTTCATATTCATCATACAAACATTTACCCGTCGCGGGATTCGAACCCGCAACCGTTGGTTTCGCTGATAGGGTGACTATCCACTACACCAATCGGTCGTCAGTTACTAAATATCCAGTAGTACATTCTCTCAGTCGACGATGTGCATAATGTGGTAGGTAGAGCCAACATTTCATATAGATATGTCGGAGATAGCGATAAATTAGCGATAGAATTAATTATTCGAATGGTCAACTGACTATCATAATACGCGGTTTGCTGTGGGAACTAAACTTGGTGGCGCACGTATCGCCGGAAGGGGAGCGGTGACGACGTTAACGGTAATATAAGGTCTGCACATCGAAAGTGACAGACACCTTTTGCTACCAGCCGTCGAAGGAGTCGGAGCTCCACTGAACACATCACGACTGTGAGTGATTTGATTATTATCACCGACGCTTGGAAGAATCCGGTGAGTCGTTAGCTAATAAGAAGTTGATCATGGGATTTGAGCAAGGAGGAACTATAGACAAGGTACGGCTGAGTTTCACAGAGTGCACGCGGGGGCCAAGTTGTATGGCACGAGGGGCGTGCACATGTTTTCTATTGAACAGAAAGCATCTCAGGTTTCATGATCATAATCGAATGTGAATATCTTGTCGTTTTCCTATAGTAGCTTGCAATAGTATCGCCTTTGCCCGAGCACCCTTTACCACGCGACTGGCACGCGTCCCGGTCGCTAGTAACGCCCACCCCCCGAGCGAAGCCCACCATATCTCCGATAGATACATATAAACACTTACCTACCGACCTGCAAAATACTTTTGTCAGGAAATCCTGAACGATTTGGATAATTGTAGTTGCAGCACTTAAGTACTATCGAAAAGATGAGAAAACTTAATTTGTAGTATCTCGGGCTCTAGAGGTTTCAGACTGTACGTATCTACATATTGTTTCCTCAAGGCGATAAAGCCAGGAAAAGCAGTGTGTAGTTTCATTACTTACATTTTTTAATTTTCACTCATCTTTAAATAAATAAATGTTTGTAGGTACATCTTGCACTTTCCTATATAATTAAAAACATTAAAATATAATTTTACACTATGTGGGTATATCTACGGATAGTAATATTATAATGGGTAAAATGAAACGAATTTAATAAAAAAATAAAAGTATAATTTATTTGTTATTTTATTACAGCTGTGGTCAATAAAGCCTAATTTGATACACAAAGTGAGCACGGAGCAGTACTGCGAATACAAAGGGAAATGCATTTGTACAAAAGATGGCTTTAATTAAAATTATGTAACATTGAGTTGGTCATTTTATGACTACCCATAAAGATGATTCAGGGATACGTTGGCGTATTCCATCAGATTACACACCTACTAACAAAGTCAGGAATCGAACTTGCGTCCTCGACTAAGCCGGGCCGTAAACGCTGTATAATCTAAGATGAACTTTGGGATGTCTGGTCCTTAACATGTTTGTAATATAACAGTGGCACCTATCTTACAGTAACGTGATTTCTAATTCATATTTCGGTATTTATATCTGTATTACGCCCAATAAAGAATGCTTGTGGGCCCTACCGGCCAACGTTTTAGAGTATGAAGCCTGGATATAACGATAACCAACTAAAAGGAATGATTTTAACAATATATTAGTACAGTACCATTAAAAAAGACTATGTAATACTCAAACAATAAGCAGAACCTTACGAATTTTATGAAATCGAGTTATAAAAATGGGCCACAGGTACACGTGTGTTCCTGATTAAATCATTTAACATTTTGACAATTATACTATCCGAATGAATTACACATTTCAGTATCGTTATTTATTATATGTACCGATATATAACTCCTTAAATCCAGTCGCAAAGAAAAAGCGAAATCTTTTTTGTACCCGTGGGCTATATGGACTCGTTTAAAGTCTTCTAAGACATGAAGTAGATAAACTTAGACTGGTTTCCTGGCACTAAGGTTTATATAAGAAATTGGCAGCTAAACTGAATGAGATAAAAATGTTGATTTCTGGCAGACATTTTGTCAGATACAGTTAACGACATCAAAGAAGACTTACAGGGCATATGACATGGAAGGAATGTTTTATACATATAAATATTGAAGACTAGTTCACCCGAGTGAAGTACTCTGGGCAAAGTACTTGGAGCGCGCAGCCCCGAGTAAGTAGAACATGTTCCATACTAGCGCCGATTCAGGAAGGATTAGCCCGAGACTGTAGGGATGGCGATATCGCATCCACAAACAAATGTCTTTTTTGTTAGTACCTTTGCATACATATATCAAATCTATAAAACACACGTAAACTTTCGTGATTTAATACTTTTTAAAAGTTATTAACGTCTTAAATGTGTTGGTAACACAGCAGAAATATGACATTTGGCTACTACTTACTTATTTGAAAATAATTTGTAGATAGAAACAAAATTCTTTTATTCATCACTAGGCACTGATCGCCGGGAATCGTCCTCGGCCCCCACCGCTCCGCCTCTTGCCATTTCTGTCGCCTATTTATCGGGAAGATGTTCTATTTATAGATTTTTAATGTACTTTGCTTTGGGTGCGTTACTACCGATCAATCAATACCAAGATAATAATTAGAAACCAAATTATTATTGGAATGTACTGCTAGAAATTATAACAATGTAAGAACCACATGCACATCCCAACGTTGATAATCTAAACTGCCGGGCACGGTGCTGCCGCTGTCGTAACTATGTCATCAATTGACTATAGTCATACTAACCATAAACTAGCACAGTGTGACTTACAAACGTGTGAGAAGTCCAGCTGCCTGTAGTTACAATATTCGTTACAATAAGATCCCACCATCCATACTGTGTCTACACATGCGACAGTTTAAGGTGCATTAAGATGGAAAATGACATTATTACCAAAAGAATAACTTTCCAAGGGCAATGCCGGGTTTTGTACGGAAGCTGGTGGCGTTATTCAATTTGGCGCGTCCATTAACCAAACCATTATTTTAATTCGGAATTATGTAACAATCAAACCTTATGTTCCGACAAACTCAGTCTAAAAGGAATTGTAACGATTAGAAGTGTCAAAATGTATTTTCCTGTAAATATAAAATATATTAATATTGTAACTACTGTCTATACATAATATAATACTATAAATATATTTTTATTGTATCATTATAACATCACATCTCATGTTAGGTAAATGTGTTCTCACCCAGGACTCTAAATGTCTATAGAGATGGATAGGCTATCTTACCTTAAATAGAATATTAAGACTACCGGAAGCTACACGCAGTATCAAATTGTGTCGCATTTCCGACAGTGTTAGTAGAATTCAGTAGATATCTCCTGTACCATAAATCTTTTATCTAAGTTTTACAACTCGTCCAGACTGAGTTTGGTGATCATGCCAACAAGTTATAAATCAGTTATGGTTAAGGGCCGAGCGAAAAAATATGCCATTTTCAGGTGTTGGCTTTACCGAATACTGGTATACTTAATACTCTGTTATTCTGCAGCAGATTAGCTGCGCGAGAGCAGGTACTGCTCCCGATATCATTACCCTGAGTGCCGAGTGCTGGGACTCGGGACTCTCCTCTCCAGCGGTCGGTCCAGTCGGCACCCCGATAGACCGGTTGAGCAAGTAGTTTATAAAAATAAGTACAATTTTGAGATTCAAACGTTAAACATCACTTACACTCCTAAGATTGTAAAAACAGGACGCATAAAAAATATTAAATATGTAACACAAATATCAAAATACGTTTATAAAAATATTGTATACAAATATTGCCAATGGCGGCGGTGACGTCACAGCGCGGGCGACAACCGAACAAGCGTCGCCGGGTGTCGACTAGTGAAACAATCCTCGCCGTCTGTACATCGGCTCTGCCTGCAGCTAACGGATATGCATTGATTGATACAAGAGAATAAGAATATTTGAATTGTGTAGCTAAGGATTTTTTGTAATGTTTTTTTTTGAAATGGATAATTCATTTGATCATTTTTTCTGTTGAAATAGCACAATTGAAGTGGCAGGTCTTTAGATCAACTACATGGAATTTATTTTATCTATAATAGAGATCTTGTATTTTATACCTTCCCATAATTCCTGCAAAAAACGTAACAATTTAATTTAATTTTAACAAAGTCGAATAGATTCCTGCGCAGTGCCGCAGTGCCGCCGAGCCGCCCGGCAATACAACGAATTAATCTAACTTACAGTATGTACAAATCGCTACACTATTGGTCCGCTTCTTTACAAATTATACAGGTGTCCTCTCCACTCCTCTATTTCTCATATACATTTATACATTCTACTAAGTAGCCTTAACACGAGTACCTAAAATTAATCCGTAAAAGGGAGCTTACCGACGGAAGGAATCACATTATAAGTTAAGTACATAGGAGCCTTGTCAGGTCGCGGTGCCTCTTCAGCCGGCGGGGCGCACCCTCACATGCCCGACTCCGCGATGCCCTCGTCGTCTGCAACAACACATGGACACGTCACGCACACTAACGGCTACTAACAAGGGAACACCGGAGCGACACTACGAGTTATTTATGTAGCCCAACTAACAAGGGGGTCGAAATATACATTGATTCCTCAGTCAGTGATACTTTGTAGTTTGATAGAGCTTATAGATTACGATTGAAACATAATCCAAAGTTCGGCACGTAAAAGAAGTAGAATCAAGCCATCTCTACCCGTGGGCATCATAAAGGGCCACTAAGGAACTTTCCACTAAAAATTATCTGTAGATTTGATCGTTTTAACGATGTCGATGGGATCACCCCCTGTCTCGTGTATATTTCTGTATATTACGTAAAGTGAAAAGGGAGGTGTTATTTCAAGCATCAATTTTTTAATGTTTGGGATATCTCTGACCGTCCCATTTGAGATAGGGGTCGTGACGTTATCTATGGAATTATTTGACCATCGAAAACTATTTACAACACTTGATCACACTGCAAAGTTTTATCGACGGAGGAATTATTTTTAGGGTCATATAAAGAAAATCCTCGTTGATTGGGCTAATTCGCCATCATCGCCTCAAATGTTAGGGGCCGACAACACGGTACGGTGCGGCGCCACAGTGTCGTGGGTATAAGTTGTTCATTGCCGTCCGCAATTATACTGTCGACATCGACGACGCTGCGAGCGCGGCAATGAACTACGTGTACGACGTTACACTCGGACTCTTGTAGTAGGAATTAGAAGCACAGTTAGCTGCATCGAGCACGAGCTGGCCCAGCCACAGCGGGGCTCTCCCTGATGGGACACTGAGTCTTGCAGTTAGTGATGGTGTTAGAGAGCACGAACATGCGGAGGCATGCAGAGGCATGCGGAGGCATGCAGAGGCATGCGGAGACATGCGCGGCGTCGAGGCGCTCGAGCCGGCGCCGGACGGGGCGCACTCACAGCACACGTCACACGGAGTCTCACGTGGCTCACGCCGCAGCTCCTGCAAGCTGCAAGCGACCCTCCGCCCTCCACCCTCCGCCCTCCTCCCTCCACCCTCCACCCTCCACCCAAACCACATCCAGCTAAACACTGACACACCTGGCCGACCGCTCAGGAACCTACGTGATCACAACAATGATTATCCACTCACTTTGCAAATTCAACATAAATTATTCACTGTGTTTAGGGAATGTGCCGTGTGCTATGTACGTACAACATGTTTAAATTGTTGATGGTTTCCATTGTGTAGTAGAATTTATACAAGTCGTAATAATCAGACAGGCAAGATCGCGAAATGCCCAGTAATAAGGTTATGGTTGTTGTATGAATAATATTGGGCCAAATTATTCGGCCAACATACCCGACTGGGATAGAGATTATTCAGCATGAAAAAATAGCGAGTTGTTTCCTAATAACTCGGCGACCAGTCTGTCGTAAATAGTTAGCAAAATTTTGGAGTCAGCACGACCACTGAATAACTAATTAGTACGGCTTGTAAGAGATAATAAAACGAGGATGTAATCCAGCTTATTATGAACCAATCACTGAATTGAGAACTAAATTGGTAAACCAACACGAAATTGAAAAATCATTCCATTAAAAATGTCCCTCGTACAATACAGATGAAACCCAAAGATAGAAGAGCGGACATATTTCAAATTCAAGTGGAAGCATGGCGTTGAAACGCTTCTCTTTCATTGTGCGATACGGGCGTCATTTGGACTGAGGTCTTACATCTATTTAAAATACATGTGGAAACGGCGAGTGAAGTAAGAGAGCCATTAGAGGTTAGAGCGGGGAGCGCGTGCGTTACCTTCGAAGGCGGGGTTGTGGTGGTTGTGGTGGTTGTGCGGGTGGTTGTGGTTGTGGCTGTGCGGCTGCAGGTCCTGCCCCTCCAGCACGGCCACGAGGCACTGGTGCACGCAGATGTACTGCTGCTCCGTCTGCACCATCCACACGCGCTCGCGCCGCATGGCGTGCACCATGCCGAAGATGTCCACGTGCTCCGCGTGCGCCGCCAGCTGCCACACACACACACACACACAGTAGCTCACACATCTATCTATATCACATCGCGGGCGGTTCGATCGTTTAACACATTATTTTGTCAGAAGCATTGAAATTCGATAAGAAAATAAAATCATGAACAATGGCAATGAGGGTAGATTGAAGACAGGTTATCAAGTTCACATTTTTCCTTCACCTTCCGCGAGATCTTCATTAGTTGTGAACTGATATCGTTAATTTTGTTCACAGTGTTCCCATATAAATAAAGAACAGAACTAAAGTTTTGTCAATTTTGGGGCTACAATTATTTTACACTAGCCTTTCGCCCCACGAAATTAATTTATCATCGGACGGGATTTATTTGAAATTTCAGGATGAAATACCTTATATATGTCGACTTAGTCATTATCTGTTCAAGCATTATAGTGTAATTGGATAACAAACATCCAAACTTTTGAATTTAAAATATTATTAATAGAATCAGTGGGAAAATAAATCGTCACAAATCGGATCGAAGCGTGTTGAATGGAACGGCGATAAGGCACCGGAACAATATGTGGCTTACGGAAATTTATAATTCCGTAATAAGATCTGTCGTAATGTATGAATCGGAATGTTGGGCCATGAGGAAGACGGATAAAAGAAAATTGCATGCAGCAGAGATGATAATGTTGAGATGGACGAGGGAATGACGAGGGTGGATAAAATAAGGAATTAGTACTTAAGAGGGACTTTAAAACTGGTAGCCGTGACAGAAAAATGAAAGAAAAAAAAAAAAAAAAAAAAAAAAATAGTTTGGCTTGGTATGGACATGTTATGACAAGGGAGGAAACGCAGGTTACTAACTAATACAGTGATGAATATGGATGTCGATGGTTGGAAAAGAAAATCTTCGGAAAAGATGGATGGATTGTATGAGGAGTAATATGAACGAAAAGGGAGTGAATGATGAGGTAACTGCTGATAGAGGAGATTGGAAGAAAAAGACGTGCTGCGCTGACCCCAAATAAATTGGGGCCAAGGCAAGAAAATGTTGATGAGAATCAATGGAAAAATAAGATGGTATATACAAGAAGAAAACTTTTGATGAACTTTGCTCTGCGGTTTAGCAGTGACAGGTGCAATCTATCGGTTATCGGTATAAACAGAAGGCCCTTCTCTCCTCTTCCTGCTGCAGCGCGCGGTCGAGGGTGATGAAGGTGCCGGAGCGGCCGACGCCGGCGCTGCAGTGGACATACCTGCTGCAGCGCGCGGTCGAGGGTGATGAAGGTGCCGGAGCGGCCGACGCCGGCGCTGCAGTGCACGATGACTGGGCGCGCGTCAGGCGGGCACCGCTCGCGGAAGGCGCGTACGAATCTGACAACACGAACACGTTCTGTCAGTGCACAAGGCGGCCTGTCCCGGTGGGACACAGCAGAAATCACATCTTGACCGTGGAACACAGAAGAATCGGCGAATTGGCCCTTTTTAAGCTCCTGCTTATTTCACGAATTAGGCATTTATCGACTACAAATCATTACATGGAGTTGATCTTAATATTAAAAATAAATTAGGATATTTATCGACAAAAATTGCCGGGGTGTATTCAGAAGGGAATATTTGTAAAGTAGTAGACGACGAGGACTTAGGTAATTTCAAAGGAACTGTGTTTGTTTCTGTTTTGAAAAGATCTCAATCAATCACAATTTGAGTTGGCGTTCAAATGTTTTCACATTTTAATGTGATAAACTTATCGCATCGTCAGCAGAAGCTTCACCAAGGGGAGAAATACTGCTGATACAGGAATTAGCCTGATTAGAATGCTCCTAAGATGTAATTGATATTTTTGGGACCTTTCAAAAGCGTTTGATTACACTGATCATAGAATTTTTTTTTGTAATTCAAAATTGCGGAATCAAAAATGACAGCCTTAGTATGATGGAACCATGATTACAAGATAGGAAGTAGACGTCAATGAGCTAAGATAAGTAGGCTCTCATGTGAGGATACACGTGCTATAGGGATCTATTTTGGGTCCTGTCCTGTTTCTAGTTTACATAAATGATGTCCCATATTATGACTAAGACGCTACCTACTTTTTGTTGATATATGATGACACTGAGGATGCATAATTCGTTTTTACAGTTGACAGAAAAGACAATGTTCTTGACGAGGTCACTAGAGCTTTTATAGGTTCAAAACTAATAATTTGGTTGCAAATCCGAATGAAAATCAAGTAGTAGGCTTTTTGTCTTCCTAATGTTAATAAAATTGATTATTGATATTTTAATCAATAAAGATAAAGATTTGAAGTTGTTACAGTCTATTTAGACATTACGGTTTCGAACACAACCGCTTATAGAATTAGATTGGTTTAATTTAGAAATGTTCATATTATCGCGCATTTTGCTCTGTAGCTGCTGTCTAAACAATTTTAACCTGCTGAGCGCATACCATGTACTACTTATACGAACTTGATTTTTTTCTTTATATACATTTGTGACGTAATTTTGTCCGATGCAGATAGTGTGGTATGTGGTGGTTACCTGGCCAGAGTGGTGGGCGGGTCGGGCACCCCGAAGTCGGGCCACGTGGTGAAGTGGAAGTGCTTCACGACGCGCTGCTCATTGCCGCGGCACACCATCAGCTCCGTCACCGTCCAGTCCGGATACCTAAGTAGATAGATGAAGCATCAAGTAGATACATAATTAGTTTTAGTTCAGTCTGCCGGGAACCCTCCAATTTGGCGATGTAAGGGAATGTTTGCTGATAAATAGCGAAGATTACAAAGCATATATTTTTATTTTATTTTCTTGGGAAAACCAACAGCTGTTTTACAAATTATCACTTAAACTAAGAAACTGAAAGCCAATTAGAGGTTCCACTGATAGAACCTACTTAAACTTAATAAAAAATAAAAAAACTATACATTGCAATCAGAGAACGGTTGGAAAAATTAATCTAACTATAAACAATCTATAGATAGGATATCCTTGCATCGGTAATCCAAAAAACAGCAGTATTAGGTTACTTTCTGGCCAAAAAAAAACGTCTACTTAATGTGTTTCTTGTCGATGTAACGCTAGTACAAAACAGGTTCAAGTCAAACTCGTTGCTAAGTAAATTAAAATTCTTGCTCGCTGCACGAACTCATTCTGCTTATAGTTGGTGGAGCACGGTGGGAGATCCAAAAGCGGGTTGAACCTAAGGATTCTGGGTGGGGCTCTTACCGAGATCTTTGACACAAGTTCTGGACAGTCGAAGGTTAACATAAGGAAAGTCGAAGTAATCGAAGAGGAATGAGGATAAGTTTCACGTAAGTTATTTTGTATGTGTAACTAAGTTTTGTTTTTAAGCCACAAGCTGTCAAGTTTGATAGAAAGAGGTTTACCGTGACTCGTTGAGCGAGGTGACGGCGATGTCGCCGTAGTAGACGGGCCGCGTGTCGTAGGGCCAGTAGCGGTCGCACTTCTCGCGGCCCTTCTCCACGCAGCGCGTCAGCATCACGATGGCGCGCGAGCCCGACTCCCAGCACATGCGCCAGAAGTCGTCGCGGGTGCAGTGCAGCGGGCCCTGCGCACCAACACCTCACACCATACAGCATACAGCATACAGCACACAGCACACGGGTCAGGGAGGGTTACCCTCGCCATTGTGTTCCGCCTAACACTAAACTTCGATTCCACAGAACATAATTTTTTATGCACAACGTTGTACTTGACCTCAATCACACCTGATGTTAAGTGAAGATGAGGTCGAAGGTGGAAGTGTACTGACCCGGAAACCCCAACACATTTGGGGGACTGACTGGCTATCTTATCTCTGACAACCGGAACACAACAATGCTATTAACATTGCTGCTTGGCGGCAGATTTAGATAAGATGGTGGTAGCTAGCCAGGCGGACATTTAAAATGCCTTACCACCAACCAAACCGAGTACTAAATATGTATCCCGCTGGGGATCGAATCGTAAACCCAATGTTGTTTACATTGAGCCACGGAAGCGGTTAGACTCTCAATAACAGGCGACGGACGTCTGTCAACACAACTGATCCCGAAAACTTGGAGTCGGTTATTAATTAGTCCTGTTCGATGCGAAACGGTGGTGTAAATGATTGAAGATGTTTGATATAGGTACAAAAAAAGTTTATTATTAAGTCCTCAAATCAAAAGTAATTGATTACAACAATAGGAATAGATGAATGATAAATAATTTCCGGTAATGCACTAAAGAAGCCGCCGCGTGCGACAATTCCTGTCAGCATATTATACTGAGATACGATCCACCGTATACTAACTTTATCTGATTGTGGAGAAAATGAACGAATTATTTATTGGCTCGGTCAAGGACCGTAAATAACAATTTCGGTTGGGTTATTGCTGGCCTCAATATCCATCTTTAATGTCCATATAAATTAACTACTAGATATATTGTTTGACGTAGGTATGGATAATACTATCTGTGGAGACTATTTCTGTCTATGATATAACTATTTTGTACTACTTAACATTATAATGTAACGACTGTCAGTTTCCCGAAAATAAATAAATAAATAAATAAATAATTTAGCTCACGACTAAACTGTGTTCGAATTAAAACATGTAGGGTGTTTGTGTGTCACTAACTCGTGTACGTAGCTTTGAGTATAATGTATTGATACGAAACCTCGATGGGCAGTTAATATACATTTGAAGTATTGTGATAAATACATAAATAATATAATTTAATACTCGCAAAAGGAAATGTAAATGGGTCACGTTAAATGCCAGTCGGCGCAACGTATGTGTTAGTGTGTGTAAGTTCGGTAGCTGTGACGTATGTTACAAAAATGAATAAATAAGACTACCTATGTAAACACGTGGTGAATTAATATACTAACTTCGCAATGAACACATCTTTTTACTTATTCTTCCCGGATCGCCCCACATAATACCTGACATTTGTGGTAAGATTGGTTCCATTCCTCTCAGCCCTCCCAACACGTTATGGTGACCCCGTTAGTGCTGCCCTTGGGCAGTGCTGAGCAATAAAAAAGACTTCGAACAGTTCTAAATTTTTCTATTACAAGGAAAATACTGGACATTTTTCGGGACCAGTTAAGCAACATTTGTGCGAACTATTTAAATCAATCAATATAAAAAGAAAATTTACAAGAAAATTGAAAAATGTGAACCTTGATGGAAGTGAGTATCGGAAAATGGAGTGTGACGTAATGCTGGGTGATAAAATGCAGTCAGAGGTGAATATTTTGCTAAACGCCGGGAGATGTTTGTTTCTGGTCACTAGACCAGTCTGGTCACTGCCCACTAGGGCACGACAACATGGCAAAGTTGGTAAGATGTGAATGAGGTATTTGGAAAACGGACAGTGAAAGCAAGGATTTCTAGAAATAAGTGAATAGTTTAGCAATTCCTATACAAGAAGTCTGTCACTTCCCTCAGGCCCATGGGCAAGATCAATACGGCAGTTCCATAGTATGCCGTTTCCAAGTTCGTCCATGACACAGTAAGCACTCATACCACCAGCACACCCGTACCTGCGTGACGATGAACTCCCGGGGCGAGTTGTGCCCGGGCACGTAGTTGGCGTTGATGTAGTCGGAGCCCTCCTCGTCGTCCACGGGCTGCAGCTTGTAGCGGGAGTGGTCGTAGGGCAGGATGTTGGTGAAGCGGTTCTTGGGCCGGTTGCAGGGCAGGTCGGCCGCCGTGCACGCCTGCTCGCGCCCCACGTGCTTCAGCTCCTCGAACTCCTCGCTGAACCTGTCCACACCAGGGTCATTCAACTTCATGTGTTGTAAACCGCCAGCATTTGGCGGTAACACCTGCCTGTGCCATTAGTTTATTCCACTAAGTCGCATCGATATTAATATCAACAACTTAATGCCACAACAATATTCTCAGAGAATTTATCATTGTTTTTTAACCTTAATACATAATAATTTTCAACCGCCTCCGTAGCTCAATACAAACAACATAGGGTTTACGAATTGGAGGTGGCGGGTTCGATCACCAGCGGGGTACATGTTTGGTTGGTGGAAGGTCATTTTAAATGTCCGCCTAGCTGGCTACGATCATCTTATCTAAGTCCGCCGCCGAAACGGCGATGTTATAGCATTCTTGTGTTCCGGTTGTCAGCGATAAGATCGCCAGTCCCCTGTCCCGTTCAGTGAAATGAGGTTTCTGTGAGAGATCTCGGAGTGCAGTTGTTAAATGATTCAGACAAATATTGGAAAATTGGGCACGGGGCCGGGGACTAAAATTTGATGGAATAAAGAATCAGCAAATTATAAACAGCACAGGGGGGGAGCGCACCTACCTGAAGTCCGAGTCGGCGGACATGAGGCGGTAGTGGTCGAGGAAGTCGGCCACGCGCACGGGGCGCTGGGCGCGGGGCGCGGGCGGGGCTGCGGGCGCGCGGGGGCCGCAGGTGGGGGGCGGGGAGCGCACCTACCTGAAGTCCGAGTCGGCGGACATGAGGCGGTAGTGGTCGAGGAAGTCGGCCACGCGCTGCGGGCGCGCGGGGGCCGCAGGTGGGGGGCGGGGAGCGCACCTACCTGAAGTCCGAGTCGGCGGACATGAGGCGGTAGTGGTCGAGGAAGTCGGCCACGCGCACGGGGCGCTGGGCGCGGGGCGCGGGCGGGGCTGCGGGCGCGCGGGGGCCGCAGGTGGGGGGCGGGGAGCGCACCTACCTGAAGTCCGAGTCGGCGGACATGAGGCGGTAGTGGTCGAGGAAGCCGGCCACGCGCTGCGGGCGCGCGGGGGCCGCAGGTGGGGGGCGGGGAGCGCACCTACCTGAAGTCCGAGTCGGCGGACATGAGGCGGTAGTGGTCGAGGAAGTCGGCCACGCGCACGGGGCGCTGGGCGCGGGGCGCTGGCGGGGCGGCGGGCGCGCGGGGGGCGCGGCGCCGGCGCAGCAGCAGCGCGCCCGCCGCCGCGCACAGCAGCGCCGCGCCACACACCACGCCGCCCACGATCCACCCCGTGTTGTCCACCTCTGGGGGCACACACACGCACACACGTCAGACTGTCACTCGCACGATTAAGGCCGGATCTTGTGCAAAGTGTTGTGATCGTTTTCTAGCACCTAACATGTTATTCCAACCGAATATGGGCGTGGCCTGTTTCGTTAGCGAAAACTTGGACGCAAGGCTTACGAACAGTGACTGCGGCTCGTTTGTTTCGATTTCTATGTTAGAGGTAAGTAGAACTTTGTTTGTTTCTGTTTAAAAGTCGCAGGAGACTGCAATGTTTTGCTAACAAGTTTAATTATTTTTTGGAGCACAAGACCCGGCTTAATACTTCCCGACAGTTCTGACATCTCAAGTGATGAGCCATTTGACGCCATGACGAATGCAGGACGCGCTTTGATCCTCGAAAAATTGATATTTTTGCCATCGACTCGATAAAAATACAGGACATAATTGAAATCATGTGTATTGTGTTCCACGACTACCCTCACAAACTACACCGTTCTCTTAGATTTTGAATAAATTTCGGTGGAAAGCGACTATGGATATTTGGGTAAAATTATTGATGAACAGGCGTGGATTCATCACCCATTGGAACGATTTGCACTTCAATCACAACCTATATATCAAAAATGGCTTATCAATCGACATGTCCGAGTTCTCACAACAATTTTGCGTATGAGATACAGCCGGCGATACAAAGTTTTAGAAGTTTCTATATAGAGCATGATACACATATAGGTTATAAAGGCGAATAAGTGAAAATATTTAAAAATTACAATAATATATGCGGAACTTGTTATACACGTTATTCGCTCACACAACAACAACAAATCATACACTTCCGCTTTTATAGAAAACTTGGGCAGGCTCTCTTTTGGGAATAGATACATAGACAGATAATTTGTATATTTGCCTCTAAGCACATTGCACAATTATAACAATTAGTAGTATAGTAGTATTACAGGAATAAAAATTCTAAAATGTCACTTATTATGTGCTGTAGGGACAAAATGGTTCCAACTCAGCATGGTGCTCCGCCCGCGGACGGATGGAGCGCTGGTATTCTGTTGGGACCAGTTTGGAACTAGTGAGCGGTGTGAGAACGCAAATGGTTATGAAATGCACGTGATTATATTGACATTATACAAGTTATTGAATATGTTCATCATCAACATTACGCATCTTGGGGCACTGAGGCTATGGGCCATAATCCACCACGCCCATCTACCTACTTATGCATTTCTATTGTTGCAAGTCTTATTTATTATATAATATAAAATGTATACAAGCAAAACAAACACAACACACAAGGTGAATTATAAAAGAAAGGTACATCTTTGAGCATAAGATTTCTGTAGTGGTAGAGCCACGCTGTAAGCTATTAGCTTGCAGCATGAATGGGCCGGCTCGACCAGGGGAAGTACCACCCTCTCGCAGAAGACCGACGTCTGAGTAGTGGCATTTTGCCACTGCGCTTCGTCCGGTGAGCGAGGGCGCCGGAGGCCCACCTTCCCGTCTCTCTCCAGAATGGTAGCAGTATTTAAAGAGTTAGTACCCCAGGAGGGTACCAGCACTATTAGTGCTGGAGAATCCCTCATCGCTCAGGCTGCCCTACTTATTCTGGGGTGGACACCTTCCTCAAAGGCCGGCAACGCATCTGTGACCCTTTTGGTGTTGCGGGTGTCCATGGGCGGCGGTGATTGCTTTCCATCAGGTGACCCGCATGCTCGTTTGCCGCCCTCTCATATAAAAAAAAAATAAATAAATAAGATAATTCATTTTTTTTTTGGCTTTTTGGCGGGAACTCGGCGAGTGAAGTAGCATTTTTCTTTATAAGTCTTAAAATTTGTGCATTCTAACTTTTGAAGCTTAATAATGGCAGAATATTGTGCAGCAAACGTTAGTGTTGGTGTACAGGTGAAGGGAAGTGTAAATTAAAGTGCGTAACGGAGCTTTCGGGCTCCCACAAGAAGCCGCCAAAATCTTTTGTAAAGCATTCTGCCACTTTACTGAAGAATGACTTGACCGTGACTAGACTCTGTATACGACGAATTACTTGTTTTGATTGAGACTGACCTATAAACTGAAGAAATAAGATAAATAAAAATTTTCACTCGAAACTGGCAGTAATGTCCCTCGACAATGAGGTTGACTGGTTGCCATCCTCAAAAATAAGAAGAAGAAGAATTCATTTTTTTTTAATAAAAGTAGGTTAGAAGTTTGGTCGATTATGGTGGTGATCGCTAATCCGCCTGCCCAGGGTGAGAAATAGGGCAAACCTTCCCATGAAAAGCAATCCAAATTATGTCATGGGAGAGGCTTATGTCCAATAGTGAACTTTAATAGCTGCTGATGTAGGTTAGAAACGATAAAAGATGATTATGTAATTTATCTAGTTGCTAATCCCTTTCTCTCCACAACTGTATAATGTTAAAGACCATATAGGATGTTCAATTTCAGTGTATGATAAGGGGAAGCCCCTTCAGCTGAAGATATAAAATGCATTCCCATTTTATTTTTAAAGAAAAACTGTAGTCATAGAATTCTGAAAAGTAACGAGCCGGGAATCCATTCAGAAAAAATTACGAATGATATCTTCGAGTTACAACAACAAATATAGATATATACATAGATAAACGTTTATTCGTTTCTCCAGACACACACATACGTTAAATACCTCATGCAGTAGTATTATAAAATTTAAACTACAGTACGGTCATAAAAGCAAATAAAGGTAGCTTAACCAGGTATGTACTGTTGAAATACGTAGATAGCATTGTAAATCAGTGTTACAAAACATGGAAATAAAGACAGAAAGTATGTGTGTGTGTGCTGCTGTGGCACAAATGGGCCATAGCTCAGTGTCCGATTGCGCAAGAACAAAACACTGATTTTAACTGATCGGGTCAATAATAAGGATCAAATCTGTTTAATAAACATTGGTGTTGATTCGGACGTACACCAACTAAACTAAAAGGAGTTTTAAAGTAGTACTGTCTCTTTCTCCCTGGAACAGTACGATGCGACGGCACCACTCCCAAACTTGTTTTAGTTTAGTTGGTGTACATACGAATCGATACTAATGTGTGTTTTTTAAATTAAAGCAAGACCAAGAAATATGAAAAATCGCAATTTATTGCAAATTATGTTGACTAATAGAGAGCATTTCCTTGTATTGTAAAACTAAATAAAATATCACTTTAAGTATTATTTAACGTCCGAATTGTATTTATATGAGAATTATAAAAAAAATATAAATCATGCATTTAAAATTCGGGTTAATAACATTTTGCTATTCTTAATACCTCAAGTAGTTTCCCTCCATGTACCATAGTCTTTGGACACTTGTATACATAAGTCCCCAATTGGGCCAGCGTGGTGGACTATGGCCCATACTCCCTCATTATACGAGATGATGATACATACAATTGAGCCAAGATTAGATTACCGGTTCGTGTAGTGGATAGTGACCCTGTCAAATACGAACATTCATTCTGTATTTTTATTCGTTATTTAGTATCCACAGTATAAGCTTTGCTTAGTTTAGGACTAGATGAGTGGTGCAAGTGTCCGACATATTTATTTATTTTATTTAAGATAACTACATGATACCATTCAACATTAGAACAACAATTTGTCTGTAAATACTTCGACAGTACTCCGTGGTACACTTATTGACTGAACAAAGTAATTATTATACAATAGCTGACACCACGTTGGTCTTATTATTTTCTGTTTTGTTTACTGTAAACTCTATAATTTGAAGCCTACATTAATGACAGTCACATGTAAAAGTCTCAGCAGGAATGAAGTTAGCGTTATCGCTATAAACCACAAAAGGAGGTGTTAATAGTGAACTAATATTTACCCATAAGCGCACTGATTCGCACTAACGAACATATCACAATGGCCGATGCCCCTTATCGCCCACTATCATTATCGCGATAGAACTAGATACACAGTGACCTAATCGTTCCCGCGCCGTGCGCCGCGCTCTGACGTCATATCGCTGACATTGTCGGACGTCGTCGGGACTTTCTATTTTGACATCAAATAAACGATCACGACCGATTGACATAAAATAAAAAGTTGACATCAAAATATTGACGTTAATTTAATTTTGAGCTGCAATTTTTCACAATTACATCTAACTAACATTACAAATGCGTAAGTCTTGATGTTTGTTTGTTGCCCAATCACGGCGAAACGGATGAACGGATTTCGATGAAATTTGGTATATAGGTGGAATATACTCTGGATTAAGAGATGGATTTTTTTTATCCCGATAAAGTGAGTAGTTCCTGCGGGACAAACAAATTATACATATATAAAGTTATTCCCCGCAGGCGAAGCCGTGGGCAAAAAGCTAGTGAATTAATAATTTGGTAAATATGTTATGGTTCGCCTTGTACATTGTTCTATCAAAAAACAAGTGATACACAAATAATATGTAGATTATGCTACTGTTGATTAGGATATGGATGACTAATTAATTGAATTAGTTGTAACGATAAGACGCAGCGAGGCCGATAATAAAGGGCTCCTCCAAAACACCCCAATAATAACGATCGGCGGCTTTATATCAAATACTCGATAAACTGTTTTTTTCTTTTTTTGGTTATGCACAACGGGTTAGCACTTGACCTCAATCACACCTGATGTTAAGTGAAGATAAGGCCGAAGGTGGAAGCGTACTGACCCGGACACCCAAATATTTGGAAAACTGGCTATTAAGAAAATATTCGAGATCCGGTTATATACGGCGATCAATACAGAAGAATTAAGTTATCGATCCAGATTTCTAAAAATTCCTTTCGTCGTATTTCAGGGGTCGTATTTGGAACCGTTTTTATGTTTTGTTTGAAGAACAGTTTTATTTGAGTTTATGCTGATGACACTAGGATTTTAAGTCATGTCCCTTGAGGATTGCGGAGATACAGCTTGATTTTGATTTTTTGATTGCTGTTTGGCGGCAGATTTAGATAAGATGGTGGTAGCTAACCAGGCGGACATTTAAAATGCCATACCACCAACCAAACATGTACCCCGCTGGGAATCGAACCCGCGATTCCGATTCGTACTTCGTATTCATTGAGGCACGGAGGCGGTTACATGATGCGGTGTGAGCGCGTTTGATATTAGGCCAGCATTGGCGGGTGGCATTAGTGCATTAATGGTACGTAGTAAGGTATCTACGGCCTTAGCAAGGATACATCAGGAACCAATGTTTTGTTGTGTGAGGATTATCTTTCCCTACTTATGTAAGGTAGTATATACCCATCACATATACACTTAAGTGGACAGACATGAAAAAACAATAATTGAAGCAACTTGTGGTTATATTGGGTCTTTACCTATGAAATTGGAGATCACTGGAGATCATATGTACCAATTCCTGCGATTTTCAAAGCTATATCCAAATTTGTTTTTTATTTGGAAAATGGAATATTAGTTCAAGGTTTCCCATGAAATATTTTTTAATTTCTGGGCTAAATCACATAATTAAAAAAAAAATTAACAGAGCGGTTTTCGTGTGCTTCCCATAATCATTTCTTAGATTCGCTGAAACTTTTATAAAGCGGTTACTTTTAAAAATTAACGCTGCCTATACTTAACTTAATGTTATACGATAATACACACAGTTTAGCTAAATTTGGATTTGCCGTTCCCAAAAAAAAAATCAAAAATGTTTGTATGGAGAAAACAGTCTTAATGAAATTCTTCATACAAAACGCCAATTTCATAGGTAAGAGCCTAATATTTTGTATCACTCCTAGTCCCCACACCTGTTTCCACCCAAACAACCGCTTCATATAGTATCGCTGCACTTCTAAAATAATGTCTATAAAGTCAAGGCCAAAGTCAAAAATGCTTTATTTTGTAGGTACACAGGGTACACTTAATTTTTTAAGCTACTGCTTGTTCAAAATGCAATTTTCCCCTGAGAAGAACAAGCAAATGAAATGAAAACGAAATGAAAACTTTATTGTGTGTGGAATTTAGGTTATACATTTGCAGCTGTTTTTGCTTAATGTTTTAGTTACACCAAACCCTACCTTTTCAAGTGTACACACATCGTCAATTTTTTTTTTACCAAAAATTAACATACTCAATTTACTGTCTAAATATCATGCTTTACAATACATACTACATATAATGTTTAATAATTTACTGAGATCGATCATAGAAAGGTTCTTCTTCTTCTTATTTTTGAGGATGGCAACCAGTCAACCTCATTGTCGAGGGACATTACTGCCAGTTTCGAGTGAAAATTTTTATTTATCTTATTTCTTCAGTTTATAGGTCAGTCTCAATCAAAACAAGTAATTCGTCGTATACAGAGTCTAGTCACGGTCAAGTCATTCTTCAGTAAAGTGGCAGAATGCTTTACAAAAGATTTTGGCGGCTTCTTGTGGGAACCCGAAAGCTCCGTTACGCACTTTAATTTACACTTCCCTTCACCTGTACACCAACACTAACGTTTGCTGCACAATATTCTGCCATTATTAAGCTTCAAAAGTTAGAATGCACAAATTTTAAGACCTATAAAGAAAAATGCTACTTCTCGCCGAGTTCCCGCCAAAAAGCCATAGAAAGGTTAAAGCAATGTCAAAAATAATGTCAATGTAATTTTAATATAATTTAATTCCTTGATGTCCATAAATATAATTTAATTTATTTTACGCTCTAGGAATTTCCTAACACTATAAAAACATTTATCCATCAGCCATTTTCTTGTCAACCTTTTAAATACTTTAATTTTCACGCAAAAAACTCGGAGGGTTGCTCTTTTAAAATCAGGCTTTTATTTTACATAAAGATTTTTATATTTCAATATTAATTGTTGTTCTCTTCTTGTTGTTCCAGTTTTGTTATTTTTAAAGAGGAAAGGATATTACTTTAAGTTCTGTATGTAGGTGTGTAATGTCGTAAAATTAATTAATGAATAAGGTTCTGTGGCTACAATTGCAGTTGTATTATTTGATATTATTTTAATTGGACCTGGGAGCTCTGTAATGGTGCCGTGGTCCAACTGCAAAGCTAGTTGGACTACGGCCCCTAGTAAAGACCCGTAGTCCAACTAATTGGACAAAGCAGTTGGACCACTGCCCCGAAACGAATTGATTGTACCTGAACTTCGAAATACAAACGTGCACTGTCTTCTGATACTCTGTTGGATCGCATGTACCATAAACCATGTCGCGACAGAATACTTCTTCGACGAACGCTAGTGCGAAAGAATTCCACTAAAAGGTCTCCGCTTCGAATCCCGCTTGTATGATGAATACGGGCACATGTACCCGAGCTATAGATTCATTTAAAATATGTATTATACACCGTGTAACGGTTAAGTGTAGTCATATTTTAAGGGCTTGTTCTACCCATCAATACGAACAACTTTTACTATGGGGGCAACTTCGAAATCGCGAAAAAAAAATGAGCTGTTCCATAGAAAATTTCAATAACCTGCCGATGCAATGTATGAAACAGCTGATTTTTTTTTCGCGATTTCGAAGTTGCCCCCATAGTAAAAGTTGTTCGTATTGATGGGTAGAACAAGCCCTTAAAATATGACTACACTTAACCGTTACACCCTGTATATTTCCAAAAAAATGTACTCATGCACTTTATCAACCACCTTAGGGCTAGCATGCCCCACAGTCTCTCTATAATGACACGAGATAGAAGATTTGCGTCTCTTTTACTCGCATAAAGCATGAAGGTGACAGCATGCGTCGATGGCGGGTCATGGTAGACTGCGGGTCATGCTAGCCCGGCTGATGTCTGATGACTGACAACAGAAACACGCGTAAGGTTCAAATTTGGTGGCGGTTTTTAAAAGAAGACTGACCGGTGTAGACGAGCGTATAGGCGGTGTCGGTGAACTTGTCGGGCGCGGTGAAGGCTCGCAGCTTGACGTAGTAGCGCGCGCCCGGCTTCAGCGGCCCGTTGCAGTACGAGCGCCCGTTGTCCTCGCAGCGCTCCGCGCCGATCGTGAACTCCTCCACCGCCGACGAGTGGAACGGGTAGTACGGCTCCGTCACCTGCGCCAGGGCACGCGGGGATTACACAAATATCGTATCGAAATAGCTGGCGACGGCCCCCGGGAGGGCGCTCACAGTACCTGCGAGGGTGGCCACAGTACCTGGGAGGGCGGTCACAGTACCTGGGAGGGCGGCCACAGTACCTGGTAGGGCGGTCACAGTACCTAGTAGGGCGGCCACAGTACCTGGTAGGGCGGCCACAGTACCTGGTAGGGCGGCCACAGCGGCAGGCGGCGCACGTCACGCCAGGCGGGCAGGCGCGCCGGGGTGTCGTTGCGCGGCTCCTCGCCCAGCACCAGCGTGTAGGCGGTCACGTTGCCGTTGGCGAACGAGAAGTAGTCGCCGCGGAACCGCACCGCCACCGTGCTAGCCGTGCGCCGCACCTGCACGCACACACACACACACGGGTCAGCCAGGGGGCGGCACAGGGGGAGCGGGCGGGACGGGGCGGGGCGGGGGCGGGCACACTCACGGGCACGGGCAGCGCGGAGGCGCGCGGGCGGGGCGGGGCGCCGATGCCCATGTGCTGCGTCCAGTTGGCGGGCGGGCCGGCCCCGGCGCCCGTCTCGCCGCGCAGCTCGAACACGTACGTGCCGCCCGGCGCCAGCCCCGACACCTTGCCGCCGCGGGCTGTACACATACACACTGCGTCAGCATACAGCAGGGCATCTCCTACTCCCATAACATATACAATTAATAGGATTAAAAAATTTAGAGAGGCCGTGGCGCTGCGCGGGCGGCAGCTCCCACACGAAGGGGGGGAGGGGGGAGGGCGAGAGGCGCAGCAGGTACCGTCGGGAGGGAAGTCGAGCGTCCTGGCGGCGGCGGGGTCGTGCTGCGGGTAGTAGCGCACGGTGTAGCGGCGCAGCAGGCCGTGGCGCTGCGCGGGCGGCAGCTCCCACACGAAGGGGGGGGGGAGGGGGGAGGGCGAGAGGCGCAGCAGGTACCGTCGGGAGGGAAGTCGAACGTCCTGGCGGCGGCGGGGTCGTGCTGCGGGTAGTAGCGCACGGTGTAGCGGCGCAGCAGGCCGTGGCGCTGCGCGGGCGGCAGCTCCCACACGAAGGGGGGGGAGGGGGGAGGGCGAGAGGCGCAGCAGGTACCGTCGGGAGGGAAGTCGAGCGTCCTGGCGGCGGCGGGGTCGTGCTGCGGGTAGTAGCGCACGGTGTAGCGGCGCAGCAGGCCGTGGCGCTGCGCGGGCGGCAGCTCCCACACGAAGGGGGGGGAGGGGGGAGGGCGAGAGGCGCAGCAGGTACCGTCGGGAGGGAAGTCGAGCGTCCTGGCGGCGGCGGGGTCGTGCTGCGGGTAGTAGCGCACGGTGTAGCGGCGCAGCAGGCCGTGGCGCTGCGCGGGCGGCAGCTCCCACACGAAGGGGGGGGAGGGGGGAGGGCGAGAGGCGCAGCAGGTACCGTCGGGAGGGAAGTCGAGCGTCCTGGCGGCGGCGGGGTCGTGCTGCGGGTAGTAGCGCACGGTGTAGCGGCGCAGCAGGCCGTGGCGCTGCGCGGGCGGCAGCTCCCACACGAAGGGGGGGGAGGGCGAGAGGCGCAGCAGGTACTGTCGGGAGGGAAGTCGAGCGTCCTGGCGGCGGCGGGGTCGTGCTGCGGGTAGTAGCGCACGGTGTAGCGGCGCAGCAGGCCGTGGCGCTGCGCGGGCGGCAGCTCCCACACGAAGGAGGGGAGGGGGGAGGGCGAGAGGCGCAGCAGGTACCGTCGGGAGGGAAGTCGAGCGTCCTGGCGGCGGCGGGGTCGTGCTGCGGGTAGTAGCGCACGGTGTAGCGGCGCAGCAGGCCGTGGCGCTGAGCGGGCGGCAGCTCCCACACGAAGGCCACCTCGTTGGGCTTGGCGTCGGCCGGGTGGAACTGCGCCGGCGCGCCGGGCGCCGCCTCGCGCGTGCCGAACGCGCCCGAGTGCGCGTGCGAGCGCGTCAGCAGCGTGGCCGGCGTGCCCGCGCGCACCTGCACGCGCAAAGGGATACGGGTAAACACATCTTCGTTCCTAACAAAGTCATCGAGGTACAAGTGTCACCACCACCAATTATCGGACGGGGGCTGGCCAGATTGTTGTTGAATCGCCTCAGCCGTGAAAAGTCCGAAAAACGTCTCCCTAAACCGAAAGGTTCTCCCGCTCGATACATAAAAGTACTATCCCGTATTCTTTTGAACTTGAAAAATTTGCACGAAACCTTCACACGATTCTGTGCTTCACAAATAAGATTCGGTGTGCGAATGGAATCGATTGGCGTTCTAAACCCACTGGCGCTCATCTCAGTGACACCGTTAAAGAAAATATATCGCTCGTTAAATGTGGGCGAGTGTCGGAAATAAAGTATAGTGACCTCGACGGTGAAGGTGTAGAGCGTGTGCGGGCGCAGGCCGGTGATGGTGATGGAGGTATCGGCCGTGGTGCGGTTGGCGAGGGTGTCGGCGGCGGTGAGGTACTGCAGCTCGAAGTCCGTGAACACGCCGGCGGGCCGGTCCCACTGCAGCGAGATCTCGCGCGCGCCAATCGACGTCGCGTTCAGCTGCGTTATGGGCCGCGGGACTGCAACCACATTGTGTTAAGTTTCATAACATTCCTTCAGATAGGACAATTTATTAGATTCAACGGGCAGGTGAGACAACTTTTTTTTGTCGGCTTTGCCAGTTACGGGTAATGTCACCAGCATTAGGCAGCAGGACAGACTATTTTTAAACGATTTCAAAAAAGGAGGAGGTTCTGTATTCGGGGCGTATTTTTTTTTTTTAACTAGATAATTCTACCCCCAAACTTCTGTGTCAGTACGACGGTGTTCCAGTCGGAAGGACGGGAGAACTGCGTAGGCGCTTGTAATCTCCACTCAGGCTTAGTTTAGGAAAAATTCAAAGAGTAGTAATAATTATTCGATACAAGTTTTCGTATGTGATGACGTCACCGATTCTAAAATATAAGTGCATTAAAACTTAGGCCCGTATTACAGAATGTTACTCAAGCAGAGATCTCCGCTTGAGGACAGTTGAAAAGGGAGGGCTTTATATAAGTTGTATAGCGGCATCTCTTTCTAACTATGGTCAAGCGCAGATCTAGCAACAGCGCGTTTGAGCAACATTCTAGATCTACGCTTCAGCAATCCGGGCCTTAGTGTATCGGGCGGTGTACTCACAGAGTCGCGCCTGCCGCTGCACGGGGTGCGAGGTGACGTTGCGGGAGACGGTCCACATGGTGACGTTGTAGAGACGGCCGGGCACGAGCCCGCGGAAGGCGACCTGCTGGCCCGGCGCGTCGGCCGCCCGCGTCTCGGAGCGGCTGTCGTCCCCGCCCCCACCCCCGTCCCCGCCCTCGCCCTCCAGCCGGAACCGGTACGCGTCGAACCGCGACGCGCCGCGCGGTGTGCGGGTGTACACCACCTGCGCAGACATTACTTGGTTTATTTAAAGGAACAATCATGCAACCTGTATTATCACACATACAAACAAACCAGTATATTAGGAAATTATTAAGTCCTTACCTATGAAATTGGCGTTTTGTACGAAGAATTTCATTAAGACTGTTTTCTCCACACAAACATTTTTGTTTTTTTTTTGGGAACGGCAAATCTAAATTTAGCTAAACTTTGTGTGTATTATCGGATAACATTAAGTTAAGTATAGGCAGCGTTCATTTTTAAAAGTAACCGCTTTATAAAAGTTTCAGCGAATTTAAAAAATGATTAAGGGATGTAGTATGTGACGCACCTCCGCCTTATGTAACTTTAGTATATAAGCAATTGCACCTAATTATCGCCCTTCATTATACGTATAGCACGATACATTGTGTTTCTGTTATTGCGCTCCTGGTTCCCACATTGCATGGCGACCCTGCCAGTGCTGCCTTAGTCAGGCAGCGCTGCGCGATACAGTTTCAAATATTTAACATTTTTGATTTGACGAAAATTCAAATTACTAATGGATAATGGACTTCTATAACGAGATGAAAACGAATATTATTGTGATTGGCGCGCTGAAAGCTATTGGTATTACGATGGTGAGATACCACCATGATCATTCACGACAAGAGAGCCACCGGCGCCGGCGACGCGGAGATTTTCAAGTTCGACCGAGATAATGCTGCTGTCCACAGAGGCACTGCAATTATGTGTCCACTACTACTAGTGCTACTAGTGTGAGTGATGTGAGTTATTTTTTTTTTCTCTATTTTTCATATTGCCGCGGACAATTTCTGACAATTTCATCATAGTAGTTATATTATAATGTACGCGTGTGTTTTAGTTACATAAATTTATAAGTAATAAGTGAAGTTTTATAATAATAGAATAAATATGTAGTACCTACTATGCGCATATTGACAATTTATGAAGCCTAATTATCTAATTTCTTTAGTGATATTTATTACAATTATTTAAAATTACTTATACATTGGCATTATAATTATTCTAATTATATACTTTATGTCGCAAGTTGAATCAAAGTCCGATCCGATGTGTCTCGGATATCCGACACCTACCGATTGCTCAACACAGTAGCAACCTGCCTGCTGCAAGTAGCATGCCAGTGACCTTTTAAGTCAACGATGACACAGTGCAAATTATTATCGCGATTCGCGAATTTCACTGCCGAGTGGTGTAGTGGTAGCTACCCAGTCTTCGAAACCAATGGTAACGAGTTCGAGTCCCACTAAGGGTAAATGTTTATCTGATAAATACGAACATTATTCTGGAGTCATGATTGGTTATAAAAATAATGATGTAGGTGTTCGATATCTAGTATTCACATTATAAGCTTTGCCTAGTTTTGGTGCTAGGGTAATTGGCACAGGTAGCCGAATTATTCACGGTTGTAACTATTAAAAATAGGTCATTTGATCATCGTATATTAATTGTACTAACACATCTAATTGTCATAGAAATTAACTAACCATATGTATTTATTTCAGTTTATTTTCTTCACTAATCTTAAATGGCAATTTCAAATTTTTGATTATAAATTAAATTCAGGTTATGGTATTATATCTTGTTATTTGTTATTGTTGAAGTATTCTGAAAGATAGAGTACCTATGATAAAGCGATGTAGGAAATGGAAAGTTAGCTATACACAGATATAGGTATATTTATGGAGAATATACAGAAATGGATATTTGGATTTGGTGAGCGTGTTTTGAGAACAGTATTAAAAATCTTTTACACCCTTGAGTGGATTAGGTACTTTTCTCAAACAATTTTTTTTAAAGGTTTGGTTAGAGAGTTAGCGAAATATATTAAAAATCTTTTGCACCTTTTTGAATGCATTAGGTATGTTTCTCTAGCAATATTGAGATATTAATAGGTTTTGAACGCTTAAATTAAAGCAGGATTAGGAATGCAGAATTTATTTAAAAACGTTGGGAATAATTTGGTAAATAAGGTTTAGACAAACACTGGATTGATCACCCAGTTGTGGAGACAAATACTTATGGACCAAAGGATTCATTTTGAATATGTGTTGTAAGACGTTTGTATTGGCATGTAAGTTATAGATATTGTGATGCGTGAGCGCAAGCACGGTATACAATATAAAGGTACATTGAGAGCCACATCCTTCGCTCGATCATGGTGTAAACTACGTTTCTCTGTGAGAGCTGTTGGAGACTTATGTGTCTTAAAACTGATGGCCTCAAATTAATATAGGGTGTGCGCACAACCCATACTAGACACATAGATGTCTAAGTATTATTAATTAATTGAAATATGAGTATACTCAAAATGATTTGTACCTTAATAAATAGTGGGACCGGCCGGCCCAAGTGAAAAGTTGAATATATCTAAAGGATATATGTATGTATACCAATGCGTAGTCTTTGAATGGATATGATAGTATATGGAGTATGATAAGGGAACGTTTGATAGAGATGAGATTTTAATACGATGATGATATTATTATTATATGGAATAATAAATGGATAGATTACTAAATGGTTATCGTGATGGTAATGGTAAGAAAAATACAGA
This sequence comes from Oegoconia quadripuncta, assembly GCA_949316235.1. Lineage (NCBI taxonomy): Eukaryota > Metazoa > Arthropoda > Insecta > Lepidoptera > Autostichidae > Oegoconia > Oegoconia quadripuncta. The sequence goes on from OX438746.1 coordinate 13,772,074, forward strand.
AGGAAATCGAGATGTGTTGATTTCATTTGAGGTAAAATGAGGTATTACTTTATAGCATTTCCCTTTACATTTCCTTTTATATAATTTGTTATAAAAAAAAAAATACAGTTTATGTCACTTCTCGTTAGATGAATATTTACATTTTAGTGCAGTCTCATTATTTTTATACAAATATTCATATTAATTTATTCATGCTTTTATGAGTTAATATTAGGAATTATAAAATAATATTTTTACACATGTGAAGTTCCAAATATAAAATATCATTAATTGTATTGTTATAGAATATTAATTCATCGTCATATTATAATTATTTTGCTATTATGTTGTTTGTTTATTTTTTTCCAAAAATATTGTCAATAATGCGCATAGACACTAATTAATAATAATAACTATTATGCCTTTTATATATTTGGATTCTTGTTGTTTCTTCGAATTTGTTTTTAAGACAGGGTTCTGTCTATTTTTTATGTAATTACATATTTGCTTTACTACACACATAGAACTTATGTACCTACTTATATTTAATTATTTCACAGTGACCATGTGTATTTCTTAAAATCTTTCACGATTCTTCGTTTCTCAATATTGTCGGTATAAAGTTTTTATGTTGTTTCCATTTAATTAATTGATTGTTTTATAATTGTTACTTGTAATAACATAATTATGTTTAGTGCTTTGTATATCTTATTATTGGCACATATGTATATCAAATCTGTTAGTACTTGTTACACGTTTGTTACTATGAGTTTAACAATTTGTGCTGTTGATATGTCTTATTAAATAAAATTAAAATGTATACAATTTACCTATGTTGGGAAATAAATTTAGTACTTTAGTACATTTGTAGACAAAAAAAACAACATATTTACAGTTTTATGTCTATAGGGATTAATGATGAACACTCAAAATTCTTTTGCATTTTTTTTGCAAACTTGTTATGTAATTAAACAATGAAAATTAAGTAGTTTAAAAATGGTGCAGATAAATAATATAGACATGTTACGTATTATTTCAAGTTATTTTAAAATGATTTATAATAAGTAATATATATATTTTGAACCAGTCGGTACATATTGTGAATTTTGTTTCAATAAGCTTTATGTAAAATAGAAAACAGACATTTTATATATGACATAAATAAGGATAAATATGGATTAATATAGTGTAATGAGTAACTACTGTGTGTCAAACAGATATAAAATTAAATATATGATTAACAAATGAAAAACGAAAATTATTTATAACTAGTAGTTTAAATGTGTGTAGTATAAGAAAAAAAAATACAAATATTGTTAAAAAAAAAAAAAAAAAAAAAAAAAAGAAACGGTGGAGGTGTAGTATGTGACGCACCTCCGCCTTATGTAACTTTAGTATATAAGCAATTGCACCTAATTATCGCCCTTCATTATACGTATAGCACGATACATTGTGTTTCTGTTATTGCGCTCCTGGTTCCCACATTGCAGGGAAGCACATGAAAAGAGCTCTGTTCAATTTTTTTTTTATTATGTGATTTAGCCCGAAAATTAAAAATATTTCATGTGATACCTTGAAATAATATTCCATTTTCCAAATAAAAAAGGAATTTGGATATAGCTTTGAAAACCGCAGCAATTGGTACATATGATTAACGAAGAAAAAAAGCTCCAATTTAATAGGTAAAGACCCGATACATCCGTCATCAAACTGCTCTGCAGTTTGGCAGAAATATATGTGTTAAGTTTGGTTTATTGAATAAACTTTATTTTTAAACTTTCAAATATGTCGCATAGAATTTTAGTCTACAATATTAGATTCCATTAGCATTATTTGTACTTACGGCTTAAAACGATTTAAAAACTAAGGCGGTTTGTTATTAATTGCGTAATTCTTTACTTTATCCAATGAATACATGATAAATAAACGCCTTTCACATGTACATCTTATCCATTACTTTTGTGACGATTACATACCAAAATGGCGGGTTCTGTGTCGTTCTCGTAGTCACCGGATTCGTTGACGATGGTCATCTCGGAAGTGATCTGTGGCCCTGCAACAACAAATTAGACAATAATAATAACAAAGATTTAACGCGCATACATATCGGACGATCATTTGAAAGGGAATACGGTGTGAAGATAATATATATCGTAAATGGGACAACAACAAATTTAGCAGCACCGATATTTGTGGGGCGAGCAAAGTCTACGATCGCCAACCCGTCTGCTCAGCCAGCGATCAAGCAAAATCCTCTCATGGAAAGCGGTGCTAATCACGCATGCGGTTTATGTCCAACAGTGGACTTTTAAGTTGCTGAAGATGATATGTCAGATGCTACGACCACTAGAGTCCATTTCTTCTTTTCTTAGTATGAAAATGTAATCCTTAGATAATTGACACCTGTTGGGACTTATCCCAAACACCTTAAACTGTATGTAATTTAATGTATGTTAGCGTTATATGTTACTTAGTGTTAGTCAGAGCGGGAAATGGTATTAGGAAAACCACTGTACATCCGTTACTGACGAGCGTCTTTATTGCACTAAAAAGAATATGTACACATGGAAATGCGGGCGTACAGTCGGCATAAAAATAATGTACAGCGTGCTCGTACAACACCAAATACATAAAATTTTGAAATAACAGTTATTTATATCAACTGTGATTGAATGTTTTGATGTTATTTATCGGAGGAAGACAAAAATATCGTCCACATTGAGAGAGATTAGAAAAACCGGAATACCACGGGCAGATACTCACGGGTGCGCGTGACCATGGTGAAGCGGTCGCTGGTGAGGTTGTAGGAGTGGGCCGTGATGGACACGGAGTAGCCCAGGCCGGGCCGCAGCCCGTCCAGCAGGGCCCGCACCGTGCGGGGCGCGTCGGGCCCGCTGGCCGCCGACAGGTTGCGGGCCGCCGGCTCGGCCGGGCCCTCCGCCGCCGTCCACTGCAACCATTACAAACTCACTCATCATTTAGAACACCTACAGTAACGACTATAAAGTAAAGCTCAACAGTACATCACCAACTGCCATTCATTCAGCTTGCTCACACTCGAGGAGAGACGTGATGTGTTAGACATGGGATTGTTGTTTGATGTGGTGCGTGGGCGCTTAGACTGTCCCGAACTTCTTGAAGGTATTTCACTCTCCGCGCCGACGCGCCGCACTAGACATACTCCGTTGTTCCACGTTCCCGTACGCTTCACTAATTATAGTAAAAAGTCTACACTCACGCGTATTACTAGAACATACAACAGAAAGTTTGGCAGTGTTGACCCATTTTTACACTCTAAAAGCACTTTCAAAAATAGCATTAAATCTTTGGTGTTCAACGAATCACAGAAACATACATAAATAAGTAAGATAGCAAGTAACACGGTAATAATCACAACTTACATGGATAATTCTCCCTCACTTACACTAAATACATGCTCACATTTCCTGATGCAGTAGTTGGTTGTCACAGACAACCATCTGATACCAAGATTATTTCATGATCATAGGGCTGATCAGAGACAGCTTTCATACTGGAAATATGCTTTCATAATGGAATACTGCTGTCACCTCTGGGACGGATCAGCCAAGTACCAACTGGCTGCACTCGATTCTGTGGAACGACGCGCCATAAGACTCATAGGCGATGACCCAACGGTTACCGGCAAATTGCAAAGCCTTGAACACCGCCGTAGGGTCGCATGCCTTTCAGTATTTTACAGGATACATTTCGGTGAGTGTGCGATGGAACTGCACGATCTTATTCCACCGTCCCCTTTCCATCTTCGGACAACCAGGCGCGGGGGGGGTTTCCATCCATATGTTGTCAACATACCGAACATCCGCACTAAGCGCTTTGCTTCATCATTTATAATGCGGACTGCTAAGACATGGAACTCACTGCCCGCGTCGGTTTTTCCCGACACTTACAACCTTGGGATCTTCAAGTCTAGAGTGAATAGGCATTTACTGGGTGCGCGTGATACATCTTCGGCTTCATCGTCACTTTCCATCAGGTGAGATTGTAGTCAAACGCGAAACCAGTTTTTAATAAAAAAAAAAAAAAAATACACGGCACACATATTCACCCAATGACACTTTTTCCCATAAAACACAAAATAATTTAGTGCTATCTGTCATCTATCTGCATTGTATTGTATTGTCATCCATCTAACCCATTCATGCGTCAGTTGAACTGAATCCTAGCAAGGTTTAATTAGGTTATGGAGTCCTCTATGTAATATAATATATTAAAATATTCAGGAATATGGTTTGTGGCATAGGGGTCTTGGTAGCACTTTGTCTCTAATTTTATGTAATGTTCATATATATATATATATATATATATATATATATATATATATATATATATTATCTAAATATCTTATATATGATTATATATTCATTTAATATAACTTATTATTGATATCTATTCTTATTTGCTCTTATAATAATTATTTAGGTATGTACCTACCTTATGTAGGTTCATAAGTAAATTTTTTAAATTCTACTACTTTAAAACAATATAGGTACCTAATGTTTTATATGTTTTGATCTTATATAATTAAGTTATAGTATGACTTTTCACAAAACTCTCCAAATATTGTAATTTTGTGGAGAACTTTTTGGCCTATTATTTTTGTAATTATCTTAAGCATAATTTATATCATGTGATGCTGTTGTTTTCCCGAATAAAATAAAATAAAATAAATAAATAAATAAAGACTAGCAACGAGACTAACAAATAAAATGATGATATCGAGGCCACAGCTAAGCCACATACCTCGTCCGGATTGGGCCACCACTGCAGCTCGTAGAAGTCGACCCGGCCGGCGGGGCGCGGCCACTCCAGCGTCATGTTCCTGGTGTCGGCGAGCTGCGCCACGTTGGACACGGGGTTGGGCCGCACCGTGTGCTCGGCCGACAGCGGCTGGCCGCTCTCCGCCGCCTCGCCGCCGCTGGACTCGCTCACCGTGTCCAGCTGGATCGTGTAGCGCTCGCCGTGCGTCATGTTCACTATCTGTGGGCGCAGGTACGCAATGACAGAACGTCGTGTATTCCTTATTGCATATAAAATAATAAAGAGATACAGGCACAAAATGGTAAGAAATAATGTACATAGTTAAGTAGGAACTCTTCCAGCATTGGGCGTGGGGCGTGGGGCGCGTACCTCAGCGTGGTCCACGTCGGGCGGGTAGGGCGGGTGGGCGTGGGCCGCGCGGTCGCGGGTGCGGTAGCGCAGCAGGTAGTGGCCCACGGCGCCGGCGCCCGGCCCGCGCCAGCGCACCGTCACCGCGTTGGACGTGGCCCGCTCCACCGACAGCCACGTGGCCGGCAGCGGCCCTGCACGCGCACACACACACGCGCAAATGCGTTATTACGTGGCTCCACAGGGTACACTTCAAATTTTCATATAACAAAGTGGCACAATAGTATTTCATTATTTAAGTTAAGGAAAACCAACTATTAATTCTGCAATAGCCTGGCATGCGAACGAGCCGGTTACGTCCGTGGTTGATTATCATCCAAATAGTCTGATATTTTATAATATGTTTTCTTAATAAATGTCTGTTTTATAAAATCTTTAAATTTATTGAAACGAAGATTTTGTACATCAACGGGAACCTTATTAGCCCTCTGAATGAATTACTGATTTTGCGGAATCCTGATTACATGACCAAGTTTATTTCTTGTATTGACATCATGTCATTACTTTTCCTGAATGATGCCATATTACTTTACACATATTAAATTTTCAAGAATATTGTGAGAATATTATACTCTTTTAACTAATCTCTAAGCGACAGGTCAGTGCAGGTCACTCACTCGCTCCACCACCGACTGCGTTAATTCATCGATGGTAGTGAATGTTGCTCTCACAGTGGACATAAACATTCTGTAGCTGAGTAAAAATAAACCGACCCGGCGATGTTCTTTGGACAGGTCATTAAAATAGCGAACAATGAATTGCGTGCGAAATGAGATTATTCTTGGAGCTGATTCACCATATCTAATTATACATATTGTAAACTAATATGCTAATATTGGGTCTTTACCTATGAAATTGGAGTTTTTTTTCTTCGTTAATCATATGTACCAATTCCTGCGATTTTCAAATTTTGTTTTTTATTTGGAAAATTGAATATTATTTCAAGGTTTCACATGAAATATTTTTTAATTTCTGGGCTAAATCACATTAAAAAAAAAAAGTTTGAACAGAGCTCTTTTCATGTGCTTCCCATAATCATTTCTTAGATTCGCTGAAACTTTTATAAAGCGGTTACTTTTAAAAATTAACGATGCCCAAACTTAACTTAATGTTATCCGATAACACACACAAAGTTTTTGTACGGTACAGCCGTACATTTTTGTAGTATCAGCAACGCAACGCACCGCCGATTTACTTGTTTTATATAATTAATAATTCTATCATTTAGTACTCGTTTAGACCCGAATCACGGCGGACGCGTAACTCATTATTACCAATCATTTATCATAGCAATAAATTCTACCGAACAATATAATTTCTTTTATTTATTATCAGAGCAGAAAAGGTGGGCAGCAGTAGCAGCTCGTACAGTTTAGCTAAATTTGGATTTGCCGTTCCCAAAAAAAATCAAAAATGTTTGTATGGAGAAAACAGTCTTAATGAAATTCTTTATACAAAACGCAAATTTCATAGGTAAGGACCTAATATTATATGTTTAAGCGAAACTCTACCTATCTTTTTTATTTATGCACAATGGGTTAGCACTTGACCTCAATCACAACTGATGTTAAGTGAAGATAAGGTTGAAGGTGGAAAGCGTACAGACTCGGAAACCTCATGATTGGCCATTTTATCTCTGACAACCGGAAAACAACAATGCTGTTAACATTGCTAAGGTGGTGGTAGCAAGTCAGGCTTAAAATGCCCTACCACCAACCAAACCGAGTACTAAACACTTACCCCGCTGGGGATCGAACCCGCGACCTCCCAACTCGTAAAGTCTACGTTGTTTACATGAAGCCAAGGAGGCGGTTTGAAATTGTCACGTATATTTTGTATACGTGGTATCTTGAGGGATCTGTATCTAGTCAGATCACCGGTCGTGACCCATATGTCTAGAGAATCGTGTTCCTTTGACATGTAGTGTATGTATACGTAGAGTCTACGCCTGTATGTGTAACCCATTTATATGTTAGATAATACTACAATAAAGCCAGTCTATCATCAATATTCGGTGTGTTCCTTTCGGCTCATCAGTCCCATCCTCACAGACACATTGGCCTAAAAGTATTGTGAACGGTTCATCATCACAATCAGCCGAAAGACGTCCACTGCTGGACAAAGATCTGAACGAGGATCGGTCCTGCGCTGCCCGCATCCAGCGGCTTTCCGCGATCTTTATCAATTCGTCAGTCCACCTCGTGGGGGGCCTGCCCAACTCGGTTAAGGGTTAATTATAGATAATTGAGAGAAAGTTTTCGAAATTTCCAAATGGTGCCAAAAAGGAGAGCTATCGAATGCTCAGCTAGCGGTTCTTAGCTTGCTCCAGTGCCGCGAGTTGAGGGTGGTGGATGTGGGTGAGGGTGAGGGTGTGGGAGTACTGACGGACTGGCTTGAGCACGGTGTGCCACTCCGACTGCAGGCCGTGGCTCACGGCGCACAGCTGGATCTCGTACACGGCGCCCGGGGACAGCCCCTCCAGCGTGGCGCTGGTCTCGCGGGTCTCCAGCTGGGGGAGGAATCACACTTTTATTTATTTTATTCGAGACATCGACAACCGAAAATTAATTGTCTCCACAGATCCGTTCAAAATTATTCGAATATTTATATCGATCTTACTTCTGTCATTGAAGGTTTGGTACCGAACTCGATAGTGCTTGCTTCTATTAAAAATATGTACAATTTATGTCCCTTCTTTATAGTATTTATCAGGAGTAAAGCTATCCTTGTAAGGGCGCAACAGAGTATGTCTGTCTTACTATGTGGTTGACACGAATACGACTTATCAGCTAAAAATATTAATTTTGTAAACAAAAAAGAACCATGAAATAAACGCTTTGGGATGAAGTCCCGAGGAGTGCGACGTGCTCGAGGTGGAGCCAAAGAAGTTAGTTATAAATATTTGTTTTGTTTTTAATAGATCCAAAGTTTTGTGTTCCTTATACAGTTCAATGATCAGATTATCGACTCGAAAAATGAATTTCGACAATAGCTAGTGTTTGCTCGACGGCATGTCAAGAGTTCACTGTACCGGATCGATAATCTAGGTACACGAATTCTTATTCTAACTATTCTCTGCTTTTTCCAAAAGATAAGTAATGCCATCTTATGCATCAGGTTTGGTACCTATAATCGAATTTTTTTGCTTCGAATAGCAGACATCTGACAAATCGTTTTAGCCCGACGCGGCACGGGCGCCAGCGGCTCCGTGCCCACCGGCTAGTGGGTAGGGAACACTCACGGTGCGGTAGGGGCGGTCGGGCGGGGCCACCGGGCGGTAGCGCAGGCGGTAGGCGTCCTGGCGCGAGTTGACGGCGGAGCTCCAGCGGCTCCGTGCCCACCGGCTAGTGGGTAGGGAACACTCACGGTACGGTAGGGGCGGTCGGGCGGGGCCACCGGGCGGTAGCGCAGGCGGTAGGCGTCCTGGCGCGAGTTGACGTCGGAGCTCCAGCGGCTCCGTGCCCACCGGCTAGTGGGTAGGGAACACTCACGGTGCGGTAGGGGCGGTCGGGCGGGGCCACCGGGCGGTAGCGCAGGCGGTAGGCGTCCTGGCGCGAGTTGACGTCGGAGCTCCAGGCCAGGCGCAGCGTGCGCTCCCCCGACGCGGCGGAGCGCAGCACGGGCGCCAGCGGCTCCGTGCCCACCGCGAACGTGCTCTCGTTGGACTCCACGCCGCGCGACACGGCGCACACCTGCAACGGGTGTACACCTCTATGCTATATGCTACATGCCACATGCTATATGCTATATGTATTCAGTACAGTCCCGCGCAGATGGAAAAGAACGGCTTGAAAAGTTAAATGAAATTTGTTTTGTTACACTAACATATTAAGTTTTATGTGTGAGACAAGTCAAAATTTCTATATCCTGTTGATACACCTAAAATAATCAAATTATACATCTTACATAATAACGCCCGTCTCCCGTGGAGCGGACTCTGTATGGACTCAATTCGACTTGCAAGCGTAACATAAAATGTCTATGATGCAGATGCAGTCTATGATTACGAGTCAAACACGACGGAAAACGGGTTTTAAGAAATATAAATAAAGACATAGTATAATACTGACGGTGACGGTGTAGTTCCTGCCGGGCAGCAGCGTCTCCAGCGTGACGTTGGTGGCGGGCGTAGTGAGCGTGTTGCTGTCGTCGCGCGACGGGCCCGCCTCGTGGTACGACACCTGCAACATGCGACAGCGCCGGACAAGTGTTACAGTGGTACTCTCCCCAGTCACCAACAGAAGATAATCGTCCATACAACTTTTATCTGGAGTGCAATGCGAATCAAACTTATGCTATAAAATTCCATCTGTCGCGATTAGCTAGTATTTTGATGATACTTTAAGTCAAGACAAATTAAAAGATCATTTTTTGTATTCAGTTCGAAAGAACGAAATGACCCTGTTTTTATGCAATTTCCTTTAGCTTTTACCCACTTTATCACATGTTCAGTGTTCCATTCACCACATTTTCTGTTCCATTTGCCTTCATTAATGTAGACTAGAAATAGTAATGGACCTAAACTACTACCCTGTGGAACACCAAAGCCGTTAGACTATCGAATACCATAATCACGTCTACAAAATCAAAAATGCTTTGCTCATGTTCATAAATTTAAATTAACGAATATCTTTATTTGTATGTATATTTCTTTGTAATTTAAAAATTGTGTAATTGTGTGAACGCAGTGGCGTAAATAAATGCTTATCTATCTATCTATCTATCTTTACTTTATTTCTCGATGATTTTATTAGTGAGAAATAAGGAAATGTTGAAGAATAGTTTTTCAAAAGCCATATATTGTTTTATTTTACCTTTTTGGGAAAGCCGACGGCTATTTTACAAAATTATACTTAAACTAAAAAACTGAAAGTCAATTAGAGGGTTCCGCTCATTGAATAAACTTAAACATTACTTGGAAAATACAAATTATGCTAGACGTTCAGAGAACGGTTTCTAAAACGGTTGTTGTGATTTCAAGGCATCGCATTCGCTTACAAAATCTTTTAATATATTTATTTATTTACTGTTTGGAAACCTGACAACAAGATTAAGTATATGTGAGATAATTTAAAATATTATCTTGAATATCTTTGACAGTCCTGGATTTAGCGCAAAATGAGGCCATAGGTGTTCATGTCGTCACAATTAGCGTTTAGATATTGCCAGTTTGTATGTGCGACTTCCGTTTAATGGTACTTTACCTACCTTGTACTCGTCCTGCGTGCTGGCCGGCGCGGGCGCCCACCACAGCAGCACGGCGCCCCCCGCTCCCCCCGCACCGCCCGCGCCCGCGCCCGCCTCCCCCTCCGCGCCGCCCCCCGCGTACCGCCAGCGCAGCTCCCGCACCGGCAGCGGCTCTGTGGCATAAACGAACATTACGCTCCGCTTGTCTTTACTCTGGCGGGCGTCTACTACGGGCCCGTGCAGTCCGCTCACCTTTGGTTGGAAAAAAAGGCTTCAGCTAGAAAATCAACGCCATGATGTGGCGCCGGCATACAAAGTTCGAAATTTATTCACTATCATACATCAGCAATTAAGTTTTATAATCTGCGCAACGGTGAATATAAATTCTTCTTCAGGAGGGTATAGATTTTAATCCTGATTCGAGAGATTGTGAAAACGCCGAAATATTTTGTCTAAGCAGTAGTTACATTTCGAATGTGATCGTAGCGCGGTTCACCGTTAGCACCTCGCTCGGGTGGACCGAGGGAGTCATCGAAGGGTGTTAAATTGATATTGAGATTATTAGAGGTAGAGAAGGATACTGACTGAGCGTGAGGTCGGCATGCGCGGGCCAGGAGGTGACCTTGCCCGACATGGTCTTGACGGTGGCGGTGTAGTGCGCGCCGGGCTCCAGCCCCTCGAAGGTCGCGGTGGGCGTGTCATTGCGCGCGCGCATCACGGGCGCCAGGCGTCGCGCCCCGCCGCCACCCCCTCCCCCTCCCCCGCCCCCGCCCCCACCGCCCGACCCCGCCGCGCCGCTCACCGACACCTGGTACTTCTCGAACTCGCTGCAATATGAACACACGTTATTTAGATACATAGAACATTAAAAATAAAATAAAAAAAAACAGAGTAGACGATTAAAAGAAACTATTGCTAAGGATACGTGTCGCTGTGGGAACGCTTGTGTGGAACAGATCGAAAGATCTTCTAAATCTTCTAAAGATAGAATCAGGAATAGTGTACTTAGTGAGTTAAGCAGCATAAAAGACGTAGTGACATATATTGAAAAAGGTTTACTGAGATAGTTTAGATATATGGAAAGGATGAATGTAAAAAAGACTTACGAAAGAGATATAAGAATGTGGATGGAACTGTTGGTGGGGAAAGACCACAGCAAACGTACCATGATCAAACTGGGGACGTCTTAAACAAAGACCCTAGTCAAGAGTACCCTAAACCGACAAGCAGGTATGAACAACCTTATGAGACAGAATGAAGCAAAAGAGGAGTGTCAGGATCATAGCAAGTGGAAGTCTGTGGTCTCTGCCTACCCCGATGGGAAACAGGCATGTATGCAAATTAGACCATAAAAGAATCGAGGAGCAGGCCCCCCATACAGCCATACAGCTACCTCTCGTCGGCGGGCGGCAGCCAGGTGACGGTGAAGCCGGTCTCGTGCAGCAGCTGCGGCGGCACGGACACGTTGCGGGGCCGCAGCGGCACGGTGCGGTACTGCGCGGTGGTGGGCGCCGAGATCTCGGGCTCCGACACGGTCTGCACGGAGATGTTGTAGGCGCGGCCCGGCACCAGCCCCTTGAAGGCGGCCTGCGCCGGGCCCGGCGGCTCGCCCTCCTTCTCCACGTACAGCTCGGAGTCGCGCGCGTCGGCCGGCACTATGGACACCTGCGGGGCACCACCACTCATACACTCATACACTATGGACACCCACGACCACGATGATGACCTTCATAGCTAATTACAGGTGGAGCCGCTGTTGAGTGTTAATGCCGCAACCAAATCGATCCTTATGGGTATCGAGATAAATTACTGATCTTGTCCGTTGATATGAAAGGAACACTCAACAGTATGTTTACGAAAGAATAGGACAGTTGGTCTTATGCCACAAAATGTCAATTGTGCACAATATATTCTTCAATCAGATAAATACGCTCATCATACTGTAACTACTAATTCTTTACAACATTCAAGCTACTTGAGGAATACTGCCGATACGTATTGAATAGTATTGCCTAATGGTATGTTCGTTCACCTTAAAAACAGTGCTAAGAACTTAACTTCGAAAATTATTGGTTAGATTTTATTGTATCGAACACGGTGTCGATAGCCGTAGTACGTTATTTTATTCCATCGATACTTTCCGGGTGCCCTGTTTCGACAAACCCTATAGCGATAACTCATGAAAAAGAACCTAAATAAATAAATACGAGTATAAAGCAAGCTTGTACTATGAATACTAGATAACGCATAAACATCCATGACTCGGGAGTAAACGCTCGTATTCATCACACAGGTACCTTGATCATATAGCCATGCGACGAAGGTACCTACATAAACCATTGTACCTCTCCAACTACTACTATCTGGCCCCTTCCCGACCTAAACACAATCATATTCTTGCGAAAGCGTATTTATTTACAAATGGATATTAGTTTTCTTATATATATCGCAATACATACCCAGTATATTATGTTATACCCATCGAAGTAATACTAAACTTAACACAGTTAAACACATATCCATGGACAATCTAAACATATTTCACAACAAGCGAAGCACTGAAATTTAATTATCATTTAAGTTTATTTAACACTTAAGCATGTAACAGATAAATATTTCGGACACTTACACCAATCATCTAGTCCCAAACTAAGCAAAGCTTGTACTATGGATACTAGATAACGGATAAACATACATAAATATTTATATAAACATCCATGACTCGGGAATAAATGTTCATATTCATCACACAAACATTTATTACTCGCGAGATTCGAACCCGCAACCGTTGGTTTCGCTATCCACTACATCAATCGGTCATGAAATTATTGTGTGAAATCATATAGATTATAAAAAAACACATAACTATTTGGAAATAATTGCTTCTCTATATGTACCAGTATTCAGGGAAACTACTGCTAACGGGAAAAACCAAACAGAAATGTCTCGTAATTTTGCCCGAAAAGTTTCAAACCACATTCTTAATATTACCATGTTAAAATAGGTTGTCGACCGCGTGGAATGCTGTATGCTTCGGAAGATATCCCTAGAGAACTTATTGCCGAAATAAAAATTATCCTGTTTTCTTCCAGGTCACTGTCTACCTGTGTGCCAAATTTCGGCCAAATTGGTTCAGTCGTTTAGCCTATCAGGGCTAAATCCAAACTTTCGCATTTATAATATTAGTTGTATGCGAAATTGTATTTTGTTTGTCTTTCTTTACCGTCGTAACAAAGCACTAGAATGACTTTAATTTTTGTGCATAGATGTCCTTCACATCGTATGCACGTACAATATAGTCTAGGTTATGTAATTCCCCGAGAAAATTAAAAAAAAATTCACGCGGGCAAAGTTGCGAGCCTTGGTGATGAGAAGTTTGTATAAACTCTTTGGTTTTCGCCATTAGGCTTACTATAGACTCCTGTAGGATGGGGTAGGAACAAAGGGCACAGAGTATAGTCACCTTGTAATGCGTGTAGGCGCCGGGCGGGTAGGGCGGCTGCCACAGCACCAGCAGCGTGGTCTCGTTGCGGAACCACACGATGAACTTGCCGGGCGTGTTCGGCTCTGCACACACACACGCACAACACTCAACAACACAACACAGTACCAGTACATACACAACCACCGCAACATACATTCACTAATCTAATACAATCATTGAAACTGTGGACACCACTGCGACGCCGACGAATAGTTCGAAACTGTTTATTTTACAGCTGTTTGGTCTTTATTGTAGATATTGATGCATAGGTACTTGTTTAATTTACTGTGTTTATTTTCATTTCAAATTTTGATCAATGTATAAAATAGTCAAATAAAAGTAGGTACATAGGTGCGTAGTACTTGTTGTAAATGTGTGTCCGAGATTCAGTTTTACGGAGATAATTTCAGCTATATGAGTACTGTAGGTACCTTCTTTAGTGGTAATGAATTTAAACAACAATTTTTAAGTGTACTTTGTTTTGATGTTAAGTTTATCAACATCGTTAAGGTTGCATATTTCTTTAAACAAAGAAAAACAATAACAAGACAACACACCGGTCATACGAAAGCAATAACAAACACACTAGACATAATACGAGTAGCTTTAATAAACCGTATATAAATAAATATTGTCAAACCAACCGACTTCAGTAAGGTTGCACTCTCTATCTCCGAGTGCATCATCAGATCTGAACCAAATTTTTATGGAGCAAAAAAATTATCATCACAATCGGTTAACAATTGATGAAAATATGTCTGAAAACATATATAAAATACAAACAGACGGGCAAGAGCCGCCTCCTTTTTGGAGTCGGTTAAAATATATAAGTATATGTATTGATATTGCGAATAAAAATAATACTATTTGTACTCTAGTAACGCAATAATAAAAAAGCATCCCGCTTGGATTCGAACCCGCTACTTCCTGTAACCCATTGTTATTGTGGCGCCCACATATTAAATTAGCAACTCTATTCTAGACGCGGCAATGGAGGAATACGGAATATTCTTACGAAAATTACTTATATTCATAGTGAATTCAATCGTAACCTGAAAGTCTTGAAAGTATATGTGACATTAATGTGAGTTAAAAATAGCAGAGTATTTTTGCACCGATTTTTTAATTATTCCACGGAACAAATGTTATGGACACAGAATACGTAATAGTACCTACTAGACTAATAAAACATAGAAATGGGTCATCTGAACTATTTTCTAAATTATAAATCACGGAGTGTACGTAATAATAATATCTACACGCTGAGTAATTTCAAAAAAAAGCAAGAAATAACATCGGCCATTCAAGCCATTTTAAATCTATCTAAAAATGTTGAAGCAATCCTAATACAATGCGTTGACTTCAAGGAACATCCTAACTTCACATTAATATTTTTACTCTGCTTTGTGTGCTGTGTTGGGTTAATCGTGATGTGTTCTTGAGCAAAAATTTGAGAATGTTAGTTTATTTTAAACAAAGACGCGGGTGAGTAACGTTGTGTGATACGCGCCCACAACAATGTCAAAATTAGTACAAGATCAACCGTGGATGATGGATGAACGATTTTTTTTTTGACGTATATTTTATCGACACAAAACAAATTTTGAAGTTATTTATAAAGCAAAAAAAAATATGTTAAACTTTTCATTCATATTCAAACTTCGTTCACAAAAAATTTGCTACGGCTTATTAAATCTGGCGGAATGAACAAACGGTGCTAGCTAGCTGTTACGGTGGCATTGTATTGAGTACAATAGATACCTAGGTATACGACGTCCCATTCAATGCTCGCTGACATAAACCTAAAAATGGATATGTTTTATCGCAAATAAGCGAGGTCGGCCATGGCGGCCGCCGCGCGCACACAGCCGTGTCCAACAGGGCGTCCACAGTCGATGACGTCTGCGCTCAACATGTGGCGCAGTGTGTGACCGCCCTAATGCGTGCGCGTGAGATAATACTCCGCGATGTTAGTGAATACTTATATACATCTTATCGCTGTGCGCGAAGGTCTTTTATAAATTATATCCCCTTACCGTTCTCACGGAGATCCTTCAACGGCTGCATGTAAAATAAAAAGCATTTCCTCAGTATGTGAAGTCACATGTGTGACCAATAAAAGAATTGAAGTAGAATTTCCGTTTGCTCGTGCAGTATGTCAACCTTCGGGGATTTGTAAAATTAAATTAATAATGGATTCTGAACCCCGATTCACTACAATGATGCATAGCCATCTTTCCTCAAATAAAGGTGTGTGACATGACGCACTACTCGTCGACATAAGTGTAACTCGTTTAAAACCAATTTGGCACATTAGAGGAAAATATAACGTATTCGTTGCTACAAAATACCTATATGTTATTGTTAAGTAAGCTCGGTGAAATGCGTGAAATCAGTTCGCGGTCGCAGCTCCCGTCGCGGGATAATCGAGTGTTGACAACATATAATTGATGACGGGAGTTTGTTATTGTATTGTTTTAGAGAATTTGAATTGCGTCTGCAGAAAGGAAGAACTACAGAGCATTATGGTTTTTACTATGGAAAGAGGGACAAAACTGTTTTAAATTATAGATCTAAGGAGCTCCCGAGCCACGTCCACACGCTGTTCTCGACTTATCTCGAATAGTCTCGAAAGTTATGACGGTTTCCAGATTTGCCTAAGCTTTGCTGATGATATTATAGATGTTGTGATAATGGCAGAATCGATATAAGAACTGCAACAAACGTTGGAGTCTCAGTGCTGCCTCCCGGTGAGTGAACCCTCGAAAATGTAGAGGAGTACTTCTACTAACTTAGAGAGGACTAATAGGAGGTTTAAACTGGGCTTAGCAGCATTTAGATAGATATCTCTTCTTCTCCGATAACATAAAGACTGAAGATGACAGTTTAGAATCAGTGCATTCTATCGGTGGGTGTGGACTGTGGGCCGAAACATGGACACACGATAGTGCGGTTAGTCTAGAAGTTACAGTCGCTCAGCAAGTTATGGAAATAGTTATGCTCGGAATTCTCTGAGGTTAACCCAGAGATGATACGTCAGAGAACGAGAGTTGCTGACATAGATTAGAGCTGCAGGCAACCTGAAGTGGCAATAGATTGGCCACATTTGTCCCAGAACGTTGCGGAAAATAAACACGGAAAACGGAGCATGGGACGCCAACCAGCTAGATGGTGCAAGGATCTGCAAAAGAAGGCTGATACTAACTCGAGATTTCCGAGAACATCGGTTTCAGTCGCACACGCTGATCACGACCAGACGGGATCAATAGGTGCCAGATTAACTAAAACCAGGGTTATAAGTAGGGTTGAAGAGGAAGTGGGTACAAGGATGAGCACGATGGAGTTTGAACGAGTACAAGTTGAAGCTGCGGATTTCCTTATTACCTATACCGGATAAGTTTTTATACCGTAAGGAAAAATATAGGGCATATTAGGTAAGTGAAATAGAAGGTATTGCCATAAGAAGTTTATTTATTTTTTCAAAATCATTACCGTATACTGGGTTGTGTCATTTGACGGACGCGTTTGTAGGCTACTCCACGTAATTATATCATTAAATTAAATTAAAAAAACTTGGAGAAAATTAATTTCGCATAATAGGAACGGTAATAATCCCGCCAGTCGCATATCAATCTGCGGTCCGCTCGTGCATCAATGATGGTTTTGAAAAAAAAAAGCCAATAACTTTTATATCACTTACCGAATGTACCCTATGTTTTTCCTTACGGTACTTAAAAACTCATCCGGTATATTATAAACAGGGTAAGGCCTGACCACAGTCACTCCTGATGTTCAAGACATTGTGTGTGTGTGTGTGTGTGTGTGTGTGTGACACGTACTAGTGGTGAAGTTGCGCGAGGCGTAGGCGGCGCTCTCCTTGTCGTGCAGCAAGGTGAAGGCGTGCAGCTGGTAGGTGGCGCCGGGCGACAGGTCGCGCAGGGTATGCGTCCAGTTGCCGGCGTCGTCCACCGTGATGTTCCGCGCGCCGCCCTCCGCTCGCTCCGTCAGCGGGATCACCTGAAGCGGACCACACACTATATGTCGTACCTCGTCGCGCAGGACAGGACAACTTCTCCGTCCACTACCGGTATCGATACGAGGCTAACAGTGGGGGAAACAGCTGTGACATACAAATAGACAGACACGGGAATTTGGCGTAACAAGAACGGTTCCAAGTTTGACTACGAAACCCTATCAAAGGCGTGAGCATGACGTTAAGGTTATGTTCTCCACTGACAAGAGAGAGGTTGTTAAACGACTCCTGTTTCCAAATCAATGCTTTTTAATTAATTCTCCAGGTGCTTGTACACGGTTCAAGTGAGTAGAGCAAGTAAAAGCGACATTTACTTGCGCGAGTGTATGAGTCACTGGTCCCAGTAGTCTTTTGGTTTACACGATGCATATTATGTAGACACATCGTTATATTAGCCATCCAATTTAGTGCCTCATTATCGTCATGTATGGCTGACATTTCCTGCATTATTTCGAATTGTGCTACCCGGTAGACGGTATACACAGCATACATTATATTACGATCTGCCTACGACATATAATTAACCTGCGATGGTGCGTCGAAATGCCGCCCGTGTACAAACACCATCGATTTCATTTGTTAAACATGAGAAGACATTCGTGGGCATGTATGTGTCCTGCAGAGGAATGTTTATTGACAGACAATAAGTTAGTAAAGCCACCTTGAATCTGAAACCAGTATAGTCCCCATGCGCGGGCGGCGACCACGCGATGGTGGCCTGCTTGTTGCGGCCCAGCGTCACAGTCAGGTTGGTCGGCGGCTCCGGCGCTGCAATGGACACGTGTGTGAATAAAGACTACAGAACCGAGACACACGCGCTACAGGCGCCAGACAAACTTTAAAATATGCATGTTTACACTCGCAGACAAAATGGGGTGGACAGAGTCTCGTTCTCTCGAAGCATCTACCTATGCTCTACATAGCGGGTTTTAGTCTTTATGCAATCTCCGTAAATTTATCATAGTAGCAGCTGTATAGTTTTGGATAGCAGACAAAGCCTTCTTCGTAGAAAATTTACAAAAGCTATGATTACTGATGACAATGTCCTTTGATCTAAGAGTTACAGGCAAACAAACTAATGGATTCGTTAGGCAATAGCTATAACACGCTTGCATGTGCACAACTAAAACTGGGACAATGATGAATATTTTCTATGTTAAATAGGAGTAGATGCGTAGTAATACGTACGACGCATGACGCTACGAGAGGACGTAGAAACTCTCTCTCCCTCCCATATATCAGCTTTATGTTCGCCGTGTGAGTAAAATATCGTACAAAATAATCAATAATAATACGCACCAGTGATGATGGTCTGGTTCCACGTGAGCAAATCGGCGAAAGTCGCGTTGGAGTAGTAGAGCATGAAGTGATATTTGGTCCCGGGGAGGCCCTGGAAGTTGATGGTGGAGGCCTGGGCGGGTACGGTGAAATTGGGCGCGGGCGAACCCTCGGGCGGGCGGTAGTCGAGGCGATAGTGGCCGCCCTCCGCCTCGCCTCCCCCCGCCCCGCCCGACCCCGGGATCTCTATCACCAGGTCGGCACACGCGGCGCCGCGCACCAAGCACTGCACAGTGCACACATCACCACCATTTTGTTATTGTACGAGCATTTATATGCCTGATGGTATATCATACAAAATTTTGAGTTCTAAATATTTAAATTGAATAAATCTAAAAAATTAGTAGAAAAAAATTTTAGAATAAGAACCTTAAAAATAAATTAGCACAATTTTGTGGTTTTAGTCAAAGTTTACGATTTATTTATTAAAATGCTATTAACTTTACAAATAAATTGTTTTTGAGTCAACATTTGAAAGTATAAAAAAATATTTTAATTCTTGTATAGTGAGTTGCACATTCATGGCACAATTATAACATATTTTTTTATTGCACCAAAAGATTACAATAACAAACAATAGGTCATGTACAAAGGTGGGCTTATCTCTTTAAGAGATCTCTTCCGTCCAACCTGAGCATTGAAATAGGAAACTGAGTAAATTTGGGAGTAAATTAGTAACAATTGTTTAGGAGGTATGAAACTTTAAGTTATAAATTGTTCAACTGATAACATCTTGTCCTATAAAATAAAATTCCTGATCTACTGTTCTTCAACTTTATGGTTGACTAGAAAAAATGTTCAAGTATAATCATCCTTTACGGGATATAAACTATTTTCAAGAATTATTTCATTTATTTTGTACAATAAATGTTTACAAACTAAAGAATTTGCAATCTTTATTTCATTGCCAATAAAATACTCTAAACATTTCATTTGAAAATTATGAACAGTTCTAATAGCTGCCATTAGTCATTTCATTACCATTTGGTTGCTATTCATAGCTAACACCAATATTTACAGTCTGTTTACATTTGACAGGAGAAATTTCACAGTTTGTTGGTCATATTGATTTTTAATTAACAATTTTAAAGAAGTGTACAGTGAGTGCAACAATATAGCAGAGTAATTTGGACAAATAACAGTTCTATAAGTTATTATAATTTAGTTGAGGTTCTTTTATACCAAAAGAGGCTGAAGAAATAATAGAGTACTGAATACTTATTGCTTCAAGAAACTATCCATACTAATATTATACATACAAAAGTCGGTCTATCTGTCCGGCTTTCACATCTAAAATACTGAACCAATCATATTGGAATTTGGCACAGTAGTAATCTGAGACCTGGAGAAGGACATAGGCTACTTTCTAATCAATTTCCAAAATAAGAAAATTTAAATCTCAATAAAGTAATTGCGTGCAGGCACAGCATGCATTCATAACTTAATTATTTTTATTTTATTTTATTTATTCAGGTTAACAACAGCCTTAAAACACAGATATACAACTAGTTATTATTTAAATTGTATAGACTAATAAAAGTTAACCAAAAATTATATAAAGCAGAGAGTAGACTTGTTCACAAACTGCACTTATTACAAGCAAATATCGATAATAATAATTAACATTAACATATTAATTAGAAGTGATGGAATTTGCTATTCCCCATTATTGGCAATTGGTATAACATTCAATTCATTCTTTTGTCCTCTTTTTCTGTCATCTCATAATAATAAAGGAAATTGAATTGGATAGAGTGGGTTCCTTTCTGTGATGATCCAGCAATTCTCTATGTGGTCAAATTGGCATTTGTATGTATAACTTCTATTATGTATGACGATGTGATGACCTGTGTGGTGTGGTGGATAGAAACTCTGACTGCTATTCCAAAAGGTCGCAGTTTCGAATCCCGCTAGTGGCATATGTTTGTATTATGAATACAGACATGTGTTCCCGAGTTATGGATGTTTTTCATTTATAAATGTATTTATTTACAAAAGAAAAATGTATTTGTGTAGTTTATCAAATCTGGTATCCATAATACAATCTCTTAGTGTGGAACTAGATGGTGCAGTGTGTATGTGTGAACATATTTATTTATTTAATAAATAGTTCTAGCTATAGTCAATCAATGTGTACAGACAGGAAGCAGTTAGTATGTATGAAGTCAGCCAATGAAGGCCACCACAGGCAATATTATGTTGTTTCCAAATTAAACGATAATCCAGAATTTTACCGAGATACTTATCCTTCTGGATATTTTTACTTGTCTTCTTTAATTTAAGAGCTATGCTATTATCGGTGGAGTAAAGACCACGTCTCTCTACTTTCCTCCCTTGATTTAACCCCTTGGTACGACATGACATTCACCTTTTCCTTCACTTGGTCAACATTTATATTCAGAGGTTCTACATTTGGAGGTCCTTTATTTTTAGTAGCTAAAATATTACTTTGAAATTACAGGTTCAGAAGTTTAAATGTATGTGTTTTTTTATTAACTGCCATAGTAATACCAAAGTAGAAATAGCAAGTCATCAGCATACAAACTGATATTAGCCTCAGTCCTATCATTTTTATTTATTTATTTATAGCCTTGTATCAGAAATAAGCCTATTAATACATTTATTGTTTTTCTCAAACTACGATAACCTGCTCTGTGTGCCTTCGGGCAAAGGCCTCCCCCATTCTTCTCCATTCTTCCTTGTCATACACTAATCTGCTCCAAGTCTTGGTCTTTCCAGCCATTTCTTTGATTTCATCAGCCCACCTTTTAAATTGCCTACCCCTTTAAAAGGTGGGCTGATGAAATCAGTCCTATCATAATTCATGTTAATTACGTAGACAGATCAGAAACAGTAGTGGCCCTAGAATTGAACCTTGAGGGACTCTGTAAGAAGACGTAGTTTGATTGTGGCCAATTCAGCCCACCTGTCGAGGTGAGAGATAGGATTTGAAAATGTTAAAGGAATTACTGGTTTCTGCACACAATAAACAACAATGGTTGACAAAAGATTAAGATAATAATGATCAATCAAAGAATTCGATTACCTATGTATAAAGAAATATAATTAAATAATTCCAGCTATTGTTAATCAATGTCCATAGACAGGAAGCAGTTATGTATGCAGTCAGGTAGTGAAGGCCACCAGGCGCACTACAGCTGGTGAGGGGGTTTAGGAACGAAGCGGCCCACGACCCTGGGTCTGGTACTCACGGTGAGCAGCGCGGCCGCGAGCAGCGTAGTGGCGTCGCGCGCAGTGAGCGCTTGCACAATCGACCTCTTCCACATCATTGAAGGTAACTCTCTGATTTCACACGACACTTTCTCCTCCTCGCCGCACACAGTACCACATGACAGGAGCATGATTCACTTGCTCGACGCCTTCGACCCTCATATCATCACATTATAGACATACGTTTATGTTCATTTTACAACAAATGAACCCAAAATAAAATAAAATTGTCGATCGCTGCGCCTGCGCCACATACAAACGACATTGACAAATACTGACCACAGAATACCTATAATTACGGAATACGGACCAAAAACCTACTTTTTTTTTTTTTTTTTTATTGGACTCTGGTTTAGACCATTGGTCCATTCCATTTTATACAGAATTAAAGAAAGATATGAAAGGAAAAAGCACAAGATAGGTCCTTTTCCTTCCATGTACAAAA
This sequence comes from Oegoconia quadripuncta, assembly GCA_949316235.1. Lineage (NCBI taxonomy): Eukaryota > Metazoa > Arthropoda > Insecta > Lepidoptera > Autostichidae > Oegoconia > Oegoconia quadripuncta. The sequence continues at coordinate 13,794,979 of OX438746.1, forward strand.
AACTTAAAAGAGAAAATTATACCTACGATAGAATATATACAAAACTAAATTTTACCTACAGAATAATTAAGGAACTCAAATAGAGGTACATACAATGAAGGATTTTTTAGCAATTCTATAGTAGATCGAGGTAAGTTAGGACTACTTACAATATTTAGGCAACTGTCAATAAGAAACAAACGTTGTAAATTAAAATGAGGACAAACAAAAATAATATGATCTAAATCACAGTAGACCGACTCACAGTATTTACAAGATGCAGAGGAAATAAGATTCAGTCTATGTAAATGACTTGGGAAATTACAATGACCAATTCGTAGCCTACAAATTGATGTGATGAAATTACGATTGACAAAGTTTTTGAATTTTTCGAACCACGCCTTGGTAGAAGGAACTGGTATAATTTCAGCAAGCCATTTACCTTTGTATTGTCTAGTGGCATCCAAAGAAGCACACCAACGATTATGCATAAATAATTTTAAGCTATACACAAGATCCTGAAAAGGAACAGAAAAATCATAAAATTCGTCATTGATATTCAACGAGCCAGAGAATCAACAAGTTGTTTCCTAGGATTCCAGAATGACTCGGGACCCAGACAAATTCAATATTAACATTATTTACAAATAAATTTTGTACAGCTAGTCTAACTTCATAAAGCAAGTAATTTGTGTAAGCTTGTATACTGTTACTATGTAAGGCTAATAAAGCACTTAATGAATCAGAAACTATTAGGAAATTATGTATGGAAGAAGAAAGTGGATGTTTAGAAATATATTTCAGAGCATACAATATAGCTACAATTTCAGCTGAAAAAATTGAAAAATTGTGATTACAATTAAATGCTTTACCGACCTTGAGTGTGAAATCATAAATTGCAAAACTAGTTTTGTCTGGAGTTTTAGATCCATCCGTGTATATCTTAACAAAATCATCTTTACTGTCAAGAAACTCCAAAAATTCATACTTATTTTTAAACTTTGTTGTTGTTATATTTAATTCGAGTAATGAACAGCTATAAGGAAAGGAATAACAAGGATACAAGTTAGACCAAAACACTACATCTTGGAAATTAAAGTTTAAAAAAGTTAGTGCCTCAGATAAAGAGGAGTAAAGAGAGTGAGACAGAGGGTTTTCATTATAGTAAGGAATATTAAAATTTTGGAGGTAACGTTTAAGTATGTTTATCAAAACTAATTAATTTTAGACAATATTTGTCAGTTAGAAAGGCTCTACGAATATAAAGAGGAACAATCCCAGCCTCAACTTCCAAAGAGTTAATTGGGGATGAGATCATTGCTCCCAAAATTATTCGAAGAGCTTTATTTTGCAGAATATCCAACTTTCTTAAAAATACATTTTTGGCGTCAATAAAATACATGCAGCCATAATCAAAATGACAACGAACCAGTGAAATATATAAATTTTTTTAAACTTTTGGGTCACAACCCCATTTCAAACCACACATAGACTTCCAAAAACCTACTAAACGTACCACCACAGAATACTAATACCTCTTGCTAGCAAGCATGGACTTATTATTTAAACAGGACTGATAACTATCAAAAGAATCATTTAGGAAAATGATCACTATGTCAACGCAATAAGGTATTAAATTGGATGCACCATACACAAAGGCAAATCCGAGCCGAGAGAGATAGAAATAACGGAGGCCGTGTGTCTCGTTCTTACATCTTGCCAGCAAAAAAAATGATTATGATCAACAGTTTTGGCTACTCAAAAATTCCATTGAAACACTTATATTTTTATGTTATTTTAACAATTATAAATAAACAAATAACATTCGCATTAATTTCTTTTCATATATTCTTAAATCAAACAGAAAACATACATTTTTATTTCGATTTTGTTATTTTTATGGTAACCCTGAAAAGCATGTCATGTCATGGCGGTTCGGTGTGATTTTGAATTTTCTTTGCATTAAAAGTTTTTTAAAGTATTTGTTATATTATAACAAGTAAAAGGAGTAAAATGGTGAAAAAGTGTTGCGTTTATACTTGCCCAAGTGAATCCTATGGTGTTTGCAATATATCTTTCCACAGGTAAGCTAAAAATAATATTTTTGTAAATCAAAGAAGTAGGATGTCCATGAATTCTTGAAATGAGTCGAAATATGTGAAATATGTGTGATTGATTAGGGTTCTGACTGTTGTACTATTATTGCAGTTTCCCAAAAAATGAAGAAATGCGAAATAAATGGCTCACGCCGGCTAATGTCAAAACGCCAAAGTTTTTTGACAAATATTTTATTACAACATTTGTCCCAAGTAACAAATATATTGTGGTCACCCTGTTAGACAGAGACAAACGGCCTCTACGTTACACATCCTGCTCGGCTCGTTTTTCAGCGGCGAGTACTCAGTCCTGTTTAAATAATAAGTCCATGCTAGCAAGACACTAACAATAATATTTTTTTTGTTGAATTTACTCCTCTCGGAGAAAACGAAGGGAGCTTAGCCCATACTGACATGTTTTATTTCTCTTATTTATTTATTCAGATGCTATCTCAATTTCAAGGTTCTATATCATGTACTTTAGTCACTGTGAACATCCATGGCGTCTATAATAGTAGTTACTAATTTATACCCGACTCACTGATGTTTATTTATTTTTTTATTACAACAAACACCTGCATAATATCTCTCTCTTACAGGATAGTTTTGTTGAGATAAAATTGCTATATTTTTCACTTGGCGCCTTAATCGATGGTGAAGGTAGAAGGTAAAAGCCTATCCTGCCAAGCTTCAAAAAAAAAAAAAAAGTGAGGTTATGTATGTACGACGCTTGCCGCTTCCATCCTCTGCTTTGTAATAAAGTTGGCGGCGTCTTTCATATCAACAAGTGAATAGAGTTTAGTGCTGAAACGATGGTTGCGAGTGATGCCGAAGCTTGGTCACCTGAAGACACTCTCAGAGTGTTGATTGCTTCAGATATACACTTGGGTCACCAAGAAACAGACGCCGTGAGGAGCGAGGACAGTTTCATAGCTTTCGAAGAAGTACTTTCGTTGGCGGTTCAGTACGATGTAGACCTTGTGCTGCTCGGCGGCGATTTGTTCGACCACGCCAAGCCCTCGCCTAGCTGTCTGTTCAAGTGCACGCAGTTAATTCGGAAATATTGTTTTGGTGATAAACCCATCAATGTAGAGCTACTTTCGGATCAACTAGAGAATTTCTCCCGAAGTATCAATTATGAAGACCCCAATCTAAACGTCTCCTACCCGATTTTATCCATCCACGGCAATCACGATGACCCTGTGGGCCAAGGCTGTATCAGTTCGCTGGACATACTCTCCATCAGTGGGCTAGTAAACTACTTCGGTAAGTGGACTGATTATACACAGGTCAAGATCTCACCAGTGCTCATGGCGAAGGGCGCAACACGGTTGGCTCTGTATGGACTTAGTCATCTGAAGGATCAACGCCTCTCACGACTTTTCAAGGAAAAAAAAGTGGAAATAGAGCGCCAGGAAGATGGACAGGATTGGTTCAATTTGTTGGTGCTACATCAGAACAGAGTCGATAGGGGACCTGAAAATTATATCAAAGAAGATGTACTACCTAAATTCCTGGACCTCGTTGTATGGGGTCATGAACATGACAGTTTGGTGTTTCCTATAAAGGGAAAGAGTCCCGATGGATTTCATGTGATACAGCCTGGGAGTACTGTAGCTACATCCCTGGCAGCCGGCGAATCTCTACCCAAGCATTGTGCTCTTCTACAAGTACATAAAACAGATATGATAGTAACTCCACTGCCTATGAAAACTGTACGTCCGTTTATTTTTAAGACTATCGTGCTCTCCGAGCAAAGCTTGGGTGAGGAGCAGGTGAACGAGAGTGATAAAGTGCAAGATTTCTTGAAAGCTAAAGTGAATGAGGCTATAGCAGAGGCCGATCGTAATCGTAGTGGAGATCCAAAGCAGCCGACAATTCCGCTGGTGAGACTCAATGTGTTCTATGAGAGGGAGAGTCAGAACTTCAATCCGGTGAGATTTGGGCAAAATTTCAACGGGATGGTAGCGAACCCGAGCGATATACTGAACATGAAGAAGGAAAAGCGCGTGCGGGACCGAAAGCCACGCGAGGAGGGGGGCGACGACGACGGGCCCATCGAGGGAGCGGCGCAGGCGGCCGACGTCGAGGAGCTGCTGCGCGCCTACTACGCCGCACTGCCCGTGGAGCGGCGGCTGCAGGTGCTGTCCGTGCGCGCAATGACGGACGCCGTGCGAGATTTCACGCTCAAGAAGGACGACGAGGTGTTCCGCCGCGTGTTCGAGGCTCACAAGCGGCGCTGCGTGGACATGCTGCTCGAGTCCACCGCCGAGACCGATGACGAGGTGGCCGAGCGCCTGCGCAGCGGCAAGGGCGAGCTCGACGCCGCCGACGAGGAGCAGCTGCGGCGGCTCATCGACGCGGCCGCCGGCAAACCGCCAACGCCTGGGGCGCTGCGCCGCGCCATCGTGGTGCTGTCGAGCGACGACGAGGCGGACGAGGCTCCGCCGCGTGGGGGCCGGGGCCGCGGCGCCAGGGGCGGCGGCAGGGCGAGGGCGCGGGGGGGCCGCGGCAGGGGGGCCCGCGCCCCGCCCGATCCCGAGCCCGAAGCCACGCCGGAGCGCCGCACGCCGCGCCGCTCGGCCGCACAGAAGTCCGCGTCGTGGCTTCAGAGTTACGCGGAGCGAGGGTCGCGGAACCGTCGCAACTCGATCGACATCGACGACTCAGACTGACGGGACTCGGAGCTCCCCCTCCATCCCTCCCTTTTTAATATCGGTTATTACGTAGGAGTAAAGGTATATTTTTTAAGAATTAAGTGCGAATTGTCTGTTTTGGTGACGAATGATTCCAGTTATCCTTTTGTATAATTTCATAATAGATAAAAATAAATTAATGCTGTGCATAGAAACGAATTTCTTTGTGACTCTCAACGCGGGGTACATCATCCTCATGCAGGTTTTTAGGCACCATGCTGGTTGTATCTAGATTTTGTTAGACATTTCTAATGTGGACATAAAGAGAAAGTAATCTCTCTAATTTCATTTTTGGAAATAAGCTTATATTTTTACCCTTACGTTCAAAGATAAAATACACGAAGGTGGAAGCGCGCTCAACTGGTATCCTCAACTTATTTGGGGGACTGGACTATCTCAGCTGGAACATGCTGTTTGGCAGTAAACTTACATAACATGATGGTAGCTGGAGAGGTGGGCATTTAAAAAATATTCAAACTGAGTACTAAGACAAGCCACTGTTAATTGCATCCAGGACCTCCATTTTTGTATATCTGTTACTGAGTCACGAAAAACGCCGATCGCAGATTTGCCTAGACTTCATTTATTTATTTCTGCCTCCACACTCTTCCCTCTGTAACTTCTATAAGCTAAGGCCAACACTGGTAACTTAACGCGTAATAGACCTGCTTTCGAGCGGACCAAATGCGAAGACGGAATGTGATGAAACGATTCCCTCCACAATATGCAGCAGTCGATAGATGTGCCTGTGTTTCATACTATTTGATTGGTACCTCGCTGTGTTCAAAAATATTAACAAAATAGATGGTCCCGTGCGTGATGTTGACGCAAAACAACGGGATCCCCACTGATTCTTAAAAATATAACACGAAATAAAACTGTATATACAGGGTGAATTTGAATTCATGTAATTCCCATTAATGGTGACTCCACTCCTGATTACGAACCACTTTCCACTAGGAACCATAGACGAATTCAGTCGAATATTGTTGGACTTCCATACTAAAGGTGGTTTCAGAATAGTTACTTTGTATGGGTAATCAAAAATTATTTGATCTACCTAGTACGGCTATGGTTCCTTGTGGAAAGTTGTTCGTAATCAGGAGTCGAGTTACCAGTAAACAGGAATTACACGAATTCAAATTCACCCTGTATACAATTTTAATATACATAGAGTTCTCATATCTAGGTTTGCTGATCTAACAGTTTATCACATTGTTTTTAAAAAGAATAACATAGAAGACGCCTGCGTAAAACGATTAAGCAAAATTATTTTTCTAGGCAAACATTGCTTTAGTTGTGCAAGTTACTCTACTAATTTTGCGTACTTATAATTCGTTTTGTATTATGTTACGTTCTATTTAATGAATAGTGGTTATGAACAACTTGTACTATGGGGCCCGCTCTGAAGTCAAGATATACAAATTGCCTTTTCCAACCATTTTGATCGAGTAGGTATGTTCCATTTTGCAAACAGCATGTAAACCTTACATCATACCTATATCTTATAATTCTTAAGAATCAGTAGGGACCCTGTCACTTTGATCTCGGGCCATCTATTTTGTTTTAAAATATTTTTGGAACACAACTAGTACCAATATCTGAGCGTAGGTATCAAATAGAAGCATTAGTATGATGATACGAACGTTTAGTTTTGGAGAAGGGACCCCGTCAACTTGTAGGCGGGATCAGTACCTTATTGTCAGCCACAGGATGCCCACTGGTGAACATAGGCCTCCTCCATAGATTTCCAGTGTCCTTCCTACTGTTTCAAATGGGTTACAAGCCACAAGTAAATATTGTCGTATGTTATGAATCGAATGAACTATAACATTGTGATAAAGTATAAAATGTTATGTTTAAATAAATATATTTGACGGCGTTGGGTCCCAATTTTTGCCCGGACGTATCCACCACTAATGCATGATCCGATTTGAGTGCGATTTACGAAGAGGACAGGTCAAAGTTTGATGAAAATCGGTAAAAGTGGTTCGATATTTATTTTTTAATTTTTGGTATACCTATATGGATGAATAAAAGAACATGATATCAGTCTTTCGGAAGGGTTTCCAAATTGAAATATGTGAAACAGCAGCAGCAGATTTTTCTCTCGATTTTAGAGTTTCAGTTTGATGGTGAATAAAAAATTCACTAATAAGTATACTCGTTATAGTATTTAGAGACTCGATCTCCAATCTTGCGGTCGTTTTAATAAGAGTTGTTGAGATAAGAGTCAGTAACACAAATGAGTTGGGGGTTCTGAATTGAACGCAGATCCCAGTGCATATAAAAAAAAAGAGTATACAAAGCCTGCTCGGATTACTAGTAATGCTAGTCTGTGTCACATCTAGGAATACGGATGCTGCTGTACCAAAAGGTCGCGGGTTCGAATCCCGCTAGGGGCATGTTTGTATGATGAATACAGACAGACATGTGTTCCCGAGTTATGGATGTTTTATTTATGTCTTTATTTACAAAAAAAGATGTATTTGTGTAGTTTATCAACCATCTGGTATCTGCATGTAATACAAGCCTAGTTGATACTGGAACTAGATGGCGCTGTATGTGCAAAGATATTTATTATTATTATTATTAATGCACTCGTGTGCCGATGCAGCAGTGTGAGCGAGCTAGTCCTCTTCCTTGTCGTAGTCATACTTCACATGAGTTTGCTAGTGAAAGAAGGGGATAGCAAGGAGGATTATTATTCTAGAGGAGCGTAAACCTGATTCTAAGAAAATCGTCTTTGGTTGGCACGCCAGTGGAAATAAAACAACAGATTATTTGGACGTAATCGTTTAATAAAATAATCGGTGAGAGTATGGTACTAAGTATACATACGTACGAAAATATGGGTCTCACCCACGAAAGTCGAAAAAATTTCAACACAAAATCTTATCCGAACAATAACTGATGTTATCTCAGTCTTTGACATTCCATACACACGAAGCTTTTATCACGGGGTTGATTAGAATGACCTCGTTACAAAATGGAAGATCAAAAATATAATAAAACTATATCTTGGGTGTCACTTCGCACGGGCGAGTCTCCAGTATAGCGACACGTAATGACTATATGACGTGTATAGCGATTCATATACCATATTTGCCAGTTTCCTTTACGTTCCCACTGTTGGGGCACAGCGCCTCTAGGAGAAAGTATTGTTCATACATAATTCACCGTAGGAGCCCAGGGCAGGGAAGTTATTTGTGTCCAACTATACTAGTCTCTTAAAAGTTGGTTTAGTTTTGAAGTCCTTCCCGTAGGGCACTCAATTCAATTGAAAACAACCCGGATCGGAACCATGGAAACACTCATATGAAAATACCTTCAGTGGTCTCCTATCTAAGGACTGATTGTTCGAGTGCTTCAATGTGCAAATACTAGTATTAAAATGTCGTTAGTGGTCACTCATCCTAGGATTATCCTACGAGTACCCCACCAATATACACGCCGTTTTTTATTTATTTAGTTTTACCAACGATTAATATTTCTTAACACTACACGTAACTATCACTTACATAAAGCTTAAGAAAATTGATAGCGCCCATCGCCCATTCTTTCTTTGGTGGCAGCAACTACTCTGCTGGAGGGGACTGAAAACCAGCAATACTGCTGCTGTACTCAGTCATCACAATAATTTGATTTCCGCTTTCACATGTTTTTTGTAATAAATAAATAACTTTTATTTATTTATTTACAGGTAAACTTCCACTACGTATTTATACAATAAGTATGAATTACGTTACGGCATGTGTTATCGCAATGTATGTAAGTCGACCATATCGCTGCAACTATTCAGAATTCGGCTTAGCCTTTGTGTAGGGGAACTAGAACAGTCGTTCTAAATGGAGTGACTGCATGTCGCGGGAGACGGTAGGGGATGCGAAAGTGAAACAATTGGAGTAACCGAGAGCAATTTTGTGATGAAATTATTATTATTATAGACGAGCAGCATTACTGCTGGTATGTCTATGTCACAGTGTTGGAAGAGTTCACATTGTTCATTATGTTGTTATTCACAGTCATTATTTGAGTCCCCATTAGTTTTTAAAAATTTATCCAATCTATTCTTGAACGAATTCTGATTGGGCGGAGACAACCTCTTCCGGCAGCTTCATTCAGGCCTGAACGACTCGGTCGCTTAGAAAATACTTAAAGATTAAAGTAGTATCGGAGAGGAGTTCGGGGATGTTCAGGGTAACACATCAGGCGAGGATTCTGTGCTGACATTCATCCCAGTATCCTCACCAATCTATACCTACAACTTCAGAATTATAACGCGACTGTTTTATTCATCTGTGACTATTTCTTTGGCATAGTCAAAATTGATTTTCATGAAGTTTTTACAAGTGAGGAATCCTCTGTCGTATAACTTCAGAACTCCTGACAAAAAGACTGAGTCGACCTTCCGATTTTAATGTCACGAGACTACCGCTGTGAGACTCGCTCGGGGAGGGGACAACGTGCATGACACTTTGGAGCAAGTATCCCATAGATGTCATCTGCGTATGCACGTGAGGGATAGAAACGTACATTAATTTTTTAAATGACTTCTGCACATTGTTACAATGTCATGCAAATCTTAATATATTTTGTACCCGAAAAGAGTGACAAATAAAGGATTATGTTGTCGTATTTACATTCACACCGGCCTTTGCAGCTTAAAACACAGCAATGAGCCATTGTCTATCATGTTATAAGAACGTAAAACACCAATATGGCAACACAGTTATCACATTAAAAATTCGGATTTCGTCACAATTTCAAAAAAGCGCTTATTCTTGGGCACAGCCTGGAGTGAGCCCAACAAAAAAATGATACGGCGATAAGGACATAACGTAACGGATAAAGGCGATTTTCTTATAATGCAGATACGGCCGCAGTCGAGCATGGATTTGTGACTGTGGGCACTGCTCCTTTAATTTGAGCGTCTGTTTGTCTGTGGAGCTGATTTAGGACGAGTAGGTACTGCCCATATCCGCACGTGTTAGGAAAATCGCCCTAAGGAGCAGTGTATAGACATGTCTCGGTCATCCGTGGTGGTGCCAACTCTATATTACTCGTTCTCACCAATGCTGACCTTTTCAACCCGAACAACACACGAAAAGGTATTATACAATTTCGATCACATCGATTACGTTCTGGGGCCTGATTCTCGCGCACTCAATCAATCAGTAGGTTTATCACCTTTGCACGCGCATATTAGAGTGAAGCATATCTATCGACATTGAAAAGTCGAGTGCGCGACAATGGAGGTCGTGGATTCCTACTTTCGCGCGTTTGAATTTTATCATCGAGAGACTTTTGCATATGCATCTCTTTCACAGTTACAAGCGAGTGCAAACGTGACAAGCCTATTGATGTCTGTCAATAGGAAAATGTTGAGTACGCGAGAATCCAGGCCCCGATATGATAGGTTGGCTCTTCGCCTGGCTGATAATTATTCATGTAGTTACATAATTTTAGCGCAAGTTGCCCCCGGAACACGACAGTCGCGATAAAATAAATATAATAATATTTGTCCCACTCATTCGGTCGGACGAAATATACAATTATTCCACTGTCACGCCTACATAGCGCGCGATTAACGCTGTCATGCTCCGCAGGCTGGACACGACCGGCCGTCGTGCTCCGTAAAAAAATTTGCGTTCAATCGCTAATTACTTCCCGTTTAGCTCGCCTGCGGTCGATCACCAAATTCGGTGCTATACGTAAGTATCCTAGAAGTTAATCATGGTAACTCGATACGCCTGTCCATTAGAAGTTTATCGCCTTACTTCTAGGGCGTTTACGTCGGACCAAATATGGCGATCGAACGCAAGCGAGCTAAACGGCAAATAATAGTACGCGGGACGGCTGCAGTGCTCGTCGGGGCCGCTGCTGGCGGCTAGTGGTCCGGCGGGGTGGCGGGGGCGGGGGCGGTGGGGGCGGGGGTGGGGGGGGCGAGGGCGAGGCGCAGGTAGCGCAGCGCGGCGGCGGCGGCAGCGGGGCGGCTGGGCGCAGCCAGCAGCAGCGCGGGCGCGGCGGGGGCCAGCTCCAGCAGCGCGAGCGGGGAGGCGCGGCCGGTGCCCAGCGCGCTCCAGGCCGTGCCCAGCCCCAGCGCGCGCACGGCCGCCTCCACCGCGCGCTCGGGGCCGGCGCCCTGCGCCTCCATCTCCTCGAGGACCCTCAGCGCCTCGGTACGCTTCTCCTCATCTGTGGGGTTGCACTCGTTATGCGCCCGGCGGACGACTCGCTCGCGCGTTGCGACCTGTGTCGTCCCGCCGGCCTGGCTGCCGGTGACGTTGTTGTCGCTCTGTGCGTATTCTAACCGGTTCGACTACTAGATTCGACGTCGCGTTCGAATAAGTTTCCGCGAACAAAAACGCATTCGAAATCTGAATCGAACTTTTTGATACCGAATCGAGTATCGAAGCGTTTAGAATATCCTCGTCGATATATTTACACTGGAATACATTGAAAATGAAATGAAATGAAAATCATTTATTCATGTAGGCAATACAATATGAACTTATGAACGTCATTTGTTTTTTAAACTACCACTAGCTCGGAACGCGACCACTACTGAGAAGAGCTAGCGAGAAACTCAGAGGGTTTGTCTCTTTTCAATAAATCATGTACAATCAAGAAAGGTTACAACAATTTTATATATCGTGTAGAGGAGCCGTTTAATCCCATGGATTACTTTCATTAATATAGTCTGAAATTTTTTAATATCCCTTTTTACATAATTTTTGTTTTATAATAAGTTTAAATTTATTAAGCGGAAGATTCCGTATATCCATGGGAACCTTGTTGTAGAAGCGCACACATTGACCTCTGAATGACTTATTAACTTTACTAAGTCTACTAAAAGGTACAGCTAATTGATTTTTGCTCCTTGTATTGACATTATGTCGGTCACAATGTTTCTCGAATGAATATATATTTCTCTTAACATATACAAGCTTTTCATATATATATTGTGACGAAAATGTTAAAATATTAATTTCTTTAAATATTTGTCTTAATGTATCTCTTGACCTTAATTTATAAATTGCAGGAATAGCTCGTTTCTGTAAGAGAAATATGCTACCTGTATCAGCAGCGTTTCCCCACAGCAAGATACCATATGACATCAAGCTGTGAAAGTAGCTGAAGTAGACTAAGCGCGCTGTTTCAATATCACAGATATTTCGAATTTTCTTAACAGCATATGCGGCGGAACTGAGTCTTTTCATTAGTTTTTTAATATGGGGTCCCCACTGTAACCGAGAATCTAAAGTCATACCAAGGAATACAGTTGTGTCCACAAGTTCCAACTGTTCATGTTTAATTCTTATTTCGCATCGACTATAAAGTTGAGTTCAATCCGAGGCGTTTCGAAGCGGTACAAAAAGAACTACGCATCCAGTAAAAATATGTAATTTTTATGGTGTGTCTATAATGTTAAAGTTCCTGATTTTTTTTTTGTAGAAGAATAGAGTACCCATCAATAATAAAATAAAAATGTTTTCTAACTATGTAGCTTGCTTCAGATGCCTATAGTATAAGTATTTAGTTATTAAACCTACAATATGAAATTAAAGTTATCTATCACTGTGAACTTTACTACGTTGTAGAAAATTAATCAATTGCTATTTTATGTTTTCTAAAAATAGTTTATTGATATTATAGCATAAATATCACGACATATGCCCTCGGTGAAATTTTTCATAAATATTATTGTTTTTTTTTTAAAGTTGTAGGAATTCTAGGTTATTCTCCGACGCAACGACATTCACAGTGGTAACTTTATATGTTTTATTACTAAACACTTACCGTCTTATTCATAAATATTTATAAACGCTGTTTTAGTTAAAGTATGTTTTGTCTCTGTCGTTCATAAGGAAATATTGTAATGAAAGAATGTGACAAAACACACTTTAACTTGGCTTATAAAGCGTTTGTAATTTTTTATGAATAAGAGGGCTATACTATATCTAAAGCAAGCTCCCGTTTTGTTAGAAAACATTTTTATTCTATCACAGACAGGACAAGTATAAAAATCACGGCCTTTAACATGAAGTAGTTAAAAGTGTATCTTTACTGGACCAGTAGCCAGGCCCGTGTTTACATTAAAGGTCGACGCCTGGATGGCAGCAGATCACACGTCGCGACGTGACCTCCCGTCAGGTGGAGCCACCGCTCACATCCCGTTAGTAAATACCAACACCCATTACCTCAACCACACGTTAATTTAGTTTCCTTCGAACACAGAAAACAAAACAGAAGAATCCTTTATTTTCCATGATCGAAGATTTCCTATTGGGTACTAACGCGTACCTATATCATATTAATTTGTTTTTTTTTAAGGAGGCTCCACCCACAGACTTTGTTTACTTTAACTAAAATAACTGTACTTCAATGAAATTTGTCGCTACAAGAGCAAACTTCATTGGAGGTTCTTTGTTTTATTTAAGCAAACTTTACCAGATCCAGAGCGGTTACATTTACTAATACCTAATCTACTAATACTACATATATAAGTGTACATACATATGCTCACGCCTGTATCCCGTTGCGGTAGGCAGAGACTATTGATTTCCAGTTGCAACGATCCTGACATACTACTTATGCTTCTTCCACTCTCATCAAATGCTTCACAATTCTTTCCCCTGTTCAACTTTTACACCACTGATAATACTAATTTACTATTATTGCACTACATTATTAATATTTTTTATTTTTCTTGTCACGAACAGTCATTACCTTAACAAAGATTAACAAGGATATGTGGACGAGTGAGGGAAAAAATGTGTTTGTGTTTCTTCACGGTATTACTGAGCATCAGAAAACTTTATTTGTACACATACTAATTGCCCGCGGCTTTTCCCGCATGGAATTCGTTTAACCGGCCTGGATGAAAAGTATCCCTTGTTCCATTTTCTTTTTATCCTTGGACATATACAGACAGCGCCATCTAGTTCCACACTAAGCAACTAGGCTTGTGTTGTGGATACCAGATGGTTGATATACTACACAAATACATTTTTTTTTGTAAATAATACATATATAAATGAAAAACTATTCCAGGCCATGTTCTACCTGTGTACCAATTTCATTCAAATCCTTCTTCCATTTCGCAGTGATCGTGCGACAAACAACCAACGCCTTGTAATTGCACTAGTTACATTTGCTATGCTAAAATAAAAAAATTACTACAAAACTACTACTAAAATTACTAAAATCTGCTAAAATACGGTTAAAAATAACACATATGTAGCAGATACAAAATTATGAATTCAAACGAAATACTGCTTTCGATGTGATAGCACCACGATTATTGATCGTTCATATCTCATGGCACGCACGGCCATGGGACAGTAACACTATTGATATTCGATATTGAGTAATAATAACCCATTAGTAGCGTTCACATAATGACATTTCATCAACTTCACTTATTTCATTACTAATACATAAATTGAAAAAAAAAAGGAACTTTATATAGCATTTTGATCATTATGTTATCAGCTGGTGCTGCATGTGATCATAATGAAGGTTTTCTTTCAAATACAGCTACAATTCCAAAATGACAACCTACAACCATAAACTTTAATAAATAAACAATGACCATATTCCGAAAACACGAAAAAGAGACAATGTGTTGAATTGTATACATTGGACATATCATGTAATTTATAATGTGTGTGTGTGTGTGTGTGTGTGTGTGTGTGTGTGTGTGTGTGTGTGTGTCTGTGTGTGTGTGTCCGGGAACATCGAAGTAGTCCCACATTCACCGTTTGTTTACATCACAGGATTGTTCTTTATCTTGCACTCTCAATTCTAGGTCTCCAATCTCGTCGACCAAAATTTCCATTTCTGCCAAGTACTACTCGGCTTCAATATCTGTGGGATCGGTATATACAATCAGCAGCTGCTAGTCAGAGAAACCTCAGCATCTCAATTCGGCTCGCGTTTCTAACTGAGGTAGAAATGTTTTAATCATTGATGATAAAGCAGAATTAAATCTCATCACTCTTGTTTCTCTTCAAATATTGTCATAACATCGTAAGGAACTACACCTTTCATTTCAGTTTAATATCTTCTTGTATTAGTCTAAAACACCTAGTAATATTCTTCTTCTTCTTCTTATTTTTGAGGATGGCAACCAGTCAACCTCATTGTCGAGGGACATTACTGCCAGTTTCGAGTGAAAATTTTTATTTATCTTATTTCTTCAGTTTATAGGTCAGTCTCAATCAAAACAAGTAATTCGTCGTATACAGAGTCTAGTCACGGTCAAGTCATTCTTCAGTAAAGTGGCAGAATGCTTTACAAAAGATTTTGGCGGCTTCTTGTGGGAACCCGAAAGCTCCGTTACGCACTTTAATTTACACTTCCCTTCACCTGTACACCAACACTAACGTTTGCTGCACAATATTCTGCCATTATTAAGCTTCAAAAGTTAGAATGCACAAATTATAAGACTTATAAAGAAAAATGCTACTTCACTCGCCGAGTTCCCGCCAAAAAGCCCTAGTAATATTCAATATTCAATTCTATTCAATAGGTTCTTAGTAGGGTCCCCACCCACTCGCATTTATTTTAAAACACTACTTACAAAGGTATCTCGTTAAAAGGATTAAGTGGATCTTTGAGAGTGAATGAAGCAAAGTAGGTGTGTCAGGATCGTAGCAAGTGGAAGTCTGTGGTCTCTGGCTACCCTATGGGAAACAGGCGTGACTTTAACGTATGTATGTTTGAAGCAAAAAATATTCTACTGAAAAATTTGTCATTGTGTAGTTACGAGTTATTAGTATGTAACCGTCGATATGAGGTAAATGAAGTTAAAATTTAACACAAAACAATAAAACGTTGGTGTCGATTCTCTTGGCATATGTCGAAAATAATTAAAGCTAGTTATATCCTTTTCTGATTACTAGCATACAAAAAAGACAACATTACATTTTAATCTTTAATCTGATTACTACTATATTTAATCATTGTCGTATTTACATATGCTGTCTAGTGTTTGTATGCTCGGAGTCAAAATAGGAGCGAACACCAAGAGAATTGCCATTAATATTTAAAAAAACAAACACTGCATACACAAAAGGTCCTCTTCGCAAAATATCGTGCAAGAGCAAATGAAACCTGAAAGTCTTGTTCCCAAAAATTCCTAATCAATCAGTTTATTTCTGTGTATCAAAATGGCTACAAATCGACTTGAAATACTGGCCCAATCAACGATGATTTTCATCTTATACCCTAACAATAATTGCTCCGTCAGTAAATCTTTGCAATAAAGTGGCGTATTGGTTACAATGGACAAATAGTCCAATGGTCGATCAATTAATTTTTAAATTATATGAACTATATTACAATAGCTTCACTGGCGGAGGAATTAATGTATACCTCCACCCCCTCGTTGATTGAGTTATAACGCTACTTTCACATTCTGATATCAAGATGGTGACTCACTTTCTTCTTTATTTTATTACATGGGTTCATTAATAAATGTCGTTCTTGTTCGAAAAAAAGAACGGAAAAGGAGTGACATTTATTTTAAAAATACGCTAGAAATAGGTACTACTTGATCGGTTGTGAGTGTTGCCAGTTAAGGTACACACCGCCTTCATTATTTTTCAACTCTTTTTGGTCAAACTCTCAGACGAAGGGTTTCCTTGGTCTGAGGTCAAACTTGACTAAATTGCTCCCATATTTATTTCATGTCGATTTGCGGCAACACGCCCGCCATTCTGATGCACACCTTAATCAAATTTGTCGCGTTACGCTACGCGTAAAGGCTTCTCGAGCGATATTTTCGTACAGGACATTTACGAACTAACATAAATTACGTTATATGAGCATCGTGTGCATCACATCAGCTGATCACTGCCTTTCCACAATTAGATAGTGAAATAAAAATCTACATTCGAAACCAAGAACTACCAAACAGAAGCGTGTAACAAGGCAAGCTGTTGCTGTTCTGCGCCAACGATACCCACCGACGTGGGTGAGCAGACCTATGTGGTAGTCGGCGATCTTCTGTCCCAGGTCGGGGCGCCACACGCTGTCGTCGCGCATCTCCACGTACCGCTCCATGGCCTTGGCGCGCGCGCGCACCAGCGCCTCCTCCTGCAACCCCACGCGCGCACGTCACTCCCACTCCCACCTCTCCCACACCGCGCGCTCTAGTAGCGATCTCGCTACTTCCTACTGTTGGCTATCGTCAGCCTGTTCGTGCGACATATCTGCGAGTGTGTGTCGAGTGCGATAATAACTCCAGTTATTTCCAGAAGGGGACAGCACCTTACGGAAGACTTTGACGGTTTCTGGTAGAAACACAAAGCTCAGTCGAACACATCTATCTACCCTTCCCTTCACAAGTACACAATTGACTTTTGCTGCACAATATTCTGCCCATAATACACATCAAAACTCGAAATATACAAATTGCAGGAAATATAAATGAAAGCGTCTCATCACTCGCCGAATTCGCGCCAAAAAGCCGCGGACGGACATATTTTGTCATCGAACTATTACCGCTTTTGATTCGCGTTCGAGGCTGGTTCCTTGAGCCTCAGTACAGAGCATGGAATCGCCACGCTAAACATTAGATTAATTTACTTTTATTGACGTTTTTACTTAGATTATTACATCAAATCGAGAGAGTACTTTGACAATAGTTACTGGTGGCCGTTTGCGCTCGTAGTTGCAAACGCCCGGCACGAATATTTTTATTACTGCCGTCTCCAGCAGCGGCGATTCCGTGCTCTGTGGCCTATACAATGCATCGGGTCACGAGTGGTTCATAAATCGGAGACGTATGGAGAGACAGGCCGAGATAGATGCAGGGAGCGATTGTCAAAGTTCAACCCACACCACCCACCGACGTACCTGAAATGAGCAGAGAGCGCTGGTCGCCAAAACATCCGACAAATTGCTCGGTTTGATTTCTGCGTCTCAATAGTCTCGTGGTGACGTCGGACACTCGTGAACATTATTGAACACCCAATAAACTCACTTTCGGCTTCAAAACGTACGTGACTACATCGAACATATTCGAACGTCGCCATATCGCCGCGTAGTCTGCAGGTGTCATCCGAGAAGATAGCAAAAATTTATTGATAAAATATCTCGTCCTAATCGGAGAGAATTCGTTTGCCCCGCGCGGGATAGCGGCGATGGTGACTCACCTCGACGAAGTCCTTGGTGAGGCGGGCGAGGTTCTCCCGCAGGTAGGTGTAGAGCTGGGCCGCGGCGAGCTGGCGCGCGTTCTTCTTGGTGGTGGCGGTGGCGTGGCGCTCGTGCATGGCCACGCGCATGCGCACCGTGAAGTGCCGCAGGTGCGGCGGGCCCGTGTCGCCCACCAGCTCCCACTCGGCCGTGGGCAGCTTGTACTCGTCGCACAGGTCCTTCAGCAGCGCCACGTAGCTGTGCGGCGTCGGCGAGGCTGCGGCCGCCCCCGCCCCCAGCCCACCCTCACCGCCCACCCCGCCCTGCTCGGGGGCACCACACGAGTCACGCTCCTGCAGCACGCTTTCTCGAGTCCAGTGAGCGCATCATTTGGTCGATTAACATTTATTTTCAAATACTAAATGTACCCACAGGGTGCACTCGAACGACCTAAATAACTAATATCTTTGATTCCTGCTACTTTATATATATATATATACAGGGCGTCCCAAAGTTATGGGACATGAAGGGGAAGTACCTTAAATATCGTAGATAGTGAATTTTGCTCAAAGAAGACTTTATGTTATTTTTAAAAGTTAGTAATTCTGCATTCATAGATTTTCTAAAAATTATTTGCTTCGGCTGGGAATCGAACCGACTCAAATGTGAAAAAAAAAACACCCTACTTTTATGATGCCAATCGAAAGAATAGCTAAAAAATAATAACTCTGCCTAAGTAACATAGTATTTTAAAAGAAAGGAACAACGTGAAATTAATCATTTTAATCAAATAAAAAACATACATGAAACTGCCGTAGTCAATTAAGTAGGTATTTTTTTGTAAATTAATTAATTAAATGCTCAAAATGTGATCCCTCTTGTCTTACGCAAATCGCCAATCTTTTAATGAGCCCGCTGCCTGTTGATTTTCTAATCATTTTATGGTGAACACTCGATGTGATATGGCACAATTCTGTTTGCAACTCGCCTACGTTCTCGTATCGCTTTTTGTATAGCATATCTTTCACGTATCCCCAAAAGAAGAAATCTAATGGTGTGAGGTCCGGGGATCTGGCCGGCCATCTAATCGGTCCATTTACTTAGGCAGAGTTATTATTTTTTAGCTATTCTTTCGATTGGCATCATAAAAGTAGGGTGTTTTTTTTTTCACATTTAAGTCGGTTCGATTCCCAGCCGAAGCAAGTAATTTTTAGAAAATCTATGAATGCAGAATTACTAACTTTTAAAAATAACATAAAGTCTTCTTTGAGCAAAATTCACTATCTACGATATTTAAGGTACTTCCCCTTCATGTCCCATAACTTTGGGACGCCCTGTATAGTCATAGTCATATATGTGCCGTGTGGTTTCCGGCGCGTAAAAGGATCATCCCGTCTAGACTTACACGTTTTAACGACGGTGATTACGTATTCATCTCTCTATATATTTTTTTTATGCACAACGGGTTAGCTCTTGACCTCAATCACTCCTGGAGTGAAGATGAGGCCGAATTACTGACCCGGAAACCCCATCTTATTTGGAGGACTGGCTATGTTATCTCTGACAACCGGAACACAACAATGTTGTTAACATTGCTATTTGGCGGCAGATTTAAATAAAATGGTCGTAGCTAGCCAGGCGGACATTTAAATTGCCATACCACCAATCAAACATGTACCCCGCTGGGAATCGAACCCGCGACTCCGATTCGTAAACCCTATGTTGTTTACATTGACGCACGGAGGCGGTTACATCAAAAGAACCGTGGATGTTGTTTCAACTTAAATGTTACTTTTTGGGATACCTCTTGTATGGTTAACGTACAAGTTCCTTTTATTTCTGCTGCGCTTGCGCCCTACTTTTGGCATATAAACAAAAAGACAGTCGACGAAATTACGCCGTCTCGATCGGTCATAATTAGCTAACCAATAAAATCCTGAAAAATATTCAAAATCAAAACTATTTAAATATATTACTCGTATTTAAAGAGTGCACATTGTGAGAACATTTTAGATTTTGTTGTATTTGAAAAGAAATCTATATTTACCAAATGAGGGCGCCACTGGACCCGATCACCTTCTAAACATTAAGAGCCTCGGAGAGAGACGGAGTGATGTTTACGGGGCTCTTAAAGTTAAGCGTTCCAGTATTCGGACGTTATACAGGTTGAAATATTGGCGCTGGACACTCTTGGGTAGACAAAATAACTACCGCAAATTTTATGAAAGCTCAACACCAGTGACGCTCGACAGACTAGATAAGAGGGTGGTAGCTGGTCATTTCAAAATGCCCTACCACAATCATTGCCTACCACTAACCATTGTTTACATTAAGGTAGTTAATATGATTATGTGAATGACCAGTTGGAAATTAGCTTGTGGACTTTATTCGCGTGTCAAAGCCAAGATATAAAGGCTATAATTAGAGTGTTCACTTTACCATCATCATCACATTAGCAACAGGACCCGCCATGCTGAACATAGATTTACGTACTGGGCTTGCGTACTACCTACCATTTATGGTACGGTTGCGTACGACCTCAATCACACCTGATGTTAAGTGAAGATGAGGCCGAAATTGGGAGCGTACTGACCCGGAAACCCCATCATATTTGGGGGACTGGCTATCTTATCTCTGACAAACGGAACACAACAAAGCTATTATAATTGCGGCAGGTTTAAGCTAAGATGGTGGAAGCTAGCTAGGCGGATATTTAAAATGCCCTACCACTAACCAAACCAAGTACTAAACATGCACCCCGCTGGGGATCGAACCCGCGACTCCGAATCGTAAACACTAGGTAGTTTACATTGAGCCACGGAGGCGGTCGGAGGCACTGTTATGTGCCCACTGCGAATTCGATAATACCAGTGACCGTAGCCGGCAGTTTGTCAGTTCCGGTTGTTTGGGGTTTGTGACCTATGTTATATACTAACCGACGCAGACGAGGGCGCGGGCAGGCAGTACGGGCTGGGCACGGTCTGGCCGCGCTGCGAGAGGCGCTGCAGCACGACGCGGGCCACCTCCTGCTTGGCCTCCTTCTTGGAGCGCGCAGACGCCACCTCCGTCACGCCCAGCGCGTGGCATCGGTATGCGAACATCGACGAATGTTGCGGCCCCGACTAGCACATAAGTACATTTTTATTTATATGTTTATTTTCCTCTATTCGCGGAAAACAACAGCATCACATGACATAAACTGTGCTTAAGCTAAAATATAAATTGTAGGCCAAAAAGTTTTTCACACAACTACAATAATTTGTTTTTCAAACACGAAATAAATAAAAAAATCCACAATAATAAGAATAAAAATAATATAACAAATCAAAAAGCAGTAAAAAATATTTTTTTTGTTTTTTATGCACAACGGGTTAGCACTTGACCTCAATTACACCTGATGTTGAGTGAAAATGAAGCTGAAGGTAGAAACGTACTGACCGGGAAAACCCATAATTGGGGGACTGGCTATTAGCAATATGTTCGAGATCCGGTTATCTACGGCGATCGATACAAAAGAATTAAGTTATCGATCCAGATTTCTAAAAATTCCTTTCGGGGTCCCTCAGGGGGCGTATTTGGAACCGTTTTTATGTTTTGTTTGAAGAACAGCTTTATTTGAATTTATGCTGATGAGATGACACTAGGATTTAAGTCATGTCCCTTGAGGATTGCCGAGTTACAGCTCAATTTTGAAAGCCCTCAGAGCGGGCTTGTTCCTAAATGTTTACATCTTCAAATATTAACATTTTATAGATCAAAAGATAACCCCAAAAATTTCAGAAATTAACTCAATCATCTCGTCTTAAAGTAAGCAAAGCTACGAATATTAGATATCGGATAAACGTACATAAATATTTATATAAACATCTAAGACTCAGGTGTATGTTTTACCTAGCGGCACTCGAACCCGCAACCATTGGCCATTTCAAAGGCATTGTCTCACTCACTACTCACTACATCCATCGATGATCACCATATCTCATAAGAAAAGCTTATAATGCCCACGTTGGACCTATATTTTGGGGTAATGATTAGATTTATTAGAGAAATTTAACAGAAAGGTTACAAGAATTCCTGTGCAATTTACAAATGTCTAACGAGCAGCGGCCTAGATGTAAAATCAGGTTCAAAACTCTAGTCATAGTACAAGTTCGACTGATTACATTTTTTCGAAACCCTTTGTATAATAAAATAAGGCATGTGTTGAGTATAATTCTCATATAGTATGACCTACTTCACAAGAATTAAAGGCCTATTTCTTAAGAAACTCAAAGGTGTTCGAAATTTAATCGTTTGAACTTGGCACTTCGATTACGTGTTACACTAACACAATTTTAAATACCATGCCTGCGCCAACATTCATATAGACAAAGCACAACCGCGTCATGCAGACTTCAAACTTCAAGCATTTATTTCAACGTCAATGATATCAGTTGTTGAATGTAAACTTTTATAACAGACTGGTGCAACGGTGAACAAACTACTAGAGGAAATTGAAACAATAGACAACATCGAACAATTTAAAAATAGATTAATTGAATACCTAAATAAAAATGAATATAAGATAATATTCTATATCAAAAAAGAATATATGTATGCGAAATAAAAATTTTGATACAAGCTATTTTTAGACTCTTTGTTGCTCTGTGGGCAATATAAATATGTATACATAGGTAGCAATGCACAATTTCAGCTTTGTAGCACTAACTACCAATCGGCGAGTAAACATCCGACAGACATGGCTGTTGAATATTAAACATGCAACGGAACGCACCCTTCGCTCCGCCGTTTCAGAGGTTTCAAGTGGCAAACCGGCGTAGTCTTGTGTCGTCGGTCGCTGTCAAAATATCATTAGGTATAGTATTATTGCGTTAATAAAATAATTTCCTGATTATCTCCGATTTTTCATAGCTGTCATATCCACCTAAAGTGGTGAGAATGGCAAAACTGTAAATATTCCTAGTTTGACTACAAAACCCTTAGGCACAGTATCTTAATACTGTGCCTTAGGTAACTATAATTTCATTTCGTCATGTGTTTAGATCTCCACGATAAGCCTCCCAAGGAGCGAAGGTCTCCCCTAACTATAATATACACTTAAGTAGTGCTTACAAACTGCTCTATAGTCTACCATTTATTATATAATATAGTATATATTTTTTCTTTGTTTTGTCGAAATAGGTACACATTGTAATCACAAACCTACTTAAAAGAGCAACCCTTGAGTTTGTTCTTTGGGGATTCAGGTGTGTGAATGAGAAGTTATTTCAGTAATTTAAATAGGAAGTTAAAAAAGTAGGTAACGTTATTCCTGTGATTATTTATAATAAAAAACAAATTCATTAGTGGGACCTTTATCACTTCAATAGGGCACTCAATCAATACCCTTGAGCTAGAGCTCAAGCCACACATGAAAAAATAATTTTTCTGCTAAATAAATAATTTATCGAAAAATGTGACTTACACAATTGATACACAAGCCCTGTTATTTCAATACGTATAAATTGAATAAAATGTATCAACACTTTGATAAAAAAAATTACGATTTTCATTTACCGTTCTATCCCTTTCTTTAAGGAACTGTTTCATTGATCTTTATTTTTCTTAAAAATAATTAACATTCACTTAAAGTGAAAAAACACTAAGTCAAAGCTACATTAGGGTTATTTCTAAGCACACAGAGTGCGCGACACAAAGGAAGGGCAATGTGTTTAGTTATAAATAGTAGCAAACCAAATATTAATATGCTTATGCTAAAATTGACACGTATGCCATGCAGCTTGTCAACTACGAAACATATTATGTACAAATATTGCTTGTTTCCAAACAATAACGAGGTATTAGTTAAGGTATTAATAAATTCCTAATCTAACAAGCCAAACTATTAGAACGCATTTCTAGACATTTCCTCACACTTGTTATTATCAGACTTATTGATATTAGTAATAAAATATATTGTCTTTTGGAGTAAAATAAGTAGACCTATGTGAAAACAGTTTCAAATTTTTAAAAGCTAGTGTTTACAAAATGGTTCTAAGCCATGTTTCATGGACATCAGTTAAGCTGTTCTAAAGATATTAAAAGCTAAATATCTTGAAACCAATTGTTATTTATCTGGATGATACGATCATGGTCTTTAGGGGTTTCCAAAATTTACAATTCATAACTATCCTTGAATATTTACTTTAATACAAATTATACCAATTTCACTCGGCTCGGTATATCACTAAGTGATCGGATCAGGAATTAAGAAATCCGTATGCGAACGACTATCACTGACATAGCCCCGTGGATTAGCAAGTTGGAGTAGCAGTGGGCAGGGCACATAGCTTGTAGAACTGATGCCCAGTGGAACATTAAAGTTTTCGACTGCCTTGTGAATGTGCAATAATTGTATGGCAGAGACCTCTTCTTTATTTTATATGTGAGTTCATTAGCATAGGGTTTAGTGTTAGCACCAGAACCCTCCACAATAGTAGCCATACCTAGGTTGTATGATGTTTTCAAAGGTTATTTTTATAACTTACAAAATAAAACGTTTTTGAGGTTGAGTACAAGTGGAGACCACGCAACCGAGGCGTAGGATTAGGTAGGATCACAAGGCAGATTGTAGACGTTATAAAGGTCACGGGAAGTAGCTAGATGCAGGCAATCCAATCGATCACATTGGAATTCGAATGGGGAGGCCTATGTTCAGCAGTGAATGTCCTGTAGCTGATATGATGATGATACTAATTTTACCTAAAATAAAAATGTTAAGCATATCACCTGAGAAATGCATTCATATTCTGGTGTCAGGCCCAGTTTCATCATCAGTTCCTGCAGCACGGTCACGGCTGTCTTCATTCTGACCCTGAAATACAAATCATCAGAAGAGTGTGTAGTCTACAGCAGGAGCAAGTAAATAGCCCATTTCACATAATAAAATATCAATAAACATTTTGGACACTTCCACCAATAATCCAGTCCCAAATTACCAGTCTCACTATGGATACTAGATAATGAATAAACATTATATATAAATAAGAGTACTAGTAACTAGCAAAGAATTGACACTATATACAATAATTACAAATCGGATTTCTCCAGATGAGGTGGCACATGGGTGGCACACAGTAATCCTGTGAATATAGGGAACTCAGGCCAGGATTGGAAAACCTAAGATTTTTAGCAAAAAAATCACAAAAATCATGATTTATATGGAGTTATTGTTCAGACCCTTAAAATTGATTTATAGTAACATGTTAAACCTTTGAGATACTACAAGTACCTAATAGAGGCACCGTAACTGTGTCACATTTAAAATGTATGGCAAACAATTGTTACTGGAAAATACATACCTACTAAAAGTTAGTAAATCTCTTACAGATATAATGTAGTTTGTATTTATCTAACGTATTTGTATTTATCTAACGTATTTGTATTTATATAACGTATTTGTATATATATAATCTTGAAGTATGTGGCCTCCTCAGAATCTGTGGTAAGTCTTTTCCACCTTTGAATTTGTAAATTCCAAAATTAGGAATGGAGACAACCAGATAGTTGATCTCTTTATTTAAAAACGTAGAGACAAGGATTGGAAAAGGTATACTGAAATGGTTGGGATATGTAGAGAGAATGAATGAAAGAAGACTATTGAAAAAGATTTACGAAGCGAATTTGGATGGTAGTGTTGATAGGGGAAGACCATGGCGAATGATACCATGATCAAATCGGGTATGTCTTCAAGAAAGGACATGTCAAGAGTACCCTAAACCCACGAGCATGTATGAACAACTTTATGAGAGTGAATGAAGCAAAAGAGGTGAGGTTCGTAGCAAGTGGAAGTCTGCGTTCTCTGCCTACCCCTACAGGAAACAGGTGTGAATTTATGTACGTATGTTTATTTAAATATTACAATTCAAAAATAAGGTGACTTTATTATTACCTATCTTACCTAATTACTTAAAGTTATATTATTCCTTTACTTGTATTACAGGAAAAGAAACAAAATAATTTGATTTAATCCATGATTTTTTGTTTAAATCATGATTAAAATTTAAATGACAGAAAAAATCACTTGATTCAAATGAAAATGATTTACTTAATCATGCCAACCCTGACTCTGGCTCATGAGCCCGATTTTCAGTCCCCAAATAATGGTGCATGTGCAACTTGATGTAAATAATAAGGCCCAAAAAATAATTCACTTATTTGTGATTTTTTTAAATGTTGATTTCAAGTTAGTCAAAACTGTTCTAATTTATTAGGAGCTACCAAGAGTCATTAAGAAGGTTAGTGATTTGTTTCTCTTTATTAAAAAAAATATATACAATCACAATTGTTACAAAATATTAGTAACAAATATTAGTAATAAATAGATATATAAACGAAAGACATCCATAACTCGGGAATACATGACTGTATTCATCATACAAACGTATGTCCCTAGCGGGATTCGAACCTGCGACCTTTTGGTATAGCAGCAGAGTTCCTAACCACTACACCAAATAAATAAATTATTTATTTGAGATCATAATTTATTAGTGAGTTAGTAACAATTTGTACTTAGTATACTAGGTTAGTATTGATAATTTAGTAAATACGTAACGTTGTAAAGTACGTAAATAATTTAGCAATGACAGGCCAGTTTGGATTATAGCAATATAAATAAATGAACAGTTGGATCCTCTAATAAAGGTGTATATCTATTTGATTGAGTGAAGTTGTGTTCATTGCCCCAGTGTCGGAGAGTCCCACACCATTCCCTAAATATACATAATCTCATCAGTTGGTGTGCTGCCTCAAGGGAGGGGAGTAGAAGGCTTTAGCTCAGCAAGCTCATGTGTAACAATGGACTCCAGTAGTCAAAGGGATACATTAGGCATATCATCATTATTTTAATCCATTTCAACCCACTACTGGGTTATCCACTACAAATACTATCCCTACAATTATTAATTACCAGAGTTCCGCCCGCGGCTTCGACTGCGTGGAATAACTTTATCGCGGAAATTTGTTTATCTCGCGGGAACTACTCACCTTTTCGGGATAAAAAATGTCCTGTCTTAATTGAGGGTATATTCTACCTCTATACCAAATTTCATCCAAATCTGTTCATCCGTTTCGCCGTGATTCAGCAAAAACAAAAATCCAAACTTTCGGATATAAAATATTAGTTAGATAGCAAACAAAAGCAAAATATGTCTACACTGACCAAGATAGCTACTTGTGAATATATTACTCACGGCTTAGATAAGCCCGTGCCTCAGATTAGACCAAAGAGTAAAATAACTATACCGATTACAGATGTTCGAGCCAAACGGTACATTTACTTCGGGGAGTTGCTTTCATAAAATTAGTGGACAAGCGTGAAGATCTATAGTTACTCACCAGTTTCCTTAATATATATGTGCCCTATGAACTTTCTTTGTCAATAAATTAACCTTCCTCCAATTGCATGTGTATGCATTTATGTATAAACTCCTCCTCTCACCGGTAAGAGTTCGGCACACAAAGGTTCGGCAATTTTGCGGCAATCAACAATCAAAGAGTATAGTAACTATTTACCGAGAAAGAGTGGCAACTCCTTGGTTAAATTTGCATGTATAGACAGTGCTGCTGCCAGCGATTGGTTGAGGAATTAAATCTATCTATACATACCTACGTACACTGATTATACAGGGCGTCCCAAAGTTATGGGACATGAAGGGGAAGTACCTTAAATATCGTAGATAGTGAATTTTGCTCAAAGAAGACTTTATGTTATTTTTAAAAGTTAGTAATTCTGCATTCATAGATTTTCTAAAAATTATTTGCTTCGGCTGGGAATCGAACCGACTCAAATGTGAAAAAAAAAACACCCTACTTTTATGATGCCAATCGAAAGAATAGCTAAAAAATAATAACTCTGCCTAAGTAACATAGTATTTTAAAAGAAAGGAACAACGTGAAATTAATCATTTTAATCAAATAAAAAACATACATGAAACTGCCGTAGTCAATTAAGTAGGTATTTTTTTGTAAATTAATTAATTAAATGCTCAAAATGTGATCCCTCTTGTTTTACGCAAATCGCCAATCTTTTAATGAGCCCGCTGCCTGTTGATTTTATGAAGTGGGTACTTATTTACGAATAATCAATGCTATCTTTGGAATGATAATATCGCTACTTTTCGAACGTCGTCGGCAATAAATAACTTTCTTGAAATTTGACTCAATCATTTTATGTTGTTCCTTTCTTTTAAAATACTATGTTACTTAGGCAGAGTTATTATTTTTTAGCTATTCTTTCGATTGGCATCATAAAAGTAGGGTGTTTTTTTTTTCACATTTAAGTCGGTTCGATTCCCAGCCGAAGCAAGTAATTTTTAGAAAATCTATGAATGCAGAATTACTAACTTTTAAAAATAACATAAAGTCTTCTTTGAGCAAAATTCACTATCTACAATATTTAAGGTACTTCCCCTTCATGTCCCATAACTTTGGGACGCCCTGTATAGGTAGAAACTGGGTTTAGAAATATGTATTGTTGTTTATGAGGAAATTTTTATTTCTCATAACTAATTTCTTTAAATTAGCTATGAAAAACAAGTATAACAAAAACAAACAACAAATTAACAAAAATCTGAACTTTTACAAAAACTTTCAAAAGGAAATCGACGTTGACTGAGAGCTCGACATGACATCACCCACCGGTAAGATGGCGGCTGCTGCCACAGAACCCTAATAACGGTTAGTTCGTCAACCGCAGTTCAGAGGTCGCAGTCTGCTATGAAAATTGATGACATTTGAAGTGTGCCCCCCCTGTCAACAATACAATTTTTTTTTGTTTTTTTTCGTATCATTCTCTGCTCTAGGAGAAGGCAAAGGGATCTAAGCCTATACAGCCATGTCTTATTTTATGTTTCAGTACTCAGAGCTTATTTCTCTTATTTATTAGTCAGTCTGTCAAAACAAGTAATTCGTCGTATACTTGGCGTATACAGAGACTAGTCATGGTCAAGTCATTCTTCAGTAAATTGGCAGAATGCTTTACAAAAAATTTTGGCGGCTTCTTGGGAGAACCCGAAAGCTTTGTTACCCTTCACTTGTGCACCATCACTAACGTTTGCTGCACAATATTCTGCCATTATTAAGCTTCAAAGGTTAGAATGCACAAATAATAAGAAAAATGCAACTTCACTCGCCGAGATCCCGCCCAAAAGCCTTCATACATTGAACAATACAAAATTCATTTTTTAAATTTTATTCATCCATATAGGTAGGCAAAAGGTTATACACGTATCGCCTCGTATATAAAATTCATGTATATTTTAATATAATTCTTTGACAGTCATGGACTTATTATTTAAACAGGACTGAGTACTCGCCGCTGAAAAACGAGCCGAGCAGGATGTGTAACGTAGAGGCCGTTTATCTCTGTCTAACAGAGTGACCACAATATATTTGTTACTTGGGACAAATGTTGTAATAAAATATTTGTCAAAAAACTTTGGCGTTTTGACATTTGCCGGCGTGAGCCATTTATTTCGCATTTCTTCATTTTTTGGGAAACTGCAATAATAGTACAACAGTCAGGACCCTAATCAATCACACATATTTGACATATTTCGACTCATTTCAAGAATTCATGGGCATCCTACTTCTTTGATTTACAAAAATATTATTTTTAGCTTACCTGTGGAAAGATATGTTGCAACCACCATAGGATTCACTTGGGCAAGTATAAACGCAACACTTTTTCACCATTTTACTCCTTTTACTTGTTATAATATAACAAATACTTTAAAAAACTTTTAATGCAAAGAAAATTCAAAATCACACCGAACCATCACCGAACCGCCATGACATGACATGCTTTTCAGGGTTACCATAAAAATAACAAAATCGAAATAAAAATGTATGTTTTCTGTTTGATGAATATATGAAAAGAAATTAATGCGAATGTTATTTGTTTATTTATAATTGTTAAAATAACATAAAAATATAAGTGTTTCAATGGAATTTTTGAGTAGCCAAAACTGTTGATCATAATCATTTTTTTTGCTGGCAAGATGTAAGAACGAGACACACGGCCTCCGTTATTTCTATCTCTCTCGGCTCGGATTTGCCTTTGTGTATGGTGCATCCAATTTAATACCTTATTGCGTTGACATAGTGATCATTTTCCTAAATGATTCTTTTGATAGTTATCAGTCCTGTTTAAATAATAAGTCCATGTTGACAGTCGACATGTCCAGTGTTGCTAGATAGCTATCTCGAATATACTCCAAACTAACATTACTAATAGAAATTTATAGAAATAAAATCCATTTATTACTTTCATGTTCGATATGTATTCTACCTACTAAGTAATCCTACCTTACCTACTTTGTATTTACATTTATTTTGTACTTTGTATTGTAGCCAAAGACCTACTAAAGTTTTAAGTTTAGTGAGAAAACTTGTAAATGAAAGATGTGGAGCTGAATTGGAAACGTTATTATATATTGTTAATACCATGAAGGCTGTAAAATAAACAAAGTTGTATCTTCGAGTCGAGTCAACCTGAGAAAGAGAGTGGGGCCACTTTTTTAGGGGGAAATCAACAACTGTCAAAAAGGTTCGTTCTGAAAACATTAACAGTACTGCGTTCAGGAACTAGCATTACAATACATCCCTTCTCTCAGGATGCTCATCTTTAATGATGAAAACAATTGAAAGTTCACCTACATACATTATCATAGGTGCTAATTAAACTAACATTTACATAATTATACAAATAATTTTCTTATTGTTTTGTTTACAATTAAATCTTTAAATTGAAGGGTAAAATAGTAAGTCAGTTTACATAATCATTTAGCCATCTAGGCTTCCACCTCTGTCTAATAGGACGAGAATCATTTAATACTAGATTTCCTCTTTCTATCTCTGTATCATTTTCAACAAGGGTTTCATCATTATTCACATTATCTGACATACTAGAGTTTTCATATTCATTAAAACCTTCATTTCTTTGACCATTGTCATTAGAATGGCAAAAGTTATCCCATAAATTACTTGAACTTCCTGACCTCTGCATGTCATTTTTGTTTCCGTTATAAGGAGCAGGAATCAAATGCCACCTATTCCGTCGATATTGTCCTTGATCAGTATTTATTATATATGACCTGTATGGTAGAACTTGCCCTATTTCTCCATAAATTCTTTTATCAATTACCCATACCTTATCACCCACATTTAGATCAGACAAAGGTCTAGCACGATGGCGAGAATTATAATGATCAGCTTGTTTCTTTTTTATTAAATATTCTTTCTTAGATATTTCTTTTGAGTTGGGACTATTCGTCTCTAATTTAGCTGTGATTATAGGCAAGTGGGATCTCAATTTTCTGCCCATTAATAGTTCAGCTGGTGAAAACCCATTTTCCAATGGAGTAGTCCTGTATGCCAATAAAGCTTTGTCAATTTGATTAGTGTTTTTTTTAATTAATAATTTTGCAGTTTTCACCGCATTTTCTGCCAAACCGTTAGATTGGCTGTAATAAGGTGAACTGGTAACATGTGCAAAATTATATTCTTGTGAAAATCTTTTAAAAGCCTCTCTGAATTGTGGTCCATTGTCTGATCTAAAAGTTTCACATATACCATACCTTGAAAATAATTCTTTTATTTTGTTAATTATTGCATTTTCAGCCAAGCTGTTAAGTTCAAACATCTCAAAAAATCTCGAATAGTAATCCGTTACAATAAGATACCATTTTTCATGAAAAAATAAATCCGCTGCAATAACCTGCCATGGCCTAGAAGCTGGAGATTGCTCTTTACAAAAAATATTTACAGGATTTGATTTATGCTCAACACAATCTGGGCAATTTCTAATTAAATTTTCTATTTGTGTGCTAAGACCAATCCACCAAACTGCCATCTGAGCTCTACGCCTACACTTTACTATACCCTGATGACCCATATGAATACAATCTAAAACTTCTCTTTGCATTGCAGATGGTATTAAAATTCTAGAGCCTTTCAATATTAAATTGTTGCAAACACTTAAATCATGTCTGTGTTGAAAATAAGGAAAGATATCAGGGGATAATTTACTTTTTTCTGGCCAACCTTCCAAACAATAGTTTTTTAGCACAGTACAAACAGCATCTCTATCCTGCTCTTTCCCTATTTTTTGCAAATATACATCTGAAATTGGTAAGTTTTTCATAACAAAACTAACATATAAATCACAATCAATAGAATCTCCTTTAAAAGTATCTGTGTCAGTCATAGGTGATCTAGATAGTGAATCTGGTAAAACAAGCTCTTTTCCAGGAACATATTTTATGTCATAATTAAACCGCATCAACCTGATTCTAAACCTTTGCAAACGTGGAGTTAAATCATCCAAATGTTTCGTTTGCAGTATCTGCAGCAATGGTTTGTGATCAGTTTCCATAATTATCTTTAAACCAGTTATATATTCATAGAATTTTTCTGCTGCCCAGGTTAGAGCCAATGCTTCTTTTTCAATTTGTGAGTATCTCCTTTCAGTCTCATTCATTGACCTTGAAATATATGCTATAATCTCCCTCTTCCCTTCTTTATCTACTTGCATAAGACACCCTCCCAAACCATATGAACTAGCATCTGCACTTACAATTACTTGTTTTGTAGGATCAAAATAAGCCAAAATAGGTGTTTCACATAAGCGTTGTTTAATAGCAGTAAAAGCCCGATCTTGTTCTGGACCCCAAATAAAATTTATGTCCTTTCGCAACAGATTATTTAAAGGTTCTAAGCAGTCGGCTTTCTTGTGTAAGTGTCTAGATGTAAAATTGACCATTCCTAAAAATCTCTGTAATTCCGTTTTGTTCTCTGGTTTGGAAAAATTGCTTATAGCTTTTACTCGGTCTGAATCTATCGAAATTCCATTAGCAGATAGTACAAAACCCAGAAATTTAATTTCTTTTACACCAATAACACATTTTTCTATGTTTATTGTTAAACCTGCATCAGACAAGCGTTTTAAAACTTGCCTTAAACATTCATCATGGCCTTGAATTGTATCATGGTAAATTAAAACATCGTCCACATGAAATATCACATTTAGACCCTCAAGAATTTTTGAGAATTTTGATACAAAGTATTCTGTCGAACAGTTAAGACCAAACGGTAATCTTGTATATTTAAATCTACCAAAAGGGCAAATGAATGTTGTCAACAATTGACTTTCTTCATCGAGAATTAGCTGATGAAAACTTTCAGTTATATCAATTTTTGAAAAATATTTTGCACCTTTGACCATCGCAAGAGTATATTCTACCTTCGGAACTGGAAAATAAGGTCTCATTACGCTTTTATTAAGTTGAGTATAGTCACAACACAATCTAATATCATCGTCCCCTTTTTGTACTACTACTATAGGAGATACCCAATCTGTTACCTGTTCTACGGGCTCAATTATATCCAGTTTTTGTAATCTTTTTAATTCAGCTTCTAATTTCTTTAGCAAAGCAATCGGGATCACACGGGGTGCTGACTGTACAAAAGGTTTAGCTTCAGGTTTCAGCTTTATTGAAATTACATCCTTAAACTGACCCAGCTCCTGTAATAATAAAGGAAACTCTTTTTTAATTATTACACTACTCTCGTTTAGATCAGTGTTTACAGTGTTCAAATTCACTGTTAATATCTTTAAATGTTTGCTGGCCATTCGACTCAAAATGGGTCGTTTGATATATTTTACAACATAAGCTTTAGTAGAGTAAGAAACACCTTTATATTTAAGTGTCATTGTCAAATAACCAAATATATCAAGCTTTCGCCCATCCGCTGCCCGCACAATCACATCTGAATTTTTTAGTTTGCATACAAATTTTTCCGGTAGATATGATAAAGGAATGCACACTATGTCTGCACCCGAGTCTACTAAGAATTGTACACTTTTATTGAACTCTTCAATATAGACGTCACACAACCACACATTGTCATTTGACCCATCTATTGACCACAAAAAAAAATCTTGTTTGTTACCTTTATCATCCATTTCTCTCACCATCTTTTGCTCCTCCAATGATCTGAGTTTCTTATCAGCATTAGAAACCTTAGGATTTATCATCTTCTTACAAAGCCGTGCAAAATGACCTTTATTTTGGCATTTATAGCATTCCGCATTCCGAGCAGGACACACATTTCTTATATGATAATCAAATCCACAATATGTACAACTCTTTTCATTTCCTGTCTTTCTGATCATAGTAATCTCTTTTTCATGTTCTTTCTCATACATTTGTTTAGTTTGTAATTTTTGTATCTCATACTCTCTTATCATTTGGACTGTCTCTTCTAATGTTAAGTCATTTTTCATTTGTAATTTTTCTGACAGATTCTTGTCACTAATCCCTGTAACTAACTTGTCTCTGATTATTTCATTTCTCGTAATTTTCTCGAACTCACAGTTTTGAGATAAAGTATAAATGTTTTTTATAAAATCATCTGAAGATTCCCCTGGTGACTGTTGTCTTCTATTAAACTGCGCTGTTTCATAAATTATATTCTTCCTTGGATTGAAATATTCATTAAATTTTTGTATTAGGTCGTCATATTTTTCCGTTTTACCAATTTGGTTTACAATTTCCAAACTCTCCTCGCCCATGCAATATAAAACTAAATTGCACTTTTCCTTATCTGATTTCGTACCTGATAACTGTAAGTACTGTTCAAAACGTTGAAGCCATCTAGGCCACGAGTTTATGTCTCTGAAATTAAACTCCTTTGGAGGAATCACTTGCACTGAAGGCATGGATTGGTTTGGAGGATCGTTCGGCATGATGTAGGTATTTATTGTGAAATTTACACATCTAATTACTACGAAACATCACAATAATATAGTTAGGTTCAAATATCCGCTGCCACCATGTAAAATAAACAAAGTTGTATCTTCGAGTCGAGTCAACCTGAGAAAGAGAGTGGGGCCACTTTTTTAGGGGGAAATCAACAACTGTCAAAAAGGTTCGTTCTGAAAACATTAACAGTACTGCGTTCAGGAACTAGCATTACAATACAAAGGCCATCCTTTACAAAGAGAAAGGTTGACAGATAAAGCATAGAGCTAACAGAGGCGGGGCACAGATACATATTCCAACATTTAAATTATAACCGAGACTGGGATGTGTCCATGCACGCCGGCTAAATTTTAACAGAATATTTCACCCACTCCGAGCATCCGAACTGGAACAAATTTAAGTCGAATATTAAATCTATCCAACCACACTCAAGTGACTTGACTTTAACAGCGTCAATGTCATCATTCACAAATTTTTGGTGAAGTGGCAACCTTAAAAAAAAACTTATAAATTACTAAAAAGATGTAAATAAGCTTGCCGTTACATACAACGTGCATTTCCATTTTAGAGCAAAAATTAAATTAAACTAATTAAAAAAACAAACCACCTTAAACTACAAGCTGTCCCAAACTTTCTGTGGAGCCAACTATCAAAAGCTTGCTACTTATAGGTAATCTTATAGTCAAAGTGACAGCCGGATAAACTTTATCTACCCCTATGTAGATAAATTTTATATGGTCCCACAGATATTTATATTTCCGGTTAACAGGGGTCTGGGACCGCACCGGAAATGTAAATGATATAATATAGTAAAATTTTCACCTAGGTTAATTTTTAGTTAGCTGAGCAGGTGATTTGGTGTTTGGTCAGTTTAAACACCTAACGGACGTTGCATGAGCGCACCCGATATACTAACTATTGACCAAGATCCACAGGCAGCCATGAAATAATTTATTTATTTAGAGCACACCTAGTAAAATTTTTTTAGCTTATTGGACAAACCGATCGGTTACAAACGCGCTTTTTGTTTTCTTACGGTAAAAAATCTCACCCGATATGTAGCGGCTGGAAGGATTATGTTGGAGTGGTCCTATTTCAGCGGCCTTTTCAGGCATATACACTATACAACATATCATAATAAAAGAAAGTTAAAGTTTAGGTACCTATATATAAGGTGGCGCAAATGACACGAACGGCTTGCAACTGGCGATAACTTCTTGAATCTTTATTTTGTTTTGGTCTGGTTATGGATATATTATATAGTAAGAAATTAAGGTTCATGGAAATTATTGTGCGCTATTTTTTAAATATCACGTCACGCAAACGAGCGCCATTTTCAGCTTCGCAATGGAAACCTATTAAAAGATGAATTTCTGCTCGAATATTCTCCTTCAGCTGCACGATTGTTTGTGGCTTATTAATAAAGACCTTTTCTATCAAATATCCCAAAGAAAATAGTCTGGCTCTATTCAATCCGGCGAACGAGGAGGTCAATTAAATGTCGAAAACCTTGAAATTAGACACTTACCGAAAATCGTCCTCAGAAGCTCCATGCTTCGATCGAGCTGTGCGAGATATGGCTCCAGCTTGTTGGAACCACATCTCTGAAAACAGGTCTTTTCAGGTCCTATTTTAATATTTTTTGTAGCGACCTCCTACTGATTTCTCAGGATTTTCGTTTCATTTACTGAGTTACGTTCCATACTCGCATTAATTACTGTGTACTTATGTACTATTCTATTTCAGTAGTATAAATTTAAATATGAGTATATATTATATGTATTATTGTATATTATGTATGTATGTTTGTATGTATTCAATTAACAATTATGTATTTATATGGGTGATTTATTTATTTCAAATTAGTTTACCGCGCACGCTACCTATATATCAAATAAAAGGTTGCTTCCTAAAAGGTTGCGTGCAAGAGATCGCTTTTAGTGATAAGGCCGCCAAATTGTACTATCCCCTTTTTCTTATTTATCGTTGTTATGCTTCTTATTGTTGTATAATAAAGAATATTTTGTGGTTGTTCTTGTTGTTGTTGATTTCCAGACTGGATGAACGCTGGGCTGATGTTTGATTATTCTCCTCTACACTCGTCTCTACTCATTGAATGTTACCGTTACGGACTGGACGTGGTCTATCTGTTCGTGGGAGATCAGCTACTTATCCTTGATACTGAAAACGAGCCACCAATCTACTGATTGTGGATACGGAAGGGTTATTCCGCACATTAAAATACTACGGTATGTTTGCTGAGTTTTCACTAATGTACGACGATTTTCGAACTAAAGTTACTGGATTTAGGTAGGTTGAATAATGGTAAAACTTTCTATGATGAATCTCCCAAATGTTGTATTTGTTTTGTGGAACAAATGCCCCATCAAATGTCAATGCCAAAGTAAATATATACTTTTTACATCAATGCCTGACTTTAGCGCCACACAGAATAACAAAGAGCATTTGCAAAAAAAATGTAATAATTAAATCATAATAGATAAATATCTTTGAATATACATCAGGCGTCATCTCGTTTCATATTAATGTAGCTCACACTAGCTAAGGCCGGTATTACAGAATGTTACTCAAGCACAGATCTCCGCTTGAGGAGAGTTAAAAAGGGATAGCTTTATGTGTCTTGTACAGCGGCCTCTCCTTTTAACTATAAAGATCTATGCTTGTGCAACATTCTAAAATACGGGGCTGAGTTCTGTATGTATAGTTATGACGATATGGGCATTCTTCTTTCGTGTTGTCAGTAGTTCCCTAAATGGAGATAAATCGGGTCATCAGGCAACACCGATTGACATATTTGGGCCAAAAGAATTAGTAACCAGAGCCGTGAAACCCATAAACACTATAAAAAAAATAGGATTGTGAAGGCAGCATGGTCTAATCATGGACTTATTATTTAAACAGGACTGATAACTATCAAAAGAATCATTTAGGAAAATGATCACTATGTCAACGCAATAAGGTATTAAATTGGATGCACCATACACAAAGGCAAATCCGAGCCGAGAGAGATAGAAATAACGGAGGCCGTGTGTCTCGTTCTTACATCTTGCCAGCAAAAAAATGATTATGATCAACAGTTTTGGCTACTCAAAAATTCCATTGAAACACTTATATTTTTATGTTATTTTAACAATTATAAATAAACAAATAACATTCGCATTAATTTCTTTTCATATATTCATCAAACAGAAAACATACATTTTTATTTCGATTTTGTTATTTTTATGGTAACCCTGAAAAGCATGTCATGTCATGGCGGTTCGGTGTGATTTTGAATTTTCTTTGCATTAAAAGTTTTTTAAAGTATTTGTTATATTATAACAAGTAAAAGGAGTAAAATGGTGAAAAAGTGTTGCGTTTATACTTGCCCAAGTGAATCCTATGGTGGTTGCAACATATCTTTCCACAGGTAAGCTAAAAATAATATTTTTGTAAATCAAAGAAGTAGGATGCCCATGAATTCTTGAAATGAGTCGAAATATGTGAAATATGTGTGATTGATTAGGGTCCTGACTGTTGTACTATTATTGCAGTTTCCCAAAAAATGAAGAAATGCGAAATAAATGGCTCACGCCGGCTAATGTCAAAACGCCAAAGTTTTTTGACAAATATTTTATTACAACATTTGTCCCAAGTAACAAATATATTGTGGTCACCCTGTTAGACAGAGACAAACGGCCTCTACGTTACACATCCTGCTCGGCTCGTTTTTCAGCGGCGAGTACTCAGTCCTGTTTAAATAATAAGTCCATGGGTCTAATGGTCTAATGATCTTAGCCTGTTCACTAAGTGAACGAATCAAGGGACGAAAAATAAGATTGTGATATTCTTTTTATTCTATGGAAGGGAGTAAAATACCCTTAGTCCGTGATCTATGGACTTTTTTTATGCACAACGGGCTGGTACTTGACCTCAATCACACCATGTTAAATGAAGATGAGGTCGAAGGTGGCAGCGTACTTAAAAATTTGTCAATTGGTTATCTGCAATGTTGTCACTCCTATGACTGACTTGATGCTGGCAGAATCCTTAAGAGGAAAGCCATTACTTAAAAGAATTGAATTGAATAATAGTGCCCAAACGAAAAAAATAAATATTAAAGAGCGTTCTGGCGGCACGTGTGTTTTGGGATATAAATTATAATCACGGACTAGAGCAAAAAGGTAATGAGGTAAAGCAGGCTCTGCGTATGAGAAAGAGGATTCCAGAGCAACACAAAACGCCAGAATGCTCACTTAAAATACTGAAAAAACTCAATCTACAGTAGTGGCACAGTTTTTTTCCTTTGGGCATAATATGGCACTATTTCAGCACAGTTTTTTTGACATTTTGTCAAATAGCTCAATTCCATTGTGTTTATCCTAGCATCACGCACATCATAGATCGGAGTAGACGGATCGTTTTCCTTACAACCTAAATTAGTACCTACTTTTTTGATTAATGGTTGACTGGAGTCGCGTTTGACCTGATGGAAAGTGACGATGTGGTCGAAGATGTAGCACGCGATCCCAGTAAATGCCTATTCACTCTGCTCTTGAAGATCCCAAACTTGTGAATTTACTAACACTAAGCTCAGGCAATAGGTATCTATAAGAACGACCTAAATATAATACGACTAAAAATACGAACCTAAATAGGCAATAATTACGCCGTTTGATTTTTTGACGCCGTGTTTAAAGATTACATAGTTAGATAGGTAGGTTAGGCAAATCAGTTCATACAGACAGACACTCCCATTTTATTCGAGACGATTCCTTTCTGATGGGGATTTCTAACACCTGAATAATTTGTTTCTTTTGTGTAATGTGTATGCTTATAGATGGGCCCTGAATCGGAAATAATTTTTTTTTACCTATATAATACATCTATATCAATTTCTGTACCTAATTATATGTGTGGAGTGTCACCTCTAAATATTTTATTGCATAATTTCACTACATAATATGACGTTTCACAAAGAACCCTGCCACCGAGTAGATAACGTACCTATACTCGGTGCTCCTGCAGTCTCAATATATAAACCGATTTCGGCCGTTAACTCTAACGATCCTATTCTATATTTGAGTGTTCATAATCATATCGGTATTTGTTGGAATCCTGAAACCTAATTCCAAGGAAAACGAATATTTAGATATTAGGAACTCGTAATTATTTCTAGAACTGTCATTAAAATAACATAACATGCTACCTGTGTCGAGACTGCAGAACCCTGTCTTCTATCTGCGAAACTAAAATCATGGAGTGCTTTATCTGGTACCTACCTATTATTATTTCCATGAGTCAGTAAAATGGATGTTATAGGTTTTTGCCATTTTGCCACGAAATCCCAATAATTATTGTGTAAATTAAGGAGAGTTAGGTCCGTATTAAACCAATCTCAATACAAGTCACCAGAGATGCGCTTAAGCAGTTGATACTATCTCAAGCTCCGTGCTAATTTATAAACCAATCTTGAGGTCTACTCAGTTGAGATCACTTCTCAAGTATTCGCCTCAGCGGCGAATGAATGATAGTCTTGAGTTCCATTTATTAATACGTGAAACTCTCTAGTGAGTACTGCGGGCCTACAATCATCTCTTATAGCAATATTACAGTAATATTACTTTGGAAATTCGTACCCCGACCGCCTTAAAACAAGCTTATTATAATATTGTTTTGTTAAGCAGTTTTGTGACGTCACCGCTGAATCATTCGTTCAATTCGTACCATCATCGTTGTTTAACGGTCGTTTGACAGCTAGTAATATTGCTCAAATGTCAAATTTAACAATCTTAAAAAAGTTAGTCTCTTGTGATGGTTTTATTATTGTTTTAGTGGTATAAGGATAATAAACCGTTATTTTCGCTTAAAAAAGTAAGTGGACGTGTTTTTCACAATAACTCTTTATAAATACATTGTTTTCATTGCGTAAACCGATAAGAAATACATTAAATGTGATGTGGTTTTAGATGGCCAATGATTACGATTTATTCGAGTTTCTGGAAGACGATGCCGCGGAGGATTTGTCGGAGAAGATGCAACGTCGAAGGCGATTACGTGAAGAATGTAATCCCTTCGATATTGACGAAGCTGAATTTGTTCGACGATACAGACTGACAAAGGAACTCGCTAGCAACTTGTGTGAGGAATTGAGGCCATTATTTAAAAGTCCTAGAAAACCCACCGATTTATCTGTAGAGACAAAGGTAGGTGTTTTATAATATCATTACTTTCTCATTTACCTTACACTGACTGATATCATAATTTTTTTTAGATATTAACCGCACTTTCATTTTATGCGACTGGTTCCTATCAACGTCCTACAGGAAACGTGGAAGGTCATTTTATGTCTCAACAGTCTGTATCGTCGGTCATTTCACAAGTGACTGCTTGCCTCAACTCACTGCAGATGAGGCAAAAATATATACATTTCCCTGTAAATGACCATGAAAGGAATAGAATAAAAACAGAGTAAGCAACCTTTTTTATTCTCTGTGTATTTACATTATAAGATGTCTTGAATTACAGAAGAATTTTAACAAATTTTGCAATAATATAACTTGTTTGTTTCAGATTCTATAATAAATTTAAAATACCTGGGGTCCTAGGATGTGTCGATTGCACTCATGTGGCTATAATACGTCCTAACATACACGAGGAACGTTATTATTGTCGCAAGCATTACCATTCGTTGAATGTTCAACTGGTAAGTAAAATACAAAACAATATTAATCATATGTAATCCAACAATGTGAAATTACAAACAATTTGAAAAATCGAATATACGAGTAACATTAATGTTAATAAGATAAAGATAAAACCTTTATTTCTGGCAGAGTTACATATTTTACATATTGGCATGCACAATTACTTTTGCTTATTTTTATTATTATTATTATTTTCACATTAAATTATTATTATTTCAAATTACATTATTATTGTTTCAAATAAAATTATTATTATTTCAACTTTCATTGTTATTATTTCAAATTAAAAATTTTACTTATATCAATCGAATTCATACAAATTAGTGATACTCCTACTTATTTCAAACAACTAATATAACTAATAATTTATAAAAGTTATAGTAAATCTTCCGTTTATGTGAGCATTCATAAGTTGAAAGTAAAAGTATAATGTTGGAATTTTTTTTGCTCAAAATTAGGCTTGCACGTCTAAAATTAATAATACTCGTAAATCGGACTTTTCTGTTTTTTTCCATCATTATGTCCTTATGCCTAAAAGTTGCCTGGAAGAAATTGCTACTTTAGCAATAAGGCCTTTTGTACCCTTTGTAGTTACAGTTATTTCTTTTTCATGTATTTATGTTTGTGTGCAACAAAGAATTTTATCTACATATCAATCTACTTACACAATTTGGATTTGCCTAATTGTTTTCCAGGTTTGTGATGCGAACATGCAGATTTTAAGTGTAGATGCTAGCTATGGTGGTGCAACTCATGACTCTTTTATATGGTCTCAACATCCACTAAGGACTCGGCTAGAAAATCTCAGCAATACACAGAGCGTTTGGTTTCTTGGTAGGTTGTTTTATACTTCTGACAACATTTGTTAAAAGAGAAAGGAGAAGAAATTACACAAAAATATATATAATGTTTATAATAACGAAAATTAAACTAATATTATACAATATTAATGAACAATTTGAAAATTACTATTTAAAATGTCTCATGTGTTTTACAGGTGACTCGGGGTATCCTCTTAGAAGAACCATGATGACTCCTATATTAGATGCTGCACCAGATTCACCAGAGGCCCATTACACCAATTTACATGTGAGAGCTAGGAATATTATTGAGCGCACTATAGGACTGCTTAAAGCACGTTTTCGATGCTTATTGGTGCACAGAGTTCTCCATTACTCACCAGAAGTTGCTGGTTCTATTGTAAATGCTTGTGTTATATTACACAACATTTGCAATAGAGCCAACGTTCCTGTGCAACAATTAAGTGTCGAAGAGATTAGTCAAGAAGCTCTAATGCAGCCTACTTATGGGCCTGAAGAGCAAGCACACAGCAGCACCAACGCCGCACTGCAGCAGGGCTTGA
This sequence comes from Oegoconia quadripuncta, assembly GCA_949316235.1. Classification (NCBI taxonomy): domain Eukaryota; kingdom Metazoa; phylum Arthropoda; class Insecta; order Lepidoptera; family Autostichidae; genus Oegoconia; species Oegoconia quadripuncta. The sequence continues at coordinate 13,837,768 of OX438746.1, forward strand.
CCACACGAAGGTCACTTATTCAGCAGCTCTGGCAAAGGCGGCATTTATAATTCTGTAAATAAAATATTTGTATTATTAATGTGTGTTAATTTTTTTTATAATGAAAACCTTAGATTAGTCATAATGATTCGAAAATATCGTTTAGATTATTTTTAGGGTTCCGTACCAAAATGGTAAAAAACGGAACCCTTATGGTGCGACTCTGTCTGTCTGTCTGTCACAAATTCATATCTCAGCAACTACCAACGCTATCGACTTGAAATTTGGAATAGTATTAAATAATATTTGTCCAAAGCTATTAAAAATTAAAATGATTAAAAACATATAGTAATTTTTTCGGAAAGGGGGTCGAAATGGGGGGTGAAAATTTTAAAATAAAGCTATCGGGCCAACGAAAGGGCTTTATTTGCATATCTTAAAAATGAGTTAACTTTTTTTCTAAGCCACTTAGTTTTTGACATAAATAGAAAAAAGCACAAAAAATACCGTTTCAAACAGATTGTTATGTTTTATTTAAGGTAAAGATATATTGTAGTAGTATTTTTACTATTAAATAATCATCATCAACAGCCTTATGCGTCCCCACTGCTGGGGCACAGCCTCCTCTCGCTAGGAGAGAGTATGGGGCATAATCCACCACGCGGGCCTACTGCGGATTGGTGGATTGGTGTCAGACTAGTGGCCACCTGACTGTCAGTGTTTTCAAGCTGCCTCTCTAGGCCACCGACTTGGCTTAACGACCGTCTTCAATTGAAAACAACCGGGACCGACTATTTATCGTGCCCTCTGAAACACGGAAGCACTCGTAAGAAAATACCACTAGTGGTCACCCATCCATAGGCTGACCTGGCCAGACGTTGCTTAACTTCGCTAATCGAAAACGAATAACGAATGCAACTGCGCCACGAGTGCTTAAAACTATCAAATGATATGATCTAATAATAACGATAGTTTATTTTTTGTTTGTTTTGTTTAAAGCTAGGAAAGTAATTGTGCTACTTTTGTATGTGACTATAATTTTAATTCTTCATGTGATAAAAAACTATGAATTAACAACCCACTAGGTTTCACTATTGAGCATGGGTCTCTTTGAAGAAGATGACATAATTAAATTTAAAATAATTGCTAACCTTTCTATTCTTTGTAAAATGTTGTTAGTTTCTGTCATGTTCTGTCCAATCATCTCTAAAGCTCGTGCACTTCTGCTTGCTGCATCGGCTTTCTCTAGAGACGACTGGACTAAGGCACGTCTGGCGGCTTCCCGGGACATCGGTGGCTCACGCCTGCGCCGACGGCGACGCGGCGAGCGCTCCACTGCAGCCGCAGGCGCCGCCGCCGCAGCAGTAGTGGGTTGAGGCGATTGAATGGGAGTTTGGTGTGCAAATTGGGCTATTGTGACTTCTGCGTCAGCAAGTTGAATTTCGTCTTGGATTGGGATCACGATATCCTGAAGTTGTACTGGTGTTACTGGGGTTGAGTTATTTAATTGAATGTAACGCGAGTCCTCTATGACGTCAGCGTTACTTCCAGATGGCTGCTAACAATAAAAATAATATTTTTAATAAGTTCATAGTAATCTAAAGAATTTAGACCATGTCAATCTTTGTATCTAGTTATCTTGACTCCAAATTACACTGAATCTACGGTGGCTGAAAGACACTAAGCATAAATGATTTATTTGAAATCCCAAACTGAAACCACCACCAAAGAAGAGGCAGGGTTATTAAATTTTAAGTAAAACATTTTTATGTAAATGTCAATGCTTTTAAAAATTATACTGTATTGAAATATGTCTAATTTCTTTCACTTTTCATTCCAGTATCACTCATGTAACAAATGAGCATACAGTCTATTTAAATTTACACAACTCGCTAATAATCTAATAATTGCAGTAAGTCTATTAGCAAAAAAGCCTTTATGCTGAAAGTGTAGGTGAAGGAAAATAATATTATGCTTACTTCTTCAGATGGTTCCACCTGGACACCTGGTAACCCTTGACCATAATCATCCCCAAGGATAAGTAGGGATTTTTTTTCGATGTCGGTCAAAGGTGGTTCGGTGGAAGGTCCTCCTCCAGTTCCTCTGTGAGAACAGCGCAAAGCGGCCACTTTTTTTTTTAATTTTGCCTTGTAATCCACCCAGTACTGAGAATAATTATTGGAATATATTACAGACATGAAATATGCTCGAAAAAATACAACAAATTTGGAATCCATACCTTAGACCAGTTTTTCCAATCTTTATGAGCTCCCTCGCCTTGGGAATTCAAAATGTTCGTAATTTCCTGCCATTTCCTCTTTGCATGTTCTTTGGCTTGCAGTGACCTATTAAATGCTACGGCAATATCTCTATTAGAGTTTAAAAACTCCCAAAGCAAGTCTAATTGTTGACCCGTAACTCTACGGGCTCTGACGCTGTAAAAAACGAGAAACCACTTGTACAACATTCGTGAGAACAGAGAAAAAACAAACCAAAAGTTCTTTGTCTAGAATGCTTGCTTATTCTATAAATGCACAAAAATCACTAAAACATTAGTTTGTATATACTTACTCTCTAGTCGCCATAATATAAATTCTATAAAACCAGTAAAAAAATAATTTCAAACAAATAATAATTTTATACCAAGATTATGAAATTAAGAAAATGCCGCGCTTATTACTTTGACACAATGTTTCATTTTACGGAACGACACCGGCGGCGGGCGGCAGCGTTACTTCACATTTAATTTACGCTTTCTTGCATTACTTCAATGAAAATGTATATTTAAATTTATATATGCATAAATATAAAAAACTTTTATTTCTAATTATGCATTTCAACAATAAAAATATGAACATAAACGACAAAAATCATGCACAATATTTAAATAATTGCGTATACCGGAACGCTATTATTATTCGAGGCGTGAAAGTGATAACGCTATACAAAGGTATAACGTTGTCTCGTTCTTCCGACGGCAAGGAATAGACAAATCATTCGTTCTTTCCCGTCTCTAAGCAGGAGTAAAACAATATTGTTTTGTATTATCGCTAGATGATCGCGGTACGAATTTGAGTAATATTACTTTAACATTGAAACAAAACGTTCCTGAAACATGATGGTTTTTAAAATGATCGTTGTAGGCCCCCTGCTTGAGTAAGCACGCGCGTTTCAGGTGTCAAGTTAGGTTTATTAATCAAGACTTTTACTTGAGACCAGTCACAAGACTGTTCTCAATCTTGAGAATAGTTTATTAATACGGGCCTTAGAGATCTTTGCCAATTTATCTTTCAGGTAACGTTGTAAGTAAATATCATAATCACTAGACTTACCTTTCCTCACTGTTGGGCCACAGCCTCCTCTCACTGGAAGAGGGTACGGGCCATAATCCTCCACGCAAGCCCAATAGGTACAGCTTGGTGGATTTTGTGTCACATAGATTGACAATGTTTATAAGCCGGAAACACAACCGGGATGCCCTCCGAAGAACGGAAACACTAGTATTCTTCTTCTTCGTGTCAATGTGTCCAATATATTATTAAAATAATTAGATATTAAGGAATATTTAAATTATCAGAATGCTATGTAAAGTGTCACAAATCATATTTTGCACATCTGCATGCAGATTGAATACATGATTCCTAAATTTCTTATCAGACCTTGTAAACTGTATTCTGGCAAATAAATAATTTCTTTCTTTCTTTCTTTCTGATTCAAGGGCTGACTGCACCAGCCATTGGTTTAACTTGGCTAATCGAAAACGAATAGTCAATCGATAGCGCCGGAGTGCTTCTTTGCGCCACGAGTGGATCACTCCCGTACACCACGAATGCTTCATAGGAAGTATTTGCATAGGCAAATACTTAACAGGACTTATTACAGGCCTAGGTACAGTAGGAAACAGATAAACCTTGACATCGATACAAAAATTTTCTCAGGAAATTATATGAACGCTTTTCGATATTTTTTTATTTACAACAAAAAAACAAAACATACCTACTATCTAGAAATATTTATGAATTGCTGAGAAAACTTAATCTGTATTATGTACTGTTTCTGACCGAACATGTTCCATCGTAGAATGGGATTGTTCTGAACAGTGGCGTACACAGCGTTTTATCACAGGGTAGGCAGAATGGTATGATATCAATTGACAAAAAATACAACCTCAAAACAATAACTTACTCTTAGGCTTTTTGGCGGGATCTCGGCGAGTGAAGTTGCATTTTTCTTTATATCTCTTATAATTTGTGCATTCTAACTTTTGAAGCTTAATAATGGCAGAATATTGTGCAGCAAACGTTAGTGATGGTGTACAGGTGAAAGGAAGTGTAAATTAAAGTGCGTAACGGAGCTTTTTCGGGTTCCCACAAGAAGCCGCCAAAATCTTTTGTAAAGCATTCTGCCACTTTACTGAAGAATGACTTGACCGTGACTAGACTCTGTATACGCCAAGTATACGACGAATTACTTGTTTTGACTGAGACTGACGTATAAACTGAAGAAATAAGAGGAATAAAAATTTTCACTCGAAACTTGCAGTAATGCCCCTCGACAGTGAGGTTGACTGGTTGCCATCCTCAAAAATAAGAAGAAGAAGAAGAACTTACTGTTATAATAGATATTTTCGCAACTGTTTAGAATATTTTTCTGTTTACATAGTATGAATCAGCTGTCTTGATAATGCATTTCGAGGATAGCTTACAATTTCCTAGGGTAGGCACTGCCTTTCTGCCTGTATGGAGGTCACGACACTGGTTCTGAATAATGATGAATTATTTGAGCGCGCACTCGAAGTTTTTGTTGCTATGGGATTTTTACCGCCTTTATTCCTACTGCGCTACAATGTCTACATTGGATGTTTGGTCAGTTTGGCACACAAGTAGATTACTCGGAATTTTAACAAATAATAAATTAAAAAAAATAATAATAATAAATATCCTTGACATACACACAGCGCCATCTAGTTCCACTTTAAGCAACTATAGGCTTGTGTTGTGGATACTACATGGTTCATATACTACATAAATACTTTTTTTTTGTAAATAAATATAAATACTTATTATAAATGAAAACATCCATAACTCGGGTACGCATGTTCGTATTCATCTTACAAACATATTCTCCTAGCGGGATTCGAACCTGCGACCTTTTTGTATAGTGGCCAAAGTTTCTAACCACTACACCAAACAGGTCTAAATAATAAGATACCTTTTATTCCGAAATTTTACGTAGTTCCTGGGAACGATAGACTAACTACACGCAGGCGGAACCGCAAGCGGCGTCTAGTATTAACTATTTGTCGGAAGAGTCTGAAATGAAATGAAATGAAAATGAAATGAAATGAAATGAAATGAAATGAAATGAAATGAAAATCATTTATTCATGTAGGCAATACAATATGCACTTATGAACGTCATTTGTTTTTTAAACTACCACTAGCTCGGAACGCGACCACTACTGAGAAGAGCTAGCAAGAAACTCAGAGGGTTTGTCTCTTTTCAATAAATCATGTACAATCAAGAAAGGTTACAACAATTTTATATATCGTGTAGAGGAGCCGTTTAATCCCATGGATTACTTTCATTAATATAGTCTGAAATTTTGTAATATCCCTTTTTACATAATTTTTGTTTTATAATAAGTTTAAATTTAGATTCCGTATATCCATGGGAACCTTGTTGTAGAAGCGCACACATTGACCTCTGAATGACTTATTAACTTTACTAAGTCTACTAAAAGGTACAGCTAATTGATTTTTGCTCCTTGTATTGACATTATGTCGGTCACAATGTTTCTCGAATGAATATATATTTCTCTTAAGATATACAAGATTTTCATATATATATTGTGACGAAAATGTTAAAATATTAATTTCTTTAAATATTTGTCTTAATGTATCTCTTGACCTTAATTTATAAATTGCACGAATAGCTCGTTTCTGTAAGAGAAATATGCTATCTGTATCAGCAGCGTTTCCCCACAGCAAGATACCATATGACATCAAGCTGTGAAAGTAGCTGAAGTAGACTAAGCGCGCTGTTTCAATATCACAGATATTTCGAATTTTCTTAACAGCATATGCGGCAGAACTGAGTCTTTTCATTAGTTTTTTAATACGGGGTCCCCACTGTAACCGAGAATCTAAAGTCATACCAAGGAATACAGTTGTGTCCACAAGTTCCAACTCTTCATGTTTAATTCTTATTTTGGTGGCAACCTGTTCAACATTAGGTAATGAAAATCTAAGACATTTCGTTTTGTTCTCATTAAGGAGCAAGTTATTGACTGTGAACCATTCGACTATTTTTGAGACAGCATTATTCACTTCGTCATATGCTAATTGATATCTGTCAACTTTAAATATTAAAGAAGTGTCATCAGCAAACAATACGATCTCGTGTCTTTCCTTAGCGAGGTGAGGTAAATCGTTGATATAAACTAAAAATAGGAATGGTCCCAGTATTGAACCCTGCGGTACGCCCATGCTAACTGCAGATCCTGATGATCTCTCTCCATTGATATCAACCCTCTGAATTCGATCACGTAGATATGATTTCATTAGGCTGAGTGCTTGGCCCTGGACGCCATAATGGTGTAGTTTCATAATTAAGATGTCATGGTGGACGCAATCGAAAGCCTTGGACAGATCACAAAAGATGCCAATGGCGTCCTGTGAACCCTCCCAGGCATCAAAAATATGTTGTAACAACTCAATACCGGCATCTGTTGTCGAACGTCCCTTAGTGAAACCAAATTGTTTGGTTGTAATCAAATTATTCAAATTGAAATGTGAGAGCAATTGATTTAAAATTAAGCTTTCAAATATTTTACTTAAAGTCGGTAAAATTGAGATCGGTCCGAAGTTTGTACGAACTTGAGTATCACCAGACTTAAATAACGGAATTACTTTACTATGCTTCATCATATCAGGAAACACACCATTATTAGTACACTGGTTGAAGATAATAGCTAAATGAGGAGCAATATCCTCTATAATAAAACTAATTATTTTAACTGATAGACCATGAAGATCCGCTGTCCTTTTCATATTTAAAGATTTAAATGTCTTAATAATACATAATGGTGTAACGTGATCAAATTTAAATACATCGGTACATTCGGTTACATTTTGTTTTAGTAATAATTCAGCGAGAGTGGGGGAAGAATTAAGAGACCTAGTTATCGATACTGGAATGTTAGTGAAAAAACTTTCAAACGCGTCCACGTCTTGTCAGTCTTGCCAGAAGTGTCACCTCGGATAAAATATTCGGATTGCTACCGTACCTGTGTGCCAAGCGGATGTCGTGTCTATAGGGATGTAAGTCGCTTATGAGGTGAGGGTTTAGAACCAGCAATAGAACATAAGTTTGTAAATTTAAGTAATTGTGATTGTGAGGTCGAATATTTTTGTTTGTTTCATTTTATGTAATAAAACGTACCTACCTACTTCCCTTGTGACGTGTAAAAATAGTAATACTTTTTCTAGTATCTTTTTAATACAATACAATACAAATACTCTTTATTGCGCAAAATAATTTTTAATATGTAGGTTTTTATTTTTTTTTCAACGTTTTTTAATACCATTTTCCAATTTCTGGGTTTAATGAAATGTAAGAAGTACATAGGTGGTTTAAGGCTTAAAAGTACTACAATAACTGGTTTCGAAAGTAAGTAACTAACTTACTCTATTTTGAGGCTAAGTAATATATGTGTTTGCTGGCTGGTTATACAGGGTGTAACCGTTAGGGGTAAATGTTTGTGTGATGAATACGAATATGTATTCCCGAGGTTATGGTTAAATATATAAATATTTATCTACATAGTATGTTTATCAGTTATCCATAATACAGGCTTTGCCTAGGACTAACTAAAAATCTTGAGGTTGTCTCTATCTATGTCTGATATCCCGAGCAGGCGTTAGAGGACTTTTATGAGTTTCGTCCGCATAATATTGATGCTACTGCGCCAATCAATGTTTTGATACGTTTGTTAATACCACAAATAAAGCGTTTTACGACAACCACGGGAAGTTATCGGGGGCTTTTTATTATGTGAAACGAGCAAGTAGCTCACCTGGTCAAAAATGGCATCTGTAATCTTCCAGTGATAAAGCAGAAAGTTCAGCTGCCACCCTCATGACTCAGAAGGAAACTCCTAAGTCGGTAATTTCAGTAGATCTCTCTATCCTCCACAACAATGCAAGTTTGATGCTCGCCAGAAATAGTGGTTTAATAAGTACCTATTCGTTTTCGAACTCCGTCTTCACCGCACACTACTAAGTGAATTACATAAGTAACTATCAGTACTGGCTTAGGGTGAGAGACGGGGATAATAACTTGATAATTGAACCTGTTCCGGGACACAACAGGAGACACTTATTGATCACGTCCAGGTGTAGGTTGTGTCCCGAAATGTAACATAAACTCAAGATAAAGTTTAGTGCACTTTGCAATTTTTTTGAACATTTACATAAACAATGTTTACTTATAAAATACAACACCGTCCGCGCTTCTTGGGCTTCGCCTGCTTTTCGGCCAGCTCCTTGGCCTTCTGGCATATCGGGCAACAGACGGTGGATGTGGACGGGCGGGGGGGCACGTACCCTGGGCGAAAACGGAGAGGCTTGGGTCTCAACAGCTCTATGAACTCGAAGAGTGTCAGCAGCAGCATGTAGATGAAAGTCAGCCACGCCATTCCATAGAGGAGCGACCGGGTGAATACGGGATCGGGCCATGTGTGTGACGGGGGGTGTCCCTGCGCTGGAGCCGGCATGGGTCGGGGTGGTGGTGGCTTAGGCTGATGATTGTTCTTTGTCGCCTGTGTCATGGTGCGGTCAGCGCGCTGGAGAGTAGGGGTTGCACGGCCGGACGTTGGCGGCGGAGGAGGCGCGGAGGGAGGCGCGGATTGAGGCGCGGCGAGCGGCGCGCCAGCGCAGCAAACACCGACCCCAGTACAGCAGCGAGTGCACAAACACGATGCACCCGTAGATAATGAGCACGCGCAGCACGGCGATCAGCGCGCGCCCGCCCGCGTCCACACTCTCCGCTGACGTAGTCTCTTCCTCGGGCGGCGGACCCATCCCCGCTGGCGATCCACGCCAGAGTTCGGGAAAGTGAGCCGGTGTACGGTGCTCTGTGCCACGGTTTGACACTGATGAATGGCAACGATGACATTGCTGTCATAACAAGTCGATGTCATAGAAAGAAATTCTACAAATGCAACTGGCTGAAACTAGTGCTAGGTAGGTCAAAGACAATAAAAAGCGTATGGGTAGGTACACGGGTAGTGTTTCTTTTTTGGAACTATTCTAGATTAATTTTATTGTTTAAGAAATTGGGGTATTTCATAAACATTACCCTCCTTCCTTGGGCAGTCGGGTAAAAAGTGGACATGCCCACATGGGTCGGAGTCCGAGGAGGCGATTTCTCTCCTAAGTAGGTTGATTTTTGTGCTCTCATTAAACAATGTCAAACTATTTCGGTGACGTCGTGTCCAGTCGTGCATTACATCATATTTGTTGGTATGGGAACATTTCTAACTTCTTTTCCATCTATGACATTTCTCGAGAAGTTTAATAGAAGCAGTAGGTACCAAGAGGGGAGCGCCGCGCGGCGTAGGCAGGGTTGAGGACCCGACCGCGCGGTGAACGACCCCGTCCACCGCCTGCCACCGCCACCACCCGACACGCGAGCTTTTTCACCGTGTGATTAGTGACCCGAGGCCCGACAATCTGGGTCAATGGAACACTGCGCCGCGTACCTCGATAGGACTCTAATCTAGCTGTACCTACTGCCGGGGCTATTGTAGCTAATGGGATGGAACCCATCAAATATTTTACATAATTTATATGCCGCTCTTGGCTGGGTAGGTATCATGCATCCGTACCTGTGAACAAGTGTGTCAGCACCGGGCGTTGTAGATACCGTTTAAGATTTCATAAAACTTGGATCTGAGTTTAGACTCAGGTCTTGACTCAGGTCAAAACGCAATACTCAAATATCTAGGTAGGACCTATTACGTCTTTGGTTTTATTTACTATTTGAGGTATGATCTTCTAAGAATACCTAACACGTTACTCCCTACTACTATAATTATCTAATTTTTACTTCCGCGTCGCAAACACAATTGAAAGTAATGGATTGCGGTCACCGGTGACCTCGTCGGCGTTCAAAGGCTTAACTTTACCTCACGAGTGATAAACCACTAAGGTTGAAATTGATGGGTTACGAGTCCTATTTTAGTGGTCCGGCTGCAACAGGAAAAACTAATGGCATGTGTTCATCACAAGATTTCCTAATAGCTGTGAAGTTGTTAGGTCATCCATAGGACGACACGCGATTTTCTCCGTAACTATATCTGAGTTTCGTCAAAACTCAAGGTGGAAGTGTAAATGAACAGAGTTATTAGCCAATGATTTCGATTCCCAGGCAGGCCATGTACCAATGAGTTTTTAAATTTAATTTAATGCATTTATCCGACTGCTCTTAAACGGTGAAGGAAAATATCGTGAGGAAACCTGCATGTGAAATCCCCAACCCGCATTGGCAAAGCATGGTGGACTATCGCCCATACTCCCTCATATACGAGGGAAGGCCTATATCCCTGCAGTGGGATGTATACGGGATGATGATTATCCAGTAAGTAGAATTGAGATTTTTGAGCTTGATCAAAGCTCAAGGAGCAAGTAATAGGTAGAGTAGGGAAGGAGAGTTATTATTATCCATTAAGTATATAGTTATTAAATCGAGGGCTTTCAGTAACTTAGTATATTCAGTACGTATGGGTATTAACTCAAGATCGTTAAGCTTGGTCAAAGCTCGAGGTGGAAGTAGGTACCTACGAGCCTGTAGGATTATCCAGAAAGTACCTAAGTAGATATAAAACTCGACGGCTTCGATCTTGCTCAAAGCTCGAGCTGAAAGTATAAATAAGCAGAGCTTAGTCAAATGTTTTTAAACTACTAAATTTTGAACAAAATATTTATAAATGATGAGTGCTGTGGACTTATTGGCTCAAAACACGATTTGTTTTACTTTCTCAAAATAGAAAAAATCGCAGTCTTTGATCCATTTGCCACATACCTAACCTGGTTTTATTTGAGTTTAATTTGATAGATGTTGTGTCGATGATATTGTGTAATTGAAAATATTAAGTATAGGCAAATATAATTCTCCATAAAATGACATAAATTAATGAACACTTTTCCAATAAACAGTTTACAAGGGCTAATCCCTGATTTTTGACACTTCGAATGAGATGGCATTGCAAAAGCGAGACGCAGCCGTTGCGGGGACAACCCTTCGGTTTGTCTTCAATTATTGATTGATTTTCTAGTTCACCTATTTAACTCTCATTAGGGTTTCACACAAACGTAGTTTGTATATAAGTAGGTACCAATAGTATAAGCGACACCGCAGGATTCATTAGCCGAATCCGCATAAACATCAACACGGCTGTTCGCCCTCGAGAGTCGAACGTTAAACCCATAAATAGAGGAGCAGCATTACGGCATCGACCACATTTGTTCCCAACATCCGACTTTATAGCTAATTCACCGCTAACATTGTAACATTCCATTATTCATAAGCTATTTATCCAACTATCAAAGATAACCTAAATAATTCATAAATAATTCATGAATATTCTACTAATCTAGGGTGGAGTGACTCTACGACTAGTGCTCTGTTCTGGCAGCCGTCCTAACAGCCCATCGCGACGATATGCCCATCTAATAATCGAGGTAATTTGCGAAAGAATCTTCTGAAAAAGAACTCGGATTTTAGTAGCGATCGCTCGTTTCGCTCGAGCACGAGGGCTACTCGGGGCCAGACATCTGCCGACAGGGACGATATATCATCGTCGAAATGGCCGGTATTATGGGCAAAATATTTTTTATGAGCAAAGCTTAAAACTTCGAATTGATTTTTCAATAGAACGTTGTCGTCACAGTGTAGCCAGAGTCGTGCCAGTAAATCAACGTAGGTAAACCGACAAACTCTGAAACCATTCACGACTTTGCAATGCGTAACAACATGTTCGTATAAATAGGTGATAGGTACCCAAACTGATGACTAAATATTTACAGACAGACTTATGCCCGTATTAATAAACCGCTTTCAAGATTGAGACGACCTTAAGTTGCATATTAAAACAGTATTAAAAAAAATAGTATTAAGACGGAGACGCGATCTCAATCTCAAGATCGAAATATAGTGGTGATAGAGGTCTGCTACTACAATATTATCTTTGCCGAAAAACAGTAATGTTAATTGCATTGTTGTGTTCTCGCTGTTTAGATAAGATATCAGATAAATTGGGGGTTCCGGTCCCATCCTCACTCAAATTGAGGTCAACTCCTAACTCGTTGTGCTTAAAAACGCATAGATAAAATAAATAAATACAATTATTTAGCAGCAAGGGCAGGGTTCTTACTGTTTAGTGTTGTATAGTACTATAATTCATTAGTATTATGTGATGCGTACTGCGGGGAAAATATAAGTACAGATATCAATCTGTCGCATAACTAGGCCTTGAGACATTAGGGCCAAGTAAGCGAAAACTGATATATACGATGGTGCAAGAAGTTGTCTGAGCTGTCATTCCTTGTGAATAATGTTACCTAACGGTAATCTGTTCGGAGTTCATCAACATTGATTAGATCTCTGAGTAGTCGCCTCCAACCACCCCTTACAGCGACCCCGTTCCTCACAAAGCTGAGTTACTGAGCTGATATCGTCTGAGCCAAGTCTGAGCTATTATTACCACTGAGCATAAACAACAATCTTGTGCACCACAACTGAGAACGTGTTAGCTACGTTTCATAAGTAATTATCCAAATACACGGTAAACGGTTACAAATATACAAAACACTGTAAAATAGCACATAGATTAAAGTAGATGTAAGGAATTCTAAGCACTCACCAAAGTCTATTCGGAACTCAGTTTACACGCCGGCTGCTTGATTGTATCTGCCTCGCTCGAAAACGTCATCCGCCGGCAGTTCCTGTTACCGCTTACCCTCCCATTTCACATACGAATATTAACTACCTATATTGTTTACTTATAAATCGTGACAATTCACGACACTCCAAACCCTGAGATGAGGTCATAATGTAAAGAAACTGAGAAATCTTCAGTACAATCAACTTTAATCAAGGTAATTATGACATCAGAATTATATATAATATAGAAATGTCAGCAGAAGATAGTATGGGCTAAGTTAAACGTTGGGTGCATCGAAACCAACACTGAACAGTTGCGACGTCCATTCTCTGAGCTTCTCTCTTGCCTTTTGAGCCGATATTCGCTTAGGTCTGAGCTGAGGATTCTGCAATTCGGATGATGAGCCGGCTTGATCCTCACCGGAAGTAGCCTGTGCTTTGTCTGTGTCTGAGTTAGTCTGGGGAGGAGACTGAGTGTTATCTGAAGTCCGAGATTCAGTATTGTTTTCTGAGTCGTGAATCTCCAATGGATACAAATGTCCTACTGATCGAGTAAGAATTTCATTTGGGGAGGTAACGACTTTTGCCACTCGGATATGTCCGTCGGAACCCTTTATCACAGCTGATATTCTACCGACCTTCCACAAGGCTCGGTTGGAGTCTCCTTTCACTTGTACTAAATCGCCAACTTTCGGCACTGCATTCACAACCACTCTAGATTGACGATGTGTACTTTTACGTTCCCTTAAACTTGTGAGGTATTGATTTGAGAACATGTTAGCGTACTCTTGTAGGATTCGTTGACCACGCTTCCACCCTTCAATTAGGTCGGTCTTGGTTACTGTCGCAGGTTCCGCGAAATCCCTATTGGATATTTCAGTCGCCGATGGACCTCCTACGCGTAAGAAATCCGAAGGCGTTAGTACGTGCTCTATTTCGTCTCCGACAACGGTAAGTGGACGAGTATTTACGACCTGTTCGATTTCTTTGATTACTGTACACAATTGGGCTGTATTTAACAGGTGCTTATCTAAGGTTCTCTTTAGACAATGTTTGACAATGCCGATCAACCGCTCATAGGTTCCACCAAACCAAGGGGCGAGTTCCGGAATAAATTTCCAGTGTATATCATTCGTTATACAGTAATTGCTGGTCAAAACATCGGCGGTCAATTTAAACTGTAGGGCATTGTCCGACAAGATTAGTTTTGGCACACCCCTTATGGAAATGTAACGTCTTAGAGCAAGCAGACACTCCTCTGCAGTTAGGTCAGCTACTAGTTCCATGTGAATCGCACGTATAGCTAAACAAGTGTATAGGCACACCCATCGCTTCTCAGTGGAACTACTTACATCGACTCTTATAGGTCCAAAATAGTCAATACCTACGTAGGTAAATGGGGTACTGTACGTAACTCTACACTGAGGTAAAGCAGCCATCGGCGGCAGTTTGAAAGGACCTCCTCCATATTTGCGGCAAACTTGACATTGTCTAAGTACCCTTTGAACCTGAGTTCTGCCTTGAGGTATCCAGAATCTTCTACGTATCAATGAGAGTGTGTGCGATACTCCCACGTGATAGTTTTTCTTATGTGTCTCCTCTATTATCTTGGACGTAAAGCTATGATTTTTAGGAAGAAGTAATGGGTGCTTCTGTTCATCTGACCATTCAGTGTTTCCAAACCTGCCCCCACACCGAAACAAACCTTTCTCGTCTTTATACAGTCCGAGTGATCTTACCAAATCCGTTTGTGTGCCTGCTACTTCCTTTGGGAAACACTCCTGCTGTATCCTCTTCAATACTACCTCCTCATCAAAATCAGCCGTTTTCTCTATATCACCAAAATCCTGAGTACTATCTCTTTGATTAGATTCATTTTGATCACGCGACTGATCATCTATATTAGCGTAATCCAGAGGTTCGTGTATTTCAGTATTCTTTTGTGCTTCAGAATTAGCAATATGATTGTGGTTTTCTACTTGCATGAGAATATCCGAAGGACCCTCGCCACACGGAGCCTGAATTTCGGCCTGAAAATTTGAGGTATCGGTGATAGTCTTTGGCCATTGATTTGAAGGACAGCGGAGAAATTCAGGACCGCTTAACCAGCGTTTATTTTGGACCTGTGAAGCATTTGGTCTTGTGGCCACGTCAGCAGGATTCAGATGTGAAGGTACGTACCGAACGCAAATGTTTTCATTTTGCTTCATCTCTTCTATGCGCCTTGAAATAAATGGAGGTAGAAGTTTTTCGGAGTTATACCAATTTATAACGATCTGGCTATCGGTCCATAAATACAATTTTGTGATTGGAAGTTTAATGAATTTCATAGTGTATCGAATTAATCTGCTACCTATTAACGCTCCGAGTAATTCCAATTTTGGTATCTGAAGGTCTGATTGTTCCTTTTTCCCAATTAAACGTGACTTTCCTATAACGAAATTCAATTCGCTTTTCTTTCCACAGTTGCTGCGTAGATACAATGCGGCTGCATAAGCCTGTGTGGAAGCGTCTGAAAAAGAATGCAGCTCATATGTAACGTCTACACTTTTAGCCATCTCTTTCTCTCTAAAGCATCGAGGAATACTGATATGTTTTACGTGTTTTAAACTATCTATCGCTGTTTTTAATTCCTGCAATGTATCGTCTGTCAATTTGGTATCCCACTGAACCTTACGCTGCCATAATTTTTGGAGATATAACTTAGCGGGCAATACGAGTGGGGCAGCAAATCCGCATGGGTCAAAAACGGATGCTATGAGTCTGAGTAATTTTCTCTTTGTATTTACGTCATCGGTATCTTTCTGGTCTAAATCGAATCTCAAACTAATGGTATCATTTACTAAACACCAAGTTAAGCCTAACACCTTCATATATGCAGTTTCTTTGTTGCGATATTGTGACGGGATCATCTTTCTGAGTTCAATTGAATTTGAGTTCCATTGGCAGAGGTTCATTGAGAGCTCATCAAATGCGCTTTTAGTAGTATCGTATAATGTTGCGGCATCTTCAGTCGAGTCGGTACCCGTGATGAGATTGTCTACGTATAAATCTTCAGCAATTCTTTTATTAGTCACGTTATTATGTTTCATTAGATGATACCTAATGGTCGCATTTAATAAAAATGGACTAGATATTACGCCGAAAGGTACTCTTTTAAATCTGAGGTGTAAAAGGTTTTCTGAGAAAATCGGTTCGTCAAGATTCTTAGGCCATAGAAACCTAGTAACGTCTCTGTCAACCTCTTGCAGACCAATCTGGAGAAAAGCTTTCTCAACGTCTGCGACTATGCCAACCCGATATCTTCTAAAACGTATCAGTAAACCTGTGAGATCTTCAAGCATAAGAGGACCACGGTATAGACACTCGTTTAAACTCTTATTGCCCTTGGTTTTCGCGGATGCATCGTATACTACCCGTAACTTATCTCCATGCGCAACGCAATGATGAGGAAGGTAATGCACTGGATGATTTATGGTCGTTGCATCCATCGGTGCGATCTCGACGATACCCTTACTTAATTGTTCTTTAATAACGTCGTCATAAGATCGAATGGTGGCCTGATCAAGTCTCTTCACCAAACTGGTCAACCGGCCGTGAGCCAGGCCAAAGTTTGATGGTAAATTTGGTGGGTATGCCACCCAGGGCCATTTTACATGGTATCGATTGTGAAAATACTGAGTTGTTTCGTTAAATTGTCTTATAGCCTCGTCATCCCTCGAGCTTTTAGGCGAATCCAAAATCCCAATAGATTCAAGATCCCATAATTTTTTAAAATCATCAACCCTCAAAGGAAGATCGGGCTGCCTAAAACTACTGCATTCGATGTTTGACTGGAAGTAGGTCAATGCTGTTAGTGCATCTCGATTTTCCTTTGCCGTGGCACATCTTCCTGACAACACCCACCCAAAAACAGAATTAACCAAGTGAAGGTTTTCCGCTACTTGAATCTTCTCACCCGACATAAATGAGTGATAATATTCATTTCCGATTAATATATCGATCTGGTCTCCTAGTGAAGCATCGTCAGCTAGCACCATCTTATTAGACGCAACCTTGTGCTGAATACGATTTGACGCATCACAAGGTAAACTCGGAATGCCGTTAGTTATATGAGGAACTACATTGGCATATAATTTTTTACAGTTATTAGTTCTAGTCAGCATTTCGAAATTGACCATCGGACTATTGATTTCCTTAGGATGCTCGGCTCCAAAAGTGAATACACACAAACGATGTTCTTCTACTGCTTGCAATCCTAATATTTTAGCGAGATTGTTCGTAATATAAGTGCGCTGGCTACCACAATCTAGTAGGACTCGACAAGGTTGCGTTTTTATGTTGTCTCCAATTTTATTAATTCGAACAACAGCAGTTTGTAAAAGGGTAATACCTCTATTATCAATAGAAGTACTCAAGTGTAAGCATTCTGTTTTAGCAGATTCTTTAGAAGGGCATAGCGCTCTGTTATGCTCACCGAATTTACCACAATGCCTACATTTCATGTGTGACTTGCATTCTTTTATTCTATGACCCTTAGAAAGACAATTATAGCATCTACCCTCTAATTTTCCTTTCCTTTCCTGTATCGTCTTAGCTACATCACATTCATCGTTGAAATGATCGCTGCCACAAAATATACACATAGGTTTCTTTCTCTTATAGTTTGGTTCTCTACGTTTTACATCTTCAATTTTATTATATTGTCTCTTTCTTGTATTATTATGATTTCCATGGTTGTATTTATTGTTAACGTGATGTCTACTATCTGTACGTTTGCCATCCCCTCTCTTAAATCTTTCTCTAACGTGAAGTGGCAATGATCCTTTCGACGACGAATGCGTTTCTCTATTACTATCTGATCGTACATATAACGTATCTAAGCTAAACCTTTGATTTTCAGATCCGCCACTAGTGCTAGGGTTATTTGATGAAAGAGTTTCTTCCTTCATTCTATTGGAAGCTTCTCGCGCGGAGATAATATGTTCTATATGCCTTCTAATGTTGTCAATGGTATCTGTTTCTGTCCCCATTTTCATTCTTAATTCGTAGATTAAGTCTTCCGAGAATTTTTGCATTATCATAACTCGGAGATGATTGTGATTGACGTCCTCACCAAGCGAGCTTAAAACCCTTAGATGCCTTTCTATTTCGTTAAAAACCCTTCTGCAATCTGAAATCGATTTATCAGCTGTTTTGACGCGGTATAACGCTGCGTAGTGAGCGTCGATGATAGTACCTGGCTTGCCGTATCGTTCTTTGAGCGTGGAGACAGCTATCTGATAATTTTTATTGGTCGTGTCTAAACCCTCTATCGCCCGTTTAGCCTCACCCTCTAAGACCGACTGTAAATATAATAACTTATCTACGTCGTTTATATTTCGATTGTCTACATTTGAACTGAATTGGTCCCAAAACTGGTGCCATTTTAGAACATCTCCATGGAACTTAGCTAGTTCCATTTTCGGTAGCTTGCTAGTCACATTAAGGTTTTCGACATTTGCCACACCCCTCGTTGTCCTACTCTGTGTCTTATTCTTAATTCTGTATTCTAATTCCGTCACCAACTCTTCACCCTTAATTTGAGTTGCAGTGTACGAACACAAGTCATCGGCGGAAGGCTTTTCAACTAACTTGTAATAATTGTACATTTCCGACACGAATCGATCAATTGCGGCCTTCAGCCTCGACAAGATTATCTGTGCATCGTCTACATCAAAATCACCTTTCTGAAATTTTTGCAATGTTTCCTGAGCAGTGCCAATGAGAGACTCGACATTATCAATAAATATTTTCAATCGTGTTCGGACTACTTCCTCCATCTTCAAATATGAAAGTGAATGAAATCCTCAACTCCCTCACAGACTGTAACTGTAACTATTGTAACACAGGCTACTTTTAACTGAGGCACAATCAAGACCGTTTTTCGTCCAACTGTAACAAGGAGTACACTAACGTAACTAAGTGAAGTCGCATACTGACGTTTCGTGAGTTAGATACCTGAGACTACGTTCCTTTCATATACATAGGTAGGTAGGTAAAAAGGGTTACCAACTATGAACCATTTAAAAAATAGTCGTATGTAGGTAATTTAAATAAAAAAATACGAGCCAGATCATCAATATCTACAAATACCTGGTCAATGTGGTATTATATTATCATATTAATAAAAGAACACATTTTACGGAATAATATCCTAATGTGGTCATCAATATCCCAATGTGATATAAAATGATAAGCTGGCTCCACACTCTCGCTAGTGACGGGTTGGACACAAGACAAACTCAGGCCCACGAGACGGGCGGATGTTCCCCACTCTCCTACCCGTTAGATTGGCGCGCTCGGACCGAATGTTCGCGCACGAGTGTGTAGCCCCCACAATCATCCATTAGAAAACTAAACCACCGTACCTTATATATTTTACCACCCTATTATTTACTGTGCATGCATTGTAAGTAGGTACCTTTTCTCACACTATAGTACACAGTCTCGTCACTATTATTTTGCTAAGTACTAAATAGGTGGTGCTAGGTATAATATTATAATATTATTACGAGATGAAATTAATAACGAAATAATATCCTATAAAATTAGTTAAAAATGTTGTTGTTGTAATGGTGAGACTACTTAGTTGGTATTAATTTTCGACGGTAGAATTTATAAGAAGGTAGGTATCGCGTAGATTGGTGCATTACATCATTACTATGATTTACTATTTATAAATGATCGGTGGTTGGTAATTAACCAAAAGTAAAAATCGTAATAAAATACTGTAAATATGATCGATTGAAGTTATACTACAGATCTAAAAATGCGTCCTGGTTTGTCGTAGTGGCAAAATACAACAACAGTGTCAGTATCAACACGATCCCAGCACCTCCACCATTTCGCATAACTAGGCCTTGAGACATTAGGGCCAAGTAAGCGAAAACTGATATATACGATGGTGCAAGAAGTTGTCTGAGCTGTCATTCCTTGTGAATAATGTTACCTAACGGTAATCTGTTCGGAGTTCATCAACATTGATTAGATCTCTGAGTAGTCGCCTCCAACCACCCCTTACAGCGACCCCGTTCCTCACAAAGCTGAGTTACTGAGCTGATATCGTCTGAGCCAAGTCTGAGCTATTATTACCACTGAGCATAAACAACAATCTTGTGCACCACAACTGAGAACGTGTTAGCTACGTTTCATAAGTAATTATCCAAATACACGGTAAACGGTTACAAATATACAAAACACTGTAAAATAGCACATAGATTAAAGTAGATGTAAGGAATTCTAAGCACTCACCAAAGTCTATTCGGAACTCAGTTTACACGCCGGCTGCTTGATTGTATCTGCCTCGCTCGAAAACGTCATCCGCCGGCAGTTCCTGTTACCGCTTACCCTCCCATTTCACATACGAATATTAACTACCTATATTGTTTACTTATAAATCGTGACAATTCACGACAAATCAGAATGTATGTCTTTTTGCAGAATAACGACATGTTGATCGATCCGTTGGTTAGATCGCCTTGTTGGATCAACCTGGCCACAGCTAGGTACAGTTTGTTTAACCAATAAATAATGATAACTTATCATCTAACATGACAATTTGTGATCCACACATCATATACTTAAAGAATCATTAATGGGAACACAGAATATATAAGTGTCCTCTGCCGTGTGTATATCAAGGATATTAGACTATTTGTAAAGTCTCATACTGATTATTTTAAAAACCGCAAGGATTGTCCTTCTAGACATACCAGAGAACAATATTTAAACTTATTATATCAGCCTCCATCTCATAAAAATATATATAAAAGAAATGTTTATAATATGTAACCTCCTGACAAAATATATGACCCATACTCCCTCAAAATGAAGGAAGGTGGGATGTTTACGGACTGATGATGTGTATTTATCCGACTGCTCTTAAACGGTGAAGGAAAACATCGTGAGGAAACCCGCATGCCTGAGAAATAAAAATTCAAATGTGAAATCCCCAACCCGCATTGGGCCAGCGTGTTGGACTATGGCCCATACTGGCTCATTATACGAGGGCAAACGTATATCCCTGCAGTGGGATGTTTACGGGCTGAGTTGACGATGTTTATTTTTAGAATAATCAACTTTAGTAACAATACGTATCGTTGAGGAGCAGAGTTGTGCCGCCGGCCGTGACTGCGCTGTGGTGTCCGCGAGTGCTAGGGCGGGCGGCTCGGCGGAGCGTCAGTGGCGGCAGTGCGCGGCGCGCGCGGCCTGAGCCCGGTCGCCGCCTGCCGCTAGCAGCCGCGTCCCGCCCGCGCCACGTGCGCTGCCGCCGCGCACCTGTGCCGGCCCCACCGACCCCTCATGGGTCCGACCACCTCGCACGGCCGTCGCCTTCCACCGGCCCCAGTCCCACCCCCGATGCCCCACGGATGGAAGCTTCCATTACAGTAGCTTTTTTATGCGAGAGACCCTAATAATTAGTTAATAGAATCGTTTACGCGCTATTCTACTCGTAATTCCCTCCTGCCGTTTTGAACTATACCCCTTGGCGCTTGGCGGAGGTATTTCACTATTATTTGTAAAATATACCAACTTTTGTACAGGTACTTCCGTCGTACACTTTCATTAATGATACTAAATCGCATCATCCAATGAAACATAGTCCTTGGTAACAAAATTTACGAAGAACTGTATAAAAATGGATTAACGACCTATCACAGACGTTTGTCTTAAATTTAAGTGTCGAGTGAGTACAGTGAGATTTCGTTTTAGTAATGTTTTAGTCGCATTGAGAAGCAGTCCGGCACCAGACGCAAACACTGAGGGACAGTCGGCCAGCACATCAAAGACAGCAGTCCGGCACAAAGCACACTACTGCCATAAACAAGCGACGTGCCCTACCCGACGACAACTAGCTATACTCTCCACTACAAGAACTGATTTTCGTAAGTCAAAGACATTTCTAAGAACGCATGCTCGTAATATAAAATCCTAAAGAAATATGGCCTGTCGTTTTTGAAAGCTAATATTGATCATAAAATGGTATGTCCCACCGTTGGCCTCTTTGTACACTTTCACAAGATCCCATTTCAATATTGAGAAGCCATAATTCGCATAGTTATTTAGATGTTCAGTGCTGCAAATCGTATTTTTAAAATAAGTACGAATATTTTAGTGTGTAGTGTCTTAACAGGCCAGTTGGAGTTAGTAAGAAGATAACAGTGCACCTTGTTCGTCCGAAGCTTCCGGACATCTGGCGTGATTCACGGGGATCTTTGTTAGTCTGGAAAAAAAATTAAGTGCGTGACGTAAAGACACGTGTGTGTGATGGCATCGTACACATACAGGCACCTTCTCGCGCCTTGACCCAGGGAGGGTGACGAAGAGAGTCGTTTAGGATTTTCTATAGTTAAACGTTGAGTAGCACCCTTGGTGTATACGTGTGATTCCGTTCTTCTGAGGGCCAGTTTAGTTGGTCCCGGTTCTTTTCAATTGAACGCCGTCGTCAAGCCAAGTTGGTGGCTTACAGGGGTACCAATCCGCACTGGGCCACCGTGGAGGATTAAGGTACCTGGAGAGGAGGCTGTGCCCCAACAGAAGGAACGTATTATACCTGTTGAAGATACATTTGTCTGTGCCAATAAGATAGTCATATACAGATCAAAGTCAGGTTATTTTAGTCGAAAGTCGTCCACTGCTGGACAAAGGCCGCCCCCAAATATCTCCACAACGATCGGTGCGCTGCCCGCATCCAGCGGTTATTTTAGTGTTTTCCAATAATTATAACTTTTCAGGAATGGCAATCGTCTGCTTCACCTTAGGGTAGAGCTGCTTAGGGGAGGGCTGGTAGAGTAAGCACACGTAATTTCGACCCATTTTTAAAAGAATGGAATGAGTGGCAATTGCAATTTCGATCTGTGCTTAGTATAACAATTTAAACTGTAATTTTCTAAACAAACTCTAAATAGACCAGAGAGTGGCTTCAAGGAATGAACTATGACTTCACCGAGAAATTACTTCATTTACTGAGATAGCTAAGTGTACCATCAGTCCTGCTCATTCTCTTTGACGAAATATACAACTATCCCACTCTCACGCCAACGTCGCGCGCGACAAACGATGTCATGCAGGTGTACTTTAGTTCACATACAAACAATTATGGCATTTTTTCTATGAATTTATGTCTTTAGAGTCAAAGTCAAAAAAGTTTTAATTCGAAGTTATAACATAACTAAATATAGAATAAAATATATTATTGAAAACGGAAACAACACATTTATAAAACACAATTACAAATACCTATATCTTATAGAAAAAATACGCCGTCCAACTTGCTTCCGTGAGGCATACGCTAGCGCTATTGCCCCGCTGAATGCATAAGCTCAGCTGCTGAGCAATGTAGACACCAGCTCTCTCATCTCATCTCCAGAGGCGTGGACCAGTCTAACGGATAAATCCTTTACAAATTGTTTCGCGTCAGAAGACCAAGAGCCCAATGTCTCCACTGCAAGCGCCGCAAACTCGTGGTTTTTTTTGAAAACGTCAAGAGATACAATTATCGCTCTTTACCAAGATATACTCCCCAGATAAGAACGAGCAAGAAACTCAGGGATTGCTCTTTTTAAATAAATATTTTTACAATTTATCATTCGACAAAGAAATAAAAAGAAAATAATGGATCTTCCGTTTAGTGTTGTTTTCAAATTTATTTAAAAGCAAATTTTGAATGTCTACCGGAACATTATTATAAAAGCGTATACATTGTCTCTTCTGTGTATACTGACTTTGAGTAAGGGATTGATATGCACAGCAAGTTTATTTTTGTATTTTGTATATTATGTATTTCACATCTTTTTTCTAACGTACGAGCGCTCTCTTAGCTATAAGACGTGGCAAATTACGCCACTTATATAGGGTGTTCCAGAAATAGTGAATGCACATGATCATAAAAAAAGGGATGTCCGAAAAACGGGAAAAATGCTCAAATTTTATTAAGTTTCCAGCTCTAATTATTGCGTTTTGTGTTTATTTGTACATTTTTCCTGCCAATATTAATTGTTAGAGGTTGCGTCGACTAATAATAACATTTTTCAAAAAATAATGTCTACACTTGGAGTACAGGACACTTAATTTCATATTTTTTTTCTGAACCGAAATATTTTCTTGCTATTTCAACCAGCTGTGGTATAAAAAAAATGTATGGGACTTGTTCGGCAAACTACTCCAAAAAATTGCCTATAATGAGGATATGTGAGTGTTAGCTTCACCCGACTGAGTACTTAGCCTGTTAAAATTTAACCATAATGTATAATGTACAACAACAACAACAACTTCTGGTAATAGCAGAAAACTTGGTCAATAATTATTGCAGTTATTATAATTTATGAGCACCTAGGTGGCTCAATGTACACAACACAGGGTTTACGAATCGGAAGTCGCGGGTTCGATCCCCAGCGGGGTACATGTTTAGTACTGGGTTTGGTTGGTGGTAGGACATTTTAACTTTCCGCCTGGTTATCTACTGCCATCTTATCTAAGTTTGCCGCCAAACAGCAATGTTATCTAATAGCATTGTTGCGTTCCGGTGGTCAGACATAACATAGCCAGTCTCTCAAATAAGACGAGCTTTCCATGTTAGAGTACGCTTCCCCCTTCGGCCTCATCTTCACTTAACATCAGGTGTGATTGAAGTTAAGTGCTAACCCGAAGTGCATAAAAAAGTCTGTGTCAATGGGGCCTAATAATAACGCTTAAAGTTACGCATATGGAGAGGGCGATGCTCGGCGTTTCACTACGTGATTAAATCGATAATGAAGAAATCCGTATACGAATGTTTGTCACCGACATAGCCAGCGGATTAGTAATTTGGAATGGCAGTGGGCAGGCCACATAGCTCAAAGAACTGATGAGTGGAGCATTAAAGCTCTCGAGTGCAGACCATCGCACCGTAGGACATCCACTCACAACGTGGACGGACCACCTGATTAAGGTCACGGGAAGCCGCTGGGTGCAGGCTGCTTCAAACCGATAGTTCTGCATGGAAATCTATGCTGGACGTCTATGTTCAGCAGTGGAAGTCCTGTAGCGATATGATAAATCTGGGTGTAGGTTTCTTCTGTAGGCCTAGACAGTTAGGTACTAGTAGTTAGGTACCTATGTTGGCGGAATGCATTTCCCTTTTGTTGCTGTTCTCTTCTGGATCTTCGTAATATCAATATATAATGTCTGCGCTGATGTTTAGGGTGTTTGTTAGTCATTCAGTTAGATGTATTTACTGGCCACCTGTGGAACGTCACCCGGCGGCAGTGTTACATACTGATAGATACTTTATGACCGCCAGAACGCTAGACACACACAAGACATCACGTAAACAAAAATATTTAGGATACAATAAATAAGGTGCCGTCGGTAGTTTCAGAGCTCGCAGAGCGAGCGGGGAGGACGGCGGGCGGCTCACGGCTCACGGCTCGCGGCCGGCGGCAAGCTGGAGGCGCTGAGGCGGCACTCGCGGCAGATCGCCGCGCGCCGCACCCGCCGCGTGCAGGTGCGTGTGCGCAATGCGTCCCGCCGTATCGCCGCCGTACCGCCAGCCTCAGCCCACGCTGCTAAGCTCCACAGGCTCGCGACCTCGCTCACCTCTCCCGTTCTGTTGCAGTTCTCGGAGCGGACGCAGGATGGCGCGCACGGCGACGGCGGTGAGTGGTTCCGGCGCAGGTCACTGCAGTCCGCGCCCGCGCGCGCCGCCGACGCTAAATATATCCGCGCGTCCGCATTGTAGCGCGGTGAGTCGGTCGAGTCCGCGCCCGTCGGAGCTTTGGCCGCGTCGGGCGGCTCGGGGCGGCGGCGGCTGCGCTCTCCGGGCGCGGCCGCCGGTGACCCAGTGTTGTGTGCTGTGTGCGCAGAGAGCGGCTCCGACATGTCCGGCGGCAGCGGCGCCGAGGGCGGCGACGACGACAGCGCCATGCGGCGGCCCTCCACCTGCCGCGTGGAGCTGGGCGCGCTGCTGGCGCCCGAGCCGCGCGGACCGCCCGACAATAAAGTCAAGGTATGATGCACCAAACGACCCTCGCTAAATGATGTCCCGAGTGTATGCTGCAGTGCTGTAATCACTTCATTCCGCATCGTCGTAAACATTGGCGGGTGTATTGGTTGTTTAATTCTATTTTCGATACGGAATGTTGCAATTTTGAACTTGAAGATGAGAGAATTGCACGCTGAAACTGATTGATGACTGTGTCATCCCGTCCTCCCATCGACTCCCCCTCTAAACAACACCTAGTATATAGTATAATCTTAAGGGGCGCTCCGGGCGACCCGGCTCAGTGGAGCGATGTGTGATAGATTGTTATGGATCTCGTTCGACATGTGCACCGAGTACATACCTACCTACAGGGAGAGCGGACGGGGCCCACAATAAATAAATCGCGTGTGTGGCGGATGAATGCGCTGCAAATAGTTTTCTGGCCATTCATAAAAACATTTTATCTTTGTTAGTGTTGTTAAATACGAAAACATAGAGAATCTGTTTACTCTACTAAGATATTTATTAGTTTTCGCCGTCTTAACGAGCAACCGACGTCTTATTGAAGTAGATGCTCTTGGACGTGGAAATCAGAACTAAGAGTATTAGTATGAAATTCATATATTAAAGTCCTTGATTAGTACCTTAACCACCCCGCTTGATTATACAGTCTAAATATAATTTGTTTACGCGTAGTATCACCTGCTTGTTGAGCACGTCACACAGAATATTGGACTTGAATGTCAAATTTAAATATGATTCAGATCACGGGCTACATACAACGTGCGTGAAAAGTCCTACTTTAATTTGGTTTCATTTTCAAGTACAATGAGGATTACTAGCTTAGTAATTTGAAGGCAATTCTATTGAGCATCGACCATATTGGTTATGTGGTCCAATTGACATTAGAAAGTACTTCTTACACTTCGCCAGTCACCCAGGTGTAAATTTGTGGTTCGCAACCGCAACTCAGTTGGGCGGCGCGGCGGGTACCTAAAGGAAATACAAAGCTCCGCAAAGCGAGTTAGCAAAAGTGGCGTGGTTCAAGACAGTCCTCCCCTCGCGGCCTGCGCCCCGCG
The DNA here is from genome assembly GCA_949316235.1 of Oegoconia quadripuncta. Classification (NCBI taxonomy): domain Eukaryota; kingdom Metazoa; phylum Arthropoda; class Insecta; order Lepidoptera; family Autostichidae; genus Oegoconia; species Oegoconia quadripuncta. The sequence continues at coordinate 13,864,773 of OX438746.1, forward strand.
CGACCCATTTGCATAATGAGCGGCGGCGGTCGGCCCTTCGCGCCGCCTACGACACGCGGGACACACCGCCTGACCCGACGACCTTTCCCCCATTTCCTCTGGTTACAGAGCATAATTTCTTGGGTTGACTTGCGGAGGACCCTTGTCACGTAACCCGAATTAGTTAACTTAGTGTTGCGCAATATTCAGTAAGCTTAGACGTTAGTTTATGTATTTTTAGTAGGTCAATAGAATAAACTTCAGCTTTCATTATTATTGTATACTCGTCTGTCTGTGGCTCGAATATTTACTTTGGAAATATAGGTTCCCGGTGAAATGTTTACGTAGCGCGATTATAACTGACTCTAGCTAGAGTGGAGTTGCCAATGCGAATGTGTTGTTTTTAAATGTTTCTATAGATTCTGCCCCCGGTAAAACAATGAATGCTGATAGGATGGTGTGTGCGAAGGTTGCCTTTGTGTCTCGTTCACTTGGTGTGACAAGTGTCGGAGGCACCGACGACACTCGACACTCGACACACGACACACGGCACGAGGCGGCAGACGCGGGTGCGAGGCGCACGCCCCGCCCTACCCTCGGGTATTCCACATCAACAAGTGACCTACTTCAGCTTTTATTGACATCATTTCGCGATAAAAACGGATGATACTATCGCTCGATTATGGGCGACGGACGAGAAATAATGAAGAGGTCACCATAAAGATATACGAACGAGGAAAAGGAAACAGTCCATATCTCTAATCTATGCAAATGGACAGTCTGGAGCTGCGACGCATCCAGTGCAATGAGCCGGGGACAGAACTCTAGCTTTTGGTAACATTATTTTAGACATATTGTTCGGAAATCAACATTAGGTACATTTCGACCGTAAATAAATATAACAAGATCGTGCAGTCAGAACATCTGCCGTCGATTCTCCAACGGATATCCTTTAAACATTTCAGCTGTCGCGTATCTTGGGTATACCTAATATTTTAGAGTCATAAAAGTGTATATAAATAACCGATCTGATTCCAGCGACACAGCATCCATGGAATGACAGAGGAAGAAAACGTGGTGCGGCCGCACCAGGAGATGGCAGTGCTGTCTCTGGAGGAGAAGAAGTATCTCCTGGGCGTGGAGCGCGGCGACGTGGCGGGCACGCGGCGCGTCGTGCAACGCGCGCGCGACACCGGCCACATCAACGTGGACTGTGTGGACCCTCTCGGCCGGAGCGCGCTGCTCATGGCCATAGACAACGAGAACCTGGAGATGGTGGAGCTGCTGCTGGAGTTCGGCGTGGAGACGCGCGACGCGCTGCTGCACGCGATCTCCGAAGAGTTTGTAGAGGCCGTGGAGGCGCTGCTTGACCATGAGGAGCGCACGCGCAAACCCGGCGAGCCGCACGTGAGTTACAATTACATTTGTATATTTTTTTCATCCAAAGGGTAACGTCCAATTAGTGTGATTCTTTGTCAAAAGTATAGTTAAGGTTTAAACGGTCCCATTTGAAAAATAGGTCCTCACCAATAACAACAAATTAGCATTAGTATCCAGTATGGCACTATGACTTACGTGTTAGAGTATGGTAATAGTCTTGCAAAGGTATACTAACGCCAGCGACTTATCAATTTCTAAGATGAAACCGATCCTTGTCATTTAGTAACCTTTTTTATATCTACAGATGAATAAGAATCATGCATGATACATGATACCTACCTATTTTGCTTTCTCCGCTGTCTCAATTTAATGACATGCTACTTTCTTCTAGATTTTAAGCCTGTGTTTTCTTACTACTGTCATTAAGATTAGGTACATCGTATCTGTGTGGGTCTTAATTACTCACTTAGGTACGCTGTGTTTACGCTCTGTGACGTCTGCCAAATGACTGCTGAAATGTTTCTCGACCGGGATCAACGAGTCTTTATTGCGCTATTAAACAACTGGTGCATAAATGCATTATCATCATATTAGCCACAGGACTTCCACTGCAACTGCACATAGGTATTGCCCCTTAGATTTCCAGAGCGATCGGTTGGAAGCGGCTGACATTTCAAGACTTTCGTCTTTAAACACGGAGGTAATTTGGACGAGAAGACGTTGCGCACTTCCCCATACCCATTTGCCCATCCGAGTTGGATTCGACGATTGGCCTCTTTCTCTACCTAATCGTCTCGTAGGTAGACGAACTCGTCAACAACTTCAAGAATGGAGTTCCCAACTGATATTGGTGTGGGCACCAATGCAATGTAATGCGAATAGCAAAGTTCAAAGTGCTCAGTGTAGTGCCGACAGTGACGTAAAATTAAGTGCGGGAGTGACGAAACAAAATAAAAGCACATCACCCGTGCTAAGGTCCGTGTTTACAGTTTTAGACTATTAGCAAGTTTTACAACAAACCCCCTTTTAAAAAAAAAATTACTTAAGTTTTTAGTTTAAGAAAAATGGCCATCATCTTGTTAACACATTTATAAGACACTAACACATAATTTAAAGTATAGAATTAAGCAAGGTACCATCTTGTTTAGGTTAAGTATATCTAGCTTACTAAACTCATCTTTCCCGCGCGGGAGCATGTACGGGCTAGCACGTACAATAGGCATCATAATAATTTAATAACGAATGAGAGATCATGCGCTCTCATTTACCGTTTCTAAAAAGCATATTCAGCTATTTACGCCGATACCACGTTTTATTAATCAGTTCGCGTTTATAGGTAGCAAGTAAACCACGCGCTCTCATCATTCATCTAGCATAATTAATTATAATAAAATTTATCATTTCTAAAGTCGTAGATATATTATCATTTCCGAACTATTTCGGCTAACACCCGAACATGGGCTATCGCCATAATTTTCATTTGCCCATCTGTTGGGATACTCGATTGAGGTCGTCGAGCATACAAAGCGAGATACTTATATGTAGGTATACTAAGTACCTAACAATAATCGAAATGACAAGAAATGTTAATTTTTAGTTTATTCATAACAAGGGAGCTTTTGTCTAATTATAATGGATTACCAACCATCTTCTTTGTTATTTCCCTCGCCATTGGTAGAATTTGACAGTTGACGATGAAGTTATTTACCACTGAAGCACAGAATTAATATAGTACTAACGTAACTGAAATTAGCCATTATAGGTGCAGGTGATAGAGGGAAGAAATTAGCATAATCCTTCCATATAGAGGTCTCCTGAAGGGTAAGTGTAGATTGACGATGATGATTAAACCTCGAGCATTATTTATGTTTCTGCAGAGTTGGGAAGCGCTGCCGCCGGAGACTGCGACGTTCACCGCGGACATCACGCCACTGATCCTGGCCGCGCACCGGGACAGCTACGAGATCATCAAGTTGCTCCTGGACCGAGGCGCGGCGCTGCCCGTGCCGCACGACGTGCGCTGCGGCTGCGATGAGTGTGTCCACTCGCGCAGGGAGGACTCGCTCAGGCATTCGCGCTCAAGGATCAACGCTTACCGGGCGCTTGCCTCGCCGTCCCTTATCGCGTTGTCCTCCAAGGTACTAGCGCAGCGCTATCCTCCTTGCTATCCCCTTCTTTCACTAGCAAACTCATGTGATGTATGACTACGACAAGGAAGAGGACTAGCTCGCTTACACTGTTGCATCGACACACGAGTGCATTAATAATAATAATAATAATAATAAATAATAAATATCTTTGCCACACACACACACACATCGCCATCTAGTTCCACACTAAGCAACTAGGCTTGTATTATGGATACCAGATGGTTGATAAACTACACAAACACATTTTTTTTTGTAAATAAATACATATGTAAATGAAAAACATCCATAACTCGAGAATACATGTCTGTATTCATCATACAAAGCCGATCGAAATTTCGAACCCGCGACCTTTTTGGTATAGCAGCAGAGCTTCACCAAACAGGTCGTCAGTGGAATTGACGACCCATTTGTTGCAGTGGTTAGAAAGTCTGCTGCTATACCAAAAAGGTTAAACAAATTCATAGTGGTCTATCTGAGATCTATTTTTCGTAGTTTCCACTTACATATTGATACTGAACCGATATAAGGACTTACAGTACAAGAAAAAGTGGTGCCAACGAATAACATCGAATCGTAAGCGAAATCATCAAAGTAACGTGTTTTATGGTGTGCTGCGCAGGACCCGATCCTGACAGCGTTCGAGCTGTCATGGGAGCTGCGACGACTGTCGGCGTTGGAGCACGAGTTCAAGACGGAGTACCAGGAGTTGCGCGCTCAATGTCAGGAGTTCGCCACAGCGCTGCTCGATCACACGCGCACCTCGCACGAGCTTCAGGTGAGCACTATCTTAAGCATTCTTAGACTTCACTTTCCCTCTTCTTTTCTTAGTGTTTTTCTTTTTTGAAGTGGTGGTATTCGGAAAATATGCGATCAGAAATATTAAATCCATGAAAAAAGAATTTTATGAAATTGATCGTCATACTCATCGGCATCAGCCAATCTTAATTTTACTTCCAATAGATTTAAATCGATATTCACATCTATGTATCGATATGTTAACCCTTGAAAATGGTCAGATCAATCACTATTCACATAGAGCAACCACCCCACATTCATGACACCCCATAGTCTCCGAACTTCCATTTCAAAATACAAGGGTTAGGTGTGGGTCAGTATGCTTCCACCTTCGGCCTCACCTTCACTTAGGTCAAGCGCTAACCCGTTAGGCAAAAACCAACAAAAGGTTTGTGGACTCAGCGTAAATACGGCGTATACCTACATTTTTCTGCAATACTCGTATTACTGACTCTTCTAACGTTCAAACCGCAACACACTCAGGCGCGTGCCTCTATTGGGTTTACACTCTATGCAGGTGATTAATTTTAAGAATGCATAGTTATATACTCATTGTATTATATTTATTAATTAACCTTTAGATATGTGTATGGTCTTGGATGTCTTCGGAGTAGTTCGGTAGTTAAAGTTGACTTAGAAGGGGTTTAGTTATAAGTTAAGTTGACACACCCGAATTATGAGCAAAAGGTTTATTGCGTACATAAATTACAGTGTTTGGATAGCTAATTGTGACCGATCGAGACGGCGTAATTGCGTCGACTGTCCTTTTGTTTATATGCCAAAAGTAGGGCGCAAGCGCAGCACAAGTAAAAGTAACTTGTACGTAAACCGTACAGTATGCATAATAATGATAGTCATGCATAGTTTATGTTTATAGCTGTTTATATCTGTTGGAAAACCAGGTTCTGCTGAACCATGAGACGGGGTCACCGCAGGCGCCGCTAATAGAGCCTGGCGCGCCGGAGCGCATGCGCCTCTCGCGGCTCAAGCTCGCCATCAAGTTGAGACAGAAAAAGGTATGAATCCTGTAGAAAACAATTCAATCACTGACTGATAACTCGTATATGTATATCTGGTGCCTGGTCTTCCCGTTTTTATTTTAATAGTAATAATTATGGGCCTAATAGTCTCACCTTTATGGGCTCCACACTTCTGCTGTATAATTTTCGTAAGCTGGAGCGTCAGTGGTACTCGAGGCGTCCTAGTTAATGTACACAACACTTCACGAGACTTAATGGCTACATGGAACTCGGGAAGAGAAATGAACACGTGAAAAGAAAAATACTTTCGTTGTGACTTATGAGATATCTTGTCCCTTATTCGAACTTCCAACTTTCTAGTTCGTGGCGCATCCAAACGTGCAACAGCTGCTCGCGTCGATCTGGTACGAGTCGGTGCCGGGGTTCCGGCGCAAGAACATGCTGCTGCAGGCCGCGGAGATGGTGCGCATCGGCGCCATGTTCCCACTGTACGCGCTGGCCTACGTCGCCGCGCCGCACTCGCACGCCGGCCGCACGCTGCGCAAGCCTTTCATCAAGTTCCTCTGCCACTCGGCCAGCTACTTCATGTTCCTATGTGAGTCGCCTAATTATTGAAGTCGATTCACATGTTGGAGATATCGTCGAAATATACATAAAAATATAGCCGAATGAATAACCCTCAGTTTTAAAGAAAAACTGGCTAAAGTTGTTTTTGGTCACTGGTGTCGATTCGGATGTACACCAACTAAACTAAAACCAGTTTTGGAGTGGTGCCGTCGCATCGTACTGTTCCAGGGAGAAAGAGACAGTACTACTTTAAAACTCGTTTTAGTTCAGTTGGTGTACATCCGAATCGACACCATTGTGACTGAAGATAAAATTTCATGCTGAGGATTAATAAATATGAATAAAAATTGTTTACTGCCTCAGATCCATACAATTTGGGTACATACTTACATACTACTTAATTATTTGATTAAATCCTTGATTAGCTAGAGGATTGGGTAAGAATTTTCACAACTCAATGTGAGTGCTATTCACACTTCGATCTTCTTTCCAAGTTCTTGAGAGCACGTTTTAACCACGTGTTACAGTTCTCCTGATCCTGGCATCACAGCGCATCGAAACGGCGGCGGGCGGGCTGATCTGGGGCTCGCCCGCCAACGCGACGCCGCTGTCACGCCGCGGGGCGCCGCCCTCGCTGGTCGAGTGGCTCATCCTCGCCTGGGTCAGCGGTCAGTCCACAGCTTTTATTTCTACTGCACACGTTGCCTGAATGTGTTCTGCAAACACTATGTGAATTTCACTGAATTAATTTCTGTATCTTATCACGTCGTCTTGAAAGGTACCAAATAGCTGGACGGAGTTAACTCATCATTGATTTTTTTTAATGCACGATATGTGTTGGGGATTCCGGAACGATAAGTACGACTACTTGAGCTCCATCATACATGATCTTAAGTGAAGATGAGGTCGACGGTGGAAGCTTACTGGCCCGGAATCCCCAACACATTTGGGGGGCTGGCTATCTTAACTGTGACAACCGGAACACAACAATGCTATTAACATTGTTGCTTGGCGGCAGATTTAGATAAGATGGTGGTAGCCAGCCAGGCGGAAATTTTAAAATGCCCTACCGACAACCAAACCGAGTACTTAAACATGTACCCCGCTGGGGATCGAACCCGCGACCTCCGAATCGTAAACGCAATGTTGTTTACATTGAGCCACGGAGGCGGTTAACTAAATTGATGCTACGTTGTGAGTTGGTATTGCTGTCACCTCCAACTCTTTTTTTTTCGAGAAGGCACGCCAAAATAATCGATATAGCAGGGTCATAAGTCCATATAGCAGTACTTAACATTGGAAGCTGCTTGCTCGTTTGTAACATCTTTTTGTTAAAAACAGGATACGCGTTTGACCACAATCTTACCAGACGGTATACGGTAGATAATTCCAGGGTGTTAACAAGTTTGTTTTCCTGCAGGGCTGATTTGGAGCGAGGTGAAGCAGCTGTGGGACATGGGTCTGCGTGAGTACGTGCACGACATGTGGAACGTCATCGACTTCGTTACTAACTCTCTCTACGTCGCCACCGTTGCGCTGCGCATTGTCTCGCACTTTCAGGTTATAGATCTCACTTTGTCACTCGATTATTACATCCACCTAATAAGTACAATATCTTTTAGATTGACTTTTGTACATGTTAGTGAATGACGAGTACATCTTTAATTTTAAGTCCTCCTAATTAAAAAATACATGAGCTATAGATAGGGTTAGTATTGAAGCCATGTGTTGCAGGTTCGTCGCGAGATGTCACTCGGTCTGCAGTGGAATCAACCCCGCGAGAAATGGGACGCGTGGGACCCCATGCTGCTCTCCGAAGGTCTCTTCTCCGCCGCCAACATCTTTAGCAGCCTCAAGCTGGTGTACATCTTCAGCGTGAACCCTCACCTAGGCCCGCTCCAAGTCTCACTGAGCAGGATGGTGTTGGACATCTTGAAATTCTTCGTGCTGGATATACTCGTCATCTTCGCTTTCTCTTGTGGTAAGTCGCCCTAATCCAAGATGTATATGGTGAATTATTATTACTCTTTGCAGGATACAGCACCAGGCATAATTAGAGTTTCTTTTTTGTGATGCTCATTTAAACTGTTTTACTAATTTGTATCGAAATGGGGATAGAGACAACGATTGTATTATAGGCAGTAGTAATTGTAGCTTTATTTGAATGCAGAATGCAGAATGCAGTTAGTGTCTATCATTCACAGTTTTTTTTTTACCTTGAGTTAGTTAAAAGAGATAAACAACGTGCTGATCATCTATATCTATATCACGTGTACTCCAGGACTCAATCAGCTGTTGTGGTACTACGCGGACATGGAGAAGAAGAAGTGCACGACCGGCCCGTCGCTGAGCGCCGCCAACGGCACGCTACCCGACCCTGACGCCTGCGTTGTCTGGCGCCGGTTTGCCAAGTGAGATACTGACATACTCTGCATTGTCATCATCATCTCAACCGATCGTAGTCCATTGTTGGATAAAACTATATCATACTATATAAAATCCCCAATACTGTCATTCTAAGGGATCTTGAGCTCTTTATATCTATCTTTTCTTTTATATCTTGTTTATTTTTTCGGGCATCCCCTGATGTCTTGAGTGGCGACTCTTCTGAGTCCTCGGTTATCGGTTCTACGAGCTATCCAACGTCAAAGTCAAAGTCAAAAATGCTTTATTTTGTAGGTACACAGAGTACACTTAAAATAGTCAATTTTACATTTTTTAAGCTACTGCTTGTTCAAAATGCAATTATGCATTATGCAACATATTTCTATACAAACATCTCTAATATCAGTCAATCTCAATTAATTCTTCATTCCAGTATTACGTAATCACAACTATCATCATCATCTCCCCTCGACCTACTGTAGGCGCTGCATCCTTTAAGTATTATAGAGAGTACTTGATCCATAAAAGGGGATATTTGACAGAAAGTATTTTCAAGACTCACAGGCCTCCGACTTTGCTTAGTCACGTTTACCTTTGTACGGTCAACGTACCTTATTTTTTACATTTTAACCAACCAAGAAGGCGGTCGTGACACGATCTTCGCGTCGCGGTCACAAGTTAGCGATCCGTAAGACAAAGGCGGAAAATCCTTTGCCCTTACACTCTTCCTATCTCGTGTAAAATTCAAATCCTCTCAAAAACATAAATGTGGTTATGTTTGGTCAATATAGTTATTGATATGTAATCTTTTGTTTTCTAGGGGTTTTCTAAATTATCAATTTATACTTAGTTATTATAAAATTAATTTTAGAACCATTTCCTTAGAAATAGAAATATATAATAAAAGTCTGCGTAATTGAATCTTTATTTTGCAGGTTGAGTACTGCGCTAAATATATTGCGCGCGGTTTCTGTTTCAGTTTGTTCGAGACAATGCAGACGCTCTTCTGGGCGGCGTTTGGATTGGTGGACCTCGACTCATTCGAGCTGGACGGCATTAAGATCTTCACACGCTTCTGGGGCATGCTCATGTTCGGCACGTACGCCGTCATCAATGTCATCGTGCTGCTTAACCTGCTCATCGCCATGATGAACCACTCCTACCAGCTCATATCAGTGAGTACAGTGATACACTCTTCAACTTATTACGCATCATGCTGACCTGGAACCTATTATTATTTTAATGTAACGTTTTCATGTGCATGGACACTGTAAGCTGAACAAATATTTTTCTCTTTATTTCTTCATATTAAATAAAATATAGTAGGTACCAAGTTCTATATCTCCACCAGAAGAAGGTGGAGATTAATTGTAATTTTTAACCAATTCACTTGAAAGGAGGAGATTCTCAATTCGTCACATATATATTTGTTTTTTAAGAAGGTGCGTTCAGGATGGTTTTTTTTATCAAGATCTGATGATGGATTACCCTGTGCACGTGCAAGTGACAAAAAATGGGGTTACTATAACGACTCATCATTATATCATCCATTATATTTATTTTATTTGGAAAGCATACAGCTGTTATATCTAAATAATAATTTTACATAATTACTTGCGTTATTGCTTAACTACCTAGCTGTTGCCCGCGACTTCGTTAGCAAAAAATTTAGCCTTTATGTTAATCCAGGTCCTAATCGGTCTACCAACGGTCGGTCCATTTAGGCGTGGACTGGTAACACACGCTCCAGCAGAAAAATAAAATTGTCTAACATCTTCGAATACAATAGATCGTCAATTTGGAGCTGAAAATTTCAATTGTATATAATGTACTGGATGATTGGTTCATTGTCGCACGATACGCAGGAGCGGGCGGACGTGGAGTGGAAGTTCGCGCGCAGCAAGCTGTGGATCAGCTACTTCGAGGAGGGGGGCACGGCGCCGCCGCCGTTCAACGTGGTGCCGTCGCCCAAGTCGCTGCTGTACGCGTGGCGCTGGCTGCAGCGGCGCCTGTGCGGCCACGCGCGGGCCAAGCGGGAGCATATGCGCACCATACGGGTAACGCCGCTCATAATCACAAACGTGGGCAGATTACGGGTTCATAATCTTGCGGTGCAAGGAATTCCAGCCCCCGTAGCATGACGCGCGATATCGTTTATCGCGTCTGTCATGCTCCTGGCATGGACGCGTATGATTCATGTCAGCGGAGCCATGCACGCATGGCGCCAAACCAACACCTATAAGGCTGTTCCACTGGAGCATGCATTCATCCTCCTTCCACTGCACATATATGTAATTTATGGAAAGCAATATCAACCAGACACGTGCTACTGTTGAAGGTAACCGGTTATCTTCGTAACTTTGTTTCGAGATTGAGGTTACTAAGTAGGTACTAATTGTTTTTCGTTCACGCAATTTATTTTTATACGAACTATTTTTATAACCTGGTATTTTATTATTTACAGAGGAAAGCCAAGCAAGCCAACGAGCGAGATTTTCGTTACCAGGTTGGTAACATTTCATTTTAATAATGTGACGTTTTTTATCTGATAAATCGGATGTGGAACAGCGTTGGGCAACACACCAAGGGTGGGGACTCATCTTCATTGAGCGTGGCGATAACAGCCAAATCTCACCTGTACCTACCTACCCTCGAACCTAACGCAACGGTGGATGTTGCATTCCAGGCGATAATGCGCAACCTGGTGCGTCGCTACGTGACGGTGCAGCAGCGGCGGGCGGAGTGCGGCGGCGTGACGGAGGACGACGTCAACGAGATCAAGCAGGACGTCAGCGCCTTCCGCTGCGAGCTCGTCGAGATCCTGCGCAACTCCGGCATGAACACCTCCACCGCCAACGCCGGAGCGCCAGGTGACGTTTCTCTTAACACATTCACCACTGTCCATCATTCAGTGCCATTATAGCGCAAGACGAAAGTAGGTTTTCGTTTCTCGAGTTAGCATGAGTGTAGTGAATTCAATGGAAAATATATAAAGGCTAAGTGAAGAGTATAGGCACTGCAGACTGCGCTATATTATGGGATTAGAAAATATGAAACATTTTTTCTAATCCGAATTCTAATTCGATATGCACCTAAATTAGCTACTGCCGTTCGTTATATTTGCGTGAACGAAGCCGTGGGTCTCTTGTCATAGTTATTTTTTTGATTAACTATCCAGTTAATCATAAAGACCTCACCTGATGGAAAGTGACGTTGTGGTCGAAGATTAAGCACGCGATCCCAGTAAATGCCTATTCACTCTGCTCTTGAAGATCCCAAGGTTGTAGGATTCAGGAAAGACTGACGCCGGAAGGGAGTTCCATGCCTTGGCTGTTCGGATGATGAATGAAGAGTCAAATTTCTTAGTGCGATTATTCGGTATATTAACTATATACGGGTGGAATCTCTCCCCACGCTTAGTAGACCGAAGATGGAAGAGCAACGATGGAATAAGATTATGTAATTCCAACGTAATCTCCCCGAAATGTATCCTATAAAAGACTCACAGATAGGCGACTTTGCGACGGTGTTCAAGGTTCTGCAATTTAATAGTCATCGAATGATCACCTATCAGTCTCATGGCACGTCGTTCCACAGAATCGAGTGCAGCTAGTTGGTAATTGGCTGAACCATTTCAGAGGTGACAGCAGTATTTCATGCACGAGCGGATCTGAACGTGGTGAAGCACCAAAATTTCTTTTGGTGTGAAATATCGCCCGACCTTAAGGAGAATACCAAGCTTCTTAGCCTTAGTTGTTTTAGCGTTCGATTCTATGGAGCGCCCGAAATTTTGACTAGAGGTTAACTCCATACCCAAAAGATTGAGATGGTCAGATATTGGTACGCATACATGTCGGAGTCAGGTGGAATGGATTCCTTTTGCTAGTGAACACACACGCCTCTGTTTCGGTGGCATTGAATTTGACTAGGTTGGCTTTACCCCAATCGGATACCCCCTTTAATGCCAAATTCGTGCGCTCAACCATGGATCTCCTAAGTGAACGGATATCTTCACCTTTGGACTGCGCACCTGACGTATATCTCTCTGTAAAAGTGGTGTCGTCTGCATACCCAGAGGTTCCGGGTTTAAGCAGATCGTTGATGTGCAGTAAAAAGAGATTTGCGGAAAGAATCGACGGCGTGAATAGCTAATAGGTCAGGTGAGCAGCCGTCGATGACTACCTGAATCGACCGTTCGCTCAGAAAATCAGATTTCGAAGCACACAGTCCAGAGGGAATTCCAAACGAAGGGAGCCTACTTAAGATTTGTTTTCCAAATGGTGTGGGTTTGATTTAGGTGATGTAGGATCTATAATTGAACTGAAAAGGTAGAATCGTTTCACGGGCTCCCAGGCGGCGGCGGCGGCAAGAAGAACCGGCAGAAGGAGCGTCGGCTGATGAAGGGGTTCAACATCGCGCCGGGCGGCACGCTGGCGCCCGTGGACGAGTTCCTGGCCTCGCTGCACCACGAGCACGGCGCGCACCACCACGCCTCGCTCTCCGCGCTGCTGGGCGGCCGCCTCGCCAGCCAGGTCTGCTGTTCTCTCTTTCATTCCTTGTCAATCGTTTATTTATTACTCAGAAGAGGTAAAGTTACAATCGCCGTTCGAAATGCCTTCCGAATCAAATCTCAAGAAGATTTTTGCCACGAGTTTCCATGTGTAGTCGTGCTTCCTCGCCTTCCACCGACCGGCCTGCATGACTCATGGCAAAGTATAGCAATGGGTGACGTAGATCAATCGCTACGCAAGACAAGCGAGTCGACCATCGCAGTTTTCGAGGGTAGGACTTTAAGCCAGTGGCGCAGCAGCCCATCACAACCCTTCGGACGTCCACTCGCAAGTTGGATGGACGATATGATAGAGGTTCAACCGGGAGCTCTGTAAATCTCCTGGGCGAGGCCTACCTACGTTCAGCAGTGGATGTCCCGCAACTGATCCAATGACGAGGATTATATATTTGTGTGTGTCAGTCGTCGCTGTCGGACGCGACGCCGTCGGGCGCGCCCCGCAAGCACAAGCGGCGCTGGGGCACCATCATCGAGGCGGCGCGCGCGGCCCGCGTGTCGCGCCTCATCGGCCGCTCGCGCTCCGAGGACTCCGTCTGCGACCACGCGCGGCAGACTCCCAGGTAGGCCCGCACCCTCCCCTAGACCTGAACGGTTAACGGAACGGTGAACCATCATCGAAATTGCAGCAGCGGTCATTGTCTGTCGTCCTTCTCGGAATTGGATGTTATAGTTACTTACTTTCCCACAGCGGCAGCGACCGCTCCGAGTCCGGCAGCGACTCTCAGCGCAGCCCGGAGCGCGGCGCGCGGAGCGGGTCTACGGGCGGGGCGGGCGGGACGAGCGGGGCGGGGGGGTCGGGCCCGCTGTCGGCGCTGGCGGCTCTCAAGCGCAAGCGCAAGAAGTTCTCCGAGTCGCGGCGCGAGAGGGAGCGCGGCGAGGAGGCGCTGCAGCGGGCCAGCTCGGTGCCGGCGCGGGCCCCGCCGCCCCCAGCCCCGCCCGCCGCCCCGCGCACCGCGCCCTCCCCGCGGGGGGGCAGCCGTGAGCCGCTGCTGGCCAGCCTCGACGACGACGCGCACAAGGTGAGACCGCCACGACACAGGCTGCTATATGTATATGAGAGCATTTTGTCGTGTCTGTGGGACCGATTATCGACTTTATTATCGTTACGATAAATTAAATAGCCGCTGTCACTTTCGCATATTCTCTTCTCATGTTCACCACGGGGTCGGGCATGTGCCCAAAGTCAAATCGATCCTACGGCCAAGTTACAGACTGCATAAGTCTTATTATACAAGGTAGTGGTAAAAGCATGAATTCGTACGAAGATGATACATAGATGGCCTTATGGCCACGACATCGCAAGCACTGGTCGAAATTGGTGTATGCCTTATACCCGCGCGCATTCCGCCCACCCTAGTTACTTCTAGACTCAGGGCCGCCCAAGCTCACTGTTCCATTAAAACGGAAGAATGTGCCTTGTACGTTATAGTGGTAAAAATAACGTACAAACAGAAGACCAATACCAAAACTATGATATTTAATAATATATACAATGTCTCTACACTACATGACAATGTTTCCCTGTCTTGACGGGACGCTTAGCCCTTATGGCTCTGTGCTCGGAAGACCCAGAGATGTGTGGATAAACCACAATTTCACCTGATGGAAAATGACGATAACCTGTAATATTTTTGGACGGCTTATCCAATGCAACCCAACACGATAGGGTAGGAAATTAAAAAAAATCATCCCCACTTTACGAGTAGACAGACAGACGAAATTATAAGGATACCTTGTAGGTTACGGAACTCTAAAAAACACATTAAAATTTTAATGTGATGAATAAAAATAATTATACCTTTTCCTACTCTATTTACACCAATTAAAACAAACAAAGCGTCTATTATCCGTTTGCCCGTTTCGGTCCCCAGCGGGGTACATGTTTTAAGTACTCGGTTTGGTTGGTGGTAGGGCATTTTAAATGTCCGCCTGGCTAGCTACCACTATCTTATCTAAATCTGCCGCCAAGCAGCAATGTTAATAGCATTGTTGGGTTCCGGTTGTCAGAGATAAGATAGCCAGTCCCCCATATGTGTTGGGGTTTCCGGGTCAATACGCTTCCACCTTCGACCTCATCTTCACTTAACATCAGGTGTGATTGAGGTCAAGTACGAAACCGTCACGCATAAAAAAAAAAGAAAAAAAAGAAATCAAAACGGGAAACTTTGTGTTGCTGATGACGTGCCACGCACTACTACCAAACGAAAGGTCAAACGGACTCGTGTGAAAGTGGTCTATGACATCAATGTCTATGACTGATTTGTGGTTTTTCTATAACTGTTTGTTCTCAAGCAGCGTACTCCGCCGGCTAGGATATACTTCATAACTTTACTTACTAATACATAGTTTACTATACAGTGCGCGGCCGCGGGCGCACCGCCTCAACCTGCGCCAGCAGCGGGCGCGCGGGCGGGGTCCGGAGCGGTGGCGGGGGCGGCAGGGTGCGGGCGGTGCGGGGCGGGCGCGGCGTGCGGGCGGTGCGCGGCGCGGGCGCGGCTGGCGGGGGTCACGCCGCTGCACGGGCACGCGCCGCACCACTCGGCCGGCTGGCTCTAGCACCGCGCGCCACAGCCCGCCTGTCTCTGCAGCTAGCCGCCCTCGCGAAGGAAGAAACGACAGGACTGGGAACCGTTTCGAACGTGCGGTCCAACAATGCATGGCAACGATCGGGCACCCGGTTCCGCGGAGGAGAAACGTGAGAGACCCTCTCGTGTGAAACTATCCTAGTGGTGTGGTGATCGAGCCGAAAGGCGGAAACACTTAACTATACCGATCCATCGGTGCAAGAAGATGGTCATACTTCAACCGGTCGGGAGGACCCGGCCACTCCCATGTGGGAGAGCGTCGGACGACGCAAGTATTCCACTAATGTAACCCGAGACACCAATATTAAAGCTATTCCACTTCTCCGACACGACACAATTAGACAATTAAACTATACGATAGGCGTTGTCGGCACTTGTTGCTATATACTCACTACATAAGTAGACTTAAGCCGCTGGTCACGTTTAGTGGAGGTCTTAGAATATCGAAGATACTAAGGTGGACCGAATGATTTCATGACACGTTACAATAATTAACGCCGGATATTTAATTTTACCTCGAACGCCAGCAATAGAAGAAAGGTGAAGAGGTATACAAAAAGTTGCGGCAAAGCCGTACGAATATATCAAGTTGTATAACTACCTAAATTAAGCTATATGCCCACATTACTATCCCTCCACCTAAGCGTATCCAGCAATACCTATAGTTATACATATAAATATATTATATACATACATATTTAATGCATATTTACAAATATATTCACAAAAACAAATATTCTAATTAGCTAGTAGAGAATTTAAACAAGGACATTCTAACGAACACCAACTAGTCATGTAGAACCAACGAAATTTTACAGTACCTAAGAATTAAGTAGCTAATATATTTTATATACAATACGAGAGGTGAGTTATGTACCGAGTTACTAATAGGCGTAATCATGTGTTCCAGAAAGTTTTCCAATAATAAGTTACTTGACCGAAGCACATGAAATAGTTAGTATAATAAAATAATGTACGAATAAGAGCAAATATATAAGATGACACAGGGATTTTTAAGTGACCCATAATATACAACTGACCTTATTGACCTAGACGTCAAGTCCTGCCCTTGATTTATACATTTATAAGACACTATTAGTTATAAAGTTAGGTAGGCGTAGATGTAGGTATGTAAATAAGGGCTGGCGATATATCACATATTATACGACAAATTGTTTTTATTATACTCACATGACAGGGTGAGTCCGCGACTGTACGCACACCTACTCATACAATGCCTTTCCACAAGGAGCCCGGGGTGGAAAAAAATTAATCAAAATAAACATTTGAGATATGTTAAAAATTTTAATTTAGATTTAGGACAACTACACCCCTTGCGAAGTATCCACAAAGATAGTCCCGTTACTACTTCAAGTAGGTGTAACGGGGCAATTTTAAACTTCTGTACAACTGGGGTCGCGGTGATTCTAGACCAAAATTCGTGTAAACTTATCTTATTGGTTGATTTTCGTTGGCTGCGTTCCATTCCGGCCAGTTAGAAATACTGCTCCGATCTGAGCAGCTATATTGGAACATACATCATATTAGCAAAAATGGATCAGTCCTTTTATAGTGTAAGAACGGCTCCATAAAAATTATATGTCTAACTATAGTTTTTAAAATGTAGATAGCATCTGCAAACTAAGAGATATGACGAATTTTATTGCGATTTAAAATCAAAGAACTACAACTGATGCCTCTGAAGTACAGAGAGACAAGGTCATAGCTTCAATAATTCTGTTCGAAGTTTATGAAACGCAAATTTTACGTTTTTAAATGTAAGTAACATTGATAGGATAGTTGCTTAGCCTTGCAATGTGCAGACAACAAACTGGAAAGTTTATTTAGAAGACTGTAATCGTGAACTAAGATCATTTCGTGTCACGATATTGACATAATGTTGCGGGTCTGTTGCAACGAAAGCGCGGGCGTTACACCTCCCGTCCGCGCGTCTTTTTTGAATGTGATCGTGTGATTATTTAGACGAGTACTTATCAAAGATTGAGTTTGCTCGCGCCTGCGCGTTCGTTGTGGCAGAGGGATTCAGTATTGAAAAAGGACTGATTGATCCAAATGAGGCGGTGTGCGAATAAGACGGGAAAGTTTTTAGTGTAAACAAACCGATGTTAATGTTGTATAATGGTCGCGTGGGCGATCGCGCACGTCACAAGCATAATACATGTAATCCGATTATACAAGCGGTGGTAGAACCTACAGAATACCACTCGCCACGACCACCTATTACTACTCAAAGTATGTATTAAAAGTACAAACACGTGATCTCTGATTTCCACCACACCCCACAACATTTCATTGTGACACAAATTGCCGTCTGCATGTGACGTGCGCATGCGTCCGCGCTCATATCGTCCCTCATGCGTGCTATGTGCGTGTATGTAACCGTGCGCCTGCGCCGCCAGCCTTCCACACTGGCCTTTATTCTCAGTACAAACCACACATATAGACAATAAGGTAATACGACGAACCACAAGAATTCGGCAAAAAAAACTACGCAAATTCTATTCTATTTAAATTACAATATAAATTAAAATTACTTATTGTAAATATAAACAATATGAATTCCAAAAAATCGTATAATTTATTTTGCCGGCGCCATGTTGGATTTATTACCATTAAATTTATCCTATGACGCTTTGGGGATCAAGACGAATCTAAAGACGCTTTGCATACTGGAAGTATTTTAGAAACCACATATATACACTGGCAAATTACGCCGCCCGCCGGACCCTTAGTCAATTTAAGTTTAATGTGGCAATAATTGATAAAAAGAGCTAAGAGAGAAGGACAAAGCTGCTTATGTTTATACATTATTATGTTACGTATGTGATTTACAGGGATGTTTGGTGTCGAATAAAGAATAATAGGCCCCGGTAACCTATCATTAGTGAGCGCGATTGGCTAATCGAAGGGATTTCCAAGAATGGTTGTAAAATGGTTGTTTTAGCATTTAGAAAACGATAAGGATACGTGGTATCCGTTATCGAAAGTCAATTTTTCTATTGGAAATATAGTTCGGGATAGTCATTAGTATGGTATATGCTGCCTACTATCAATCAATCAATCATTTATTTATTTGTGATACACAGGTGTACAGGTTGTTATGATACATTAACTTATGAATATGATCTCTGTGATCAGCCAAATTGGCATACAAATATTGTTGTCATGTCAAAATGTCATATCGATGCGAAAATCGAAACAATCTGTGGAACTGTTAAATATCTATCCATTTTGTGACTTAGTGAGAGCAATATTAACTAAATACAATGTGTAAGAACAATAAACAGTGTAAGTTTTTACTGAAATATTATACTTGATAGTATAGCAGATACAATGTTGTGACCCAGAAATCTAGCCACGCAGTGGCTTATTTAAACTAGCAATACGATTTTTAGCACAATGATGAATTTACTATACTGTACATTACGATTTTTCAGTATAATGAATGATGTACCTACTACACAATATCACATGCGCATAACTATTATTCAATGCAATGATGTAACTTACCTACTACACCAAATATCAAACGGGCATTATAATTGTTCAGTACAATACATACCTATCATACGAGCAATACGATCATTCGTATAAAGATTTACAGTTAATATAAATAGCACGTGACAACCATACCACTACCAGTGCTATCTGGTTGCGTGGCGTGGCGCTATCGTTAATATAAACCCAGCGAGACCGGAAATATTACGGTCGTCGGCCGTAGCCGTGGCCGCGTAGACGGGCAATGCGATTATTCAATACCATGATGTATTTTCTTGAAAAATTATGATTTGGTTGGGTTGGTTACAATTTTGTAAAGCGATTTCTCAGGATATGTGAAATAATGCGATTATAATGACGCATGGCCATGATGATAAATGTAATTATTGTTATTTGTCCATATACTGATATTTTAATTATTGATTACAATAACTAGTCTTCATTTATTATAATGTTGTGTAGAGTAGGTAAGGTAACGTGGATGTTTCAGACATTACGTACGTAATCTCATCTAATGTTTTTTTATAATTATAGAGTTGCCTCCGTAGTGATTGGTCACATTCATGCGTAACAATTAGATTCCGATATCACCCAGTACTATTAACAGTTGATTTGCCACCGTTTACATAATAATAACTCTCTCTTACTCTTTATTAGTTTAGTATTAGAAACAGTACAGATTCAATTAAAAACTTTATAACGCTTGGCGGGTAGCGAAACTTTGACAGCCTGCTCGGGTGGCGGTGTTGGCGGCGCGTGCGCATTGTCGAAATCACGCGTTGCGTTTATCTAGTAATAACCAGAGGCCTTCACGCGTTTAGTTGTGGTCCGTCCCGCCCCGGGCGGCGGCGGCGCATAATCGATTATATTTTGTAAAGAATTGTTATTTATTTATACATTATATTTGTATATAACGGTGCGAAATTTAATAAAATAAGCACTAATTGATTTATTGTTTTATTTGAGTTGATCCTAAAACGACTTGATCTATTGATGAACTTCCTCACGGGTGGAAAGTGATGCTTGCAAGTATGTACCGGAGCGATAACAGGCTATCTCGGATACAAGTCTGCAAGAGTCACGTACGGGACAGGAAAAGGAACGACCACTTGTTCTCTGCTCAGTGTCTTCGCAACCACGACTTTACAGTTGAAGTCATATGGTTATGTATTTAAATTATTTAAAAGTCCAAGTGCCTTATGTACATTTTTCTTAACTATGATATCACTTTTCTCCTTCTTTTTATTATCATCATTATTTTGTTGTTTTGGTCCCAATTTGTTTGGGGTTGGCACAGTAAGTCTTTTTCTTTCAATCAGCCGTTACCTCCACATTCAGCCGTTACCTCCACATTCAGCCGTTACCTCCACATTCAGTCGTTACCTTCTTATTCACGCCCTTTTCGTTCATATCACTCTTCACACAATCCATCTATCTTTTCCGACATCCATTTTCATCAGTTCACTCTCTTAGTAACATGCGTTTCATTCCTCCTCATAACATGTCCATACCAAGCTAAACGGTTTCCTTTCAACTTTTCTCTCACGGGTGCCACTTTTAAACTCCCTCTTACATACTCATTCCTTATTTTATCCATCCTCGTCACTCCATTCATCCATCTCAACATTCTCATCTCTCGCTGGAACATGTGCGTTCGAGCTCAGAGATCCACAAATATGAGAGGGAACATATATAAGTGAGATCAAGTGAGGTTGAACTTAGTCGGCTTATACGATAACGACGGAATATATATTTGATAGAAGTGAGCTATCCTTGTCTACTTAGATGACATTATATTTTTTTGATGCACGATTTATTCGATGTATATTTTTTTAATTACGAAATTCTAAGTAGAATACATACAACGACCTCGTTTCATACCAAATTGTACTATTAAATAAAACAAGCGTATAGACATGACGTGAAATATATTAAATAACTATGTATAGCATTTAACTAGAGTCGAGCGAGTGACGATATCTCCATCTGCGCCGCGACGCACCTGTGGGACAAAGACACCAATTATAAAACCGCTGTATAAAGGGCAAACACAAAATACTGAAATTGTCTTTAAGTGAGGTTTCGGAATTAGAGCTGGTCGTTTTGTGGAGCAAAATATAATAAGGAAACCTGCGGGGATAGTATGACTGCGTTTTATACAACGATACGAACTAAAAGTTTTGTCTCTCTGACTTAGAGTGTAGGGTGGGGCTAGCATTCAGCTGCATTGAAGCGGATTACTAAGTTGAAGTGGTAGTGGACGGTAGAGCATTAAAGTTCTCGGGTGGAGATCACGCACCGGTAAGTGCAGCGTAGGATGTCCACTCACAAGGTGGACGGACGACTGAAGGTCGGTGGATGTCGCTGGACGCAGGCCGTGGCGCAGCGGGTGTCAGGCGGCGGCCAGGTCGAGCGGCGTGTACTCGCTGGCGGGTGGGCGGCGCACGGCCAGCAGCAGGCTGCAGCCCCGCCTCACTCGGCCGCCAGCGCCACGTGGCGCAGCGGGTGTCAGGCGGCGGCCAGGTCGAGCGGCGTGTACTCGCTGGCGGGTGGGCGGAGCACGGCCAGCAGCAGGCTGCAGCCCCGCCTCACTCGGCCGCCAGCGCCACGTGGCGCAGCGGGTGTCAGGCGGCGGCCAGGTCGAGCGGCGTGTACTCGCTGGCGGGCGGGCGGCGCACGGCCAGCAGCACGCGGCCGGCGCGCTCCGACAGCAGCACGCTGCAGCCCCGCCCCAGCGCGCCGCGCTCGGCCGCCAGCGCTATCTGGTTGACGACGCGACGTTCCACCTCGTGCTTTATGGAGCGGGCGCCGTAGTGGATGTCGTACCTGTGGGCATGTCGACCGAGTGAGACGTTCCCGAAGTTTGGTAATCGAAAACGAGTGGCGAATACGAGTGTTGCAGCTAGTCCGCCATAGCAGTTGGCACGTACCCGTCGGCCAGCGCCCCCAGCACGCCCCCTTCCCACCGCAGCTCGACCGCATGACGCGCCTGCGCCTTGTCCGCCCACCGCTTCAGCTCCAGGTTCACCAGCGTGAGTAGCTCCTGCCGCGAGAACGGCAGAAAGTATACGATCTCGTTGATTCGACCGAGGAACTCGTCGCGGCCGAAGTGTCGCTTCAGGATCGGTCGGACCACGCTGTCCTTAAAGTGCCGAGACACTTCCAGTGACTCCTCGGATTGTACTTCCGCGTTATCTTCCACTGTAATGAGTTAGTGAAACTCAGGTTTAGCGGCAATAGATCACTCTATAGGAGCTTTATGATAGTAAAGTTTGTAGCGTAGAAAAAGTATCTACCTCTGTTTTCACCTGAACCTTTCTGCTCGGCGGGCTGGGTGGGCAGCCGTGCCCTCTGGGCAGCGCGCCCTTCGGCCTCGCGGCGCAACTGCAGGCCGTACTGCGCGATCTCATCGGCTGCCAGGTTGGACGTCATCACAAAGATCGCGTTCTTGCACTCGATCAGCTTACCCTTGCCGTCCGTCAGTCGGCCCTGGGGAGATTCATGAATTACATTGAGCAAATAGAACTGTGTTTGATTTGTGTCCCTGTGGGCGAGTGCTAGATTTGCTTCGATAATTATCAGTCTTCTTCTGTCAGAGAGTGCTGTTAGAGTGGCTAAGTTTTGTCCCAATAAAATTAGAAACTTGCCTCGACTCGAAACGAAAAAGACTATCAGTTACTGGCGCTGTTCACTTTTTCATACAAATCGTCATGTGACGTGAACGCGGTCGTAAAGTATAATCGAAACAAACCTCAAACTTTGCCCACTCAAGTATCAGTTGTTGTTGTTATGTTACTGAAGTGAACCTACCTACATCGCAAAACACGTAGCAACTGTAACATTGTTAGATATTAGCCTTAAGGATATGGGTAATTTTGTGATATGAACTCTACCGACGGTGCCAGTGAACTGTGCACGTCAACTCTTCAAGCAGGCAAAATTAGCAACATTTCTATCTGATTCTTCAGGTCGGCTGCCCTTCCATGTGGTCGTTTGATTACGAACTATTCCCAAGAGCTGGAAGTTATATCTATTTGGATTCCAGTGCTCAAGGCCCGTTTCTAGGCTGCAGGGGTTCATTCAAGGAAGAGAGATAAGATGAGTGCTTCTTTATCACATATTTGGTAATCTTTGAGGCAGAAGTTGTGTAGAAAGGCACCTATAAATACCTTTTCAAAACAGTCAGTTGTACAGAGTACACAAAATAGTCAGATTTTACATTTTTTAAACTACTGCTGGTTCAAAACGCAATTTTCCCCTGATAAGAACAAACAACAAACTAGAGGGTGTAGCGTGCTAAAAAGAAAAAAATATTTAACGGCGTTGGGGCATTTTGGGAAAACGGGTCAAAAGGTCGAAAACACCCGAAATTCGTTCAACGAGCCACGGGGCAAGTCCGGAGTGGCCGCCAGTCTAAGAGGGCTCGGTATCACGTTTCGGGCATTTCGGGCATCCGTGACCCAAACTTCCAGAACGGGTCCCAACGAACCGGGGAAGTCGCCAGAGGATCGCAAATGGCGGGAGAGGCTTCCGGTGATGACCGCGGGCTCGGGTCTTCCGTGACCCACTCGGCGAGGAAGCCCACGTACGCCAGCGGCCCCATCTCTGCAGCTCGCACGCTAACACCAACCAACCGGGGCGAGGGCGAGGGCACTCACCCGCGGTCGTCCACTTGATTGTCGAAAGCAATATCAAAAAGTGGTGCCGGACAGCCAATCAATAGAGCCTTGGTATTTAGAGGGCTGGTCGGCCAAATCGTGTGTGTGCCCGGTCAAGGGAATAAGGGCAAATTTAAAACTGGTTTTTTAATTACATTTTAATATACAGGGTGAATTTTTTAAGTGGCCTGGATGGCCAAATACTTAACTATGAGGAATAGCGAAGTACTCAAAGGAGCCTCGGGCCTGATTTTGATGAAAACTAAAACTGCATCATTGGATTTTTGAAAAATTTATATTCCTAGCCAGGAATCGAACCAGTTGATGTTGAAAAAAACACATCCTGTATTATATGGTTATTAATATACATGATATTAAAAACCAATTTAAAATTTGCCATCAACATGAAAATAGCCAATGGGTAGCGTATTTTTATGCAATAAGCTCTTGTATGCAAATTGGTTGATCAGCATATTGGAGAATTTATTCTGAACAACGTATACGTGTATCACAATTACAAATAAACGATTTGATAGATAGCATAGTTTTTGTGAATGAGGTCCCAAGTTGGGCGCCAAAACGAAATTCATTTTGTTAAAGGCGTGACTGATGAGGTAACGGCTCTTTGATTTATAAGCTATAGATATAGTCGCATGAACAAATCTTTTTCGCGCTTTTCTTAGTAGATAAAACAGTGCCATCTCTTAGAATCCTCGAGAACTAATGACTGCTGAGAATAATAAATATTCAAAACCACCGCGCGTAAGAAAATTTTTTTTTGTCTGTACTTGCATCATTTCTAAATCGGTCATATAAAAGTGCAAGAAGAAATTGCAATATTGATTATAAATATGAGTTTTACGAATTTTGTTATACATAAAAGATACACGCATGTTTTTTTGTGGACTCTTTTACAGAAACTCAAACTCAAAGTATTTATTGCGGTGTGAGACTCGACAGCGCCCCCCGTGGAGGGCGCGCTAGCCGCCCTCCGGGAACGGGCCTCCCCTTGTGAGGGGGGGCAGGGCAGGGGGGGGCCTGGAGCCGCTTATGCGTTCCCAGGTCCTCCCTACTGCCGAAGAAGGTCGCCGCGGGGTTTTAGTGGGTATCCCTCCCGTTAGGGAGGGGAGTCCCACATAACCGTCTCGCCGTCCCCCAGGCGAGCGGTACGCGTAACGCATTTCCCCGCGAAAAAAAAAAAAAAAAAAAAGGTACATTAAGTAGTATCATGTGACGGATTTAGGATTGAAGCGTACAAGTGGTGAGAGGTACACCTTGACTGAGAGACGAGCTACAGTATGGTGGAACACCCTTTACGATTAGGTATAAAGATTACTTCCAGAGCTTGCTTAACAAAGGAGTATTTTATTTAAGTTTGGCCCGGTTTTCTTAAGAGGAGGATCCCGCTCATAGGAGGCAACGTCGGGGGGTGGCACTGGGCCCCGCGGGTAGCGGCCGGCTACATCTTGGGGTGATGATGCGACCAGGGAGAGGATGACACGTCTCGGGCTGAGGGGTGTCGTCGAAACGCCCCATCGCGTATCATCCTGCTCGTTTATCGCTGCGTGAGACACGGCAGTGCTCCATGTGGAGGGCGTGCCAGCCGCCGGAAAGAGCCTCTCAAAGGGACCCCGAAATTGCTCATACTAACCCAGGTCCTCCCTACCGCTGAGGAATGTCGCCACGGGATTTCAGTGGGTATACTTACCGTCAGGGGAGGGCAGTTCCATATAACCTAACCTAACCATAAGAGAGAGAGGAAGTAGTGGTACCTCGTCGAAGAGCTGCAGCAGCACGGTGAGCACGTCGGGATGCGCCTTGTCCACCTCGTCGAACAGCACCACAGCGTCGGCGCGCCGCGCCAGCGCCCGCGTCAGCTGCCCGCCCTCCTCGTGGCCCACGTAGCCGGGCGGGGCGCCGATCAGCTTGGCCACCTGCCGCCACACGCAAGGGGTGCCGTCGGGGCAACACAGATACACTTTGGCTTTTTGGCGGGATCTCGGCGAGTGAAGTGGCATTTTTCTTTATAATTCTTATAATTTGTGCATTCTAACTTTTGAAGCTTAATAATAGCAGAATATTGTGCAGCAAACGTTAGTGATGGTGTACAAGTGAAAGGAAGTGTAAATTAAAATGCGTAACGGAGCTTTCGGGTTCCCACAAGAAGCTCCCAAGAAGAGGAAGATCCCAAAATCTTTTGTAAAGCATTCTGCCCACTTTACGGTAGAATGACTTGACCGTGACTAGACTCTGTATACGACGAATTACTTGTTTTGACTGAGACCGACTTATAAACTGAAGAAATAAGAGAAATAAAAATTTTCACTCGAAACTGGCAGTAATGTCCCTAGACAGTGAGGTTGACTGGTTGCCATCCTCAAAAATAATAATAAGAAGAAGATACACTTTTTATCTCATCTGTTCGAAAAACGATAGTCGGTTCCTCAGCAAGTATGCCCAAGGTTGGTATTTTCTCCACGAGACATCGGAACGGGGAGTTAAACTTTTGAATTTAGAACATGGAACATGATTAATGTACGGGAGTACATCCGGCACTCCTTAACACGATTCTACCAAAGAGATCGAACTAAAATATTATATGAAAAAACACAGGCTTAAATACTTCATACTAATCGTCATTATTTTACTTTTGTTGTACATAGTTGGACATCACAAGTTAATTAGTCCTTTCGCTCTACAAATGGGAACACGAAACATATCCAAGCTAAAGAACATATTCTAACAACACTCGATGACTTTTGAATCGATGTTTTCTATTTCCAATCCTCTATTCGATGGTGGAACCTCTTTGTGTTGTACTGTCCTTGTTGGGCGCGTATTCCGCTTGTGCCATAGTATTAACCGCCTCCGTGGCTCAATGTAAACAACATTAAGTACTCGGTTTGGTTGGTGGTAGGGCATTTTAAATGTCCGCCTGGCTAGCTAAAACCATCTTATCTAAATTTGCCGCCCAGCAGCAATGTTAATTAGCATTGTTGTGTTCCGGTTGTCAAAGATAAGAAAAAAAAAAGAAATTGATCCCAAGATCGTTCATCATCATCTTCTTGCCCTTTATCGTTATGTAAGAATAATAAAGTCGGACAGCGCAATAATTATTTGTTCAACGAGAGAGAAAAGAGGTTGTTTGTCGCGAGTGCCGATTTTGAATTCAGAGCAAGTAAGGCATTTCATTATTGAAGCACAAATAGAGTTCTCTTTTCAAGAAAGGAAAGCGATCTTACCGAGCTGGTGAGGTAAAGACATTATTTATAAAAACCATACACGCGCTCAATGGAAAGCCCTAACATTACCTCATGTTTCTCCTGATACTCTGACATGTCGAGCCGTATGAAGGCGGCGGGATCGTCGCGGTGCATATACCGCGCCAGCTGCTTCGCCAGCTCGGTCTTCCCGATGCCCGAGCTGCCAAGGAACAGGAAAACTAAGGGATGCTCCTCGTCAGCCCAGCCGTTCTCCTTGCGCCGCACAGCTGCGGCAACTGTTTCTATGGCCACCTGGAACGCGGGCAGCCGTATGTGAAGGTGCGATATACCAGCAAGCAGCTTATTATCATCATCTGAGCCTATCATTGTCCATTGCTGAAGATACGCCTCCATTAAGGACTGTAATTTCCAGCCGTGCTGAGCTTTCTGTGTCCATCGGTTGCCCATGGCCTGTTTCAAGTCAACGGCGGGGGAAAGGTAAACAGTTCAGTAGGTGGAAAGTGTCCACTAACGCTTGTGACACCTTTAAACAAGGAGATTTGTCAGCCTGAGTCGTCTATGTTTGTCTCATAAATAGTTATAAATCGTTTATTTCTAACTCCATTCACACATCGATAAGAAATAACAATTTAATTTGTTTCTAGGTAGAGGCATATTAACTGGGGAGACTTTGCCACTATTCAAACACTGACTATAAGGCCTCTTAACCGCCTCCGTTGTTGCATTGAGCCAATATAAACAACATAAGGTTCACAAAACGGACGGTTTGATTCCTAGCGAGGTACATGTTTAGTTCTCGGTTTGGTCGGTGGTAGGGCATTTTTAAATGTCCGCCTGGCTTGCTACCACCATCTTATCTAAAGCTACCGCCAAGCAACAATGTTTAAAGCATTGCTGTGGTCCGGCTGTTAAAGAATTTAAAACTATTGATAAAAACTCCCACTTTTTATTATAAGTTTTGGTCCAATAAAATTTGAAACTTGCCTCGACACGAAAAGAAGAAGACGTAATATTATAATCGTAAATTCTGGAAAATAACCCCCACCAAATGCTATTTAGGTAGATACTATTTATAATTCGCTTTTAAGCTTCACGAGCAGGTTAGACAGATTTTTGATTCAGGCTGTATTAAAAAAAAATCTGAACGGATTAAACCCTCTTAAGACAAGATAGCCTCTCACTTTGTACAGTCACCCATCGGAACTTGTGAGTTGACTAATTCATTTTTAAGTTATTGGAAATGCTCTTCCAAACATATAAAAATACAATAAATTGTAGTAATACAATAAATAAATTGTAAAGGGTTGCTTGTTCTTGGTGCAATTATGATGCAGTGCAGAGTGGCATACCTGCTGCCCCACGATGAACTGCTTGAGCCGCTGCTCGAGCGGGAAGCGCCGTCGCTCCTCGGCCGCGGCGGCCGCAGCCGCCTCCTCCCACCGCCGCGTGTGCTGCACACACATGCACATACATACATACACAAAGCAATGTATATAAGGCGTAGGCAGACCGTCGAATTAGCAATTTCATTGAGTGCTTGGGCGGATCGTAATGTGTGACGGACATAGCCGCCATTACAGAAAACTTTGCTGCTGAGCTCCTCTAGATAAATAGCAAACGTTTCGAAAACGCCAAACGCTATCCATTTATTATTCGCAGTTGATGGGCTGTCAATAAATCGCTAAAAGTTGACAGCCAATCAGTTGCTAGAGTCGAAGCATTAGCGTTTGTCGTTATAACAAGTTTTGCCACTTGTATAGTCAAGCCAATTGAATTATGGGATAACTCCACCTTCGTACTTAATTTTAAGTAAATTATGTAAATTGGGTACATATTAAGATGTCAAAAAACATGTACAATACATAGCCCAAAAACCCGAATTCACAATATTTTTTTTGTAATCATTTAGCTTAGGTATGGCTTCCAGTCATTAACTATAGGTAAGCAGACATTTTGAACATTGGTAATTTTGTGAGGCGTGGTGTCCAGTGACTCTCCTTATGATTTAACCTTGTCTGAGTACACCTTACCTTACCGTACAATTCCAGAACTTGAAATACTAAATAATTAATATGTCAAATTTTTCAAATACCGAACCTAAAAATATCATATTTTAAAAACCTTATCAATTCCAGGATTAGAAATACTAACTTCGGTATGATTAACCTTATCATATTTGGATTATGTCACGGAACCGATTCGGGGTACCCTTCTTCCACTGGTCTTGACTGCCCTAAGAGTGTTTTTTTATGAATCGGAGGGGCAGAGGGGGAGCGGCCCTAGCCATCTGGCGGTCAGGAGGAGGCGGACGTGCGAAGCCCGACCGGCGCAGCCTTTTTTTTGCGAGGGCGGTGGGTAATCTGTTACATGGAAGTCCAGCGACCCGTACCGCTGGAGTGTGCCCGACTCCAACGGGCTAAAACCAGCCCCTGTGCCCCTGCCACCATTTGGTTCCAGTCTTCTGAGGGACTTGATGTTAACAGCTTCGGGAAAGAACTAGCGATCGTCAATGCATGTTTGCCTACTTGCATGCCTATACATACATGCATGCACGTCTATGTGATATCTAAATTTTTCCCTAACGCGCTGCTGTGATTACAAGTAATCAAAAAATGTAGAAATGATTGATTTCGTTGACGTCATCATTAACATCTTAATCTTGCCCTGGTCCCAATTTATTTGAGGTAGGCCCAGTACATCTTTTTCTTCCATTCTCCACTGCCAGCCATTGTCTTATTAATCAGGCCCTTTTCGTTCGTATCATCCCTCACACAATCTATTCATGTTTTCCGTGGTCTTAATCTTCGTTTCGGTCCAGGCCTCCAATCTGCTCTGGATCTTTGCTCGGATCAACTGCCCTTTTTTTTCGGGCACACCTTTTTTTTCGGGCACACCTTTCTTCTTAAGGGCCCACCACAAAACGTCACAACCCGGTCATATGACTTTTCGAGGTCAACGAAAACTATGTGGAAATTTTTGTGAGCACTTCTGTATTTCTCTCTACTCTCTCTCTTATATTTAAGAGCTATGCTCTTGTCGGTGGAGTCCTTTCCACACTTATCTACATTCACTACTTGTATTTGTTTTTATTTTACTCTGGAATGTTTTGAATTACGATAATTTAAAATCCGTTATTTTGGAGTTAAGTATTTACTAATTCGATTTTTTGGGCTCGAGTAATTTGATCGTTGGGTTACGTTTAATCATTGGTACTTTAAGTGTTTGGCATTTTAAAGGTATTGTGAATTCGGGTATGTGCGTGAATGCATTTTAAATAAAGGAATTATGTTTTTAACATTTCAATACATACCCTATAAAATTTATAGTGTAATAAAATGTTTACAGTCAATGAAATATATTTTATTGCATAACATAGTAGGATTACATCTGTCTATGTTCAGTTATAGAATTGTACAATAAGAGGGAACTTATTATATTTTCTTCGTTAAACTGTCTGTTCTATCTTTACAAATAAACAAATGAGTAGTATTTCCATAATTGCAATTGTGCCGGATGCGATCGAATCGATGTTGCAGCAGCACGAAACGGAAGTTATTTATAAAGTTTATTTTAGAATACATATGTATCCGAAAAATTGGTATTTTTCGTGATATCAGTGAATGTGTGAAAAGCTTGTGATTTTGTTATGTTGTCCCGCACACAGAAATTGTTACAATATGGCCATAAAACTATTTAACTTCCTGCCTGGAGTGCTTAAGGATTTACCCCTACCAAAATTTAAAAAGGAGCTATACCAAATTTGGTTCATAACTGCTTTTATAGTGTTACCGAGTTCTTGACATTTAAGTTTAGAGATACAATAACCTAATTTCATCATTTTCGATTGCTTTGGTTTGGTTTTGACATTGTAAATTAATTTGATTGTCTTGACATTTGTATTTAACTTTTATTATAATGACATTTTAATAACGGCAATAATAATTAGACATTGCCATTATGACCTAGTGTATTTTGTATCTTGACATTTGTATTTTGCTTTTATTGTGTTGACATTTTAATGATTAGGTAATTTGAATAATGTTTAATTTACTTTTAACCATTTGCATGCCATTAGATGACGCAACACGCTTGTTCTAAAATAAATGTTCATCAATGATTGTACCGTGTTAGCCTGCAAATAAATTATTTGTATTTGTATTTGTCTTAGCTAGTAGTTTTTATTAAATTTGTCTAAATTATATCCTTGTTCAAGAAATAACAAATAAGTAATTTAAAGAATATTTTGTATTCAACCAAATATTATCAATATTTTACAATTTATGTATGTGTGTGACTGTGGGAACAGATGAAGGCTTTATCTAATTTTTATTAATTGTTATAAACATTTCAGAATGGGACCTCGGTACTATGTACCATCCAATTGAGGATTGCGCAGGGATCTGTCCTCGGTCGGTCGGACACTACTTGATATTTGCTGCAGACTTATTGTAACAACGACTACAGACGGCACCAGATAATACAAAAAAAAAAAATGTTCAAAAATGGTGCTAAAAAAACAACTGTTTTGCCTTTGTTATTACAGCAATAAAGAGCATTTGTATTGTAAATTATTATACCCAAATCTTTCGTACCCATCGAGATTGGCGACACTCATTAGTCTTTTCTAATTAAAAAGCTACACTGCACCATATTCAACGACCTCGCACATCGTATCGTCATGGGCGGTACACAGGCAGCAGCAGCAGCACCCACCTGCAGGATGAGGTCCCTGGTGGGCGAGGGGTCGCGGGCGTAGTGCAGCGCGCGGCGGCCGGCGTGGTCGCGCGTGGTGGGGTCGGCGCCCGCGTCCAGCAGCGCGGCCGCGGCTCCGGGCGAGTCGGCCAGCGCGGCGTAGTGTAGCGCCGTCCAGCCCAGGAAGGAGGCGCGCGCGTTCATGGTGCCGCTGAACTCCTCCTCGCGCCGCTGCAGCGCCTCCAGCGGGTGCAGGCCGGCCGCCGTCGCCGCCGCCGACGCGCCTGCGTACCGCTCCTGGATATAGATACTTTCGTATCGAGGGTGCTCTAGCCGCCCTCCGGGTACGGGCCTCCCCTTATAACATGCTATGTATGCACATTTGAAGGTCTGGTCGGGGGAAGGACAGCGAGCGATCGCTAGCCATGTTACTACACCTTTGTATATTCTCAAAGGAAAGGAGAAACTAAAGAGTGACTAAGAGTAGCCTACCGTTCCATCACCACAAACTTTTTTGTTTCTTCAAAGAACATGAAGCGCGGGCAACAAATCTTTAGGAAATGAAGAAGTCGATGCAGAATCGTTAATTGCGACGAAGAAGATCATAGAGTTAATAGAAGTAGAGACCTGGATGACCTGCCGTTGACAAAGTGCTAGTTGCTACGACGAACGAACTACTTGCTACGTCGGAAGACGAACAGAGCATGTTGACTCTTATGAATTTGAAAAGAGAGGAATAAAAATAAATGTGAGTAAGATGAAGATAAGTTGACTGAATGTAAAAAAAGGGTGAAGAATTTGGGAAGTATGTTTACTAGAGACGGCAAATATGAGGAAAATATTGAAAGGAGAGTGAAAACAGGAAACTGTGTGAATGGGGCCTTGCGTGCCATTGTGGACAGACAGTCATTGTCACGAAAGGCAAGAGTAGTGATCCACAATGGCGTGTTGGTGCCCACGCTGATGTATGGGAGTGAATGATGGGTATGGCAGAGGAAGCATGAGAATAGAATCAATGCAACAGAAATGCGTTCACTGCGTAGTATGTGTGGAGTGACATGGATGATAGAACAAAGAATTGTGTGATTAGAATAAGGTGTGGCGTGCAAGATGACGTAACGAGTAAGATAGAAAGAGGTATGTTAGAGTGGTTTGGGCATATAGAACGAATCAGTGAAAGGAGATTAACGAAAGCAATATAGAAAGAATTAGTGAAAGAAGATTAATGAAAGCAATATATAACGAAAGCGTGAATGGAAGGCTGAATAAAGGCCGAACAAGAAGGAGGTACGTCCAATGAAGTTACTGACGTACGCACAAAAGGTGAGATGCTGTCAACCACTAACCGACTGAGAGTGGAAGAAGCAAAAGTAGTATGTCAGGATCGTTGCAAGTGGAAATCAATAGTCTCTGCCTACCGCAACGGGAAACAGGCGTGAGCATATATGTAGGTATGTGTTTATGGAGAGACCTGGATGTCCGGGCGCGCGCCCAGCCGCAGCAGCTCGCGCACGGCTGCGGGCTGGTCATTGGCGGCGGCCGCCATGAGGGCCGTCCAGCCCAGCGAGTGGCGCCGGTCGACCGCGCCGCCCGCGCCGCCCCCCTCCCCGCTCCGCCGCGCGCCCGCCGCCTCCACCTGTCTGCAACCACGAGGCTATTCCAACCGCATTCCCCACTCACATTTTTAGAGGCATATAAAAGCAGACTGACTCTGGAATTCACACCTCCTGAACTAACTCGCGATTTTAATCAATCACCTGTGCTATTATAAATGTCTATTAATATCTTTGCACATAGAACTAGCGTTATCTAGTTCCACACTAATCAACTTGGGTATACATGTCTGTATTCGTACAAACATATATCCCCAGCAGGATTCGAATCCGCGACCGTTTGGTATAGGAGAAAAGGTTTCTAACCACTGCACCAAACAATTGCAGTGTAGGACTCGGGCTAATAATAAAGGTTTCGTTTTAAAAGCTAACCTACTGATAATGTCGGTAGCTAATTAAAAATGCAATAAAAATAAATTTGTTGCTGGTACAAATTGGGTCGTTTTTGATTTTAAGGTACGGGCACGTTCTGCAAGCCTTATTTTTATTAAGAGCACCGTGTCTGTGCTAAATTGCTTCATTGCATGAGAAACTATGAAGTTTCATCAGTACAAGCGGCCACACAACATCTGTAACACTTCCACTAGAGGGAGAGTCCCCTGCATTTACATTTCCGATGTTAGTGTTACGCGGACAGCATACATTGGTAGAGACTGTACAATAGAAAATTGATAATGCAATTATGAAGTTGCATGCAATTACTCACTTTCGTAACTCCTGGACATTGCCAATTTGTGCAGCCTTGAAAAATCTTTTCTCTGAAATCAAAAAGATTGCACAACCATGTAAAGAATCTCTGAATTGGGTTGGCTTACAAATAAATATAATATAAAGTGTAGGGGTTTCTGGGTCAGTATACTTCCATCTTCATTGGCCTCATATTTGCTTAACATTATGTGTGGTTGAGGCCAGCTAACTCATTGGGCATAAAAAAAAATTGGTCAAAGTCAAAAATTAATAGTTGTGGAAACTGTATGGTACCAGTGGTATGCCTAGGATTTCAAATGAGGGTAAGCCCGACAATGTTTTCATGATTTTTACACAGCTAACGAAATAAGATAGTAAGTACCTTTTGTATATTTTAATATTGGCCTGATTTTTTGTTTTACAAACAAATACATAAGATAGGTAACCAAGCACGTAGTTTCAGTTTCACAAGTGTGAATTATTAAATCTAAGATTTCAATAGTTAACAGACCTGATCGAATATTAGGTAAGGCAAGCCTGGTTTTTGGACTTATATGAACCTTCATATACTCACCAAATATTCCCAAATACTTACCCAATAGTAACTATTGCCATGGCATGATCGCACTAGCAGAGGATATACATATTCAAAATGATTTGAATAGAATTTTTTTTTTCTTTTTTTTTATATGACTGGGCGGCAAACGAGCATGCGGGTCTTATTTATATTCCTTATTGTCAGAATGAAGGCGTATTCATTTGGCAGGTAAACTAATAAGGCAGGCAATTTACTTTTTAATGTAGTTTAAAAATGTATTCAGATTTAGAATGTTGTTATGTTATGTCAAATTGAGTGCCTATTACTGTGTTTATAATTATCTTTATTATTTTGAATATACCTATTTATCTATGTGATTGTATATTGTTCTTATTAGTTTCTAGATTCGAGTATCGGTGGTTATCACTACCTTTATCTCCAATACTTATTTGCATATCACATGGTATAAAAGATCTTAAAATTAATTTTGACCACAGTATGTAACACCCTGTAGGGGCACCATGAATTGAGAGAGCACTTTTGTTTTGAAAGTATAGTTTAAGATAAAGTATTTTATGTTATAAGGACACGACTTTTTCGTTCGAAATCGGGTGTTCATTTGAAATTAATTTCAGCTTGATATCATTACACTTAACCCCATCAAAAAATAAAGAGTCTATATTATAAGGCTCTGCTCACATTTATCGACATGAAATTGGCTTGAGCCAATTGGTACAGCTTTCTAGATTCTTTCTTTTCAAACCAAACTATAAATATAAGCAAACTAAATTTTTCCGCAGCTGCCCTTTACATTTGCTATAAAAATAATATCTCTTAAAATATTATATGAATTTCTACAAGACAGATAATGATGTTTGTATTTTTATAGAGATATATTGATTCATAAAAACAAAAATAGTGTTGGCCGGGTCACCATCACTCGAGAGCGTGAGATGGATGTCATGCATTAAACCAGAAGAAGTCTACCAGTGTAACCACGGGCTACAATTAACTATTTCACGCGAAAGTGTCTGATACTAGGAGGCACAAGTGGTGGTTCACCATTGTAGAGATGGTCGGCGGCGAGCAGAGCGAGGCCGAGCGAGGCGACGCCGGCACCCAGCGCGACCCGTCTCGGCCCGTTGGCGCGGTCGTCCCTGGCACCGGCCGCTCGCCGCGCCAGCACCGCCGCCGGCCGAGCCGCTCGCCGCACTGTTCGTGCGCCCAGCGCCCGCACCGAGCCCAGCATGTCCAGCGACACTCCGCTCGGCTCACGACGCTGCGGCCCACTCGAATTTCGACATTGTTTACCAATTTTTATTTAATTTTAACATAATTCCTTTCGAACTTCTCTGGCTACTGATTTTTCCGGCCCTGCATTATTTTTATTTTCTTTTTGTTGCGTCAGTCTTTCTTTATTCGTTTTTTCCCGTTCGGTACACACCGGCCGTAGACAGACACCGGCTGTCTATCCTGTCACTGTCATGTCTCACACATTTTTTTTTTTTTGGTTTATTCTCCAACAATGTTGGAAGGCAAAGGGATCAAAACCCATACAGCCTAGTCTTCTTTAGTCTTATTAGTGTATTTTTCTCAGGCTAGAAGCCAAGTATTCTTTATTGATTTTCTTTCTGCTATTCTATTTTCGTCTTATTTATTTATCTTTTTCGAACCTCATTGTGTCTCTCCTAAGGCCAAAGGTCAAGTCTTCAGTTATGTTTCTCATAGGCCAAAGGCCAAGTCTTTAGTCATGTTTCTCTTAAGGCCAAAGGCCAAGTCTTCAATTTTCAACTTTAGGTAATTACCTATATTAGGTACATTTTTTTCCATATCTGGTTTTTGTTTTTTAATCCGTAGGATCAAGTATTTTATTTTAGATATCTCCAACAGAAGAAATAATAAATTCATATATATGCCTATAGCATTCTTCATGTTTTAATAGTTGCTGAAGGGAGCGCGGAATATCTTCAGCATTTTTGAAAATACACATTAGGCGATCAATCAAAACCAGCCTTCCAAGTGAAAAGCTATTGCATTGAAAAAAAATATGGTCAAGGGATTGAATATCAGCATTACAAAAATTACAAATGGGACTTGATATAATATTAAATCTGTTTAAATGTGCATTGAAGCGACAATGACCAAATCTCAAACGACACAAAATTGTATAGAATTTTCTATTGCAATACATTTTGCTTTTATTAAACCACGGTCGTGATATTGTATCATTGATTTCAGCATACCATTTACCTTTGTGCTCTTGAATTTGACTCCAAAGCCTTATAAAGTCTTTTAATAATTTGGATTTAACACAAATCAATAGATCAGATTCAGGTACGGGAATTTGTTTTATGACGACATTAGAGTTTAGGGAATTAACAGTAATAGATCTGGCAAGAAAATCAGCCTTGTCATTACCAAGGACACCAACATGCGATGGAGTCCATAACAAAATAATAACCTTATCCAATGACCGAGTTAGTTGATAATATTTGTTCCGGATGCTATAAATAATATAGTTAGTGTTAGCATTATGTCCAGGGTTATCCAGAGCTTTGAGAACACTCATGCTATCCGTAATTAAGACCCATTTATTGTAATCCTGCTGTTCGATATAATCAAGAGCCTCGAGGATGGCTGAAGATTCCGCAGTGTAAATGCTAGCTGCCTCTGATAATTTATATCCTAAGCCCCTTTTTGCTTGTAAATCATAGAAAGCCATAGCTACAGCTTCATTATTTTTTGCACCATCAGTGTAAACTTGATGGTAATCAACAAATTTCTCCAACTTATTATAAACATCTTCTTTGGATTTTAACGAACTATCAATAATGATATTCATATAGCAAAATTTACTAGAATAAGAGCCATCATAACATGGTAAACAAACACTCTCATAGAGGTTTTGAGATGATTTCACTTGTGATATTTCAGAAAAATTTTTGACTAAAAAAAAATTACTCCTATTTCCAATGAATGCGTGGTTCAATTTGGAAAGCAGAGGATGATTACTCGAAGATGATAACTTCAAAATGAATTTAAATGTAAGGAATTTAAAACGGAGATTCAATGGAGGTATATTTGATTCAACTTGCATAGAGATGATGGGAGTGGACATCATAGCGCCCATTATAATGCGTAAGCATCTATTTTGTATTTTGTTTAGTTTTTCAACCATTTGAGGCTTGTGAGAGTAACAAAAATAAGCATATTCAAAGTGACTTCTTACTAAGCTTTTGTATAAAGATAGCAATATTTTGGGGTCAGAGCCCCAATATGTACCAGCCAGAGACTTAAGGATATTACAAGCTTTCAAAGCTCTATCTGACAAATAATTAACATATTGATTCCATTTAAAATCTGTTTGAAAGAAGACTCCTAAGAATTTAGTCGATGATTTTACTGGAAGCAAGTGACCATCATAGTATATTTTTATAGACTTAGTTGAAAATGTATGAAAAACAACGACTTTCGTTTTTTCATGACTAATTTCCAAATTAAGATAGTTAAAGTAAAGTTTTAACTTTCCAAGTGCTAAATTAATTTTGTTATTAATATCTTGAACATTGTCACCCGAGCAATAAACCACTAAATCATCTGCAAATTGGAGGTTGACTACATCTGGGCCAAGTACTAAGTTCAACTGGTGGATGTACAGGATAAAAAGAAGGGGACTTAAGATCCCCCCTTGACTGACCCCTTTAAAGGATAGTCTAGGACCAAACAACTGATTGCAGTATTTAACAAATATCTCTCTCCCATTTAGAAAATTAAAAATCCACTTAATTATTTTTTCAGGGAATTGAAGAGAAGTCAGAATAGAGGAGAGCACTTGTAGATTTACATTGTTGAAAGCACCGACAATGTCAAAGAATACAGCAGCTACAATTTTATTCTCTTGAGAAACACCATCAATGTCCAGATATAGATGAATTAGGCTCTCCCGGGCAGAACGGCCACGACGGAATCCAAACTGATTACTAGGTAATATATGATTATGTTCAACAAAAAACTCAATTCTTTGCTTAAGTAATTGCTCAAATATTTTGGCTACACATGAGCTGAGGGTAATAGGGCGATAAGAATCAGCCACATTAGGATCTTTCTCAAGTTTGAGTATTGGAACAAAGCAATCTATTTTCCATTCCTTTGGTATTAGATTTGATTGCCACAGTAGATTTAGGATGTTCAATAATATATGTAAATTAAATGTGTCTAGAAGTTGAAACATTCTGTACGATAAACCATCAAATCCACAGCTTGTATTTTTTCTTGATTTCAGAGCTGCTTTTAATTCTACTATATTAAAACTATCGACCAAATAACAATTTGCAGGAGATAAACTTGGACTAATATTTTGAGACTGAGAACAAGAGGAGTTTTCTACATTGTCAGGTGTGTATTTATATAAAAAGTCTTTCAACCATTCACCACAAAGGAAGCTTTTTTTAGGAGTAAAAGTTTTATTAAACTTTCTCATTTTATCCCAAACAAACTTCATAGGCATCAAGCGATTAATAGAGGAACAAAACTCTTTCCAAGCGATGCAACATTCATTCTTTATTATAAGCTTTTTAACGGCCTGAGCTCTTTTGAAAGCAATGTGATTTTCCAAAGATGGATTTTGTTTAAATACTACATATGCCTGCTTACAATTATCGACAGCTTTTGAACATTTATCGTTCCACCAGGGTAGAGGCAAGAATATTTTCTTGCGTTCACCCTGTGGTTTATTCCTATTAGATTGACCATTGAAAACTGTAGGAAATCTTGGACGGATGGCTGAATTTTCAACTGCAGAAT
This sequence comes from Oegoconia quadripuncta, assembly GCA_949316235.1. Taxonomy (NCBI): domain Eukaryota; kingdom Metazoa; phylum Arthropoda; class Insecta; order Lepidoptera; family Autostichidae; genus Oegoconia; species Oegoconia quadripuncta. The sequence goes on from OX438746.1 coordinate 13,903,898, forward strand.
ATAAGACTTCGCAAAACCTATTATAGGAATCAATGGGATCAGAAGAATTTACTGGAAAGCCTTTCAGCATTTCATTTACGACCGTTTGATATTTGGTCCAGTCTACTGATTTTGGATTAATATGATTAGGAATGCTACAGGCACCCTGAGGTAAATAATTAGTTTCATTAAAAGAATATTCTGTTACAGTTGGCAGGTGATAACCAGCGAGAGGTGAATCACAGACTTTCCATTCACAAGATAAAGCTAAGCCAGAAGATACCATCGTCAAATCAAGACCATTTGGTCGCCAGCTATTAGATCCTACAGTAGTAGCACGTCCATCATTTAAAAGCACCAAGTCATTCTCCTCCATAACATCAATGATGTCTCTGCCACGAGAGTCAATGCTACCACAACCCCACACCGTGTGGTGTGCATTAAAATCACCTGCTATTATCACAGGCTGAGCAATACTTTTAACCAAGTTATTGAACTTATTTTTACTAAAACGAGGATTACTACTTGGAGGACTGTAGAAACTTACTATTGATATATACCTATTGTTGATTTGTATTTTTACCACAATATTTTGAATTGAATCATCATATAGAGTATATACATTATTAAAATTTAAACTGTTATGTATTATAATAGCTACACCATTGTGATCATTACCGCAGTCATTTCTCACAACAGTGTAACCTCGAATATTAAATTTCATGTGTGGTTTTAACCAGGTTTCAGAAATTAATGCAACATGAATTTGATGGTCACTAAGAAACTTTTTGAATATATTTTTATTGTGATAGATGCTTTGTGCATTCCACTGCATAATATTTACACTGTTTGGAGTGAATTTTGCGAGTTATTATTTGTCTGTAAAGTTTCTTTTAAAATATCAGTGATGTTTTTGGAATTGATTGTGAAATTTTCAGTTTTGTGTAATGTAATCATTTTTATCAAAGATTCTGTAAGTAGATTTAGAAACTTACTGTCTGAAAATAATATTTTTGAAAGATCAAGTGGAGTTTTTTTCAAAGAAGGGAAATTATTATCGTTGAATAATGCCGCATGAGGTCTCGGGATTACTTTATTTTTATTTTCGATTATTTTTTTTTGTTTAATAGGACATTTCCCAGAGACGGCGATGTGAGCACCTTTGCAGTGAACACATACTGCATTATCAATATGGACGGTACAAGACTTGAAGGAATGACCCTCACCACACACTGAGCACCTTTCCGAATTTTTGCAAAACTTAGCCAAGTGACCATACCTTAGGCAGCGGAAACATTGCTTTACTGGGGGTACATACGGAAGCACTGGCATTCTCCACATTTTTAGTGATACATGTTCCGGGAGCGACGTAGAGGACGCAAAAGTGATCACGACTGTCGAAGTTGGCTGGAAATCATAAATTTCGTTATTTTTAACCTTTCGCATAATGCGCCTGATGCAAATAATTTTTTTTGTACTAGAAAGGGCTTTGAAGATTTGTTTGTTGGACATTTCTATAGGCACGGATGTGATAACTCCTGAGAGTTCTGTCGACGCAGCTGGGATAGATGCCTTCAATGACTGTTCTTTCAAGAACGTGCTGTTGTCTAAAAAGGCGTTAGCTAAGTTAGGCTTGTCAAATACAACGCCTATTTTATATTTGTTCATTTTCTTTAGGTATTTTATTCCCTTTATGAACCTAGTGAAGCAGGTGCTGAGGTACATCATGTCCCTACTTCCTATGGGTTTGTTTTCATCGATACTCTCAACAAACACAATAAATTCGTGTCCTGCTGAACTATCTTCAGGGTACCTCCTGCTATAGTCAGTTACTCTGTATGGTGTGTACTTCTCCTTATCGTTTTCCTTGTTCGAGCAATCGGAGTAGTCCGACTCGCTCGAAGAATCTTCCTTCGCTGCAACTGCAGCATCAGCATCCTTTTCTTTTTTTCTCTTCTTCGACTTCATGGCGAAAAAATTCGGCTATAAAGTCGCAGAAACTTTTTACAATTTTTACACTTTTCCTAACAAACAGAATTATATACAACTTAGAAAGTTAACAGCCAATGAATTATGTACAAAGTATATAAATTGTACAAGATTTACAATAATTTTTTGATAAAATTAATTTCTTAGAAAAAAAGACCGCCAATCCCTTCAAACATTCCCGCGCTTTTTTTCCATGTCTCACACAACCCAACAGTCAGCTGATGGCACGTGGTTTTTTTTAATTCAATCCTATCGGAAAAGGCAAAGGGAATAAGTCTATACAGCCATGTCTTCTTTACTTCTTGAAAATTATAGGATGAGCGCGACCGGTTGTTTGCAAACGAAAATAATCAGACTACAATAAGTTTTGGGAAGAATAAAGGAAGACAAGACTAGTGCTAGTGCAGTCTAATAGTAAAGTGCATGGAAATAAAAGGGCATTTTAGCCCCTCGTTAAATGGTGATTGTTTGAAAGCTATTTTTTACAAACAAATTTTTGCGGAATCTTCCCTGTTCAGTATTTTTCTTTTTTCTCTAAATCTTCTTATGTTGTCAAGACGAGGAAACTTACTCCGTGACAGATGCTTCTCCTAGGTTAGATAAAATGGTGCCATGCTAGGAGGATATTGTTACTGTGGACTGGTATTGTTGTCTTTCGTAATATGAAAATAGTGGTATACATATTATTTGCATATGATTACCTATACTTTTTAGACATGGATAAGTACTTAAACTTTTTGATAGATAAATAGATCAAATTCTGTTAACATGCTTCGAGATCGAGAAGGTACCTATGTATATCGACTCTGTATGGAAATATCATGCAAAAGATTCAGAACGGATCATAGAGTTTCAGCTATAATCTTGAAGAAAAACAATATTTTTTATTTATTTTTTTTAAATGAGACGATGGGCAAACGAGCATGCGGGTCACCTGATGGAAAGCAATCACCGCCGCCCATGGACACCCGCAATACCAAAAGGGTCACAGATGCGTTGCCGCCTTTGAGGAAGGTGTAGGCTCGTTTCTTGAAGGTTCCAATGTCGTACTCGTTCGGGAATACCGCTGCCGGAAGTCCGTTCCACAGGGTGGTTGTACGTGGTAAGAAGTTTCTTGAGAAACGTACAGTGGTAGACTTCCACTCATCCAGCCCCCCGACCGCCTAACTCAATTGCTTTGGAAATTGCTATCGTTTATGACGTCAATGCACTGTCCGTCCTGGTCATATCGTAACACAATGACAAAGACGGACAGTACTTTGCTATCGCTCTAGCTATATGCGGGGAGGTCCAAAAGTTCGTGGAATGGAGGGGATGGAGTGGGGATAGGGGCGCTCGCTTAGTGTCATACTAATTGGGGACTCATAATTAGTATATAAATGGAGTTTCAGCCTTATCATTAACTACCGTCACCCATTGCAGCAGACGATCATTCCGAACCGAGTTTTACCCAATCCTTGGCTACCTTGGAAGGGGTACTTTTCTGGCTTCCCACCAGCGGGTTCCACCCGAGAGGTACTTCGGAAGGGGTAGTTACCCGGGGAGAGGGTTAGCAACCGCGCCGCGCGAGTTTTCGCTTGGGAGGGTATCACCTACCCACACCACTCCAAAAAGTTTTTTCGACCAACCGCGCCGAAAAAATTTCCTCAAAGTACCCGCGAATCGCGCGACCCGCAACCGCGTCCGCCCGACGCGCCACCCCCGCAGCGCGACCCGCCGCCGCGCCCGCGCGATCCGCCGCCGCACTCGGCCACCCCGCCGACACGCCCGCGTGATCCGCCGCTGTACGCGGGCACCCCGTGGCCGCGACCGCGCGACTCGCCACCGCATCCGGCCGCCCCGACGCAGCAACCACGCGACCCGAAACCGCGCGACCCGCTATCGCGCCCGCATGACCCGCCCCGAGGTCCTACGACCTCACGCCGAACGAGACCCGCACCTCTGCCAACGGGCAGAACAAAGACCAGAGTGTTTTCCCGAGTGTTCTCGCGTTCTCAGAAGGAGAACCTTTCAAGAACGGTCCAGCACATGGCGGAAGGAAGATTGTTGAGCGCCCTAATGCGCTCTACTGTCAGCGCACCAGCACCTACCACCACCGGCTCGACGACGACATCATACAGCAATGCAGGAGAGGAGTTTTTCAACTTCGAGTCAAATCTCCTCCTCGCACCGACTCCAACCCCCGCTTCGCTACCACAACGCGATTTGCGCCCCCGTACCCGCGAACAGCGCGACGTAGCAGTCCCCGAGGACTCCGTCGCCTATCGCAGAGTCGCCGCGCTCTCGCCCCCGCCGCGCTTCCCAGCCATTCGAGCCGAAATGCGTGCTCCCATTCCGGCGAAACGCGCTTCGCCACCATCCTCCATGCCTCATCTTATGGACACTGTTGGGGCTTATCCCAAACACCTTAAACTGTATGTAATTGAATATATGTTAACGTTATATGTTACTTAATGTTAGTCAGCGCGGGAAATTATATTAGGAAAACCACTGTACATCCGTCACTGACGAGCGTCTTTATTGCACTAAAAATGAATGTGTACACATGGAAATGCGGGCGTACAGTCGGCATAAAATTAATGTACAGCGTGCTCGTACATGCTGCCCACTCAAAGAAACTAAAGAAAATGCATACAATTATATAAATGTAAAGCTGTAAAATTATGTAAACAAAGTAAATAATAAAGTTTAAAATCATAAACTATTCTTAATCTATGCTTCTTCTCGGCGAAGTTCCTTTATCCATCGTGCAATGTGTAGGTTTAGCTGTCTGGACTACCACATCGGCACAGTCTCCGCTGTACTCGCTTCCCCGTGGTAGTGGCGTGTATCTTTCCGGCTCCTCTCCAGGTTCAAGGTGTTTGTTGGTGTTAGTATTAGGTTGTGGCCTGTGCAAACGGCGCCTGATCTTTAGGCCAACCCAGAGACTGATAGCAACGACGAAGCCGACCGTAACAAACGAATACATCGTGTAGTGATGTGTATCGTGTGACACTGCCTGTAGGTTCAATGTTTCCTGTTGGTCTTTTACCATTTCCAGGCTTTGTTTCAGGGTTTTGTATATTTCTTCGTGATGTTCAGGAACAAAAGTAGCATTTACATCATTCAATACATGATTTATGCTTGATTCTTGAATGTATAGTGCATCCCCTTTTATCTTAAATTCACTGTGGAAGTTGTTAGATGAGTGCACTATGATATTGTTTCCTTTAAGCATACATCCAGGTGCGAGTGTAATGACCCCGGTACTATGTAACGTTAGTGACGTCATCCCAGCTGGGCAGAAAATGCGTGTCGTGCATTCCTCACAGCAAGAGAATAACCATGCGCCCTGGCTGTGTAACTGGATCCACTTATCACTGCAAGTCGATACTACTGTGCGGCAGGCTGATAGGTTACTATTGTTTATAATTTGTGCCTCACATAATGTTGCCGTACCCTTTATGTCGTAGATCGGTAGGTCGAAATTACATAACAACTGATGTTCGCCTAAGTGTATGCATGATGTCATATCTTTATTATTAAGAGGCATTATCATATCTCTTTTCAGGTTCACTGCAAGATACTCTGATGTTGGAATTATGCTTCTCACTATTTGTCCTTGTATCTGTGTAATTGGCACGATGCGGTTCAACTCATACTGTTCATTGTTTATAAGTGGTAATTTAATCTCAAAGAGAAGAAAATTATTGGTCAACCGTACATGTGCTCTTGCTAGTTTATACATCTCTCTAATGCAATCGTGGCTATTGATACATGGGAGAGATAAATCATGTGGGAGTTGTCCGGAGATAATGTTTAATTGTTCTTGAAGTTGATCAGGTTTCAGTAACTGTGTGTCCACGCGTCCGTTACGGACATCTGTTACTAAGTCTAATAGTAATTGTTGAACTCGACGTAAGTTTGAAATTATCAAATTAGCGGCTAGTGCTGTTGATGTAATGTAAGTTGTTTGTTCATGCTGGATTTTAATTCGCTCCTCAGCCTCCTTTAGGTGTTTGTTGATGTAGGAAAATTGTTTATTCATTACTTCTTCATTTCGTTTGAGAAGATTGTATTCGCTTTCTATAATCGAAGTATGTTTCTTATACAACGATAATAAATGAATGTTGTTGGTTTGAAGTAATTTTATGTCCTTGTCATACCTTTCAGCATATGACTCATCGAGGATGCCGAATAGAGAATTCGCTACATAGCCGATTCCATTTATTAACCCTCTTTTCGACCGTGTTCCATGTTCTGATTTCAGCAGGTCGTTATAGTGTTGGAGTTCATTGATTTCATGTTGGAATTGAGATGCGATGGTTAGGTAAGCTGTTTCTTGTTTACAATAGCTGTTGAGATGACTGACATAAAATTTGATATTTTCTAAACTTTGCCAGTAGGTTGTTGTATTGTAATACACTACCATTTTCCATTCATCTTGTATGATCTGCATGTCTGCAATTTTGTCAAAATAGACAAGTTTTGATGGGTTCAGTTCGGTCACGTTAGCCAGCTGTTGTGTGGATGGTGTTATGCACATAATGATGAGCATAAATAATGTGCAAAAATTATTATATAAAGGTTTTCTTGTTCTCTTCCTCATCACTCTGGGTGCGTTTGTTGTATTTGTTCCCATTTGTTGCTCAATTTTTGTTGTGTTATCACATAGATCTTGTTCCAGTGGCAAGCGAGACAGCTTAGTGACGGGGCGTTTCAGAGTGCTGTTTTTCGTTTTCAGTGAGACTACCCGTACGAATCCGTCTTTGCCCGCGTGCGTTTCTGTCACTCTTCCCATTAGCCATCGTGCTGGTGGAATGTTGTCCTCCTTTATAAGGACTATGTCATTAACTGCTAGGTTTTTTGTTGAGTGATTCCATTTGCCTCGCGTTTGTAATGAGTGTAAATACTCAGAGGACCATCTTTTCCAGAAATCCCGATGCATCTTTTCAGTTAGCTGCCACCTACTTCTAATGTGCTTGTCATCTAAATCTGGAGATAGTGGGCTTGATAGGACTGGTCCACCCACCAGGAAGTGACCCGGAGTAAGGCAGTCTATGTCACCCGCTTCATTCGTTAGTGGAATCAGTGGTCTCGAGTTCAGACAGGCTTCAATTTGAGTCAGCATTGTTGTAAACTCCTCAAACGTCAACTTTTGTTCACCAAGTACGCGCTTGAGGTGATGCTTCATGCTCTTGACGGCTGATTCCCATAAACCTCCAGCCGTCGGCCAAGCGGCTGCGTTAAATTTCCACTCGATACCTAAATTGGCCACATTGTTCACGAATTCACTGTCGATATAATGTTTCAGGGCCTCCTCATGTTCTTGTTTCAGTAATTTCGCGGCACCAACAAAGTTGGTGCCATTATCACTGTAGAGATATTTAGGCATGCCCCGGCGCGCACATAGTCGTTTTAATGCAGCAAGAAATGTTACAGAGCTTAGGTCTGATACAAGCTCTAAGTGGATGGCTTTGGTGGCTAAGCATACGAAGACTGCAATGTATCCCTTCGTAGTTTTAATACCCCGGCCCTTGTTTGCCTTCACTTCTACTTGCCCCGTGAAATCCACTCCTGTGTGTGTGAATGGACGTGATGGAGTCACTCGTGGTGTGGGTAAGTCCGCCATCAGCTGAGTGTTGTTTGTAACCTTGAAGCGATGGCACTTAATGCACTTGACGACATGTCCTTTTACTGTTCTGACTCCCCTCAGTATCCAGTATTTGTTTCGAAGATGAGCCAATGTGAGTCGTGCTCCTCCGTGAAGGGTCGTTTGGTGTGACTGTTCTATTAATAACGTTGTTAGCTTGTCATTGTGAGGCAGAATAATAGGATGTCTTTGTGAATAATTTAAATGTGATCGTTCCAGTCTGCCGCCAACTCTCAAAATGTTCTGTTTATCCAAAAATGGATTCAACGACAAAAGTCGACTTTTCGAGTGGACCTTGTCATATTTTTGTAAGTATGCAATATCGTTTGCAAAGTGGTTATATTGCACAACTATCATAATCGCATTGTGAGCGCTCTCTAATTCTGTTGTAGTTAAGTGCGATGTTTGCATGTCATTTGTTTTACCACGTGCATTTGTAATGAAACGTGATATCCAACTCAGTACACGTACGATGCGCGTCATAGAGCTTTGTTTGTTTAGAAGTTCCTGTATGAGCGGGACTGATATTTGTGTGGCATATGTATGTCTGTCTTTCACATCCTCAACCGGAACTTCACATGTTTTTGGTTGAACGGGAATGTTGTTTTCTTTCAACCAGGTTGGGCCCTCCCACCACAACTCATGATTGATTAGTTGTGACGGAGATAATCCCCGGCTCGCGCAATCTGCTGCATTGTCTCCAGATTTCACGTATTTCCAAGAATCCGGTGGCATGATACTTATTATTTGTGTTACTCTGTTGGCCACAAATGATTTCCAACGGGATACTTCTCCCTTCAGCCACCCGAGGACGACCATGGAATCTGTCCAGCCATAAATTGTGACTGTCTGTTTGTTTAACGAGTCTATGACTTTCCTCATGAGTCGTGATAGTAGCAATGCGCCGCATAATTCGAGGCGTGGCAACGTAATAACTTTATTCAATGGCGCGAGTTTTGTTTTTCCCGCCAAAAGTTTGATTACAGGTTTCCCACTCTCATCTGTACTCTTACAGTAGACTACACATCCGTATGCTCTTATGGAAGCGTCACTGAACCCATGTAAGGCGATGGGTCGTTGAGTGTTACCCATCCAGCGAGGTATTTTTATGTTTTGTATATGTTGTAAGTCCTCTTTGAATGATTTCCACTCTGTCTGTATATTTTCAGGAAGTGGGTCATCCCAGCTCACCGATAAGGTCCAAACTTGTTGAAAAATGAGTTTTGCCTTCATTGTTATAGGTGAGATCCATCCTAAAGGATCGTATATTTTAGAAAGGTCTGACAATAATGATCGTTTAGTTGTGACGTCATTCTTATCATTTGTCTGTATTTCTTGGAACGTAAATTGATCCGTATGGGGATTCCATGTTATTCCTAACGTTTTATTTGTTTCTGCGTGTTTGAAGTCCAGCATGTTTTGACTTATTAGGTTTTGTGGCAAATTTTCAAGTAGTGCAGGTTCATTGCTAGCCCACTTGCGAAGATTGAATCCGCCCCCTTGTAAAATATGAATAACTTCTTGTTGAGCTTGCTTCGCAGAGTCGAGGGAGTTGGAGCCTCCAAGAACATCGTCGACGTACACCTGTTCGTTCAATGTGTCAACAGCGAGAGGATATTTGTGGCCGTCATCCTTGACGAGCTGCTTGATGGTACGCATAGCAAGGAACGGCGCGGCTTTGGTACCGTATGTGACGGTACAAAGTTGGTACTCTGTGATAACATCATTGCTAGAATCTCGCCATATTATTTTTTGTAGATGTTGGTCTTCCTCTTGAATGAGAATTTGTCTGTAAAATTTCTCGATATCTGCTGTATAAACATACTGGAACCCTCTCCACCGCAAGATCATGGATTGTAGATCCTGCTGAAGGTTAGGCCCACGCTCCATCAGCTCGTTGAGGCTGTGCCCTGATCTCGTTCTAGCTGATGCATTGAACATGACCCGGAGATGGGTTGTTGTTGAGTCCGGTTTAATTACTCCGTGATGTGGCAAGAAGCAGCTGGGCTCTCGTGGTAATGTACATACTCTCATATGTTTTAATTGTATATATTCTTGTATGAAGGTTTTGTAACTCTCTGATAGAACGTTGTCTCTTGCCAGTCGTTTTTCCAACTGTCGAAATTGAGCGACAGCCTGTGACCTTGATGGCCCTAAATTGTTTTCAAAATTATTCTTCATGGGAATTCTGACCTCGTATCTCCCATCCGAATTTCGTTGTGTTGTGTTTTGATATAGCTTTTCGGAGTATTCATCCCCTGACGTCATAGTGCTAGTGTTATCTTTTATTTCTTCAATTTCCCAGAATTGTGAAATTTCATCAATGCTGTTTAGAATAGCGTGGCAGTTAAATGTTTTCACGTTACCCAGTAGGACCCATCCTATTTTTGTTTGTTGAGCTATTGGTGCATGTGTGGGGCCCCGCAGTATGCCGTCCATAACTATTTCTGCGTAGACTGCTGCGTCCAATAGAATGTCGACCGAACGTCATATGTTGTAGTTTGGATCAGCTAGGTTGATGTTATGTAAGTGAGGCCACTGTTGTTTCTCAAAGGTGTAGTTAGGCAAATTATTAAGCATTTTAGTCATGACTAATGCTTCTGTAGTGAAGATATAGTTACCATACAATGATTCACAAACTAATTGTACGATACCATTGCTCTTATTAGCCGAAATCCCGATACCAGATATTGTGGCGCTTTGTTTACGTCTTTGTAATCCTAAGCGTTGGGCAGCCGACTCAGTTATCAAGTTTATCTGTGAACCTTGATCGAGTAAACATCTTAGTTGGACCAAAGTTCCATCTGAGGCTTTGACCTTGAGTTCCACCGTGGACAGTAACACTTCGTGAACATTCCCAGACACGTGGTTTGCCTTCCGCTGTGTTGAAGTCGATGCATGCGGCGGCGGTGTCGAGTTTAAAGGCGACGTCGGCGCCATTGTCATTTGAGCCTTGCCATTCACGATGTCATGCAATGTCGTATGATGTGCGCCTTTACACACTTTGCACTTTTTAAATGAATTACATTCTTTCCCTTGGTGACAGAATAAACAATTCTGGCATATATTCAATTGTGTAATTGTCTTCAATTTCGTTTCCGGTGACATGTTTTGAAACGATTTACAGTAAATCAATATATGATTTGATTTACAAATGGGACAAATTCTATCGGCGATTGCATGATATGTTCTTGGGGAAAATTGTTTGAAATTGCCATTCGGTGACTTTGAAGGGTCCTTGCCTTGGTCGGCTTTGTTCATAGGCTTATTCTTTCTGGCTACCGGTTCTAAGGCTGTAAATTTGCTCTCGAGGTATTGTGTTAATTCATCGAATGAAGGCAATGCCCTTGGCGCTCTGCGTGCCGCCATGTATGCTGCGTATGTTTCCGAATCCATTTTTTCCGTCATGATGTGCACTAAAATTGGATCCCATGTACTTGTGTCCACTCCCAGATTGTGGATAGCATGGATTGTTTCAAGGCTAGTGTCATGCAGCCGTTTTAACTCTTGGGAACTATGTTTGTGTAAAGTAGGCTGATTCATAAATATCTGTATTTGCTTCGTAAATAGCAACTGTAAGTTATTGTACCTGTGAGTGAGTATTTCCCAGCAGGTATCGTAGTTGTCAGCCGATATATTTAAATGTTGAATGAGGCGTTCAGCTTCCCCTCTGAGCTTTCCTTTCAAGTGTTGCAATTTCTGTGTTTTCGTTAGCATGGCGTTGTTATGGATGGCCTCTGTATATAATTCCCTGAACGTGGGCCATTGCGTATAATTGCCGGAAAATGGGGGAATCTCTATTTGTGGAACAGATTGGTATTGAAGCGTGGTAGAGTTAAGCTTCTGATTCAGATCTCTTTTAGTGGACTCAAATTTGGCCTCGTGTGTGGAGTACTCCTGCTCGTAATCTATTTCAGAACCTATGAGTAAATTGTCAATCTGCCAATGAAGATCGTCAATCACTTTCCAGCGGAGTTGCAGTGTTTGTAGTTTGTCTTGAACTTCCCATTTTTCCGTAATTTTATTCACATCTATGTTCCGGATAACTCTAGAGAAGGCGCGAAAGTTGGTTCTTTGTTGACTAATCAATTCGTCTGTCTTTGAAAGAACACCCTTTTCTTCCAAGGCGGACCTTTGTTGGCCTTGATGTTCTGCCGATTTCTCCACTGCTGGCGTAGTGTTACGTAATAGTTGACACGTCATGTCATAAATTTGTTTGACATTGTTAAACGCATTGGTGGTAAAATAGTCATCTGTTCTGCTATCTTCCCATGTTATTAATTTGCTGTTGTTTATCTCAAACTCACCCCATAAGTTTTTTAGTGAGTCGAGCCGTTTTTTGATGTAGTCAGAAGTTTTCCGATTGGCAGGATCCTTTTTGAAGTTGATGGAAATCTTGTTAATTGCTTCGGTGATAATCTCTTGCCTCTGTAGTAGCCCCTCCATTGTTGTGGTATGTAAAGAAGTGGCTGTAGCTATGTTGACACAGGATTAGCCGAAGAATATTATGTTGAGCTCCAACCCGGAAAGACTCCTGTTATTTGTGTTGGACTGCTGTCTCTTGTGGTTCTGTTTTAGGCGTGACTATCGACACTCCCTATGATATATGCGACTTCTCAAATCAGCTGGTGAGACCCGCTTGTGGGAGGCCAGCTCAATCCGATTCGCTACCACAAAAGTCTTCTAGTCACACTTTAAACACTGATCGAAGGACCAAAAATGTTGGGGCTTATCCCAAACACTTTAAACTGTATGTAATTGAATATATGTTAACGTTATATGTTACTTAATGTTAGTCAGCGCGGGAAATTATATTAGGAAAACCACTGTACATCCGTCACTGACGAGCGTCTTTATTGCACTAAAAATGAATGTGTACACATGGAAATGCGGGCGTACAGTCGGCATAAAATTAATGTACAGCGTGCTCGTACAGACACCGAGCCGGACAGGACGAGCTACGAGGTCAACTCCACCGGCCTCACCCGACCAGCCCCAGGACGCTACGAGTAGCCAAGCTCAGATGAGCACCGCACTACCACCGCCGCTGCCTCAGACCTCCACGAGGTACCCACCCCTCGTAGTTGAGGTCCTCCCGGAGTGGACACGTCACTTCGCAGCCCTCAAGGCACTACTTGGCCACCCTCCCAACGCCCGCCCATACGGCAGAGGCGTTCGTTTCATCGCAAAGAGCGAAAACGAATACCCAGAGATAACTAACCAGGATGGAGAAGGAATCCGCCGGGTTCTCCTGGTTTGCGTACTCGCTCCCCGCGGAGAGGAGTATCAAGGTCGCCATCAGAGGGCTGCCAGTGAACACCGACCCGCAGGAGATTCAAGAAGGCCTCACCAACTTGGGATACGAACCTGAGTTTGTGCGTCAAATCCGGGCAAGGCAAGGCCGCCCAGGATGCATATTCTTCGCGCAATTAACACGGAAAGCCGACACCACACCAGGCATCTACGACATAGCGGAGCTGCTAAACATGGCCGGTGTAAAGATCAAGGCGTGGAGAGGAAAGAAGGGGCCGGCACAATGCCAACTGTGCCAACAGTTCCGGCACTCCTCCCACCACTGCCACCGGAAGCAAGCCTGCGTCCGCTGCGGAAAGTAACACGCAGCCAGGGACTGCACGCGTCCACGCGAGGACCCGCCCACGTGTGCCAACTGTGGAGGCCCACACACGGCCAACAATACTAGCTGCCCCGTGTTCCGCCAGGAAGCGCGCAACAAAAGGGCCGGCACTGCGCCTATAACGCAGAAGAGGCCCAACGTTGTCGCGCAAAAGGCAGAACCTAGTGCGCCTCAATCCCTGATGGCAGCGGCGAACGATCCTTCGTCGCGCACCGCTCCGCCAGCGGGGAAAAAGAAGAACCGAAGAGGGAAGAGGAAGGCCAAACCGGTCTCCGAACCCGCCTCCTCCACTGCTCCCACTGCTCCCGCTCCCGCAGCCGCTTCGAAGACGGTGCAGAAAGCAGCTCATTCCCAATTGGCCAGAGTGGTCGCCGCCCCAACTCAGGGGACGAAGGCGAAGCTCGCTGTGCCAGAGGCGAAAAAGGTCGCAATTACCGCGGCCCTCAAGATCCTCAATGACATCCTTGTGGCGTTGAGCGAGGGAGAAGACCCTCTGCCCATCGTCATGCACGGAATTACTTCCCTCCTCACCCATGGATGAATTTGAGGATCATCCACTGGAGATCCACACCCACAACCTGACGCGACTCCACCGCCAATCACCGTCGATAGCAGCTCGCTCACAGGGCCTCCCCGAACGGGGTCCCACCCGGTGGGCTCGAGCGCATCGGTGGTGTGAAGAACGAAGACGATGAGGCCGACTTGACGCTCGCCCGCTCTTTAGGGTAGGCTCGAGCTCGTCGTCCACATCACCCCCTGGACAAACTACCGGACCAGACTCCCACCCAAGGCCCCGCTCGTGGTAACGAGCGGCGTAGACAGCCTCGCGAGATTGGCCAATGCCAAGGAGACGACTCGCCCGTCCCCAAACCAGGGACGATGCAAGAAAACCCGACACTTGCGTCATTCTCGTTACTCGCGAACCGCGCACGGGTTGACACAATCTACCGTCACCCAATTAGCAGCAGACGCTTTTCCGTAAAGTTCCACCTAATCCTTGGCTACCTTGGAAGGAGCACTTCTCTGGCTTCCCACCAGCGGGTTCCACCAGAGAGGTACTTTGGAAGGGGTAGTTACCCGGGGAGAGGGTTAGCAACCGCGCCGCGCGAGTTTTCGCTTGGGTGGGTATCACCTACCCACATCACTCCAAAAGTTTTTTCGACCTACCGCGCCGAAAAAATTTTCTTCAAAGTACCCGCGAATGGGGGCTGACAGTCTGGGGGATTGGCCAATGCCAAGTAGACGACTCGCCCGTCCCCAAACCAGGGACGACGCAGGAAAACCCGACACATTGCGTCATTCGTTTACGAACACTCGCCTGCTAAACACGTCAATCCGGAAGAAAACTGAAACTATTGAAAAAATTGAACACCGTGCTGTCATTAAATTCCTTACCAAGCAAGGAAAGAACGCTCAGACCATTTTGAATGAAATGGAAACTGTTTACGGGGAACAGTGCCCTAGTAAATCAATGATTTACAAGTGGCATGGTCTTTTTAAACATGGTCGGGAGTCGATTGAATACGACCCCCGCTCAGGAAGGCCAGTTGAGGCCACCACATCAGACATCGTCGAAAAAGTGGAAAAAATTGTACTGGAGGACACCCGTTTGAAGAAAAAACAGTTATCTGCATTAGTTGGAGTATCAGATACCACCATTTTGCGAATCCTACATGATCACCTGGGTATGACAAAAGTCAGTGCAAGATGGGTACCGAGAATGCTCACGCCGCTTCAAAAACAGCAGCGCGTCGAAGCGTCAAAACATTTTTTGGAGTTGTGTGGCGACGATCCTGGACCGATTTTGGAGCGAATTGTTACCGGCGATGAAACATGGGTTCATCACTTTGAGCCTGAGTCCAAACAAGAGTCCATGCAATGGCATAAAAAGGGGACACCACCGCCAAAGAAATTCAAAGTGTCGGAGTCGGCTGGAAAGTTGATGGCTACTGTTTTTTGGGATTGTGAGGGGATAATACTGATTGATTATAAAGAAAAGGGCAGGACCATCAAAGAAAAACGTCGGGGAAAATTGACCAAGGGTGTGTTGCTCTTGCAAGAAAACGCGCCGGTTCACAAGAGCAAAGTTGCAATGGCTGCTCTACACACGCATGGCTTCGAATCACTAGTCCACCCACCCTATAGTCCAGATCTAGCCCCAAGTGATTTTTATTTGTTCCCCAATTTAAAAAAAGACTTAAGGGGAAGGAAATTTTCCGACGACAATGAGGTAAAGGAGGCAATTTTGGCTCATTTTGAGGGAAAAGATAAAAAATATTTTTACGATGGTTTAGAAAAATTAATTCATAGATCTAATAAATGTATTCAGCTTAAGGGTGATTATATTGAAAAGGAAAAATAAATTTACTGTTTCATTTTTACTAAAACCCTTTCATTCCACGAACTTTTGGACCTCCCCTCGTAGCTTTGAGTTAGGCGGTAGAGCCCCATGGTGATGTGGATGGAAATTTAATTTTCGGCGAGAAGTGTATCGGTTAAATTGAGCAGCGGGTATTAGCTCGAACAGTTCTTCAGAACACTTCCCATGAAATATGCGATAGAGAATGCAGAGGGACGCGACGTCTCTTCGCAACGCCAGGGGATCCAGGCGGTCAGTGAGATTCTCTTGGCCGACAATTCGGACTGCGCTACGTTGAACGCGGTCAAAAGGAAGAAGCTGGTACTGAGGTGCCCCAGCCCATAGGTGAGAACAATACTCCACGTGCGGCCGAACTTGCGCCTTATAAAGTTGGAGGCGGTGAGCCGGCGTGAAGTAACGAGCCGCTCGACTGAGGACACCTAACTTTTTGGAGGCCAACTTGGCCTTATCCTCTAGATGACCGCGGAATTGAACCTTACTATTACGTTATTAAATTACTTAGGTATTTACATACCATGATTGCAAGAAAACAGTAACTATAAAATTATGATGAAATAGAATCTCTTTTGCAATATATTTCCTGAATATCTTGTGTTACTTACCTACCTAAATTATTGTACAGGCGTATGTGGTTGTTAATAGAGGAACCTCTTACAGGTAAACATTTTTACAAAGAGACCCCTACATAAGCTGTTATAGATAATAAGATTGTTACTGGAATAAACATTCTTGATTTCTTTACAGACGTCTCCCAAGCTTAATCTTAGTCTGTCGTGATACTAGGGCAAATACGGTTTGTAGTATAAATATCTTGTTGAAGATTTAGCAAGGTAAATAGAAAAGCACTGATAAGGCAAGGCTGTATAGAATGAACATCCTTTGCCTCCCAAGTATTGGGATTTGGGAAACCTAGATAAAAAAAAATCTGTTTTATTTGATTGGGAGGCAATAATGCACAGCCATGATAAAGCCCAACCCGATAATGAACGACCAATAATGTACAGCCAATAATCCATGTACATGGTCGCCGATTATCGGGGCGTACATTATCTGGGTGCGCATTCCGCTTCTGTTCTAAAATTGTCCATAGCGATAAAGCACAGCCAATAATGCACAGCCAATAATTCAAGTACATGGTCGCCGATTATTGGCTGTACATTATCAGGGTGTGCATTACTGGTTGTGCGTTATCGGTCCGTGCAAATAATGTACAGCCAATAATCGGCAGCCACTTGTCACGGGCTATTGGCTGTGCATTATGGGTCGCGCATTATTGGGTGTACATTATTTGACCGGGCTGATAATGCGCAACCAGTAAGGTACGACCCGTTAATTGGGATCCACTTTTTTTTTTTTTACTGTCAAAACTGTCAAATTTCCTTTGTAGGTTTTCATAATAGGAGACCAACCATAAACATTTTTTTTGTTTTTCACAGAATAAATATGAAAAAAACAGAGTGAATTCAAAGTTTACTTCACTTGTTGGAGCTTGTTGGGGAGTTCTATCGTGTTTTGTGTATTACTGTATTATGTATAGCAACATCGCCTTGCTGCATAGAGCCTTAAATGAAGGCCAAGGGCTTCTATACAAGGAACAAAGATTGGCCTAGGCAGAGCTTTCGTCATCAGTCATCACATCACGTAATCCACACCAACTGGCAGCTCAAAGAGTATAGTAACTGTCCAAAAGGAAGATTGTGGTATCAAAGAAATGCAAATAGTCAGTGAAATGCAAATTGGCCTCTTTACATTTCGTTGTCGTCTATGTAACCAAAAATTTGTGATTGAGAATGACGAATGAGGAGAAAACTACGTAGACGTAAATAGATTTGCTGTTGCAGGAACTGTTTCTATAGAATGTGAGCATTCACAATTTAAAAGAGTTTCTGTCGTCACTGAATTTACCGTGGATATCTGTCGATACCTATATGAAGAGCCACGAATCTTGCAGTAAGCATTGGGACAAATTATTGAGTGGTAAGAATGGCTGTTTGTTACAATAAGTATACATAGGGGTGTTTAATCCAAATAGCATCTCTTACAACTTCAAAATACAAAATCTATCAGACGTATTAGCATGATAACTAATGTAATTTTATATATTATTCTTCTTCTTCTATATATTATTTAATAAATTTTGATTCAAATGTTTGCCTTTGTTCACAGAATCCATGCTAGAAGCTGCAGAGGAAAAGAAGCATTGGGCAGTAAAAGAAGGCAGTGTAAAAAATGGACTCCCAATTATAGATGTTATTGCTGATGGTTGTTGGTGCAAACGCTCATATAAGAAGAATTATTTAGCATTATCTGGCGCAGCAGCGATCATAGGGGAAAAAACGGCAAAATATTATTTTTGGGAGTTAAAAACAAGTAGTACAACAAATAGTACCTGCAGTTTTGCAGCAAAGGAATTGAAGTTAAACACCATTGCTTTAAAAATTTTGAAGGAGCGTCTAATAATATGGAAAGCGAAATAATTGTGGAGGGTTTAAAAAAATCCATCAAAATGTATGGCATTATTTATACGGTCGACTTATCTCCGATGGAGACTAGTATACAGGGCGTCCCAAAGTTATGGGACATGAAGGGGAAGTACCTTAAATATCGTAGATAGTGAATTTTGCTCAAAGAAGACTTTATGTTATTTTTAAAAGTTAGTAATTCTGCATTCATAGATTTTCTAAAAATTATTTGCTTCGGCTGGGAATCGAACCGACTCAAATGTGAAAAAAAAAACACCCTACTTTTATGATGCCAATCGAAAGAATAGCTAAAAAATAATAACTCTGCCTAAGTAACATAGTATTTTAAAAGAAAGGAACAACGTGAAATTAATCATTTTAATCAAATAAAAAACATACATGAAACTGCCGTAGTCAATTAAGTAGGTATTTTTTTGTAAATTAATTAATTAAATGCTCAAAATGTGATCCCTCTTGTCTTACGCAAATCGCCAATCTTTTAATGAGCCCGCTGCCTGTTGATTTTCTAATCATTTTATGGTGAACACTCGATGTGATATGGCACAATTCTGTTTGCAACTCGCCTACGTTCTCGTATCGCTTTTTGTATAGCATATCTTTCACGTATCCCCAAAAGAAGAAATTTAATCATTTTATGTTGTTCCTTTCTTTTAAAATACTATGTTACTTAGGCAGAGTTATTATTTTTTAGCTATTCTTTCGATTGGCATCATAAAAGTAGGGTGTTTTTTTTTTCACATTTGAGTCGGTTCGATTCCCAGCCGAAGCAAATAATTTTTAGAAAATCTATGAATGCAGAATTACTAACTTTTAAAAATAACATAAAGTCTTCTTTGAGCAAAATTCACTATCTACGATATTTAAGGTACTTCCCCTTCATGTCCCATAACTTTGGGACGCCCTGTATATTGGAAAATATTTCAGGCTCGTCCATATTCAGATGTTACAGTTGAAACAGTGGAATGTGGAAACCACATCCCCATCCTCCGCAATTTCTGTAATAAATTAGTGTCACTAGCTACTCATACGAATTACAATGTCAAATCACAAAGAAAGCCATGTGTGCAAGGGTAAGGTAATGTAGGATATGGTAAAACTAAATGATAACCCGTAACTTCAAATTATTTATTTTTACCTATTCATAATCAATTAATTATTATTATTGTTTTGAATTTAAATTATAGATAATAAACATTTGTAATCTTATTTCGTATGTAGACACGTCGTAAATTGTATAATTGTTTGATTTATTTGAAATTTAATTGTAACTAGAAAATTGTATTGTATGTGTAGTTAAAGACCTATTATACATATCTAATTCGTTGCCTATTATGTATCTATGTACATGACTGTGTGTGTCTATGTACGTATAAGGTGCATATAAAATGGTATGGTTTGGGGTCGCTATTTACTGGGTTTTCTTTGCTACTATTGTAATGGTTTGACAATTTTTGTAAATAAAATACTAAATATTTACAAAATTATTTATTTCAAATGCCTTTACATCATCATACATACTAAATAGTATTATAGTAAATAGAGCTGTATTACTGATAAATCATATACCTAATTTATTGGTAATACAGCTCTATTTACTTTTCAAAGAACATAATAAATACACCTTCGTATTGTTCCATAATTCACATATAGATAACTAGCTTTCCGCCCGCAGCTTCGCCTGCTTTCGATGACTTTATCACGGAAATTTGTTTTTCCCGCGGGAACTACTCACTTTATCGGGATAAAAAATATCCTATGTTTCAATCCAGGGTATGTTTTGCGTATATACCAAATTTCATCCAAATCCGTTCATCCGTTGCGCCGTGATTGAGCAACATAAACAAACATCCAAACTTTCACATTTATAATATTAGTAAGATTAGTAAATGATATAGCGATAACACAAGATCGATGCACCTCTAGTCTTTAACATGGTGGTGCCACAAGCGCTAGCAGATTTGGTTCGGCGCCTCCCACTCAGGTATAGGATATATATACCGAGAGGTTTAAAAGTTTAAACAATTACAAAGCATTAGTGATGCAGATTATGGTACTCAAACAGGACGTTTTACAACTGGTGTAGTCTGCGGGCTATAAGACAGGCATCCGTGGCGATAACAACCACAGAGGCTGAAATAGTCGCGGCAAGTGAAGCTGCTACATTAGGACAGTTACTATACTCTTTGCCACATCCCAAGGGCCCGTTGTTTTGCTGTTGTAGTAAATTGTTGGAGTCTAGAAAAAATTGAGTGACTGACACTATTTTGTCCAAAAAAATTTATATGTGGTCACATTTTCACGTTCCGTTTTGGAGCTGTAAAGAAAATCAGAATATGAATTAAGAGATATACATATTTGTCATGGAATTTGTAGAAAAATATTACCTAACCTCGCTCTCATAACTATTTCTCCATGCGCTTTATATGCCTACAGCAGAATTTGTTTTAAATTAAATAATTAGCATGCCTCTTTTATAAAAATAAATTTCATAATCCTGACAGAAATAAAAATAGGTAAGTATTGTTGTGCCGTCCTCCTTCTACGGGCTTAGGACCGACACATTCCATTGTCCAACTTGTAGTATAACACAGCACATCATGTGAATGGGTGGGTGTATTGGGTTTGGTATCCAGGTTGAAATGGGATGATCATGAGACAAGGGCTTGTGCCGCGACCCAAATATTTCTCTTTGACTCGTTTCGGTGGCAGAGTTCAGGCTTTGTACCGTGAGCCATAAAGTATGATGTGTTGTGTTACATAGAATGTGGCGGAGTTACACAACTATACCAATCACCTTGTATTCACATGCAACATGTAAAATTGTAGGAATATTATCCTCGCTCTTACTTCCCTTTTTTCACATGCAATAAAACGTACATATATAAAAAAATATCATGTACACAAAGTGTACCTACACATCTATTTCTTTCGCATGCAACTAAATAAAAAAAACTAAATGCATAAAATTTACTATTTACTTTACCAAATGTTAAACAACTGCCTACTGACATATTTGTACGAGGTGATAAATTGGACCTTGTATACACTACTGTCTTTTTAGGACTGACATTGGATGCTAAGCTTCAGTGGGGGCCTCATATTGAGAAACTAGCGAAAAAGCTCGCTTCTGCAGCGTATGCAGTCCAAAAAATCAGAAATTTAACAGACATTCATACCGCAAGACTGGTTTACTTTATGACTTCTCAATACATTTATGAGAATTTGTTAAAAATATAACCTTATTCGCTAAAAATAGTGATAGGTACAATGTTAATACAAGGAATAAGAACCAGTTATCAGTTTATGCTAGCCGACTTCATAAAGTTAGTAAATCGTTCAAAGGGCAATGTATACGCTTTTATAATAAGGTTCCAAAATTTGCCTTTAAATAAATTTAAGGCAATCATAAAACAGAAATTATTAGCAAAAGGCTATTATAAAATCACTGACTATTTGAATGATAAGCAAGCATGGACATAGCTGTCTTATTATTCATATAATTATGAAATCACAAATTGTAACCCATAATCTGTTTAAAAGTTAAAAGAAACCCGAGAGTTTCTTGCTCGTCCTTCTCTGGGGAGTCAGCTTTGTGAATGAGCCGTAAATTTAAATGTAATATTAATAGTGACGTTTTCAAGTGATAATTTTATCCTATGAAGTAAAATATTGACTGCCTCAGCCCATACCCGTCTGCATAAACCTGCCTCTTCCAGCATTGTTCTAGCTTTTTCAGTGATAGTTCTGTTAGCTCGTTCTGTCACCCCATTTTGTTCGGGTGTATATTCCACTGTCAGTTGATGACGAATTTCCCTTGTCTTGCAGAACTCATCCATCTGCCTGTTAACAAACTCCTTGCCATTGTCGGATCTGATAATTTTCAGCTTATTTCCAGTTTGACGTTCCGTCATATTCACGAACTCCACAAACTTCTCAAACGCCTCTCCCTTGCTTTTCAAGAAGAAAAGAAATGTTTTCCTTGTGAGATCATCAATAAATGTGAGAAAATATAGGTAGCCTCCATACGACTTCTCACTAATAGGACCACACACATCAGTGTGAACCAACCCTAGGACCTCACTTGCCCTATTGGCACCCGTTTTCTTGAATGGCTGTTTGGTCTGTTTCCCCATGACACATGCTACACACTCTAGTTTAGAAGCTGTATGAGAAAAATTTACCCCTCGTGCCATTTTGTTTTTAAGTAATGTAAGGTTCCGTACCCCTAGGTGCCCCATTCGCGTGTGCCACAGTATCATCTGATCAGTAGCTGTTGCAGCTAACGCCACTTCCTGTGAACAGTATTGTAGCTTATAAACAACATTATCTACAGTACCTGCATGCGAAACTTCACCAGTAACCTTATATCCATCTGCTCTCATTATCTTAAAGCCGGATTTGTCAAACACAACAACTAGATTTCTACGTACGATTGTACTCACACTCAGTAGATTAGATGCTAATCTGGGTACATATAGGTAATACATGTCTTATTGAAATATCCATTTCCTCATTAACCACATTCCCAACAGCCTCACCAAATACCATTCCACCATTTGCACAAGCTAACTCAACTTGTTTATCTAAAGTTCTTAAAGTCCGTTAACCACTCTCTTCTATTAGTCATATGGTTAGATGCTCCTGAGTCAAGAATCCATTCTCCAGATCCTTGATTGCCTGCAGTTGCCATCGCCAAAGACGTCAAAGCATTCTTCTTTAGTTTCGGGTTCTTTGGACAATCGTTCGCTTTATGAGGGCCATCACAGATGAAGCATTTTATTCGACATGATTTGTTCGTGCTTCTCTGCAGTCGCTTGTCCTTGTGACTTTTAAAATTAGCTTGCAGTGCATTCGTCGCTGTACTAGGACTTGCTTGATACGCATCTGGATATGATCATCATATACATAGATACTCCATACTTTTTATTACCTACGCATTAATAAATAAATATTCTATTATAAATCTTATAATTTAGATATAAATATCTTATACTTAACCACTTGTGCACCCGTCTGTACAAAACACGTATTATTCTGTAATTTTTAGAAGGTTAGTATAATGTATTGCGCGGCCGCTTTTTTATAACATTTTAGATTTGGTCCGGTTACCTTGGTATAAAAACATTATTTTTTTCAATAATCCTTGTATGGTGAAGGTTAAGTCGGCCCTAAGAAACATATGTAACAGCTGTCAGGCACATAACTGTAAAGTTGAGTTTGTAGGGGTATGTGAATTTAGACAGCTGTCACTTTGCTAGAGAATCTTCTCACCCTAATCTCCGAAATATTCCCATCTTCTATTCTATCGTCTATTAATGAAAAAGTTTTACACTATATTTTTAGAATGATGGATATATATATACTGATATTTATTCACCTTGTGGATTGTTAAACCCACCCTGTACATGTATGTTGTGGTATTTAGATAATTGAATACAAGTATAAGTAGGCAAAGTTTTAATTATAAGTACATATAAGGATCCATCGTAGCTTATTTCAGGTGAAGACATACTATATATATTTTACACTATGTGAGTGTCGAGCTTAAGTATAGACATTGAGTACTTGTCTCATGTGAAATAATGATGCTTCAAGGATCACAAGGTCAGGAAAAAAAGCACCATAAGAAAACCTGACCTTTTTCAAGAACATAAAATCAAATACACAGCCTAAAAAATATATGTACATTTATTTAAGAAAATACAAATGATATGATATTTACAAATTAAGAAATACTTATATTAAATCAATCATAACACTTATTAAAATCACATAATACAAATATCTTAAAACTAATTAAAAAAGTAGATGGCCTCGTCAGCACTGCCCCTGCAAATCAAAAGTGGATTATTAGTAATCACCAAAACCATCCACAACAATGTAATCTCTCCTTGATAGCATCAACGGCTTTTTAGAGATGACCTACCCCAGTCTCACACTGGTGCCGCTTTATAGCTGAATATTACATCTTCTTTGTTCATTGTAATACAGAAAAGATATAATAAACTTTAAAACTATTTACAATTGGGGATTCAGAAGTTAATTGAGGGGGATGGGAGGAATGCTATCATTAAAGAGAAGTCAACCTCTTTCTCATACATACATAGGTTTGCTACATTTATCTCAAATGTGATAATCCTTATACATAAGGGTTAGTGTGTTATAAACATATTGCTTGTATCCAAATAATAAACTCATGTGGTATTAGATATAGACAAAATAGTAATCTAATAAACCAGACAAAATAACCAATTTCTAGATGTAGGTCAAGTCTAAATGCAGCTTATTACTTTGTGTTCGGTCTGCTCTAATATTCTGAGTTTGTTTATAATCTATAAAAGTTTTTGGTATAAAGTGTTATCCTTTAGAGGTTGGTTCAATTCTTATAACGCGTCGGTAACCACATGCACTGACCCTTTACGTTCTATTTACTCTCTTCCCGTTTTCATTCATCTTCTTAGAGAGTCGATGGCAAAAACATCACTGTCCCATCATGGGCATTCATCACGCTTCCTAAGTCTTCCCAGAGTTATGGGGTGCGCTGGCGACCAAGTCGGGGTGTTAATGTAAGACGGGAGTAACGTCTCCCCGTCCCGTCTGAGCAGCGTACACTCGTGTCCTAGGGCCTCAAGGAAAACGGGGTACATGGAGCGTAGCTGAAAAATAAATGTTTAACTATTTAGTATTTTGTTGTTTGGTTTATGTCGATGATTCTTTAAACACTCTTACTTACCCATTGCAAACGCCAAATGTAAGTTTATATGTATATATATGTATAAACAAAGTCCAAAGTAAGCAAAAATGTACTAAATTATCAAACGCTCCAAAAACTGCAACAAACAATAATAATAATATTATCCGTTTTTTTTTCGTTTCATTCTCTCCTCTAGGAGAAGGCAAAGGGATCTAGCCCATAACAGCCATGTCTTATTTCTCTTATTTCTTCAGTTTGTAAGTCAGTCTCAGTCAAAACAAGTAATACGTCGTATACTTGGCGTATACAGAGTCTAGTCCAAGTCTAGTCACGGTCAAGTCATTCTTCAGTAAAGTGTCAGAATGCTTTACAAAAGATTTTGGCGGCTTCTTGTGGGAACCCGAAAGCTCCGTTATGCACTTTAATTTACACTTCCCTTCACTTGTACACCATCACTAACGTTTGCTGCACAATATTCTGCCATTATTAAGCTTCAAAAGTCAGAATGCATAAATTATAAGAATTATAAAGAAAAATGCTACTTCACTACGACATTTTCAATTTCAACTGAAATGTCGAAATCTAACAATTAGCTTTTTTAATTCAATTGATAAATAAAATATAAATTAAGAATCTCCACACTATTGCGTAAAAAGGAACAATTGTGAGTATTGAATATGTGAGTGTTGCTAGTTAAGGATTTTTTTTTACTATAACGTATTTCATGGTTTATTAATGTTAACATAATACATTTGGGAAGAAGTATATATTACCAACCAACGTTCGTTCTTAGTAGAACAAGTGGCCTAAGTATATTTTATTTTTAAGCTTTTCTTACGAAACTATTGTGTATTGGTCTAAATAAAAATTCGAAAATTATAAAACTTGTTTTAATCCTAAATCCTTAGATCTTTATTAGCTGCTACCTATTCTTAGTTTTACTCACAATTGGCTTAGTTTGCAAACATTTCTAAATATCCATTTACTTACATTTATAAGAAAAGATTGGATATGTTTGCAAACTGAGTCATCTGTGAGAAGTAAGGTTTTATTTTTCACTATAGAATACTCTAATGCATCCTAAGTACGTATAGCACAATTAGTACCACCCGCCTAATACCAGAGGGCCGATCGAGTCCATTTTGACCTCCGACACAGAATAAGTAATAGTGCCTCTGAGGAGAGATTTTCACAGTAGAGACAGGCCTTCTTTTCCGGATGTATTATTCTACTCTTTGGACGAAAATATGGTAGTCAGTGTTGCCAGCATATAATTTCATAGGCCCCCAAACCATATTTCAAACCAGGTTTTGTTCTTTTCTAAAGTCCTAAATATGTGTGTCACACGTCTGTTAAAATAAGAGTTCAAGACTACATTTATTAATTTCAGTGACAACAAACTGGTACACAGATGTATGGATCTGTGCGGTTGTCTTTTGACAGTTATGATACTGCCGCATTTATTGGTAATAATTGATTTCCATTATCAAAACCTTAAAACAACAATGAAAGTAATGCATTGCTTTACAGCGAAAAATTGGATGCTATCATCTACATAAATATTCTTGCGTCTTTTCACGTTGTCTAGTGAGATTTTTTCAATCATTTATTTTTTCTTCTGGAAAACGCCTCATTGGATAACGAAAATTTAACTAACTAATAAACCATTAGCAAGTTTATTATTATACATTTACTTCTCTGAGACATTTATATACACCGCTTTTTATAAGTTGTGGGTTGGTTGTTTGGGGTATATATTAGAATCGACCCCTATATTCCAAGCCAAAAAAGTCATAGACTAAGGTGAATAGGAGGAATAAAATTCCGCCAATGGGAATAAGAGGTGAAACATTTCTGCCAATATGGCGGAACCCTAACAGCCAATAGGAAGAGGTCACGTGATAGTGGTCTTGGATTATCGGGTCGTACATTATCGGGCTGTACAATATCGACACGGGCAATAATCCACGACCGGTACTTCAAGTATTGGTTGCGCATTATTGGCTGTACATTATCGCCCCGAACAAAAAATGCTCAGCCAGGAATGCACAGCCCAATAATGTACGACCCGATAATTCGAGTCAGTGACTGGTCGCGAATTATTGGGTCGTACATTATTTGGCTTCCAATTATTGGCTGTACATTCCCGGGCCGGGCATTCCCGGTACGGGGTGATAAACCGAAGCCAGTGAGGAATGTCCGACCCGATAATTCAAGTACATGGTCGCCGATTATTGGCTGTACAATATCAGGCTGTGCATTACTGGTTGTGCGTTCCTTGGTCGTGCATTATACGGACTCATTTGATTGATTTTCAGTTTTCTTTTCTTGTCAGTGAAATGCCAAGGGAGAGGAAGAATATTTTCCTACGCCCTTGTCGGGGGAATGGACGGAGTGAAATCGTAAACACGTAAACTTCCTCACGCACGAAGCGACTGTACATTGTTTTGAGGTGATATAGATATCTTTTGGGTAGAAATGTTATAGTTGATGAGATTTTTGTTTTGAATGTTTCGTGTTAAGTTTCTGGGAAAGTGGTATGGTTAGAGGTGTGTAGCGAGCCCTATGTAGCGGCGAAGTTTTCGGTGAAAGGTTGTGGGCTCGGGGCGGTGGTGGGTATGGCACTGGGCGCGGCGGCGGCGCTGTTGAAGAACGCTACTATGCTCGACCAGCTCCTGGAAGAGATCAATTTCCAGCGGACCAAGGAGATGCGCCAGCTACTGAAGGATGGTAAGTGGAGCTTATCTTACGACGACTTGTAGAATATTCTACCGAGTAGGGTCAGGATACAAAAAGGCCGAAAAAAATATATTGAGAATTAGGTTAAAATTTTTTTGCATATGGTTTATAACACTCAGAATTTCCTGGGGGCCGAACGCGCTAAGTTTGAACGATAATACCAAAGCTAAACCATAACCGTTACATTAAGCACAATTCTTATCACGCTAATAATTTGAACCAAAATTAACCCAGTTTTTTGTAATACTCGTGGTTAGCTCTGAACATTTTGGGTTTGGTTTTACTTTGATATTGTTTAGGATTATAATAGTTTATAAAAAATTGCGCAATACCATTTTTTACATCAGCTAAACTAATGCTAAACCAAAACTAAAAATATTCCGTTCGAATGGTAAAACCATTGTAAAAGAGTGCGATTGGCCCTCTGGTCTTGAATTGTAACAAAACGTAACACTTAAAGGCTGTTGAACTTCCTCTGTACCCCAAAATATATATTCATTCATACATCTTTAATCAATGTCTTTGAAACTATAAATTATTTTAGCATCATTTTTTTTGCCCACCATAGTGTAGAGAACCTAAATTATTTTAATTAATCAATGAAGATAACAATAAATGTAGTTACATATCTTATTTGAGTCTAGCCAGTATTCGAGTAAACTGTGTAAACACCTATGCCCCCTTATCAAATTATTTGTTTTTGTGTTGAATGGTTGTAGCTGGTCTCCACATCTCAAGGTTTAAATGCAACAATTTTGCATGATGGTTGTGTTCTAAGATATAATAATGTACAGATGCAGGTATGAGTCATAATAGTGAAGGTAACTTCGGTCATATTATGCTGTATTGCACTTGTATTTCTTGCCAGTTGCCAGTATTTTACTGTTATTGTAATAACATGGTGAGACTGGAACATGTTAATATCACTTATTCTAGTTTGCAAGCAAAAATTATTAGAATTTATTTCAGCCAATACCTTCCTCTGATCCAAATATGGATATATTCCCAAGGGGGTGTGTCGGACTGAATACTCGCCCTAATATTAATTAAATTTCACCCCAATACCCATCCCTAGCTCATAATATGACATATTATACTTTGTGGAGTAGGCAGTGACTAAGCATCAGTTTAGATGGCATTGAACTCATCAACATATTACTTGTTTGTGTAACAGAAAATAATATAATATACTTATAGCTTCTAAAAAATTACAAATGGACTATAATATGTTCCTAACAATTTCATTATTTTGAATGTTACTGTTATATTGAGATGTTTTATTAGCTAGCGTCATCCAGCGCCATCTATGGATTTTCGTTTGAAGCATCTATACATCATTCTCAGACCCTATTCCCTCTGGGAGTAAGTTTTCTTCACTTTTCTAATGCAACAAATCCTAAACACCAATCACCACCTGTAGTGTTCTGAAATAATTTTATTTATTTTTCAAAATCCTCTGGACTACAGTAATCTTGTGGACAGTCAACGCCATCTGTTCATTTTCATTGGAAGTAGGTTATTGTTCTAATGTTAAAATGTTTCATAAAATTATCAAGATTGCAACTGGCCCCACCAGAATTAGACTGAAATGTACACTCACTGCTCTCAGACAACTATAGGAATTTGATACACCGTTGGATCCATACATGGTGGATACTTGGTATACTCAACAATTTTAGTTTTAATTCTGTTGTATTGGTGTAAATTCTGTGCCACATTTAAAATTAAATTTAATCTAATCTATCCTTTCCTAATGTGATAGATATACTTTGTGCAGTGTTACCAAGTTACAAACTCACAAAGGGACAACATGAGTTATAACAACACTTAAGAAAGCTGTTGGTTTCTTGAATCCCGACTAATATTATAAATGCGAAAGTTTGTGTGTGTGTGTGTGTATGTAATGTATGTTATCTCTTCACGCCTAAATGGATTTGGATGAAATTTGGTTGGTAGACAGATTGGAACCTGGATTAACATATAGGCAAATTTTTTTGCTGAACCAATTTTGATGAAATCTTTCACGTTCAAAATTATATTTTAATCCCAGCGCTTTAATTTATTTCACTGTGAAATATAAATGTCAAAGGATTTTAATTTTATTTAGTTGTCATATCTACACAACATGCTCTCTAAAAACTCTGAGGATGGTATTTCGAATGAAAGTGACAGGACTAAAATGTCAAATTTTTCTCGTAAATTTTAAGAAGAGGACTGACTTACATTGTTAATTTAAAGTTCGTAGCATGGAATCAACACCTTTAAAATGAAATAAAAAAAAAATTATATATAGCCTACATAAGTTCAGCAATGATCCCCATCAATTGTTAATTAAGGCTCACTTTTCTGTTTTAGCTAGTTGATTTGTTTAGTCCACCATAAATCCACCAATTTAGACTGGGCCCGCGTGGGGCCCGTATCAATTTAGACTGGGCCCGCGTGGGGCCCGTATCTATTTAGACTGGGCCCGCGTGGGGCCCGTATCAATTTAGACTGGGGCCGCGTGGGGCCCGTATCTTTTACTACAGTTAAACATACTAAACAACCAAAATCCGTGTGGACATGCTTGAATTGTTACACAACAACTCCAACATGAGGAAAACTAATAAAATACATTGTCTAAGAAAACATTTAATGAATTTCAATTTACAACAGCATTGGTATAAACAGTACATACATGTTGCATTGTACACTCATGTATTAATTACTTTATTTATTCATCATTTCATAAGTTATCATAATCAATAATTATATATAAAAAGGAACGCGTCTCGAACTCGGAATGTGGCATCCATCATAAACAAACATTTGAACTCTCACAAAGCCTCAGCAACAATCTTTTTAAGGGTTTGATGACAACCTATGTAAAAACACAATTAGAATTTCCATTGATTGACATCCATTGGTGGTGCAACCAATGTATTGTTTGAGCAATACTTTAACATTAGGTAACTAACATAATGTCCATTCTGTTTATATGTTGTTGCCGCCTAAAACAATAAGTTATATCAATAAATATATACAAGAGAGAACACAACTGTCATCATAATATAGTATGTATGTTGTATAGATACAGGAAGGAATCGCCACAAATGTACCTTATTATTACAACATCTGAAATACAAAAGCTATGCTTCGTAGGCAACTCCTTATTATGATACGGCATTGGTATACAGAAGCCATGAATGTACAGCTCATAAGACTCTTTGAGATTCAGTTTTACCCACAATCATCATAATACTATGCAAGAACTATACTTATGTAACACATCAGTTTAACAAATAAGTGATATTTGTAACCATGTTCAAGTGTGGGAAAATGCACACAGTACTAATGAAACATTTGCTATTTAATTTGCAAACAGAATAAAAGTGCATAAAAACTACAGACTTAAAATGTGCCTAAACATCTTGCGATGTACTTCGGCACCTGTGCTCGCATTTTAAATAAATAAACTTCTAAACAAAATGTCCATTTCTCTTAATATAATAATAATGATATATTTCAAAATTTAAAAACTGGTGTCTAGACTATAAAAAGTTTATTAGCAATATTCATCTGGCAACAAAGTTAGTTTAATGTAATACTAAGCAAGTTGAGGCCATTACAAAAATTTATATTATCCTCAACTCTACTGAAGGCACTTTACAATACATTACATACATCTGCTAGATTCCTTGCACAATGATAAGATTAACAACAAACATACAATAGAATATATATCCCATCTGCTACATCAATAGTGTATGATTGATCACTGTGGATCCAATTATGAGTAGTTCCAACATTATAACAATATTTCCAGATTCTGGCTTCGTAGTGCTACAAGGAACAACATACTGGACAGACTTGTTTGTGCGACACTTTCTGTTCCAAGAGGAGCGGTCCATCGACTGCGATGACCTGCTGTTCTTTGTGAGGAAACGGCACGTGAAGGGATCCTCACGCTACCTGCCTAAGTACGAGGTAAGCAGAACCTTCGGCTCACATGTATCGTATGACTAATAGGTTGGACAGGCAAAATATTATCTTTATTGGATGCCAATATAATAGATATGGTATCAAATATTGATATAATGACTCATATTCAGCTGCTAGAATGGAGAGCTTTCTGGGTACATTGTTTGTTTTACTCATTATTTAAACTAGATTTATTCAGTTCTGAGCTCAATACGTTCATTATTCAACACACATGTGTACTCAGGTACCTATGATAAGTTTATTAAACAGAATACCAATATTTTTGCTGCATATTATTATGTATTTGCTTATCATCCCATAGGTACATCTTGTGGGGGAGATAAAACATTTGCAGGACAGTTTAGTATCCTGCTATATCGTAATAATGGCTACAACACACACATCGATTCATCTATAACATGGCTCATTTCATTATGCACTCTGTATAAAAATACTACCTACATATTCTAATCACCAAATGAATATTTGTGCATTTCCGTGTTCCCAAAATGCAGTTTAGTGAAATATTCACTACAACATCACATTCAATTACTATGCTTTGTGACTATTCGGAATGCTACTCTCAGAAGTACTTCTGGTGCGCTTAATTATTTACGGAATGGAAAATTTCATTTAAATTTCTAGTTTAGCACCATTTGGATGAAAGTTACAGACCCTATTAGATATTTCTTTGGAAATACAAAAAGTATGCATTAACAACGGTATTTTATTTTAAACAATATAAAAATATTATTTCTTATAGTAGGCTGCTATTACAACAACTATGTACTATGGTGAACTGGTTAGTGAACGCGGCCGCGACGCCCGCGACCCGCGCCGTGCGCCGCGCCGCTCGGCGGGCATACTGTATACCGCATACTGTATGCACACCGGTCACACACACACTCACCACCACACAACGCTCGTGTCATACCACCTCACACACTGATCTGATCACAGTACATTTGTAAATAAATAACTAGTAGGTACTTAGTTAGACTCGAGATTGTTCAATAACCACTTATAAAATATACAATTTACAAAACAAACATCACTATCAACAGTCGATAGTTCCCAATTGATCAATTATTGTTCATTATACATGAAATTCAAATCTTATAGTAACTCTATACAACAGTAAAAGCATACAAGGTCGTCACTAGAGAACAGTTCACACCGGACCCTGTCCGATTATCACATTTCACACGCAGCGGACGCTCAGTGTCTACAGTTGCAATCGTTCCATCGCACTCGATAAGCACAGCCAAATATTAGTGGTAACGGGCGCGCGTCTGTTCGCAGACGGACGTGGAGGTGTTCCGCAAGGACTCGAAGAAGCTGCCCATCGGCGACCCCGAGATCGACTGGGAGGAAACCGTCTACCTGAATCTGATCGTCCACCAGTTCGACTACACGCTCACGTTGGCCATCTGCACGCGCACCAGTCCCAAGGAGCTGCAGGTGCTGAAGCGGCACTCGCAAAAGGTGAGCCAGGGCGAAGGGCGAGGGGCGACCGGCGTCATACGCGCTGAGGGGGCGGCGGCGAGGGCAGCGCCGCGCGTCACTAGCTGAGCCGGTTGAAGAGCTTCGTGCGCGGCCAGGGCAGCGGCCAGTCGTACCGCCGCGGCACCGGCCCGCGCACGTTCCGCTCCAGGTACGTGAAGGCGCAGTACCACCACTCGCGCTGGATCATGTACGTGTTGTACCCGTTGCCGGCGCGGTGCGGCGTCACCAGCAGCGAGTGGAACGTCCAGAACAGCCGCGTGGTGACGTAGTACGCGATCACAACATCTACTGAGTAGTGGCCGTGCGCCAGCAGCACGAAGGCGACGCCCAGTAGCGCCGAGCCCCACATGGCCCAGTGCATCGGCCACAGCTTGCGCGGCGAGTACTCCGCCACGATCAGGTAGCTCAGAACTAGCACCATCGTGTGCCCCGAGTATATGTAATCTCCGCAGTACGTGTGCTTGCCATTTATCGACAGCCCGAAACCGGAGATCAAGTAGAACATCCGCTTGATGACGAGCAGCGGCGTCGTGTTGTTGCTCTTCGGGCTGCAGAAGTACGTGGTGCTGGAGACGGGCAGAACGGTCACGAACATCGTGACCGATCGGTACAGGTACAGCAGCCCGATGATGAAGAACATGCGCCGAGCGACGATGAACCGATGCTTGTGGAACACGACGACGAGCATCGCGACCGTCGTCGATATCATGATGAGGTATTCGGACACCGCCAGGCCCCAGTCGCGGGCGTCCACGTTATCGAGGAAGATGTCGTTCAGGGGACGCGTGGTGTTCCTGTCCGGCAGTCGCTCGTGCACGAGCGACAGGGACATCATGTTGATGCACACGCACAGAAACAGGAAGAAAAATGAGATTATGGTCTTCCATATCTCCTTGGGGTATCGTTCCTCTCGTACGGCTCCAGGCGGGATCTCGACGATGAAGTCGCCGGCGTGCGTGCGCTGCGGCGAGTGGTCCTGGTCGGGGTCCGACTCGTCGGTGGTGGCCTGCGGCGCCTCCGCCTTGGCGGTGCGGGCGAGGAGCGGCTGCCGCTGCATCAGCTCGGCCTGGCTGGGCATGTCGCCGGCGGCGCCGTTGGGCGCGGTTTGACGAGACGCGTTGTTGTTTAGGTCATTCCGCTTGAGACGCGGCTCGAAGTTGATGCCCTTGATGTCCTCACACGCGGTGTGCGCGGCTATGTCCACATCGGGTGGTGAGGGCGGTGAGGGCGGCGAGGGCGCTCGCGGCACCAGCGCTAGCTGCTTGGCCGGCAGCTCATGCGTCAGGTACACCCGCACCGACGCGACCAGGGGCTCGGCGAAGTTGATCTGTTTCGGCGGTGACGGCTCCTTATCCGGAGAGCGGGCCGAGATCGTCATCCAATCACCATTCGGTTGGACTGAACCTGAAATTGGGAAAAATTCTAGTTTTATTGATTGTTGGGGGTAATTTTCTATAGAATTACAAATAGATTTGGGATTTTCAAATCCAGTTACAACTAGATCTTTTAATTTCGGTGGGACCGTTCAGTAGGATTCGCGTAAAATTTATTTAACCTGTCATTAAAATATCTTTATCTCAAAAATAATATAAAATAATCACTTGAAATCATCAAATTTATTATTTTTATTACAGTCATTCTGTGTTTAGGTATAATATTAAGTTAAATAAATTCGCTTTCGTATCGTACTAAAATAAATCATTAGATGATTAGACAATAATTGTAATATCATAGTTGGCAGTCCCCACTATGTTTCGAAACTACACGCCATAATGTTACCCAATATCTGTTTTGACGGAACAATAATCCCATATTCAGCTACTGTAAAAAATCTGGGTCTCATTATGGACCAAACACTATCCTGGACTGCTCACATTGGTGAGGTGAGCCGCAAAATCTTTGCCTCTTTACACTCCCTGAAGAGAATGCAAAACTTCCTGCCTGTTGAAACCAGGAGTATGTTAGCGCAATCTCTTCTTCTTCCCCTTTTGGATTATGGCGATGTGGCATATCTTGATCTGACTGAGGAACTGCTGGATAAAATGGAACGCTTGCAAAACGTGTGCATACGCTATGTGTTTGGATTAAGGAAATATGACCACATTTCTGCGTTCCGTCTAAAATTAAAGTGGCCTACTATCCGTACACGGAGAAACTCACACATACTCTTTCTTCTGTATAACATCTTATTTAATCCAGCAGCTCCTAAATACTTACGGGAGAGATTCTATTATATGTGTGACGCGAGTGGAGGACGGCTGCGTTCGGGTAACAACCTGAAACTTGGTTTCCCCAGTCACCTCACTCACTCTTATACCAAGTCCTTTACTGTCCAGGCTGTACGATTGTGGAACCAACTGCCGCTGCATGTGAGAAAGTCTCCATCACTAAATGCTTTTAAAACTAACATCAAAAAGCTCTCTGGTTCTAACGCGTTTTGAGCGGTAGCTACTTTTGATGAATGACAACTGCGTGTTAAATCCTCTCTTTAAGTATTTCCTTATTTATATACATATTTATTTATATGTATTATTAGTATGTAGGTATATATTTTATTAAGATATAGTTGTATGTATGTATATGTATTATTATATATTTTTCTTATTACTTTTATATACTTATATATATATATATTTGTTAGTGTGTAGTGTAGGTATTTGCTTTGCTTTAGTTTGAATTTGCTGTAATTTGTATACGCCCAATCTGCTGTTTTCTAACTAACCCTATGGTTGACTGGAAGAAATCCCTCTTTGGGATAAGTCCGCCGTTGTACTCAATTTATGTATCAATGCAAAATTAATGTATTGCCTTTTTGTACAATAAAGCGTTTACAAACAAACAAACAAACAAACAATAGGTACGTACTAATATTTGTTAATTGACTTAAAAGTAAATCAATACAACTCTACAACAAACTTACAAAAATCCAATTCAGTAAGACATGACAAGACACTCAAGAAGATAATTGGACGGTCAAAAACTAAGTATTCGTTCCGTAACTCATGAGTGCATCATCAGATCCTTACCAAATTTATATGGGACTACTGTGGCGGTAAACTCCATCAAATAAAAAATTATCATTAAAATCTGTTAATATTTGACAAAGATATCTCGGGACAAAAAAAAATCGAATTGAGAATCTCCTTTTTTGAAGTCGGTTTGTAGAAAGGGAATTGAACCAAGGAACTTTGTTTGGGGTAGCCCACCACTAAGCCACGGAGGTCGTTCAGTAATTATTAAACAAACATGATTCGACGTTATATAAAGTAGAATACCAACGAGCGGTGGTGAATTACCGCGGCCCAATAGCTACAACAATTATTAACCTAGTTCTAAAGGAATTCAGACCTGAAAATGTCGGATGAATTACTTGTTTGTGTGTACAGCATAGATGACAGGTTATTTAAATCGTCCTTTTAATATTTAAAAATTTTCGTCAAAAATCTGATGAGCCCCTTCAAATTGAATACAGCCTATTTTCATTTTCGAGATTTTGTTCGACTTTAGGTACGTTTTACAGGTCCGATATAACCGGTACATCCATTATTATATGCGGAAATCCAACGCGCTATTTGTAATGAACTTTATTCTAAACATTAGTTCGAAACCTGCTTAACGAGTTTAGTCATTCCGACGTGAAAATAATACTGAGTATACGTAGCGAAATATATACATATGTCATTTGCGTGTTAATTAGTTTTTAATTTCGAGAATATTCGCCGTTGTAAACAAACTAGAATGCAGCGAAGTCGGTTCAAAGACCGAGGGCTATGATTACGCGGACTGAGTGGTGCCGGCGCGGCGCCGGCATCGGCCCCCTCCTTTGTGTCAGCAGATGGTAATTAGCGGTGTTTGTGTACCTACTGCACCGACAGAAACCGCGGCAACCCGCCGGGCCCGCCCGGCACCCGACGCGTGGCCTCCGAGATCACATCCGTCACACGAATATAGATTACGCTACAGATTTCTCCTCGGACGTTCGTGTTGTGAACAAGTTTTTGTGTGCGCATCGTATTTAGAAAGTCTGGAAGAGTACGCGGTCGACGCTCACCTCTCGGTCGTGTAGTGTGCGGTCCCGATCAATGCTCGCTGTCATCGGGGCCGAGCGCGGGGCTCATCGATTCGGCGACGAGCTGAGCGCCCCACGGGGACCGTCCGGGCGCCGGCCCCGCTCCACGGCCTCACGTAAACGAGGTCGGAATGGAAACCGACTGCAAACACCACCTCACTGCACTAACGGCACTCGCACCACAGCCACTCTCGACGGCTTCACAGATCTAACACAGAACCCCGCACACACGACACCGGACAGTTTACGATCGCGATAATCCGAATATTTTGATTCGTGAGCTCCGCCACGGCGGCGAGCGAACGAATATGTAAAGTGGCGAACGCGTACTAGAAAAGATGTTAGCACTGGTTGGCTTCGGTCCGGCGCGCGTCGCTCGGGTCACGTCGGCTCGCTTCGCGCGCGCTCGGCTCAATGGAAGGAATTACGCTTGCGGTGACGTCACGCCAGACGGCCGCCTCCCCCCGCCCCTGCGGCGCCCCGCACCCGGTGCGCTCGCACTCGGGGAGCCCTACTACGTAATCGAAATCGTCTATTGAGTACCGGAACGGAACGAACGCCATAAACTTTACGAGACGGCCCTACTACGGGATAACGGGATTCTCTTTGATATGTTGTCGACGTGTTAAAAATTATATATGTATAACAATACTAATAATAGGTTTTTACTTTGATGCCTAGGTACAGGTGCGTTATCTGGTTGTGCTGTATTATCACGAGATATGACTTTACACATCACAATACTTAAGTTAGTGGCTCGGATCCGGTTTCTACAGAAATTAGATGTACACAGCGTACATATAAAGGCCGTAAGCCGCGGCCGCGACGCGCCTCGCTCGGCCCACACTCTGAACGTGATCCTTGTGTCTATGATATTTGTTTTGTACTTAGCGATTAATTATATAGCGAGGAGATGTATATAGACATGAGATACTTAAGTAGGCGCTAGGTGTAGGTTACAGTCAGTAAATGCAAGTTATTTCGTATCCCCCCGGTTGTTTACAAACAAACGTCTAAAGGCCTAGAAACCTGTAATCGAAAAGGAAAGCTTTGGAATTGTTATTGCTTCACCCGTGGTGCGGGCCTCCTGGGAAACGGGCTAGCCCGTTTCTTTCCGTCTTTGGTAGGTACGGATTTCCAAAAATAAAGCATCCCGTCTACCCAGTGTAGCGTGACGTTTAGAGCAAGCATTCCCATGCGATAAAATTTGCATTGGCACCTTCTTTGTGTGACGTCCTCAGGAAAGTAGTAAAAATACTAATACAGCTGACGTGTCATAGGCCCGTATTAATAA
Source organism: Oegoconia quadripuncta (assembly GCA_949316235.1). Lineage (NCBI taxonomy): Eukaryota > Metazoa > Arthropoda > Insecta > Lepidoptera > Autostichidae > Oegoconia > Oegoconia quadripuncta. Next base: position 13,942,258 of record OX438746.1, read on the forward strand.
ATGGTTGTTGAGATTGAGATCGCGTCTCAGTCTCAAGACCATTTTTTATGCTGTTTTAACATGCTACAGATTCTCAAGCGTCAACTTGAGGCCATGTCAATCTTGAGAACGGTTTATTAATACGGGCCATAATATGTCAGTCGAGAGTGGTGTGCTTACATCACGATTCGACATATCGTCAAACCCGTTAGCCGACAATGGTGAACATGTGGTTTTTGCGGCATCAAATTTCAAATTAATTATTTATTTCCAAAATCGTTATTTCCTTGTACCAAATCTATTCGCGTTTTTACCCGAATTTCTTTTTCATAAACCATTCATTTACCCTTGCTTTTCTATTCGCGTTTTTTACCTCTGCTTATTATTTATCTTAAGTTGTTTTCCTCGAAGCCTAATTTAAGATCACCTTGAGATGTCAGCTCCAAATATTGAGTTATTGACTTGAGATGACCATCTGTAATATCTGCCAGAGGACGAACTTGTCCCCGACACCCTGCCTGCGCTCTCATTTGGGATTATTACAAAAAACTAAACAATATAAAACAATGTCACTATCCGCGTCTATCTGTTTTACTCCGCAACGGATGTTGATACGGTTTTTTAGTAAAAATTATATAGATTTTTTTTCCAGAAGGTTTTTGTAATATACAAGAAGACAAGTGATCGTTTTTGTTTTATGTCGACGAAGTCGCGGAAAACCTATTAACTTATAAGGACATATTAATTTTAACATTAACCACATTTATCTGGTTTGAGTAGTAGCTGATTAAATTAACGCAATAAAACATTGTAGCCTTCAATCCGGAACTTTATATGATAGTGACAATTATTTGAAAACAAAACGGTGACAAAATGTTTTGCTTCGTTTTATTTATTATTGAGCTTTCCTTTTCACCTTTGGCTTCGCTAGCGTGGAATTATTTTATCACCTAGCGTAATCTTTGAAAGTTATCCGTACCCTACACTGGGCTAAAAAGTATCATACGTCAACTTCCAGGACATTTTCGCCCCGTGTCCCAAATTTCACCCAAATCGGTTCAGTTGTTTCGGCCTGATCGAGCAAAAAACAAACGTCTGAACTTTCGCGTTTATAATATTATTATAAATTTGTTTCGAAGCCTGTGTTATTATGTGTGCAGCGCCAAAGCGGCTGAACCGATTTGGAATCAGATTCTCTTTGTTCGAAAGCCGATATTTGCGAGATGGGTGTTTGTTACCTTCTAAAACTTCTTACCCATGTTTCATGGAAATTCCAAGATATATCCACATATTGGTTTGCTTACCTAGATGACTTTATTAGTCAATTTGTGTAATATTATTGCTTTTCTGGCTGTTCATGACGGGGTGCTGGTTTCACTATGGGAGTGAATGTATGGCAGAAAAAGATTGAATCTTGCAGTGGAAATGAGATCATTGAGAAGTTTGAATGGGGTGACTTTGAAATATAGAATCAGAAATAGTGTTACTAGGGAGTTAAGCAGTGTGAATGAAGACGTAGTGACAAAGATTGAAAAAGGTATGCTGAGATGGTTTGCATATGTAAACAGGATGAATGAAAGAAGACCTACGAAAGAGATATACGAAGCGAATGTGGATGGTAGTGTTGGTAGGGGAAGACTGGCGAATATACCATGATCAAATCGGGAACGAGTGTGTACCCCAAACCGACGAGCATATGAAAAACTTTATGATAGTGAAGGAAGGAAAAGAAGTGTGTCAGGATCGTAGCAAGTGGAAGTATGTGGTCTCTGCCTACCGCTACGGAAAACAGGCGTGACGTTAACAATCTATGTTTTGAAATATATTATTTCATACCATCAGCTAATAAGCACATTAAATAAAATATCATTGTACTAATTGGTTAGATAACCACCAATTAGTACACCATTTAAACTTTTAATTGATTAATTTGATATTAATTGCATTTATTTATTTATTTATCATTTATTGCACACAGGAAAAAAACATACAGATACAACATAATAGAGACGACACAACAGGTTCTGCTTATTTCTACAATGAAATTTCTTCCACAGACCTACGAAAGAGAGACATGACTGGAAGAGGCAGATAAGACATCTGTAATCGCAATAACGTACTTTACCAACATAACGACAGTAAATAATTTAGTAGCATCTAGTTCAAAACGCGAAAGTTTGGATGTTTGTTTTTTTTGCACAACGGCTTAGGACTTGACCTCAATCACACTTGATCTTAAGTGAAGTTGAGGCCGGAGGTGGAAGACTACTGACCCGGAAACCCTATTTTTTTTTGGGGAAGTGGCTAGATATATCTGACTAAACAACAATGCTATTAACATTGCTGTTTGGCGGCAGACTTAGATAAGATAACCTAACTAACCTAACCCGCGACCACCGATTCGTCAACCATATGTTGTTTATATTGTTGTTTGTTTGTTCCTCAAGGTGCAAAGGTAGAAAATGTTCTGGACGAAGACATGTGATATTTTATATCCCAGTGTAAGGTTCCCTAGGTATAACTTATGAACGATTATATTATATTATACGAACTATTGACGACCGGTTGGTGTAGTGGATAGTGAGCCTGTCAGCGAAACCAACGATTGCGGGTTCGAATCCCGCGAGGGGTAAATGTTTGTGTGATGAATACGAACATTTATTCCCGAGTCATGGATGTTTATATAAATATTTATCTATGTTTATCCGTTATCTAGTATCCATAGCACAAGTTTTGCTTAGTTTGGGACTAGATGATTGGTGTAAGTGTCCGAAATATTTATATATTTATTTATATATAAAAAAAAAGAAGACGAGCAAAACCGCGCGGATATAAACCAGTTTTCCTATAAATTTTTCTCACAATCCGAGGCCAGATAATCGTCGTTGTGTTACTTTGACATTATTCTATTTATTATTTTAACCGACGACGCAAAGAGGGGTGTTATAAATGTGAATCCTTACAGTACAGACTACTGTTTGTACACTACCTGTGTAAGCTGGTCGCACGACGCTATCGGAGATGTGAACGCCGGGAGACCCGTTTATTTTGGTCGTTGGCTGACACGAGGTATTTTTCGAACTTGGTATCGTTTCTAAGACGTAAGCTTTTTTAGTCTCGGGGATTTCTGTTCTATTCTTATATTTGCCTTGGGGTTGGACATATGCCCAAAGGCACCTCGACCCAATCGGGATCTGTTGTGCACTTCCCCTGCTTCCGCTTTGTCCTACTGCCAACTTATAGACTTCATAAGCCTTATGACACAGGTTAATGGAAAGAGCATGTAGTCTCCGGGGTCGGGGTACCCCTTACCCAAGTGACGCATACGCCTTGCATGGTATCACAGTCACACCGAAGGTGGCTTCATTGATTCCCTTTCTTTGTTGCATACTCTGCAGGTTGAACATTCAGCTAGTCCCATTTGACTCGGGGGTTTACTAAATTCACAATTTGCATTTATTGTTGAATGTGAACTTGACATTTGTAAGAAATATAATAATTATAAATTTTAAGCTGATTATGAACACATTTTTCTCAGTGCACGTATGTACTATATGTCTATCCTATCGAACATGTTTTCCTTCACATTTGCAGGGTCTTGCTGGAAGAAATCTCATTTTAGAGATAAGCTAGTTAGTGCCTTTTGTACATCCTATATCTAGTATGTATTTGACCTTTATGTGTACTCGTGTGCAATAAATTATAAATATATAAATAAATAGACTACAAAAATTGGTCGCGCTCTTGATGCATAAGCAAATTTTCCTTTTGCGCCATAAATTAATAATAATAAATGTCTTTGCACAAACACACACAGCCATCTAGGTCCACAGTAAGCATCTAGGCTTGTGTTATGGATACCAGATGGTTGATAAACTACACAAATACATTTTTGTACAAATGTACATTAATTACTTCGGAACAGTTTATTGGTTGTTATCGATGAGCGGTTTGTGGGAGACGGGCTTTAGTCACCTCTGTTTTGATTTCTTGTATGTTGTTGTGGTTTTTGTTTTTTTTTTCGGTGTGTGGGAATAATGCTTTAAATGATTATATTATTATTACGAGTATAAGATGATCAGTTTTAGGCTCAAATTTTGTCAAATTTTGGAGTAGCTATAAAGGAGGGATGGGGGGCCGGGTGTCCTGTACACAATACAGGACCCTCCTAGTATAGGCACCTGTCTCCATAGTACTGGATTATTACATTTTTGTATTAGTCTAAGCTTACTGCTTACTGCACGTGAGGAAACCTGCATGCCTGAGAAATAAAAATTCTAAGGCATGAGATGTCCCCAACCCGCATTGGGCCAGGTTTAGGATAAGGTGTTAATTTTGTGGGACTATTTCTCGAAGGAAGGGTAAATAAAGGGACCTGAACTGTGCCTTGCGAATTGGGTTTTGCTAACGGACTATAAATAAGACGACCTGAGGGAGACGCACGGTAACTGGGTCAATGCGGGATCCCGACACGACGCGCCTGGGTGTCGTGCATTCACTACCTGCCTCATGTCATGTGTATTGTATTTATTATTATTATTATTCTAATTAATTATATCTAATTAAAAAAAAAAAAAAAAAAAAAATTACTAGCAGGAACACCGTGGTAGTGGTTAGTGGTCAGGTAGCAGAAAAAACTTGTTCGTGCTAGTTTTGAAATGTTTGTATGAAGAGCCAAAGCGGCAGAACCGATTTGGATAACGGTTTTTGCATTTTCGAAAGCGGTGGTTGCGAGGTGGTGGTATGGCCATGTTTGTTGGAATTATTTAGCTTTTAACATAGTTGACTTGTATACAGAGATGATATTATTATGTACGGAGGTTTTTTTTTAACCCAATAAGTGGCTAAAGCAAAGTTTTTCTGGTTTATCGTTTATTGGGAATGTGACCAGCTACCTGCCGCCGAGAGGCTTACGTCGGCCTATTGTGGGGAGGCCGGAAGGGACGCTCCAGGGGTATAAATGTCGGGCATTCCTACGTTATTACCGACTCGTTATCGTAGTCATTGCTATCATGTCATTATCCATCCATACAAATATTATAAATACGAAAGTATGTGCGTTTTTCCGTAAACTATCACCGCTGTAGATTAACTGCACTACACTCGGTTCCTAAAATCGATATTAAGGGACTGTTCAGTAGGAGTTCCCTAGCAATAACTTTTCCAACTGTACTGGGCTATATTGACTTCGCAGCTAATGAAATTGTAAAATACACTTTCAATTACATCTAGCCTTGCCCAAACAGCAGGACCACTTCTTTTGTTCTGCACTGAAACCAACAAAAACTATATTCGCCACTAATTAATGAACGGCTATTAGCGAACGAGTATTAGCATAGTGATTTTTTGTCACTGTCAGATAACAGGCGGCTGAGAGAGCCGAAGGATAAATCGATTTAGTTTTTATTGTCATTAGCTAAGTACTCGTAAATCATTGCGAGGTTTGTGACTGTGATATGATACCTTGTGGATCGTACAGAGTATGACTCCGTGGGAACATTGCCTCTGAAATATTCGCACGGAATCGTCACTGTGGATTGGTGGAGTGATGCTTGAAACAACGAGTGAAATATAAATCAACATACCTAATAGATATGCGAACGCTCGAAGCGTGGCGAATTCTGTTGTTGCTAGTGTCCTTTGTAAATGGAATCGTTTGAATTCTGAATTAAGGTTATAATAATTATAGCGATCGATCCGTGGCATAATGCTCCTCAACTGCTGCATAAATAACAGCGACTGTCCCGTGCGTGACACGCGGCTTTGATTTAATATGGCACAATGTAAACACCAGCACTTTACGACCTCCGTTTACGAGCTATTCTCGTTTGTTTTGCTTGGAAAGAAAGATGAGTGCGAACGAGATGCATGCAGGTTTTTTATGTCCCAAGTCCAATGTCACCCACATCAATTGTGAACCAAGGCTATCTATTAAATGAGAAATAATTTTTACATCGACAAGTCGTCTACATAGGGTTGCGTTGCTGTATACAACGCATAAAATCGAACTAAAATCAACATAACGCACTCGCTGTAAACAGTCTTTTCCCTCACAATATTGTATATTATTTGGTGTGTTATTTCAGTAAGCCCGAGGTGAAGTATTCCGTTATTGTAACTACTGAGTGATATGTTAATAAAAGTAGATTGTTGATATATTCGCAAGATGAGGGCGGTCTCACACCGTTTTCTGTGCACATGCCAGCCACTTTTATTTAATACTAGCTTTCCGCCCGCGGCTTCGCCTGCGTGGAATAAATTTATCGCGGAAATTTGTTTATTATGTATAATCCCGAGTATGTTCTACCTATATACCAAATTTCATCCAAATCCGTTCATCCGTTTCATCGTTCGACAAACATCTAAACTTTCGCATTTATAAAATTAGTTAGATGGCACATCCAGATTCATTCTCCAGCAATTGTGGCGCAGATGCATTCTTTACGGTTAGCTTTGATTTCGATTAGTTGGTGGTCTACAGAAGTGTCTTGAAAACACCGACCACTAGGCCTCTTTTGTGGCAAATTCTCCAATCTTCACTGAGCCCGTACATTCTCCGTAGTGAGTGGAGGCTGTGCCCCAGCATTGACGACATAAGATTGTTGAATATGATTAAATAATTTTTGGTCTTCCTCTCTTTTCTTCAATGATGTTTTGAGAAGATTGCGTTGTGGAAAGATAAATGGAAAGATTTGCATCTGCTGCTTAACAAGCTATTAAGGAAAGTCCGTCGGGCAATTGTGAGGATAAAACCTTGTAGATACGTTAAAAATGATTTTATCATATTATTTACTCCCCGCAATTGTAACGAAGCATTTTCTCCGCAGGTATATGCCTCTCCAAGCCGACGCAAAATGGACACAAAAGGCGAGGGAGAGGAGATGACCTATCCTCACATCTGCTTCATGGTGGACAACTTCGATGAGGTGAGACTTACAAACTGGTATTTAGATTGCACCATAAGCCTTTCCAAAAGCATCTTAGTTAATGCTCTAATCATGCGCGGATTTGCTTTTATTTTTCATGACGATTTATTGAACCCTACCCGAGGTTAGTGGAGTTATTATATTAGTATTATAATATAATAATAATAATAAATAAATATCCTTAGACATACACACAGCGACATCTAGTTCCACAGTAAGTATCTATAGGCTTGTGTTGTGGATACCCAGATGGTTGATATACTATTTACATAAATACATTATTTATTTTTGTAAATAAAATAAAAACATCCATAACTCGGGTACACATGTCAGTATTCATCACACAAACATATGCCCCTAGCGGGATTCGAACCCGCGACCATTTGGTATAGTGGTCAGAGTTTCTAACCACCACACCAAACAGGTCGTCGATAATCAAATAACTAAGTTATAAATAACTACATGATTATATAAACCTTTGGGGATATCTATCTTAATAAACCCGTTGAAAAGGCGGCTTGGCAATAGCAGATATTTTTGTGAAAGACAAACGTAACGTCGCCTAATTGTGTTTTATTGTTAGCACCAAGAATTTATTGTAATTGTAAAGTCAATCCTGCCCATTAATGGTCTATAATGCTACGCTGTTAATCTCAGATCCTCGTCGTATTTTACGACACAACCTGGAAGAAAACAGACAGGTTGATCATATTCTTTATATGTGCGGGGAATCAAACGGTTTCCAAAAGTGCTGTTACTCAAGTGGTAACTTGTGAATGAATGCTCGGTGCCGACTCACTCAATAACAGATGACCCACATCTGTACTTGACCGAGTTTGTGGAGTTTCCTGATCGCGTGGGAGCCCCGTCTTCCTATGACACCACGCCGACCGCGACCTTGCGCGCCGTTCGCCTAATCCATGATTTATTTATACTCTGAGATGCTAGTGAAAGTGCCTATAGCAACTGATTCATTAGTTTATTATCTAGTGTTGTTTGTCGCAGTCGGTACGTGTGTATGCCGAACCGGTTACGGCCGATGAGGTTGGCAAGCGAGCATCGTTTTAGCGCCAAGCCGTTGTCCTAGTACCTAAACAACAACAACATTGTTTCTATGTATTTACTGGGCTATGTGGCCAACGTTATGCAGAGTTAACGCGGGGTATAATAATAAATAAATAAATATCATTGGACATACACAATGCCATCTAGTTCCACATTAAGCAATTTTATGTTTGTGTTGTGGATACCAGATGATTGATATACTACACTAATACATTTTTTTTTTGGTAAATAAAATACTTATTATAAATGGAACCATCCAAAACTCGGGTACACATTTCCATATTCATCATACAAACATATGCCCCTAGCAGGATTCGAACCCGCGACCTTTTGGTTTAGTGGTGAGATTAGAACCTCTACACCACGCAGGTCGTCGAATTTGACAATTTTCGACGTTGGGGTTTACGGGCTGAGATTGGAGCGGTTGGATGAGAAAATTAATTTTATTCCTATCAAGTGAAGACATAAAAATTTACGCAACATTCCATATTAAATTTAACTACATCTGGTCGGGAACGTCATATCAAAAGCTCATGATGTTAAGTGAAGATCAGGCCGAAGCGTAGGTACTGACCCGGAAAATCAATTTTATTTGGGAAACTGGCTATCTTATCTCTGACATCCGGAACACAACAAAGCGTTGCTGTTTGACGGCAGACTAAGGCCCGTATTAATAAATCAATCTCAATACAAGTCTTGAGGCTGTATCAACCGATACGCGTCTTAAGCAGTTGGCGCTATCTCAAGCTCCGTGTTAATTTATAAACCAATCTTGAGGTCTACATAGCTGAGATCACTTCTCAAGTATTCGCCTCAGCGGCGAATGAATGACAGTCTTGAGTTTCGTTTATTAATACGCGCACCTCTCAAGTGAGTACTGCTTGAGTAAGCACGTGCGTTTCAGGTCTCAAGTAAGGTTTATTAATCAACACGTTTACTTGAGACCAGTCACAAGACTGTTCTGAATCTTGAGAATGGTTTATTAATACGGGCCTGAGATAAGATAGTGGTAGCTAGCCAGGCGGACATTTAAAATGCCCTACCACTAAACAAACTTTATTGTTTACCTTGAGCACGGAGGCGGTTAAATCGTATCGCTGCGATCTAAACAGTAACATCGATCGCTCATCACATCGATATCCTATGAAATCGAAACCTTAATAAAATATCAGACGTGTAGAAATGACATGATCGATGTGTTAGATATCGCTGAATCAGAGACGCTTGGCCGCGTTATGTATTGAACATGTTAGCTTGTGAAACAAAGTAATAGGTAGCCACTTATTCAGTTTGTAGGACGTCCTTTGTCGGTTGATGACTCGAAACGGACCCGATTATCTCTGCTTATTCATCAAACTCAACAATTATTAACAATTAGTTGTCGATGATTGTTCGCGCAACGCTCAAATGGCGCTCCATTCTTACAAATCGAACCATTCCCCTGTGACAATAGAGTCCTGAATGGCACTCCAATGGTAAATAGTCGAATGACACGAATGTTTGGCCCGCGGCGAGTTTCGCGAATGTAAACTTTAGAGCTGTTTATTTTAGAGCGAGTAACATCGAGTTGTAAATGTTGGCGAGTGTTATTGGTGTATGTGGGCTTTGCAGCTGGGGCATACAAATAGGAGATTATAGAGGCGGAATGCGGCGAGGGATGGGGCGCTTTCAGCCTTCGGGTGCTGATAAAGTTGAGTACATTATTAACTTGGCATTTAGTTGGTATAACCTTTGTGAAAGGAAACACCTCCAGGTGACTGTTCCAATTTGATTCGTTCTAAGATTTCTTGCAGGCCATTGAACCAGCAGACTTGGGGGGAGGAGGGGGTTCTTTCGAAGAAACTTCGAATGCGATAGCGAAATGAGATTTGCACAAGGAATGCAGATTTGACTCGTCTGATTGGATTTGTTTTAAGTTATGTTACAGCTCAATTAGCTTCAAAGCAGTTGATGTGTATTTAAAATGATATTGGAAAATGACCGACACGTACTTTTGGGAGGATAGCATAGCTGGTTTGGCATTTTGATTTAAAGATCTCTTAATGCTAGAGGCACAGACAGACATTCATTCATCACTTGTGGATTTGTTCCGTTGCTATCAAAGCGGTCGTGTTTACAATGTTTCATTCATCTGCTATTCCATAGCGTGTGGCGGAGTCGTGTTGGAATGCGACAAATGTTATCATACGTTTTAATAGCAAATGTGTCGTAGCTAGCCAGTTCTAGCTCTGTGTGGTCTCTGTGTATTTATAGAGGGGTTGAGCGAGTTCATACGAGAATAGATCTGTACTGTACAGCTGTGGGTGCATACGTGTGTAGTGGAGGTGGATGGGATTGGAGGCGGTCAGCCGCGGTCGCTAGCACGGCTATTTGGATGGACGCACTAGTTGGAGCCACTTAGGATAACGAATATTGTGCTGCCATTTTTAGACGATCGCGTCATTTTGTTTCGGTGTCTGAAGGCTTTCTGGATAATCTGATAATATATAAATAGTATTATCTATTTATTTTACAAATAAAAATATTAGGATATTAGATGGGTGGGTAAAATTATATTTTGATTACACAAGAATCTATAATGAAATCAGTTTGTTTGAACGCGCATCACGGAAGAACTAGTGAATAAATTTTGTAGGAGTTTTTTACACCTAAGGTAATTTATAGAAATTTAAAAAGAAATACAATTAGAACGTTAAAATTGATGCGAAAACTTAATGTACTATGTAGGCTGTGAATGTAAGTAGATGGCTTTTTGGCGACTCAGCGAGCGATGTTGCATTTTTGTTTTAATTTTTTTGATTGAGTTTTGAAGCTTAATAATGGCAGAATATTGTGCAGCAAAAGTCTGTGGTGTTGTAAAAGTGAAGGAAGTGTAAATTAAAGTGCGTAGCAAAGCTTTCGGGATCACATAAGAAGCCGCAAAATCTTCCGTAAAGCATTCTTTCACTTTACTGAAGAATTACTTCAGAATTGTTTTCGTGTTTAGGCTGACGGATTTACTGCCAAGGCATAATTAATAAATAACGTTACTAGATTTTTTTGTAAAGTTTGTCTTTTTGGACAGGCAAAGGCCAAAAGGACAAACTTTACAAAAAAATCTAGCCAAGTCTCTTTTGATTCACGCGAACGGAAAGTTTAGAAAGTCGTCGTTAGAAATTTAAAAAAAATCTTAAAAAACTTAATTGTTTCAGCCGAGACTTGAATATGCATTTTTGAACCCTACTGTACCTGTACAATGTAAACGTTACAGATTTGTTAGTTCTTTGTAGAATGAACCAACAAAGCGTGAAGTGACGTTAGCATTTATCCGCTCGCAAGTCGGACATAACGAAAACCAACAAGGTAATTACAGGATAGAGATGATACCTACTTATTTATTTTAGCGATAAATCGCGAGATTAAAACCTGGGGTGCCATTTTTAAACCTTATCGAAAAAAAATCGATAGCTGTTTTGGCATATTCATTAAACAGTGAAGTCTTTATTTCACGCAATATATTCTTTACAAGAACTTAAAACAGAACTCAATTGAGATGTCAATCGTATCTCAACTGTCAAACTTGCAATTTGTTTGTAAACGCTTTATTGTATAAAGGCAAACAAGTATACCTACACATTTTAGTTGGATAATGTATAAAGGCGGACTTATTCCATTAGGTATCTCTTCCAGTCAATCTATAATTGATTGGGCGTACACAAGAATATACTTAAACACGTACCCTAATTAAACGATTTAGCGACAGTTATTCGATGGTGAGAACGAATGGAACAAATTTTGAAAAATACGAACGTGCATCTGCAATTTTCGCATGCGCATTCAGAAGTGAACGACCCAAAAATCGTGCTCCAGGGCAATAGCCGCAAGAGACAAGAGCTCACTATTTTATGTAGGAAGAGAAAGAGATGGTTTATGATGTATTTTGTATTGTCTTGGTTAGTAAAATCGCATTAAGATCGTTATTATGTAAAGTAAAACTAACAGGGTTCACTCACAGGTACCACCGTTCATTGTACTTAGTTTTTTTTCAAGACGATTCAAGATTACTGCGAGACTTGTACTTCTGTATATGGCTATGCACGTGTCTCTGATTTTTTCGTACATTTATGTTTCTCTTGGTAGGATCGTAAAACATTCGCTATTTTATTGCCGTACTGTTATTGTGTTATAGGGACAATTTGCTATAAAAAGTAAATCAACCGTCGGTGTAATAGGAGACTTTACACATGGTCCCCTCACGTGGCCGGCCGAGTGGTCGGGCGAGGAGACCTTGGCGGTAGCGGCAACGTTATTTCATGTTTGCATTTATTGTATTAGAACTTAGTGACGTAGAAATGGCGAGGCTCGTTTATTGACCCTCGACCCAAAGAGAGGGATGTTAAGGTTTTATGCTTATTGGTCGGGCTCGGGGGCTCTATTTTTGAATCGTTCGCCGCGAGCCGATCGCTCAATTTCTACTGATTTTCATTCGACATCGGATATTCCGTATTTTTGAATCGTTCGACTGCAATAAGTGGTCAAGCAAGACCACTCGTTACAGAAGGCGAGCGGTAGAATAAACGTCAAATAAGTGTCAACACAACAACACCAACACGACTCATTTTTGTTTAATCCGATTTTTTCTATTATAAGTTTCAACAATTTCAAGTTAAAACCAAAAAGTTTTTGAAAAAACTTTAAATCTTACGGATCTTCTTCTTCTTCTTATTTTTGAGGATGGCAACCAGTCAACCTCATTGTCGAGGGACATTACTGCCAGTTTCGAGTGAAAATTTTTATTTATCTTATTTCTTCAGTTTATAGGTCAGTCTCAATCAAAACAAGTAATTCGTCGTATACAGAGTCTAGTCACGGTCAAGTCATTCTTCAGTAAAGTGGCAGAATGCTTTACAAAAGATTTTGGCGGCTTCTTGTGGGAACCCGAAAGCTCCGTTACGCACTTTAATTTACACTTCCCTTCACCTGTACACCAACACTAACGTTTGCTGCACAATATTCTGCCATTATTAAGCTTCAAAAGTTAGAATGCACAAATTTTAAGACCTACTTGATACTTGATACTTGATGGTGGGCTCCCTTTTCCGCATTTAGACTCCTATTCGGTCCATTATGCGTGGGAATGCCAGCTAGCTCAGCCAGCCCAGCTCCTTCCAGAAGCACAGAAGTCTCCTGGGACGTTCACAGGCCTCTCGGAGCGACCTCGGCGATTTGAGGATTTGCACCCGTTGTGATGCCACTCCCTCGCACTCCAGGATAACGTGGGCGGCTGTTTCCTCAGCATTAAGACAGCCCCTGCATATAGGGCTGTCGGTAAAGCTCATTGTATACAAGTGTTTGTTCAGGGGGCAGTGGCCAGTAACCACGCCAACAACCACTTTAAGGTCCTGACGGTTAAGGCTGAGTAGGCGTCGTGTTAGTGTAGGCGATAGAGAAGATACCGCCTCCTTTGACTGTCTACAGCTGGTGATATTAGTCCATAGGGTATTGTGTTTGTCCTGGGTAATTTTACGCATCCATGTCCTTAACTGACTGTAAGGAATGGGCAGAAATGGTGCAGGGCCTATGGCTGGGCTCTCCGAGCCCCGCCTGGCTAGTTCGTCAGCAGCATCATTACCCAGTGAGCCGCTATGCCCCTTTATCCATTGTAATGTTACTCGATTTAATACCGAGGCACATTCCAGAGCAAGGTGACATTCTTGTATCAGCCCAGAGGTAAAGGTATTACTCTCTAGTGCTCGGAGTACGGCCATACTGTCAGAGAGTATTCTGATATTGTAATCAGATATCCCTTTCTGAAGGACCGCATTGGCTGCATTAGTAATAGCAATGCATTCACATTGAAAAATAGAGCTATGCTTTCCTAATGCTAGTGATAGATTAATATTTAGATCATACGAGAACACACCCGCTCCACTACCGTTGCAGGTTTTGGAGCCATCCGTATAAATCCGGACTTCATGGATGCCCGAGTGATCTTGTTCGCTTTCATGTAATTGTATTCGGTAGCTTCTACCAAACACTTGTGTCTTGGGGATTCTATCGCAAGGTGCCCCGAAGAGAGGTTGAATTTCAACAAATCTTCCAAGCACTCTACAGTGTGGTCCCTCGCGGTGATGCCACAAGCTTAACTTTTTAAGCCTTATGGCTGACATAGCTGCTTCCTGTTGGATATGCAAATCCAGAGGCGATATTCCAAGTAGGACTTCCAAGGCTGCTGTCGGTGTCGTGCGCATGCAGCCCGTCACCGCACAGCAGGCGAGTCTTTGGAATTTCTGCAGCTTGTTGATAACAGTGCTTAATTCGGTTCTGGGCCACCAAACTATGGCACCATAGGTCAATATTGGTCTGATTACGGCAGTGTATAGCCATAGGGTGATTTTGGGTGTAAGACCCCAGTTTTTGCCTATTAGCCTCTTACATTGCCAAAAGGTGATACAAGCCTTTTCCAGCTTGTGGTCAATATGTCTGTGCCAATTAAGCTTACTGTCAAGTATTATGCCCAGATACTTGACTTCCTGTGCTAGGTTCAGACTGGTGTTGAACAATTTAGGTAATCTCAAGTTACCCAAGTTGCGTTTGTTTGTGAACATGACTAATTCAGTTTTAGACGGGTTCACTTTTAGTTCGTGCTTGTTGCACCATTGTTCGACGATTTTTAAGGCACTGTCCATAATGTCACAGAGTGCGCCGTCAACTGGGCCGCTGACTAGGATGGCCAAATCGTCTGCATAGCCCACTGTATATATCCCTCGGGTATTTAGTTGACGAATTAGTTCATCAACTACTATATTCCACAGGAGTGGTGATAGAACCCCTCCTTGTGGAATACCCCGAGAGAGTACTCCCTTCACGGTTGTGTTTACAGTGAGTTGAATGGCTCTGTACCGCAGCATACTGTCGATAAAACCGGCAATCGCGCGATCCACTCCATGATATTTTAGGGCCATTCCTATGCTCGTGAAACTAGTTTTGTCAAAGGCTCCCTCTACATCAATGAAGCAGCCTAAGGTTGATTGTTTACTTGATAATCCGTTCTCGATATATGACACTACACTATGTAGAGCGGATTCGGTTGATTTGCCCATACAGTAGGCGTGTTGGTAAGGGTGTAGTAGTAGTAGTAGTAAGACCTATAAAGAAAAATGCTACTTCACTCGCCGAGTTCCCGCCAAAAAGCCATCTTACGGATCACTGTGATCAAATTGACATTACACTTTTTTTCTCAAAAGGCAAACGAATTAGATATGTTTATACAGCCTATAAATTTCGAACATTTTACGTTCCGTTTTAGTTGGGGTAACTACCGATTTTTCTATGTTCTACGTGAAACGAATAAAATTATACATTTCAAATTAGATTCACCGAAGACGTGATTCGAAAAATGCAGAAAGTCAGCGTCATATGACTCGTAAGTCGACTAAAGCATAAGTCGTATGCGACGATACAGAGTCACACGAGCGATTCAAAAATAGAGCTCCGGGTCATACTTCGCACTCCGCTGTTTTTTATTATTATTACGAGCATAAGCATAAAAAAATATAATTATCTAAAAAATTTTGACCACCCTGAGATGCGATAGAATGTGTACATAATATAATTAATCCAAAAAGTACCATCACAATTGTATTTTCAGTTACTCATAAGAACTATAAGCCGAAGATTTAAGTCAACTTCGTTTTTTCCATTACTTTCGTTGCAGTACTTAATAATCTTTTAAGTTCAAAGCGCAAGTTAGTCCCCCATTCAAATGTCGACTTTAAGCGTGACTTAGTTTTGTACGATGATATTTTATTATGGATATCACAACTACGTAACCAAAATATTTGCGTTGGAACAATAATAAAACAAAACTCCGACATTATAAAGCAGAAATCATGGCGTTAAATTACATCGTTTGTACAGAAAATATTCGACGAGACTCTGACAAAAATAATTCAAACAACAAGACTCTTTTTATAGCACGAAAACAAGTCCTTATCGAATTGAGTATAGAATATCGTTTTGTTTACCGTCATACTTCTTGAACGTCCTTTAACTATGTTGTTTACACATAGATCGTTTTGATGTCGACGCCTTGCAACACATGCTTACATTTATCGTACGATTCTTGACCGTCTCCGTTCTTGGCAAACAACACACAAAATTGAGGTTTGCGGGTTCGATTCCTAGCCATATTTCGTACCCAGTTCGGTCTATGGTAGGGCAAATGTCCGTATGGCCAGCTACCACCATCTTATCTAAGTCTGCCGCCAAGCAACATTCTGTTCCAACAGTTTCAGGTAAGATACAGGTAAGCCAGCACTCCAAATAAGTTGGGGATTAACATCGCTAACCCGTCAGTGAGTGCACACTGTCTCGGGAGAGAAACGTGCACATTGTAGTTACCTCCCTCTGCTCTAGTTCCCTGGTATTCCGGGAATGGATCCGTTTGCCCCAATTACAACACCCTCACAATCCGACCACCCGTTATCTACCTCATTACGATAACCTGGAATGCTTAATTGTAACACTGCTTTTTAGGTCTCAGATAGTCGGTTTTATTGAATCACATTGTTTAAACACTTACTAGTACTCTTTATTGTTATACGGTAGTATATAAATCTATTAATCATTGCTATCGTTTCATAAAAGAAAGAAGTGAATATGAATGGCTCATGTTATGATTTTGGAATATGAGTGTACAAAGCAATAAGTGAGTCAGTGTGCCCACACGACACGGCCACAATCACGAGCCATGTTTTTCAGAATCCTTGGCATCAACGGCTGGCGGCTTCAAAGATAATGTCTATGAGTCACGCGAGCGTGACGTCTTCATAATCCTACACGATTCTAATGATCCTCCAGGGACTGACTTGCAAATAGTATAATAGAATATAAAATGGGGCAGCAGCGGACACTTGCCACTTCATTTGTTTACTGGTAACTGGTGGCACTTGTCAGATTAATCAATATTGTATCAAGCGAATAATGAGCTATATCTTGAATTGTTTTTAAGTTTGTAATAAATCTTGATGTTACAAAGATGAGAATGAAATGGTTGACGGATTATGTGTGTGTGTTTTAGTTGCAGAATGAAGATTAGATTACTCTAGTTTCTGTCTTGTTGTTGACGTGGCAACTGCGTATAATGGCGCTATGCCAGATCGAGTTAGTAGCTGGTGGGGTGATGCCCGCTGCCCAACGCCCAGCGCCAGCCGGCGTCCGATCGATTCACCTGCGCTACCTAACATCTGGGTCAGGCGCCGTCTTCGCCAAGATCACCTCATTCGCTTTATTGGTGTATTCGAACAACTCATCCCGGATTTAGTCTATTTTGATCTATGATTTAGTTATTTTGTTATGTGTGTGTTACTGTGTTCCACTACACGTCCCAAACATCGGCGGTTCATTGGAATCATAATATTGAATTAAATATAATGGTTTTTAACTAACTGTATACTCGGTAAAATTCGCACAAAGTGCCTGCTATTCAGAGTTAAAGTGCCGTGTAGTTAAATACAAGACGATCAGACGACCCACTTTGATTTTATATTGAGATAGTCGGCGAACATCAAATCCCGCGTGTCCGTTACATTTGCAGCTGTCCAGAGCAATTTGTGTAGTCCCGAGGGGTCGGATCATATCAATTGAGTCGTCGATTAGTCAATTAACATGGATAATATTGATTGTGACATATTGTGTGCTTTGAAAGGGCGAGACGGCGGCACCGTGGCGGGATTCACTCTCTGGATTTAGTCGTTGGATTAGTCATTCATTTCTATATTCCTCTATATTCACGGGCTAAGTACCAGTTGAGTAAGGCCAATTGAGGAGTATCGTTGACATCATCTTCAGCAATAGTTCAATTGCTATTGATTTATTTTCTATAGTAGTTCATTCGGGGACTGTTGCGCCAGAAGGAGGGTAACGTTTTTAGACTGTACGTATGTAAGTCCGTTCCTTTGGCGCATCCTGTAGCCAGAATAGCTTGACGGATTTTAATAAACGAGGTGTCGTTAGATTCGTCATAATTACGGGAGTATTTTAGAGAAATAAACATGGTCGCCGTCAGGCACCTTTTTATCGATTTTATTATTATCATATGCAGTTAGATTTTTTTTAAATAATAAACCTTTTTATCTGTCATCTGATCGCTCTTATGCGAGTTATTAAATCGTCTGCGTACGGAAGTGAGTCTATTATTGCTACGCCTGATGGATTGTTATTACAATATGTTTATGTGTAGATGGACGCCGTGTTTCAGTGCAGGTGATGGATGTGCGCGTCATAAAAACGTCCGCACCACTCGGCACTCGGCCGAAGTTTTGTTTAATTCATTATTTAATGTCAGAAAGTTTCAACTTCGTGATAAAGGGGTGGCTCTCGCGGCTTGAATGGATCAAAAGGGATTGTTAGTATTGTTGTGAGATTTAATAGGTTGCTTAGTCTTTAATGCCGGGATTTAGTAAATCCTTCAAAGGGTAGCCCTGCTAATATCGAAAACTTGGCTTTTGATAAATATAGGTAACTATTATAAACACAAATTGGGCGCGAAAGGCTTTTATAAGATATCCTATTATTTGAGTGATAAAAAGCATGGATCTAGCAGCTGGTTTCAAGTTATTTCTGTGATTTGTGGTAATACAAGAAAGTATTATCATCGAACATGTAAAAAAGAAAGTTTTTTGGGCTTCTTCTGATAAAGACTGAATTCGGACCTCCTGGTATCATTTAAAAACACTATTTCCAAGTATTTTAAACATTGATTGGATAAATGTTTCAATATGTTTGAGACGTAACAATATGCAAAGTTTTCTTAAGTCAAACATTTCGAATGTCAGACCTACGGTTACGTTATCAACTCCCGATGCAAGAAGAGGGGTGTTATAACTTTGACCATTGTAGCGGCAAAACGACTGAAGCGAATTGAAAATGAGTTTTTATTTTCGAGAGCTGTGGCTGCGAGATGGTTTATAATGTTTAATGGAACTATTAGAATAGAATAGAATATTACAGGTCGAAGTCGAAAAACTTATAAAGGTACTTTCCGTTGAAAATTAATTATGAAAAAAAATAAAAAGACCCCTTCTAAGCCCGCAAATTGTGAGTGCAAGTGCGGAACCCTTATACTGCGCGTGGCCCGACACGCATTTAGCCGGTTTTTTGTTTTTCGTCGAGAATAAATCAGATTGCCCTTTCCATTACAACACAGATAGTATTAGTTATTGTGACATTGAGTATGAATCACTTGCAGAACACTACCGGCCTGGACCTCTGCCCTCTGACGCATCGGACACCCCAGCTTGAGCGTTATGGACAAATAATTACGCAATATTTAGTCATTTGTCGGTCATTTATAACACAGCTTCTGTGTAACCCGTTATTATCTCACTATTACTAATGTTATAAACAGGGCAAGTTGTGATCATCACAACTAAAACTGACATGGATTGATTTTTCTTGTAAGCTAACTTCAACCATCCAAGGACTTTCTTTTTTTATTTTCCGAAGATTATTTTTACCACATACATAAACACACACACGCACGCACACAAACACATATTTGACGAAGTAACCTCTCATGTTATATTTACACCTCACATAAGCACTAACCAAACTAATCCAGGTTTTTCAATTTCAATTATGCATAAAGTAAAAATCTTATCTAAAAAGTACAAGAAGGGAGAGCGGAGTATCCTAACACAAGTTTGAAGAAGCTTAATTTATTTTTCTTTTAATAAATTATTATTTTGTTTGACGACCTGTTTGGTGTAGTGGTTAGAAACTCTGACCACTATGCCAAATGGTCCCGGGTTCGAATCCCGCTCGGGGCATATGTTTGTGTGATGAATATGGACATGTGTACCCGAGTTATGGATATTTTCATTTATAATAAGTATTTATTTACAAAAAAAAAAATGTATTTATGTAGTATATCAACCATCTGGTATCCACAACACAAGCTTATAGTTGCTTACTGTGGAACTAGATGGCGCTGTGTGTATGTCTAAGGATATTTAATTATTATATTATTCGAACATTTACACCAATCGTTTACTCCCAAACTAAGCAAAGCTTGATTCAAGATTCAAGTTATTTATTGTTCTAGTCACTATGTTTGTACTATGGATACTAAATAATTCTTAAACAAACATACATATTTATATAAACATCCATGATTCGGAAATGAATGTTCGTATTCATCAAACATTTACCCCTCGCGAGATTCGGACCCGCAACCGTTGGTGTCGGAGACAGGGTCATTTTCCACTACACCTATCGGTTGTCAATTTTAACGAATTTCTTTCGGAGGGTTTATGTGTATTATACAAGTTATAGTTAATATATTATTTCGAGAACGCGGGAAAAGTCACGGGCGGAAGCTTAGTAAGTACAATTGATGAAAAAAAAGTGATATTATGTATCACCCCTCAAATAAAAAACATTCGTGAAAGACGTAGTTGGGTCAATGCACCAGAGATAAAGACGAGTGCTCTCGTGACTCGGAGATATCCTCGGCTATCTCCGGAGGATGTGAAGTATTTTCAATTATAGATGATAACATTGTGATAGTGGTTACATTGTACACTTGTTTTAGCAAAAAATAAATATGTTGCTGCAATCCAAAGACAATAACTTACATTGTAAACAAAATTTGAAATATAGAAAACCTCCGAGAAACATTTCGGAACGGCTTAACCGATTTGCATTAAACATTGTTAAGAATCCATTTCAGAGTTTCCATATCGTTCAATACCAACTAATATCTCAAACAATTAATATTGTAAATGCGAATGTGTAAATCCCAAAAAAATTATGTGTGTATGTTTGTTACCTCTTCACGCAAAAATAGCGGGACAGATGTGATTGAAATGTAGTTGGTAGATTATGACCTGGATGAACATATTTTATAGGCTATTCTAGCTTTCGCATATTTGTCTTTTCGATTAAATGGCCCCTCGGCTAAATGGCGTTTCGTACATATGGCAGTTCGATTATCTGGCGTCGCACAAATGGCTGTCGCTTATATCGGGTCCTAAACCCTTTACGATCATACATCCTTGTCTACAAGGTCCGTGAATGGACATCACAGTTAAATATCGTACTTACCTACTTACAAAAGTAGAATTCGCGGATTCGCTACTTATCTGACTTTAATTTATTGCCAAAAGTACCAACATACCTAAAAAAACAAATAAAGTTACTGACTGCTTTATCACAGTAAGTCCCATCGTTCTTTTTTAGTAGGTATATTGTTGTGCCGAAGGCAGCTATTGGGAATCGACTCATGCGATGGGAAACAATGTGCATTGGAATCATACCATATCAGTTACAAACATTGAATTGTTAGAATATCATAATAGTGCGCATTCGATCTCATTGTGTGGTATGCTTCGTATTACACAATGGTTAGATGTTGTGTAATTTCTATTTCTCCGGCGATAGTGCCGGCACATGCGCTGTGCTGTGACACGGTATGCGCCCGCGCCGCCTATCGTTACAGTAACACACACATCCAAATAAAATTCACATTCCCAGATAACGGCCGATAAGGTGCCTCGAGTGAAATGTATATTATAATTTACGGGTTTCGTTTACAAGTATTGGACATTGAGCAATGTCACATCTTAGATAGTTACGTCTTTGTTGAGGTTATATTTAGACGCTGGGTTCATATTATTAGGTGTAAATTATTAGATCTACCTACAACAGAATCGAGGCGCAGGTGTCACCTGATGTTAGGTGAAGATGAGGTCGAACATGGAACCCCCAACTTATTTCGGAGACAGGCTAACTTATTCCAAACAGCTGCGAACCCAATGTAATGCTGCTGCTTGTCGGCTAACACGGTGGTAACTGACCAGGTGGACATTTAAAAATGCCCTATCACCAACCAAATCGAGTACTAAACATGTATCCTACTAGGAACCTTCGTTCTGTAAACCTTATATTATTTACATTGACCTGCTGAGGCTGTCAAAATTCCACTATTTACACTCAAACGAGTGTTATTTATTTTGACGAATACAAAAATTTGAAAGAAAATGCAAAATGGCGTCTTCAGACGTTCATACAAATATATAACCGTTATCCCTAATAGGATATTCAGCGATATCCTAAACATAAACGTTTGGGTTAAAAGTTTAATGCTTGAAACAACATCAACGATTTACCCTCCGAAATATCTCTATCTCTCTATCGCATATTTGATGGGGAGTGTTCTGAAGAACTGTTCGAGCTAATACCCGCTGCTCAATTTAACCGATACACTTCTCGCCGAAAATTAAATTTCCATCCACATCACCTGGATGAGTGGAAGTCTACCACTGTACGTTTCTTAAGAAACTTCCTACTACGTACGACCACTCTGTGGAACGGACTTCCGGCAGCGGTATTCCCGAACGAGTACGACATTGGAACCTTCAAGAAACGAGCCTACACCTTCCTCAAAGGCCGGCAACGCATCTGTGACCCTTTTGGTGTTGCGGGTGTCCATGGGCGGCGGTGATTGCTTTCCATCAGGTAACCCGCATGCTCGTTTGCCGCCCTCTCATATAAAAAAAATATATGCAGAAATGAACTGTTGATGGGGTTAACCCACAGATTACCCCCAATAGATACCGCATACAGGGCCTACGGCGCGCGCCACTCATCTATGATTTTGCACTGATGTAAATAATTACTTGATTAAGCCACTTCAGTACCGACCAAGTATGGGATCTGTGTGCACGTAATTTTAAATAACTTTCTTACGTATTTTTTGAGCTTTGAATTACTGAAAAATGTCAACCTGTGTCGTAAAATGGTGTGGAAAGAACTCGAGGACGTCCAGCTTCAAGAAGGATAACATTACTTTCCATCGGTAAGTAAAATTATTATTTATTTTATATTTCGCGGAGATCGAGTTATAATGGACATAAAACGGTTGCAGATGAAAAATTTTAGCTCGCGTTGATGTCTTTCTTGAATGATCCCTTTCTCTCATTACTATAATTACTATGTTCATCTCTTTTTGTCATTGGCGCGTGTAACGCTAGTGTAGTAAGTCGGATGGGTCTGATCGCTATCGATATTCTACTTGGAAAATAAATTAAGGCTAGGATGAAAGTGGTCGATCGAAAGTATTTCAAGCTTTTATTTAGTTTCATTCACCTATCCCGGTGGTGTCTGTCTGTGTTATATAAAATCATACAAGTTACATTTGATACATTTCCTGGTATTCGATTGAGTTAGAACTTGGTATATAGGTACATATACAGCCTGTTTCATATCCCCTAATGCCGAAAGGGGATGATTCTACCCATCAATATGAACAACTTTTACTACGGGACCATCGAATTCGCGAAAAAAAAATTAGCTGTTGCATACATTTTTGTCGAGTAGGTATGAACTTTTTCTATGGAACAGTAGATTTTTTTTCGCGAATTCGAAGTTGGTCCCATAGTAAAAGTTGTTCATATTGATGGGTAGAATCATCCCCTTTCGGCATTAGGGGGACCTAGGAAACAGGCTGTAGAATAGAATGTAATAATAGAAAGCGATGACAATGTTATTGCATTGTCAATTGTGTCAGCAACATGATGCTGTTCCCAGAATTGTCTCCGTTAATAGACCTCGACACGCCAGCGATTTGATCTTTGAGGTCACTTTTCGTGTTCATGTATTAATTGTATGATTTTTTTACGCCAATTTTGTTTTGGGTGTTCACGTACTTAATCGAACGTGGTGAAAATAAAATCGTACGATTAATACATGAACACGAAAAGTGACCTCAAAGATCAAGTCGCTGGCGTCCCCCCATCAAAATGTTTAATTAATTATTAGGCCACAAACTAAACGACAACTGACAGCAAACGGCGGCGGTGGCGGTCTAATGCTAGGTTTATTGTTCTCGACGAGTGGGTAGATCGCGCAACTGTCATCGCTACCATCGAGAATAGTTACATATAAAATGCATTCGATCAAATCGCGGGCGCCGGCTTCCTCGTCATCGCCGCCACTATCGCTTCCCTACCTGCTGTCGGTTGTCCAGTTTGTGGCCTTAAGGCTCGTTCAGGGAAACGGGGCAATGCACAACGCGTGGAGCCACGCGTCGCCCAGCCAAATTAAACCTAATGCTATTATATGTGAGCGTTCATGAGCTGGTCGCTCGCTACGTGCGATATGAACCCTCTCATAGTATAGCATTTGTTTTATTTGCCCCGCGTCTCCCTGAATTATCCCAAAGAATGAATTCGCACGAATGTATGAATTTGCGAGTCGACGCTCGGTCTCATTTCGCACCGTCCTCTGTGACACTCGATCTTTTAGACTCTACGCCTATGTGAATAGATTCTATAGTTTTAAAACATTGACGCACGAAATAGCGCTCAGTGTGAATTCGACCCCAAATCGACCCTATCCTTTTATAATATACTTAATCGTGTAAAAAAATATCGACATTTTTTATTACACAGTCACATCACTACGGAGTAGTGTAACCTTGACATAGCCAATCACGTCGCATTTGTTTCGTCTCCCGCAACCGGCACCTACCGCCTAAAATGGTCACTTCATGCAAGTACAAATTGTCCATCATGCGGAATCTATTGGGGGTAATCTGTGGGTTAACCCAACGCCGTTGAAACGTGCTAAACTCTGGAATAAAGTACCTTAGTCGCCTTTTGTGACACCCACTGGGCACGAACCACAAGGCACTTCAGACGACCTCGACCGATCAATCTTTTGCAGCCCAATCTTGGTGGTATATAGTCTAAAGCTAAAATAGATGTTGTTTTGGCGCAGGTGTTCTGCGACATCGTCGTGCGGGACGGTGAGATGGTGTGCGTGGAGCTGGTGGCGCGCGGGCGCGGCGGTGGCTCGCAGGCCGTCATATTCCTCGGCTCCATCCGCTACGACGCGCTCACGAGGGTCTACGACTCCCGGGTGAGTTCTACGCCGCTTTCACTTCGCGTAGTAGATTACTACTAGCGCGGAGGCGTGTATGACGTCATATCAGATCTATTAGTTACGCGTATAACATTCTTACGAGGGTCTACGACTCCTGGGTGAGTTCTACGCCGCTTTCACTTCGCGTAGTAGATTACTACTAGCGCGGAGGCGTGTATGACGTCATATCAGATCTATCAGTTACGGTATAACACTCTCACGAAGGTCTACGACACCCGGGTGAGTTTTACGCCGCATTCACTTCGCGTAATAGATTACAACTAGTGCGGAGGCGTGTATGACGTCATATCGGATCAGTTACGGTGTAACACTCACGACTCCCGGGTGAGTTCTGTCTACGCCGAATTTTTAATAAGTAATTATGAAGTACGTTTACACCAATTATCTTGTGCCAAGCTAGACAAATCCATTACTATGCATACTAGATAACGTATAAACACGTAAATGTAATGGCTGGTTTACACAGTGCGAGCTAGCGTAAGAGTCAGCCTTCGCAGTAGCTGCACTGCAGTAACTCGAACTGTTTGGACGTAACTTACGAGTAACTCGTACGTGCGAGTTGGTCAGTAGCTCGCATCCGAGTTACTTCAACATTTTTTGTTTTCACTCGCCTCTCACCTGGCAGCAACTCGCACATGACAGCGGCTCGGTCGTCGCTCGCATCGTTTGGACGCGTTCGGCAGTAGCTCGCCAGTGCCAGCCGGACAGTTGTGAGTGGAACCCGTGTTTTTTTTGTGGGCAGTAGCTAGGTGTCGTGTAAACAGCAAAGGCGAGCCGAGCTACTGGCGTACGAGTAGACAAACCGAGTAGCTGTCTACTGGCAAGGCAGCGGCTCGGACTGTGTAAACCAGCCTTAACTATTAATATTATAAATCCGAAAGTTTGAATGTTTGTTTGTTGCTCAATCACGGCGAAACGGATGAACGGATTTGGATGGAATTTGGTATACCGGTAGAACATACCCTGGATTAAAACATAAAATATTTTTTATCCCGATAAATTGAGCACTTCCCGCGGGATAAACAAATTAAACTTTTCTGCTATAAAGTTATTCCGCACACGAAGCCGCGGGCGAAAGCTAATATGAACTGTTGGGTTCTAAGGGTTGTAAAGATTGTAAAAAACATAGATGTATGTCGTCATCTAGACCCTATCCGCTACGGCGTACTCAGATGGGTGTGTTCCCAGGGTGAGTTCTGCGCCGGCTTCACGTTACTGCATATTATACCCCGCGCGAAGAAATAATTTAGTGTGTCATTCAAATCCGGCAGGCAAACTACACTATCTAGACAAATCTAAGCAAACATAGCTACGAGTATTATTCTTATTAAATACTAAAACTTTACTCAGTACTGGGACGTGGGTCGTTCATAAGTTAGTCATCGTGGGCAACAGGTGTCGCGGGGGCGGGCGAGCTGGTGCCGGGGGAGGGTAATTTGGCTCCCCCTACGACCTCCCACGAACCCCAGTGAGAACCAACCGAAATCTCATTTGTAACTACATGGAGTAAAATTTTTGGGCATTTGGTTTTAGAACAGTTGGCATGTGTGACGGTTGAAGGCGCATGCCCATAATTGGTCTCAGATCTATTG
Source organism: Oegoconia quadripuncta (assembly GCA_949316235.1). Taxonomy (NCBI): domain Eukaryota; kingdom Metazoa; phylum Arthropoda; class Insecta; order Lepidoptera; family Autostichidae; genus Oegoconia; species Oegoconia quadripuncta. The sequence goes on from OX438746.1 coordinate 13,968,746, forward strand.
CTTGAAGGCTTGCCCGTTACACTTATTGCCTAAGCTTTTGTGAATTGAGTCTTGTTTTCAGCACTTATATTTTGAAGAGATAATCTGGTCTGTTTGTATGAAGTATTCTCTGGAACAACTGACTGAAAGTTCTGTCACTATTAGAGAGCTACATTATTCATCAGTGACATATTGTGCTTCTTATGGTCATATAAATTACCTACTTATTTCGATTCGTTAAAGTTTCGGATAAAAAGCTAGTTGGATGATATTTTTTTGGAATAGTATCCTTAGGTACACGAGCAAGCAGGTCATGTGGTGGATTGTGATCAGATGAACACAGAAGTCTCGAACAGGAGGTCTGAAAAGTTCATTCAACTGAAGTTGAATATTGTCGCTCAGGAAATGTCAGAAACAATGTACCAGCGAGAAACTTCGCCGTGTATTTAAATAAACAAATATAAAATACCTTTGCACATACACACAGCGCCATCTGTGTCCACACTAATCTATCAAGGCTTGTGTTATGGATACTAGATGGTCGATAAACTACACAAATACTTTTACACAACAAATATACATTTATTATCTCTATGAATTGCTAATCGGTGATAGTTTGGACATACTGACTGACAGATGCAAGTCCTAATATCTTATTATTATTACTCCGCGCCTCTGTCCCGGGCGTCGCGGCAGATCGAAAAGAAGGTGGCGGGACGACCTAGATAAGTTCCCCAACAACTGGTCAGAGGAAGCACAAATATCTTACGTTGAAATAAGTGTTAGAAATTTTAGGTTAACATAAAAATTGTTAGTGTAATATATGACCTGTAGAAGTGCCCTAAAGGTTGTTAACAGAGAGGACCCCATTTTCCAACCTTGCCGAAACTCTCATGTCATTATGAGTCAAGGACTGCACGTATCTTCTTTTAATTGTCCATAGGTATATTATATAAACTAATCTTCTGATAAATAATGTAAAAATAATTCAATTAGGCGATTGTACTAAACCTGATAAGAACTTCATAGTTTTGCGAGATAACAGCTGGGTGAACAGAACCTTTATATGAAAACTGGTGTAAATGAGTAAATGTACAGTGTAGTACACGACGAGCGTAACACTTGCAGCATCAGCTGACCGCGAGGCCCTATTATAAGTCGTCAATGCTGCAAGACCAGTTTGCACAGGTTGCATATATTTTTGTTGTTATAGGTACAACTTATGGATTTAATGAACTGTTCTCAATTCACACTGTATGTGTAGGTCCAATGTACTTTCTGACAATCTGTATACAGGGCGTAGAACTGAAACGAGGCTGCCTTTCAGCAGTGAGTCACAATGGGTGAAACCGGTTGGGGAAATATACTGAAATTCTAAACAACTGCACACAGCTGTTCTTCGCTGAACCTAAATGACCTTTTAGTGTCGTTTATAATTCGGTCAACAATGAAAGGATGCGTCAAGGATGCCTCGTTTCGAATATACGCCCTGTTTGTTTGTATTGTAGTGTTGACCATTTCTTCCCGCCTGTGTCGCGATTTATTGTGTCATAAAATAGCGTACATTATTTTTCAATCCGCACTAGGCCGCTTGATGAATTTATTGATCTTCTAGAAAACAGCGTACATTCAAATAATTCATACAAATAATCTTATCTCATCAATGCCATTATGAACTGTTTATTTATTTTTAACCGACTCCCAAAAGCAGGAGGTACTATGTTCGTCTGTCTGTATTTTTTTATGTATGTTAGTAATAGTCAATAATTAACATTAATTGATCGTGAGGATTTTTTTGTTTGTTAGAGTTTATCACCAGTGTGGTCCAGTATAAACTTGGTTATGATCTGATGATGAACTCCGGAGATAGAGAGTGGAAACTTACTGAAGTTGGTACACTATTTTTGACGGTTCAATTGTTTTAGAATAATTTTCGGTCCGAAACGTAATTATTTTGATGTAGATGAATACAGGCCTATACCCAGCTGTGGGTGGATGTGGGTTGAGATTCATTGATTGACTAAGATGATCACAGCTATTTCCGCACCTTATGCGTATTTGGAAGCATCTCATGAACATTAGCATGGACATATAGCTCTGTTGAAGATACGCATTACATATATAGACTGTCAATTTACGTCGGCGGTCCGGAATTCGCTTGAGGCACCTAATGAGCTTATGTAATCTAAAATCTAAATCTGTGGGTTTACTGCGGTGACGTGACGTCACTCTGCGCTTATCTTTGCCTCGTATTGTTTTGTTGACTGCTAATGTGTTGCCATATTTGTATCTATTGTGACAATTCTTTACATTACATCTATACATGTGGGTATATTTAGCCAGCAAAGGAAGATATGTGTTGGTTATTATCTTTTAACTGAAGCACCATTTAGGAGGAAACTAACTAACTTCGGAATGACTAGTTCACTTCGTATTATTTAATACAATAAATACAGGTAATAAACTATACGTCGAGGGCTCTGTCAAGACAGAAACCAGAGCAGAAACGTCACAGGGCAAAATAAATACTTTTTTTTTCGACTATATTTGATATTGATTGAAATTATTATTTCTTCGCACTTTGAGCTTTAAAGATTGTCAAAAATAGCTATGATTACTGCCTGATAAGTTATCTAAGTACCTAATATTAAACATGCGAAAGTTTCGATGTTTGTTGATCAATCACGGCGAAACCGATGAACGGATTTGGATGAAATTTGGTACATTGGTAGAACATTTTTTGTCCCGATAAAGTGGGTAGTTCCCGCGGGATAAACAAATTAAAAATATCCACGATAAAGTTGGTCTACTAAGTTAAACCAGTTTACTAATAGTAGGTATTTATTTAGTTAACATGGGTACTTAAGTCGTATTGTAAGTTAAGATTTGACTATTAAAATTGAATATTGAGAAAAAAAATGTCATCGTTCTCATCATCGATAACGTTCTGACGTGTGATTGGTCGGCTCATCGCTCACTCGGCAATATGATGTTTTATCATTGGACATCGATATTGATTGGGATATCGATGAAGTTACAGAATACGGCGCATCTATTGCTTGTCAGTAAAACACGCTGCCTGATTTTTATGACTAAGATAATATACCATGGGACATCTAAACATTTTATTGCTTAAGCTTTGCTAATATACCTATATAACTACAATGAACAAAAAGAACTGATAATGATGAAACAAAAACACATTTGTGGATGTTTTGTCCTCCATCACGTCCACTCATTTAGCGAAGCGACGAGGAAGTGAGATTTTTTCCTCACTAGGAAATGACCGTGAACTTGGGACTTACCGCAGCCGTTTGGTTTGCGGCTTTTCCGAATAAATATTAAAATAAATAAGCATATATTACGCACAATTACGCTAAGTATTATAGTCCTTATGTGATGTAAAAAACTTTCCTTTTATAAATTTAAAGATACTTTAAAACTGAAAGAGGTCGTACGTTATCCTGCTGTGGGGAAATGCCACGGACATAAATACAAGTTTTGTATTACAGAAACGAGCCGTTCTTGCAATTTACCAATTGAGACCTATATACAGTGTCACTTAGAGATAAGTTAAAAGATGATATTCTAACCTTTTCGTCACAGTACATTTTTGAAAATCCAATATACATAAAAAAAAATTGCATCATTTAAGAAAAATTGAGATAAACATGATATCAATATCTTGTAAAGATAAACTTGCAGGTCATGTAAGTGATTCCGCAAAATCAGTAATTCATTCAGAGGGTTTATGCATACTGTGCTGTCCACGCACGCAAGTACACTATCGGGAATACACCAATAAGACAGTATTTAGGACATCAATCGGGACGGTAATAGACAACGTCCGCATCGGCTGACGGTCCTTCCGCAAGTACCTGAAGTGAGCCGAGAGGGCGCCGTCCACTGCCGCCCAACGATTCATTTATTTTACTAACACAACACCACATCACTTTCTTTTAATATGTTTTGCATTTACAGAATCTAGTTACTAAATATAAGCAAAATAAAAGTAATTTCCAATTAGTAATTAAACTTATCTACTCTATTTTATAATCATCATCGATCGATTTATTCTTGATCATTTCCGTTTCTTCATGATCACTCATGTCTATAGAATTACTTTGTCCTTCATTTCCATCATTACAGACATGCCACTGTCCTTCTACTCTTTTCAGATGTATCAAGTTCCTCCTATATTCTTTTCCTGTTAAATCGTTCCTCACGTTTGCTTCGTTTCCTTTAGTATTACTGTATGCGAAGTTGGGTCGAACTCCGGTGTTAATTAAATTTTCTTTTATTAAACTCTTCACGTATACTTTTTCTCCGATCACTATATCTGATTCTTTTACCTTTCTCTTTCGGTCTTCCTTCATTTTCCTTGCTCTTTTTTCTCTTTGTCTCTGTCCCTTGTTTCAGAATATTCTTCTCCGCTTGCTAAGTCTAACAATGACGGCAATTTGTCTCGAAAAAGCCTATTGAAAAATAGCTCTGCAGGAGTTTTTCCAGTTGTACCATGTGGGGTCTATTATACATAGTATATGAAATATACTGTAGGAGAGCTTCTCTCCAATCGGATTTTTGGGTTTGGTTGATCTTCAATCTTTTGACGATATCTCTATTTTGCCTTTCCACTCCTCCGTACTGTTGGGGCCAGTAAGGAATCGTGTGGTAAAGTTTAATTCCTTGTTCCAAACAAAATGATTTGAACTCCTCAGAACCAAATTGTTTGCCGTCGCAAGTCATAGTAGCTGGAATACCTCTCGATTCTTGCGCAAGGTTTGGAATACGGACCAAAATCGCCTGAAATTGGTTTGTGGCCCGTAATTAACTGGAACTTTTCCCAAACAATTCATTTTAAAATGTTCAATAGCCCATACTAACGCAAGAGCTTCTTTTTCAGTTTGGCAGTACCTTTTTCCTACTTCGGTAAGATTCTTGTTGCCAAATGCAATGATTCTTGGGCCACGTGCATCGTATTGAACTAGTACGGCACCAAGACCTACGGGACTTGCGTCAGCATATAATTGGGTTCTGTCATTGGGGTCATAAAACCCAAGGGTACTGTTACGGAGCGGGTCCAAGAGATGTTTTTTAAAAAAAAGAAATATTACTGAAACTGAAATTTAATTATAGAAATTATTAAAATTAATTATACAGGTGCCTACTACGAAGTTCAAACCCAGTCTGACATGTAAAACCTAAAATCAATAATGCATCCGCAATCGATGGGAACTGCAACGTTAGCAATTATATTTATTATATGCTGAAGGGTTATTTCCATTATAACAACCCCCCCTTTAAGACTGAACATCACCCTTTTCAGTGATGTGAAAGGAAACTTGATATTTCATGCATAAGGTTTGAACTTCATTTACAAATAAAATTCTAAATTATGGAAAAATAGAAAGCGAAAGATTATTATATATTATAGACAAGTAGTTATTTTGTTCAGTATCTTATCTTAATCTTATTCTAACTTCTATGAGTAATTTAACAAAATAATATCTAAGACTGCCGTATTATATGGACCAAAATTTATTTTTATCGAATAATACAAGTTATCATTAAAATAAGAATTTATGAGGTAAATTAGAATTTATATTTTTGTTTATTTATTTAAGTATTAATTTATTTAACACCATATAGTATTTATTTATTTATTTTATCTAAATAGTTAATACAACAATAGAAACAAAGAACTAACAAAAAATCTTTAAAATCTCGTAAAATATATTTATCTAAAAGGTGTCAATAGAAATAGCAATCTAAATTATTTGTATAATTAAATATAACATTATTTTAAGACGTTTCGCTTCAAGGGCGATGAGGGAGTTATGGAACAGCCCTCGTCATCTGAGCTACTTGTATTATTGGTAGCTGAAACCTCGTTTTTTATAGTATTGCGTTTACGCGTATTACATTGGTTATAGATTTGTACGCAAAACTGACTCGTTCCTTTAGGAAATAATATTCTTTTACTTTTAAATAACAAATAAATTAGAACAACTACAGACATTACATACGTTAGAGAGAGATAATGAGTACTATATTTTTGTAAATGAGTAGGATTTTCTAGTTTATCTAGTTCTTTCTCAAACTCATTTAAATGGACACTGGCTTGTAGCAAGGAATCTAAATTATTACTATTCGTTAATTTTACAAAAGGTAAATGGGATAAAGTCTTATTTATCTTAATTCTCTCGCAACAATCGTCTTGTAATAGGTTAAAAGTAGATATCTGTGTGGTAACATTTGTAACAAATATTTCACCTGAACTAAATTGCAGCGTTTTGAAAAACGCTTTGCAGGATTTTCGTAGCGATAAGATACCTGTACCGAAAAGAATCTCATCGTAAGTGTTAGGATTATTTTCACAAGTAATATGACACTTTGCAGGTTCTGACTGTACGAATATCCAGCGACTGTTACTAAGCTTATGAAATAAATCAATAGAACCATATAAAAACTTAGTTTCGCATATCCTAGGTAATTTAGTAACCGCGTCACTGAGTAGAATTGTCTCACATGTTGGATTTGCTATTGTAGAATAGACGTTATTTAACACACACACATAGCACTTTCTATTTATTAGTTTGCACTCTTTTACACTATCGAAGAGCGAGTAAAACATTCTATCAGCTGTTATTGCCACATAAGGTTTGCTTGGTGCAATAAGTACGAAAGTATCAGGTTTCGACGCGTCATATGGGACTGGTAAAGGAATGACATGATAAAGATTGTATAATTGAGGTAGGACCAGTGGAATTTTTATAATTATGATGATCTTATTATTATGATAGTAGCAAATTAAATTAGATATATCTATAAGGTCATGAATATTCTGCAGAGATAACGAAATTGGTAGTTCGTTGTGTTTAGGTAAGCTATTTATATTATTTTCTAAATTGTTATATAGTTGATAAGGGCTAAGTACAGTCGGGTGCAAAATATTCATCTTACTGAATAAAATTGCATTATTAATATCTTCAATATCAAATGATAAGGTTATGATTATACTTTCTATAGATGTAAGCAATGAGTTAAGGTGAGCTTCTAACTCAAGTACGTTATTAAACTTACTTAACTGTTCAAAAGCTTTTTCAATGACATTAAAGTTCTTGTTAAGTCTATTTTCATTTTCGTTGACTTTTGTCATTGTATTATTAAAAGTAGAAATAGTGCTTTTAATTATATGGATGTTATCTTTCATCAGATATGCTAGGCGTTTTTCATCTGTCTGTACTTGGTTTATCGCATCAGAGAACTTAACGGCGTCATCTGCATCCAAAGTTCCAAAAAATGTTTTTAAAAGAGATCCTCCAGCGTCGATGAGCCCACGTTTAAAGCGTTTTGGCTCTTGACCTTGAACTAGATAAGAAATGGAAGAGAACTTCTTAACGTTATTTAAGTGTTGGCTTTGTGGAGATTCTAACGAGTTTGTGCAATCAATTTGAACCTTATTAGAAGGAAAAGATTTACAAAATGCGATTATTTTCCCGAATAAAAATTCTACATTAGTAAGATGTGGTTGTATATGACCTATATCTATATAAGTAACGACATTCCAGTTGTCATTAGTAAACTTTACATCTAATGATTGATCGAAGAATAGACCTGGACTTTCCACAATAGGCGTCACGAAACGACTCTGGCACAGCGCGAGCGATAATCTGTGAACCAACGATTTAGGATTGAGATGCGTGTTTGATTTCGTCATAGTGGTGACGTATATGTTTACGATTGATAAGCAGTGTGACGGTGTGGTTACCGTTCAGTTTTACAATTCGAAAGGGACCTTTCCACACTGGTGATAATGATTTATTTTGTTTGTGATGACACTTTAGGTATACTAGATCACCGACGTTATAAGACGTTGGTTTAGAATGTGAGTCATAATATCGTTTAGACCTTTCTTTAGATGATCGAATATTTTGTAATGCTTTCTGTCGACTGTAATAGAGTCTGTGATTTAAAGCTCTTATGTAATCAGTATATGTATTAGTTTCCAAAGTATCGATACTTTGGGGAATATAGGGTTTGAAACCAAGTAATAGTTCTAATGGGCAATAGCCCGTAGTTGAGTGGACATTTGTATTGTAAGCGATCATCGCTGTATTCAAATACAAGTCCCAAGTATGTTGGTTTTCGTCAATGTAACTTCGTAAGTATTCTTTTAGCGTGGAATGACTTCTCTCGAGAGCCCCACATGTTTGAGGGTGATAAGGAGATGCTAGGATATGTTTTATTCCGAAAAGTCTTTCTAATTGTTTAAACACGTCTGAGCAGAAATTTGTACCTTGATCGGTTATTATTATCTTGGGAATACCTAGATGAGAAATAAAATGAACTAGTCGACGAGCAGTCTCGTCTGCGGAGCAAGTTTGCATAGGATAGGCTTGCGAATATTTAGTCAGGTCGTCTTGTAAGGTAAGTATGAATTTATATTTGTTATGATGTGTCTCGGGTAGTGGGCCAACTATGTCTAGGAATAACTTTTCATTAGGTTTTGTCGCGGATGAAGTTATGATCATAGGACTTCGGTTAGTGTTTCGCAATGGTTTATTAATTTGACAAGACTTACAATTTTTTACATAGGCTTCGATATCTGATCGCATGTTTTTCCACCAATATATAGATTTTAACTTTTCGAACATACGAGAAATACCTGGGTGGCCCGCGGTTGGTGAGTCATGATGCTCTTTCAAAATGGTTTTTACTTCGTCTGGTGTAGGATATATGATTCGATTGCGATATATATTTACTTTTATGCCAGTACCATGAAATAGGAAGGCTATGATATTATAAATCATAGTATAGGATAGTTTGTTAAAGGGGTCTTTAAAATCAGATATGGCTAATTCTTTTTCTTCCATATACCAGGTGGTTATCATATCTCTGTAATCACGTAATAAGTTGAATATTTCTTTATAGGAGTATTCGTCATAATGATGAACGCGTAGAAATAGGTGCGTGAAAAGATGTTTGTCGTTGGCAGTAGAGTAAAAGGTATATAACTCTCGTTCAATGTGACGAACGTCGGGGTCACTGGAAGATTGTTGTAGGACCTCGGAACAATAGGGTACAGATTCGTCTAAATCTATAGAAGTCGGGTAGACAATGAGTTTACATTTGGCTTTTAATAGAGATTCGTTATGTTCTTGTATTTCTGTGTCATAGGTAAACGATTCCTGTCTTCGAATTTGCAGATATTTGTCATATGATTCGGAAGTCGAGGGCTGATCAATTGCATTGATCGGGTTACGTGATAGGGAGTCAGCATTGTTATTTAGCTTGCCCTTTTTATATTCGATTTCATAATCGTAGTCTTCGAGTTTTAGACGCCAGCGAACTAATTTAGAGCTGGGGTCTTTACAATTAAAGAGCCATTGTAGTGGTTTATGGTCAGTGACAATTTTAAATTTATGGCCATAAAGATAAGGTCTAAAAACCTTCGTTCCGAAAATGATAGCTAGGCATTCTTTTTCCGTTGTAGAATAATTTCCTTCGGATTTATTTAACGTTCTAGACGCATATGCAATTGGGAGATCTTTACTTATCTCACCTTGTGATAGGATGGCGGATATGGCATAATTTGACGCATCTGTCGTAAGAATGAACGGCTTAGAAAAGTCAGGATACTGAAGAATCGGTGCAGTAGTTATTTGCGTTTTTAACTTATTGAAGGCATGTTGTTGTTCGACTGACCACACAAATTTAGCATCCTTTTTTAAGAGACTGGTAAGAGGTTTTGTGATATGGGAGAAGTTTTCGATAAATCGGCGGTAGTAGCCTACTAGACCTAAAAAGGATTTTATATCCTTTGGACATTTTGGAGTGGGAAATTTTTCAACACATTCAACTTTCTTGGGGTCAGGTTTCACACCTTTATCTGATATAATGTGACCCAAGTATTGCACCTCTTTACGGAGAAATTCGCTCTTATCCGGCTGAAGTTTTAGATTATGTAGTCTTAGTTTTTCGAATACGAGTCTCAACTTTTGAATGTGATCAGAAATATCGTGACCGAAAATGACTACGTCATCCATATAAGTATAACAATGAATACCTTGGAGGCCAGAGAGGACTATATTCATTAGCCTCTGAAAAGTCGAAGGAGCGTTGCGCAACCCAAATGGCATGCGGGCGAATTCGTAATGTCCCGCTAAAGTTCCCGGTACGCTGAACGCGGTTTTCTCGCAATCAGTTTCTTTCATGGAAATTTGATGAAATGAAGAAACTAAATCAAGAGTGCTGAAATATTTACTATTGCCTAATTGATCTAATATCTCTGAGATATTAGGAATTGGATAGGCATCACCAATAGTGATTTGATTTAATTTGCGGTAGTCGATGACGATCCGCCACTTGCGTCTACCGGACGCATCTAGCTTTTTAGGTACTACCCATATTGGAGCTGACCAGGGCGATATAGATGGTCTGATTACCTTTTGATCTAACATGCTTTTAATTTGTTTACTAACTTCCTCTTTATGACACTCTGGGAAGCGGTAACTTTTGACATGAATGGGAGTTTGAGTAGTTGTTCGGATCTCATGTTGGAGAGTCTTGGTAGCAGTAAGTTTGTCTCCTTCGAGATAGAAAATATCACTGAAGTCAGAGCAAAGGTTACGTAATAGTTTTTCTTCTTCGTGATTTAAATGTTCACATCTGAGAGCGTTCTGGACTTGTTTATCGCGACATGTATTTAATGAAGTTTGTAAGCACAGAGCTTCGTCCGTGTCTTTTGATGAGTCATCATTTAATAGACTCGATCTATTTTCTAAAATATAGGAGGCTGGTTCGAGAATTAATTGCAAGGTTTGTAACTTGACTTCCTTTTCAGAGGTGTTTAAAACCGAAATAGTAACTTTGTTATTTGAATTCACCTTGACGAGGCACTTAGAAAAATATAATTTAGGATATTCTTTAAAAGTAGTGTTTAGTATGAGGCCTTCCTGTAATTCCGGGTTAGAGACTGGGCATTCTATAAACATTTCACTTCTAGGAGGAATAACGTAAATAGGTTCAGTGGTTTTTAATATGAAAAAGGATGTAGGGTCGTCAAAAACCTCTAATCGTTGTTTTGAGTATTTTATACATGCTTTATTTTGCTCGAAGAAATTTGATCCTATTATGCCATCGTAGTCGAGATTCACGTTATCTACTACATGAAAATAGAAAGGAATAGAGGTCTTTTCATCTAATTTTATAGACAACATGAATTTACCTAGGGACTCGGAATAGGAATTTATGTCGTTGATGCCTTTGAATTTTATTTTGTGATCTTGAAGATCTGGAAGTTTTGGAAGACTCGACTCTTTGATAAGGCATATCGAACTACCTGTATCAATTAGCAACCTAAGCGGTCTTGTAGTATGAGATGTTTCGACTTCTATATACGGAAGCTGAGTACTTTTTACTTGTGAAACATCATAGATCGTAGGACATTCTTCAGTGCTTTGAAAAAGATCGTCAATTAATTCCTTGGACGACTTAGAACTTGTTTGTGAGGCACTTGTATTGACGTTCGAATGAAATGCGACGTTAGGTTGGTCACCCGATTTAGTAGTCATAAAAGATTTAGTATATGTGGGTTGACCCGACGATTTAGGATTTAGTAACGATTTAGAATTATAAGATTTAGTATAAGATGTAGTATAAGATTTAGGGTCATAAGATTTGGAATTGTAAGATTTAGCATAAGATTTATTTGTATACGTTTTAGTTGTATAAGATTTTGTAATTAAAGATTTAGCAGTGCCTAAGGGGTCAGGGTTTCGTTGGCACAAAGGCGAAACCCGATGATTTAGTTTAAATGTTCATGGTCATTCGGCAACTCATGGGACAGTTCGCATAAAGGCGGTGTAGCATGACTGTCATCGCAGTCTTCCACAAAATGTTGTTCGTGGAATTGAGTGTTATTGTTTGCCGCTTTATTGTTGTTGTACTGGCGTTTTCGGCATTGCGAAATGTGATGTCCCGCCTTTTTGCAATAAGCGCAGACAACGTTCGACGAATTGGGTTTAAATGTTGCGAAATTTTGTCGCGGTTGTTCAGCAGGCCTGGGATTTCGTTGTAAATGGTATTTGGCGCGGTTGACCTTACTGAAACAATCCGATTCCAGATGACCTGGCTTATTACATATTTTGCAGACTTTAACTCTAGACTGCGTCTTATCAAAAAGATTTTGTATCTTTTCTTCTTCCATAGCTATATTGATTGCAGCATTCAAACTCTTAGGATCTCTACATCTTACTATATTGCTAATTTTTGGTTGGAGTCCCAAAGAAAAGGTATAAAGAGCAAGATCTTCGGTCATCGCAATGCGACCTGGTAACTCCTTTTTAAGCGACTCAGAATTGTGGATTTCGGATTGTAAATCTGTAAGGCACGTCTCAATACGCAATGCGTATTGAGCCACGGATTCACCAGATTGCTGTTTGCATGACTGTAGATCTAACAATAAATGATTATAGTGTTTACGTTCACCAAAATTTTGTTTCAGAAAACTTTTAAGATCATCAAAATTATCAAAAACCTTATTAGAACATGCAATTTGAGCTTTTCCCTCCAATCTTGAAATAATAAATTTTAATAGTAATTCCTTTTGGTTTTCTGCAGCTAGTTGGAGGGCATTTTGACAGTTTGTCAAAAATGCAGCGAGTGTTTCGCGCTCACCTCTATACACATTGATAAAATTGCATAACACCATAATAGGAAAAGTTTCGAGTATAATAGGAGTAGATTGACTCTCGGTTTTAGTACTCGGCATCTTTAAAATATTTTAATTGATGAAATTAATAAAATGATAAAGAAATTTTAAAACACGATTTAAGTTATTTTTGGCAATAACAGGTAATGAAATATTTTACTCACATTAGCACGAAGACGCGTTTCATTCTGGAACCACAGATATGAATATCTTGAAGTCAGGAGCAAAGACACGAAGAATTTTCGTGGAGTTAGGAGTTTATGAGTCCTATCTTGGGACACACGAACTGGACGAAGAATTTGACGAGGTGACGGCTGTTCGGCAGGCTTAACAAAAGTTCAAGGCTTAATGTCGCGATCCAGCAGGTAGCACCACGGAGAGTCGGGTTTTCGACACGAAGTAAATTATTTGGCAGCGGTAGATATGTAGGCACAGAACTGGAACAGTTTCTAGGTCGTGACACAGTTCATTCACTCACTACGATTTTCTCACTGAAAGTCAGTTTTCAGGATTTTGCTTTTTATTCCCCTCGCGTAAAGGATACCAGCGAATTTACGAAAAGTTCAGTGCTGGCATCCCACTTCTGACACCACTGTTACGGAGCGGGTCCAAGAGATGTTTTTTAAAAAAAAGAAATATTACTGAAACTGAAATTTAATTATAGAAATTATTAAAATTAATTATACAGGTGCCTACTACGAAGTTCAAACCCAGTCTGACATGTAAAACCTAAAATCAATAATGCATCCGCAATCGATGGGAACTGCAACGTTAGCAATTATATTTATTATATGCTGAAGGGTTATTTCCATTATAACAGTACGGATTCGTGAAAGACATTCTTTTAAGTTTTTGAAAGCATAACTTTGTTCACTTTTCCAGTATGCTTATGCAGTATGCAGTATATTAGCGCTTTTGGGAAGATTTTCTCTCAAAATTTTACGAATGGATTCGGTTAAGGTTAAGGTGGCTAAATTTGGGACCCATTTGTTTACAAAATTTATGAGACCAAGAAAGCTCTGAATTTCGATATTATAAATTCTCAGGGGAAAGTTTCTTTTTGAATAAGCAGTAGCAAAAATGTAAAAACTGACTATTTTAAGAGTATGCCGTGTATCTTCGAAACAATAAATCTTGCGCCTGCTTCCTCTTTGCCAAATTTCAATACGAGCGGTTTAGAGATGAATAGATAACGAACAGACGGACAGATAGTTACTTCCATAATTTTTTTCTCCTTCGTCATTGTTTCGCACAATTTATTTATTTCTAGACAATGCTATTTTATGTAAGATTTTCTAATATCCATATTTTTCATGTTGAGTGAAGTTCGCTATAAAGGCGACACCACGGTCAGAATGTGGCCGGCATAAAGATATAAGGCACAGCAATGTATGATGGTAAACTACCTAATTTTACAAATTTACATAATAAACGGTGAGCTTGTGAGATGCCATGTGAGGTCGAGTGTATCAGCTGCCTTGACCGCAGGGCTGACCCCAACCTTGGCGGTATTCGCGCACCTGTCCACTGATTGCGTAATGGAATATTAATGTTTGCAGTTTTACACCGAATTTGCATGTCCACCGCATCGATCACTCCTACTTGTTTGTGTATAACCTGGTCATAACTACGCACATATTAGGTCCTTACCTATGAAATTGGCGTTTTGTATGAAGAATTTCATTAAGACTGTTTTCTCCATACAAACATTATTGATTTTTTTTTGGGAAAGGCAAATGCAAATTTAGCTAAAGTTTGAGTGTATTATCGGATAACATTAAGTCAAGTATAGGCAGCGTTAATTTTTAAAAGTAACCGCTTTATAAAAGTTTCAGCTAATTTAAGAAATGATTATGGGAAGCACATGAATAGAGCTCTGTTCAAATTTTTTTTATTGTGTGATTTAGCCCAGAAATAAAAAAATATTTCATGCGAAACCTTGAAATAATATTCCATTTTCCAAATAAAAAACAACGATATAGCTTTGAAAATCGCAGGAATTGGTACATAATAATATGCTTAACGTAGAAAAAAACGCCAATTTCATAGGTAAAGACCCAATATTTATTTTTGTTTATGCGCTTGACTTTAATCACAGGCTGAAGATGGAAGCGCGCTCGACTAGAACTCTTAAATTTATTTGAGTGACTGCGCTGGCTATCTTATCTCAAACAGCCGGAATTTAACTATGCTATCAACATTGATGTTTGGCGACAGACTTAGATAAGATGGGAGTAGTTAGCCGGGCGGACATTTAAAATTATCTTATCACAAACCAAATGAAGTACACGTAGGTACCCCGCTGGGAATCGCACTCGCAATCCCCGTTTGTATACCAGTTGTTTACGTTGATTGAGCCACGAAAGAATTATGTATTGTAAAGGTATAATATTAAATAATTATTTGACAGCAGATCAGTTAACAAGCCGGCGACTCGGCCCCCTAATTGATACAAGTTGTCAACACAGAACTATAATAAGTTGAATGGCCTGTATTTAGAATTCATGCGTGCCAGTGTTTACCGCGGCCGACGCCACGCCTCCTGAATGAATGACTTTACAGATCGAGGTCGCTACAGTGCGTGTTACTATTACTAACATCTCTGGTAATCCTGAGTAGGTGCTAAGGGTATCGGTGACCCTAATAGTCACAAACTTTGACATAAGGGTTGGGGTTAAGGTGATTGATGACTTTCATCAGATCACGAACTCGATTGCCGGACCAAAAATGTAAGCAATAAATAAATAAATATCCTTGGACATACACACAATGCCATCTAGTTCCACTTTAAGCAACTATAGGCTTGTGTTGTGGTTACCAGATGGTTGATAAACTACATAAATATATTTTGTTTGTAAATAGATACATATTATAAATGAA
Source organism: Oegoconia quadripuncta (assembly GCA_949316235.1). Classification (NCBI taxonomy): domain Eukaryota; kingdom Metazoa; phylum Arthropoda; class Insecta; order Lepidoptera; family Autostichidae; genus Oegoconia; species Oegoconia quadripuncta. The sequence continues at coordinate 13,984,320 of OX438746.1, forward strand.
AACATCCATAACTCGGGTACACATGTCCGTATTCATCAAAGAAACATATGCCGCGGGATACGAACCCGCGACCTTTTGGTATAGTGGTCAGATTTTCTAACCACTACACCAAACAGGTCGTCAATAAAACAACCCTTTCCTTATACATCTTAATGTACACCAGCGCTGTGCAATTCACTTTTCGAACTCTGTACAATCAAACGTCAGACTGGCTACTAATGAAAACTTGCTGAGGACGCGACGGCGACTCAGGCGTGGTCTTCTCTTAGTGAATCCACGGAAGTTTGTGGGATATACACACATAGTTTTGTGTATCCTGCAGTAATATTCTTAGCTGCTGCGTTGATGAAATGGATCTTTTAATAACATAATAAGCTAATTAAATTGTACTGTTTACATCCAGTACTTAGTCTAATTGCACAGTTGTACAACTTACATAATGACTAAACTGAACATATAGAAAGCCCCGAGAGACCACGGACCAATTGTGTCAAAGCTAAATTCTTCTTCGAATGGAGGATATGGAAAAAGTCGTAAATTTTACAGGATTTAAAATTGCGACTTCGCGAAACCGTGATCAACTGATTATTTTCCCTCGCATATTTCAATAAGTGAATTCATCCAAATAAGAGAGGTACAGTCGTTCGATTAGTTCTATACTCTAGTAGCATCACAGCAAACGTTTATGCCACGCGAGATCATATTTGTCCTGCTCATACTCTTGGACGAAGTATATAACTATCCCGCTCTCATACCTACATCGCGCGCGACAAAAGATGTCACGCTACGGAGGCAGGAACCTGTTTCCTAGCTATTCTAGTTGTTATAGTTCTATAGACGACGATGCGAGACGTGACAGCTCTGATGTTTTCGTTGATCCTTGACGCCTTTGCATTGTTCTTGCCCGTCTTGAGCGACGTGTCCCTAATTACTTTGTTTATTACTATTTTTAAACGTCAATCGTTTATTTCAATTGTCATTCGGTAGGTATTATGGTGCTGTTTTGTCCATCGTCGCACATCTGTTATTGTATGTCATATCTGCGAAAGTAAGAACCAGCTGAGCGCAAAATAAATATACTACCTATTGCAAAAACGCTTGATGTACTTCTATTTACATTCTTAAAGATCTTGATAGTTTTGTGCCCAGCTGATTCTTACTGATTTACGGGAGTGATAGCTGGGTATGGCAGAAGAACAATGAAAGTAGAATTAATGCAGTGGAAATGAGATCATTGAGAAGTATGTGTGGGGTGACTTTGAAAGATAGGATCAGGAATAGTGTAATTAGGGAGTCATGCAGTATGACAGAAGACGTGGTGACAAATATTGAAAAAGGTATGCTGAGATGGTTTGGACATGTGGAGAGGATAAAATGAAAAAAGACTAACGAAAGACATATACGAAGCGAATGTAGAAGGTAGTATTGGTAGAGGTAGATCACGGCGAACGTACATCATGATCAAATTGGCGACGTCGTAAGGAAAGGCAAAGTGAAGAGTACCCTTAACCGACGAGCATGTATGAACAACCTTATGAGAGTGAATGAAGCAAAAAAGGTGTGTCTGGATCTTAGTCTATCCCCTGCGGGAAATGGCGTGACTTTATGTATGTGTGGTCAATGATGTGGAAATTAAATTTAGTCTATCCTTTTTATCTACGGGCACACAAAAAGGACGACTGACGTTATAGTCCAGTCACTTCTTTAGGAAAACATAACCTCAACACGACTTTAATCGTTTTTAGTTGTCATGTCTACACATGCTCTCTGAAAACCTTTGAGGGTCTTTTGGAAGACCTAAAGTGACAGCACGACTCAACTGTCATGTCGTATAGTTAAACGAATCCACAACAATATCTTCAGATAACCAGTAACTTAACGATATGACAGTTTTTCGATCGCTCGTTGACGCAGTAGTATTGTTATGAGCAAGTATATGGAATATAATTATTAAGTCTCCAACGTCCATGAGAACATTGTCAATGAGATATTCTGCAAATAACATATTGTGTGCTAAGTTGCCAATTCTACGATGTGCTAATGCGTTAGCCTTAAAAAAGACATTCAATGGTAATAAGCTGTTGTAATTCCTACTAAAACACATTTTTTTGTTGTTCATTCGAATCATGGATTGTCATTGTTTCTCAGAAGAAATCTGTCCTCGTGGTTGAAAGGATAAACAATATTTATAAACAATATATATAAATATTTTGAGGAATTGTGCTAGAAAGAGAAAAAGATTTGTCGTACTAACATTTAAGGTAGTTTTATCCCATACAAAACCTACAAAACGTTTCAGGGGTCCGGTGAAATCTCACAATTTACTTTCGGTACAGTTCAATTCATTGAATGAGGGTGAGAGGCATGATCCAGCCAGCTATCCATTTTGTCTCCAGAAAGGTTTCTACTAGAGATACTTTACTGTAACTTATATATACCAATCGAGGTTTTGTTTGACATTAGTGTCAGTCAGCGAAGCACAAACATGGTGTATTTATGTGGACGATGCCACATATTGTCATAGGGTCAGCACGCACGCACGCCCACGCGCTCGCCGCGCTGGCATTTGCAGCGAATAGTAAAGTGATCACTTTAGGAAGCACATTGTATATTTAGAGCAACCCTATTAGGCTCATCGATTGAATGCGCTGGTTCTGACGTCATGCACGACTTTTCGAACGGGCGTGTACTGAATTAGAGGCAAACTTGACTCGCCATAAATAATTAAAATGGGCGTTTTTGGAGCGATTACCACCACGAACGAAGCTTGTCTCTTTAAAAATCCATGTATCTAGGCTACTGTGTTGTTTTGGGACAACTGCGTAATAGTTACGAAGAAAATCAAAGCCCGTGATTACTAGTCGTTATCCGCTAGGTATACAAATATTTATAAATATTTGAAGCCCCATAGGCAATTAATTTTGAATAAGTTCAACTCACTCTTGAATTAAATAGCATAAACCGTCGATGCCACACACACAATTTCTATCTTTAATATAGTTATTTCCTTCCATTCGCCAACAAGATTTGAGGAGCTGTTTCTGGGCGTTATAAGTAATCGAGTTGTACATACATACATACATTGATATACAAGTTGTGATACCTATTGTAGGGCTCACGAGAGGCGCGCCGTCTCGGCGGCGGCCTTGGGCGAGTTATTGCATTTCTTCCCTTCTCCGCTCCCGTTACTAACTGGGAACGAGCCCGACTTGTACACTACATGAGACTCGCTTGGCATTTAGATGTCGTCATCGTGATTACAGTATGAATCTATCGTAAGGAACAGTCACTATTGCAAATTTCTGGATGTTCCTGGACCCTCAGCTCAAAACACGTAGGCATATGAGAGGAGGGAAGGAAATGTGTGCCTGTCTACCTACCACCAAGCAGCAATGTTGATAGCATTGTTGTGTTCGGGTTGTTTGGGATAAGATAGCCGTTCCGGGTAAGCGCGTTCACCTCCGACCTTATCTTGTTATTGAGGGCAAGTGCTAACCCGTCATGCATAAAAAAATGTATCAGGGAGAAGTTATGAAAAGTCAGTGAGTAATTTTGTATACTTGGTCAGAGTAATTATTTGAAGGTATTACTTCGTCGGTCTGTGTCGTTTCTTCTCCCTTCTTCTTTTCGAGTCAACTGCAAAAGTTATGATAACCTAAAGTAGTTTGGCCCAAAAAGACCAACGTCGATGGCTTTTGGTCGGCCTCAAAAAGGTGTCCTACCTCCTTTAAAACTATAGATATGGCGCGAACGGTATATATTAGTTCACAGTACAGGGGTCCCGAAGGTATCGATTTTACAGTCCTAGTTTTATACGAGTACACATATCGTCAGAATTGGAACGCGTCGTGACTCGTAGCCTTTGAATCCCCCAGGAGCCTCGCTTTGTCTCATTCAGCGCCCCATGGCACCGTGGTGCCCTACTGGCAAATTGACTCTGCAACCCATGGACGACGTGATCCATTTACACGGGTATACAATCCACGACTGTGATTAGATTATAAAGATGAATAGTGCTAAGTGATAGTATGTCAGGTAAACATAACCAACGAATATAATATTTCCTGCGCTGGATATCTTATCTGCGACAGCCATGCCATGGTCGAATAATAATAACACTGATGCAAGCAGATTAACAATCCCACCTTCTCACTCCTCCCACTGTAACTCCTATAAGCTAGGATCAACAGTGGTACTCGACACGGCGCCTGCTGAATGTAGACGGTGGATCTATTGCTAACTTGGGCCCCAGACTAAAGAAAGAAATAGGGTATGTAAGTAGGCAAAGGAAGTTTCCCACTTCCCCTCGGCAAATGGGAGCAAGCAGATTAATAGTCTGATTTAGACTGATTCAAATTGCAATAATAAGTTAGTCTTTATTGGGTACAGTGTGGAAATCAAATATTAAGACGGCTGCCTGCCGCCAAGCGCCTATAGAGATGTCGTAAAAACTCTCGGGTGTTTTTCCTCGACAACTCGTTAGGAAGCGATCTCGGGGGCATGTTCTGGAGCGTGTTTATGGCTTCTCGCTGGCGACGCGGCGACGAGACAATGTACCTACTACCGACTGACTTGTTGATCGAGCCCCGGAGTGGGCTTGAAGACGGGAGCGATTGGAGCACTGTATCTGTAACATGTATTTTCTATCTGACCTGTCTTATACCTTGTATAGTTTTAAAGTGATCACGCGACCCTGTTTCTGACGCACGTACGTACAAAAGCACATTAGTTATACTTCTTAATCCCCAATGTAAAAACGTCGGGTGTTATGTATTTGATGCCGTTGTTGTGTGTGTGTGTGTCCTGTCTTTGTATGTAAGGCGTGGTCCGAGTTGACGGACTTTTTATATTTAGGATTAAACTAAGGGCAAGGTTCTTTAGCCATGTTTGATAAAAAAAATATTTAACTTCAAACACAGTTGCTTTGTATATTCAGAAGATTTATTGTGTTTACTTTCACGGGGGTTTTATTAATTCTCTAGTTAGTTATAGCATACACTATTTATTACGATAATGCAATAATTGGGGAACGTACGTCGTCATCATATAAGTAATTATCTGTTTAAGATGTGCTTCCTAGATGAAGTCTCCTTTGTTAAATTTTTACTTTTAATCTTCATTATGCACATTGTACAATTTTCCTTATTATAACTGAAGGTACAACAAAGATACCCATCTGTTCTATCATTTTTATTATTATTATCAGGAATTAAGTTATTACACGGATTATGAGAGTAATCATGATAATTTATATTTCATCAAGAACGACATTAGTGCGATAAAGAAAGGAAAGGCCCTGGAATTATAAGTAGGTATAAAATGTTTATTAAAATTCGCTCGTTCTGTTATCGCTGGCCTGCTGACCCTGAGGAGTGCGCGCTGGGAACAATAGATATGTAAACCGAGTACTAAATATGTAACCCGCTGGGAACCGAACCAGTAACCATAGATTACTAAATAGTTACTTCTTTACTGTGTTTTGTGAGCCTTATATTGTTTACAATAAGAGACCCCCCACACTAGCGTCTTTTGAGTGTCGTCGTCGTCGCTGCAGCGACGCGACGTCAGCGCTAAGCGACTGCCGAACACCGGGCTTACAATCAGTGTGAAAAAGATACACTGCTGCAGCAATTTTCGGTTTATCAGTCATAAACCGAAAGTTAATTAATTAAAAATTAATTGAAAAGGAAACATCATCGTCAATATTGGGAAGAAGTTTTCGAAAAATACGAATTAATCGCGTCCTGAACTCGAGTTCAGGAAAGCGATTATTTCGTATTGTATTGTAAACATATAAAAAATAATAAAAAACACTTCATGATTATTTATGGGGTGCGTTGTGCATCGAGGACGACGATGCTCGTAAGACACTATAGTGTGGGAGGTCTCTAAATTACACGCTCTTTTAACATGAAAATACAGACTAGTAAGTCTGGACGAATACCTTGGTGACAGATCCATCTAGATTTTTTTTTTGTTGATTTTATGTATTTTTTAGGCATCCAAAGTTTGTGACATTTTTTATTATCGCATGACTGCATGCTTTAAATTTAGGTAAAAGTTTCGAAGTTGTATGCCCATGTGGCGGGACATGGCCGAGCTGTATCATGAGTCAGGATATAATCTACCTGTATGTTATACATATGATTCACAATAAACTATTTGAATTTACATTAGTATTTCAATATTACTCGCACACAAAAAGGAAAAGCCTTACTACAATGTGGACTGAAGAAGGCCATCAATTCTTCGTATGTGCCCAGTTATTAATCTGTCGGTCGCCGTCTGTTGGTGACTTTCGTTCTTTTACGGCTTGTTTCATTCCTGATTAGATCTGGTAGCGAAACGGCGAGCATCGTCTTCACCATTGACCTTGAACCTGAGATCCTTATGAAACACCACGTTTCAGTGTCATAAGTTGATTAAAAACTTCGTGTTCAAGGACTGAGGTGGCACAATTTCCTGAACGCTGTCCACCCGAGTTGGATTCAGCGATTGGCCTCTTTTTCGAAGTAAGCCCTATTATTGGACCTACTTGTCCTAAGTACGCTCGTGTTGCCATCATGACGTAGCTAGACTCCATGCACTATGTTCCACTATTTATAAATTTCTGTTTTTCAAATTAAATTGCTTATTTGTAACGTGAGACGGTGACTGCGGGTTTTGCGGTCAGTTTAATGTAACCACAGGTTGCGTTAATATACACGTATACGACGTCATAGTAGTACTCGTCGATAGTTAAAATTAGTTGAATTACGCAATTACTTGCATACGTGTTGTTAGTACAAATACTCGATACTTGCACAAAGTCTTAGGTAATGTGATCATCAAAACAGCGATTCAATAGAACCGACCTGTTTCTCCCTGTGGGTGTCGTAATGCGACTAAGGGACTATTCACCAAAAATATATTTTTTTTTTATGCGTAACGGGTTGGTACTTGACCTCAATCACACGGACACCTGATGTTAAGTGAAGTGAAGATGTTTATAGTATTACACGTTCTAACGGCGATGGGCTCACCTTCGTAAGGTGGACTGTGGATGTTATTTGAAGCATTAAAATTGCAATCTTTGGAACACTCAAACGTTAATGTCTGGGATATCTCCGGCCACCCAGTTTGGGATAAAGGTCGTGACGTTGGGACTTGGGAGTATGTACAAAAAAATGCGGTTATAAGTATGTATGCCCCTTTATTAAGTGAGACCTAATTTTTAAGGAACGGATGAATATATATTTGAATGCAGTTTTGGTATTTACGAGTAGGCATAATTGATGGATCATCGGCCTTACACTTCCCTACTGTTGGGGCCAACCAGAGGAGGTATGGGTGATAATACCCAACGCGGCCCCTATGCGGCCCCAATGCGGATTAGTGGAGTCTGAAATAGTGGCCACCTGACAGCCGGTGTTTTTAACCTCCCGGCTGTAAACCACCGACTGTTGAACTGACTGACTGAAAATTTCTGATTATCTGGATGAGAAGAATGCGTGGACATGAACCGCTCGACAATATCCAGTATATTTTACTCTTATTTTTCTTTGTCGAATCATAAGTTTTACAATTAGGTATTTCAAATTGTATTTGTATTCACTTTTTTTTTTTTATATGAGAGGGCGGCAAACGAGCATGCGGGTCACCTAATGGAATCACCGCCGCCCATGGACACCTTATTTAAAAAGAGCAACCCCGGAGTTTCTTGCTCGTTCTTCTCTGGGGGACTGCCTAGCGAATGAGCGGTAACTGTATGTTATGGCGATTTCAAATGTTATTCTTAGAACTTAGGAAATAAAACATTTTTGATTTGACTGTCTTCATCTGAAAACTACCGCGGGATTGACTATTTAACGTGCGCTTTAATACACACATATTAAAATGTCAATAGTGATCACCCATCCGAGGACTGACCGTGCCAAACATTGAGAATAACAATAATTTATTATGAACGCCACAATACGATACAATAACAAAGAAGTAGTAAAATATAGCTAAAAAATAATCAGATATTGCTTATATTCGCTAATGGGAAGCGAATAGAAACAATACGAATAACGTTTTGGACTTTCAAATATTAAACATGTGGAGATAAGATTAAAATAACGTGACATTGATCGAAATTGATAAAACAAAATGGAGTAGGTATGTATGTAAAGGTATTCGATATGATTTATACATCAACATGTTCTACGTCTAACAGTTACACAACATTGAATGCGACGGAATTCCAAACGTTCATGGAGTGTGAGTGTTCTGGCTAGAGTTGCCAGATGACCCGCATTTGGCAGGATGTCCCTTTTTTATTCTTACAATATTCTTTTACCAATAACGTTAGTTTTAATTTGATAACACCAAACACATTTCAACATTCCATTTGTCCCACGACCAACCCTCAGGTTTCAGCAGAATACCAGTGTTTTGGCCGCCTCGCGCAAATCCATACACTGAGCTGTATATAGCCTTTTTGTATACTGCGGCACACATTTGTTGTTTCTGTACTTGTGTTTTATTGTTTTAGTTGTATTTTTCATATGTAAAATTTGTTATGTGTGTGTACATGGATGCAAATAAATGCTTATCTATCTATCTTTTTAAATAAAAATACATAACATTAGTTAGTAAAGTAAATAAAGCAGAAAAATAAGGATAGATGAAAGGGTAGGTATTCAGCAATCTGCTGATTTTCAGTACCCCTTCAGCGTAGTTGCTGTCACCAGAGAATAATAATGGCAGCTAAAATAATATTATAACCAAAAATTATTATAGTGCGATGACTAATATTAAATAACACGTAATTGGCCATATTGCATACAGTAAATAACCTTTTTCGGAGCAACTAGGTAGCCTATTTTGCACATTAGGTAGATACTGCAATCTGTCAGTGCAAGAAGAACCACACAATATTACAATTTTCGTGTGTTTTCGTCCTAGTCCCGCTTTTTTCATACGGCTCTGGCAACACTAGTTTTGTTTATAGCTTAGGGGTGTATCGTCACCTGGTTCTCAGAGCGCCGTAGTAGAACAATTAGAGTGTTCGTCTAGCACTAGCTCTCTAACAAGCAGAAACAGGTGCACATTACTCATTCATACGTAATGTAACCATATAGCATGGAAGCTCCAGGCATAAAAACCCTATGAGCGTCGAGTGCCTATGGTCAGCAGATGGGAAGAGTATTGGTTTTTTGCTTATATTTTAAAAACTAATAGTTCTATCCTAAATACCCAAATACAAGCGATATAATTGTTTATTTGTAAACGCTTTATTGTACTTCATAATATTTACATGTACAAAATATTTTTCTTTGTTTTATCGAATATTCGAAAAAAGTTTTTTGTTACAAAAAAAAACTTACTTAGCAGAGCAACCCTTGAAGTTCATCTCTGGGGTGACATTTTTTTTTATAGTGTTGAGTAGGTATCTGGTACATTAAGAAACTAGGTGTTTCAAGTACATCGTGTTTTGCGAGCCTGGTGTTTTCGAAATTTGGTATTATGGGAATTCGGTTTTTTTTTATCCACAACGGGTTAGCAGTTGACCTCAATCACACCTGATGTTAAGTGAAGATAAGGACGAAGGTGGTAGCGTACTGACCCCGAAACCCCATCTTATTTTGGGGGACTGGCTATCTTCTCTGACAACCGGAACACAACAATGCTATTAACATTGTTGTTTGGCGGCAGATTTAGATAAGATGGTCGTAGCTAGCCATAATATGCCCTACTACCAATCAAACCGAGTACTAAATATGTACTTACCCCGCTGGGGATCGAACCCGCGACCTCCGAAACGTAAACTCAATGTTATTTACATTGAGCCACGGAGGCGGTTTTGAATGGAACATAATGTATTGAGTACACGTTGCTTTGGCAAACCGATAAAAAGAAACACAGTAACAAGAAAATCTGGTATTTTGGGAATTTGGTATTTCAGATATCAGGTAAATCGGCAATCTTGTATTTTACAATTCTGATATTTAGGGAACGAGGGGATAATTTTACTCTATGAAACTTTTTAAATACTTGACATCATCAAGGCTCTTTCCATATTATGCACATTTCAAGTAAACAAATATCAGTACCAAGGTTATACTTTAAGTATAAAGGGCGCCATACCGTGCCGGTTAAACCCGGAAGGAAACAATCGGGGGTGGCAATAGCCGAGTTAACGTGGAGACATCGACTAATGGGGCCGACGACCCCTACGGAAATAACTTTCACTGCGACTTACCTCACCGTTACCCTATTTGTATAAATGGATTTTCTTTGAAAAGCAAACAAACAGCCATCGTAACAAACTTTTTGCCGTGTGAAATTAAATTTTATTCATATTTTTTTGAAAACAATATTGAGAGGATATCGAAAGAGTAGTGGATACCGAAAATCAGATGTATGGAACGCTCGTTTAGCCGTTCATGGCGGAGTGCTGATTTCAACACTGTTATTTATGGGAGTGAATTTGAGTAAGGCAGAAGAACCTACAACCTTGGGATCTTCAAGAGCAGAGTGAATAGGCATTTACTGAGATCGCGTGCTTCATCTCCGACCACATCGTCACTTTCCATCAGGTGAGATTGTGGTCAAACGCAAATCCAGTCAATCATATAAAAAAAAAATAAAAAAAAAGTATGCAAGTAGAATTAATGCAGTGGAAATGAGCATAAAGAAGTATGGGTGGGGTGACTTTGAATTATAAGATAAGGAATAGGTTGTTACGGAGTTATATGAAAGAAGTACGCTACAGGACCTCTACGATGCCACTGACAATGCTGTACACGTGGCCACATTTTGGTCCTCAAGAATTTGATATTTTTACCATCGAGAGAGAGAAAAGTACCCTAAACTGACGAACGTGTATGAACAACTTTATGAGAGTGAATGACGCATGTCAGGATCGTAGCTAGTGGAACTCTGTGGTTTCTGCCTACCTTACTGTGTTACTTAATTTTTTGTGGCGTCACTTTCTCTAATTTTAAATATTTGCACACGAAATAATTGGTAGAATAGCTTGGCACAATAATAAATTCTTTAACTATTTATGTACAATGCAAATAATTATTTCATTCATTCATTAATGTAATGGAAATATGAATAAAATTTAATTGATTCACTCGATCAATATCCATATCTAGTCATACATATCAGATTGTTTGCGCCGATGATGTGACTAACAATAATACCCGGCGGACACGCCCCATGACCTTGCATAGATTTAACTAAAGGTTGCGCACGGAAATAGACCTGCTTTACACAAACTAATCTCATCCAACATAGATACCTCATTCATTAAATCATCAAAGGAACCTGAAGAGCATAATCTTTCCTCTTAGGCCAGTCAAGAAAAAATGTGATCACATTAAATCCAACAGTTTTGTTATTTCTTCTGATAACTATACGAGGTTAAGCATTATGAGAAATTGGAGGAAAATGTACCAATCACTATAACTCCCTTTCTCTTATATTTAAGAGCTATGCTCTTGTCGGTGGAGTCCTTTCCACACTTCTCTACATTCCGCCTTTTCTTTGACTTCACTATAACTCTATGTGCATTAAATTCTACAGTGGTGATTAGGTTTTACTTTGTTTAAACACCTCATCCCTAGAACCAAAATATTTACCATTTGAAGTTTGAGGTTAACATTTTGATATTGTAATAAAAAAGTACCTTCTTCAAAATTTGTGATTTTCTGTAAAATCTTAAGGTCATAATTTTTCTCAAACAAACTTATTTATCTTTCCTAGACTATTTGCTCGGGGTCATGTAGGAAGTTGGCCCAAAGTGACATTACATAGACTATTTCTTAACTTGTCTTGATGTGTGATTCCAGCAATCATCGCTATCGACGAAGGTGGCGCAGCGAATGTCGTTCGGCCTGCTGGGCGCGGGCGCTGGCTGTGGCGCGGCCGCGCGTTGCGAGTTCGTGCGGATGAAGGTGAGAGACCAGCTCACTTGACTTTACCGCCGTGCTTGGCTTTACTACCTTACGTGGCCTGGCCATTTCAGAGGGCCTTGGCCAAATAAAACGCGCGCTGCTATCTACCACCCTGAGTATTTTAGTGCGCAGTTGTGTAATGTTCTCGTACTATAGTATTCCCCTTCCAAAGAAAGCTTTGATACACTCCTCTCGTGACCCGATATTCTTAGTACGACCGCGAACGTCAACAGCTTATACTTCAGATACGACTGAGGTGGTTGTTAACCTTTTAAAAATTGCACCCCAATATGTTGGTTTTCATTGTATTCGCTTTAAAACACTTTATATATATTAATAGTTGCCCTCTCTGTCTGGTTCCAGGGCCCAGGCGGCAAGGGGCATGCAGAGATGGCTGTGTCCCGTCCCCGCACTTCCGGCATCGATACCCCTACCTCCGAACCCGGCCTGGCCGCCACAGACCTGTGGGATAGCGACTGGGAGGACGATCCCGAGGAGATGTTCGTCTACAGACACCAGGTGACACCGCTTAGAGTTGTAGGATTTTACCTTCGGCCTCGACTACCAAGCCAGCATAATTAAGTGGGAATTACTGCACAGCACCTACTAAATAATTGCGGTACCAGCGGGCCAAAGCTGAGTGGTATACTAATAGTACTGCCAGGTTTAATAGTGCTACTTTGTACCGCGCTTACTGTAGACGTGATTCTATTGCTACCTTGAATCGCACAATAATTACCATGGGTACCAGGCAACTATAACCAACCGAGAAGATGCAATACAAATTAAGACAATATAAATATGTTGATATTCCAGCGACGACTCAGCGACCCGAGTGCGAACCTGAACAATTTTGCTCGCGCCGCGTGGCGCACGCGTGACCAGAAAGACAAGAGTCGCTCCGAGAACGAAGGGTTGGACTCGCTGGTCAGCGGCATCGCGGAGGTGGAAGCAGGAGACGTCAGGGACGGTCAGTATCAAACCCCACTTTCTGGATACGTAGATCAGCAGTTCTAGAGAATGAAGGTCTTGGATCACTGGTCAGCGGCATTGACGGGTGCACGCCGGGGACGGTTAGTATCATTAACCATCGTATATAAATAAGAGCGGGATGAGACTGCAATAAATACCAGCAGGAAAAAGAACACCAGTGCCTCTTGTATCGGTCAGAGGCATCACGGAGGTACAACCTGGAGACGTCAGGAACGGTCAGTACCAATCATTAGCTTTCCTAAAGTGGGAGATGGGAACAATTGCCCAAACTCTGTCACTGGTCAGTATTGTAATAGTTTAGGCAAACCAATGAATGTCAACGAAATTTTCTGACATGTAATAAAACTGACATTATCGAGGAACATTTATAGGTAGCAATGACTCAGATAATGGTCATCCTTACAAGTTGATTGATAATCAGACAAAAAATGTCCGGTTTCACTTAGTCTATGCCCATAAATTATGCTTCATTACATTTTCGGGCAAATTAGCAATGATTATGACCAGTCCACATTTGGGAGGTACTCATTTGCACCTTCTAATGTTCCTATTTATGGCGCAGTTTGCTCGTTGGACTACACATCAAACGATTTTAATAAGAAAATTTAACACTCTTAATGTTTAAACGTAGCTTTGTGTTTTTTTTATGGATATCATTTAGTAAATCTCTTTCCTTATTTGACTGTTTTATTTCGTCTCTAGTGGTTTATTTCATCGGCTTTATAAATCTTAAATAGCTTCCAATCTGCGATCAATGTTGAATGGCTATACGCATGAGCGGTGTTGTCGCTTCACTGATCGCTTATCATTGTGTTGTTGTTTGTGCTTGTTTTAAAACCTATTAGCCACAATTGTCAATGCAACTTGTGAAACGATCGGTTTTGCCTTGTCTTGGTGACTGTACGCGGGGGATGTCGTATATCTGTTAGTGTGTGCGCGCTCGGAGGAAGCCAGATAGTCGACCCTATACACCGTCGAGTAGAATTGACATTCGTTTGGCGGGAGTGGTCGCATACAGTTTACGGGACAGGTGGACACGGGACTTTACATGAAGTTTCTTATAGAAAATTGGGAAGTGACTAGTAATATTGGTCGTAATACTCGTAGTACTTTAGATAAATTTTGTCGCATGTCGCGAATGTAACATGTTTAGGCTCTATAGTTCCGCTAGCCACCTGCATTCCTGACCCGAGTGTATGCGCCTTCACAGTACGACGCGGACGATGAAATATACCTGTCAAAATTGGTGCTCATGTGTGTCATGTAATAGAGCAATATGAGTGGATATCTAAATAAGTCAAAGTAAGTTTCGAGTGATGATGTGCAATTGAAATTAAAAACGGGGCGCCTTCAAATTACGACGCTCGAAGACGGATTGGGCGCGCCATTACAAATTTTCGTACAATTTTTAGAATCACAAATGACGCGCGCGCATTTTACGATCGTGGCGTTGCGATTGCGCTTCAGAAACTGCATATAAATTGGAGGTAGCGCCACCTCTGCGCTGTTTCAATGGCCGTCTAACTTGAAGGAATCCTTAAGCTATGTTTTGAAACTGATCTGATCGTTTGTTTAAATTTGAAAATATTTTGTACAAGAAAGAGCACCGTTTTTGCCTAGACCATCCCTGCGACCGCGTCGCCCCGAATGCTATCACCTAAATCTGTGGACCGGGGACGCCATTTGCATTGCCACAATGAAATGGCGTCCCTCTAGTCCGCACCGTACTGTGAAGGGCCCGTCTGTCCGTAGAGCGCCGCGGCTCTGAGGCTTCCTCCAGCGCGGGTGAGGCGGGTGAGGCGGGTGAGGCGGGTGAGGCGGGTGAGGCGGGAGAGGCGGGTGAGGCGGGGCAGACGCACATGAGGCACGTGTGCGGCGCGCAGGGCGACGTGTCGACGCCGGCGTGCCTGCACACCGTGAGCCGGGGGCCGGCACGCCGCGCCCGCCCCGCCCGCGTCCCGCCGCCCCTCCGTCCCGCTCGCACCGACGACGCCCTCATGAACGAGTGCGAGTGCGAGGTTGCCGACGATGCAGTCGAGTTGGACGAGAGTGATCTCGCTCGCGATACGTGAGTTTTGTTTTGTTCGATTGCGGTCGGTTGGGACGACAGTTGGGTGACTGCGTGAACGGGGCGGCTTCAGTCGGTGCGACTGCTAGCAATTTGTCCCCGGCGCCTGTTTGTGCTCTAGCTGTGAATTTAATAAAGTCGAAATCGCCG
This sequence comes from Oegoconia quadripuncta, assembly GCA_949316235.1. Classification (NCBI taxonomy): domain Eukaryota; kingdom Metazoa; phylum Arthropoda; class Insecta; order Lepidoptera; family Autostichidae; genus Oegoconia; species Oegoconia quadripuncta. Next base: position 13,999,458 of record OX438746.1, read on the forward strand.
GACGTCGCTGCAACTAAAGTTGCCCCGCGCGGCCTTGGTTGTGTCGTCATTAGTAATGTGTCATCAGCAAAAGAAACTACTAGACAACCTGACAGAGTAGAATTTCTATAAACAAATGTTAAAATGTAATGGCCCCAGAACACTGCCTTGCGGTATACCATATTTTCTGCGGTCCTGTTATGGTTGAGGTCTCGAGTTATACTTGTCGATTATGTCTAAATAGATAAGGCTGAAGCCATCGAAATACATTCCCTGTAATGCCTTAAAATTCCAAGTTTCTTAACTTTTTAGACAACCTCGATGACGTGAAACATTTAGTATCGAATGCCTTGTTCAAATCCAAAAACACTGCTAGTTTTTCTTTCTTGCCATGGGCTTGAATACAACCGCTCAGCAATGGCAGCCCCAGTAGCCATTCCGCATATGATGTCAAATTGGTTTGGTCCCTGGGGTATCAGTACAACGACCCTCAGTATATCAGGGACTGTTGTTTGAAACACAGGTTTATTTGTGTATTTGTGAATTTTCTTCGAATTAATTGATCTTACAAACGAATACTTAAACACTTCTTAACGTTGAGTGTCCCTTAAACTACCATTGCACATCATTTGTACATCTTATATACAATGCATATTTCTGTAACGATTTTGTGTACAATAAAGATATTAAGATATATTAAGATATTGCTTTGAATGTAAATGTTGTATGTAAGCGACTTTTATATATCCGGAGTCATTGTAATATATGCACAAGCGCCATCACTAGCTACAATGTCACTTATATGACGCAAGTAAAATTAGATCCTACAAGAACGAATAGAAGAAATGAGATGAAGTTAAATAATCCAGGGGTAGAAAGGTATGCGTGTATCGCGAATACCATAAGCTGTGTGGCATAATGCATCCCATTCATTATTTGTCGTCACTGTTTGCCGCATTAGACTGTCGACTGAACTGACGACGACAATCGGCAGTGGGTTTCCATATAAAAGAAATGGATCAGTAGGTTCTCTGTTTTTATTACCCTACATCCCCTAAAAGGAGGATTGTTTTATAACATAGTTTTCTAAATATTATAATTGCATTTATAAAGGAATGGCAGATGTGCTTATGTTGGTGCTTTTGGCATGGAATATAGGGTAACAGATTAACTCTGCTACTTTGAAATAATTCTGGTAAGTAGTAATATGATATGACTAGCTTTCATTCCATTTATTTTATATAGAAATCCACATATAACTATTGTCTTTGGGGCGTCATTTTGTAATGCTATCTCGTTCACATGCGATCCATTTAGCGCACGAACCGAGGCAGAATCTTCGCACTGTTTCATATAAATGCTAACTAAAACAGGTACTCGTTTGTGTATCAATCTCTATTCATTCATAAAATTTATTTGGATAACTCTTGTCTTTGTATTTCAAAAGTAAATTTTGGGGAACAGTTATATTAGTTGCAACTTATCAAACCAGATTTCAAATGAAATTATGCCATTGAACGGCTGCAATTTTTCGTAAAAGATAAGTGTAACATGGTCCGCGCTTGTTTGAGAATGGGTTTATGTTTTTAATGATAAGTGATGTCAAACGAAAAAGAATATACAAAATCGTTTCACATTGTCGAAGAACCGACGTAGCAAATAAAAAAGCACGTCGAATAGAAACCTCTGCCTTTTCGAGGTGCGCTCGAACGGAGCGTACAACGAGAGGGCAATACTGGAGGGCGCGACAGTGCGGGGCAGTAACCGGGGCTCGGCCCAGGCTGTACGAGCGGAGGGCGTGCGGGGCCGGGGCCGCCGTGCGGGGCCGCGAGGAGCTGCCGAGCCAGCCCGCCGGCGGCCGGGGCCCGCCGCTCCGCACCACGCCCGACGGCACCCGCGTCTACTACTGGTGCCTCGCGCCGCCCGCCCGCCCGCCAGGTACTACTACCACCACTGCCACCACCACCACCACCAGTACGGCCACACCCACCTCTACTATTGAGACAAGGTACGGTGTTGCTGTACCGCGTGTATTACCAGCAGTACTGCGCACCCGCGTATTCTATTACCAAGGCTTCTAAATCAACCAGGAGGTACAGTACTGCGGCACTCAGGTGTACTACTACCAGAAGGAACACTACTGCGGCACTCATGTGTGCTACTACCAGGAGGTACAGTACTGCGGCACTCAGGTGTACTACTACCAGAAGGAACACTACTGCGGCACTCATGTGTGCTACTACCAGGAGGTACAGTACTGCAGCACTCAGGTGTACTACTACCAGAAGGAACAGTACTGCGGCACTCATGTGTGCTACTACCAGGAGGTACAGTACTGCAGCACTCAGGTGTATTACTACCAGAAGGTACAGTACTGCGGCACTCATGTGCTGCTACCAGAAGGTACAATATTGTAGCCCCCGCCTGTACTACCAACAGGAGGTATAGTACTACGACACCCGCGTGTACTACACCAAGAAGTACATTACTACGACACCCGCGTGTACTACCAACAGGAGGTTCAGACGACACCCACGTGTACTACCAACAGGAGGTACCCCGCATGTACAGTCAGCAACATCATTAAGGTAGCAGGTCTTTATTTATAAATATATTATTATGTAGGTGAAAGTCTTAAGGGAAATTGTTATTCAAGCTTAATTGAAATTTATCTATCACATGTTAACATGATAAGGATAAAGGCATAAAGGAAAATATAACAAAATTCAACCAAGACCCTCCAAATAATACCAGAAAAATTAAGCCTGCTACCTTAATTGTGTTGCTGACTGTACTACCACAAAAGGTACAGTACTACGACACCCGCCTGTACTACATACACCAGGAGGTACAGTACTCTTTTTGCAGTTCTAACGCGAAACTAGAATTCATTCCAAATAACAAAACTGACAATTATAAAATTATCAGTTTTGTTGTGGATAGCGGAGTTCTGAATTCTACACAAGGTATCTTATATACCTAACTATAAAATTATGTTTATGTCATAAAAAAATATAAAGTTTCACTATTTTAAACTGTTTTTGTACGCATCTACATTGTTGAAGGATATTGAAAATTTAGAAGTCCTCCGGTAGAATCAATGGTTCTATCATCCAGATACGGTTTAACCGATTTCCATGCAACACCACCCGTTGACTCATAAGTTTAGGCGTTTTGACACTTCAAAGCCACAGATAGGTCTCGAACTACGGACCATATACGAAGAGCACCTGTAAACAGCGTCTGTGCAGTGTGATTTCAATTGTGCTCTGCCAGTCGGTTACCGTCGCTCACGGAGGTCAAAAGCTATTCCGCGCACATGTTTTTTATTTTCCCAAAAAAATTTGAATAACTATTAGAATAAACTTCCATTTAGTCGATCTAGCGAGCAGTAGCGGAACTATAAAGTACAATCGATGCGATGCACATTTTGCTAGTCTCCGCTAGATGGTGCATTAGACCCCGCCCCAATCTCCGCCTTAGGAGCCCCTCTCACCCCGCACAATTGCGACACGCATATAGGAAAAATGTAGTGCGGCAAGTCCTCTTTGTATAGTCTGTGCTTCGAGTGACACCCATCTCTTTGAGTCTATAGTTAAAAGGAATGTATGTAATGGGCAGAGCTGGACGACGGCGCATACAACCCGCTGTGGGCCATGCGCGGCTTCACCCAGACCTTCCACCTGTGGAAGGAGGGCAAGCGGCAGCAGTCGGCGCCTCTCAACGCGCATCTCACCTACGTCACGCTGCCATGGTGGAGCATCGCCAAAGGTACTTGAACATTGTCTATTCAACAGCAGCCTATATCAGCAGCTGTACGTCGTAAATTATCCTTACTTCTTGGGCGCTTACATGGTATCAAATTTAGCGTGATACGACGACAGTCAATAGCGCGATTTGCATCCACGCTAGGCAGGCGGGTTTGCAGATCCTTCTCTGCCAGGACCCTCCCGGAACACCTTCCCATGTTAAAGAAAGAAAAGTATTTTAGCAACTAGGCTTGATAGGCGTGGTTGATACACTACACAAATACATTTTTTTTTGTAAATAAATACATATATAAATAAAAAACATCCATAACACGGGTACACATGTCCGTATTCATCATACAAACATATGCCCCTAGCGGGATTCGAACCCGCGACCTTTTGGTATAGCAGCAGAGTTTCTAACCACTACACCAAACAGGTCGTCATATTGAATCCCCCATAGAGAAAAATATTGATTCATGATCATTATTACAACAACTTTCTAATTCACTGATTGATACAATGTGATTATAACTCGGGCCATCTTCGAGGACTACCACAGCTCGTGATGATAGTAATATGTATACCAATGATATCAATTTTAAACAACATTGGGTTTACGATTTGGAGGTCGCGGGTTCGATCCCCCATGTACCCCACATGTTTAAGTACTCGGTTTGGTTGGTGGTAGGGCATTTTAAATGTCCGCCTGGCTAGCTACCACGATCTTATCTAAATCTGCCGCCACGCAGCAATGTTAATAGCATTGTTGTGTTCCGGTTGTCAGAGATAAGATAGCCAGTCCCTCAAATGTGTTGGGGTTTCCGGGTCAGTACGCTTCCACCTTCGACCTCATCTTCACTTAACATCAGGTGTGATTGAGGCCAAGTACGAACCCGTCGTGCATCAAATATCAATGCAGGTTATTTTTCACGTTTCAGACATACTGGACCACCGCGAGGAGCCCATCCTGACGTTCTGAGTGACACGGCACTGTGTATATTGTATATTACACTTCACTACGTGGCCAGTGCGACACGAGGACACTACCCATCCAAACAGGAACGTTTCATAGTTTTACAATACATAGTTTTCTATAGTCGGGCTAGAAAAAAAAATGTTTATATATCTTGGTTACTAGAATACTGCATTACTCCGGGGATATGATCTCTCATAAATAGTGTCAGCAGACAGCAGACCACACAGGCTATAGGCGCTTAATGTTTGTTTACATACATAATGTCACGCGAGGCTTTTTGGCGGGAACTCGGCGAGTGAAGTTGCATTTTTCTTTATAATTCTTACAATTTGTGCATTCTAACTTTTGAAGCTTAATAATGGTAGAATATTGTGCAGCAAACGTTAGTGTTGGTGTACAGGTGAAAGGAAGTGTAAATTAAAGTGCGTAACGGAGCTTTCGGGTTCCCACAAGAAGCCGCCAAAATCTTTTGTAAAGCATTCTGCCACTTTACTGAAGAATGACTTGACCGTGACTAGACGCCAAGTATACGACGAATTACTTGTTTTGACTGAGACTGACTTACAAACTGAAGAAAGAGAAATAAGACATGGCTGTTATGGGCTAGATCCCTTTGCTTTCTCCTAGAGGAGAGAATAAAACGAAAAAAAAAACAATGTCACGCCTGTTTCCCCGTAGGGGTGGGCAGAGACCATGGACTTCCATCTGTTACGATCCTGACACTTCTTTTGGTTCATTCACTATCCTATGGTTTGGATTACTGTATCGAATTAATTACCATTCTTATTATTGGCATTATAACTTGCAACCGCCACGCTCACTGCGTCTAGGCGTAGTCCGAGGTGTATATGAAAGCAGGGGGCCGAGGTCCTTCCCCATAGGGTTTGCCCTTCGGCCGTTTTTTATTTCATCGGCTACACTCCCATTTGCCGATGGGAGAATCTTATTTTCCTATTAACACCCCAATCACTTTATTTAAAATGACTGGGGTCCAAGGTAGCAATAGAGTCCGTAGGGCACCGCCTATCTTCCGTAGGCGCCGTGTTGAGTACCACTGTCGACCCTAGCTTATAGGAGCTACAGTGGGAGGAGTAAGGAGGCGGGATCTGTATCGAATTTTGCCAACTTGCTGAGGAATCCTTGACAGCCAATCAGAGTGAAATAACCTGACATGACTAACCAATAAATAATTCGTAGTTTTTGGGCATGTGTTCTATTATCTGGTGAGTTTATGGGCTGTGTGGTCAATGGCTGACGTAATGGATAGGAATGTAACCAACTTGAACCTTCGGCCTGGAGTACGATCCTTTAGCCTTCGAGGTTCTTAATTGTATTTTTAATTGTAATCTTTGTATTGTATGTTTATTTTCTGTATGTCTGTACTGTCTTTGTTTTTTGTTATTATTTCCAAACCTCAGTTTGGCAATAATAATAAAAAAAATTAAAGTGACAGTCGGAAGTGACGTTGTTGTAGCAACTTGAAATCTGTCTACGTTCATAGATAAGATGGAGATATAACTCTTGCCTGGTTATGCTAACGTGGTACCTTAGGCTCATATTTTGGAATGTTGGTTAAGCGTAGATCTGCGCTTGAGCATAGTTAGAAAGAGATGCCGCTATACAAGGTCCATAAAGCGGTCCTTTTTTATCTGTCCTCAACCGGAGATCTCTGCTTGAGTAACATTTTGTTATACGGGCCTTAGTACACTTAGGGCATGTCCGCACCACAGTTGATGCTGGCTATGTCAGAGTTGAGTATGCAATATTAAATAGAATAGATATTATACAATACGGAGGCCAGTACATCGGTGTAGTCCGTGTTAGCATCACACGCGTTAGTTAGAAACAAATTGTACCATGATATTAATACAGTTATGCCATTATTTTTCATTCTTGTTCCAAAATCCTAATGTTTCATTTACTATATTGTATCAACTAGGTGAGGTAGGGGGGAGGCAGCGTACCGATTGGCCCTCCCAAGGTCGTTATTTACGTGACCTTGAGAGAGCCAATCAGAGCGCAATAAGCTGACAGGGCTAGCCAATGACTGATTCGAAGTTAAGTTAGTTCTGTGTGGTCTTCTTCGCCTTGCGTGTTGGATACCTTTACAGTTTGAGAAAAACAATGAGATATAACTTTGATGGTGTAGTTTGTCAAACTGGGGTACATAGTAGAGTATTGGAATTATCATTATTTGTATTCAGATAAAATATATTATTATTTATAAAGGATTACGCGTTTATTTATAATTAAATTAGTTGATAGAATATATTTTAAAATTTATTTTACTAATCGTAAGACTCAAAACGAATTCAATGATATTTCTACGCGCTAATTCTAAGTATTTTTCATTTGCAATGACATTTTGGTGGATATTTAGCCGTCGCGTTGGCTCATGTCTATGATATCTTTAAAAGGTTCATTTAACCATCTGTGTAGATGGTCAGATACCATCTAGACAGATGGTTATACGACTGATGTGTCCATCGAGCCAACACCATGAAAATGTTAATCTTATGCTAATTTAGTCAAGTTATTTCCAAACGCAGTATAGATCTTTTTGACCACAGAGATAATTTGTTCAAAACGTTTATTTCATAAGTTCTTAGATAGACCCTGTGGTTGACTGGACTTTTTCTAAAACAAATTTTATTGTGTTCGAATGTCTGGATATTCAAGAAGGTCTTTCATCAATTACACGGGCGCCCTCCGTGGGTGTACGTTAGAAGGAGACACACGTATCGCGCGAGAAAGAGAAGTAGTACAGCAATTTGCCTGTTTGGTGTAGTGGTTAGCAACTCTGACCACTATGCCAAAAGGTTGCGGGTTCGAATCCCGCTAGGGGCATATGTTTGTGTGATGAATACGGACATGTCTACACGAGTTATGGATGTTTTCATTTATAATAAGTATTTATTTACAAAAAAAAATGTATTTATGTAGTATATCAACCATCTGGTATCCACAACACAAGCATATAGTTGCTCACTGTGGAACTAGATGGCGCTCTGTATATGTCTAAGGATATTTATTTATTATGAATAATAAGGGGGTAACTTTATGTCGTTCTCACGCGATATACGTGTCTCTGCCTCGCCGACGTATTGGGCGGGCGCTCGCTTGATGCAGGGGCCATGATACGAAATGATATTGCCTATTGTGAATTGTAACATTAGTTAAGTGGCCGATTATGTGCATTTATTATCTAGTCCATGAGTTAGGCCTAACAATGCACTCGCTATGCCCGCGAGCCCGGCCGCGCTCGCATTTGTAAGTGATAACGATAAGGGAACAGTGAACCTCATCAAGTTTTCCAATGATTATTGTAAATTGTAAATACGAAACAAGGCTGTAGCCAGAGGGCGGAGTGTGAGTTTTGTTTCGACTTAACTTTACTACCGCGTTCACGTTTACGTGACGATTTGTATGAAGAAATGTGCAGCGCCTCTAGCGGATAGTTTGCAAAACGATTTTTTTCATAGATACTTTTTGCGTAAACGCGAACGCGATGGTAAAGTTAAAAACGAGACAAAACTCACACTCCGCCCTGTGATGATTTATGCTTTTTTGTAAAAAAAAAGTTATTCAACGCTGTCCTCGATCGCTGGTACTAAGATCTTGAATATGAAAGGAAACGAAATGAATGAGGGGGTGAGGAAACTTGTGAGTCTTTGCGCCCACTGAAAGCGGGATAAAATTCTTTTTTTTTTCGATCTAATGAATGATGAAAAATGAAAAGACAATGAAGTTCGCCATATAATTATGAAGGTTTATTATACGAGTACAAGGTGAAATTTAATTCGTGTAATTCCTGTTTGCTGTAGACTCTACTCCTGACTACGATCAACTTTCGATTAACCATACAAGTTAAATCATTCTGAAACCACATTTAGTATAACAGTAAACATCTTTATTTTTCCTCACAAGGTAAATAAATAATACATAAACTAAGGTAAATAGCTAGAAGCTTTTATTATTTTTTTTATATGAGAGGGCGGCAAACGAGCATGCGGGTCACCTGATGGAAAGCCATCACCGCCGCCCATGGACACCCGCAACACCAAAAGGGTCACAGATGCGTTGCCGGCCTTTGAGGAAGGTGTAGGCTCGTTTCTTGAAGGTTCCAATGTCGTACTCGTTCGGGAATACCGCTGCCGGAAGTCCGTTCCACAGGGTGGTCGTACGTGGTAAGAAGTTTCTTAAGAAACGTACAGTGGTAGACTTCCACTCATCCAGGTGATGTGGATGGAAATTAAATTTTCGACGAGAAGTGTATCGGTTAAATTGAGCAGCGGGTATTAGCTCGAACAGTTCTGCAGAACACTCCCCATGAAATATGCGATAGAGAATGCAGAGAGACGCGACGTCTCTTCGTAACGCCAGGGGATCCAGTCGGTCAGTGAGACTCTCTTGTAGGTACATTGTTAAAATATTTGCCTTGTTGAGAGTATTAGAATATACCTGTTTCACAAGTTACCAGGCTTTGTGAAACAGGTACATCCTAACCGCGAGACATAAGCTTTTTTTTTTGGTGTTTATGGTGGTAGATAGTCAGGCGGACTTTTAAAATGTCCTACCACCAACCAAACCAAGTACTTAATCATGTACCCCGCTGGGGACCGAACCCGCGACCTCCGAATCGTAAACCCAATGTTGTGCTTATATAAACAAGTCGAGATAAAAGATATGTGTATAAAGTTGGCGAAAACAAAGAGGAAAACAAGGAAGAAAAAAAAATGGTTCAGGTTCGAATTGTATGTGTTTGTGGCTTTTTGGCGGGAACTCAGCGAGTGAAGTTGCATTTTTTTTTTAATTCTTATAATTTGTGCATTCTAACTTTTGAAGCTTAATAATGGCAGAATATTGTGCAGCAAACGTTAGTGATGGTGTACAGGTGAAAGGAAGTGTAAATTAAAGTGCGTAACGGAGCTTTTGGGTTCCCACAAGAAGCCGCCAAAATCTTTTGTAAAGCATTCTGCCACTTTACTGAAGAATGACTTGACCGTGACTAGACTCTCTATACGCCAAGTATACGACGAATTACTTGTTTTGACTGAGACTGACTTACAAACTGAAGAAATAAGAAAAATAAGACATGGCTGTTATGGGCTAGATCCCTTTGCCTTCTTCTAGAGGAGGGAATAAACCAAAAAAAAATTGTATGTGTGCGTGTGCATGCGTGTATGTATGGCGTGAGTGTGCGGGCGTGTGTGAGTATATGTGCGTGCGTGGTATGGTATGGTAGTATTGTTTGTAATCATGAGTGGTGACCCGCCGAAAATTGTTGGCCTCCATACTAACGGTGATTTCAGAATGGTTTACTTTGTGTGGGTAATCAATCATTTTTTGACCGAATTCGACCATAGTTCTTGGGGAAAGTTATTCGTAATCAGGCGTAGTGTCACCACGAATTCAAATTCACCTGTATTATATAGATTTAATCACGAAATCTGGCGGCCATTGCGCGACATGTTGGGACAGTGTTGGCTACGGCCTAGTTTCGGGTAATAATATTTTTGTACGATCTGTCGCGTGGACCGTTGTAGAGACACGCTCGTTAATGTGCTGGATTATTAACTTGTTACATGTGTGTATAATATGTGTGTGTGTGTATATAAATATGGGTACCCATTGTATTTGTCTATCGCGCAATTAAGTTTTCGCGCAAATGAACGTTCGCGCTTTTGTGTGTCGCGAAATTAAATTTTCGCGCAAATGAACCAGCGCGCAATTAAACTTTCGAGCAATGGTACTTTCGCAATATCGTCTTCGCGCTGTTGTCATTCGAGCTATCGTCTTACGCTATTGCGTAGTACACCCTATCCATTCACGCTTTCGTTTCTATCTTATTCACTACGCCATCTTGTACTCCACACATTAATCACACAATTCCTTAATTTATAATTCAAAGTAGTACATTCTTGTTGTAAACGATCGATATAAACTGTTATTGTTTTTGGCTAGTAGGTACGCCAGTGGTTTGTGGTAGCCATCTCTCTAGATCCCTCGCTGACGTCATTGCTCCGCGTGCAATATCATCGTGTAACAAGTTCATAGTGCAGCGCTATTTAAGTATACAGAGAAGTTTGTATCTAGTCAACAATTGACGCAACTGCATATATTGATATTTATATCATTTGACTGAATAAAATATTGCAAACAGTATCTTGTTTTATTTATTGGTTATTAGTCATTATCATGATGGCAAAGGAGAAGAGATCCTGTTAGCCACAGTTGAGAACCGAAGAGGAAAGATAGTGTGGTATAATAAATAAATAAATAATATAATAAATATCCTTGACATACACACAGCGCCATCTAGTTCCACTTTAAGCAACTATAGGCTTGTGTTGTGGATACCAGATGGTTGATATAGTACATAAATACATTTTTTTTTTATAAATAAATACTTATTATAAATGAAAACATCCATAACTCGGGTACATATGTCCGTATTCATCACACAAACATATGCCCCTAGCGGGATTCGAACCCGCAACCTTTTGGTATAGTGGTCAGAGTTGCTAACCACTACACCAAACAGGTCGACATCAGGTATCAAGTCACTTGATACGACACGATATTTTTTTTGAAGAACATAATTGAGGGAAAGATTGAAGGAAAGAGAGGAAGGGGAACACCTAGGCGTAATTACTTTGATCAAGTGAAAGAAAAGGTGAATGTCGTGTTGTACCAAGAGGTTAAAACGAGGGCGGAAAGTAGAGACATGGTCGTTACTCCACCGACAAAAGCATAGCTCTTAAATTGAAGAAGAAGTCATTATTTGAGGAAGAGGAAAGATTACAGTTATAATTGAGGGAAAGATTGAAGGAAAGTGAGGAACAACGCAATTACTACAATTAAAAAAGTGAAATAAAGGTAAATGTCGTGTCGTACCAAAAGCACAGAATTATTATAGTGGTTAAATCAAGAGCGGAAAAGTAGACGTGGTCATGACTCGGCCGACAAAAGCTAATTAATTAATTTAAGGAATCTTAGGAAGTTCATGAGTAACTCTTGCGCGTTCGAACCGAGACGCTTGCGTTATGCATATGTTTCTCGACCGTGATAGTTGTAGCATAGTCTAGAAAATATATAGCAGGGTGGTCAAATATATCTTGTCATCAAAGGAAAATTACCTAAACCATATTACAGTCGATAGAAAACTTGGAATTCTAGTTATTATAATCATTAGATAACGATAATTTTGACGTTCTAGACTTGTCCAGAGACAAAAATGGAGACGCTAAGATACGCCGAATTTGAAAACAATTATTTTGATTAGTCAATTCAAAGTTCAACGAGTTGAAGTTACTGGAATTTTTTTGACAATTATTTCAACTTTGTAAAAAGTTCATGACCCTTTTAGTGTTGCGGGTGTCCATGGGCGGCGGTGATTGCTTTCCATCAGGTGACCCGCATGCTCGTTTGCCGCCCTCTCATATATAAAAAAAAAAGTTGAAGTAAATGGAACTTTTAAAGGGTGATGGGATAGTGTTTGCTTTGTGTACGACATAATACATTGCCCAGATATTTTACCTTAGTATCGAAAACCGGCCAGTGATAAACAAGAAACTATTATATTGCCATCTGATTAAGGTTGCCGGTAGATTAAAATAGGGCAAACCTGACTCTTCGAGGTGTCATGAAAGATACACCAGTGATGGGCAGCTACATCACTCCCAGAATTTCCCAAAAATCGGCAATTACGGCGAGTCCTATGAAAAGCGATTCAAATTGCGGAAGCCTCTCACCTTCTGCAGTACAGTTATTTAGGCTGTTGATGTGTGTCGGCATGTAATTATTCATGGTTTTTTTTAAATAATGAGATAATATTCGACCATCTCAGATGAATTATATGAGTGTCCGAAATATATTATAACATAATCCCGCCATTAATCCATCGTCATTACATCAGCTAAAGGACGTACCCAACGTAATTTTAAATGTCCGCCTGGCTAGCTACCACCATCTTATCTAAATCTGCCGCCAAGCAGCAATGTTAATAGCATTGTTGTGTTCCGGTTGTCAGAGATAAGATAGCCAGTCCCCAAATGTGTTGGGGTTTCCGGGTCAGTACGCTTCCACCTTCGACCTCATCTTCACTTAACATCAGGTGTGATTAAGATCAAGCACCAACCCGTTGAGCATGAAAAAAAAAACCGGTCACTCTGCAAATGCATTAACACAGATTTCCAGAGTGACCGACTAGGCCTTCGGACACATTGGTACAATATTGGTGTGGACGGTACGGTTTTCACTCTAGGGCTCGTATTTCAGACAACTTGTTGTTGTCGAGTTGTCTTACCAACGCAGTCACAGTGATCACCAACTGCGATATAGGCACAACAATTAGGCCCGTATTTCAGAAAGTTGGTCAAGCGTAGATCTGCGCTTGAGCATAGAAAGAGATGCTGATATATAAGTTACATAAAGCTCTACCTTTTTAACTGTCCTCAAGCGGAGATATCTACTTGAGTATCATTCTGTAATACGGGCCTAGTACTGTCGATAGCTCTTCGAGTTGAGCCCTGAGGGCGGAGTGTGAGTTTTATTTCGACTTAACTTCAGTACCGCGTTCACGTTTACGTGACGATTTGTATGGAGAAATGTGCAGTGCCTCTAGCGGATAGTTTGCAAAACAATTTATTTCATAGGGACTTTTTTCGTAAACGCGAACGCGATGGTAAAGTTAAAAACGAGACAAAACTCACACTTAGCACACAGGTCACTGCCTCTTCATCTTACTAACCCGCTGGGCTATATTGGACTTTCTACGAATTTCTTCTTTCCATAGCTCGTTGTGGGATGGGATTGATTTCTTCGCGTTAGCTTTTGATAGCACCGTCTGATTGACATTATTGTCTGTGACGTCCGGACAGACTGACTAATGAAAATATACCCGACGCCCTATTAAATGGTTTAATAAACAGATCTCGGCTGCTTAACAAGCTTCCTGATTAACTTCATTGTCTTAACACATTTACCAGACAGTACGGATTATTATTATTATTTATTATAATTAGACGGCCTGTTTGGTGTAGTAAAAACTCTGACCGCTAATCCCGCCAGGGGCATATGTTTGTATGATGAATAAAAATATGTGTTCCCGGGTTATGGATGTTCTTCATTTATATATGTATTTATTTACAAAAAAAAATGTATTTGTGTAGTTTATCAACCATCTGGGTACCAAAACACAAGCCCAGATGCTTACCGTGGACCTAGATGGCGCTGTGTGTATGTGCAAAGATATTTATTTATTATTATTATTTATTTATAATCGTGTATCGTTTCGTATATTAAAGCAATTTAGATTCGCCCCCTTAAATGGATTTAATTTTTGTGTTATTTAAATAATTCAGTCGTTCCTGTACGTATGAAAATTATGTTCCGTAAACGAGTTTGGCCTTGAGCCGCACGCGCTTCGAATTCGACACGCAAAATCCGCAACGTGATTGATCATTCCACTTGATTGAGTTAGTGGCAAGAGTATGTCATATCGTGTATGTCACCTTGTGTTAAAGATATAGTATACCTACATTACTTGTGTGGTTGGGTGATCGGGTCGAACCCCGGCAAACTCACGGAGAGGAAAGGTCCTCGGCAATACCTGAAACAATACATGAAAAAAGTTATAACTACAAGTAGTTCATTACTTTTTTAACCGCCTCCGTGGCTCAATGTAAACAACATTGGGTTTACGATTCGGAGGTCGCGGGTTCGATCCCTAGCGGGGTACATGTTTAAGTACTCTGCTTGGTTGGTTACCACCATCTTATCTAAATCTGCCGGCAAGCAGCAATGTTAATAGCATTGTTGTGTTCCGGTTGTCAGAGATAAGATAGCCAGTCTCCCAAATGTGTTGGGGTTTCGGGTCAGTACGCTTCCACCTTCGACCTCATCTTCACTTAACATCAGGTGTGATTGAGGTCCAAGTACCAACCCGTCGTGCATAAAAAAAACTGTTACTTGCTTTATCCTGACGACCTGTTAGGTGTAGTGGTTAGAAATTCTGACTGCTATACCAAAAGGTCGCGGGTTCGAATCCCGCTAGGAGCATATTGTATGATGAATTCGGACACAGGTACCCGAGTTACGGATGTTTAGTATATCAACTATCCATAATAAAGCGTAGTGTTTAGTGTGGAACAGACGACGATGTGTGAATGTCCATGAATATATATTTATTTATGTTTTTAAACAAATAATTGCTCTTCTCTGACCGGTGTTGCTGGATGTTATGTCGAGTTACTCTTGGGAATGAGCAGTAATGTTAATATGAAGATAATTCTCACATTTACGAGTGATACTTTTATCATATGAAATAAAATCTTTCCATATTGACGAATGTTGTCATATTTTACGTTCGTGATGGAGGAATAATATATGTAGTGCCCAAAGGAAAAAAAATGTGCCACTATAGATCAATATTTTAAGAAAGCATTCTCGCATCACGTGATTCTAGAATCCTTATTTCTCATACGCTTCTCTACTGTTCTATGATTACAATTTTTATTTCAAAAAAACTGGACCGGAATAGTGCTTCCGAAATATACAAGTTCCATAAATATTAGGTCTTTGAAGCCTATGAAATTGGAGATTTTTTTCTTCGTTAATCATAATGTACCAACTCCTACGATTCTATAGCTATTTCCAAATTTGTTTTTTATTTGGATAATAGAATATATTTTCAAGGTTTCACATGAAATATTTTTTATGTCAGAGCTAAATTACATAATAAAAAAAACTTGAACACAGCTCTTTGATGAGAGAGATATATGTCAGAGATAAGATAGCCGTGCCCCAAATGTGTTGGGGTTTCCGGGTCAGTACGCTTCCACCTTCGACCTCATCTTCACTTAACATCAGGTGTGATTGAGGTCAAGTACGAACCCGTCGTGCATAAAAAAAAACTCTATATGATCTGCTAGATGAAAGCAGACGTACCCGTATGTCTCTGCCTGCTCCTCCTGTGTTGTTTCTACTCAAATTGCACTTCTTGATTGATTTGCCAGTCCGGTGGATCATGTCTCCAGGTGGCCCCAGCAGTGGGAAAGGTTGCTTAAGAGGCCACACCTGTTCGCTCCCAGAGCAATTTCCTACTCGATTATATCCGACAACAATTCAGTTAAGTATGAACTAGATACCTATCCAATGAATAAGTTATTGTAACAGCGTTGCGTGCCTGCCCATTACGTTCCTCAGTACATGCTTGTTAGTATCTATTGGTCAATTATGTTACTACTTACAGCAGCTTGCTCGTAAATAACTGGAATATTAATGCGGCTTTCTCAAACCAAACAATACGGTCATTGATTTCATTTGATTGGTTGGAGTCGACCTGCATACATCGACTTTCCGTGACCTTTATCTGGTTATCAATCCATATTTTTTATGCACAACTGGTTAGCGCTTGACCTCAATTATACCTAATGGAGAATGGGCATATCTCAAACAGTCGAACTGAAGTAAATGCTTATCAATATTTCTGCTCGAGGGTGTTTCGCTACAAGATCGATCGGAAATGACGAGGCCGTTGAAGAAAGAAAGCCACCGACATAGCCTAACGGGTTAGTAAGCGCAATTAGTGGGTATATCGGGACACAAGTTCTATAATGGAACAATCTATAACGCTAGGGTAGGTATTTTTATAATATTGGGTCTTTACCTACCTATGAAATTGGAGTTTTTTTTCTTCGATAATCATATGCACCAATTCCTGCGGTTTTCAAAGCTGTATCCAAATTTGTTTTTTATTTGGAAAATGGAATATTATTTCAAAGTTTCACATGAAATATTTTTTAATTACCTGGCTAAATCACATTAAAAAAAAATTTGAACAGAGCTCTTTTCATGTGCTTGCCATAATCATTTCTTTGATTCGCTGAAATTTTTCTAAAGCGGTTACTTTTAAAAATTAACGATGCCTATACTTAACTTAAAATGCACACAAAGTTTAGCTAAATTTGGATTTGCCGTTCGCAAAAAAAAACAAAAATGTTTCTATGGAGAGAACAGTCTTAATGAAATTCTTCATACGAAACGCCAATTTCATAGCCAAGGGCCAGGAGACAGGAGACAGGACATAAGGGACAGGAGCTCAATGTTGATGTTTTGGATGTAGGTAAGTAAAACACTCATGACGCAATCCCACTGGTGTGGCTTCGGATGTACACCAACTAAACTAAACTAAAACCAGTTTTAGAGTAGTACTATTCTCTCTCCCTGGAACAGTACGATGCGACGGCACCACCTCAAAACTGGTTTTAGTTTAGTTTAGTTGGTGTACATCAGAATCGACACCATTAGCGCAGTTTAGTAACATCTGGCTCTGGTGAAACACTGCCAAACACTGGCTATAGTCTGACACAAATTCACCAATCCGCACTTGACTCGTGTGTTGAATTATTTGGGCTTTACTTTTTATTTAAAGTAAAAAGGACAACAATGCTCCTGTGGATTTCTTCGCGGCTTCTTTAATCACAGGTGATTTCCCTTTCCGAAGCGATAGTAGCTTGGACATACTGACTGATAGATAAATGCAATAAGCCCTTTTAATATTTCCAGTAGATATCAATTGACATTCAAGAAATGATATCATGTATTTTACGTTAAAATAAATGCTTGAAGTTTAATACCTACCATCTTTTAGTAGCATCAACAATAACCTTACCTACTCTACACGTCGCCACTGTTGTGGCACCTAATCCCACGCGGAATCAGTGCAGATTGGGGATTTTGTCTGACTAGTGGCCACCTGACAGTCAGTCAGTGTACAAAGTAAATGGATTATAAAATAATTTTGAGTAACGTAGCTGCTGTAAAGAGGCGTTGTCAGCCTTCATAACAACTAGCTGCGGCTAATAGCTACTGTAAATGGGCAGCAGTGGGAACATCAACAATGTTTAATTTACGGTGAAATTGCGCAAGAACTTGGTTCTTGCTCTAATCCTTCTAAGCCGTGTGTCGCAGGAGCAACCAGTAGGCGTGGCGGTATGCGGCGGCGCCCGCGCTGCTGGCGGTGACGCGGCGGCCGGAAGCCGTCACTTGCGCAGGAGTCGCGCAGCCTGTCCGCGCCTGCGCCGGAGTGCCTCGCTGCCCGACCGGCCGTCTAGCCGCCTCGGGATCGGGATGAGGTAAGTGTTTCACCTAATTCATTCTAATTTTGTTGGTGAAGACAGATGTGTGACTTTTTTAACAGAATTCGTTTTTTTTATGCACGACGTGTTCGTACTTGACCTCAATCACACCTGATGTTAAGTGAAGATGAGGTCGAAGGTGGAAGCGTACTGACCTGTTGAAGCGTTCAAAAAACAGAACAGAGTTTTGGTCCGATTTGGTGTGGTATGAATGATCTAATCTAATTAATATTATAAATGCGAAAGATTGGATGTTTATTTGTTGCTAAAATACCCTGGATTAGACATGTGATATTTTTCACCCCGATAAAGTGAGTAGCTCCCGCGGGATGTTTTTGTTTACTGCAAGAGGTTACCTAGGTTTGTTTACGTATAAATTAATATCTAAGGCCCGTATTTCAAGATGTTACTCAAGCGTAGATCTGCGCTCTAGCATAGTTAGAAAGAGATGCCGGTATACAAGTTACATAAAATTGTCCCTTTTAACTATCTTCAAGCGAAGATCTATCCTTGAGTAACATTGTGTAATACGGGCCTAAGAGTCAATTCCTTGCCACATAAAACTCTGAATGGTCGCACGTAATTCGTCATTAGCCCATGAACTAAATTAGAGCAGGCAATTTACGAATTCCAGAGGTTGTTCTGTCGGTGTGTAGGAAGGATCCTCTGTTACCGACCGCTTCCGGCGGCCGCCCTTGGCCCCGGGCCAGTGACGTCACCGTAATTAGGCCGAAGGTGGGGTATCAAATCAAGGGTTGTGCGACCTAGTGACGTTATAGATACACCTACACGAATTGCCACAAATGGGAAACTCTTACTTCAAAATTCCATTTGTCCCTCGACCATCGCTCAGGTTTCAGCAGAATACCAGTGTTTTGCCGGCCTCGCGCAAATCCATACACTGAGCTGTAGCCTTTTTGTATACTGCGGCACACATATAATATTTGTTTGTTTCTGTACTTGTGTTTTATTGTTTTAGTTGTATTTTTCATATGTAAAATTTGTTATGTGTGTGTACATGGATGCAAATAAATGCTTATCTATCTATCTATCTGGGTGCATGCGCCCTTGTATGGATCAATTGTCATAGGCTAACTATACGATACAAGATCCTAATTAATTAGTCCCGATCCATTGAACACGTGTTGTATTGATCCAAAGTGTTCTAAATAACGACTCAGCGGTTAAGACGCGATCTCCCAATTTAGGAGGTCCGGGTTCGATTCCCAGGCAGGCCATGTACCAATTAAGAATATAATTAAATTAGTATAATTTAATTACCTATGTGCATTTACCGACTGCTCTTAAACGGTGAAGGAAAACATCGTGAGGAAACCTGATTGCCTGAGAAATAAAAATTCTAAGACATGTGAAGATTGTAAAGTCCCCAACCCGCATTGGGCCAGCGTGGTGGATTATGGCCCATAGTCCCTCATTATACGAGGCCGACACTGAAAGTTCTTAGAAAAAGAAAAACTAAACAAACTAGCAAGTAATTAGTTTTATTATATCTTTTCAAAATAGCGTCCATTCACATCAACATATCGCTGCATCTAATGGAACCACTGGAAAAAGCACTCGTCCTTAGGGGTCTCTTCGACGGCCTTTTGAAACACAGCCACTGCTTCCTCGGCGTCCATAAAACTTATATTGGTTAAATTAAAAATCCATGAAAATTTATATTGAAATTATACTCGAAATATCGCTACAAACTGTAATAATCGTAAAGTACTAATCCTCACGATCATTTTGATATACATTCAGTGTACTAAGTATCGGGAATTTGTCAATAAAACAAAAAATACAAATTATTCATCTAAATTTATTTTATCGCCTTCAAAGTAGGCCCCATCGCTTGCAATACAACATCTCCACCGCTTCACCCAGTCTTCCATACATTTTTCATAGGCTATTTGCGGTATGGCCTTTAGCTCATTCAGCGAATTTTCTTTTATGGCTTCTATCGACTCAAAACGTTTTCCTCGAAGTGGTAATTTTAACTTGGGAAATAAAAAAAAGTCAGACGGAGCCATATCAGGTGAATACGGTGCTTGGTCGAGAACTTTTGTTGAATTTTTCGCTAAAAACTCTTTCACTATAATGGCTGTGTGTGATGGTGCATTATCATGGTGCAGCATCCATGAGTTGTGTTGCCACAAATCTGGACGTTTTCGGCGGATACTCTCACGCAAACGCTTCATGACGCCTAAATAATATTCTTTATTCACTGTTTCTCCCTCTGGAAGGAATTCGGAGTGAACCACACCACGGTAGTCAAAAAAAACTGTCAGCATCACCTTGATTTTGGAGCGACTTTGCCGCGGTTTTTTGGGTTTCGGCTCGTTTTCGAGACGCCATTCTGAAGACTGTTGGCTTGTTTGCATGTCGTACTCATAAACCCATGTCTCGTCGCCAGTTATTATACGTTTCATAAAGGTCGGATCCGTAGAAGCTCGGGAAACCATGTCTTCAGCGACATGCTTTCGCTGCGCTTTTTGAACAAAATTGAGCTCTTTTGGAACTAGTCGAGCGGCGACGCGTTTCATGCCTAAAATGTCAATGAGAATGTTGTGGACGGACTTAAAAGATATGTTCACCTCACTAGCCAACTCTCTCAGACTCATACGTCGATTTTCGAGCACTAGCTTCTTGATTCTGTCGATGTTTTCTTTGGTCGTAGCGGTTGAAGGTCTACCAGAACGAGGCAAGTCTACTACTACTTCTCGGCCTTCTTTAAAAGCCTTATACCATTCATAAGCCCTTGTTTTCGATATACACGATTCGCCGTAGGTATTTCGCAACATTTTTAGTGATTCACCACATGAAATATCATTTGAAACACAAAATTTAAGGCACACTCTTTGTTCAACAATATTTTCCATTGTAAAAATCGCCGAGGACTCAAAACTATGACCAACAAAAAGTGTAGTTTAAAACAAATTAAATGACAGATCCCGCTCAAATTTTGCGCGCTAAATCAGTACAGTGCTACCAACATGCAGTAAAAAAATTAGAACGACCTCTTTTACGCGGGTCTTTTTATTGACATATTCCCGATACTTTTTACACAGAGTAGTATAATAAACCCAGAAATATGTAAAAACATTATAATTACTTACGACATAAATGTTGAATATGGTCTTATATTGTGGGGCAACTCTGTTAATGTAGATAGAGCATTTGTTTTGCAAAAAAAGTGTATTCGGGCCATTTGTGGTGCTTCGTTCTTAGACTCATGCAGGCCATTGTTTAAACAGCTATGTATCTTACCATTACCCTGCATGTACGTGAAAGACATTTGCCTATTTGTTAAACTTAATCCGGAACATTTTAAGAATCGTCAGGAAATTTGTATCAGGTCTCAAAGACGACAACATGGTAACCTGTTACATCGCCCGCGCTGCCAGACATATATATATATATATGAAAAAAATTTAATAAATATGAGCATATTAATATATAACAAACTTCCTGATTATTTAATGCTGTTCCAGGGTAATAGATTTAAATCAGAATTAAATAAATTTTTATTGGATAAGTGTTTTTATAGTCTTAAGGAATATTTGGAGTTCAATGAGAACATATAAACTTAGTAGTTAGTGAAATGCGGCTCTTGTAAAAATGACAATGATTATAATTACATAGATTATTATTATTATTAGTTTTTAAATTAATGTTATTTTTTATTATCTTGTGTTATTTTGTAAATATTTGCACACCTGCTTGCAGGTTGGATACATTTAAGTACTGGAATTCTTAATTTTATATCTTTAAATTGTATGTATTTTTGCAAATAAATGATTGATTGATTGATTGATTGAAACCCTGTTCCCTACAGATAACTGACTGAACGAACTAACTTTGACAATTTTTTTGTCTATGAGAACAACGGAATACTGGCTCTATGAACATTATGCCGTAAGATAATTTATTAGAGGTCACACTGAATTTTTTTTCCCCAAACAGTTTCAACTACAAATAATAGCAGCATTTGTTTTAAACCGCATCAAGGTAGCGCGCATTGGTTACTGTTGTAACCACGAACAGTAGACTGGTCTTTTTTTTTGGTTATAGGTGTAACCGTGGACGGTTGAGTGGCTACTATGAATATTAGATAATGGATAAACATACATAAATATTTATTTAAATATCCATGACTCGGGAATAAATATTCATATTCATCACAAACATTTACCCCTCGCGGGATTCGAACCCACAACCGTTGGTGTCGCTAACAGGATCACTATTCACTACACCAATCGGTCGTCAGATAGTCTAGACAAGACGGTCATTTTAGAGAATTTGATATAGGGCGTAGAGTCGTTGAGCAACGGAGGCGGTTAAAACGGTTAGGTACGTAATTTGGCGAATTTTGCGATTTTATTTCCTAACCCAAGTTACTCGTGTGAACCAGGAAGAGCAATACTAGGAGACATTTTGAATTATGAATGATAATATTTCGTTGTCGCCGCGGTTGGTCTGTGGTCCGTGACCGCGCGACACTTGACCCTTTATCTGTGCGTCGTACGCGCACAGCTCACTATCTCCGCCCCACTATACATCGCCGAACGTCCCGTCCGGCCCGGGTGAGTTCATTTTAGAGATCTTATAGTTATTCAACGACAACTAATTAATTTGGAAATCAAAAAACACGACTACACAAAAAAGGCCTACAAAAAGTTCGTCGTCTGCTCTAACATTTCACAAAGAGATCTAAATAACTTCGTAGTTTATGAAGAACTATTTATGTGACTTGTATATTTCGATGGCACTGTTTGTGCAGAATTTTTTGGGATATAAATTATAATCATAGGTAAAACAGTCTCTGCGTATGAGAATGAGGATTCCATCAACACGTCCTCACTTAAAATATTGAATAACTGTTAAACTACTGTTGCGCAATTTTGCACTATTTTGGTTGTGTGTGTCCAGTTTGTCCGGACGTATCTCAATAATGTGTGGAGCGGTTACGATCCCTAGCTAAATTTGATGAAAATCGGTTAAGCTGTTTCTAAGATATTTAGTTTATAACACAGTTTATATTGTGTATATTGATGATATTATTTATCCATAATCTATATATATTGAGTCTTTCGATGGTTTTCAAGGGACAGGTTCTTTTATCTATGTTCTACAGAAACGAGCGGTATGCGCGGTTTACAAACTGGGCCCCAGAGTGTCTCTTAGGAATAAATTTAAAGAAATTAATATATTAACATATAAGAAAAATAAATTCAAAATTAAAAAGAAAGAGAAATAGTGATATACATAATGTTAATACCAGATATAAAAATAAACTTGCTGTTCATGTCAGCTGTTTACACAAAGTCGCTAAGTCATTTAAGGGGCAAGGTATACGCTTTTATAATAAGGTTCCAGTGGACATTCAAAATTTACCTTTAAATAAATTCAAAACCATCATAAAACAGACAATATTTACCAAAGGCCAAATGAACCCAAACTTATTTAAAAGAGCAACCCTTGAGTTTCTTGCTCGTTCTTCTCTGGGGAATCAGCTTTGTGAATGAGCAATAATGTCAAAAACTTTAATAATAAGATAAAATATGTGACGTTTTCAAGTGATAATTTTTATCCTACGAAATAAATATTTTTTTATTTGATTTTGATTTGATTTTAATACAATTGTTTAGGGTTGTCTAGATGGTATTATAGTTTGTTTTCTAGAGGGTTTCGATTCTTTTTTACACTAAATTATTAAGTTACGCACTTCAAATGTCCATAACTTTATATAATCGGCTCAATTAGAGTTTATTACTGAATTGGTCATCATCATTGTATCGTCACGTATGAAACTTTGCAATTACTTAGGTGACAGCAATGCCACGTGACCTGACAATTACAACGTCATAAAAGCTTTATGAGTCTACAAAACGTACAAATTATTACAATTGGTGGTTGCGGAAGTTAACCGGTGCTATTTTATTATCTCTATACCTAGGTACATTAGAAATCATCCTTTGACTGACTCGTCATCTATGTCAGCCAAAATACCTACACTGCTGGACAAAGGCCTCCCCAAAGATCTCCACAACGATACCGATCGAGCGAACGATACGATAACGATGCCCGCATCCAGCGGCTTTCTGAGTTTTTTTACTAAATCGTCGGTCCACCTCGTGGAGGCCCTGCCCACGTTGCGTCTTCCGCGTGGTCGCCACACACTATTATAACTGAAAACATCCATAACTCGGGTACACATGTCCGTATTCATCACACAAACATATGCCCCTAGCGGGATTCGAACCCGCAACATTTTGGTATAGTGGACAGAGTTGCTAACCACTACACCAAACAGGTCGTCAAATAATATAAACATAATTACATAAATATTAAAGCGATTGATCCCAAGTGTGTATACATTACGAGTACCTAAATACAAAAATACTTTTGAAACAACCACATTATTGAAGATTTCATTAAATTACTCTTTGTCTATATTTTTAGAGAACTGCGGATGGTACACGTTAAATAGCCCTGTATGGTTAATTATGGAGCCGATGGTACATCAACCGCTTTAGGTCCCTACTGCTGGGGCATAGCCATCTATATAAAGGTGGCCTATACTATACATAGGCCATAATCCATCATGCGGGTCAAATGTGTGTGGTGAATTTGTGATCACCTGACAGTCAGTGTTTACAATACGCCCCTGTACTCCATCGACTGCCTTTAATGGAAAACAAACGGAACCGACTTCTAACGTGCCCTCTGAGGCACGGCAATATTGCTTGCAGGTCACATAAGTCGCCTCCGCAAAGTCAGTAGTTCATTCAAAGGGCTACGCTTTTTCAATAAGGTTCCTGTTGATATACAAAATCTTCCTTTCAATAAGTTTAAAGATACCATAAAACAGAAACTTGTTAAGAAAGCATATTATAAAATATCAGATTATTTAGATGATAAATATTCATGGACATAACCAGCCCATTCGCATAACCAGGCTATTTCACAATTAATAATGAAATATTATAATATAAAATAATAATTAATAATTTTGTAATACCTTATATTAATATAAAAACCTTTTTTTTTTAAAGAGCAATCTCTCGAGTTTCTTGCTTGTTCTTCTCAGGAGAAAATTGCCTTTTGAGCAAGCAGTAGCTTTAAAAATGTAAAATCTGACTATTTTAAGTGTACCCTGTGTACCTATAAAATAAAGCATTTTTGATTTGATTGGTCCATTCTGTATTAAAGGAAATCTTCCCCTGACAAACGAGCATGAGATATATATTACTACTTATCAGCACTTTTCACGTTTATCTTCCAGTAGTCGCTAACAGCAGCAACCGACAATGTTGGCGTGGTGCGTGCTCGCTTGCCTCGCGGCTACCTCGTGGGGCTGCGAGATGACGCCCCCCGGTGCGGGGACGAAGTCTCCTGGGGACAATTACTACCGCCTGGTCGTCAACGGGCAGGTCGAGCGGTACGCGCCTCAGAAGCGATACGTAGGTGAGCTGATGCCCTATATTCTGTTAATAGTGGTAGGTATGTGATTACTGCCGATCACGGAAAATATTATTTGCAATGTTATTATTTTCGTTCATTTTTGATACATGTTTGGTCAATGTTATAGATATATGTGTTCAATGTTCGAACATCTTTGTTCAATATTAGATACATGTTCGTTTAATATTAGATACCTACATATTTGTTTAAAGGTAAAGGACATGTTCGTTCAATATTAAGTGTTTATTTAATGTTAGATACATGTTTGTTCAATGTTAAAGACATGTACGTTTAATATTGGATAAAGTTTGTTCAATGGCAGAGATATGTTCGTTCAACGTTAGAGCCATGTTCGTTCAATGTACATGTTTATTCAACGGTAGAAAGACGTCCACTGCTGGACAAAGGCCAAGAGAGAGCTTGTGGAGATTAGAGACATGTTCGTTCAATAATCGAGAAACATGTTTGTTCAATGTTAGATTGGTACATAGTTATTCAATGATACAGACATGTTCGTCCAATATTAGATACATATTTGTTCAATATATTATTCTTTATTGCACATAAAAAACATGTTGACAATCAGTCGGAAATATTGTAGAAAGGTGAGCTTATCTCTAATAGAGATCTCTTCCATTCAACCTCAGTGGTGGTTAGAGCATTCAATGTTAGAGACTAATATATAATAAGATAACTAATACAACTATACCATTAGTTCGGATCATTTGAGCTTGTCGAAGTAACCTAATAAAGAAAACCTTTGAAACAATCCGTGGCTGACTGTCCTATCATCTTTAACGATGCCCCCGCGGTTGTTTCGTCACCGCGCGGCTACTGTGTTGAATTGAACTCTATTATTGTCAACTTAGGTATTGTATGTCACGAGATAACGTTGATGGCCTCTCAAGCGGCCCAATTAATAAATGATAATTTTTAATATTAGATGTGATCTGTGTTGACGAGTTGCACAATTTCCATTGTTTTGTTTCATGAGTCATGACGACTAGGAGCTTTGTATTTGTGTAAAACGGTCCACAACATATGTGCCACCCTCTCTGTTGTTGCGAGCATGCACTGTGGATCATGGGGTTAGGAGATAACCGCATATGCTATCTGGTTATTAAAAGAACCTTGTATAATTTACAGTGACCCTTGTGGGTTCGAGAACCCACGACGTGGTCCAGCAGTTCACCCGGTTCAAGCTAGTGCTGGAGCCGCTGGACCCCGCCACTACACGCACACCGCGCAAGCAGGGCGAGTTCCAACTGTTCGCGGATACGCTGAGCAAGTTCGACGAAGAATGCACCAACTCAGTCATAGAGGCTGATGATTTGCCCAAGACTGAAGTACAGGTCATGTGGAAGGCTCCTGTTGCTGGATCAGGATGTGTGCTGCTCAAGTGAGTGATTGTGAGAGTGATGATTATCTGTTTAGGTTAGCCGACTTCACAAAGTTAGTAAATCCTTCAAATGGCAATGTATACGCTTTTATAATAAAGTTCCAGTAGACATGCAAAATTTACCTTTAAGCAATCATAAAACAGAAATTGTTAACAAAAGGCTATTATAAAATCACTGACTATTTGAATGATAATCAAGCATGGACATAGCTGTCTTATTATTCATAATCAAATCACAAATTGAAACCCATAATCTGTTTAAAAGAGCAACCCTAGAGTTTCTTGCTTGTTCTTCTCTGGGGGGTCAGCTTTGTGAATGAGCAGTAAATTTAAATGTAATATTAATAGTGACGTTTTCAAGTGATAATTTTATCCTATGAAATAAAATATTTTGATTTGATTTGTAGCACGACAGCTGAGTTAATCGGCCCAGTGGTTCAGCCGTGACGGGTGAGCTAACAGGCAGAGTATCTCCGAACCGCAGCTCCTTCCTCTGTGTCAGACTCTCTGCCTCTGGTGCGATGCATAGTTTCCTGTAATTTCGTAATTTTTCTACAGGCGGTCATTAGGCATAGCTATAGCTCACTATTTTACACCCAATTATTGTTAACCACAGAGCTATGGTGTATGAGAACGAGAGCCGTTGGTTCGCCGAGGACGGCCAGCTGACGCAGAGGGTGTGCGAGGATACCTCCCTGTCCGCGTCTGACTGCTGCGCTTGCGATGATGCCAAGTACAAGGTACGGTCCCTCCTTTTATTTTTGGTTAAAGAAACTCTTAAATATTATCTATCACCAAGCCCGGAAGGTAGAGTTGTGATCTTGAATTTAAACCAGTTCTTAATCAGTGAGAAATTCTTAATTGTTTAGTCGCATAATAGAATTTCATCATGCCATGTTAATTTTTTTTAGTTATAAATACAAAACTTATAATCAATCAGGTTAAAAATAACCAACTGTGTTAAACATCTACGCTACGAAATGAACGAATGTACCGATTACCATGAAACACGGCTAAGAACCATTTCGTAAAATTTTGAAAATAAAAAACCCCTTTTGGCGCTGCCACAGACTGATAGACATAGCTTCAAATTTATAAATTATGACACCCCTCATTTTGCGTCGAGGGTTTAAAAGTGGCCTAAATGTCATTTGTTGCTACGTTAGATACGACGAGCAAGTGCGGTCAAAATCAGGAAACCTTCGTCTTTTATCAATGCTAATTGTCTCTCTACAGGTGGTGTTCGAAGGTCTGTGGTCACCGCAGACCCACCCCAAAAACTTCCCGACTCAGGCGCTATGGCTGACGCACTTCTCCGATGTCATCGGCGCCACTCACCCCAAAGACTTCAAGTTCTGGGGCGAAGGGATGATCGCTACGGATGGATTTAGGTGCGAAATACATCGCATTCCCTGCTCGATGTCCGGCGAGGTCTTGAATGAATTGAAATAATAGCCAAGTCAGGTGGTCACCTAGGGCCGTATTAATAAATCGATCTTGAGATTGCGATCGCGTCTCAGTCTCAATACGATTTTTTTTGATAATGTTTTAATATGCAACAGATTCTCAAGCGTCTACTTAAGGTCATCTCAATCTTGAGAATGGTTTATAAATACCTATAGAAAGTATCATCATCAGCCCGTAAACATCCCACTGCAGGGATATAGACCTTCCCTCGTGTATGGGGGAGTATGGGCCATAGTACACCACGCTAGCACAATTCGGGTTAGGGATTTGTAGTATAGTCACCGTGTATACACAAATCCATCAATCCTCACCGGGCCCGCGTGGTGGATTTAATTTTTATTTTATTTACTTGGGATAGTTAATAACAGTATATACATAACTCTCCAATATCAGTGGATTGTGGATCATACCCTATCCAAGTGAGACGTGCAACACCTCAACGGTTAGGAAGTTTTGGGAGTAACAAAGAGAGAATATCGTGCAGCAAAAGTCAATGATTGTACCCATGATGTATGAGCATAGTTTTTTTTCTAAATATTTTATTTCACAAAATTCGACATGGTTAGTTAATCTTAGTCTAAGGCCCGTATTAATAAACCAATCTCAATACAAGTCTTGAGGCTGTATCAACCGAGATGCGTCTTAAGCAATTGACGCTATCTCAAGCACCGTGCTAATTTATAAACCAATCTTGAGGTCTACTCAACTGAGATCACTTCTCAAGTATTCGCCTCAGCGGCGAATGAATGATAGTCTTGAGTTTCGTTTATTAATACGCGCACCTCTCAAGTGAGTAGGTACTGCTTGGTATGCAAGTGCTTTTCAGTTGTCAAGTTAGGTTTATTAATCAACACGTTTACTTGAGACCGGTCATGAGACTTACATAATATAAATCATACAACGTATATATATAATATAAAGTTAATCATACAACTCGAAACAAGGTTATATCTCACCCATAGACTGCTCGTGTAAAATGATTGACAGAACGCTTTGAAAAGGGTGATATCGGCGTAACACGACGCTTAAATCGATACCCTTAGGTTGACCCGATCAATGACTCGTTAATTATTTACTCGTTGAATTATTGCACTAGTAGAAATGGCGCCTAATAAATGACTGAGGATTGCCATTAGGAGAAAAGAAGAAAACATTTTTGTGTGTTTTTATTTTGTAGGTATAATAATTTTAATGTTATTGTTGGTAAATTTTTCCGCTTCAAGGGATTGCAGCGATTGATTTATCCTATGTCGGTGCAGGTCTCTGGCGGAGTGGGGTTCCGTGGGTCTGCTGGAGCGCGAATTGCGGCAGCAGGGCAGCAAGCTACGCTCCATAGTGAAGGCGCAGGGGCTCTGGCACCCGCGCGTCAACACCAACACCTCCGGCACGTTCACTGTTGACAGGAAGCGGCATTTGCTCTCGCTCGCCTCCATGTTCGGTGAGTTTTAGTTAAACGGTCGAGGATACGACTCAAAAGCAAAAAAAAAATTAGGGGACATACTCGACGCTGTTTTACGCCTTGTTTGCATGATGGGTTGCTGACACTATTCTTGCCAACCCAATTGCTCCAAGAAGCCTAGCAGACCCTTGAAGTTGCCGACGACTTCTGGCAGTGGCCCCGGTGTCCCCAGGTGTTGTGTCGTGTATACTGCCACATCTAGACATACTAAGATGACATTGGCGGCTGTTTCTTCTGCCTCCTTGCACTCTCTGCTCCGGGGTGCTGTCTGTAACACTATGTCTGTCTGTCTGTTTTTTTTTCGCGGACAAATGCTTTACGCATATGGGGGACGATGTGACGGTTATGTGGAACTCCCCTTCCTATCGGGATTTATTTACTGTAGGTGTTACAGAGAGTCGTCTCTAATCGGACGGGAGGAGATTGCTGTCTGTAACACCTAGAGTAAACAAATTTTTGTGCCAGTTAAAGCTCTGATAAGCAGTCTAAAATTATTATTATTAGGTGATAAAATTACTATTCATTCACTAAGTTGACTCCACAGAGAAGAATGAATCGCGAAAGTAAAGTCCACTTGCTAGGAGATCACTCTTAGATTGTGATATGGGATTTATAGGTAATCCACCACACGCGGATTTGAATTGTGTCAGATTATTGGTCTGCAAGCCGTCGCCGTAGGCCACCGACTTGACTTAACACTGCCTTCGATTTGCTTCGAGTTTGATTTTTGACTAATGAAGAACGAATGTTATATGGGCAGGTCCCTCCCCCGACTGGGTGGTGGGTGTGAGCGGACTGGAGCTCTGCCAGCGTGACTGTTCATGGGTGGAGTCCACGGTGGTGGACCTTCTCCCTTACGACGCTGGCACTGACAACGGCATTTCGTACATGGTAAGTTGCTTAAATCCTTCACTCTGCCAGGCAGCCAGGCGTTGGGAGACATCTGTTGTTTCCTGGCCGAACATCAAAGCAAGCAGCATTGTAAATTATAATATTAACTGATGAAATATTGTCATCATTACTCTTCTATAGATACTTTAGTGAGAGGAGCCTGTGCGTTAGTAGTAGTCACGTTAAATTCTGCTATCTTAGTTTTTTATATGGTCGAAAGTAAGTGTATTTTCTTATATGTTTTTTTATGAATCTTGCTTTAATTACATTGTAAATGATGATTGTTCTCTCAACTTTTAATTTGTAGCTTATCACCTTTAATAATGGTAATTGAATAAATATGTGAGACACGAAATAAGGAAAAAATAAAGTTTTATTCGTCTCGTTAATTGTGTGTCGTTTGATTTGAAATTATTAGTTTCGAACGAGTGGAATTACCCGTGGAGTCGTTAAGTGCTTGATTATGTAGACGTACCTACCACTTAATCGAATAACGGGGTAATTTAAACGTAAAAGTAAAACATTTTCTTTGAACTATATCAACAAACAGCCATCACAGCCGACTTCTAAATCGACCTAAACAATGTGGGCCCTAGGAACTTAAAATTTGAACCATGGACTCCTTTCAATGTTTAAAGTAAAAACTTACATTGTTTAATCAAGTAGGTATAGTTATCGTTATATCAGCTACAGGAACTGCTAAATATAGGCCTCCTCATAGAATTCCATGACTGGTTGGAAGCGACCTGCATCCAGCGACTTCCAGGTCGCTTCCCACCACCGAAAATCTCCACAAAGAGGTGGAAGGTACCTTCAGCTCTCTCTTTGAAAGCCAGCTGGACTTACCTCGAGATCGCCGATATTACCTTTCTCCTAGGGATTGTATGGGTTCGAAGCTAGGATTGAGCAGCCTTCAGCAGCAATGTGTGGCGTAAGCAAAGGTGGTAACGACAATTATATTTGTAATATCATATTATACGAAAACCGAAAAATTGCGAGAACGCTACGGTCACACACGCGACCCAAGTTAACCACTTATTATATTTTATCCTATTTTCAAAGCAAGTTGAGTGTTGCCAACTTCGAAACCATTATACCACATAGAACAATACTAAATTGTACATGTACAAATGTATCTACAAAAATCCAACGTAACCGCTTTGTAACCGCTTTGTAGCGGAAATTCGGTACTTTTGGCAGGAATCAATTTGTTCGCGAGATTCTTCTGTTAAATGTTAAGGTGCTGTATATTAAAGGTGCATTGATAAATAAATAAATAAATAAAAGGTATTTATTCATCACAAAAAAGAAAACACAAGCATACATAGAATCGAGAACCACAGTATTGTGATGAATGGGTAGGGACTCAGCAGTGTTGCTGATTTTCAGTCCCCCCCTGCAGAGTAGTTGCTGCCACCAAAGAAAGTATGGGCGACTTTCCAATGGCTAACGATTTTTTTAATATTTTTGTTTTTAAGCTTAGGCGTAGCTCTGGACAATGTAGAAATTAAATTAAAATGTAAGAAATAAGAGATATAAAGATTTAATAAAGAAAGGGACAGACTTATCGTAAACAGAGCGATGCCAGTTTTTTTAAGGCAGATAAAGCTTTGTTTTTTCACATTCGGTCTAATTACATACGTATAATCTTTTTTAATCCCAATACTATCAGCACTAAGTAGCATGACAGGTGCGATGAACGTTTACGTCGCGCGAGATAATATTTGTCCTGTTCATTTGCTTGAACGAAATATACAACTATCCTACTCTCACATCTACTTCGCGCACGATAAACGATGTCATGCTACGGGGGCTGGAAGGCGTGGTCATTAGGCGGCGTAATGGCCCTTGTTAAGTATTCCGATACTTTAGATCCCGAATTTTAGGTCGCTGGTAAATTGCCGATGTAAATAGCAAGATTTCTCCACGCAGCTGCAGCCTTCAAAGGGCTAGATGTATCGCACAGTATAAATAAAGAAAATAAATATTAATAGTGCCTAGGCTTACCCGACCCGTTGGGAGACACACCGATTTGCACCGAGCACACACCGCAAAACTCTGGAAAGTGGTTTTCCCAGCTTGACAATATAGTTCTTATAGTTTTTATGTAACTAGTTATAGTTTTTCACCTGCGAAAAGCGCGGCAACCGTAATGAATGACACTAAATCTCGAGGGCTTCTCCAATCATTTTTTAATTTTCGGCCTTGGAATCTTGGCATTCCGCGGTGCGTTGATAGATCCCAAAATTAACCCCGATGCTAAATGAGAGGGACATAAATACCAAATAATATATAAACTCTGTGTAATGTGTGTGTGTATGTATGCTGCGGTGCGTTGATAGATCCCAAAATTAACCCCGATGCTAAATGAGAGGGACATAAATACCAAATAATATATAAACTCTGTGTAATGTGTGTGTGTATGTATGCTGCATGCTAAACTAATATAAAATCAAACAGCCCTGTTATGTGAAGTGATTCTGTTGTAACACCCTAATCCTCCGACAGTCCCCGAACGCAGAGACGGTCCCCCGCGAGAAGATGTACCGCATCACCCCCATGTACCCCGAGGATCCGCGTGCCCCGTTCTACAGCCCTGGCGCTGCCGACGTGCCTCCCCTCGCGCGCCTCCATCTCGTCCGCGAGAGGCTCATCTCGCGTAGCTGCGACGAGGAAGTGCTGCAGACCTTGATCGTGGAGGAGCAGGAGAACACGCAGACCGCTAACAGACGTGAGTAGTTATTCTTTCATCTTTTCAAATTCCTCACCTGAAGGTTCCGTACTTTGTAAAATGTAGCCCTTGGATAAGTAGTTAAATATTTTGCTACGTTACAAGAAGCGTAAAACGAATGAATTTACACTTTATGTGAGATGTACCATCTAGAACAATCCCTATGTTATGCGTCTGCTGTCCACCCATCTGTCTATCACAAGTCTGTCTCTCGATTAAGACCCTTTTTTGCGATCTGCAAAGGCAGATGTATCAATATAAAATTGTACAAAATTTGAAATTGGCTCATTTTTCTTGGTACTAAACGTACATAGAAACAATACAAACCTAAATGTCATCAGTTCTCACAAAAAGTAAGTACCTAATCGTGAAAAATTAAACGTCACTTTTGTGTGCAGCGGAGTGCGACGTGACGGAGTGGGGCGCGTGGAGCGCCTGCTCCGTGCCGTGCGGCAAGGGGCTGCGCATGCGCACGCGCCAGTACCGCCTGCCGCAGAAGGCGCAGATGTTCGCCTGCGACCGACAGCTCGTCTCCAAGGAGATGTGCGTCGCCGCCGTCCCCGAGTGCGAGTTAGTATCACACAAATAGTTTTTATGATTGAGTCATTTTATAGGAGTCAGTTCACCTGTTGGTGAGTGATTAGCATAACTCTAACCCATTTATATCACTTATATAGGCCACACACACAGAGTGAACGAAAGTGCAGAAGCTTCATAGAAGCGCTCAGAAACACACGCATACAAGCACTGAGTTCACTTACGCTTCGGTCACAGTCCACATTCATCTGTATTAGAAGAAGCTCTCCTTGAAACTAAAAAAGATTTTATTATGGCCGTCCTAATTGTTTTTCCTTCATGTTGATTAGTAAAATCATTTTAAAAAGAACTACAGTTATCATCATAACTGCAGTTTGGTCGTGCTAATAATATTGAAGTTACATTAACTGCTTGCACGTTACTCCATAAAGGTTTGCCATCCCCGATTTAGAAAGTTGGTATGTTATTTTAAATAAATAAATATTTCGGGCACTTACATCAATCGTCTAGTTCCACACTAAGCAAAGCTTGTACTAAGAATACTAGACAACGGATAAACATACTTACATAAATATTATATTCTCTGGAATAAATGTTCGTATTCATCACACAAACATTTACCCGTCGCAGGATTCGAACTCGCTACCGTTGGTTTCGCTGATATCTTCACTATCCACTACA
Source organism: Oegoconia quadripuncta (assembly GCA_949316235.1). Lineage (NCBI taxonomy): Eukaryota > Metazoa > Arthropoda > Insecta > Lepidoptera > Autostichidae > Oegoconia > Oegoconia quadripuncta. Next base: position 14,033,939 of record OX438746.1, read on the forward strand.
CCAATCGGTCGTCGAAACGGCGACATTTGATTGAAGTATTGTTGTTGTAGAGGTGACAATGCCCCCGAAGACAACGAGTCCGAGGTGGCGCCCATAGACGGCTCGGAGGGCGTGTGCCGCACCACGGAGTGGGGCCCCTGGAGCGAGTGCTCGACCACGTGCGGCGCGGGGCTCAGCACGCGGCGCCGCCAGTTCCTCGACCACATGGGCATCAAGAAGTGCCCGCTCGTCTCAGTCGGTACGTCACCCAAGGACCGTCTAACCTTTTCTTAAACGGGGGGATTTTTTTAATATCCCCGCAGTGGGATGTTTACGAGCTGGTGATGTTGATTACATTTTCAAAGCCAGAAACTTTTACTTGGCGGACATAACTAGGGTATGTCGAAACGGCTTCAGCTCAAAATAATGGCGCCGCTAGAACAATGACGCTGGTCAAATTAAATTACTTATAATTATTTGCATAACAAATTAGGGCTCGACTTCTATCATACGTCATGTTAAATAAAGATGAAGTCGTGTCTTGCATAAACCCATTAATCACCAATAAATGTACGTAGAATAGAACTCAGCTAAATACATTTGCCTTAATTTCTTGGTGATTCTACTACGAGTACCTATATTTTCCTTCAGCGAAAAATCAAGGATAATTCGAATTAATTACCTCTGAGTGAAGAATGAACCTTTTATATAACTTCATTGGTATTGCCAGATTAGTAATCGATGACGATATCGACGGAATTATACAATGGCGCCTCAGGTGATTGCTGAGCTCATCACAATCGCCTTAAAATCTCCGCAAAAAGCGGGTGTGGGCTTGTATAAATACCTCCACTTAACCATATTACTACCTAATCCTTATTAAATTTGTCCGCAGAGGAGAATCGGAAGTGCATGGAGCCGCCGTGCAGCTCACAGGAGACGGAGGTGTCGGACCCGACGTGCCCCACCACAGAGTGGTCGGCGTGGTCGCCGTGCTCGGCCACGTGCTCGCGCGGGGTGCGCTTCCGCACGCGCCTGCTGCTCGTGCCCGCCGACAGGCAGCAGGACTGCTCGGGCCGCGTCGAGCTCATGCAGCAGCGGCCCTGCCAGGAGAGGGACGACTGCACCATCGACATGCCCACCGCTAAGCGTTAGTGTAACACCTGTCTCTGTACCTTGTGATTACGGACTAGGTTTCTTGAAGCAAAATGTCTAATAATCACCTAACATAAGATTACATGCAACAGAACTTTCGAAATTTTATTAAACAGAAAATATCTCTATAAATAAAGCTCTAGCAATACATATACCTAATACTACTAAATCTATCTATATTTATGGAGCTAATAATAAAATTGAATAAAATCATAATACCTGCCGAAATAATGAATATGTCCAAAGTTTACCCGTATTCTATTTTAGGAGCCTTATCCTTGATTCGCATCTGAATTTACTAAATTACTACGTTTTATTTTACGCTTTTGTTTAGTAATTGACGCAAATCAATTCTGACAAACAAATACAGAAATGACAATTCTATTCTTGTCACATTAGCCATGACAATTTCAACTTAGCCATTAGCGCACTTCTGTGACGTTAATAGAACTAATGCGACTAAAAATCTACTACAAAAGAACTAATCAGTACGTCAATACACGCCAATAACAAATTCACGAGAACACCGCTCTGTCATTTGCCGGCTACAGAATTGACACATGTCATTATTATGTTACAAGCTTCCGTAATTTTGTACATAATGTGCTTGGTAATAGATCATAATTTATGTAATAGCAACATATCAAGGTTAGACAAAGGCATAGTTAGTGACGCGAAATGGGGAATAATGAACAAAGATAGACAATTTTAGTATTACAATTACAGGCAATTACTATTCTGTCAGTTTTTATGTGTAATGAGGTGTTCACGGGCAGAATACGTGGAATGATATTACAATATATTATCAGGAACACCTGGTGTCCTTCTGTAACCTACACTGATGAATACATGAAATAATAGAACACAAATGAAACATCCATATAAAGTTTCATTACTCTATCTGTAGGATTATTTGTCATTGGAAACTCCTTTATAAACGACTTCATATTCTATGATGTTTTAAATTCTTGTTTATTTGTAAACGCTTTACTGAACTTCATAAAAGTTACTTAAGAACAACATTAAATTATTATTTATTTCAAGAGGGTTTATTCCGTCCAGTGGCGTAAATTATTAAATCATTGCATAAATTAGTTTCTTTTTAAATACAGAATAAATCAAAAAAATCTGACCTGCTTTCGGAAAGCTTTTAGCGTAAATAATAAAATAAAATATATAAAATTCACAAAAATGGCGGTTAAATTATATGTAATAAAGCTTTATATAAGTGATGCTCAATTCTAAATGTCAACCAGATCAACTACAGGAGTCGTCAACAGTCATGTTCAATCGTGCAGAAGTCAAAACAGGTCTCAGTTAAAGTCGAGGAAGTCACTATGATCGTCAAATAGGAACACAAATCGAAACTGAGAAGGTCAAAGCCGACCCAGTCAGAGTTATTTCAATAAGGATATGTCAAATAACATACATATGTCTGGTACATATGTATGTTAATTGACATATCCTTATATGTAGTCAAGTCAAGTCACAGAGTCAATGTCCGGTTTTGATTGTTCATAATTAGTTTTTAGGCAGAGTTCTTTAACATATATACAGAAATGCACACGTGACAGGGGAAGTCTATATATGCTTTTTTGGTAGAGCGTTGTCTTTGGACATCTTTCTAGTGCTCTGTTGAACAACTCTGAATTTACGTGACTTCACTTTTTTGTGTATCAAAGGTACAACACCTCGTAAACAGAATGTATGTAAACAGCAAAATGATTCAGATTTAAAAAAGTCTTGCAACGAAATTTGTTAGTGTAATGATACGAAGGATGGAATGAGTTTGGGTAAACAGAACGTGCATTCGGTCGGTTTTGTGAGAACTTACCATGAGCATTACTGTGCGTACGATATCCCCAGTAAAACAATTTTTACGCAAGGTATCTGAGGATTGTTTCGACTTTACTTTACTACCGCGTTCACGTTTACGTGACGATTTGTATGTAGAAATGTGCAGCGCCTCTAGCGGATAGTTTGCAAAACGATTTTTTTCATAGGGACTTTTTTCGTAAACGCGAACGCGATGGTAAAGTTAAAAACGAGACAAAACTCTTACTTCGCACACTGAGGGCTTTACCGTGCGTAAAAATTGTTTTACTGGTGATATGGTACCGATATTAGCTAATTGCTATATTTTAAGTTTGAGTGCGATCTATAAAATATTTATTTGCTTTTTTTAGTAGATCTGTGATTATGATTAACAAATAATCTCCTGTATAAGTATTAGTGCACAAAGGTTTTCAAGTAGGGAACTCGTAACACGTCGAATTATTGCATTTTAGATAGGAACGTTAATTTGGTTTTCGAAATTTTAAAATTTAAAAAATAAATAAAAATTAAGTAGAATTTCATAATTTATAATAGAGAGGTATATCAGCTAGACACCTTGATTCCAAAAGCATCAATAACCGTTCCGACACGGCAACTGGTATCAGAATATTATCCCTTTCGGAATCAGAAGGGAGAGTAGCCAAAATTATGTTTATGATATGTTTTGATTAATATTTACTTTTCATACTTTGTTTAAGTCCCAAGGGAGACAATAATTCATTAATCGAGTGTGTGTGGTGACAGGTATATGCATGGAGGAGCCGGTGCAGGGTCCGTGCCGAGGGCTGTACCAGCGCTGGGCGTTCGCGGCCGCGAAGGGCATGTGCGTGCCCTTCAACTACGGCGGCTGTCGAGGCAACCAGAACAACTTCCTCACGCAGGACGACTGCCTCAACACCTGCCGCATCGTGCTTGGTGAGCTCTTATCAATAAATGCCATTTAAGTTTGACTTTGTGTCTATGTGTGAGGACAGCACTTGAAAACGTTATACTTTTTAACTTAATATTATAATATAAATGCAAAACTTATAAATGCACCTTTACAAAGTGGACTCCCCAGAGAAGAACGACCAAGAAACACGAGTTGTTTTTTTTGAATCGGTGTTTAGTTACAATAATTTGTAATTCGACAAAAATATATATTATATTTTGTATAATTAAACTGAATATTGCTGAGCGGTCTATGTCCACTTATCGTCCAAATGGTCAGAAATTTTATAACAGCCCTTTGTAAATAATTTCTGTTTTATTATAGTTTTTTAGACAAGTGTTTTTTCGTGACTAAAGTGTGTATTTTATCCCTGTCTCAAGTAGGTTTTCTATTTAATTATCGAACTTCCAACTACACACTTGGAACATAGAAAATTGGTTAATTAAAATTCAATATTTTGTCATTTAAATTTATTCAATTAAAATACATACAGAAATTGAAAATACACAGATTGAAAAGAGAACCATGTCCCCTGTGTAATATTGTACAGATTATACTGTACGATAAAAAAAACATTTGACTCTACTAACATCGTTACATGAGGATTGATAAAAAACCTAAACCGTTTTTGTGAAACAACGATAATTGTACGATAAAAAAACCTTGTTTATTGAGTGTGCCAACATGAGAAAAAAAAACGTTTTCCTAAAACATTCCTTGGGTGTCTGAGTCAGTGTGTTTATCAATAAGACTTAAAGCGGCACACAGCGAAATTTGTTGCTAATTGTATTTTTTGAAACTGTTTTTAACTTCTTTTCTGGCACTTGAACTGAAAACTGGAGTGTTTTTACTTAGAGCATTATGACTCCTTTTAGTCCCTAGTTAAACAAACTTCTTCATATATTAGCCCGTTTTAAATAAATCCCAACCACAATTTTATTTAAGTTTGCACCAAGCGGCACTGCTCGGTTATTTGAAATAAACTATTCATTCACCCAAATAAGTTGGAGACTCCGATGAGGGCCTTCGGTGATCTCTTAAGATGGCAGGCGCAGCAAAATGGCTCCTTTAAGAAATTAGATAGAGCAGCGGCAGCACATACTAAAAAATATTGAATAGAAGGCAGTTTTGCCTTGCATTTATCTGTAAGTCAGTATGTCCAAGCTACTACATGAACTTCGGAAAGGGAAAATCATGTGCAGGAAAAGACACGGCGCAAGAAACCCACAGCGTCATTGATTATTAAGTGACCCAATAATGAAAATTAAGTTTTGTTGAAGTGATATCAAATGTGAAGTGATTTTGAGACTATATATAAGTATTCCATTAAATACTGATAGGTGAACTACCTTCAACTAAACTTGGGGAATTACGAAAGCACTCGTTAAAACGTAGAAAAAAATCCCACCTATTGTAATGAATGAATGTTAATACATTTACAACGCGCCGACTGATTGCAATAAATCGCCGTAAACAAACGAGAATGTTAAGTAGATTCCTTCAGTTGTGAAATGTGTGTTTAGAGTAGATAAAACACTGAAAACATACAAGCTGTCTGCGCTGCACAGGGTTGCCATTTGTACAAGTTAAATCGTATTCATTCGATTTTTATAAAAAATTTTACGTGCGTTGAAATTGTATGTTTTAAAAAAGACTTTTCACTCTTATAAAAGAGCGTTATCAGAATCGTAGCGGGAAATGTACCCTACATTTCATGATTAAAACATATTCTTATTTTAATCATGAACTGTAATTAGCCTTAAGATGAGTGTGGCAATATCTTACTAACATTATAAATGTGAAAGTTTGGATGTTTGTTTGTTTGTTGTTCAATCATGGCGAAACGGATGAACGGTTTTGGAAGAAATTTGGTATATAGGTAGAATGGATAACATAGGAATATTTTGTATCCCGAAAAGTGAAGGGATAAACAAATTAAATATATCCGCGATAAGTTATTCTACGCAGGCGAAGCCGTGGGCGGAAAGCTAGTATTACACAAACTAAACTAAACAAATTAGGTTGATGAAAATACAGTCAATGTTTTAAAGTTTTTAAAATGTCGTTCTTCTGTTTCGTGTACACTTTATGTCTACCTATGATATCAAATTTCGTTCTCACGGGTTTGCTGGATGAGATCTCTTATAGAGATAAGTTCGCCCTTTGTACATTTTTCTAAAATATTTGTTAATGACCATTTCTTTGTGTGTGTGTACAATAAAGTGTTATAATAAAAAAATAAAAATAAAATGGACTATAACTTGTACGACTATTTTTTCCAATTTTATGAGCTGTATGCGAAGTGCGAGTTTTGTCTCGTTTTTAACTTTACCATCGCGTTCGCGTTCACTTCTATTAAATATATATTCATCTATGAAAAAAATCGTTTTGTAAACTATCCACTAGAGACGCTGCACATTTCTTCATACAAATAGTCATGTAAACGTGAACGCGGTAGTAAAGTTAAGTCGAAACAAAACTCACACTACGCCCTCGTGTGTGATTGGTGTATTTGTTCACCCGGCAACCCTGCCGCAGCCGTATATCACTCCATTTCTATTCTTTTGCGAAGGTAATAGAGTCCATTAATCTGAAAAATAGAATACGATAGAGACGAGACAAACTGTATTTATTAGTTAATATTTACAATTGGTATCGGTCAACGATCGGCGCGTAGGGTGTGATGAAATAAGTTATTGTGAAGATTCTATAGTTTCAGTAAACACATACAATCGCTAAGTCAACTAGTAGTATCGAGGCCAAGCGAAGTGACAGATCTCGACGAGTCGTAATGCTTATTCGAATAATAAATTAAATTACCTTGTCAAGAGTATATTGTATTTGTAGGTATTCGTTAGTTTAATTGTGGTAACACGTGAACTGCATTATTTCTCTTAATTTTATACTTTTTAAGTGATTAGTATAATCTTCCTACCACGTACGACCACCTTGTGGAACGGACTTCCTGCAGCGGTATTCCCGAACGAGTACGACATTGGAACCTTCAAGAAACGAGTCTACACCTTCCTCAAAGGCCGGCAACGCATCTGCGACCCTTTTGGTATTGCGGGTGTCCATGGGCGGCGGTGATTGCATTGACCTCTTATATATAAAAAAATAATCTGCAGGAACTCGAATTTGCTGTTAGCAACCCTGATTGCTTGTAAGGGCGATGCTCTGAATGTCACTAGGAGATCAAATCAGGAGTGAAGAAATCCATACAAGAACGAAATATAGGTATAGTCCATCGAATTAGTAAGTTGAGGGGCAGCAGGCAATCCCGCCTCCACACACCTCATACTGTAACTCCTATAAGCGAGGAATAATGGTACACGACACGGCGCCTACTGAAGGCAGACGGTGCCCTATATGACTGAAAGAAAGAAAGAAACTGTTTATTCGCCACTTCGACACATATACAACAATTGTAGGCTAATAAAATAACAGAACGCTCAGATAAGTGTCGCAGCAGCGGAAGGGAATCGACTCAGCTATATGCTGAGCTTATAAGAGCTCAGAGCTGGTTTACTGTCGCACCCAAAGCGGACGAGTTACCGTCGCTTGTTGCATAAAGACAGGACATTCCTGTCAAAGGAATAAAAATGTGCTATGTAAATTAAATAAATACATAAAGATACTTGTTACTTACAAGATAACTATTGCTAACTCTATTGCTAACTTGGGCCCCAGATAAATTAAGGAAAGAAATTAGGTATGTAAGTAGGTAAAGAAGTGGCAGCGGGCAAGGCACATTGCTCGTGGGACTGATGGGCCTTGGAGCATAAAAGTCCTGAAGGACACCATGTACCGGGAAGCGCAGCAGAGGACGTCCACCCGCAGGGTGAACGGTAGCTGAAAATCGCTGGGTACAGGCCGCTTCCAACGTTGCTCAGTTAATCTTGAAAGCCCTCTTTATTCAGCAGTGGATAAACTGGGGCTGATATGAAAATGTATCTTGCATAAAAGTGTACAAGCATGTGACACCCTGTAAGGGCACCGCAAAAGTATGAGAGACAGCTTCTTATAATTAATTATATTCTCTTAACTTAATTTAAAGAAATCTAACTTAAAGAAGTCTAACTTAGAGAAACCTAACTTAAAGAAACCTAATGTGAAGAAATTCCGTATCAAGTTATATTCCATACTTAATAGAAAATTTCTTCACATTAACCTAGAACTAACTTAAAACTGTTTTCTGCTTTTTTTTTAAACTTTTATAATATTAACTGTTTGTACTTACTATACTATTTCATTAGATACTAAACTTTAAATTATATATATTTCAATACGCAAGATACATTATTTATTAGACTTATTATCATTTAGTAGTTCTCCTATATTATAAAATGCTTTACTTAATAAATACTTATCTGGAATAGCGGTTAGAATGAATGTGTTGACAGTCCTTTGTATTTAGTATCAATGCATACGTTAGGTTCATAATTTTATGTCATAAAATGTTAGGCCCGGGGGGGGGGGTTCTGAGGGGACGTTTAAGATCTGTCGTCGCGCTTATGACACTTCGAGTAATAAAAGAGCTGGCAGCTCGGGCAGCGAATTAGCCTTGCCATTCAACGAGGTAATAGTGTCAGTCTTTTGGGCACCCTCCCGCAAGGTTCGGACCTCGGACACGTTTTCTACCCTTCATATAGTTAAGGAGAGTCGAGCGTGTGTTTTTCGTGTCCTTGTTATTTCAACTTTTTCATTTACTCCGTGTTTTAATTAAGGTACTCTTATATAAAAACTTGATTGTCATTAAAATATTCATATATACCTCCACCTGCTGTCCATAGTGTTGCCAAATATCGATCGAAGCATGTTGTGGTGGTGATGGAAGGCCAACAGGAGAGTGCGACGACCGGCGCTGTTTAGGTCAAGGTTGGTATTTAGTAAACAGAACATCAAAATGTAGGTATACAAATGTTTTCGCATTATACTCTCCTCGAGGAACTATTGCTAATCTGTGGTTAGGTGAATATTATGTGTGAGATTGGAATGAAATAAATAACTTTTGTATAAAATAAAAGAAAATCCGTGACTGATGGTGTTTCATGCCAATGAACAAGTTGCTTTTCACTAATATTCGTGGAACACCTAGTCTGGGCGCGCAACAAAGGGACCTTGCACACCAGCGTTTTGTTCGGATTACTGTCTTATGTCAGTTATGTTAATCAGTAGGTAATGTTTAAATTTCTATAACTAAGATAATTTGATTGTTGTATACCTCTGTAGTTTGTTCAATAACTGTATCGTTGATTGACTGTTTTTGTGGCACATAGAAATTTATAGACGTGCCAGGGATGGGGTATGTGATCAATCGAAAGTACCTATGGTATTTTATTTAGTATATTTTTGTATGTTTTATCTGGCAACACCAGGGTGTGTGCGCTGGCGCTCGCTACTACGGTTATAGTGTACTGGACGTTTCTCTAGTGAATTAAATGATAAAGAGAGATCAATCAAGTGAGTTTGCTTATCCTGTACTCCTGCGCAGACCTCGCATTCAGCAGCCGACGTGAGCATCGACAACGGGGCTTCTTGCGTCGGCCACCCGTGTGCCCGCAGTGTGTACGCTGTGATTTCTAGCAGCGAAGTGCTCTACACTACCGTTCTGCTGCATTATGGTTGTTCGGTAAACATATCCCAATGGCAACAGGTCATAATTAGATATGGAATTATTAAATGAAGAGATACGTAAACGGTGGTATAGGACTTTGCTTGTGACGAACATGGTAATTAAATGGCCAATAAATGCGTCTACGCCGCTTTATCTCGAGTATTCAGTAACCATAACTTGAAAATTTATAAAACCTTCGAGAAAATACCTAAGTGTTTAAAACAAAACGGCTGAACCGATTTTAATAAAACATGTTTAAGAACCATCGCTAGAAAACCTGCTTTGAAATAACAAACCGCAAAAAACACTTATAACACCCCTCTTTTTGCGTCGAGGGTTAAAACAGCCGTGTGCCCGTCGCCGTGTATACGCCGCGCTCACACCCCAGCCAGAAACGTAAACAAAACGCTATGTGGCAAGTCCCAAACCCTAAAATATTTAATAGGAAAATGAGTAAACACAATCTGTATGTACTATTTCAATAACTAAAAATCTAGACTTGATTTTAAAATTGTTTTGTTTGCACAATCTCTATCGAGCGAGCGTGGATCTCCTAGCGTGCAGTGGTCGCTCGTGAACTGACTCTATCAAGGTTGCATATTTTCACATGGATCTAGTTATTGGATTAAACTGACCGGTCTGTCCAGAATTCTTTCTGAGAAATGCAGGAGTAATGAGCGGACAGGGCAAAAAAGGAAGCCTTAATGGGACTGCAATTACTTCTAATAAGCTCTACAACACAACAACCTTTATAATTCTACAAGTTGAATCTTAGATATGGTTTTATAAACGCCATACAATATAGGCGGGTTTGCAGATATTTTGGACAGCAGCGTCTTTGGTGCAGACCTTCCATAACAACATCGACCAGTGATGGACAGCAGCGTCATTGGTGCGGAGCTTCCATAACAATATCGACCAGTGATGGACAGCAGCGTCATTGGTGCGAAGTTGCCATAACAACATAGACCAGTGTTGGACAGCAGCGTCATTGGTGCGGACCTTCCATAACAACATCGACCAGTGATGGACAGCAGCGTCATTGGTGCGAAGTTGCCATAACAACATAGGCTAGTGTTGGACAGCAGCGTCATTAGTGCGGACCTTCCATAACAACATCGACTATTGATGAACTGCAGCGTCATTGGTGCGAAGCTTCCATAACAATATAGGCCAGTGTTGGACAGCAGCGTCATTGGTACGGAGCTTGCATAATAACATCGACCATTGATGAACAGCAGCATCATTGGTACTGAGCTCCGTTGACAACATAGACAAATGATGGACAGCAACGTCATTGGTGCATATACCAGTGATGGACAGCAGCGTCATTGGTGCGGAGCTTCCATAGTAACAGTGACCAGTGATGGACAGCAGCGTCATTGGTGCGGAGCTTCCATAACAATATCGACCAGTGATGGACAGCAGCGTCATTGGTGCGGAGCTGCCATAACAACATAGACCAGTGATGTATAGAAGTGTCATTGGCGCGGAGCTCCTCACCAACCCGCCTGCATCCACACATGTAAAGGGATGCAAATCACCACCTTTGTTAATAGCATTGTTGTGTTCAGGTTGTCAGAGATAAGATAGCCAGTCCCCCAAATGTGTTGGGGTTTCCGGGTCAGTACGCTTCCACCTTCGACCTCATCTTCACGTAACATCAGGTGTGATTGAGGTCAAGTACGAAACCGTCGTGCACAAAAAAAAACCTTTGACGTGAACCTACATAGTCTATTGATGTGTATTTTACTCGATAAGCTTATAATTTGACAAGCTTTGTGCGCGGACGAACGTAATGTAAATGATTATACGAAAGTTCACATGTGAATGTTCCGTTTGACGATGGTGTCGCAGAGTCGTTACTCTGCGACACCATCGTCACATGTAATAAATGACGGCACAAGGTGTAACCGTGACGTCAATCAGGGCCCTGCAAGCAGCGTAAGAGCAGTCACCCGGCGTCATTTCTGTACCGTCATCGCTGTCGACGGCTTCATTGTTTACTCACCCATTGGTATCTTTTATATTCCTTTTACCCTTTAACCAATATTGATCGACTTATTTTCGTAATTTGGTTGCCGTATTGTGACGTCATTTCTGTGCTGCTAAACACGTACCATAAAGAAACGTCTTTAGACGTCATTGTCGTAAATTGCCTCACCTACAATGATTTCTTTTGTTTATACTCCATTTCAGATAACATTAGAAATGTGTAGGTTAAAGAAGCAGGTAATAAATTAGTGGGAAAGATATATATTAAGTATTACAATTTAAAACAAAGTATTTATTAATTAGATACATACATAACATTAGGAATTTTATTGGTATGTCAATTTTTTTTTTTTAATCTTGACATACACACAGCGCCATCTAGTTCTCTCCACTCCACTCTAGTTTAGGCTTGTGTTGTGGATACCAGATGGTTGATATACTACATAAATAATTTTTTTTTTGTAAATAAATACGTATTATAAATGAAAACATCCATAACTCAGGTACACATGTCCGTATTCATCACACAAACATAGGATTCGATTCGAACCCGCAACTTTTTGGTATAGTGGTCAGAGTTGCTAACCACTACACCAAACAGGTCGTCATTATAGGCGCTTCCGCCTTAACCCTATGAATGCTGCCCCGACCCATATTGCTCGCTCGCTACAGCTTAATATGATTACTCATTCATAGTCATTGGAGAAGATTCATAATCGCGCAAATGAACGTTCGCGCTTTTGTGTGTCGCGAAATTAAGTTTTCGCGCAAATGAACCATTGCGCAATTGAACTTTCGAGCAATGGTACTTTCGTCTTCGAGCTGTTGTCATTCGAGTTATTGTCTTTCGCTATTGCGTAGTACCCACACATGACACCTGACGTTTTTCGTCGAGGGATTAAAAAAGTGAAAATTTGAAAGTGATATTATTTTGAATGTCGTATGTCATAAAGGCTTAATTTTGTAATATGTATAATACGTTGATAGCACGACTACCGTAACTTTTAGGCAGCTCGCGGGCAGGTCCCAGCGATTTTTTTGATTTACTTTATATTTAAAAAGAAACCTTTATTTACTGGACGAAATAAACCCTATTAAAAAATGTAACGTTTACAAGTGATATTTTTATCCTATGAAATAAAATATTTTGACTATCATAAAATTACAAGTCAAAGTGAACATTAGTGTTGTACTATTGTCTGGGAGCTATATTTAGCGACGACTCGCGAACGGAAATCGAGTGTCGTTGGAACTATCATGTTATTTCTGTCGCACTCAAAATAAAACACGCACCATTATAATTGGAGTAGCTTCAGCGTAGCTATTTTTAGGAAATCTAATTAGGAAATAGGAAGGTGTAATCGAAGTTAGCACAGTTAGATTACGAATTTGTGGATTGAAAAGACCTGACCGTACTACTTCTTCTTCTTATTTTTGAGGATGGCAACCAGTCAACGTCACTGTCGAGGGACATTACTGCCAGTTTCGAGTGAAAAGTTTCATAGTTTATAAGTTATAAGTCAGTCTCAGTCAAAACAAGTAATTCGTAGTACCTATACTAGGCGTATACAGAGTCTAGTCACGGTCAAGTCATTCTTCAGTAAAGTGGCAGAATGCTTTACAAAAGATTTTGGCGGCTTCTTGTGGGAACCCGAAAGCTCCGTTACGCACTTTAATTTACACTTCCTTTCACCTGTACACCAACACTAACGTTTGCTGTAGAATATTCTGCCATTATTAAGCTTCAAAAGTTAGAATGCACAAATTATAAGAATTATAAAGAAAAATGCAACTTCACTTCCATCCTTTATGCTGAGACTAATTCCCCATACATTGCTGGGAGGCGTGGTACTGTTAATTCAAATATATTTACTTCAACCAGCAATGTATGCAGAATTAGCCACTGCTAAATGCAGGTATAATAAGCGCTTCCTAACTTCCAATTTCCTAATTAGAGTGTTCCTAATCCTAAAAATAGGATAGTGTAATAAGCGCTTTAGACACTTTTTTTTTATGCACTAAGGGTTGTTACTTGACCTCAATCACACGTGATGTTAAGTGAAGATGAGGTCAAAGGTGGAAGCGTACTGACCCGGAAACCCCAACACATTTGGAGGACTGGCTATCTTATCTCTGACAATCGGAACACAACAATGCTATTAACATTGCTGCTTGGCGGCAGATTTAGATAAGATGGTGGTAGCTAGCCAGGCGGACATTTAAAATGCCCTACCACCAACCAAACCGAACTTAAAATAGTCAGATTTAACATTTTTTAAGCTATTGCTAGTTCAAAAGGCATAATGAAGAATTCGAGGGTTTGCTCATTTTACAAACTTGTTTTTGTATTACCAAATTGAAATAACGAACGAGCTGGTTATGTCCATGGATGTTTATGATCTAAATAGTCTGATATTTTATAATATGATTTCTTAATAAGTTTCTGTTTTATAGTATCTTGAAATGCACTTCTTTGTCATTTTATTTTGTTGAACCCCCCCCCCACGAAACTAAAACCTGGCCACGGCCATGCCGCAGTTTACAGGTAAATTATTATGTAGTAGTTTTATGATAAGTACTTGTTATTTAGACCTTGTGTTGTGGATTAAATAGGTACTAGGTATAGGTATGTACACCACTCTAATGTGTACCAACTTTACAATACTTGTAAAGTGTGTTGTTATTCGTCATCCACGTAGTGACGAAACCTTGTTATTAATTGAAACTATCTACCTTTCAATGTTCAATCGATAGCGAACGAAGTACTTGCGATTTTAACTATGTACCTACGTGTCTAACTACAGGTGATCTAGTTATTGTCGAGTAGGTATATCTACAATTCAAATACACTTTATAGCACAAATAAGTAATAATAATAACAATAAATATTTCAATTACACCAATATCTAGTCCCAAACTAAGCAAAGCTTGTACTATGGATATTTGATATTTATATAAGCTTTCATGATTCGGGAATAAATGTTCGTATTCATCACACAAACATTTACCGCTTTACATTTTATAAAAACATTTCAATAAAAGAGTATTATCTGAGTAATTTCAATAAATAACATAAAAAGGAAAACCCCGAGAAGCTAAATAACTTCAAAATGGCTTAACCGTTTCCATCAAATATGGAAATGATGATCATCATCATAATCATTTATTGTTTTCCACGGTTACATAGGTCTTAATTTAAAAAATCTGTCAGTACATGATGATCTTAACCTTCTCGCAAACACCACATTTCAAAAATAAAAAACCGTTTCAATCGGTCCAGCATTTATATTAGGCCCATAGGTTTCTTTTTTGCTCTTATTAATTATTAAATGAAATGGAATTAATAAATTAATAAATTAAAATGGAAATTGACAAATAGTGATTAGATTAATTTAATGTATAAATGATTAAATATTAATTCATATGACACAATCATTTATTGCTCTCTTATATTTAAGAGCTATGCTCTTGTCGGTGGAATCCATTCCACACTTCTCTACATTCCGCCTTTTCTTTGACTTCCTGATACGACACGGCATTTACTTTTTCCTTTACTTGTACCATGTATGTTCTTCTAGGTCTTCCTCTCTTCAAAGTCAAAGTCAAAAGTCAAAAAATATTTATTTCGTAGGATAAAGATTATCACTTGAAAACGTCACATTTTTTATCTTAATATTAAAATTATTGACATTATTGCTCATTCGCAAAGCAGATTCCCCAGAAAAGAACGAACAAGAAACTCAAGGGTTATTTTTATATCTGGTATTAACATTATGTATATCACTATTTTTCTTAAACGATTCTATATTTTTTCTTACATACATTAAGTTTTCTTAAATATATTGCGATGCTAATGTTAATATATTAATTTCTTTAAATTTATTCCTAAGAGACACTCTGGGGCCCAGTTTGTAAATCGCGCGAACCGCTCGTTTCCTCTTCCCCTCCACTTTTCCTTCAATAATTTTTTTGCAATGTATGTAATTAATTAAATAATTGTTACAAAATTTGGAAATAATTCTTGCATGCCAACCACTGGCGAAGCATGATGAAAGTATGTTAATGTGCTAACATTTGATTTATCCTTGGACATATACAGACGGCGCCATCTACTTCCACATTAAGCAACTAGGCTTGTGTTGTGGATACCAGATGGTTCATACGCTACACAAATACATTTTTTTTTGTAACTAAAAACATATTATAAATGAAAAACATCCATAACTCGGGTACACATGTCCGTATTCATCATACAAACATATGCCCCTAGCGGGATTCGAACCCGCGACCTTTTGGTATAGCAGCAGAGTTTCTAACCACTACACCAAACAGGTCGTCAAAACTACTCGTCGTCGTTATGTACTATTTTAGCAAATAAATATATATTTATTCAATTGAGCGGCCGTATCACTAAATGTGATCTCTTCTACGCAACCTTACGGTATAGAAGTGTCACCTTGAATGCAAATATAAAATAGCTACATACTTAATTAATTATAAACATAAAGATTGATTCTTATACAGTATACTAAATCAAACATTATTACTAATGTATCCTTTTCAACCGCCGACAAAAAAACGAGGTGTGTTATATGTGTGTCCGTCTCCAGTCTTTGTCCGGATGTATCTCAGTAATGCGTGATCCGATTTGAGTGCATTTTTTTATATTAAAGACAATAATGGGACAGATTCTTAGCCATGTTTGATAAAAAACGGTCAAGCAGTTTAGAAGATATTTAACTTTTAACACAGTTGCTTTGCAAACCTGGATGTATGATATCATTACCTTTAGTGCCTCGCGAGTCTTCTTTTTCAATTTATATTATGTATGTATATGTCGGGGAATCGCGGGCGTTGCTAGCGACAGGGACGGTGCCAGCATCTCGTGGTATAGGGTAGCTCGGGAAATTGCAATATAATATCAAGCCAATACAGGCGAATAGGATATCAGAATGACACTAGGCCCGATAACCTTAAATCTTTAAGTAAGGTGGAAATTAATGACCACTTACCCTCACATAAATCTTTTATGATCATGGGACCCGAGATGCTGGTGAAGAGTAAACATATGCCCTCACGCCATCCAACTTGGCCCTCGCATGCAGTCTGTGGAATTCATCCAATCTAGTCTACAATTCCTCCTTGCACAAATTCAATGACCAACTTCAATCAGAGTTGATGAATTGGGTGGTGGTCCGACCCCTTTGACGACTGGTAGTAAAGAGGTCGTCATCGCGCCATTTCCGGTGATACCAGCGCCACCAAGTTCACTTCTTGTAGCAAACCGCGCACCATAGTATTCATGCGACTTTTAAATTATAAAGTCCGTCTCTAATTTATCGCTATCCGTGACATATACAAGGTGGGCGGACGACCTAATGAAGGTCGTGGGAAGACTCTGTTGCTACCTTGGACCCCGGACTAATTAAAGAAAGAAGTAGGGTGTGTAAGTAGGAAAAGAAGTTTTCCTCTCCCCCTTCTGCAAATGGGAGTGAAAGGGGAACATGGTCCATTGAAGCTCGGCCCCTGCGTTCGTATACATCACGGATTGCGCCTAGATACAATGAGCGGGGAAGTAACACTACCGCGAGTGAAGTGCCAGTAATAAGGGTGACAACAATGCTTGAAAGAACGTCTATGTTCAGCATTGGACGTCTTGTCCTTTCCCCCTAGTTTAATATTAAATATAAAACTAAAAGGCAATCTAATAGGACATGGTATTGAGATACAACTGGACAAAGACTGAACACAAAGCCGTCAAACACCGTTTTTCATCGGGGATAAATAAAATGCAGTCGAATTAGGAACCTTTTTTTGAAGTCTGTTAAAGAACAAAGAATGATATCATCATGACTGCGTCACTGATGCGTATTATAGTCTACATTTCATCCCCGCGGATGACATCATCCCTGATGTCATCCGCCGATGTCATCGCGAGGCCGTGAGTAGTTACTTTTTGCGCTGCTGTACTGGCTGTCTACAGTTAAACAACTTGATCCACTTCGCTAAACCTTGAGATTTTTTGCCACGCGGATTACTCACAATAGTTATTTTTTAGAACTGCTTCCGTGTTTGTCTTTTATGAATTTAAATGTATCGTTATCATAATTATAAGGCGGATAAATTGAAGTAATAGGATTTTTATGAGCAGCCAGTCGTACAATACTCGTGTTGGAATTCAATTTTAAATATAACTTTGATGGTATTTATAAATGGCGGCGCAAAAAGGGGGATTTTATGAGATTGAAGCCGGAGTTTTTTTGTGGAATTATATCGATTGTTATATCTCCCAATTTGGGAGGTCCAGGTTCGATTCCCAGACAGGCCATGTACCAATGAGTTTTTAAATTTAATTTAATTACTACGTGCATTTATCCAATTGCTCTTAAAGCGGCAAAGGAAAACATTCAGATGATATCATTTTATTTTTGTTACATCAATACATAATCTATCTAACAGTTAAGGTAGTCATCGTCGTCATATTAGCCGAAAGACGACCACTGCTGGATCCATAACTCGGGTACAAATGTCCGTATTCATCACCCAAACATATGCCCCTAGTTGGATTCGAACCCGCAACCTTTTAGTATGGTGGCCAGAGTTGCTAACCCCTACACCAAACAGGTCGTCAAACGTGTGTGTATAAGTAAGTATTTCCCAACAGATGGCGGAGGTCCCGTAGTGCTGCCGCCGAGCCAGTCAGCGCCTACTGTCAGCTCCAACTACCCGGGGCTCAGCGTCAGCTCCATTGTACCCATCCCGCCGAGGTTCACTGGTTAGTTTTACACATGTACTGTAGCTTACGTCGCCATTATTATTGAGCATTTTTAATGCACTGAGCTATGACCTTGTTGCATGACTGTTGCACACATGCCCACATATAATGAATCGGCAGTAAGTCTTGAAGGTATTGGGAGAATTTTAATTGTTATGGTATATTTGTTTACATCTGTTTGTATTTGTTACAAATTGTATGTCTCTTGTTTTTTTTTTAATTTTTTTTTTGGTTTCATTCTCTCCTTTAGGAGAAGGCAAAGGGATCTAGCCCATAACAGCTATGTTTTATTTCTCTTATTTCTTCAGTTTGTAAGTCAGTCTCAGTCAAAACAAGTAATTCGTCGTATACTTGGCGTATACAGAGTCTAGTCACGGTCAAGTATTTCTTGAGTAAAGTGGCAGAATGCTTTACAAAAGATTTTGGCGGCTTCTTGTGGGAACCCGAAAGCTCCGTTACGCACTTTAATTTACACTTCCCTTCACTTGTACACCATCACTAACGTTTGCTGCACAATATCCTGCCATTATTAAGCTTCAAAAGGCACAAATTATAAGAATTATAAAGAAATTTGCTACTTCACTCGCCGAGATCCCGCCCTCACACTCACACAAAAGCCCTGTATGACTATTGTTGTTTTCATGAATCTTTGTTTCTTATTTGTTAACGTGGTTTTTATGTTTCTTTCTTGTATGTGTGCCAGTTTATGCAATAAACTTTTTATCTATCTATCTATTAGGACAAAGAAATAATAATAAATATTAAAAATAGTTTATTTCGTTCTCTAATTTTTTTATATACCACTTAGTTTCCTCGTAAGTATGAATATAGGTACTTGTGTTAGAAAAAACACCGCTCTTCAGTACTTATTGTAATTGCTAGACTCTACCAAAAAAATTACTATAGCATGTTTATAAAAATATATAACAAAATACTCGATGATCGGGAACTTCTACCAAGAAAACTGATGATGAGAAAATTATGTAATGGTTGTTGGACATAAATGTTTACAGTATTCAGGAATTTTTAGACTTAAAATATTATAAACTAGGTAATCTGCTACAATTGCATGCTTTTTTTATGCACAAGAGATTAGCACTTGACCTCAATCACACCTGACGTTAAGTGAAGATGAGGTCCCGGAAACCCAACACATTTGGGGGACTGGCTATCTTATCTCTGACAACCGGAACTCAACAATGCTATTAACATTGCTGCTTGGCGGCAGATTTAGATAGTGGTGGCTAGCCAAGCGGACATTTAAAATGCCCTACCACCAACCAAACCGAGTACTTAACCATGTACCCGCTGGTGATCGAACCCGCGACCTTTATATTGTTTACATTGAACCAGTTAGGCGGTCAAAAATGCAACTATAATTTAGCTGAGTAGAAGACGATTTATATTATGACATGTGATTTACACCTATTCATCTGACTAATATTATAAATGTGAAAGTTTGCTCAATCACGGCGAAAGGCTGAATGGGTTTGGATGAAATTTGGTATATAGGTAGAATATACCCTGGATTAAGACATAAGATACTTTTTATCCCGATAAAATGAGTATAAACAAATTAAACAAATCCGCGACAAGCTATTCCACGCAGGCGAAGCCGAGGGCGGAAACCGTAGCAAATAAATGATTAGCGTTTAAAAGTAAATAGCAGAAAAGAAAAAATAAATAATGACAAAGCCTCCTCTCATTGAAAATAACGTTTAGATTGAAGGAAAATTATCAGGTTTGCATAACCTTGGAAAGTTTTTTCATGTAAAAACTACTGAGATTGCGGAAGATTCGTTACTTTGTTGCATTGTCACCTCAAAACAACTAAACCCATTTGAAAACGGTTTTTTTAAGGCTGGTGTTGGCGAGATGGTTCTTAGCTATACACAGCCAATACTGGACAATAAGCCTTTTCCATGGAGCGATTTCTATTGCTTTCCAAGGGACAATCCTTTTCGCCACACTGTGCTGGCGGATTTGCGATCACAGATTTTTCTGGGAGCTTCGTACAAATGTCGCTGCGGCCCATCGCTGGTCTATTCTGTTATGTTTATGATCATTCAGTTGTCTTGTACAATACCCCCAGGAAGAGACGGGTTCCTAGCCATGTTTAATGGAAATCGATTCAGCTGTTTCCAAGATATTTAGCCTTTAAATCAGTTTGTTTACGTAGATGACTTCATTGTTTCGGAGTTTCGAAACATCTCAAGTTATTTTAATGACGGGTAGTGAAGTGGTAGAACATTATTGAAGGAAAAGTGGAGGGGAAGAGGAGGAGTGGAAGGCCTAGAAGAACATACATGGTACTAGTAAAGGGAAAAAGTAAATGCCGTATCGTATTAGGTCTTTACCTATGAAATTGGCGTTTTGTATGAAGAATTGCATTAAGACTGTTTTCTCCATACAAACATTTTTGATTTTTTTTGGGAACGGCAAATCCAAATTTAGCTAAACTTTGTGTGTATTATCGGATAACATTAAGTTAAGTATAGGCAGCGTTAATTTTTAAAAGTAACCGCTTTATAAAAGTTTCAGCGAAGCTAAGAAATGATTATGGGAAGCACATGAATAGAGCTCTGTTCTAATTTTTTTTATTATGTGATATAGCTCAGAAATTAAAAAATATTTAATGTGAAACCTTGAAATAATATTTTCCAAATATTTGCATATAGCTTTGAAAATTGCAGGAATTGGTACATATGATTAACGAAGAAAAAAAACTCCCATTTCATAGGTAAATACCCAATATCAGGAAGTCAAAGGAAACGCGGAATATAGAGAAGTGTGGAAAGGACTCCACCGATAAGGCTCTTAAATTGAAGATAGGGAGTGAAGTGGTAGATGCTACCAATAATTTTGTTTTTGTTCCAGACCCCTCGAGTGTCGACTGTCAGCTGGGCGCATGGGGCGAGTGGACCCGCTGCAGCGTCACCTGCGGCGTGGGCTACCAGGAGCGCACCAGGAGCGTACTGGTCAGTGGGAACTATTCTTTCTCCTTACTAAAGCATCATCACTTTATAAATCATTCCAAAGTGAACTCTGTAATTATTCTCCTTATTTCTATACTTTAACATGTTTGGATAAGGAATGGGCCCCTGCGAAGTAAACGAAGAAGTATACATAAACACGATTTGAATGGAAAAGAGTACAATTAATTTAATTAATCAATACGTGTCGTGTTTCGTGAGCGTATATGAGGTATTTTACACCAGTGACCAGCAGCGCCAGGTATGTGGAGCTACCAAAAAATCGGCGATCGCCAACTTCCCTGCCCAGCGTTTCGATTAGGGCAAATCCTCCCATGAAAAACGATGTAAATACGAAGCGGTCGACTTTATAGACCGTTAACGTGATACGTATAAATTCCCCGTTTAGAAAATGTGATAATTAAACTGTTGTCGGCTGAATGGAACGTTTAACATGACGCAGAGGGCTCGAACCTACACCTTTCCCGTCAACCTTCAACAAGGCCGCTGGAGCAGTATAATATCATATTTCATTTCAATATTAACATAATAAAAGTAAATACCTACACAAACAACCAAAATAAACTCGAGATCAATAAAAAAGATAACATTAGTGTGATGGATGATACTCGTACATTTAAAATCATAATTACGACGTAGGTATCTAATGTATAATCTGTATGACTTTATGTTTGTTTGTTCGCCATTTATCTCGAATAGGTAGTCTAGTGTCGAGTGGTTCGTACCAACCCATGTCTTCCAGTGGGTGTCGTAAAACTCGACTAAAGGACTTTCCACCAAAAAACATCTATAAAGTTGCACATTTCCCCCTATCACGTGTGCATTTGCAAACTAAATAAAAGCTTGCTCTGCAGCGGACGCAGTCAAAAAAATTCCACAAATATCAGACGTAAATACTACTAGATTAGTATAGTTATTTCCACAGCTTGATGTCTTACGGTATGTTGCCGGGGGGCAAATGCCGCGGATATAAATACAATCTTTGTTTTACAAAAACGAGCCGTTCGCGCAATTTATCAATTGAGACCTGCAATGTCACTTAGAGATAGGTGTATAGTGTATAACATTCTAACCTTTTCATCACAGTACAGTTTTGGAAATCTAATGTAAATATATAGCATCATTTAGAAAAAATAGTGATAAACATGATGTCAATACAAGAAATAAAGATAAACTTGCAGGTCACATAAGTCGCCTCCGCAAAGTCAGTAATTCATTCAAAGGGTTATGTATACGCTTTTTTACCCCTTAATTTCTTGCTTTATCTTCTCTGTGGTGTCTGCCTAGTGAATGAGCGATAACAATTGTATGTCATAACGTTTTCCAATAACTAACAAAATAACTCACGAAATAGGTATATATAACTTTATTTTTTTGAGGTTTGTTGGGTCCCTGTGAATACTAGCGAGGAGTCCCCACGAGAAATGTACGCCATACATTATGATCCGCCTAGGCATTCAATTGAATGGCTAGTTGCATCACATTTGCCTACGACATACCTATTGTAACGGTCACTCCATTCTTTCTACTCTAGGGCCAGGATCGTAGGTTTAGTAATGGGGCTGCGTTTGGAATCTTTACAGAAAATTGCCCTACCTGACAGATAATATTGGGTCTTTACCTATGAAATTGGAGTTTTTTTTCTTCGTTAATCATATGTGTACCAATTCCTGCGATTTTCAAAGCTATATCCAAATTTGTTTTTATTTGGAAAATGGAATATTATTTCAAGGTTTCACATGAAATATTTTTTAATTTCTGGGCTAAATCACATAATAAAAAAAAATGAACAGAGCTCTTTTCATGTGCTTCCCATAATCATTTCTTAGACTCGCTGAAACTTTTTTAAAGCGGTTACTTTCCAAAATTAACGCTGCCTATACTTAACTTAATGTTATCCGATAAGTTTTGTTTAGTTTAGCTAAATTTGGATTGGCCGTTCCCAAAAAAAAACAAAAATGTTTGTGGAGAAAACAGTCTTAATGAAATTCTTCATACAAAACACCAATTTCGTAGATGAGGACCTAATAATATGTACCCCCCTAGGAATTGAATCAACGACTCTGTAACTAGAGGTTGTTAACATCAATGCTAACAATATCCTTCAACATCGTCATGGCTGAAACCAAGGTTGCAGTTATAATGAATACGAAAAACAAACACATAGATTTCGTGATAAAGTGAACATGCAGATCTTTTTTACTGAACTCCAAACATATATAGGTCCTCTATCTCAAATGAGGTGGTCAGAAATATCCCAAACAAGGTGAGCCCATCGCCGTTGAAACGTGCAACTTTGTAGAAGTGTTTCGGTGGAAAGTCCCTTAGTCATCTTTTCCGACACCCACGGGAAGAGACGGGTTCGTTCTATTCTATTTGAGTACCGAAACCACAACCACTGATTCTTATAACCAACTGGCTAAGTCTGCGTTCAAGCCGGTTTTTGAGATGAGATAGCCAGTCACCATAATGAATTTTGAGTTTTATAGGAGTGGGCTTCCTCTCCGGATCTTATAATTGAGGTTATGCGATCATCCATTCGTTCCATGTATAAAAAAAAACTCGCAGCTGATTTCAGAGTTTCTTTTAAAATTATGAATAAGATTAGTTGTAATTTGTTGGCAAATATCGTCAAAGGAGGTAATAAAAGAGTCATTATCGTATTTTATGTGTTGTTGGCAACATTGTTCATACTCTCCTACGCAGACAACTCAGTTCCGAAAAAGCGCGGGAAAACTTGAAAAGGGCGGTCCTGTTTTTTTATTTTCAAATTTATTAATTTAATTTTTCTTAGAAAAGGGATCAGTTTTGTATATAATTTGTAGATATTATCTAATTTATTTGTGTATTCTATAACTTTGTACTATAGTAGCTGATATATTGGTAAGTTTTTAATTTACATAAGTATATGGACCCTCCTGAAGACCCTGGGGGGACAAACCCCCAGGTGTCTCACTATATTACAGTAGAAAATGAATCCAGTATGGACACAGACGGTTCAGCGGTGAACATTACCAATGCACGTAAGCGCGTCTCGGCAAGTCGCCGTGTTTGCAAACATTGCAACAAAAAAAGGCGGAAACATCCTTCAAACAAACAACTCGGTGATAAAGATTGCCAGTGCATTGAAAATGAGCCACCTACAATAAAAGAAAAAGATACAAATATGACAAAATGTATTGAAATAAAAGAAGTTGACAATAATAAAAATGTAGAATCTGTGCGTACGCCTGTAGGAAGAATACAGTATTCTCCATCAGATGCGGCCCCCTATGTCGTACATGTTCAGAGAGAACAGTTATCACCAGACAGTAACACAACTCTTCATCCAATTGCTTTTGGTAGGTTTCTGAAACAAAACCAGGGCATTTTTAAAAATATTCTAAATGGAAGCCTTAAGCGTATTGGCAGAAACAGACTTTCCTTATCATTTTCCAACCATGCAGATGCTAACTCCTTTTTAGTCCATAAAAGCTTAACATCGCAAAAGTACAAAGCATTTATCCCATCTTTTAACATTACTCGAATGGGCCTAGTAAGAGGAGTGCCTTCTGACTGGTCTTCAGATGAAGTAATAGCAAATGTTTCTGTACCTATAGGTTGTGGTCAAATATTAAAAGTCAGACGTTTGCAGAAAAAGACGATAGTGGACAGCAAACCACAGTATAGCAATACAGAAACTATTGTGCTGACCTTCGATGGCCAAGTGCTTCCCAAACGTGTGTTCATATGTTACAATTCATTGCCGGTTGATCTCTACATTTATCCAACAATCCAGTGCTATAACTGTTGCCGGTATGGACATGTCAAAGCTCAGTGTAGGTCTAAGCCTCGGTGTTACAAGTGTGGCCAGGGACATACTGGTGATACTTGTGCGGTTGAGGAGGAATTGATTACTTGTTGTATGTGTAATGGGCTTCACTCAGCCATTAACAGAAAGTGTCCTGAGTATGAACGTCAAAAAGGAATTAAACAAACAATGGCTCAGAGTTGTATATCATATGCTGAAGCAACAAAATTCCATCCCGCCATTTCTAAATCATATGCTGATGTTTTAGTTTCAACCCCTAATATACAACAACAACAGGAAAAATCATTTTTAAAGAGTCCTACCAGTACTTCCTATAGGAAAACAATAACTTTAAAACCTCGTGCCCCTCCAAAGTCTGTTAAAAGCTATGACCGTGCAGCACATGATGCATTAGTAAAGGATTATAACATCCCAGCCCCTTCTAATGGCTGTGCACTAAATAAAGACATTAATTCTTGTAACCTGTCAATTTCTGATTTAATTATTGCCCTTATAAACTTATTGACCCAGGGTCAAACCAATCAAAATCATTTACCGTCCAACGCTGCTTTACTTTTAGACACTCTCTCACCCAAACTCCATAATGGACCAGTTGATCCAGTGGAATTGCCGTAGTGTAATTAATAAAAAAAGTGAACTAATATTCATATTGAACAAATATGAACCATTTATTGTTGCCCTCCAGGAGACATGGCTAAAACCGGAATCCTTGCTCAAGGTTCCCGGTTATTCATGTCTCAGGGAGGACAGATCAGATGGGTATGGCGGTGTAGCTATGCTCATCAAACACCCTCTTTCTTTTTCTCATTTTCCTCTTCCTACTCATAATCAGGATTTTTCTATTATTGCCGCGACTGTTAATGGTATATGTATTGTTTCTGTATATATTCCTCATCCTTCTTCTGTTATCTTAAATGAGGTTAACAACATTTTCGCTATTCTCCCTAAACCATTTTTGGTATTGGGAGATTTTAATGCCCAACATCCCTCATGGGGTAGCTCTACTCCTAATTCGTATGGAACTGATGTTGTGGAAATTATGGACTCCCACAATTTATGTCTTTTGAACACCGGTGAACCAACGCGTCGTACTGCTCCTCACGAAGGAGCAAGTGCCCCAGATTTGTCATTATGCTCTCCATCTCTTGCTTCCTCCTTAACGTGGAATACATTGTCCTCCACGTATGGCAGTGATCACTATCCAATAGTAATTTCTTTCCCGTATCCTAAAAAGAAACCAAAACAAAGGACACCTCGAATGAAATACCGTTTAGACGTTGTCGATGGTTGGAAACTTTTTAAAGATCGCTTTGATTGTACGATTTCTGCTCTGCCTGAAATCCGAGAAGGTGACGAACAGACTTGCGCTAATGCTTTTGTATCAGCTTTTGTGAAAACCGCTGATCAGGTGTTCCCCCTTAAAAATGAGGCTTTAGGATTTATCCCTTCCCCCCCTTGGTGGGATAGAGAGTGTACTAAAGCGATCAAGAGGAGAAAGGAAGCTGAAAGAAAATATAATGAATTTTCAACCTGTGAAAATTATGACAATCTGTCAAAAATCAGTTCCGACGTCCGAAAGTTATTTAAAAAGAAGAAGTTTGAAAGTTGGAAAAACTTCTGTGAATCAATTTCGCCCAACGTACATTCTTCAGTCGTGTGGCGGAATATTAGAAGATTTAGATCTGCTTTTAAAGATCCTAACGCTACCACAATAATGTCACCATCCTTAGCGAATCAATTTTTAGATAAACTTGCTCCTCCCTTTGTTCCACAAGCAGCTGCACACATACTTCCACTTTCCACCGAAAATCGTACTGAACTCAACTCTCCCTTTTCATTAGATGAACTTAGAGGTGTTGTTACAAATGTGAAAGATTCAGCGCCCGGTAGCGACGGTATTCCCTACTCTTTCTTTAGCCACCTTAGTAATTCTGCTCTCTGTTATTATTTACAACTTATCAACTCCATCATGCTCACAGGAAATATTCCATCATCGTGGAAATCCCAAATCATAATACCGATTCTAAAACCTGGTAAATCTGCTTCAGAAGCGTCTTCATTCCGGCCAATCGCTCTTTCATCAGTCTTGTTAAAAATTGCGGAACATTTGGTAAAAAATCGCTTGGAGTGGTTTATGGAAAGCAAAGGTTTGTTAGCAGATAGTCAGTATGGCTTTAGAAGGGGTAAAAGTACGTTGGATAGCTTATCCATTTTTACAACTGATATTCGCCTAGCATTTTCTAATAACGAATCCGTTACAGCTGCATTTTTAGATATCACTTCAGCGTATGATAATGTTTCTTTACCTACCCTTAAACAAAAGCTACAAGAGCTCAATGTACCTATAATGCTTTCCAATTTTATTATTAACATTTTGACAGAGAGATCTATTAATTTAGATAATTCAGACTTCACATCCAGACTTGTATGGAAGGGTCTCCCACAAGTTCAGTGCTTAGCCCTTTACTATACAACATTTATACTCACGACCTAGAATTTGCTCTCAATGGCATTGTTAAAGTGCTGCAGTATGC
Organism: Oegoconia quadripuncta; assembly: GCA_949316235.1. NCBI lineage: Eukaryota > Metazoa > Arthropoda > Insecta > Lepidoptera > Autostichidae > Oegoconia > Oegoconia quadripuncta. The sequence continues at coordinate 14,061,565 of OX438746.1, forward strand.
TGATGACCTGCTGTTGTACATTTCCAACCATTCAATTGTATGCGCATGTAAATCTTTGTCATCATCACTACAGCTATTGAAATCATGGCTGGATTTAAATGGTTTGGAACTGTCGGCTGCTAAAAGCTCTGTTGTTGTATTCACCAGGAAGCGTATAATCCCTCCTTTTATAATATTATACGACGATATTCCAATTCCAATTAAAAAGGAGACCAGGTTTTTGGGCGTTATCTTAGATTCAAAGCTGACAGGCCTGCCTCATTGTGAGTATATAACTAACAAGTGTGAACGTCTTTTGAATATTCTCAGATGTCTCTCCGGCGTTTGGTGGGGGGCGCATCCGTTCTGTTTAAAACTTCTTTATAACGCTCTAATAAGAAGTATTCTTGACTACGGTACTTTTCTCTTAGAACCAGGGAGTGTGGCTGGTTTCCAGAATTTGAACCGCATTCAGTCGAAAGCGTTAAGAATAATAGCAGGCGCGATGAAATCTAGTCCCATTAATGCAATGCAGGTAGAATGCAATGATCCGCCATTACACCTACGACGGCAGTACCTTAGCGATCGATTTTTATACCGTATACTACAGCTCTCTACTCATCCACTTTTTACAAAATTACAACTTCTATCTGAGTATGTTACAGATAAAAGTTATTGGAATCATAAATCTCCGCCTCTGTTAGTTAATAGTTTACGTAAGTTTCAATCTTTACAAGCACCAACATACCGCACATTACGCTTTCCGTTATTCTGTGTCGATTATGAAGCATTAGTATTGTCCCCTAATGTCCAGTTTAATTTAAATATTAAAAAATCAGACCACAATGCTAACATATGCTTCAATTACACTATAAGAGAATTAAAAAATTGGCATGAATACCATCAAATTTTCACGGATGCATCTAAACGCTCCACGTCTGCATGTGTAGGGATAGGCGTATTTCATCTGCAATACAACGTTGTGCAAAAGATCAAATTTCCTGCAGAGACATCTGTTTTTACTGGTGAATGTTATGGCCTTTTTAAAGCTCTTGAGTATATATTACTCATGAGACTTGAAAGGGCCGTGATTTTCACGGACTCCATGAGTGCACTGCAATCTCTTATAAAATGTCCTTTCAAATCAAAATCTTTCCCAATCATTATTGATATTAGGACTCTCCTGCATAAATGCTTTGCGAAGGGATTTGCTGTTACTTTTGCATGGATACCGAGTCACTGTGGTATTAAAGGTAACGAAAAAGCTGATCAGCTGGCTAATGAAGCTGCAGAGTCTGGCGACATATTTCCGTACCACAATTATTGCCATGATCTGGCCAATTTGCCTAAAGTTTCTTTACAGAAAGCCTGGAGTCAGGCTTGGTCTATCAGTAGCCTATCAAAAGCTAAATTCTACCACAGAATCCAACCATCTCTGCAAAGGAAGCCTTGGTTTTTCTCGCAAAAGTTTAGCAAGGCCGTTACCAGTACTATAATCAGAATGAGATTGGGACATGTTAACAGCCCTGCTCACCTTGCTAGGCTTCACATTGTTGATGACAATACCTGTGAATGTGGCACTGACGTAGGGGATATGAATCATATTCTCCTCTGTTGTCCACGATATGATCGCTCTGTCCTGTTTGATAACTTAGTATCTTTCCATATTCCTCTACCTACATCTGTCCTTCTATTACTTTCTAGCGGTGATCCTGATATATATAAATCCCTAGCTTTATTTATTTATAGTAATAATATTAAATTGTAATGATTTGAATATATATATACACTTATTTATTATAATACACGATCCTGATCCTTTCTTGTTCCAAATCCTTTGTAAATATCTCCCTATTTCCTTCGTTTTTTTAATTTGTTAGTGGCACATGTACAAATAGTGCCTTGCCAAAAAAAAAAAAAAAAAAAAAAAAAAAAAAAACTCAGTTCCCAGTCCCTTGGGGCGCCGGAGCGGGCTAGTGCGTAGCTAAGAACGGTTCACATCATAATATGCGACGGTTTGTCTGTCTATCCGGCATTCACGCTAAACTGCTGGACCAATCGTATTGAAATTTGGGAGTGAGATAGCGTGGTACCTGGAGAAGGGGATAGGCTACTTTTTATCCTGATAAGGTCCGGAATAAAGTAATTTCACGCAGGCGAAGCCATAGGCGAAAAAGCAAAATTTTTTCAAACTTTATTTGTTTCAAATTATGCACTGTAAATAATATCTTCAAACTTCAAACTTCAAGCATTTATTTCAACGTAAGATACATGATATCATTTGTTGAATGTCAATTTAAATCTACTGGAAATAAAAGAGGTTTATTGAATTTATCTGTCCGTCGGTATGTCCAAGGTACTGCCGCTTGTGAGAAAAGAAGCGGCGCAAGAAACCCACAGGATCATTGTTGTCCTTTTTTTTATCATTTATGTAATGTCAATTTGATGATATTGGAAATAATATGAAGACGGTGCATTTTGTCTGTCGGTGTGTGATGAATGTATGAAACTATGAATAAGTACATACAAATACAATATCATATGAGCCCAAACTCGAAAAGGTATTAGTAGCCTCCGAGGAGTTCCACCATCCACCCTCCTGGTTCCATCATCAGACACTTGACACCAAGTACAATATATTGGATTTGTCAAAACGAATCATAAGAGCCCAAACTCGACCGCTGGCGGCGGAGCAGACATGTGCTAAATGTTTTAATGATCTGTCAGTGAGAGACAAAGTCTGCTTTTTTTGAGAGTCATTATTTAACCGCCTCCTTGGCTCAATGTAAACAACATTGGGTTTACGATTCGGAGGTCGCGGGTTCGATCCCCAGCGGGGTACATGTTTAAGTACTCGGTTTGGTTGGTGGTAAAGCCAATATTAATTCAGAACGGCTTAAAGGTCAAATCGGTTATAGATGTAAACAATTGAAGAGAAAGTTAGTACTTGAGTTTGAGCAAAGTGCAACAAAAGCCAGGGAAAACTATGACAATGGAATACAACTATTAAATTTAAAAATAATTAATTTAGAAAATGACCTCAGAGATATGACTGAAAAACTTTACAACACTCAATCTCAGTGGACTGAATATACACAGTTAGTGTCTGAGATGGTTAACATATCTTCGTCAAATGCTGAGTTAACGGAGCTGCTGCTAAGTGATCTCCCAGCTGATAAACAAGTTGCAGGTACTGTCAATGACCCCATGCTTGCATCCATATGTGCCTCCGCAGTGGACCCCACGCGTACTCTGAGACTTACTCCTACATCGGGTCCCATACAAGAACCGGAGCCGTCGTCCGCTACACCAGGTCACTCGCCTACTTCTCCTGAGGCCTCAACACCTAGAATATACATCTTCTCTGATGGGATAGGTAAAGATCTGGGTAGTTATATGCAGTTCAACACTGAGCAGAAGGTCATAAATATGTGTATGCCAGGTGCTTCATATCAACAGGTGTTTAATTGTATGAAGAGTTTTACAGATTATGATAAAAACTGTAGTATTATAATATTAGTTGGTAATGGATTGGGTGTTTCAAAAAAACAACTTACAACAAATTTTGAATTCCTTGCTTCTTTAAATGTAAAAAAAATTATTACTTGGCTTTTGGTTATTCACATTGCTTATCAAGTGATGAAAATAACTATATCCAGAATTTGAATAGGTTACAAACTAACATGATATTTTATAATGACAAATTTAAATTTTTTGACACTAATAAGTTTATTAGGAATCTTTTTTTAACGAAAGATAAACTATATCTTTCAAAATATTATATAAAACAATTGGCTATGTTGTTAGCCTATAATTTACCTATTTATACGATACCGGTCAATGGTAGATACTTTTTTGTAATGGAGGGCCCTTCTAGGGGTATCAAATCACCTATTATTTATAATAATAGGGATGTGACTCCTGCTGAGACGAGGGACTTAGAGCAGTCTCGATTTTTAAACTAGGTAAAAAGACAAAGGAAAAGCCAAATCGACTTACAATATTTCATCAAAATATTCAGTGCTTTTCTGGCAAAGAACTAGAAATAGAGATGTTTTTAGAGAAACACAACACCATCGATATTGTATGTATTACTGAACATTGGCTAAAACAAACCGAAATGATTATCTCAAATGACAATTATTATTGTATTAGTTCATTCCATCGACAATTTAAGACACATGGAGGTTCCTTAATTTTAATTAAAAATAATTTAAAAGCGAAGGAACGCAAAGATGTTGTTGCACTTTCGATTGAATGTACTATTGAACTTTCATCTGTGGAGTTGGAGAATTACATTGTTATTTGCGTTTACAGACCTCCTTATGTTTACAACTTTAATTTGTTTGAGTCGGTCATGGAAGATATGCTAAAACTAGTAACTAGAGGGACAAAGTCAGTTATAGTCTGTGGTGATTTTAATGTAGATTTGCTGGAGCAGAAGTCGTTAACTACTCGAACTACTTTATTTAAGTCTTTTAATTTAAACAACGTATTCCTAGAGCCTACTAGAATCACTGAATCTACAGCCACTTGCATAGATAACTTTTTCTGTAACTGTAATTTCATTGATCAGTCTATACTAAACTGTTTAAGGTCTGATCACTGTGGGCAACTTGTTGCTTTTCCGTTAATTAAGTTATCCAATCCCACAGTAGAATTCATTACTAGACCTATACCTGCAGAAAAAGTAGAAATATATAAAGAAGTTTTGCTCAATAAATTACCTTTACCTTCGTCTGAAACAATTGACTGTGATAAATTTTATACAGATTTCTTCAATGTTTTGAATAAAGAGTTTGAACAAATCTTTCAAATTAAAAAAGTTAAAAATACAAATAAATTTAAATTCAGTAACTGGGCCACGAAAGGGATTCGAATAAGTAGAGATAAGTTGTTTCAGCTCTATAAAGATAGGACAATTAGGCAGGGTGACCTAGAGTTCTGCGAATTTGTTAAAAATTATTCAAAAATATTTAAAAAAGTTTGTACTGCTGCTAAGTCCAGATACATTAGTAATATTGTAAATATTGCTGATAACAAGATTAAAGCAGTCTGGAAGGTTATAAATAGGGAAACGTCATGTGTTAAACCATGTGACAATGGATATTCAATTAAAATTAATAATAGACTTATCAATCGCGATATAGAAGTAGCTCAGCATTTAGAAAATTTTTTGTAAATATTCCAGTCAAAACTACTGAAATACTAGATTCATCACCAATTCGTGCTAAATCATTGATGGTAACTAATGTAAAAAAATGTCACACTATTTTTAAATTTAGGTATGTTGACCCTCTCGAAGTTATAAAGGCTTTCAAAACGTTAAAGTTAAAAAAAGCTGAAGATGTCTGGGGCATGTCGGTAAAGCTGTTGAGTCATATTGTTACTACGGTCGCTCCTTACTTAGCCTTAATTTTCAATGCGAGTATTGATCAAGGTGTCTTTCCTGAACTGATGAAACATAGTAAGGTTGTACCTCTCTTTAAATCAGGATGTAAAAACGATCTCAATAATTACAGGCTCATCTCCATTCTACATGTACTTAGTAAAATTTTTGAGAAACTTATTCTGGGTCAAATACTGTGTCATTTCAATACAAATGGACTACTACATGATAAACAGTTTGGCTTTACTAACGGTCGCTCGACAACGGATGCTGGTGTAGCTCTAATTAAAAATATTTATAGTGCCTGGGAAGATCGCAGCGATGCAATCGGTGTGTTTTGCGATCTTTCAAAGGCATTCGATTGTGTGGATCACAAAACGCTTTTATTTAAATTAGAACATTATGGGGTGCACGGCAAAGCCCTCGACTTATTAACTTCTTATTTAGAAAATAGAATTCAAAAAGTTCAAGTAAATCTGGAAAAATCTTCAGGATCTTTTGTGAAAATGGGAGTGCCTCAAGGATCAATTCTGGGTCCTTTTATGTTTTTAGTTTATATTAACGACTTGCCGTATTTAGTTCGGAACCTGGTTGATATTGTGTTGTTTGCTGATGACACTTCATTTATATTCAAAATAAAGAGAGGGTCGAATGATATTGACGATGTAAACGATACTCTTTCACAGGTTTCGAACTGGTTTACTGTGAATAATTTAGTCCTAAATGCTAAGAAAACCAAATGTATTAAGTTTTCCTTAGCTAATGTAAGGCAGGGGGAAAACAACCTAAAGTTAAATAGTGAAGCATTGGAATTTGTTGAGAACACTGTTTTTCTTGGCATCACTTTGGACTCCACACTACAGTGGGGGTCGCATATTGAGACACTTGCGAGCAGGCTCAGTTCAGCTGCTTATGCTGTTCGTAAGATTAGACAACTTACTGACATTAAAACAGCGAGCCTCGTTTATTTTAGCTACTTTCATAGCATTATGTCTTATGGTATACTACTGTGGGGTAGGGCTGCAGATATTCAAACAATATTTGTTCTAGAAAAAAGATCAGAGCAATATATAATTTACGCTGCCGTGATTCTCTAAGAGATCTGTTTAAAGAAATAAGTATTTTAACTGTTGCATCTCAATATATATATGACAGTATAATGTATGTACGCAAAAATATATGCCTATTTCGTAAACATTCTGATAATCATAATTTGAATACTAGAAACAAAAATAAAATTGAAATTCCACAATTTAGACTTAGCAAGGTTAGCACATCCTTTGTGGGACACAGCATACGCTTTTACAATAAAATACCAGAACATGTATTGAGTTTAACAGAGCAGAAATTTAAACGCCACATTAAAGAAACTCTGTGTAAGAAGGGTTATTACAGGATAGATGATTATTTAGGCGATAAGGTGGTCTGGTGTTAGCTGGTCGTTATGTTAATTGCTATTGTTTTGTAATAAGTAATATTAAAATGTAATATTATTGTAAAGATGGAAACAAATTGAAAAGATGTGTTGTTGCGGAGTTTCTTGTCGCTTCTCCTCCCTAACCATAACACCTTGCGAAGCGATGTAGTTTTAAAAAAAATAATAACATGTTGACTTTCAATAAGTGATATTTTTGTATCCTACATTGAATAAAATATTTTTGATTTTGATTTTGATTTTGTAGGGCATTTTAAATGTCCGCCTGGCTAGCTACCACCATCTTATCTAAATCTAAATCAAGCAGGAATGTTAATGGCATTGTTGTGTTCCGGTTGTCAGAGATAAGATAGCCAGTCCCCCAAATTTTCCGGGTAAGTACGCTTCCACCTTCGACCTCATCTTCACTTAACATCAGGTGTGATTGAGGTCAAGAACGAACCTGTCGTGCATAAAAAAAAAGCAAATATTTAAGCTCAAAGTTTTGAAAATTGGAAAATTGCGTAATAATAAGCATTACATTACCAGAGTAAAATAGCACATATGTATGTCAAATAGTTAACCCTCTATCTCAGAGGGGGTGCCAAAATGGGTCGAAGTGTAAATAGTGCACGGGGTGCACGAGCGGCCAGTTTTTTTTTTGAAAAATTAGCCTGCGCACTGTCGTGCGCTTCGAAACCTACACAGTCGGTTGAACTATTTATTGTGGCATGATTTTTTAGGAAATATATTTGGCGGGAAAATATTAAAAAAAGTAAACAAAAATACGTAGTGATAGTCTTCACGTGTGTCACTACCAATACTCAATGTACTGACCATAAGATCCAAAATTTCAATCTGAAATACATTTATCATTAATTCTACTGGATCTTTGATCCTTCCTGGAATACGACAAATGCTGGTATTTGATGATTGCGGTAACAAAATGGCACCTACCTCGACATTCATAAAATTGGCGCCCGAATTGGGGCTACATTTATGGAAAATGAAGTCTTCAGTCGTATGTAAACCGGCAATGCACATAATTCCACAGCCTCCAAATTCGTAATTCGATGTTGTTAACATTGCTATAAACTGCCGGTTAACGAAAAGATCAGACGATAAGATAAACGAAATAATTTTAGAGTGCCAAGTTATTCTAAACACGAATAAACCTGGATACGGATAAATTATAAACAGATGTAGCATTGATTCGTCTGCTAGTGACCAGCAGTTATTAGCTCAGTGGAAAATAGCGCCAATGCAGGTAGCAATCGAAACGCGAAATAATCAATACATTACTGCGGCTCGCGACTCGCTGACAGCAATAGTAGATATACCTGCGATGCTATGATATGGTCACCGTCCGCGCCCCGTCTTGTTGTGACAATGTGTTACTATTAACCTATATGCTTTAAGCAATAGGTTACATTTATTTAGCTAATATTATGTACGTTCGAAAAAATATTTCTCCGTTCCCGAAAAATAGTAACAAGCATAATTTAAATTTGAGATATAAGAACAAATTGGCTACCCCTATGTTCAGACTAAGCAAAGTTAATACATCATTTGTGGGACACTGTATACGCTTTTATAACCTTATACCTGAGAATATCATTAATCTAACTGAGAAAAAATTTAAAGATCATATCAAAATAACATTACCAAACAAAGATTATTATAAAATTAGTGACTACCTGAATGACAAACACGCTTGGTGTACTTCGACCAGCTCCCCAAAATTATGAAATTGTATTAGTTATATACTTTATTTTTAAAAAAAGAGGACAACAATGATCCTGTGGGTTTCTTGCGCCGCTTCTTTTCCCACAGATGATTTCCCTTTCCGAAGCGGTAGTAGCTTGGACATAGTGACTGACAGATAAATGCAATAACCCTTTTTTATTTCCAGTAGATTTAAATTGACATTCAACAAATGATATCATGTATCTTACGTTGAAATAAATGCTTGAAGTTTGAAGTTTGAACTTTTTTAATGTACATACATTCGGATTAAAATAAAAGCGATTGTCTAACATACTTTCATATCAGAATTACAGAATATTTCATGATACTTCCACTACCTGTTTGGTGTTTTTTATGCACAACGGGTTAGCACTTGACCTCAATCACACCCGATTTTAAGTGAAGATGTAGAAAGGTGGAAGCGTACTGACCCGGAAACCGCATGTTATTTGGGGCATATGTTTGTATGAAGACACACGAATTATGGTAGGTTAAATTTATACAATACAATACAATACAAATACTCTTTATTGCATAAAATAATTTACAATAATTTTAATATGTACTTTATAATATGTATATAGACAAAAAACAGGTATTTGTGTACTTTATCAACCATCTGGTATTTATAATACAAGCCTAGTTGGTTAGTGTAGAACTAGATGGCGCTGTGTGTTAGTTCAAGCATATTTATTTTATTTTATTTCTTATTTTAAAATTATTATTTATTAATTATAATACTTAGCGGGATTCGAACCCGCAACCGTTGGTTTTGCAAATAGGGACTTAACAGATCTATTCTATGTAATATAATTCAATATTGAATTTCTTTAATTGTACGAATAATAAGTATTAACTTTTTGTTGTTTTGTGTTATTGTTGAACTATTTTTAGTTTAATTAGTGACTATTGTTTAACTTAGAATGAAAAACAACACAAGGAACACACAAATATGAACAAAGCCAAACTGATCACATTTAGGGATTTCTTCCAGTTAAGAGGGTTCATTCTGTCCAGTCCATTCATTGCATAAATTAAAATATCTTTTTAAATACAGAGTAAATCAAAAAATCACTTTGACCTGCACTTGAAAACCTAAAGCTAATTATAAACAATACTTAGAGCTTTGATGGGGATTATTATTTACATGTGTACTTAAAATATACACAGGGAAATTATTCAAACAAGTGTACAAAGGCGGTCTTATCGCTTGTAGCAATCTCTTCCAGGCAACCGTGGCAATGGCGCTTGATACATTATATACACTACTGCTGCGGAGCTTAAAGCAAAATTACTAACGAAAAATACATGTCAGTCGTACTTCACGATTATAAAAAATCATTAGTGGTAGGGCATTTTAAATGTCCGCCTGGCTAGCTACCACCATCGTATCTAAATCTGCCGCTAAGCAGCAATATTAATAGCATTGTTGTGTTCGGGTTGTCAGAGACAAGATAAGTCCTCCAAATGTGTTGGGGTTTCCGGGTAAGTACGCTTCCACCTTCGATTTCATCTTCACTTATCAGGTGTGATTGAGGGCAAGTACCAACCCGTTGTGCATAAAAAATTATCGATAATTTGAAATTCTCGAAAATTACCGTAATTAAAGCAATTTAGGTATTATTTATTAATAGCTTTAAGGCTTTTAGGGTGCAGGTCAGAGCAATATTTTTGATTTAAGCCATACTTATTTAAAAAAGAAATGTTAATTTATCCAATTGGTCGGATGAAGCCCTCTTAACATTAGTAGTAACCTTGTTTCCTTTTTTAAATTTTTATTACGTTCTAGTCTTCGATGATTTGAAATCATTCATTTTCGAACATTTACAGCTCCAAATGCCACAGGATAGGTACATATAGATACAATAAACATTAGTAACAGCCATAAATAGTCGATGTGTAATTGCGAAGAGCTGTGGTGGCGGTAATTGGGGCATACAGCAATGGAAGTCAAGTGCAGGGGCCAGATTGTGCCGGGCCAAGGCCGAGTCTTACATATACGGACATCGGCGCGTGCCCAATGGGGCTACCAGTGTTGCCACTTTTGCGTTTTGTATCCTATTTTAAGGCAAAACTAACATATTCAAGGTAGTAAAGGTTGCCGACTGGTTCTGTAATATTTCGCAAAATTTTGAAGAATGGTAAGATGTAGTAACAATTGTTTCATTAAAATCTCAGCTGTCATTTGAGAATTTTAATTAATTAAGAATTACTTTATGTTTTATTTAAAATTTTATGTTATGTTATTTTTAGATATACCTAAAATTAACTAATTATATTGGTTAGGTCGTGAGGTTAGGAGAAACTGGATTTTCAGTTTAATTTTAAAGTATGCAGGGTTTACGTTAGTAAGTAAGTTACTCTGTGTCCAGGACGATTCTAAAAAAATGTAGGGCGTTTTCTAAATTGAGAGCGGAAACACTGTTGGCTATGGGCAATTGAATGCTGACTTCATTCCGATATCATCAGGCAATAAAGGCCAAGGCGAATATTTGTTGAATTACGTAATGTTAGCATATAATTTTTCCAAATAGAATGTAGGAAAACCGAATTATGTATAGTTTTGGAACAACTCTATACTGGGAGCAATAATGATTTAAGTAGTACACCCCCTGGGCGCCGCCGAGGCGATTATATAAACGTCCATTTGACGACCTGTTTGGTGTAGTGGACTGCTATACTGAAAGGTCGCGGGTTCGAATCTCGTTACGTTAGGTTTATATGATGAATACGGAATCTCCAGTCCAGTTCTTGTACTTTAGGGATAAACGTTGTTGAGATATCGGAGATACAAGAACGATTTTTCAGGCACCTTTTATCAATCTCTAAATATATTTAATATATTTTCTTAGTTTATGTAAGTGCCACAGATAGGCTTAAAACTTTTAACCACCGGCTTTGCGTCGGAGGTTAAAGAAGAGTTTTGTGTTTCATCAATAAAACAAAGTGTTTTGTTCGCAGGCATACCCGGGTCCAGGAGGCGCGCCTTGTCCAGTGCGCCTCACCAGGCGCAGGCGTTGCTCCAGATCGTGCTAACTACTACGATGCTAAATACAGAAACGCTAAATAGTAATGCTCTGTAGACACAAACATCATTTGAGCTGTCTTTTTGACGATGCGGTAATTTTCAATCTAAAGAGTCAGATATTAGAGGACCTTTTGTATGAGAACCTTCACTTGAAGGAAACACCTTCACCTGATCTATGCTGGAACACTCCTCTTTTCCCATATTTCCTTCGAATATTTTTATGTGTAGGTATACTTTTATACCAACGCGCAAAAATCCAAAGCTAGAAAAATTAATGTTCTGGTACCTGCTCGGCAAAATGTAGATATAAATACTGGGTGGAACTCAACTTGGCGGAAGATGTCATATTATATTATCGACGTGCAACAGACCTAATTTTTTTACACCAAACGAAACCATTTTTCGTGATATGTCATGTCTACCATAACGCACGCGAATCGTTCGTGGCAAAAAGATGAAAAACGAATGAGTTCTAGAAACACTAGTAATCCTTGAAATTTTCAAATTGCCACTGCCTTGATCACTGTACCTATTACTGGCACTATTACTCGCGGTAACCTTCTGCTACCGCCACGCTCACTGCATCTAGGCGCAGTCCGTGGTGTATACGAAAGCAGGAGGCCGAGCTTCACTCGCCCTCCTTCCCCATAGGGATGGCCCTAGTGCCATGTTGCATTTCATTGGCTACACTCCCATTTGCTAAGGGGGGAAGTGGGAAACCTTTTTCTTACTTACACACCCTATTTCTTTCTTTAGCCTGGGGTCCAAGGTAGCAATAGAGTCATATAGGGCACCGTCTACCTTCAGTAGGCAGCGTGTCGAGTACCACTGTTGATCCTCGCTTATAGGAGTTACAGTGGGAGGAGTGAGGAGGTGGGATTGCCGTGATCACTGATAGGGTTGAACTTCGTCAATTAATTATGGTTAACTATAACTTGAAAACGACGAACAATATCGACATAGTTCTTTGGTGCTACCATTTTTAGAACACCGACAAAGGAATTAGATGTTTAAGGGATAGTCGGTCGTTGTGTTCCACCCTGTATAATAAGAACCAGATTATACATTAATTCACATTCTTGTCTAACTACATACGGTCGCTTCGGTTTCAAAAGACCATGAAATATTACATACAGAGAGGCCCGTAGTCAGAAAACATTTTCTGTTCTTAAACTGCATGTGATCCCTGAATCCGATATACATTTTTCACGTCTGGGTCTGGTCTCCAATAAAAGGTAGACAGCAAATACGAGTGTGAAACACTGCGTTTAGTATGTAACCACATAAAAGTGTCTGTGGTGTAAAGATCCTTCAGATCAGTACCTACATGCTTGCAGTGTTAGAGTAAGATGTAATTAAAGTAAACCCTACTTAAAGTAATACGCAATTTTATGAATTTATTTTTTATTGTTTATCAAACAGCTTGTAAAACCAAAGGTTAGTCGTTAAGTAAATAAAAGCTAGAAGAAATCTTTGTTGTCCTTTAATATTATCATCATCATGACCCACGTCGCTGGCCAGAAGCCTCTCAAGGCGGCTTTCGGCTCCAGTCTGTTCCAGCCACTGGATTTCGTCGCCATATGGTAGATATATAAAACATTTAATTACGAAAAAAAATATTATTTTATATATATATTTATTTACAGAAATATATACCCTCATCTGTTATTCGACTATAACAAAATTATTATGTTAGTTAATGAATATATTAATACATTGAAAATGGGTTGCCTAGCTAAATCGCGGGCCAAACGGTTAATTAATGTAAATCCAAATTAATTGTTTTTCAATTAACTTCCCCGATTTGTTATTTATAAAAATCGACCATTATCTGAAAGAACATAACATAAGGAACTGGAAAAATATAGGTTGCCTACTTTCCCTTCAGCCTAACTATGGAGTTGTCATGTATAAACATGCGAGCAAGCGTTATTAATATACCCTTATCAGTTATTTAATTGATTTTTTTTTAAATTAAAAGTTATTTTATTCTCTTTCTAACAGTATAAGGTTGCCTCAGTAAAAGTTTGTCACATGCACGGTTGCTGTGATTTTAGATGCGTCGTACAAGCGAGCTACATTGAATAAATATTGGATTTAAGTCAGATTAAAAATTAAAAATGGTATCAAATACTTTTCACTCACATATTTATTTAATAACAATACATAATTATAATTACATAAAAATTAGAAAATTTTTTTGTTTACATATTTTGATTCATGAATAGCAAAAATATTTTTTAATATCTATTAAAAAATTATATAAAAATTTTCCAATAAAATATTTTTTTAAAAACTTATTCTGCTTCTGATTCGTCAGAAGTACTGATATCAAAATCGAATTCTTCATCGTTATCTTCTTTTGATTCGGTGACTATATCCTCCACTTGTAAGGGCGTTGGGTCCCCTTCAAACCACGTTGGCTTCAAGTAGCCATCCAAAAACCAACCACAATCTTCAGGACTTAGATTGACACAACGTGCATTTGTTGCATGAAGCCACATTGAATTGACGTAAATTGTGCACTAAACAATTCATTCTTTTTTTTCCATTTAATTTCTTGTATCGATTTAAAACCTTTCGTGGCCAACTCATGTCATGACTATTTAGTTCTGTAGTGTTGTATTACAAGCAACAATGGTGTCGATTCGGATGTACACCAACGAAACTAAAACCAGTTTTGGCGTGGTGCCGTCGCATCGTACTATTCCAGGGAGAAAGAGACAGTACTACTTTAAAACTAGTTTTAGTTTAGTCGGTGTACATCCGAATCGACACCAATGCGTGGTTTATTCTACCTCGAATTAAATAATCTCTCAAACTTTCGTAACGAAATGAATTGAATCAACTCAAACCCACCTTCGTGCAAATAGAGATAAGATGACCCTATCAGTTTGAGCTTCACTATGTTGAAAGGTGAATCGGAGGCATCAAGAGAGTGCATTACATCTTCCTGCTGCCTTTTTAGAGAAAATATTCAGGTCATCTGACATGAGTAAAGGACGAGAGTGACTAAACAAATGCATATAGTGAACCAATATTGTTACTAAATGTTAAAAGAAATAATTTGGTCATAATATTTTATTACACTAAACCTGTAGCGACTTGGAGAAAGAAAAATTTTTATATAATTTTTTAATAGATATTAAAAAATATTTTTGCTATTCATGAATCAAAATATGTAAACAAAAAAATTTTCTAATTTTTATGTAATTATAATTATGTATTGTTATTAAATAAATATGTGAGTGAAAAGTATTTGATACCATTTTTAATATTTAATCTGACTTAAATCCAGTATTTATTCAATGTAGCTCGCTTGTACGACGCATCTAAAATCACAGCAACCGTGCATGTGACAAACTTTTACTGAGGCAACCTTATACTGTTAGAAAGAGAATAAAATAACGTTTAATTTAAAAAAAATCAATTAAATAACTGATGAGGGTATATTAATAACGCTTGCTCGCATGTTTATACATGACAACTCCATAGTTAGGCTGAAGGGAAAGTAGGCAACCTATATTTTTCCAGTTCCTTATGTTATGTTCTTTCAGATAATGGTCGATTTTTATAAATAACAAATCGGGGAAGTTAATTGAAAAACAATTAATTTGGATTTACATTAATTAACCGTTTGGCCCGCGATTTAGCTAGGCAACCCATTTTCAATGTATTAATATATTCATTAACTAACATAATAATTTTGTTATAGTCGAATAACAGATGAGGGTATATATTTCTATGGCCGGATCTTATACTATTATAACTCAGTGTGGCACATCACTCAAACAGCGAAACACTGGTTTTCAGTTACAACAAGTACGAGTTCATAAAAGTACGCGAATATAGTATTCCCGTCTGCGTGTACATTTGTGGTCAATCGTGATTGAAAAGTGTCCGTTGTTGTTATAGTTAGTGTTGAGTAATAATAACGATAACAAATGAACTATACGATGTGATGTGACAAAAGGTGAATAGAAAAAGAGTATCAGTGTATGTTCACGATGGAACAAGGAGAAAAACTATCGTAATAAATTTTACTACAGTTTATTAAAATTATATATGAACTTGATGTGCAATGGTGGCAGTAGGTAGTAGGTAGTATATTCTTGTGTTAGTGACAGTTGATGATGTGGAGGTGTGATATGACGAACGGTGGGATTGGTTAGATTGCATGTGTGAGTGTATGTATGAACGGAGTGTAGGTATGTATGTGTGGTGCAATATAGTTAACAAAACGTTAAACTCGTCTGCCATTTCGATGTTAGCAGATTGGCGTAGACAGTGTATTAGAAGTTCCACTTCAGGTAACGCTTTGGAATTCCAAACTTTGGTTTTTCCAATAAATGTGAACAATCCACACTACGTTTGCCTACTTGTAGTCCCCATTCCACATTGCAATTCTGCGACAGAATAATATATATGATCATTCCTTTCAAAGTTAAAAATGCTTTATTTTATAGATACACACGGTACACACAAAGAGTGTCTCTTAGGAATAAATTTAAAGAAATGAAATATATTAACATTAGCATCGCAATATATTTAAGAAAACTTAATGTATATAAGAAAAAATATAGAATCGTTTGAGAAAAATAGTGATATACATAATGTTAATATCAGATATAAAAATAAACTTGCTGTTCATGTCAGCCGTTTACACAAAGTCACTAAGTCATTTAAGGGGCAATCTATACGCTTTTATAATAAGGTTCCAGTGAATATTCAAAATTTACCTTTAAATAAATTCAAAACCATCATAAAACAGACATTATTTACCAAAGGCTATTATAAAATTTCGGACTATCTGGATGATAAGCAAGCATGGACATAGACCGCTAGGCGATAATCAGTCTAATTATACAATACAATATAATTGTAACCCAAACTTATTTAAAAGAGCAACCCTTGAGTTTCTTGTTCGTTCTTCTCTGGGGAATCTGCTTTGCGAATGAGCAATAATGTCAATAATTTTAATATTGAGATAAAAATGTGACGTTTTCAAGTGATAATCTTTATCCTACGAAATAAATATTTTTGGACTTTGACTTTGACACATAAAATAGTCATACTTTACATTTTCTAAGCTACTACTGCTTGTTCCAAAGTAAATTTTTGAGGCTCGCATTACTGAGATACATCCGGATAAAGACTGGACACACACACACAACACCATTTCTAATGTGTTTGAGTGGCTGCAATACGTCTTCTTGTCACCTATAGCCGGCATTACGCTGTCCATAACTGGTCGCTATGTTGCTAAATTTCACATTTTAAGTTATACTGCCTGTAATGGACAAGTCGACATTTCTTGAAACAGGTGGTTAGGTACCTCGATATAATAATGCGTTCCCAGGTCCTCTCTACTGCCGAGGAAGGTCGCCGCGGGGTTTTAGTGGGTATCCCTCCCGATAGGGAGGGGAGTCCTACATAACCGTCTCGCCGTCCCCCAGGCGAGCGGTACCTTTAACTTTAGTCGATTTTTTATGTTAATAAAATTTTAAAAAATTAGTTATTTTTTCAAATAAATTAATTTACACATTCTAGTGTAAGTTTCCTCTTAAACGTAATTGATAAACTGGCAACGTTGCATCAAGTTAAATAATGAATTACGCCATCTACTATCCTACCAATCAGTCAATGGTGACGATTCGGATGTATACCAACTAAACTAAAACCAGTTTTGGAGTGGTGCAGTCGCATTGGTAAACTCATATAATTCCGTGGCTCACATAATCCTGTGATAGGACCTTTGAAAGCTCCTACTGCTTGGTAGGTGCAAAATTCTAAATATTAAATTGAACCTAACGACAGCTCAACAAAGCTTCTTTTTATATATAAAATTTTGTTACAATCGTGCGAGCCAGATAGTAACAATCGAGCAAATTATTGTTTCGCGCGGCCATTTTTTCTATTCGCCGGCAACGCGTGACTGTGTTGTAATAATTAATTCATTTTAAATAGTAAACGGTGTTGTTTCTTTTTGAAATTTGGAAGATCAGTGGTAAAACACATATACTTACTGTCGCCGCTGTTAGTTTCAGTTAAATTCAGTTAGAGTGCAAGTAATAACTTATTGTTTAGGCTCGTAAATTAACGATTTTGAAGATTTGAGTTAAAACATTGTCACCGAATTAGCTGTGGTAAGAGAGACGTTTGTCTGATTTTTATATTAAACTTTGTTATTATAAAAAGTTATTAATGATTTTAAGTGTAAAAAAATACATTTTATGAGATAACAAACTATGAGCAGTTTTTAAACATATTTAAAATTTGGTTGTTCAGTTTTTATCACGGAATTAAGTGAGTTGTGTTATTTCAGACATCATTGATGAAAATCAAAGTACATGATAATAAAATAGAAAATATAATGAAACAGCATTAAAATCGGCCATTGAAAGTTTATTATAGTCAAGATTGACTATTTACATGGCATCAAAGGAATATAACGTGCCATGGGGTAAATGGATAACATGTTCTTTCTGTACTGATTCATATCACACTCATTGCCAAAGTCAAATTATTGGTGATAGCCAAGCTGTTTTCATATGTGATAGTTGCAGCATTGATGACTCTAGTGGTGAAGAGTAAAGAACATATTTAAGTTTATTATTTAGTTTATAAAGTTAGTACTTACTTAATACATAAAATGTTATTGTAATGTTATAAATTAAAAAAACTTATTTTTTTGAAATTATATTTGATGTTATATAATTGTAATGATTATGGCTTATTCTGTGATAAAAAATAATAATTACTCACCTAATTCTGTTATATCACAATTAGAGTTGCGCTCTCACCGAATTAAAGTGATTACCACAGAATTACCCAAGTCATCGTCGGTTGAAATAATGCCTGTTATACTTAGTCACTTCTTTAAAAATTAAGATTCCTATTACTCACAAGGTAAACAAAAGACTGATTGATGTTCCTACTTAAAATAAAACGTGTTGATTAAGATTAACTAGTGTTTTCATCACAAATTCCGTTTTGTCACATAATTATATGAGTACACCCTACTGTTCCAGGGAGAAAGATACAGTACTACTTTAAAACTGGTTTTAGTTTAGTTGGTGTACATCCGAATCGACACCAATAGCCGTGAAAATATGTAGGTATGTATAGTGTGCGTTAAGAGTAATTTTCATCGATTTATTTGGATATGTATTTACGACCGATGTAAATAAGATATTTTAATTCGGATTTCGGATTTAGATTTATTTTGAATTAAATAACATGCCCATATAACATGTCGGGTTGTCCCTTCCCTTACCCGCAGTATATTAATAGCTTATGTAAACAGAATGGGAAATTCTATACAAACCACATGTTTAGCGTATTTGAGCACGTTGCTATTTGGCGCAAATAACAAACGACGTCACTATTGATTATATTCATGTTAAATTCACTTGTAAATAACAGAGTCTGCCATAAAATTTTATAGGTGTAGTGTACCTTACGAGTGACGTGCAAGATTGGGTACTAAACGGAGAATAGAAAGGTGTGATCAAAATTTTAAATAATAATAATAATAAATATCCTTAGACATACACACAGCGCCATCTAGTTCCACAGTAAGCAACTATAGGCTTGTGTTGTGGATACCAGATGGTTGATATACTACATAAATACATTTTTTTTTGTAAATAAATACTTATTATAAATGAAAACATCCATAACTCGGGTACACATGTTCGTATTCATCACACAAACATATGCCCCTAGCGGGATTCGAACCCGCGACCATTTGGTATAGTGGTCAGAGTTTCTAATCACTACACCAAACAAATGGAAATAAAGTTGGCTGTTCATTAATAAACCGCCTCCGTGGCTCAATGTAAACAACATAGGGTTTACGCTTCTGAGGTCCCGGGTTCGATCCCCAGCGGGGTACATGTATAGTACTCGGTTTGGTTTGTGGTAGTTAAATGTCCGCCTGGCTAGCTACCACCATCTTATTTAAATCTGCCGCGAAAACAGCAATGTAAATGGCATTGTTGTGTTCCGGTTGTCAGAGATAAGATAGCCAGAAATAAGAGGGAGTTTCCGTGTCAGTACGTTTCCACCTTCGAACTAGTTGTGATTGAACCGTAAAAAAAATCTCCGTACTTAAAATGTAATCTTTTATCTCTTTTAAAGTTAATGTCCGGAAAAATCTATTAGTTTTTTATTACATCTTATAATTACAACAATGAACCCAAATCAGTACAATTGACAGCACACTTCCGCGTATTATGTCAGTGGAGGTCGCGATGGTCATGAGATAGCGGACAGTTGGCGGAAACGCGTCTCATCGGCGCGGGCGCAGACGGCCCGTGAAATTGTGCCATTTGGAACTGATCGCCCATTGTTGTTATGATGTGGATATCAGTGGATCAGCGTGTACTTGATGAGTCGGTTTTGTGTTGTCTGATTGATAATGGACCATTCAGGAAATTGTAAAAAATAACTTTTGTAGAGTCATTGGAGCTGAATAATGACGTTTTTTTTTCATTATATTATAATAAATTATGTATAACCCATTTTAATTTTGTTTAAAATGATAATCTACAGGATGTAATTGATAAATAAAATAAAATTCCTATAGAGTAGTTGAGAACAAGTAAAGAGGTGTTAATGATGGTAAAGAAGAAGAGATGCCTGCTGTCACAGGTTGAGAACACAAGAGGAAAGAAGATCACTTGATACGACACGCCATTTTTTTGAAGAACATAGTTAAGGGAAATATTGAAGGAAAGAGTGGAAGGGGAAGACCTAGCCGCAATTAATTTGACCAAGTTACATAAAAGTCAGAATCGTACAAGAGGTTAAATCTAGGGCAGAAAGCAGAGAGATGTGGTCATTACTCCACTGACAAGAGCATAGCTCTTAAATTGAAAAAGAAGATGAGTAGTTGATAGTGGTATCCCAGAGAGACTGTGTCCCAGCAGTGGGCTCGTGTAATGATGATGAATAGGCAACCTATGTAGTTTTAGGGAAATAAATGAATTTGCTCTTACCATTTAGGTACCAAACCTTTATGGGTGAAGAGGTGTGAAACATTTACATACAGACTGAAAAGACGACCGATTGGTGTAGCGGATAGTGACCCTGTCTGCGAACCAACGGTTGCGAGTCCAAATCCCGCAAGGGGGTTAATGTTTGTGTGAAGAATACGAACATTTATTTCTGAGTCAGGGATGCTTCTAACTAGATGATTGGTGTAATCGTCCGAAATATATATTTATTAATAACCGATAGCATGGTAACATGATGCGATTATCTCTTGGGAGAATTTACCATAATTGCCATGCATTGAGTAATCCCGCCTCCACACTCCTCTTTGCAATTCCTTTATGCCAGGATCAGCAGTGCAGTGCACCTCTGAGGGTAGACGGTGCCCTACGTCACCTATTGCTACCTCGGACTCGTGAACTTTGCTTGTATTTTCATTTAGTTACAACAATTACCAAGTTCAACAAAGGATTAGCCTCGCCATACAGCGGGGTAACTCTGCCAGCCTTCTGGGAACGCACCCGTTTTCGAGGGATCTGGGTCAAGTTTTTTATTTGTAAATAGTAGTTGAGTTTTATTTATTTCTTTTAATTATGTACGTTCCTATGTTTTATTTTCCGAATAACAAAGCAAAAAGTAGGAAATCAATGTTTTCCTTAAAAACCAATTTAAAGACTTATTAAATTTACAAAGAAATCCGGACATACGTTCTAATACATGAAACTGTGTACAAAAAGTGATTTAATTACAATTTTATGATGGTTTTATAGTTTTAAGCTTACTGCCAACTATTTAATATTTTTTACATCTATACTTGCGGTATTGCTTATCTGAAGGACAATTCTCGTAATATCTCTTATTTTATTACAATTACAGTCAAAATTCAGTTCGGATCTAGTCTCGGTCTCCAAATGTCCTGTTTCCCACACTGCAGTTGCCGTACGAAAGATCAGCGCTGCAAGCGCGCCCGCTACTGTGGCTTATACTGAGTGGCAACCTTTTTTTGTAAATGAATGATCAGATGGTTAGGTACCACCATTTGTACTGATTTTTGCTATTAATGTTATCAAAATAACTATCTTTCTCTATTCCTTTCTATGGAAATCATCCATTATTATCCATAAATTCATTTATAATAACGGCACACGAGCATGCGGGTCACCTGATGGAAAGCAATCACCGCCGCCCATGGACACCCGCAACACCAAAAGGGTCAGAGATGCGTTGCCGGCCTTTGAGGAAGGTGTAGGCTCGTTTCTTGAAGGTTCGAATGTCGTACTCGTTCGGGAATACCGCTGCAGGAAGTCTGTTCCTCAGGGTGGTCGTACGTGGTAGGAAGTTTCTTAAGAAACGTACAGTGGTAGACTTCCACTCATACAAGTGATGTGGATGGAATTTTAATTTTCGTCGAGAAGTGTAACGGTTAAATTGAGCAGCGGGTATTAACTCGAACAGTCCTGTCGGGTTTTTGATTTTTAAACTATTGTTATCCCCTGTTAAGTCTTTGTTTATGTGATATATAATTTAATAAGTGAGAGCACTGTCGACTATCATCTCGTGGGTGTCCCGTTACCTTGTATTATGCGGTCCTGGGAAGGTTAATCAGTTACAGAATGTACTATATATACGTCTATTTACCCGAGGGCTCTCGTTACCCTCATTCCCCCACATAGTGCGACTGTATCATAAAAGTTATTCTCATTTATCGACGGTGACGTCACTTTCCAATAGGTATCCCGGTCACCCTCCGACGATGGTGGACTATGACGTCATCCCTTCCACTGCGTAGACAAGTAACTGCAACGAACGACCGCTCTCGAATAGGTCAAATGCGGACTTGTGATTAAGTTTATTACAATAAAGATGCTTGCGTAGGAAATTGTTGCGTAGGAGATATTTTTTCATATAGTAGAAATGGTAATAATTAAGATAGTGAACACAGAAAATAAGTAATTGAAAGATACGAGCATTTAAATAAAAAAAAAATTATGCTGTATAGTGGCTGATTCAGTGAAGTCGATTTTTTTTGTTAATAATTTTTTGTTTCACTTTTTAGTATTTTAGCGTGTTTGCTAATCTCCCTGATAATTTTTGTGCGATGGCGACCCTTATTGCCTCCTACAGGTTAGGCGGGCAGTTGGGGTTAAGGTTGCCACCTGTTTTTGGGCCAATAAAGTATATTGGTTGCTGTAGGTAGAGAAAAAGTACATTGTATGGAAATAAAGTATTATTTATTTTTATCTTTAAAAACATATTTTTATTGCTTTAGGCAATCTTTGTCGCTGCTAAATAAGTGCATAGCTTCTTTACAGTCTAAGTATATTAAAATTGAGATAAACTAATAGTTAGTTTTTTTATTAAATTCTGGGACGTTCTATTCCTTTCATCGCGCCACTTAACATTCATTAAAGAAAAACTCTCTCCGTGAAACTCTCTTTGCCATAAGATATTAAGATCTTTAAAGTTAAACTTAAGTTAACTTAAAAAAAAACTATTTATAATGATTTATAAAATTATTCCTAGAGACAGAACAAACTATATGAAATAAAGTATCTTCGCGTACTTTATTGAACTCATAAAGTATAGAGTACAAGTACCCCGAAATAACGTATTATATTTTATTATAAAGTACGGGTGGCAACCGTAGTTGGGGTACATCAGCTCGTCTTGATGATCTTCGATTTTCTCTACACTGAATCAACCGCCAAATTTCGGGAACATCCGTGTACATGCCTACATTAAAAAAACAAACGGCCGAATTGAGAAAATCCTCCGTCTTGAAGTCGGTTAAAAATTAAAAAAACTGTCTCAACGAATGTTGCCAACTAGGTACTTCGATCCAAAGAGTTTGGTCGAAGTTATTAGCTCCATGACGTTCATTGTCTCCGAACCGGCCTTGGCTTCAAGGTGAGCATACAATATGGCTCTAGTTTTGTGCTTTGTTAATCCGTCTGTCTGACCCCGTGGTCTAACCGAGCGCTGTATGTCACGTGACGCAGCCAAAAAAGGAAAAAAAAATATTGTTACATTTGAAATATACCGGATGAATTTTTTTACCCTTCAATGTTTATACTGTAACTACTGTTGGTGTTTTCATAATCACTTTTTTTAGGTAATAAAAAAAAATTTTAGGTAATATTATTTAACGATATATAATAATAATAATATCCTTGGACATATACAGACAGCTCCATCTAGTTCCACACTAAGCAACTAGACTTGTGTTGGGGATACCAGATGGTTGATAAACTACACAAATATATTTTTTTATATAAATAAATATATAAACGATAAACATCTTATCTCATCATATACTTATGTATAGGTATACACGACAACCTGTTTGGTGTAGTGGTTAGCAACTCTGACCACTATACCAAAAGGTTGCGGGTTCGAATCCCGCTACGGGCATATGTTTGTGTGATGCATACGGACATGTGTACCCGAGTTATGGATGTTTTCATTATAATAATTATTTATTTACAAAAAAAAACATCAACAATGGTATCCACAACACAAGCCTATAGTTGCTTACTGTGGAACTAGATGGCGCTGTGTGTATGTCTAAGGATATTTATTTATTTATTATGCACGCAACAAGTCGCTAGATGGAGGCCGCTTACAACCGGACGCCCTGGAAATCTATCTGTGACGCCTATGTTCAGCAGTTGAGGTCCTGTGGCTGATATGATAATGAGGATGATGATAATAGAAACTAATTGCACCCAAGTGAAGCCGGGGTTTTATAAATTAATCTCGTCTAAAGACTGAATAACGTACTTACAATGTTAGGTGATATCTAACAGTCACTTGATTGTTCTTTCGTTCAGCTTACCTGTAATCAAAAAACAACTATGAATATATTTTATTATGAAATAGATCCAGTGGATATCGTCTATTCATAACTAAGGTAAGTTTAAATAAAATCATTGATCAAGATGAATTAAACGACACCTTGCACATCAAAATAGGTCAAGCCGTTTACATAGAAAGCTACATACGTAGATACTAACAAAATTACACTCGAAAACCCTTACTCTCCTTCCTGGGTCAGTCAGGTAATAAGGGGGTAATAAGTGATGGCAGATTGATGTAGTAGGTAGTAGTGATGTAACGAATATCCACATTCGCGGATATTCGCTTATTTCTGGATGTTCGCGTTCGCGTTTCCGTTCGCAAAAATTTTGTGGAGTAAACAGGAATTACACGAGGTAAATTTCACCCTGTATGTTGGATTTGTGGTTATCAGCCTGCCTAGTGAATGAGCGATAACTGTATGTCGTGACGATTTCAAATGTTATTCTTATAACTTACGAAATAAAACATTTTTGATTGATTGATCGATTGATCAGCACCTGTATTCTCAAAAAAAAAATCAAAATCAAAAATCGTTTATTTCCTTTACTACATATTGGCAATACAAGTAGTACAATAGGAGGAACCTCCCCATAGTCCCACATATCGAACGCGTAAATGCGTTTTCCCCCCGTCAAAAAAAAAGGAGGAACCACCCTTCCATATCATAGGTTAGCAAAGGTTTTTTTTATAAAACAAAATGTCTTATAAAATTTTTAACCTATGATTACAATTTACATAATCGTGTAGGTACGTGTGTTTGTGTGTGTGTGATGATGTATGTATGTATAGTGTGTATCAGTGGTGTGTGTGTGTGTGTATTCTAACATTGGTGTTATTATTCCTCTGAATTTTCAGATGTCAAGAATGTTTAAAACGAGCTGGTAGTTTTTCCTTAGCAATTAGGTAGCACTTTATTTGCACAAAAGTAGCTATACAATAATTTACAAGTGGCAAATGATAATGACCGTTCCAATTTCAAACAATATGCTGTATTAGTACGTACCTATCTATTAGAGCGGTCTACAGCTGCAAGTATTAGGAGTCAGCTTGCAATAACAATGTCATGAGGACTTGTATAAATAATGTGTACACAACACAGAAGTGTATAAATTGACTTAACTAAGATTGAGTCCGCGTCGCAGTGACTTGAGCAACTCGTCTCATGGTCTCACGGATGGGCGAACACGAGGTCAAACGAGAGTACTCATCGGCCTTCAGTATTATTATGATATTCGGTTTTAAAGTTGGATGTATAGTATAATGGTATACCGAATTCTACTTCGAAAAACGTTCGGCCGAAGAACGGTTGATCGAAAACCGAGTACATTGCGGATTTAGTTTCAATTAAATTTTTTAATGAATAACAAACTCCGCAGTGTACTCGACTTCGATTAATCGTTCTTTAGTCAAAAGTTTTTCGGAGTAGTGTAATTCAGTACACCAGTATACATCCTTCAAAGTTAGGTACGGACAGCGTAATCGCCAAGTCCATGATTAACCCCGAATTTCATCTTACTCTTACGATTGTAAATGTTATCCGTGTAAATAATATCGCTGGCATGCTTCGCAGCGGCAGTGGTACAGTGTGAATGGATTTGAGCATTTTCATTTTCATGTATTTGCGTCAGCGTATAAACGCATGTGGAAATAGACTTCTAAAGGCCGGCGCACATTAGAACGGACCGTACCTCAACGCAGAGCATTGGAAAAATCCTGTTGAATCATTTTCACATATTAAAATTGAAAATGTATAAAAACCGCCTTCGTGGCTCAATGTAAACAACACTGGGTTTACGATTCGGAGGTCGCGGGTTCGATCCCCAGCTATTTAAACATGTACCCCATGTTTAAGTACTCGGTTTGGTTGGTGGTAGGGTATTTTAAATTTTAATGTCCGCCTGGCTAGCTACCACCATCTTATCTAAATCTGCCGCCATAAGTAGCAATTTTAATAGCATTGTTGTCAGAGATAAGATAGCTAGTCCCCCAAATGTGTTGGGGTTTCCGGGTCAGTACGTGGAAGCAATGTTAATAGCATTGTTGTGTTCCGTTGTGCATAAAAAAAAACCCTCGACAACATTGCTGGAACAATGATGACCCCCTCCGTGGCTCAATGTAAAGAATATAGGGTTTACGAAGGTCGCGGGTTCGACCCCCAGCGGGGTGCATATAGTACTCGGTTAGGTTGGTGGTAAGGCATTATAGATATGGTAGCGCGAAAAAATCTTTTTCGCTTTTTCTTAGTAGATAAAACCATGCCATCTCTTAGAATCCTCGAGAACTACCTAATAGAACTGCTGAGACTAAATGGCCAAACCCAATTTGTTCACAACCTATAGATTGGTCACCTAAAAGTGCAAGAAACAATTACAATAATGAC
Organism: Oegoconia quadripuncta; assembly: GCA_949316235.1. Taxonomy (NCBI): domain Eukaryota; kingdom Metazoa; phylum Arthropoda; class Insecta; order Lepidoptera; family Autostichidae; genus Oegoconia; species Oegoconia quadripuncta. The sequence goes on from OX438746.1 coordinate 14,088,356, forward strand.
TAACAACCCTTCTGTAGTCGGATAAAAATACGATTTTTACGAGTACCAATATGTTTTGTCGTGGTATATAACTGATACCTCGGCATATGCTGAGTGGATGCCTGTTCGGTGTTACACATATATATATATATATATATATATATATATATGTATATTTTGCTGGTATTTAAGATTATTGTTTAGTTTACGATATGTGACACCGAATAAATACTTTTTCTTTCCTTCTTTCTTTTTTTTTATACAGGGTGAAATTTTATTCGTGTAATGTCTGTTTACTAGTGACCCCACTCCTGAATACGTAGTAGTAGAGCCACGCTGTAAGCTATTAGCTTGCAGCATGAATGGGCCGGCTCGACCGGGGAAGTACCACCCTCTCGCAGAAGACCGACGTCTGAGTAGTGGCATTTTGCCACTGCGCTTCGTCCGGTGAGCGAGGGCGCCGGAGGCCCACCTTCCACTCCCTCTCCAGAATGGTAGCGGTATTTAAAGAGTTAGTACCCCAGGAGGGTACCAGCACTGCTGGAGAATCCCTCATCGCTCAGGCTGCCCTATTTATTCTGGGGTGGACACCTTCCTCAAAGGCCGGCAACGCATCTGTGACCCTTTTGGTGTTGCGGGTGTCCATGGGCGGCGGTGATTGCTTTCCATCAGGTGACCCGCATGCTCGTTTGCCGCCCTCTCATATAAAAAAAAAAAAAAATACGAACCACTTTCCCCAAGGAACCATAGTCTAAAAAATTTCGATTACCCATATAAGTAAGGTATTTGCTTTGCTTTAGTTTGAATTTGCTGTAATTTGTATGCGCCCAATCTACTGTTTTCTAACTAACCCTATGGTTGACTGGAAGAAATCCCTCTTTGGGATAAGTCCGCCGTTGTACTCAATTTATGTATCAATGCAAAATTAATGTATTGCCTTTTTGTACAATAAAGCGTTTACAAACAAACAAACAAACAAAGTAAATCATTCTGAAACCACTTTTAGTATGGAAACCAATTTTCGGCTGAATATCGGTTGTGGTACCTAATTGAAAGTTGTTCGTAATCTGGTATAGTCACCAGCCGAAAATTGTTGGACTTTCATACTAAAGGTGGTTTCAGAATGATTTACTTTGTATGGGTAATCGAAACTGATTTGATTATGGTTCCTTGTGGAAAATTATTCGTAATTAGGAGTAGATTAAATGTCCGCTTGGCTAGCTACCAGGGCCTGGCACGTGGTACCGTACTGACCCGGAAACCCCAACACTTTTGGGGGACTGGCTATTAAATGCTATTAACATTGCTGCTTGGCGACAGATTTAGATAAGATGGTGGTAGCTAGCCAGGCGGACATTTTTTTTAAATGCCCTACCACCAACCAAACCGAGTACTTAAAAACATGTACCCCGCTGGGGATCGAACCCGCGACCTCCTAATCGTAATCCCAATTTTGTTTACATTGAGCCACGGAGGCGGTTAAAATAAAAAGTATCCTATGTCTTAATCCAGGGTATATACTATATACCAATTTCATCCAAATCCATCCAGCCGTTTCGCCATTTCGCATCAAACAAAGAAACAAACATCCAAACTTTCGCATTGAGATGTATCCGCTCCGCTATACAGTTATTTTAGGCGAAGCCGTGAACGAAAAGCTTGTAACAAATATCCTTAAGTTAAAGGTAAAATAAGTTTGTTTTGAGTAAATAAAATTACAGTTCTTTCTGGAACAGCAGATAAACAAAAATCTTCAATTACGTTGTCTCACTGAACGAACATACAAAATGGTAAACATAATTCAGCTATTAAATTCACAATAACGGCGCGGACGGCCGTCGTGAAAGGCATGTTTACTGATTTCAGGCAGCTGGTGCATTATACCTTTGACCTTAGTTTGATCTTACTTAACTTTCAAATAACTCAAACAAGAGGTTACTATATTTAGTTGTCACTTGGTATTGAAATGGTCTAGTTTTTTTGTTTGTAGACACTATTCAGTTATTTCATTATACGATAATTAACTACTAGTTACCCATTCACTATTCGGAGCATATTATATTCGTGGATACCACTAATGAGGGTTGTGGGAAGTCGCTGGATGCAGGTTGCTTCCAACCGATCGCTCTGGAAATCTCTACAGATGCCTGCTCTGGCTCTGGAGGCTTATTTCCAGCAATGACGTCCTGTGGCTGATAAGATGATGATGACCTACTATTTTTTTTTTTTGTATAATTCACTCCTCTCGGAGAAGGCAAAGGGATCTAAGCCCATACAACCAGGTCATATTTATCTTATTTCTACAGTTTAGTGAATTCAATCTCAGTCAAAACAATCATTTACTTAGCGTATACAGAGTCTAGTCATTGTCAAGTTATTCTTCAGTAAAGTGCCAGAATGCTATACGAAAGATTTTGGCGGCTTCTTGTCGGAACCCGAAAGCTTCGTTAAGCACTTTAATCTTTAATTTACACTTCCCTTCACTTGTACACCAACACTGACTTTTGCTGCACAATATTCCGCCCTTATTAAGCTTCAAAACTCAGAATGCACAAATTATGAGAAATATAACCAAAAATGCAACATCACTCGCTGCATTCCCGCCAAAAAGCCCTACTACTTATTGACTACCAACTCGCATCTCTATTCTTTACATGCAGAATATAATAAGTCTTGCTAATTCAAAGGCAAGTATTATTGAAGTCTACTGATTTACATATTCTATGAGAATTGTGACAATTTGTGTGACTGATAATTTGCGAATCATGCCCACTGGCACAGTACTTATAACCAATGTGCCGCTGGCATGGAACATAATTATTTATTTATTTATTCCATTAGTACACAAAGAATTTTGTACATATTTGCAAAAACGAAATAGTAAATACATATTCACAAATAAAAAAATATAAATATATTATTTACTTGCTTATTTACATAGAATCAACAGCATTATTGCAGAAATTATATTATAGTAAACTAATACCAAACTTATGCCAATTAGTGATTCTTATTATGTTACTGACAATGGTTATCGTTATAATTGAGTGGGGAACGTTTTAATTATATGTATTACAAGAAAATTGGTACTTTTACATTATTATTCTATAATAATAATGTAAAAGTACCTATGTATACCTATGTATATCAATAAAACAATCCGCAGTAATATAAGAGTCGTTATGTTAATGAGTCTAAATTGCATAGTATTAAAAGTCAAACTAAAGAAATTAAGAAATTTTAAGCCAAATAAATATATTATAAAGGTACAAACATGTTCCATGCCAGCGGTACATTGGCATAGAACATAATTATAACGTACCTTATAGGTAGAAACCTACCTCCAGAAAGTTACCAGATTTGATATATTCTATCTACAAGCAAATATTGTCATATCATATCATAATATCCCCTTTTTCTTATTTCTTTTTATGCTTCTTATTGTTGTACAATAAAGAATATTTTGTTTGTTTGTTTGTTTGTAATAGTTTTCACAGTGACTGGGGTTTTTGAAAATGCCTAGACTATGAATCTAAAAAGATTTTATTACGTCCACAGTAGAAATGTTTTTTTTTCCTGCATGGCCTGGACCCACAGCAGGAGATAAAATTGGACGTCAACAATGATTGCAATTCCGTTAATGAACTGACTGGCACTCGTATCCCCCTGTCGCTAAGCGCACCTCACGCACGAACGCGCACGAGTTTCCGGCGCGCTCGGAACTGCGCGCGCGGCACACGCTGACCGTGACCGCGCGGGGAAAGTGCGCACACGCCGATGACGACATCGTGCGTTGACTCCACTCATACCAGGCTATACCCTAGTAGTTATCATGGATTTGGGATAGATATATGTAAACGTGAGTCCGAGGAAAGTTAAGTAAGAGATACCAGTGAAGTAATTTAGTTTAGGTAGGTACGTTAAGTTTACGTATTGAATTTTGTCGTGTGGTTTCGCACGCAAAAGAATAGGACCGACCCATCTTTTCCCGTGGGTATCGTTAAAGGCGATTACGGGACTTTCCACCAAATAACATCTAAACACCTACTGTCACGTCTGCATTTCTGTATTAAAGGCGTTGAAATCGTGGATGTTATTTCAAACATTATCCGGCCACCCTGTATATACCGCCTCCGTGGCTCAATGGTTTACGAATAACAAACATAACAAACAATTTAACAACATAGGGTTTACAAATCGGAGGGCGCCGGTTCGATTCCCAGCGGGGTATATGTTTAGTACTCGGTTTGGTTGGTGGTAGGGCATTTTATATGTCCGTCTGGCTAGCTAATATACAATGTGTCCCGGAGAGAAGTGACCAGCGGGCGTAGTTTGAAAATTTATACAAAATTATCGATAAATCATTTAAATTTAGAGACCTAACTGCTTTTGTTTTTTAAAAATTGTTAATCCTTTTTTTTTAATAGACATGTCTGACCTTCTGCACTATTTTAGTCATAATTTCTTTGTTTTTACGTCTTTCCCAATTCTTTTTTTTTTAATTCAGTGCTGTTATTATTATTCATCAAATTAAGTTATGAAAATTATCCCAAAACAAATAAATCATTTATTAAAAAAGAAATAAACTTAAAATTCGACCAACAAAACTGTATTTCTTTAAGTTTAAAAATAAAAAAACGAAAAATGTCCCTATAACATCATGTTTTTTTTTAATTATTATGATACTACATGATATTCTCTAAAATATCCTCGAACAATGTTTTATGTTATTTCAAATAAATGTGAACGTACGAGACATTGTAATTGACCTTTTATGCTCCAGTAACTAGATAGAGATAAGTTTAAAAAAATGAAAGTAATGTTTTAAGCAGTTTATTTGCACATTTAAGTGTTTTGTTATTACAATGAATCATTTTGATTTTAACATGATAGTTTAATAATAAATAAAAGATACTTAATTTGTTAAAATGGTTGTTTATTAAGAAAAATCAGGTAATTAATTAATTATGTTTTCAAAATGACCGCCGTCAGCGGTTATGCAGGCCAGGCCAATGAAAATTATCCAAGATGGATTGGCAGAGGCGGTCCAGTAGCATGGCCCCCGAGGTCACCAGACTTGACGCCTCTTGATTATTATTTCTGGGGCTACATGAAGCAAAAAGTTTATGCTGTGCCAATAATTTCAAGAGACCAGCTGAAACAGAGAATCGATGCTGCTGCCGCAGAAATAGCGCAGAATCATGCAGAAATAAGGCGAACTACACTAAGGATGTCATTTAGGGCCCTGGCCTGCATAACCGCTGACGGCGGTCATTTTGAAAACATAATTAATTAATTACCTGATTTTTCTTAATAAACAACCATTTTAACAAATTAAGTATCTTTTATTTATTATTAAACTATCATGTTAAAATCAAAATGATTCATTGTAATAACAAAACACTTAAATGTGCAAATAAACTGCTTAAAACATTACTTTCATTTTTTTAAACTTATCTCTATCTAGTTACTGGAGCATAAAAGGTCAATTTCAATGTCTCGTACGTTCACATTTATTTGAAATAACTAAAAACATTGTTCGAGGATATTTTAGAGAATATCATGTAGTATCATAATAATTAAAAAAAAACATGATGTTATAGGGACATTTTTCGTTTTTTTATTTTTAAACTTAAAGAAATACAGTTTTGTTGGTCGAATTTTAAGTTTATTTCTTTTTTAATAAATTATTTATTTGTTTTGGGATAATTTTCATAACTTAATTTGATGAATAATAATAACAGCACTGAATTAAAAAAAAAGAATTGGGAAAGACGTAAAAACAAAGAAATTATGACTAAAATAGTGCAGAAGGTCAGAGATGTCTATTAAAAAAAAAGAATTAACAATTTTTAAAAAACAAAAGCAGTTAGGTCTCTAAATTTAAATGATTTATCGATAATTTTGTATAAATTTTCAAACTACGCCCGCTGGTCACTTCTCTCCGGGACACATTGTATATTTATTAGTGTGTAGGTATTTGCTTTAGTAAGTATTTGCTGTAATTTGTATACGCCCAATCGACTGTTTTCTAACTAACCCTATGGTTGACTGGAAGAAATCCCTCTATGGGATAAGTCCGCCGTTGTACTCAATTTCTGTATCAATGCAAAATTAATGTATTGCCTTTTTGTACAATAAAGCGTTTACAAACAAACAAACAAACTTTTAAGGTTTGGTACACTCAAACGCTAATGTTTGGGATACCTCTGACCACCCCAATCCGGGTTGGATCGACACCAAGTGCAATATAATTGTACTCGTCAAAACGAATCATATGAGCGTAAACTCGAGGGGTTTACTAGTACCCATTGAAAACTTCGACCATCCTCCTAGCTCCATCATCAGATCAGCTCCAAGATACCAAATTTGTTTATATGATGTTTTCATTTACATATAATATAAATGATAAACAACATTTATTTGTGTAGCATATCAACCATCTGGCATCCATAATAAAAGCCTAGTTGCTTAATGTGGAACTAGATAGCGCTGGGTGTATATTAAAGGATATTTAATTGTTGAAGAATACAATACAAGTGCTATACTATGTATTTCTACAAATACCAACTTACAACATACAGCGACAGGGGGATACGAGCGCCAGTCAGTTCATTAACGGAATTGCAATCATTGTTGACGTACAATTTTATTTTAATTACCACTTTTGTCTCGTCAATCTAACTAATATTATAAATACGAAAATTTGTATGTTTGTTTGTTGCTTAATACCGATGAAACGGATGAACGGGTTTGGATGAAATTTGGTATATAGGTAGAACATACACACACTCAAGTACACTTTCACACACACCTACACGCCACACGTACACACACACTCACGCACGTACACTCACGCGCAGGTACACACTTTCAAGCACTGTGTATTTTCAAGTATTATGTAAGCACAATACACACACATATAATATCTCCCTCACACACAGGCGATTACAAACACAGGTTTGCTTAGAAAGAAAGAAAAAATTCTTTATTGTACACAGCTTAAAAATATACACAGTGATATTATTTTAACAGGTGTACAAAGGCGGTCTTATCGCTTATAGCGATCTCTTCCAGACAACCATGGCAAATACACTTAATATAATACACTACTGCTGCGTAGCGTAAAGCAAACTTACCAAAGTAAAATATATCTAAATCCTTATACTAGATTTTGTTCTATTAATGTAAAATTTGGAGTCCATTGAGGAGTTAGCAGCTGATGCTTATAACACAAGTCTTTTTAATGCGTAGTATGGCCATCAGCTACGAACATATTTTTAGAAATTCTAATGAATATTACAAAATGTTACCGGTTGTAAACTACTATATTTACCTGTGTTTAAAACTAAAATATTCTTATTCTTATACCCTAGATTAAGACATAGGATATTTTTGATCCCGATAAAACCGCCTCCGTGGCTCAATGTAAACAACATTGGGTTTACGATTCGGAGGTCGCGGGTTCGATCCCCAGCGGGGTACATGTTTAAGTACTCGGTTTGGTTGGTGGTAGGGCATTTTAAAATGTCCGCCTGGCTAGCTACTACCATCTTATCTAAATCTGTCGCCAAGCAGCAATGTTAATAGCATTGTTGTCAGAGATAATATAGCCAGTCCCCCAAATGCGTTAGGGTTTCCGGGTCAGTACGATTCCACCTTCGGCCTCATCTTCACTTAACATCAGGTGTGATTGAGGTCAAGTACGAACCCGTCGTGCATAAAAAAAAATCAAAAATGAGTATTTCTCTCGAGATATACAAATTAAACATACCCGCGATAAAGTTAATCCACACAGGCGAAGCCGCAGGCAGAGAGCTAGTAAAATACAATTTCCAAAAGGAGCTCCTCCACGACAATAGGTAGAGGAAGGACATTATGTCTTAAACAGTACTCGTTTGCCTTGACCGGCGGCTACCTAGCCGTGTACCGTGGGTATTTTCACATGTGTAATGTAAACAACACATACGGTTTTTGTTCACATCGTAGCGGCGCAGGCGCATTGGGATTGGGGCCAAGGTGAGCGCGAAATGCACCCAATGCACCCATTCACTTGCATTCTCGCGTTTCCCGCTGAAAAGGCTCAGATTACATCGTGTATACACATCCAATAACTACTACGATTGGTTGAAATAAAAGGTGGTAGCCACGCATCTCATGATTTTTTTTTAAGTTTTATTCTCTCCTCTCGGAGAAGGCAAAGGGATCTAAGCCCATACAGCCATGTTTTATTTCTCTTATTTGTTCAGTTCATAAGTCAATCTCAGTCAAAACAAGTAATTCGTCGTGTACTTGACGTATACAGTCTAGTCACGGTCAAGTCATTCTTCAGTAAAGTGCCAGAATGCTTTCCAAAAGATTTTGGCGGCTTCTTGTGGGAACCCGAACTTTAATTTACACTTCCCTTCACTTGTACACAATCACTAACTTTTGCTGCACAATATCCTGCAATTATTAAGCTTCAAAAGTCAGAATGCACAAATTATAAGAATTATAAAGAAAATTGCAACTTCACTCACCGAGATCCCGCCAAAAAGCCGCATCTCATCATGATACATAAGTCGATTGCAGACAAAAGTAGGTAACTACCTATTAGCCGTATTTAGGTTAGGGTTCACGAATCGGATACATGTTTAGTACTCGGTTTGATTGGTGGTAGGGCATTTTAAATATCCGCCTAGCTAAGTAAACCATCAAACATCAAGCATTTATTTCGACGTAAGATACATGATATAATTTGTTGAATGTCAATTAATTCTACTGGAGAAAATAAAGGCTTATTGCTTTATCTGTCACAACATGTCCAAGCTACTACCGCTTCGGAAAGGAAAGGAAAATACAATACAATACAATGCAATGCAATGCAATGCAATGCAATGCAATGCAATGCAATGCAATACAATACAATACAATACAATACAATACAATACAATACAATACAATACAATACAATACAATACAATACAATACAATACAATACAATACAATACAATACAATACAATACAATACAAATAGTCTATATTTACAATAATTTTTGATGATAACAATAGAACTCAATTAGGAAATCATTTTTGGTAAAAGAAGCGGCGAAAGAAGCCCACGGGATCTTTGTTGTCCTTTTTTTAATAAAAAGTTTACAACTAATACAATTTTATACCTTTGGGGAGCATCTTATCTAAGTCAGCTGCCAAACTGCAATTTTAATAGCATTGTTGTATTTCGGTTGTCAGATATAAAATAGCCAGTCCTCCAAATAAGATGGGGTTTCCGAGCTAATACGCTTCCATCTTAACTTCACTTAACACGTTCACGGACACTGAACTAGACACAATAGATGTTTTATTGTTATTTACGTCTATCACTGTCCGCCAAAGTGTTAACATCAGGTGTGATTGAGGTCAAGTGCTAACCCATTATGAATAAAAACAATCGTTTATAAACCGGTCATAATCCGGTCAATCAGATTACGGATTTATTTATGGAATATCTGAATTTGTGATTTAAAAATTTAGAATTATTTATTACCACACAAACTTTCGCATTTACAAAATTATTATAAATGCGAAAGTTTGTGTGTGTGTCTGTATGTAAATATGTTTGCTACCTCTTCACGTCTTGGTATTGAAAAATTAAAAAAAAAATAACTACCTACCTATACCTTCTATTTCAGTTAACCTAATATGCCCTATTTTTAGACAGAGCCAATAGAATATCACCTACCTACACTCCATAATAAAATAGACAAACCATTTGGCATTTAATTTTGCCCAGCTGCTTTTGACGCTGACTGTACCTAATGAATAATGTATCTATACTATAATGTATAATAATATCTTTATGAAAACAAATCGTAAATCTGTTTATATGAATATCAGAGTGACCACGTGCTTGAAGGGAAGTCGTAAAAACACCATAAACTAAACTATAGGATCTAAGTAAATCGATAGATTGTAGCCGGACTAGACAGAACGTGATGGAATGGTTTATAACAACAACACACTATTGACTATAAAAAAATTTGAAAGCCCCCATAAAGACTATTATGTCATCCAAATACACCAAACAACAACCAACGTTATGTTCCCCCTAGTGAACAATGCCATATACCCGGTAGTGTTTTAGTCCATATCGTATGCGTTTGTTTGTTTTTGTTTTAATGAAACTAAAAATGCAGTAAAGCAGATATTGGTGCCTATTCTTCTTTTCTTAACAAAAACTAATTTAATGGTAATGTATTGTTGATATAATTGTCTGGTTGATCTATGCACTTATAAACTATGGCTTCTGTGGCTGAGGGGCCTGGTGACCTGTGATACCTCCATTAAATATAAATAAATCCCCGTACGATAGTTTTTCGTTGTATTATATCTCATTAAACTTACAAGTTCCCCCTGGTGAACATTGCCAAATATGCGCCAAAGCACCGCGGTATGCCGGTATGTTCCCCCTGGTGAACAATTCCAAATATACTCCAAAGTACCGCGGTAGGTCGGTATGTTCCCCCTGATGAACAATGCCAAATATACGCCAAAGTACCGCGGTAGGTCGGTATGTTCCCCCTGGTGAACATTGCCAAATATGCGCCAAAGTACCGCGGTAGGTCGGTATGTTCCCCCTTGTGAACAATGCCAAATACCCGGTAGTGTTTTAGTCCATAATTGTTTGCGTTTGTTTAAGTTTTATTTTGAGGTAGTGAGTTTAATTCTGCTTACATTTATGTAATTTAGCTATACACTCACGCACGCACCCCCGCACACCCGCACACACCACCCCCACACATATATACACACACACTTCTATAAACCGACTTCAATAGGTCGTTTAGGTATACAGGGTGAAATTTAATTCGTGTAATTCCCGTACAACTTTCCACTAGGAACCCTAGTCGAATTCGAATAAAAAATTGTCGATTACCCATACAAAGGAAACCATTCTGAAACCATCTTTAGTATGGAAGTCAATCAATTTTCGGATGAATTCCGACTAAGTTGTACGTAATCAGAAGTGGAGTCACCATAATGGGAATAACACGATTTCAAATAGGTACGATAAATTACAGCGTAAATCATAGTTGCGAAGTTCATTACTACGATGTACGTTACTGCGAAAGTTTATCATTGCGAAGTTCTCTACTGTGATATACGTTACTGCGAACGTTCACAATTGCGTCGTACGTTGTCGCGAAAGTTCTTTACTGCGATATACTTTACTGCGAAAGATCACCATTGCGTCGTACGTTGTCGCGAATGTTCTTTACTGCGATATACGTTACTGCGAAAGTTCACAATTGCGAAGTACGTTGTCGCGAAAGTTCTTTTTACATTCGTAATTCTTACCTTGATGAATTGAGATAACCCCAGTGACTTAGGTACCTACTGGATCGAGAGCTTAAACAGATGAGGTACCTACTATTAGTCTAACGATAATAATAGTTGTGTCCAGAGACAATTGGGCACGTTGCAACGAGGATTCGTGCAGAAAATGTGTAGAGCCTATCGCACGGTCTCCTTGAACTCGGGACTGGTCCTAGCAGGGGTGCTCCCGCTTGATCTTCGTGTACGTGAGACTGCCTTGCTGTATGAGATCAAGAGGGGGGCGGCCCTGCCGGGGCTGGCGGACAGGGAGATCGAGCGATTGGCTTCGGCTATTGACGCCCCACATCCCTCGGAAAAAACGGGCCTACAGCTGATCTGCCTGAAGGACGAGAACGATGTGTCGGCAAACAGTAGCTGTGCAGTCAGGATCTTCACGGACGGCAGCAAATTTAAAGGTGGGGTTGGCGCTGCGCTTTCTCTGTGGGAAGGCGACGCGGAAACGAAGACTGTCAAACTTTGCCTGCCGTCTTACTGCACAGTCTACCAAGCCGAACTCCTGGCCATATGCGAGGCAACGAGACGAATGAGGAAGTGTAAGGCGACCACGTTTGGGATTTATAGTGACTCGATGGCGGCCCTCCAAACCATAACCAATCTCGGCTCCCTCCATCCCCTAGCAATTGAAACGCGTAAAAATATTAGAAGCCTTTCTCACCAGGGCAAAGCTGTGTCTTTGTTCTGGATAAAAGCTCATGCAGGATTGGAGGGAAACGAAAGGGCCGACCAGCTGGCCAAGGAGGCCGCCATCGCTCCAATCAAAAGAAAGCCCGACTACGATCTGTGCCCTGTCTCCTTCGCGAAGCGATTACTCCGCATGGAGTCGCTCCGCGAATGGGACAGAAGATACGGATCTGGCGAAGTTGCCGCAACAACGAAGGCGTTCTTTCCGAGCGTGGTTGCTGCATACAGCATCGTCCGAAAACTTGAGCCAAGCTACCTCAGCACACAATTGTTTACAGGTCATGGGGGATTCTCCGAGTACTTACACCGCTTTAAGTGCAAGGAGAGTCCCTCATGTATCTGCGATGCGGACACAAAAGAAACCGTCCTCCACGTCTTACTGGAATGCCCAGTTTTCGGCCATGAAAGATATAATATAGAGCACAGGATAGATACAGATCTAACAAAGGAAAACTTAAAAACAATTATGAGTAGTAATAAAAGAATAGAATTTTTAGAGTACAGCTTAAAATTAATAGAAAGAGTTATTAATAGAAATAAGAAATAAAAGTATGATGACAAAATATTATATGATATATTTACTGTACATCATGCGTTCAAAAATATGTAACAAAAATAGATAGTATGAGCTAAGTACCCTGTAACAATAATTAGAAAATAAATAAATAGCGATAAGATAAATGTATTAGATTTAAGTAGAAACTGTAAAACTTCGCCGAAATAAAGAAAAAATGTTCTTTTTTTTGTTGTACACCCCATCCTCAATAAAGGAATTACATAAAAATAGTAAAAATGTAAGCATAGCTAGTTAGCTAGAGACATATATGTATGTGCAGAATAGGCCGGCATCCCACAAGTATAAAAGAGAAGAATGAAAGAAAGATAAAGTATGTGGAATAAAAGTACGAGAGGAATAAATGATAGAACTGGAATGAAAGGTTAAAATAGGCTTAGACAGGCTGTGATCACGTCACAGGGAGCTAGTATTTAAAAAAAAAAAAAAAAAAAAAAAAAAAAAAAACGATAATAATAGGTAGGTACAAAAAATACAAGATACCGAACTCTACGAAGATTCTTGGCAACTAACCCCCAGAGAATTAAGAATCTTCACGGATGGATACGAAACAAGATCAGGTACTGGCTCTGGAACATTCTCAGAGGACATAGACATACCATCTCTACAACGCAGTCTTCCAGGCAGAGTGTATGGGCATCATAATGCCATAGCACCTCGGACAGCGGGGTCACTTCCACAAGTCGTCGTCAACATTAAGGGTCTGCTAGGCTTCTTGGAGCAACTGGGTTGGCAAGATTAGTGCCAGCAACTCACCACGCAAAATAGGCGCAAACAGCGTATTGCGGATATATAGCTTACTAAAACCTATAACCTAAGTTGTCCCTTTGTTTTGATTATAGGATACAGGATAATTATCGCGCCTATACCTATGTGTACAAGTTACAAGTGTTTGGTTTGCGATTATACTGTACAAGTTAAGCTGTAAATCTGGATTATTTCGGCAACTACTCACCTGTCATCTGCTTCCGGGCCCCGGCGCGCCCGCCACAATATTAGTATGTACCTACTTGATGCTGGAATATACACAGCGGAATTCAGCTATTTTGACAATGTTTTTAAATGCACAACGGATTGGTACTTGACCTCAATCACACCTGATGTTAAGTGAAGGTGAGGTCGAAGGTGGAAGCGTACTGACCCGGAAACCCCAACACATCTGACAATCGCAACACAACAATGCTATTAACATTTAACATTTAAAATGCCCTACCACCAATCAAACCGAGTATTTAAATATGTACCCCGCTGGGGATCAAACCCGCGACCTCCGAATCGTAAACCCAATGTTGTTTATATTGAGCGATTGAAACGAACTGTGCTGAAATAGTGTCTGAAGGAAAAATTAGTGCCGCTGTAATTCGGGTTGTTCAATATTTTAAGTGAGCCTTCTGGAGTTATGTGATGCAGGAATTCTCATTCTCATAGGTACACAGATAGTGTATATAATGTATGTATATTTCCTATATGTATGATTATAATTTATATCCGAAAAAACTGTGCATGAATAGTGCTACCGAAATATACTCGTACAAGTACCAATAGTTCTTCAAAAACAAGACAGTGATGTCTTTGTGAAAAGGAGCATTTCATTATTGCTTTTAGTTATAAGGCCGCCAAATTGTACTGTCCCCTCTTTTGTATATCCTTGTTGTATTACAATAAAGAATATTTTGGGTTTCAGCACAGTTTTTTAACACTGTCAAAATAGCTGAATTATACTACTTTTTTTTTATGCACAACGGGTTGGTACTTGACCTCAATCACATTGATGTTAAGTGAAGATGAAGTAGAAGGTGGACTGACGCGGAAACCCCAACACATTTGGGGGACTGGCTATCTTCTCTCTGACAACCGGAACACAACAATGCTATTAACATTGCTGTTTGGCGGCAGATTTAGATAAGATTGTGGTAGCTAGCCAGGCGGACATTTAAAATGCCCTACCACCAATACTCCGTTGGGGATCGAACCCGCGACCTCCGAATCGTAAACCCAATATTGTTTACATTGAGCCACGGAGGCGGTTACGTAGGTATATAACTAATATCAAGGTGAAGTTGCGGTTTATGAATGAACGTTACCTACCTACATATTTTTTGTTTGTCGATATAGATCGGTTTGTTCGTGGCGTGTGTACAATAGTACGGCGATATGAGAACATTAACAATAAACAAGATCAGTCGGTTCAAATGTTTATAGAATTGTTGAAGTGTACCAGCAGGAAAGTGCTTTGATGTAAAATCGATAAACACGCACCACCACCTCCGTGGCTCAATGATTCGGAGGTCGCGGGTTCGATTTCCAGCGGGGTACATGTTTAAGTACTCGGTTTGGGTGACGGTAGGGCATTTTAAATGTTCACAACATTCAACACAACATAATACATTATTAATACCTATGCATTATTTGTAGTGAAATTTTGAGTAATTTTTGGATCTTTTTGTTTTGTAAACGACGTGAAGCACGATAAAAAAGAGACATGGCGCGCGTACCATCAAGAAGCCGGTCCGTTTTACCGATTTTTAATGATAGTACTGTTTTTCTGGATGTTTGCGACCTGAAACTGTATAACTGTAATTGTGTATTCGTGATTAAAGCGTTTATTTGATAAAGAACTGTGTGTGTATGTGAAATAATCTTAAAACACCTCCCCCTCCCGGATAACCTAATGTAGGTACAGAAGCTACATTACAATGTTCTATTAAATTGCTATACTTATGTAACATATACCTAACGTTTGTGGTGAAAACAATAAAGTGATTATTATTATTAAAGTCTATGTGTCCCTAATAATGTGACTAATTTGCGTCGTATTTCAAGGTCGCGAGGGTTGGTGATCTGCTACGTATGAACTCGTAAGTGTCACCTCAGACATTTCGACATTTCACTCGTGTTGTGAATGTGTTGCCATGGATTGTGAAACACATGACAATATTACATTTGTGTCAACAATTTATCATAATTATAACAACATTTCTTACAATTGCTGGTTTAGACAGCTGAAATGATTGTTTTAACAGTGTTCACGACCATTAGTAAAATATTAATTTTATTGCTTTCAAGACGGTTTAAAATGGGCGTAGTACCAATATAAATATTTCGGTGCCTTTCACCAATTCGACTAGATGCGAAACTAAGCAAAGCACTATGGATACCTACTAGGTACATAGATAATGGATGAACATCAGTGACGGATTAACCCTTAATCAAATTAAGCAATTGCCTAGGGCATCACGTCTGGTGGGGCACCAGAAGAAGCACAAAAAAATCCGTCCTTAGGGCATCACGTCTCACTCTCACGTCACCAAATACCACACCAAAAAAAGTTTATAGGACTAATTTGAAAAAAAAAAAGTTAAGTTTTAAGTTAACTTGAGCCGACCTAGAGTTACCCCGCTCTCCCGCTTGCGCCCACTCGCTGCCCGCTAATCTAGTGCATTCGGCAATTCGAAAGCACCGGTATTGCGATCAGCCAATCACAAACCACCCCTTCCCCGCGAGACCCCCGCCTGGCATTAAAGACCGATTCTAGTTGACATACGGATGCTTAGGGCATCAAGTAGTCTTAATCCGTCACTGATAAACATACAGAAATATTTACTGGCTAGCTACCACCATCTTATCTAAATCTGCCGCCAAACAGCAATGTTAATAGCATTGTTGTGGTACGGTTGGCAGAGATAAGATAGCCAGTGTGCTTTCGCATATTTGTCTTTTCGATGAAATGGTCCATCGGCTAAATGGCGTTTCGTTCATATGGCACCATTATGGCACTTCGATTATCTGGCGTCGCACAAATGGCTTTCGCTTATATGTCTTTCGAAATCGGGTTTTAAACCCGAAAATAGTCGGGTCCAACGGTCAATCTAGGGGACCATATTGAAAAAGTTGTAGTTGTAGTTTTTGGCTGGTGGTAGGGCATTTTAAATGTCCGCCTGGCTAGCTATCACCATCCTATCTAAGTCTGCCGCATTGCTGTGTTCCGGTTGTTAGAGATAAGATAGCCAGTCCCAGTGATTCTGGGTCAATACGCTTTCACCTTCGGCCTCATCCTCACTTAACATCAGGTGTGATTGAGGGCAAGTGCTTACCCGTTGTCCATAAAAAAAATTAGATTAATAGGTGTGGTTAGGTTGATTATTCTGGACAGTGGTGTTGTTAAGTCATGTTAACTGTCAGGCGTCAGGTAGGACGAGTGGCCGAATTGGGGCGACGCGTGAGGTGGGTGACATGGCATTTCGCGTAATTAGCTCTAGGTAGGGCTGCCACACGAAACCTTTCCTCATTTCGTTCCAGTTTTAAATACATAGGCGACATTGGTGTACTTGTTCGTAGATAAACGGAGGCTAATTTGTAGGTATTTGGTCATTCAATTAATATTGAACTGAGGTTCTATGCAGCAGAGTAGAATTAGCCAATAAATTATAGGATTTTGTTTCAGAGAGGCAACGTAGTTATAGTATAGTTGTAGGTATTAAATAATGTAATTTTAAGTAGCTTTAGTATAATGATTTGACAAGACATCCAACTTGATGTGACAAAAAATTTGCACACTTGCATGCAGGTTGAATACAATGACTTTTTTTAACAATAACACCCTGTAATTGTAAACTTATGTATTCTTGCAAATAAATCATCTGATTTGATTTATGTGATAAATTATTATTATAGTTTTAGTAGTGACCCTACGAAGGGGTTGTAATAGTAACCTGCAATTGGGTTAGCTCGCCCTTTCGCAGCGACACATTTATTCAAGGGCCGGCCCATGGTAATTCGCGCTAAAGGCAACGTTACGAGTAAGTTTTACCAATAGTCAATAGTCTTTACTTCATAAAATAAAAGTGTCACTTGGAAACGTAACATTTTATTAAATGATTTAATTACTGCTCATTCAGAAAGCTGACTGCCCAGGGAAGAACATGCAAGAAACTCAAAGGATACTTTGTAAATATACTTATTTTGGTTTACCATAAGTATTGGTATATGTACTGTGTCGACAATTAAATTATTGAAACTATTATTGACGTCTTATAATTAGACAATATAATGCCAAGTGGAGCAAATGCGAAATGAACCTAACACGAAAAATAGTCGTGTTTTCGTCGAGTCGACCAAATGCGAAGTGGACGAAATGGGACGAAACTATTTTTAAGTAATAATAGTTCTAGCTAACTTAAAGTAACCGCTGGTTTGTTCCAAATTTTTTGATCGCGGATTCTTTTGCTCACGCCGCGCGTCTCCCGGTTCAAACTAAGATTACATCCTCGTGATTTTTTACTACTTGTTAAGGCTAACAAATCGTTGTTTTGTAACGTTGGAAGATTGATTTGTTTCGTCAAAATTGATTCATATACTTATCTATTAACAGCCATTTATTGAATCAGGCACCTCCGTGGCTCAACGTTTACCACATAGGTATACAAAATGGAGGTCACAAGTTGGATTCTCAGTGGGGAACATATATTAGTACTCGGTTTGGTTGGACGACATTTTTAAATATCTACCGTAAATTAAAGTAATACTTACCTTATACCGAAGTCTACCGCCAAGCAGGGCTGAAAGCGATTTAAGATAAGATAGGCCGTCCCTTAAATAAGTTGAGGGTTCGTCATGACGCGCTTTCACCTTCAAGCTGTGCATTAAAAAAAGATTTCCTGTTTCTAAGCTGGTTTCACAACAGCAGACCAAGTATTTGTAGAGTAATCTCACTCAAGGTGCACTGATCGGTTTATAAATATTTGCATGTTTCAGAGTCGAGTGGCTCGACGTCGTGTTCAAGGTTAATACGTCTCTCGTATCGTGAACGAATCGTTATAGTTTTGTAGGTTGCCCACTTGACCATGATCAACCTGAATTTTAGGTACGACAATCCAAATTCGACGAGTACAACAAAAATAGTTCTTAGGAAGAAACTTTGAATTTAGGCCAACTGTGAAATCACTTATAGGGCAAGAAGCGAATAAAGGGAAATGCAGGTAATCATCTATAGAGCAAGAAGCGGATAAAGGGAAATGCAGGTAATCGTCTGTAATGCAAGAAGCGGATAAAGGGAAATGCAGGTAATCGTCTGTAATGCAAGAAGCGAATAAAGGGAAATGCAGGTAATCGTCTGTAAGGCAAGAAGCGGATAAAGAGAAATGCAGGTAATCACCTATAGAGCAAGAAGCGAATAAAGGGCAATGCAGTTAATCACTTATAGAGCAAGACGCGGATAAAGAGAAATGCAGGTAATCACCTACAAAGCAAGAAGCGGATAAAGGGAAATGCAGGTAATCGTCTGTAAGGCAAGAAGCGGATAAAGAGAAATGCAGGTAATCACCTGTGGGGGCAGAGCGAACGGTTTCATTACTGAGCCAACCAATCAGAGAGCGACAAGAAACAATTCAAAACGGGTTGGTACTTGACCTCAATCACACCTGATGTTAAGTGAAGATGAGGTCGAAGGTGGAAGCGTACTGACCCGGAAACCCCAACACATTTGGGGGACTGGTTATCTTATCTCTGACAACCGGAACACAACAATGCTATTAACATTGTTGCTTGGCGGCAGATTTAGATAAGATGGTGGTAGCTAGCCAGGCGGACATTTAAAATGACCTACCACCAACCAAACCGAGTACTTAAACATATACCCCGCTGGGGATCGAACCCGCGACCTCCGAATCGTAAACCCAACGTTGTTTACATTGGGCCACAGAGTCGGTTAAAAACTATAGAGCAAGATGCAAATTAACAGAAATGCAGTTAGGCAAGTTACCTTTAATGCAAAAAGTGGATAAAGAGAAATGCTGTAAATTGTAATAGGATCACCCAAATGTGTTTAGGAAACATACGAATATAAGACAATCGGAAAAAAATTCGTTCTAAGCACCGATCTAACAAATCCTGATACCTACCTACTTGCTCCTTTGTCATACATCCTGGCTAGCTACCTAGCTACCAACACCTTATCTAAATCTGCCGCCAAGCAGCAATGTTAATAGCATTGTTGTGTTCCGGTTGTCAGAGATAAGATAGCCAGTCCGCCAAATGTGTTGGGGTTTCCGAGTAAGTACGCTTCCACTTTCGACGTCATCTTCACTTAACATCAGGTGTGATTGAGGTCAAGTACCAACCCGTTTAGCTTAAAAAAAAATACACAACTTTTTTTTGCTTTGCTTATATAAAATAAAAAAAAAATCAAAAGATATTTATTCATCCACTTAAAAAAATTGTACTACATGATCATTAATTATAGTAAAATTTTCTAACGTAGTTGACAATTAGGTTGGAGCCTCAGCAAAGTACCTGTTTTTCAGTCTCCACCTCGTGCATTCACTGATAACAGAACGCATAACACGTCAGAAGTTGTTGCACACTACAAAACTATTGGCTACAAGCTACATGCAAGCATTATATGAAGAAAACTTAGGGGCGAAAGACACCTACAATTCCTATGCAATTAGAAAGTCAATCTCACTAACAAAATCTCAAAAAATGGAACTGGCTGGCACGTCATACTTCGGTATCATAGAGGCCCAGTTACTAGAAGACTTCTGTTTGCCTAAAAGTAATTCCTTACATTTTCTTTTCTTCTTCTTATTTTTGAGGATGGCAACCAGTCAACCTCACTGTCGAGGGACTGCTGCCAGTTTCGAGTGAAAAATTTTATTTCTCTTATTTCTTCAGTTTATAAGTCAGTTTATAAGGCCGGCAACGCATCTGTGACCCTTTTGGTGTTGCGGGTGTCCATGGGCGGCGGTGATTTCTTTCCATCAGGTGACCCGCATGTTATACGAGAGGGCGGCAAGCCCTCTCGTATAAAAAAAAAAAAAAAAAAAGTCTCAGTCAAAACAAGTATTCGTCGTATACTTGGCGTATACAGAGTCTAGTCACGGTCAAGTCATTCTTCAGTAAGTGGCAGAATGCTTTACAAAAGATTTTGGCGGATTTTGTGGGAACCCGAAAGCTCCGTTACGCACTTTAATTTACACTTCCTTTCACTTGTACACTAACACTAACGTTTGCTGCACAATATTCTGCCATTATTAAGCTTCAAAAGTTAGAATGCACAAATTATAAGAGTTATAAAGAAAAATGCAACTTCACTCGCCGAGATCCCGCCAAAAAGCCACATTTTCTTTTAAATGTGCAAAACGATATGGATAAACATACTCGTATGTTATACCTACAATACAGGAAACCATACAGGTATACCATAATATTATCAGATACGATACATAACAATCGTAATGTTACATAGCTTAGGTACCTTGAGCCAAAAAGCGCTAATGCAATTAACATGGTTTTAGGTCATTCACCTGTTGATACATAGGTATGAGTATAAAGAATGCATTCTAAGTAGGTACCACCAACACGACATAATTAACCTAATGCTGATTACGTTTATACAGACCGTTTATATGACTTGTTTCATTTATTTATTTACCTAAACATTAAGTTTCACGGTCTCCGTGGTAATGTTCCGTCGTCACGCAACAACGCCATTTGTTCTAGTTTAGCAGATGCTAACAGTTTCCGAAATCGATGTAACTTTGCGATTATATTAAATACCAATCCCTAATCTCTTCTCTAATCTTTTCTAATATGATTTCACGAAATAGAACCCGCGGTGGGCGGGGCGTAAAATAGGGACAACGCGCACGCCATGTGCCAGTGGCGACACTCAAGTCGCGGACCGGTGCATGACCTTGTCGCGACCAATCGCTTGCCAGCTTTGTCTATGCGAGAGTGAGTGATTCGTTGTAATTGCTGTAGTTTGCGTAAATGGAACCAAAATCAAAGCGTTAATTGTAGTGTAGGAGCGTTACTTCTCTACTACAATTTTTATTCGTTGGATAAGTGTTTTGGAATATCTTTGAGAAGGGTTTTTCCGTCCGGTGGCGCCCTCATTGGAAAAATTAAGATATCTTTTTAAATACAGAATAAGTCAAAAAAAACGACACTCGAGAAGCCTAAGAAGCATTTTTTTGTTTGATAGGGTTTATCGTCAGTATATCCCTGGACTTAACCAGTTCGTTCGTATGCTAGGCTATTTCACAATGAATAATTAAAATATAAAAACAGATTTGTAACCTGTTTTTAAAAGAGCCGCCCCTCGTGTTTCCTGCTTGTTCTTCTCAGGGGAAAATTGCCTTTAGAACAAGCACAGCTTTAAAAATTTAAAATCTGACTATTGTAAGGGTAGTGTAAAGCATTTACACTACCCTTAGCAGAAAATAAAGCATTTTTGACTTTGACGTTCGTAGTGCTGTATAAATTTCACTCGGAGATAGAGAGCGGAGCGTTTGACAATTATTTTTTTAAATCTCTATTAATAATGCTAAGACTTGCAATGTGCAAATCTTTATGCAGAAAATAGAGATCATATTTCTTTATTTTACAGATAAATTATTGCCTGTAATGGGACATAGGATTTTTAACTCGAACTAGTTCCCAAAAAAAAGGAAAATAGGGAAAATGCTGGGACACCTTATACGACACGATGATTTCATCAAAACCATAATAGAAAGAAGAGGGGAATAGAAAAAGAAGAAGACCGAGAATAAGCTACATGCAGCAAATAAAAGAGAAGTTGAACGTCGTGTCGTATCAGGAGGTCAAGAGGAAGGCGGAGAGCAGAGAGATATGGAAAAATCTCCACCGACAAGAGCATGGCTCTTAAATCAGATGATGATGACTAGTTCAACAAATTACACATACAAACGAATTCCAATTATCTATCCTGAATTTGTTCTATTCAGACATTCTATGAAAGCAGCTCACCCTAAGGCAACATTGAAAAGGCTTATAAATCGGTAATTTACTAGCTGTTCATTTCCTTCAATTGATACATGACGACAGAAATAGAAATCAGGATTATACGATTATACACGGTGTCGCTTTTCTTTTGGATCAAACGAAAATTATTGATAGAGAGGCCTCCATAGACTTATTTGCAATGATTAGGGTAAGTAAAATAGTTGGTAAAATAGTATAAATTGTATCACCTAAATCAGCCATATACAATAGCATGCAAAATTATAATTAGCCTGTCCTTCATTAAACAATAAAAATACAAATCAATTTACACAATTAGCATGTCCTTCTTGATTAAATTAATTTTCTAGTAAATTAATCACAATTTAGAGAAAATTTAATTCACAACTTACGATAAGGCTTCGGTTTACCAGGGGTATATAATATATACACGGTGTCGCTTTTCTTATGGATCAAACGAAAATTATCGATAGAGGCCTCCATGGACTATCCGATAGGCCCCCAACTATTGTAGTCAAGTGCAGTTCAAACTGTATTTACGTTGAGTTTTTTTTGTGAATTTTATTTTCGGTCCTTTTTCGGTATGAAGCACTTGCTCTAGTCAAATGAATTTTTGCAAGTTAATTGCCAGTAATGTGGAGTTTTAAGATAGGTACAAAGTATTTTTATTTAGTGAGTTTTTGGAGTAAAAGGCCCGAAAAGTTGGAGGTAAGATATGATCTACATAAAAAATGAGTCATCTCTTTTCTTTTTCCAGGAAAGTATTTGTGCAAACTCCTAACTGACATTTTATTCTCAAAGACTATTTAGTTGACCATATTCAGAAAAAAAATCAACGCTCTAATCTCAAAAGTCCGGGCGCAAAAAAAAAATGTGAATTTTTTGGTAACATTAAAAAAAATATTAAAATACGATTTTCTCAAAAACTATGAACTTTCACGGAACATATGTACATGGGGACCTATTGGATAGTCCATGGAGGCCTCTATCGATAATTTTCGTTTGATTCATAAGAAAAACGACACCGTGTATAATATATTATATACTCCTGGTAAACCGAAGCCTTATCGTAAAGAAATAACCAAGATGAGGTTTCGTAGTATTAATAAACCATTCACAAGGTTGAGAACAGTCTTGTGACCGGTCTCAAGTAAACGTGTTGATTAATAAACCGAACTTGAGACCTGAAAAGCACGTGCTTACAAAAGCAGTACTCACTTGAGAGTTTCACGTATTAATAAACGGAACTCAAGACTATCATTCGCGCCGCTGAGGCGAATATTTGAGAAGTGATCTCAGCTGAGTAGACCTCAAGATTGGTTTATAAATTAGCACGGAGCTTGCAGCGTCAACTTCTTAAGACGCATCTCGGGTGATACAGCATCAAGACTTGTGTTGAGATTGGTTTATTAATACGGGCGTTAAACCCTCGAACTCGAAGGTCTCACACTCGTCTCGCTCCCACGAACTCCGTCCTGCCAACAGTTTACAGTTCTGCTCACCTGCGTCAGAGCCCCTCCCAAACTGATCATTCCGCCGCAAATTATGGCTCCCTTTCACGCGAACCGCCATTATGTCACAAATAGAGACAGTATGATTTATGACACCACCACCGCTAGTTAATTAATAATGTTATAACTATGTATTATGCTTGATTTTTCATTAGGTTAAAATGTTTGCATAGTGAGCAGTCAAAATAATTGGTGTGCCAAATTGACACCGAATTTAAATTCTATTTAAAACTAGAAAAAAAAATATTCTTATTAAAAAAAGTGTCTTGGCCATAAATGTGGACAATTATATCAGTCAAATGACCACCCATGAATGCGGCAGCAGGCTTTGGTACTTTTTGGAGTCGGCTAAAAGAATTGCCGGTACTCATTCAGGTAGGTATATTTAACATTAATGACTTCGAAGAAAATTGTAACCCTTCATTTTCATTCTCATTCTTCTTTGAGGACTAAAGCGTTAAAAATGAGTGGTAAACTTAAAAATTGCGACCATTTCAAGTGAACATTTGTATCCTCATAAATCATCATCATATCAGCTACAGGACGTCCACGGCTGAACGTAGGCCTCATAGAATTCCAGAGTGACCGGTTGGAAGGATTATTCCCAGTAGTCCTCTCTAGCTCTGTCCCCCGGGGGTGACGGCTGGGTAT
Organism: Oegoconia quadripuncta; assembly: GCA_949316235.1. Lineage (NCBI taxonomy): Eukaryota > Metazoa > Arthropoda > Insecta > Lepidoptera > Autostichidae > Oegoconia > Oegoconia quadripuncta. Next base: position 14,112,890 of record OX438746.1, read on the forward strand.
TGTCTTCCCGGTTGTCACCGGGGTGACAATTCGTGCCGACTGTTCCCTTTGAAAGCTGTAACGAAACGTAAAAGTTGCAATAAAGTGTCGTACTAAGAGGGAATAGGTTCCATATTCGTGGTAAGCGGGGACGGTTATTATGACGCTGCTAAGAACTCTTTCGCCGAATTTGCCTATTTTCTCAATAACTAAGTTAAAACTTATTTTAATCATTTTTTAACCCCCGACGAATAATAATGGGTGTTATGTGGTTGACGGCTTTGCATGTGTGGTATGTGTGTCCGGACAAGGACTAAATAAGAACCTTGGTAGAGCCAATTGGATTGCGGTACTCAGCCTCCTATCACAGAATGTGTATTACTTGTGTTTGAACATATATAACAATGTATACAATTGAATAACTTATTGTATCGTAATTATATCATCATCATCATCAACCAGTAAACATTCCACGGCAGTCGCGGATTTTACATGCCTTTGATTATTTCTCAGTCATGCAGGTTTCCTCACGATGTTTTCCTTCACCGTTTAGGAGCAGTCGGATAAATGCACATAAGTAATTAAATTAAATTTAAAAACTCATTGGTACATGGCCTGCATGGTAATCGAACCCGGTCCCGTCAAAGTGGGACCGCGTCTTAACCACTGAGCCACCGACGCTCCTTCGTAATTAAATACGACAAACATTAGCGATATAAATGTCAATTAAATATAAATTGATCTCTTTAATCTTTAATAATGATTTTATTATCAAAAATATTAACTGTATCTTTTCAAAAAACTATATCAGTGATTTACACAGGAAAAGATTGAACGGAAGTGAAATCAGGAATCGATATCTTACTAAAACAATTGTTATTTACATAATAATAGAAGCTGTAGCTACAATTCATTATGGAATGCCCATATACATTAGCACCAGCATTGTAATGCCGAAACAACATTGGGTTTACGAATTGGAGGTTGCGGGTTCGATCCCCAGCGTGATCCATGTTTAGTACCTACTCGGTTTGGTTGGTGGTAGGGCATTATAATATCCGCCTGGCTAGCTATCTCATCTAAGTCTGCCGAAAAAAACAGCAATGTCAATAGCATTGTTGTGATCCCGTTCTCAGAGGTGAGATAGCCAGTCCCCCAAATAAGATGGGGTTTCCGGACGCTTCCACCTTCGGCCTGATCTTTACTTAACACAGGTGTGATTGAGGTCAAGTGCTAACTCATTGTGATAAAAAATACATTAGCATTAAGGCTTATTAAAGTAATCTAATAAGAAACGAGCCTACACCTTCCTCAAAGGCCGGCAACGCATCTGTGACCCTTTTGGTGTTGCAGGTGTCCATGGGCGGCGGTGATTGCTATGCATCAGGTGACCCGCACGCTCGTTTGCCGCCCTCTCATTTAAAAAAAATCTTAATGAATTAATATAGTTACTAGTCAATATTTTCAGTCTAGATATTCATTAAAAAAATCCTATATCTATCAGTACCTCTAGTTACATATCATAAATTTTTCCACCCGCCCTTGATTCGATTTGGAAATCTCAAGGAATTCCATGTATTCCTTACCCACCCAGGTAAGTACACATTTCAAAGAATCCAATCCAATTCACATTTAATTTCTCAATTCACAAACATAACACGAGATGATTTTCCCAGAAGGAAAACAAAATAATCCACTGGGAATATTCCACGAAACTTATGATATGGGTACAGTCGGAAACGCAATTGAGGTAGCAGGCCCTTATTTATAAATATATGTAGGAGAAAGTCTAAAGGGAAATAAAGTTAGAATAGAACCAACCCGTCTCTTCCCGTGGGTGTCGTAAAAGGCGACTAAGGGATTTTCCACCAAAAAATATCTATAGTTTTGCATGTATGCATTTCTGTAAATTTCATAAAGTAAACCGTGGACTTTGTTTCAATCATTAAACTTTGGAACACACAAACATTATTGTTTGACCACCCCATTTGGGATAGAGGTCGAGACGTTATGTAATGTATGTTTAGTAATTTCTTTAATATATTTGATTTAACAATCTGATCTGAGTGACGTTATCTTATTCAACCGCCTCCGTGCCTCAATGTAAACAACATTGGGTTTACGATTCGGAGGTCGCGGTTTCGATCCCCATCGGGGTACATGTTTAAATACTCGGTTTGGTTGGTGGTACGGCATTTTAAATGTCCGCCTGGCTAGCTACCACCATCTTATCTAAATCTGCCGCTAAGCAGCAATGTTAATAGCATTGTTGTGTTCCAGTTGTCAGAGATAAGATAGCCAGTCCCCCAAATGTGTTGACCTTCCTTCTTCCACCTTCCACCTTCGACCTCATCTTCACTTAACATCAGGTGTGATTGAGGTCAAGTACGAACCCAACAACAACAAACTCCAATCAACACATTCCAAACAATATCATAAAAATTAAGCCTGCTACCTTAATTGTGTTGCCGACTGTACATATAAACAGCTTTATTACTTAGCGGTAGCGGCACAGACCAACAGCGGTATCATCTATTACATAGATGATCTATAAGTAAGTATACTATCCAACAACGTAGCTATCTATTCTCTTATAAGGCAAAATTGGCTTGATAACTTGACCAGTTTTGATAGAGATAGCTCCATCAAACGTCGGCCTATCCGGGGGGTTTGTGTCCGGGGTGCGTCCGACGTCCGACGCTCGGGGAGGTGCGTCCGGGTCAAGGTCCCGGCGGCAGTGTGTCACGCACGGGGCGTTCGCGCCCACTTGTTACCATCCGGGACACAGTACATCTTGCAAAGAGCTCACACTACGACCTCCTTCATAATCTTGCGGCCGTGAATTTATAGTTCGTGAAACTAGGTTGTGAAGTTGCTCTTGTGATTGATCTGGATCGCTTAAGACATTCAAGCCTCTGTTGCAATGTCCGAGACGGGTTAAGAGGGTTTTAAATTTTTCAAAATGAATAAACCGTTTCTAATAAAACATTATAAGCATAAAGCACGTACGTTTAGTAGAGAATATTTTCTAAAAGGAGTAGAACTATTAAATTAGCGCGATTTTAAGTTTTCCATAGTAACAGAAAAAAAATGCCAAAGGTACTTTTAAATTCCATATTTTTTAAATTGGTTACTGACTTTTTAGAACTATGTATCCTGCTACGTATAAAGTTTCATTAGAATCGGTCTATTCATTTCGAAAAATTTGGACTTCAAAGTATGGAATGTCGTGGAGGATGTACCCTCCTCATTAACACAAGGATTTAAAAATGCAAGTTTCAAATGAATCACGGATTTCCTTTAGACGTATTGTATATAAGTAGGTACCTACATGGAATTGAAATTGTAGCGTTCCTCGTAACTTAATTTGATAGTGCATAAGTGCATTTGTTTATGCTGATTAGTGTTTTTTTTATACCTACTACAGTTTAGTTGTGTACTTAATAAATAAATAAATAATTAATGTGTCAACTCAGATCATAACTTGTAACGCTGCATTTCTTCAAGTCAGTATTTCCTTGGATATTGTAGAAAGTCAACTTCAAGATCCTGCCTGATCCTGGATAACAAACAGGTACCTTTTTTATGCACTACGGATTGGTTGATTGGATATGCACTTGACCTCAATCACACCTGATGTTAAGTGAAGATGAGGTCGAATGTGGAAGCGTACTGACCCCGAAACCCCAACACATTTGGAGGACTGGCTATCTTATCTCTGACAACCGGAACATAACAATGCTATTAACATTGCTGCTTGACGGCAGATTTAGATAAGATGGTGGTAGCTAGCCAGGCAGAAATTTAAAATGCCCTACCACCAACCAAACCGAGTACTTAAACATGTACCCCTAGCGGGATTCGAACCCGCGACCATTTGGTATAGTAGCAGAGTTTCTATACCAAAAGGCTGCGGGTTCGGCTAGGGGCATATGTTGGTGTTATGAATACGGACATGTGTACCCGAGTTATGGATGTTTTCATTTACAATAATTTATTTACACAAACTAATGTATTTATGTAGTATATCAACCATCTGGTATCCATAACACAAGCCTATAGTTGCTTACTGTGGAACTAGATGGCGCTGTGTGTATGTCTAAGGATAATTATTTATTATTTTATTTTGCTTGGTATCAGATGCCAAGTTCAACCACTGCGTCCGTGGCTACACTGTCCCCAGCTGGCTCATTAGTGCGACGGGTTCTGTCCGCGTTATGGCACACTTTAGGTTTAGAGATTGACGCGATATATTGCCGAGTAGGTGGTATTTGCAACAGTGACCTCACGGAACATGTAGGTGCCAATATCTCGACGCTGACGTCGAGATTTTACCTACTTTATAGACAAGAAAATTGCGCCGGTGTGCGTGTTGTTAGTATACTTCTGAAGTAATATGGACGAGGTCCGTAGAAAAATCGCATTGAAAGTGTGTAATGTAAACTAATGGTACTGTAATGAACATAACATTACAGTTAGGTGCAAAAAAAAACAGAAAGTATCAAAAACTACATTTTCTTTGTATTTGTAGATCTTTTTTTTTGCTAAATGTCTCTTACATGAATACATATATTAAGTGTCATATATCTATGCTTAAGTAAAGTTTTATCTGGCATTCATACAACAGTGTTATTCCTCTATGATACAACCAAAAAGTCAAATATAAGTACATACATAATTAACTCTTTAAAAAAGTCTATGCTCTATGGCTCAAAAAAGCATTGTTTACACGGTGTTTACTGTATTGTTTGGTTGGTGCAGATATCTATACATACAGTTTAGGTATGGCTAGGTTCATAAATACGTAGTACTTACTATAGTATATACTTATTACTTCCGTGTTTAAATCAAAATATCTCTCTTATCGTTATAAAATTTATATATAAATTCTATTTTTAATTAAAAACACTTTTCTATTTAAATCCTTGTTTAAACTAAGATGCTGCTAAGTGGCATTCCACGAGTAGCAGATAAATATAGGATTAATTGGACAGACGAGGAAATAACCCAAAAACAATGATAGCCAATACACAAGAGAAGATTGCGTCAGACAAGTCGTCCGTTTGAACAGGCTCTTGTAGTACTTATGTTGTACAATATATCACCAGCCCACACGTGCTGTTTGTTGATATGGTGCCGTTAACTGCACCGGGTGTGTGCCGCGTGCACTTTGATCTGATCCACCCACTGGGGATCACATGGCTTTTACAGATTCGGCGTATTTACGGCGCGGCTATATAAACGCCCGCCATGGCTTTATACAATAATACAACGAATGCTTGAATACACACGTGTTGTAGCTAAAACACGTTTAGTTTGGTTGGTGGTAGGGCATTTTAAATGTCCGCCTGGCTATCTACCACCATCTTATCTAACTCTGCCGTCATGCATCAATGTTAATAGCATTGCTGTGTTCCGGTTATCAGAGATAAGATAGCCAGTTCCCCAAATATTTGGGTTTCCGGGTCAGTACGCTTCCACCTTCGGCCTCATCTTCACTTAACATCTGAAGGGCAATTCTCGTAATATCTCTTATTACAATTACAGTCAAAATTCAGTTCGGATCTAGTCTCGGTCTCCAAATGTCAATTACGTCATTCTCGTACTACAATATAAAGGTTTGTAATGTGATTATATCGAAATGTGATCGAAAGTTGAACAAAGCTTTTAACATCAAGTTCGAGATTTAAAAAATTGACAGTTCGTCAAATATGCGTTTGCTTCCTTCTATTTATTCTCTTTCACATTTGTCAAAAAACTACTTATATCACTTCAGCTGGGCAATACTGAACTGTAGTGAGAGCTTTGTTCAACTTTCGATCACATTTCGATATAATTACATTACGAATCTTTATATTTAATGTCGTATTTGACATTTAGGAGATCGAGACTGGATCCGAACTGAATTTTGACTGTAATTGTAGTACGAGATATACGAGAATTGCCCTTCAGGTGTGATTGAGGTCAAGTGCTAACCCGTTGTGCATAAAAAAAACCGACGACTACTAATATTAATATAAAATGAAATTATTCTTAATCATGAGAACTACTGCGCTCGATGGGCTTTACATTTCGTACCAACGGGCGGCCATGAGACCCCAATCTCATTTTTTTATAGCCGCTTGTGAGACTAAGGTCTTATTTTATTGATTACGTGGATTGTGTAGGTTCAAAGTATTAAACAATAATTTTGTTTATTTATCATGCTTTTGGGAAAAACTCAAATTGTAGCCGGTTCTGTATTTTTTATCGATTATCAAATGTAGTAGTCGGTGTAGTAACTTTTATATCCACATACATATACGCGGCTAGAGAGTTGGTACGCGCCGAAAATACGCCCAATCTATAAACGCCCTTAGCACGGCGGCGATCGCGATCGTGCGTGATTTGTAGCCGATACGTTTACACCCGCGCGCGTCATAATGCAGCGGCGCAGGCGCAGCGGCTATTTAGGAAACTTCCAATATTTGACAGATGAGTTTTCCTCATTTACGTGATGATAAATATAGCAACCATGATTCACTTCCATCACATATCATCAGTCTTCAATCGTTTATTTGGGTAATATTTCAAGTAAGCTTTACGGCAGAAGTCATACCACAGAAGCCCTTTATAGTATTGAGCTTGAGGGCATGACTTCTCGTGCCGTACGGTGGCTCCTTTGGTAGATTTGCCGAAAATGTTGACTTATGTACTACCCGTTCCAGTTCATAGTCTAGTTTCTTGTGAGCATTGTTTTGTAGTGACAATCAACAACGAAGAAATGGAATGTTTTTCATGTATTCGTCGCCTGCGCATGACATTCTGACAAGCTCAGAGTACCTTTGCATAGGCATACCTACCTACCTACCTAATTGCCCCCGACCATCAGTCATACAGTACATATTGTTTGCCTATATTTAGAAATTTTGTAAATATAGGTAAGTACCTAATATAAGTATTTTGTATGAAGTTTTAAAATAACCTGCAAATAAATCTATATGATCAGTTCAAATGTTTTCTTTTTAGGATTCCGTTAATTATTAAAGTGGTTTTCTAAGAATAATTAGTTCATCAACGGCTAGCATTATTAACATTAACTTAGATAGAATCACAAGTGATACGGAGAGAGTCAAGTATCAGTTTTGAGAGGAAAACGTCAACATACACCTGTAGACGACTGGCGATCGGTCAACATCGGCTACGACGCGAAGGTTGGATTCGGGACCTTCGTTTTTCGCTCCAGCTGCCATAGTGTTCGCATATAGTTGAATAGTGTTCCAAATATCTAATAAATTTCTAAAAAGGTTTTCTAACAGTTTGTTTGTAAACGCTTTAATAATCAGATTAGACCGGTCTCTGACCACTCCGTTTGGGTTAACAGTTGTATGAAGTACACTAATCACATTAGGCGTTATTATGGTGAAATAGATAACTAAGGCCCGTATTAATAAACCAATCTCAATAGAAATCGTGAGGCTGTATCAACCGAGATGCGTCTTAAGCAGTTGACGCTATCTCAAGCTCCGTGCTAATTTATAAACCAATCTTGAGGTCTACTAAGCTGAGATCATTTCTCAAGTATTCGCCTCAGCTGCGAATGAATGATAGTCTCGAGTTTCGTTTATTAATACGTGCACCTCTCAAGTGAGTACTGCTTGAGTATACAAGTGCTTTTCAGATCTCAAGTTAGGTTTATTAATCAACACGTTTACTTGAGACCGGTCACAAGACTATTCTCAATCAAGGCAAGGACTATAATTATAACTTTTACTTACCTATATCTAATACAAATATTATATTTTTTCAAAATTATCAGTTCACTTTTTTATCTTGTATAGTCAATTTTTTTTATGGTAAACTGGATACGCATTTGACCACAATCTCACCTGATGGGAAGTGATGATGTGGTCGAAGATGCCTATTCACCCTGCTCTTGAAGATACCAAGGTTGTAGGATTCAGGAAAGACTGACGCCGGAAGGGAGTTCCATGCCTTGGCTGTTCGCATTATGAATGAAGAATCGAACTGCTTGGTGCGAATGTTCGGTATGTTAACTACATACGGGTGGAATCCCTCCCCACGCCTAGTAGTCCGAAGATGGAATAGCGATGGTGGAATAAGATTGTGTAATTCCAACGCACACTCACCGAAGTGTATCCTGTAAAAGACTGAGAGACAGGCGACCTTGCGACGGTGTTCGAGAATCTGCAATTTAGCAGTGATCGAATTTAAAGTATGTTCGAGCAAAGGAAGAGCGAGGCCTCCTGGTACAAGTATCTTACTTAAAAGTAATACTTAAAAGGTTAGTCTCAACCTCTGATTTCAATTAATGTACGACTGTAATTTGAAAATAAAGATTTTTGTATTTTTTTTGTATAATACGGGCCTAAGTTGCGATAGTTTGTAAGTATATATTCCGTTCATAAAGCCGCAGCCGACCGAAGCACTAACAATGCATAAACGCATAGGAATTGTTTCTTGTGTGGAGCTCGGCTTGGGTGTTGTTTTCCTGCGCCTGCATGTGTTTATGTGGGAGGGGGTGGGTGCACTATTACCTGTGCATTGGGAGGGCGTCAGTCGGCAGTAACTAAGTACCTATGATCTTTTAATCAAATCAAATATATTTATTAATTCAAATGGTACATTGAAACATAGAATCTACATAGTATACTGAATTGCAACTGTATACCACTAGTACAAACTAGATATCTATAAATAAGGCTACTTCAAGACAGTCAATAACTTCTCTGTATCCTCGAAGGACAAATTTTGAAGAAATTTATGCAGTATGTTGTTAAGTGAGTAGATAAAGTTAGTTATATTTTTAAAAGAAAGGGGTCTATATACCGCTAATATTGCAGTATCTGAGCCTATTTTGATTAGCAATCGATTACAGTCTTGAATGTTTGGTTCATCGACGACAACATTTCCAGACTATTTCTCAAATATATTACCACCCCGTCGTCGTTTTCATTGTAATTTAATTTGCTGCTGTATAGACTATATCCTGGCCGTATAGGTAAGGCAGAACGCTTAGTCAGCCAATACTCGGCTAGAACAACAATTTCACAGTTTAAGTCTTGTCTTTGTTGGAGAGTTGCAGAATTGACAAAATGTTTTAAAATACTTCGTATTCGAACCCGCAACCGTTGGTTTCTGTGATAGGGTCACTGTCCACTACACCAATTGAGATAGAGATGATCACAGTCTATAAATCTTTTCAAAATTTTTTAAGGAAAGCCTCACAGATCTATGTGATTTCACCCACAATCTGTAATTAACCGGTCAGTGCTGCGGCGATTAGCGGGCGGCCAGCTGTGCGGCCGCGGCCGGCCCGACCCTGCCCTGGTTTGCTGACATTGTTGTCTGCGGTGTATACATCACACCAGACACTATAGCACACGACTCACACACTCTCCGGTAACATGTGAGTACGGTGGGGTACACAATTTACCACAAAATTATGTATGATTATTTATGTATACATACATACTTTAGTTATTTCCACAGCTTGATGTCATATGGCATATTGTTGTGCGGAAACGCTGCTGACATACTATACATATTATTTTTGTTCTGCAGAAGCGTGCTATTCGGGCCATTTATAAATTAGGACCTAGAGTGTCTCTTAAAGATAAGTTTAAGGAAATTAATGTCTTAACAATGACTTCTCAATACATTTATGAGAATTTGTTATATGCAAAAAAAATATAACCTTATTCGCTAAAAATAGTGATAGGCACAATGTTAATACAAGGAATAAGAACCAGTTATCAGTTTATGTTAGCCGACTTCATAAAGTTAGTAAATCGTTCAAAGGGCAATGTATACGCTTTTATAATAAAGTTCCAGTAGACATTCAAAATTTGCCTTTAAATAAATTTAAAGCAATCATAAAACAGAATATATTAGCAAAAGCAAAAGTCACTGACTATTTGAATGATAAGCAAGCATGTACATAGCTGTCTTATTATTATTCATATAATTATCAAATCGCAACCTATAATCTGTTTTTAAAAGAGCAACCCTAGAGTTTCTTGCTCGTTCTTCTCTGGGGAGTCAGCTTTGTGAATGAGCAATAAATTTAAACTATAATGTAATATTAATATTAATAGTGACGTTTTCAAGTGATAATTTTATCCTATGAAATAAAATATTTTGATTGATTGTTTGATTGATTGATATTTTTTTTCCCGATGAAGTGAGTAGTTCCCGCGGGATAAACAAATTTCCGCAATAAAGTTAGTTAGAAATAAATTGAGAAAAGCTGTTCTGTGTGGTTTCGACACGTAAAAATCATAGAACCAACACACAATTAAAAATGACGACGGTTTGGTGTAGTGGATAGTCACCCTATCAGCGAAACCAACGGTTGCGGGTTCGGGTTGTATGATGAATACGAACATTTATTCCCGAGTCTTGGATGTTTATATAAATATTTATGTATGTTTATCCGTTATCTAGTATCCATAGCACAAGCTTTGCTTAGTTTGGGACTAGATGAGTGGTGTAAGTGTCCGAAATATTTATTATTATTATTATTTATATATTAATGAAATATAAAAATCAAAGCCTGATTTTAAAAGAGCAAACCTTCGAGTTTCTTGCTTGTTCTTCTCAGGGGAAAACTGCATTTTGAACAAGCAATAGCTTAAAAAATGTAAAATTTACTATATTTTAAGGTGTACTCCGTGTACCTACAAAATAAAGCATTTTCTGAGTTTGACTCTGATCTCTTCCCGTGGGTGCCGTAAAAGGTGACTAACGAACTTTACACCAAAAAACATCTATACGTAGCACATTTAGGCTCATTCCCTGTCACTCGTGTTTATCTAAAGGTGAACCGTTGATTGGGATATCTCTGATCACCCCATTAGGGATGACGGGTTGGGATACATTTTAATTATAAAAGGAAGATATAAGAGGATAGAATAATGAGCCTGTGGGTTTTTGCGTCGTACTTAGCGCGCAGTACGATGATTTCTGAAGCGGTACTTAGCTTGGACATGCTGATTGAATGTTTTTTAAGCCCTATTAGCCTTATGAAGCCGCGGACGTAAAGCTAGTGTTTTAATATTTCCGTATATAAGTATGTCAGACTACAGCGATTTGAATCTCGCCATACATTGGTGTCGATTTGGATGTACACCAACTAAACTAAACTAAAACCAGTTTTGGAGTGGTGCCGTCGCATCGTACTGTTCCAGGGAGAAAGAGACAGCACTTTAAAACTCGTTTTAGTTTAGTTTAGTTGGTGTACATCCGAATTTACACCATTGTTAGTTATTAGTGAAGGTATTTAGCGTGTTACAAATCAATCTAATTATACAACAATCAATATCTTCCTTGCATCGCTAATCTAAAAACAACCGGGTTACAGCAGTATTAGGTTACATTTTGAGAAAAAATATTACCTGCTGGAACAGTCGGGTAGAATTTTATAGTCAGTCGTTTACTTTGCAGGCCATCCGTCTGTGGAACTCTCTACCTGAATCCATCAGACGTGCTCAGTCTTTGAATGTTTTCAAGGCAGGAGTTAAAGAGCTTTTTTTAATCCTTTAATCTACTCTTTCTCTTTATTATTATTATTGTTTTTTTCATTGGTCATCATTAATTAGTAATTTTGCTTTACAAATTCTTTAATTCTTTTATTATATATTTATATACTTATATTATATACTTATGTGTGTATTATTTTTGTTATGTATGTGGTATCCGTCTATATGTATATATATAGCTATTTATGTATAAAATATATATGTATAAATGTTTGGTTTTAGTTTTTGTTTATTAAATAAGTAATTAAATTATGTAGGTATTTCATATCTGCATCCGTATTTTGCACACCCTGGCTGTTCTATAAACTTATACTCTTACACCCAAAGGTTGCTTAGAAGAGATCTCTCTTAGAGATAAGGCCGCCTAATTGTACTCTTTTCAGTATTGTGCTTTGTAAAATGTATGTTCTCCTTTTGTGCAATAAAGTGTATTTGTATTGTATTTAAGTCATCACTGTGCTCCTATACTGCGAGGTCGCTGTGGGGACTACAGAGAATCTCACCACTCCAAGTGTAAACAAACACTGTCGAGGAATGTGCGCCGGCAATAGACGTAGTGTCGAAACGATCTTCTTTGCACACCTTGACTGTGGTGAGGCAGATGTCGGTGCGTAGACCAGCTTTGTAGTTTTAGAGGTGCTCTATTGGCATTACAAACAACTTTATAACAAAAATAAAACAGACTCTTTACACTACAACTACAACTACAAAGGAAATAAATATTTTACTGAAACACTCGTATCTCTCAATCAGTTATTTTCTATGTTCATTGTCGTGTCACATATATTTCGGACACTTACACCAATCATCTAATCCTTTTTTTTTATGTACAACGGGTTGGTGCTTGACCACAATCACACCTGATGTTAAGTGAAGATGAGGTCGAAGGTGGAAGCGTACTGACCCGGAAACCCGAACACATTTGGGGGACTGGCTATCTTATCTCTGACAACCGGAACACAACAATGCTATTAACATTGCTGCTTGGCAACAGATTTAGATAAGATGGTGGTAGCTATCCAGGCGGACATTTAAAATGCCCTACCACCAACCAAACAGAGTACTTAAACATGTACCCCGCTGTGGATCGAACCCGCGACCTCCGAATCCTAAACCCAATGTTGTTTACATTGAGCCAAAAAATACATATATGTTCCTAAAACAAGTAGTAGTAGCGAAAGTAACAACTAAATTGTCAAGATTCACGTACGCCTTACATAATTTAAAAAGAAGTGCAACAGAGATACAGCTCTCTGCGCTTACTATGCCTATGCACACTCCTGGTTACAATATGGCATTGTTCTGTGGGGGAACAGCACGGACTCTCTAAAACTATTTCGACTACAGAAAAGATGCCTCCGAATTCTGGTTAATATAGATCCAATGACGAGCTGCAAGCCCTACTTCATCCAGCAAAACATATTAACCCTAACATGTATATACATCTTGGAGGTTGGTATCTTTGTCAAGAAGAATATCCACCTTTTCCCACAATTTTCTCGACCCACTAACTTGCGACCTCATAATAGACTAGCACTACCTTTCTCTTCCCTAAAAATAGTTCACTCTGGCCCTTTCGCAATGTCCGTAAAAATTTTCAACAAAATCCCTCCACACGTTAAAAACGAAGAAAACCCCTACAAATTTAAATCGTTGCTCAAAAAATACCTAATAAATAAATGCTACTACTCGCTGCAAGAGTTCCTAGACGATAAAGAAATATAAATGAATAAATAATAAATAAATAATATATAAATAATATATAATATAATATACTATATATATATATATAAATTTATAAATATGAATGTAAAGATAGATATAATTATTGAAGACATTTAAGTGTTATATTGTTTTGTACTTTTAATAAATTAAGTAATCCGTATATTTATGTGCATGCATTATACATTTAATTGTTGTGCCCTAGCAGGGTTTATGTTTGATACCTAAAAATATTTTAAGATCATACTATGTACAACATAAATGCAATAAATTGAATTGAATTGAATTAAAACACTCTCCCAATTGTGACGAATCCAATGACACCTCGTTTATTAAAATACGTCAAGCCGTTCAGGACGGAATGGCCATACCTACTTACATAGAGTCGAAAAACATTACCTTCCTTGTCGCGCAGACGGGTAAATACTTACAAAACTAGCCTACCTTGAAGTTTTGAATAATAAAAATCGGATGGATCAAGTGCTGTGTGGTTTCGGCACTCGAATAGAATACACCAACCCGTCTCTTCCCGTGGGTGTCGTAAAAGGCGACTAAGGGACTTTCCACACAAAAAAAACATCTTTAGTTTTGTACGTTTCAATGGCGATGGGCTGACAGGGGTGTCACGTGTGCATTTCTGTATATTTCATAAGGTGAACCGTGGATTTTGTTTCAATCATTAAACAATCAAGTCAATTAATGCTATTAAATTATTCGAAATTTCGTAACAATATTTAAATTTAGCTTTTCATCTTGGTGTACAGGTTATAAGTTTCTTATAGGAATTTTTGTATGATGTGTATAGTTTATGTATAGTATATATGTATAATAGTATATTATATATATTTATATATAATGATTGTATGTATGTATTTGTGTATTTATGGTGGGTAATTTTTTCGTTTAATGTATTATTTTGGTTTTATTCTATTATATGATATTTTTAAAATTTTTTGTTTCTTCTGTTTCGTGTACACTTTATGTCTACCTTTTGCATCAAATTTCGCTCTCACGGGTTTGCTGGAAGAGATCTCTTATAGAGATAAGTTCGCCCTTTGTACATTTTTCTTATATGTTTGTTAATGTCCATTTCTTGTGTGTCTAGTGTACAATAAAGTGTTAAAATAAATAAATAAATAAATAAACTTTGTAATTTTTGGAACACCCAAACACTATTGTTTGGGATAGCTCTGACCACCCCATTTGGGATAGAGGTCAAAATCAAAATCAAAAAAATGCTTTATTTTGTAGGTACACAGGGTACACTTAAAATAGTCAGATTTTACATTTTTAAAGCTACTGCTTGTTCAAAAGGCAATTTTCCCCTGAGAAGAACAAGCAAGAAACTCGAGAGGTCGCTCTTTTAAAAAAAGGTTTTTATATTACAAAATTATTATTTTATATTATAATATTTCATTATTAATTGTGAAATAGCCTGGTTATGCGAACGGGCTGGTTATGTCCATGATTGTTTATCATCTAAATAATCTGATATTTTATAATATGCTTTCTTAATAAGTTTCTGTTTTATAGTATCTTTAAATTTATTGAAAGGAAGATTTTGTATATCAACAGGAACTTTATTGAAAAAGCGTATACATAACCCTTTGAATGAATTACTGACCTTGTGGAGGCGACTTATGTGACCTGCAAGTTTATCTTTATTTCTTGTATTGACATCATGTTTATCACTATTTTTCCTAAATGATGCTATATTTTTTTTGACATATATTAGATTTTCAAAAATGTACTGTGACGAAAAGGTTAGAATATTATACTCTTTAAATCTGTCTCTAAGTGACACTGCAGGTCTCAATTGATAAATTGCGCGAACGGCTCGTTTTTGTAAAACAAAGATTGTATTGATATCCGCGGCATTTCCCCACAGCAAGATACCGTAAGACATCAGGCTATGGAAATAACTAAAATATACTAATCTAGCAGTATTTACGTCCGATATTTGTCTAATTTTTTTGACTGCATACGCTGCAGAGCTGAGCTTCTTCGCCAATTTATGGATATGAGGACCCCATTGTAATTTGGCGTCCAAAGTAATGCCCAAAAATACAGTGGACTCAACAAGGTCTAGAGTGACATTTTTTATCATTATATTTGTGGGCACCTCCCTGACATTAGGCAGTACAAATTTTACACATTTAGTTTTTTTCTCATTCAGTAACAAATTATTTGCCGTAAACCATTCTACTATTTGAGAAATAGCGTTGTTCACGTCGTCATAATTTAATTTTAGTCTATTTACTTTAAACATTACAGAGGTATCGTCAGCAAACAATACTATTTCATGTTTATCGTTTACAAGGTTTGGCAAGTCATTTATGTAAACCAAAAACAAAAATGGTCCGAGAATGGAGCCTTGTGGGACGCCCATACAGACTGTCGACCCTGACGATGTATTGCCACTGATATCAACCCTCTGAACTCGGTTACTCAAATAAGAATTCAGAAGGTCGAGAGCTCGGCCGGTTACACCATAATGACGTAATTTCCTGATTAAAGTGTCGTGATGAACGCAATCAAAGGCCTTGGACAAGTCGCAAAATACTCCTATTGCATCCCGCGCATCTTCCCAAGCCTCAAAAATATATTGTAAGAGCTCGATACCTGCATCGGTTGTCGAGCGGCCCCTTGTAAAACCGAATTGTTTAAATGACATTAGATTGTTACTGTAAAAATAACTCGATATCTGATTTAATATAATTTTTTCAAAGATTTTGCTGAGAGTCGGCAGTATTGAAATAGGTCTAAAATTAGAGGGGTCTGATGTACTACCGGATTTAAATAAAGGTATGACTTTACTGTGCTTCATCAGATCAGGAAATATGCCATCATCAGTACATTTATTAAAGATATAAGCTAAGTGTGGTGAAATACAATCAATTACGGCACTAATAATTTTTACTGATAAACCGTGAAGGTCGGCAGTTTTTTTCTTGTCTAAAGAACGAAATGCTTTTAAGATGTCTATAGGACTTACATGATTAAATTTAAAATGGGAGTCACAAATCTCCACATTTTGTTTAAGTAGCGATTCAGCGAGTGTGGGACATGAATTCAGAGAATTTGTAGTTAATATTGGGATATCAGTAAAGAATTTTTCAAAAGCTTCTGCAACTTCTAATTGTGAAGTTAGAATTCGATCATTAATTTTTAATCGCGTATCAGTGTTAAGAGTTTTAAATTTGCCAGTTTCGCTATTTATAACTTTCCAAGTTGTCTTTACTATGTCCGCGCTATTCTTTATTTTATTATTTATAAAATTTGATTTTGCTGTGGCACAAGCTCGCTTGAATATTTTCGAGTATTGCCTAACATATTCAATAAAACTTTCGCTCTTATTATATGTCCTTTCATCAAAAAGCTCATATAACTTTTGCCTACTTTTATGAATTCCCACCGTCGCCCAATCACTAAAAACGAGGGAATTGTTGATTTTAACAGATTTTGCTAAGAAAACTTTATTACTTTCAGTTTTTAAAATGTCAAAAACTGATTTATATAATACATTAGGATCGTCACAGTACGGTAAATAATCTAATTTCGCAATCACTTTACTCTGATATTGATCGAGTAGTGACTCAGTTACTGGCACGTACGATATATCTCTTTTCAGCGTTTTATTAATTGCTATGTTAAAAACCGCTAACTGACCACAGTGATCTGAACTTAATTTATTTAAAATAGATTTATCACTGGGTTGTAAATTCGAGAAAATGTTATCAATGCAAGTAGCTGATGTAGAAGCTATTCTAGTGGGTACTGAAAAAAGATTAGCAAGATTATAGCAACTGAAGAAAGATTTAAGTCTTCTGGTTTGAATGCTATCTTCTAATATGTTTATATTAAAATCTCCGCAAATTACAATGTATTTATTTGAATTACTAATTTTACACAGGATTTCATCCATGATTTTCTCAAATAATTCATAAGATGAAGAAGGGGGTTTATATACACATAATACAGTAAGCCGCGCAATTTCCACACAGGCTATTTCAATAGTTCGCTCAACAGAAAGGTTTACAATATCGAGGCGCTCTTTAAATTTAATATTATTACGAATTAGAATGAGACTACCGCCTCGTATTGCCTTCGTCCTGCTGAACGAGCTTGCAATCTGGTACTCCTTGAAGCCGAACATGAGCTCACATTGCTTATACCAGTGCTCCGTTAAACATAATACATCAATGTTAGTGCAGCTCATGAACAGCTCCACCTCTAGTTCTTTGCCACTCATACCCTGAATATTTTGGTGTACCAGATTAATACATTTTTGAATTTTTAAACCATTTTTTTTATATCTATTTTGGGGCGTGGCAACCCTTTTATAATTTTTTTTTTCAAACATATATTTTATAATGCCAGAGGTAGTCTCTGTTGTCTTATGATTTAATTTAAATTATTTGGAATGATTTCCAAGGATTTATTAATAATTAATGGCTGCCCAATAGAGGCGCCTGTTGGGTCAGTCACTAAAGTGACTGAATTTAAAATAAAATAGGATAGCATATTTGCTAATTGTCTCCTAAAATATTTGGGAAGATAATAATTATCTCCTGTCACATAAAAATATTTGGAACTAATAAATTTATTAGTGTCAAAAAAATGAAATTTATTTTCATGACGACATGTCAGAGTATGCAATGTTAAATTTAAATTATGTCTAAAGTCATTTTCATTTTTTTTTAAACTCTGGCTAAATGGAAATGCAATGGTCGTGACGTTATGTCTAAGAATGGACCAAATGCTGAACGCATCTGTTTCGAGTAGCCCAGTTTCATAACACATACGAAAAAAAAAAACAAATCTAAAAATGAAGATAAACATGCAATGAGTTAACCTATTATATTATACATATAGGTAGATATAAACAACAGAACAAAGCCTTTTCATTAAACACAAATATTAATAGAATTGACAATGAAATTACGAGATCCCTAGTAGTGAGTATAATCCTCGTTAATAAAATTTATAAAACCCAGTCGAAAAACTGTCTTTGTATCTCTACAGATTTCAGTGATGTTTTATCAAACTTATGGTTTCGACACGTGAAGAGAATAGAGCCTCTTTACCCGTGATTGTCGTAAAAGGTGGCTAAGGGAACCGCCTTAACCACCTAACCGTGGCTCAATGCTCCATGGTTCGATCCCCAGCGGGGTACATGTTTTAAGTACTCGGTTTGGTTGGTGGTAGGGCATTTTAAATGTCCGCCTGGCTAGCTACCACCATATTATCTAAATCTGCCGCCAAGCAGCAATGTTAATAGCATTGTTGTCAGAGTATAGCCAGTCCCCCAAATGCGTTAGGGTTTCCGGGTCAGTACGCTTCCACCTTCGACCTCATCTTCACTTAACATCAGGTGTGATTGAGGTCAAGCACCAACCCGTTAAGCATAAAAAAAGGGACTATTCATTCATTAACATCTATAAGTTTTACACGTTTTAACGTTCTGTATGATATTGTGATTGCTTTCCATCAGGTGACCCGCGTGCTCGTATACCGCCCTCTCATTAAAAAAAAAAAAAAAAAAAAAAAATTAGAATGGATTTGTTACAAGCATTAAACTTTTTCTTTTCCACACACCCAAACGGTTATGTTTGGGATATCTCTGACCATTAAGTCGTGACTTTATAGATCCCAGATGGAATGGTCAGAGCTATCGCAAACAATAGTATTTGAATGTTCCAATCTTTAAGATTTTCATACCTAATTGAAACAACATCCACGATTCACCTTATGACACCAGAAATGCAGAAATGCAAAGTATATTTGATTGCCGAAACCACACAGCACGTGACTTTATGATATGAATAAGCTAGTGGAAAGGTTCTTAGCAATGTTTGATGAAAATCGGTACAGCCATTTTATAAAACTTTTAACAAAGTTGCTTTGTATATACAGTGTGTTGTTCCTCGGTTTTCTGAATTTTAAATTTTTATTAGTTTCCTTGTTCTAGGCGGAGCGATAAAATGCATTACGAACGTTTGGAAGGTGAACTATTTTGATATAGCTGTTACTGAATGATTAGAAAATTTTATATCCAATGTGCAACAGGCACGTCGCCAGGGAAACCGAGAGTTTCCCATGTGCAGTGAACAATAGGTACCATTAGGTATAACTTGTTGAGGTATTACCGGGGCTGAGTAACTGCATTCCCATTGGCTTAACCAAGGTTCTGATTTACATTTATTCAGGGTTTCTGTTAGAATATTTCATCGTCATCGGTTACGTTCTTACATGTGATTGGTGGCTCATCGCTCGTTCGGCAATTTGACGGTGTCTCATTGGTCAACGTAATCGATGACGATGCCGATACAGTTACATAATCTGATGGCAAGCTGACAATAAGAATTAAGATATCCTGCTAATTTAATTACTTATTGTCAGAAATTTAGCTAAGGGGAGGTTTAAAAAAAATTATCCAATCATAACCGCTAAACTTTATCTAGATTTGTTGAAAATCAGGTGTACTATCGTATCGTATGATATCTTCGTCACCAATAGCGTCTTCACATTAGCTTCCTGTCACTGGGAGAGGGGCCAGATCCACCACGCCGGCCAAGTGCGAATGGTGGATTTATGTCTTGGCTTAACGACTGACTTCAATTGAAAACAACAATTTGTATTAAAATGTCTGCTGTGATGACCCATCTATGTTGTGTCCGCGCTAGACATTAGCTTACCTTGATAATCAAAAAGGAATAGCGTGCAAAGTGTGTGTGTTCTGTGATAAAATTATATACACTTGTATCACAGCGTAACGAATTAGTACACTTAACTTTAATTTTACTAGATTTAAAATGGATTCCACGAGTTGTTGAAGGAGCTGAATACGGTCCTGTGAAACCCGGCGCTTCATACCTGTTACCGACGCGTAAATAACACCAGACGCCACGGGCCGGAATAAATCACATCAAAAATACTAACATGAATCAGCGGTTATTATTGAAATAAACCTCGCTAAGAAGTGCCGAGAGATTTACAGCAGACTTCACGAGAATGGAATTAGTGAATGGAGATATTATACGTGTTATTGTTGTCGTTGTCAGGAACTACGGAATGCAATAATAAATATAGTTGTTGTAGGTAGATACGTGTGTGCTTATTACGCAATTCTCTTTGAGTTGTGATCTAAAATTATTTTGTACCTCAATGCCGATGGTATCGAATAGCCGAGGGAATCTGGAGATAGATGATATGTTTGCGAATTGTCTTTTTTAGTCAAGACTATATGATCTAGGGTTGCCAGATGGTATGGATTCGACTGGATTCATCCGAATTTCATTTCATAAAATGTCAATGTACAATGAAAAATCTCCAGGTATACCTACGACCGATAGTGGATAGTGACCCTGTCTGCGAATCCAACGCTTACGAGTTCGAATCCCCCTACGAGTAAAAGTTTGTGTGATGAGAACACTGATTTATTCCCGACTCATGGATACTTATGTGTGTTTATTGGTTATCTAATATCCATAGTAGGTACAAGCTTTGCTTAGTTTTGGACTAGTGAAAGTGTTAGAAATAATATATCGGAATAAATTATACAACAGAGACTAATCATATGGCCATTAATTTCATTAAATCTCCTTATGGAACTGGACTTGAATTTAAATTGTTTAAATCTTTTTAGGCTTTGTTTGAGTTTATAAAGAAGTCTGAAAATGCGTAAAGGATCTTAATTTGTGAATTGCAAAATGGTCATTTATAAGGTAACAAAAAAAGGTTATTATTGAACAACGTTTAGTACTTCTAAATACGAGTAGGTTATTTTTAGGAATTAATGAACGGTGAAATTTTAAGTCACCGGCAACAACTAACCCCAAAAATTAAATAAGTAATTCCGTGAAGCTAAATTTTTTTTTTGTTATATGACAGGGCGGCAAACGAGCATGCGGGTCACCTGATGGAAAGCAATCACCGCCACCCATGGACACCCGCAACACCAAAAAGGTCACAGATGCGTTGCCGGCCTTTGAAGAAGGTGTAGGCTTATTTTATTAAACATAATAAAATTATTTTTCCCCTTCATGATTTACGATTCGCCTATCCATGTGACGCATTCTGACAGTTTTAAGATATTACTAATTGTAACTTGAAAGTAATTGAAAAGCACAGTGTTTACCTTGGGTTAAAGACTTATTTAGTCCAGAGACGGGCTTTGGCGCCCGATGTCTTTAACCCGAGGTAAACACTGTGCTTTTCATTACGAATTTATGGAAACTAAAAATAAAAGCATGAATTAATACAAATCTTTGATATAAGGAAGTATAAACAAACTCTACACCTCGAAAAATCAACGAAGATCGGATTACCGCTTTCCCGCCTATTTTGTTTTGTTTTTTTTTTCTGTGGCCGGCCAGTTTTTCGTCATTTTTTTCATCATTGAAAAAATGGTAAATATTTTGCCCCAATCTACCTATGTCATTTTAAAGAAATAGTTAAAACTAAATCTCTGATCTATCCTGTATGTTTGTTACCTATCACTCGTAGCATATTGGAATTTGGCAAAAAGGTAGCCTTGAACCTGGAAAAGGACATACCTCGATTACTTACCTATATTCCTGAAAAATATTCGGGATAAAGTAAATATCACCGATATACTTCCGTAATATTATTATTTAAATTGATAGTAATCAATTTCCAAAAGGAACAGGTTTGAAAACGTACAAAAATCGAATAATTACCTATTATTAAGTGCATTAATGTTTCTATATGAAGGAGTTGCTTGCCTTGCTTCAGATGTGGTTCGCCCATGACATAATTTCTTCACTATACCATTCAGACGTATAAATACTCAGTACATAAATATTTACTCAGCTATCGGTAGAGATAGGTTACCACTATCCGTGAACTAATCGCACTTGAAGGTGAAAAAACTTGTTGCATCAACCATAAAATGAAATAGGTTCAGCTGTAGCCATGGAGACAAGCGCACGTCATAGTTCAAGAGATATGTTTGATTTATATTATTAAAATTCTCGAAGCTTCCCGACTTTGTTTCCACGATGTGATGCTATTTTTTTGGGAATAAACAATTATTTTAAAGTTTTTCTTTAGATACAGTCGGATACAATAAACGTGAACTAAAACTGAATTTTAACTATAGTATATAAATGATATCTAAACAAGTATACCTATTTTGTTGCTTCCAAAATACAAACGGATAAATCTCGCTAAATAGAAAATAATTGCAAAAACACCATTGGTGTCGATTCGGATGTACACCAACTAAACTAAACTAAAACCAGTTTTGGAGTGGTGTCGTCGCATCGTAATGTTCCAGGGAGAAAGAGACCGTACTACTTTAAAAATGGTTTTAGTTTAGTTGGTGTACATCAAAATCAAAAAATGCTTTATTTTGTAGGTACACAGGGTACACTTGAAATAGTCAGATTTTACATTTTTAAAGCTACTGCTTGTTCAAAAGGCAATTTTCCCCTGAGAAGAACAAGCAAGAAACTCGAGAGGTCGCTCTTTTAAAAAAAGATTTTTATATTACAAAATTATTATTTTATATTATAATATTTCATTATTAATTGTGAAATAGCCTGGTTATGCGAACGGGACCGAAACATCGGAAACATCCGAATCGACACCATTGTTGAAGTTAAAACGAATTCGACTAATAATTTATCAGCAAGTAAAATTAGAACCATTTCCTGTAGGTAAAATTTAGCGTGCTCGTTCAGGTCTGATGACGATAGACATAAACTGATGGTGAAGCCAGGATGATCTCCTCACGAGAACTCCTTAATGGTTAATAGCACGGATACTAATTTTTTAATCAACGGTTAGTAAACATGATTTTCGCGACGACCTGATCCTGCGGTCAGGATTATTTACCCCAGAGAGATCTCCTCTACGGTTAATAGCACGGATACAAAATTATGCATAGGTATAAATAGACTAGAATAATATGTGATAAATGGAGTATTGAAGACTTACGAAAGAGATATACGAAGCGAATGTGGATGGTAGTGATGGTAGGGGAAGACCACGGCGAACGTACTATGATCAACGTACATAATATCAATACAAGGAACAAAAATCAATTAGCTGTACCTTTTAGTAGACTTAGTAAAGTTAGTAAGTCATTCAGAGGTCAATGTGTCTTCTACAACAAGGTTCCCGGATATACGGAATCTTCCGCTTAATAAATTTAAACTTATATAAAACAAAAATTATGTAAAAAGGGATATTACAAAATTTCAGACTATATTAATGAAAGTAATCCATGGGATTAAACGGCTCCTCTACACGATATATAAAATTGTTGTAACCTTTCTTAATTGTAAATGATTGATTGAAAAGAGACAAACCCTCTGAGTTTCTCGCTAGCTCTTCTCAGTAGTGGTCGCGTTCCGAGCTAGTGGTAGTTTAAAAAACAAATGACGTTCATAAGTGCATATTGTATTGCCTACATGAATAAATGATTTTCATTTCATTTTCATTTCATTTTCATTTCATTTTCATTTCATTTTCATTTCATTTTCATTTCATTTTCATTTCATTTTCATTTCATTTTCATTTCATTTTCATTTCATTTTCATTTCCTTTTCATTTCATTTTCATTTCATTTTCATTTCATTTTCATTTCATTTTCATTTCATTTTCATTTCATTTTCATTTCATTTTCATTTCATTTTCATTTCATTTTCATTTCATTTTCAGTTCATTTTCATTTCTGTTTCATTTCATTTTCATTTCATTTTCATTTCATTTTCATTTCATTTTCATTTCATTTTCATTTCATTTTCATATCTGTTTCATTTCATTTTCATTTCATTTTCATTTCATTTTCATTTCATTTTCATTTCATTTTCATTTCATTTTCATTTCATTTTCATTTCATTTTCATTTCATTTTCATTTCATTTTCATTTCATTTTCATTTCATTTTCATTTCATTTTCATTTCATTTTCATTTCATTTTCATTTTCATTTCATTTCATTTTCATTTCATTTTCATTTCATTTTCATTTCATTTTCATTTCATTTTCATTTCATTTTCATTTCATTTTCATTTCATTTCATTTCATTTCAAATCGGAGACGTTTTAAAGAAAGGCCAAGCAAGAGTACCCTAAACCGACGAGCATGTATGAACAACCTTATGAGAGTGAATGAAGCAGAAGAGGTGTGTTAGGATCGTAGCAAGTGGAAGTCTGTGGTCTCTGCCTACCGCTACGGGAAACAGGCGTGACCTTATGTATTTATTTATTTATTTATTTATTTAACACTTTATTGCATACACAAAAAACAATTACAGTGATACTTAAGAGTAAGATATACAAAAGGCGAGCTTATCCCTAAAAGAGATATCTTCCAGCAAACCCAACATAGGAAATAACAATAGTGAAGGGGAAACATAGAGTGCACACAAGTAAAATGAAAATAAGAAAATAAATATTAAGTACATAATAATAAGTACATAAATAAGCCTACGAATATGTAAATGAATATATACACGAACATATAAATGATATATAAATGAATATATTAATACATATATTAATAAATATATAAATAAACAATGGTTATTGACAGGACCCAAGATAATGCTCTTTCACACGGAATTTAAAAATGGGCAATGACTGGCTGTCGCGTATGTTAGTGGGAAGTGAGTTCCACAGCCTGACTGCATGGACAGTGAACGAGAAACTATAAAAATCAGTGGTATGAGGATGGAAGCGTAGTAGAGTGGACATGTGTGATCGGGAGAGACTAGTGGGAGACCGCAGAAAGCTAAAGCGATCTCGCAGGTAGTTTGGACAGGACGGATTAAACAAAACGTTATAGAGAACACATAGTATATGACTGTTTCTGCGCAGGCGAATAGGAAGCCACCTGAGGTCGGATCTAAACTGCGAGACGTGATCAAATT
This sequence comes from Oegoconia quadripuncta, assembly GCA_949316235.1. Lineage (NCBI taxonomy): Eukaryota > Metazoa > Arthropoda > Insecta > Lepidoptera > Autostichidae > Oegoconia > Oegoconia quadripuncta. Next base: position 14,138,031 of record OX438746.1, read on the forward strand.
TACGCAAACCGTAGATAAATCTTATACATAGATTTTGTAGCCGCTCAAGCTTATTTAGCACGTCCTCATTGGCATCCAACATACACACATCTGCATAGTCCAAGATAGGCAAGATCAACGATTGGGCAAGTGTAATTTTAGTTTTCAATGGCAGGAAATTTTGCAGGCGTTTAAGAGAGTGAAGCGAGAAATGGACCTTTTTGCTTACTTCGTTGCAGTGAGCCTTCCAGGACAAATTATTGTCAAACGTAACACCGAGATTTTTGGCGTTGGTAGTGTACTCGATAGTCAGTCCATTAAATTTAACAGGTGGAATAACAACTTGTTGGAGTTGGTTGTACATGTAATTGCTGCCAATAATGTATGTATGTATGGAGTATTAAAAACTTGTTTTTTTTTAAGCATTTTTAAAGTAGAACTTTTACTAACTCTATAGTAGCACCAATATGTCCATCATTTATCAGGTACCTTAGAAACGCTTGGGCCCTGGGGACCAGGTGCTAACGCTCTTTTTGGAGAGTTATCTGGGCGTCTAGTTGATGCATCGTACGATCAGAGAGCTGACCACTACTTTGGGCAAAGAATCAGCCTTGCTATGCGACGCAATGCGGCCAACCTTCTGGGTACGATTCCACCAACCAGGCATTTGGAGCTAGGTTTTTATTTGGACTTTTTTAAACAAATTGAATAATAATTATTCACAGCAGCCTCCGAAACTCCTAGTAGGTATCTCATGTATAATTATCTGAGAGTAAGTAATAGTGTGGTGCAGTACATGCAACTTAATTCTTCAGACAACAAAATAGCACTCTCCTCTTAGACCAAAGAGTAAAATAATACACAGTCTTAGACTATGACGCCACTCTCGTCTCTCCGTTCGTTGGCCCAATCCGTGGAGAAAGCAGCCACGTTGGGCCATAAAACTGGATTAACTACCTGCGTAATGTAATATCCGTTTGTTCAGATAAGACGTGGAAATACACCGTCATATAAATATCGTATAGTAAAATAATTGATAATGTTTATTGTAGTATTTTCTTATGTAAATAAGGATAATGGAAAATAAGATAAATAGGCACAGATTGGGTTATACAGTGTATGATAACCAACTGTAGTAATAATGCGTCATTTTACTTCAAGATCCCAGTTACACTCATTGTATTGGTCACAATTGCTACTTGATTAATCATATTTTAATCGCCTTAGCGTATTATGAAATACCTAGTGTATTCGGTTAGGAATTTCCTCTGCGGTCGCGGTCGGACTCCTGAAGGTCGCGGGAGGCTACATCTCGGGGCGATGTAGTCGTCGGACGCGGCCTGGGAGAGGATGACACCCCCCGGAGCGACCGGGGGGGTCCCGTCGCATCGGGCCCTGCCGCGCTTCATACCGTGTGAGGCACGACAGCGTCTTATGCGTTCCCAGGTCCTCCCCACTGCCGAAGAAGGTCGCCGCGGGGTTTTAGTAGGTATCCCTCCCGACACGGAGGGGAGTCCCACATAACCGTCTCGCCGTCGCCCAGGCGAGCGGTACGCGTAATGTGTTTCCCTCCTCTCCTCCGAATCTCAGCGGAGTGCATGCCAGAACATTAGCTTTGATTTGGGGCAAGGCACTTTTAAAGGATAGTTACCACTTATTTATCTAAGTCCTATTATTATAATCATCTAAGTTTGTAGGCAAATACAAGTCAGCACGTTATGTTTAAAATAAGATCGATATGTTGAGGGTTCTGGGGGTCTTAAGCTTACATCCTGTGTTTGAGGATAGCACTAACCCAAGGTACATAAAAATAGTAGGCAGTAGGTGGAGTTTGAATGGTGATACACTCAAATGTCACTGGTTGAGGATGAATAGTTACCCAGTTCTTTTGATTTGGGTATAAGACTAATTATTTACCCTACAGAGGGCGGAGTGTGAGTTTTGTTTCGACTTAACTTTACTACCGCGTTCAAGTTTACATGACGATTTGTTTGAAAAAATGTGCAGCGCCTCTAACGGATAGTTTGCAAAATGATTTTTTTCATAGATACTTTTTGCGTAAACGCGAACGTGATGGTAAAGTTAAAAACGAGACAAAACTCTCACATCGCACACAGGACGCCGTAACACCCGCGGCTTCTATGGCTCCACGCCGCCGCCGTTTGGCAAGCTCATTCCATGCGCTCGTTAGCGACTGACTGTTGATCTATGTCGAAGTGTAACCTACCAGACGTTACATGTGCATGTTCCGTAGGTGCCAAGTAGTTATTAGGTAACATAATGTAGCCGAGATTGGACAAAAACTAGAAATACATAGAAATTATATTAAAAAGTATATAGCGAGTTACTACTAGAATAAGTTGAGTATATTTAACCGCCTCCGTGGCTCAATGTAAACAACATTGGGTGGTGTCATGTAAACAACAACAGTGGTACGGCATTTTAAATGTCCGTCTGGCTAGCTACCACCATCTTATCTAAATCTGCCGCCAAGCAGCAATGTTAATAGCATTGTTGTGTTCCGGTGTCAGAGATAAGATAGCCTGTCCTCCAAATGTGTTGGCGTTTCCGGGTCAGTACGTTTCCACCTTCGACCTCATCTTCACTTAACATCAGGTGTGATTGGTATCCACAACACAAGCTTGTAGTTGCTTAATGTGGAACTAGATGGCGCTGTGTGTATGTCTAAGGATATTTATTTATTTATTTATTGAGGTCAAGCACCAACCCGTCGTGTTTAAAAAAAAAAGAGTAGGTATTTATTTGTAAGTATAGGCATTTATTTACATAAGAATATAGTTATGTAGGTAGGTACAGGTGTTATAACATTAGTTTAGTTTTTATATTCTACCAAATCGCTATGTAAATCCCAACTAATATTATAAATGCAAAAGTTTGTTTGCGTGTATGTATGTTTGTTACCTCTTCACCAACAAATTTCATCCAAATCCGTCCAGCCGTTCTATACGGCTATGGCAGTTTGGTGGGTAGACAGATTAGGACCTGGATTAACATATAGACTAATTTTTTTGGTGAACCGATTTTGATGAAATCTTTCACACGGACGAAGTCGTGGGCGGAAAGCTATTATGGGTATAATGCTGAAAGTGCAAGCCCACTTAGGACATAGAAGTTTCTAGGCTTGACTGGGTCCTGGGTCACTATGTAAGAATATTACTCTAATTAGCATGGTATCCCGACTTATACGTGTTATTGATGAACAGAGACACAAGGCGTGCGTCAATTAATTACAAATTTAGAGTAACTGCAGACTCTCAAATAATTGGTGAACCATTTATTGCTGGCAACACTACTAGGTACCGATGTTATAAACCATGAATAGAGTCTCTACCACTCGTAAACGCTCGCAAAAGACTGAACTATTATAAAAGTTCTATTTTAAGATTGATAACTTCAAACTTCAATACAAATACTCTTTATTGGGCAAAATAATTAATAATTTTTGATGATAACAATAGAACAAAATTAGGAGGTCTCGTGATTGTTTCGAAAAAAAAAACTACCTACGCCAATAACTTCTATTTCACTTACCTAATATGCCCTAATATTTTCCTTACGGTAAAAAACTCTTCAGTTAGGTATATCTTACAGATATTATCACTTAAATTATCAAGTAACTTCATTTTTAGTAATTAGGTACGTTACAATAACTGAAGTAGCACGAATTACAATAACTGAAAGTAAAATTACAGGTGTTTTAGTGCTAATATTACAAAAACAATGTTTACCACTCATAATAATAGTTAAGTAAACTCACATTTCAACTATTGTAAAGAACGTAGAGAGATAAGTTTGATACTGACCTTGTAATTCTAAGTGAGTGCCGACTTAATCAAACTAAACCTATCCCGCAAATGGCTAATTACTCGAATTATTCTACAACTCATCATCTTAACCAGTGTGATGGAGTAGTCGTTTATGTAAAGAATTCACTTGAATACCGTGTCAAAGAAATAAGACTAATAGAAGCATCGTGTTTTGAAATCACTATAAATAATGTTGTTATTCTTGGTATCTATCGCTCACCATCAAACAAAGATGCGACTAAATTTATAGACTCATTAAATTCGTATCTAGAAAATATTAAATCAATCAAAAATATTATAATTACAGGCGACATTAATATAAATTTAATATATAAAATGAATGAAAACCAATATGAACGTTCAAATAGACTTAGTTACCTAAACATGTTATCTCAACAAGGCTTGCTTCCTGGACACTTGTTACCCACTAGAGATGTGTCGCAAACCTGTCTCGATCACATTATTTTAAAACTTGACAAAAACTCAGAAGCAGCTTCAATATTAGTGCTTAAAACTACAATTACAGATCATTCTCTGGTACTTCTAAAGTTATCAAAAGTAAATCACAATAATAAATATTCTCATACTAAACTATCTATTGATTTTGATAAAGCGCTGAATAGTCTTAAAAACTCCAATATTCTACAGCTTATGTCATGCACAAATCCTAACACAATGTCTGAACTATTTATTAATAAATTAAAAGAATGTTTATACAATAATACCGTTGTAAGATCTGTCCCGTGTAATAAACGCACTCTTAAACCATGGATAACCTCTGGCATATTGCGTTGTATTAAAAATAGAAACTATATGCAAAAAAGGTTACGATCTGATCCTGAAAATGAAATACTAAAAATAACATATAGAAGATACCGCAACCACTGCAATAATTTAATTAAAAAACTTAAACGCCAATATGATAGAGAGCAACTGTCTAAAGCTGGAAAAAATCCCAAGGCGCTATGGTATACTATAAATAATATAACTAATCGTAAAAACAAGAAATCCCATAACGTAGAGTTACTTGATTTGAAACCATCTCCTCATGAATCCATCAATCTTGTTAACGAATATTTTTCTAATATTGGAAAAAATTTGGCTGATGAAATCCAATCAAATGTTACGCAGAACAACAATCACAAGAATTCAAAGGTTTCGTCATTTGTGCTTTTAGATACTGACCCAACTGAAGTATATAATATTTTAATGAATCTTAAATCAGATAGTTCCCCTGGATGGGACGAAATATCAACAAAATTTCTAAAATTAGCATATGAAGTTACTGTTCCTGTTATTACCCATCTGGCTAACCTATGCCTTAAACACGGCATTTTTCCTTCATTTTTTAAACATTCTCTCATCACCCCTGTGTACAAGGGTGGCGACAAAGATGATGTGTCAAATTACAGACCCATCTCAGTTCTGCCAGCTATCTCTAAAATATTAGAGAAGTTAATAAACACTCGTCTTATAAATTACTTCCATAAATATAACATACTTTCTAAACAACAATATGGATTTAGAAAAGGACTATCCACCGAAGATGCTGTCTCAAAAATTACATCATATATTGTGGAACAAGTAGATAATAAAAAAAAATGCCTTACTGTCTTTTTAGATTTAAAAAAGGCTTTCGACACCGTTTCAGTCCCCATCCTTGTACAAAGACTTGAGAATGTAGGCATAAGAGGCATCCCACTCGCTTTGCTTTCAGATTATCTCAGTGATCGCATACAGCAAGTTAAAATTGACAATGTTATTAGCAAGCAAACAAATATAAATTATGGAGTCCCACAGGGAAGTGTTTTGGGACCGACATTATTTTTAATATATATTAATAGCCTTTGTGACATGAACATCGAGCAAGGTCGGTTGTTCTCCTATGCAGACGATACTGCGGTAGTTTTCTCCGGTCCAACGTGGGATGAAGTTCGCAATTCTGCTGAAAAAGGACTCAATATGATTGCTAATTGGCTAAATATTAATCTGTTAACATTAAATATTAAAAAAACTAATTACATATGCTTTACCATTGATAACCGAACACAACCAACATCTGACTTCTGCTTAAAAATTCATACATGCAAAAATATCCAAAATTCAAATTGCTCATGTTCCTTAATTACTAAAGTAACTCATACCAAATATCTAGGAGTCATGGTCGACCAACGCCTGTCCTGGCACATGCACCTAGAATTAATTATGGGAAGAATTAGAAAGCTTATATGGGTTTTTAGAACACTCAGACATATTGCTACAAAGAAATTACTGAATCAAGTATATACTTCACTAGCTCAATCAGTCTTAACTTATTGCATATCCATATGGGGAGGCGCCACTAAAACTAAATTCATAGAATTAGAGAGAGCCCAAAGATCTCTTGTAAAAGTTATGTACTGTAAGCCGTATAAGTATTCCACAGAAAGTTTATATGTAATAAGTAACCTTCTTACAGTTAGAAAATTATATATCTTGCAAGCCATCTTAAGATTACATACGTGCATACCATACAATCCTGACAAGTTTCTCAATAAAAGAAGAAAGCATGCCGTGGCCCCAATAGTTTCCATAAATACATCCTATGCTAGAAGACAATACCCTAAACAATCTGCGCATCTTTATAATTTAATAAATGAAAAAGTAAATATATATCCATTGACATACCATGATTGCAAGAAAACAGTAACTAGCTACCTAAAGACCAAAAACTATGATGAAATAGAATCTCTTTTGCAATATATTTCCTGAGTATCTTATCTTACTTACCTCCCTTGATATCTAAATTGTACATGCAGCCGAAAACGAATGTTTCTAACCGATAGACTTCTCATACACACATTCACAAACACAAATACAACACACACACAATACACAGATACACCCACACCCACTCACACACACGCACACAACACATACTTCGCATACACACATTCACAAACACAATACACACATACACCCACTCACACACACGCACACAACACATACCTCTACATCTATTTTTATAATTTTATATCTCAAAATAATATTGTTTAATTAAGAATTTACTTGTATACCTAACTTACCTTCTTGTTTAAAGCATTTATGTAGTTGTAGAAGAGCGGAGTCTCCTAATACAGGTAAACATTTTTACTTAAAAGGAGACCCCTAATGCTGTTATAGATAATAAGAATAAGTTACTTAAATAAACATTTTTGATTTTTTTTTTTTGATAAGTGGATCGACTCTACCTATGTCTGAGTGGTAGATTTCACCATCCACACTTGCAAAACGCAACGCCAACTCACGAATTCAAAATCGTTGGAAGCATGTTTGGTGCAGTGGTTAGTGTAGAAACTTCATGGTTAAAACCTAATACCAACATCCTGGCCACTGAATATTGTCTTTTTATAGTTCTATTGTTCCTTTTACAAAATATCTGTCACTCTGTACCTTTTTTCCTACCTATATCGCTTTGTTTACTTTTTCCGTCTACTATATAATAAAAATACTCAACATTAAGAATAGTGTATTCTTAATAGGTTATGGGCTTTTGAGTATACCTGATAAGCATGTTAGACGGTTCCAGTGCACCTTCAACCTCCTCCAGCCGCCGCGTAGTTCGTGACGTGACGATGGTTTCGAGTTCCCCAGTTCCTAAGTTGTGTGGTCGGTCTAACTACTCTGCATGGAGTTTCGCCATGCAGATGCTGCTGACGGACTGCGACCTTTGGGACTGTGTCAACGAACCTGTGCTGTGTTCTTCGACCATGAGTGGAGATGAGTTTAAGAAGTTAGATGGTAGAGCAAAGGCTAAGATTTGCTTAAATATAGCAGAAAGTATTTATCCCATTGTTACTGAAACTAAAACGTCACAAGAGACATGGGAAGCTCTGAAGAAAGCCTACGCGGATAGTGGCTTAAGTCGGCGACTTTCCTTATTAAAGAAATTGCTTTATACTAAACTTGACATGCATAGTAATATTGAGGAATATGTAAATAGTATAAGGGACACACAGCAAAAATTATCGGCGATCGGCGCAGCAGTCGAAGACGAATTTATCGGCGTAATTATGCTAGCAGGCCTACCAGATAGCTATATGCCAATGGTGATGGCTATTGAGCATTCGGGAGCGAAAATCTCATCCGACTTCATTTCTACAACTCTCATGAAAGAAGATTACGGGGAGGCACACTGGAGAGCTGCTAAAAGGATTTTACGGTACCTCAAGGCTACGAAAGATCTAAAACTGACTTTCGTTAAAGGCGCAGATGACGACTACCTAACTGGTTATGCTGATGCCGATTTCGGGAGCAATATTGTCGACAGACGTTCCTATACAGGATTCGCTTTTAAGATGTGTGGAGCTCCTGTATCGTGGGAAGCGCGGAAGCAGCGCACAGTAGCGCTCTCTACTACGGAGGCTGAGTATATGGCACTTGGAGAAGCGTGCAAGGAAGCCATATATCTCAAGAGTCTCATAAGAGAAGTCTTCTGTGACAACCGTATCATAACCATATACACCGACAACCAAAGTTCACTTACATTAACCCGCAACAACACATTCCATGCACGCACCAAACACATCGACATTCGACACCACTTCATTCGAGACACAGTTATACATCATGATCTACACTTACTCTACATCCCCACAAGTGACATGATCGCAGACATACTTACAAAGCCATTGCCACGGTTGAAACACTGTAAATTTGTAAAGCAATTAGGTCTTTTGTAAGCTATATTTTTATGTTACTTATTAGAGTTGTAAGATGTGTAAATATACCGGGTGTCGTTTGTAATGATTTGAATATACAAGGTGTTGTTTGTAAATTTTGTTTTTAAGTTAATGTTAGTGTACAGTGTAACGTTGATATTCTTTTTATTAAGCTAGTATATGTGACAAAATAGAACCATATACAGGATGTTTGTATTACGGGGAGGTGTAGAAACTTCATGGTTAAAACCTAATACCAACATCCTGGCCACTGAATATTGTCTTTTTATAGTTCTATTGTTCCTTTTACAAAATATCTGTCACTCTGTACCTTTTTTCCTACCTATATCGCTTTGTTTACTTTTTCCGTCTACTATATAATAAAAATACTCAACATTAAGAATAGTGTATTCTTAATAGTTAGAAACTCTGACTACTATACCAAAAGGTCGCGGGTTCGATACCCGCTAGGGGCATATGTTTGTGTGATGAATATGAACATGTGTACCGGAGTTATGGATGTTTTCATTTATAATAAGTATTTATTTACAAAAAAAATATGTATTTATGTAGTATATCAACCATCTGGTATCCACAACACAAGCCTACAGTTGCTTAAAGTGGAACTAGATGGCATTGTGTGCATGTCCAAGGATATTTATTATTTATTTATTTATGTTTTTAATTTACTACATAAATTCATGTGTATTACCATTCTAGTGTAGTGCGATCTACTGCACAATAATTAAAGGTATTTTCCTATAAAAATTGAAAGGTTTACGTCTAGTAAAATTTCTCATATTACGAGACGTTAAACAATTTGTCCTGAAATTAAGCCTCAATTCAGTGTATTTCATTAATCATTTTGCACTTATCAGGATCAACCGCAGGAACACTTTTCTTGCCCGTGTTGCCTCACTCGATGATGGCCCTAAATCAATTGTGGAAAGAGTTCTTACTACCGACCTTTATAACACCTGCAGAGAGCTTCCATCGGGTCATGATCTGGAGCGGCCATCACTCAATAGCCTGCGTACCGGGGTCGGTAGATGCCGAGAAAACATGTCCAAGTGCAGTTACACGGACGACAACCGGAGTGTAGTGATACACCACAAACTATGAGGCATCTTCTGTGGTGCCCAGCGTGTCCCGACACATGTACACTACAGGACTTCTACGATGCCATGGACGGTGCTGTACGCGTTTTGGTCCTCAAGAATTTGTTGTGTTTGCCCATCGACAAGAAGGACAAATACCTACTATATGATAATCAAATCAAATCAAATCAAAATATTTTATTTCATAGGATAAAATTATCACTTGAAAACGTCACTATTAATATTACATTTAAATTTTAAATTTACTGCTCATTCACAAAGCTGACTCCGCAGAGAAGAACGAGCACGAAACTCTAGGGTTGCTCTTTAAAAACAGATTATGGGTAGCGATTTGATAATTATATGAATAATAAGACAGCTTGTCCACGCTTGCTTCTCATTCAAATAGTCATTGATTTTATAATAGCCTTTTGTTAATAATTTCTGTTTTATGATTGCTTTAAATTTATTTAAAGGCAAATTTTGAATGTCTACTGGAACCTTAATTATTATAAAAGCGTATACATTGCATTTACTAACTTTGGGAAGTCGGCTAACATAAACAGATAACTGGTTCTTATTGCTTGTATTAGCATTGTGCCTATCACTATTTTTAGCGAATAAGGTTATATTTTTTTGCATATAACAAATTCTCATAAATGTATTGAGATGCCATTGTTAAGATATGACATTATAGTAGGTATTCGTCATGATAAGTTGTTGCGTCGCATTGATCGATCTATGTAGATACGTCGATTGTTGCATTTTCTACCATTTTCATATGTAATTAAAAAACAATAAAACCAGAGATCGAATAATGCAGCAGCATCAGTATTGGTATTTCGGGGTATGATCTCAAGGCGAGACCAATTACCGGTGTTTTGAGTTTGAGGCAACTTAATTAAGTGCGAGAATGTTGCGCTTAAGGTCCGCGGTGAAGAGTAGAGAGAGATTGGACCGGTTTATACAGTTACTAGCTTTTTGCCCGTGGCTTCGTCCGCGTGAGATTACTTTATTGCGGACTAATCTTAAGGGGCCACCTCACGAAATGACAGCCAATGGTGCTGCCACCAAAGTAAATAATATATATCAATATTTCGGACACTTACACCAACCATCTGGACCCAAACTAAGCAAAGCTTGTACTAGGGATACTAGATAACGGATAAACATACATAAATATTTATATAAACATCCAAGACTCGGGAATAAATGTTCGTATTCACCACACAAACATTTACCCCTCGCGGGATTCAAACCCGCAACTGTTGGTTTCGCTGATAGGGTCACTATCCACTACACCAACCGGTCGTCAAATCGGTATATATATCTCATAAACAAAATCTTAACAAAGAAATACTAGAATGTGAAGCTGTAGGTGATTTAGATTTCGATATTTTAAATAGTTTTGTGCTACTCAGATAAACTACAATCGTTAAAACGATTTTCTGTGTCCACCGTGATCCGTTTTAATGATTGTGGATAATCTGAGCATTACAAAATTTCCGCCAAATCGATTCATTCGTTTCACCGTGATTGAGCAAGCAAATATGCAAACGTTCAAACTTTGGATTGAACGGATTAAAAGTTAAGTGGCGCCCTCTATGAAATTAAAATAAATTTTATGATAAGCAAAATAAAAGCCTGAGCAAACGGGAGTCTTGAACAGCATTACATTATGACGACCTGTTTGGTTGGTGCAGTGGTTAGAAACTCTGACCACTATACCAAATGGTCGCGGTTTCGAATCCGGCTAGGGGCATATGTTTGTGTGATGAATACGGACATGTGTACCCGAGTTATGGATGTTTTCATTTATAATAAGTAATATATTTATTCTCCATCTGGTATCCACAACACACGCCTATATATGTAGTTGCTTAAAGTGGAAATTGTGTACATGTCCAAGGGTATTTATTTATTATATCAATCAAATCTAAATAAAAATGTTTTATTTTGTAAGTTATAAGAATAACATTAAAAATCGTCATGACATACAATTACAGTTATCGCTCATTCACTAGACTGTCTCCCCTTATTTTTAATGTATTGCCTTTTTGTACAATAAAGCGTTTACAAACAAACAAACAAAGTATTTATATGATATTTAAGGATCTTATGATTCTTCAACGCCTGCTTTAAGAAATATATTATATAAAAAATCTTAAACTTATTATATATGTATAAATATTGTTTCGGTTTCCAAACAAAATACTTATGAGGTACCTATTAGTTAAGATATTAATAAATTCGTAATCTGCCCACAACATTAGAACCAATTTCTAAACATTTCCTCATACGTCAATACCTAAACGTAACTGATACGTTTATATAGAATTGGGCTACGCTATTTTATCTTTCTATTCGGTCTGCTAATATTTCTACATCTGGGTTTCAATCATATTTTCCGATTTTGATGATTGTTTTTTTTTGTTTGATAGGGTTTAATATTTTGGTTAAGGTCTGATGATGATGAGATAGAGTGTGAAACTTTACTGAAGTCGTTTGTTTGTCAGTTTTAGTCGGTTCATTTATTTTACATACGTCATAGCGTATTTTATTTATTAGGATGCATTTTACATTAATGAAAATAATTATAACAAAGTAGTGTTCTAATATACTTATGCACCAAGGTGAACATTCATGAGATTAATAGCCACATAAAATACAATAAAAGAGAGGTATAACAAATTGAACGCCTTACATAAGATGGTTCTTAGCCACATTTGATGGAAATGTAGCTTATTCGGGTGATGAAATCATCTAAATTATCAAATTTTTATTCAAAATTATGTAACTAGTTATAGTTTTCAATATATTTCCTTGCACCTATGTATACCTGTTTTTACGAGCTTTCATTTACTTTGTAATATTCTTATGCAAGTAAGATAGGTATGTAAGTTGTCCGTTTCAAAATTTGCAAAGCATTTTTCAAACAAACAAACAACATAAGACTTCAACCACTTTCTGGTATATGAGTGAGCTGAATTTTGTCACATTTATCTATGCTGATCTGATGATGGAGCCGGGATGTAGGGACTGGAACTAGCTAGTTCTGTAACAGTATTTGGGCTAGTTTTTCTTTGTCGCCATGAGCACTGTCCATTACACATGATGACGATCTGAAGATGGAGAGCCAGAGGATTGCCACTGGAACACTTTGATGGACTTTATGTTACTCGTGTTTGTATTAGAATAATATGTGATAATCATGATGAAGCATTCAATCCTTGTTTTTAGAAGTACCTATTTCGCATAGACTCGCGGTGCATGATCTACCAATCAGTACGCTATTTGCATAGCGCTGCTGGCGCGCCTGCGCACGGAATGTGAAGTAAATACATACAATATTAAACAAACAAACAATCAAATACCGACTACTTACCGGTACGATGGTTGTTCATTAATTTCCTTATTACTAGTTTACAGGTGCGTGTTATATTATAGACAAACCTAGTAAATCGTATGTCTGCCCTTGTTGAAGATATGCTCTTATTGGTGGCGGAAGAAGAAATAAGGGAATTGCCCATGTTGGTGTCGTAAGAATAAATAAACGATCTGCCCGTGTGAATGCCGTAAGAATAAATAAACGATCTGCCCGTGTGAGTACCGTAAGAATAAATAAACGATCTGCCCGTGTGAGTGCCGTAAGAATAAATAAATTATCTGCCCGTGTGAGTACCGTAAGAATAAATAAACGATCTGCCCGTGTGAGTGCCGTAAGAATAAATAAATTATCTGCCCGTGAGAGTGTCATAAGAATAAATAAATGAGCTACCCGTGTGAGTGCCTTAAGAATAAATAAACGATCTGCCCGTGTGAGTGCCGTAAGAATAAATAAACGATCTGCCCGTGTGAGTGCCGTAAGAATAAATAAATGATCTGCCCGTGTGAGTACCGTAAGAATAAATACATAAGAATAAATAAATGAGCTATCCGTGTGAGTGCCTTAAGAATAAATAAACGATCTGCCCGTGTGAGTGCCGTAAGAATAAATAATCGATCTGCCCGTGTGAGTGCCGTAAGAATAAATAAATGATCTGCCCGTGTGAGTACCGTAAGAATAAATAAACGATTTGCCCGTGTGAGTGCCGTAAGAATAAATAAATTATCTGCCCGTGTGAGTGTCATAAGAATAAATAAATGAGCTACCCGTGTGAGTGCCTTAAGAATAAATTCATATTTTTATAAGTATCACTTGAAAACGTATATTTATTTTAACTTGATATTAAAATTACTGCTCATCACAAACTGTCTCTCCAGAGAAGAACGAGCAAGAAACTCAAGGTTGCTCTTTTTAACCCTCGACGAAAAACGACGGGTGTTATGTGTTTGACGGCGTTGTGTGTATTTATATTTATATGTATATGTTTGTGTGAGGGTGTGTGTGTGTGTGTCTAAAGTCGTCGTTAAAATGTATGTCGCTAATTTGTGGTCCGGTTTTTTATATTAAAAACTAAAGGACTGGATAGTTTATTAGCCATGTTTGATGAAAATCGGTGAAGCCGTTTTAAAGATTTATCGCTTTTAGGGCAGTTGTTGGTAATGTTTGGATTACCAACAACTGCTCTATTTGGATTTATAAGTAGATTTTAGGAAATAATTTGTAATTCGACAAAACAGGGTAAAATATAATAAAAATTCATGAAAGAGGTGTCGGACTTGCTAATTCTAGCTTCATGCGAAATGCAAATGGTTCATTAAAAATACTCTTATAATTTCTAAACTTAGGCAAAGTACAAGACCTGTTAGTGTCGCGCCAAACATCGACAATTAGAGCAAATCTGCCCATCGAAAATTATGTTAAAGTTGTTTTGGGAGAGAAATATAGCAGATCAGTTGAGCTTACATAGCATGAGGATAGCAGGTATTAAAACCACAAAGTTTTAGATTTGACCTAAAAACAATATTGTCTGTTGTCAGACACCTCATGGAGTTTGCTTTGAGTAATAGCCATAGATATCTTATTCAGTAGGTACTACGTAAGTACATGAGTGGCCAATTTGCGATCACGTTACAAAACTTTCAATTTACAAAAGTAAGCTTACTCGTAAGTTTAAAATAATGAACCCAAAATATTATGATATATTATCTGCATTCCTCATGAAAAATGATATCGAAATTTAGTTTTGTATGTATTAATTTTATGAATATTTAATTTGTCTGTATTTCCTTTCCTGAACGGTTCAAAATTTCCTTTCCTTTCCGTATTTCTTTATTAAATTTCCTGACCTTTTACCTGAAATTGGCACAAAGCTACAACTAGTGCCACACCAACAAAAAAAAAAGTCTATAGTGTGGTGGATGCATATTTACTTATATAAGTTTAATGTTTAATTTGTAAACTTGTTTATAATTTTATTCAAAAATTAAAATTTTACGTTAAAATAAATCTACTTTCACTAATTGTGGTAGGGACGAGTGGATACGAGCAGACATAGTGTTATGACTTATAAGTCATACCTACGCAACATATAATTATGTACATTGTACATGTCTAGACATCAATGATATTTCAATTGAAATGTAATGATAATGTAGATATGTATAGGTTTATTATGTGCAGTTTACTTCAACAACCCTCCATGCACCTAAATACCATAGATAATTGGGTCTTTACCAATGAAATTGGAGTTTTTTTTCTTCATTAATCATATGTAGGTACCAATTCCTGCGATTTTCAAAGCTATATCCTTTGTTGTTTATTTGGAAAATGGAATATTATTTCAAAGTTTCACATGAAATTTTTTTTAATTTCTGGGCTAAATCACATAATAAAAAAATTTGAACAGAGCTCTTTTCATGTACTTCCCATAATAATTTCTTAGATTCGCTGAAACTTTTATAAAGCGGTTACTTTTAAAAATTAACGCTGCCTATACTTAACTTAATGTTATCCGATAATACACACAAAGTTCAGCTAAATTTGGATTTGCCGTTCCCAAAAAAAACAAAAATGTTTGTATGGAGAAAACAGTCTTAATGAAATTCTTCATACAAAACGCCAATTTCATAGGTAAGGACCTAATAATTTCTTCGCTTAAAATTTAGCTTTCTGGTCGGTTTAAAGCATTTTCGCTTCAAAGATACAGCAGCAATACGAATGGAGAGAAAGAGATACTAAATTACTTTCTTACCTTTTCCGTTGAGTTGAGTCCTGAGTCGAGCCAGCTCCCTCGACCGGCTACGGCTTCTCCTGGCTGCAATCCTCCGCGGAGACCGAGTCATCTCCCCTTTAGCACCCATTGCTTCCACTGCCAATCCTGGCACCAGAGCACACTGACACTCCTGCTACATCACAGATGACACTCCACTTGCCGCTCTATCCACATGTAGTCACCGGTTAGACGCGACGTTGTTTGTAAACAATACTCGAAGGCCACGAGCTATTTAGACGTTTGTACGTCTATTATATATATTTATTATTAACAAATTATTCGTTCGGAAGTAGAAAGTTCGATTCGTAAGGCACGGGTAACGTATAGAAGGCACTGCGAGGCACTGACGTGTGCGTGTTTCGCGGGTTTGTGTAGCGCAGCGTGTGGGCGCGACACGCGCGCTCTACGGGCCCGGCGCGACTGCCCGTGGTGTGAACCGCCAAGGTTGGTCGCACCTGCCTCGTTACATCACTGATAGTGATAATAACACGATAACACCTGTGTGTAAATTCGCACGGCCATTGTCTGTCAGATGTGTGGCGGGGCGGGGATTTCACTTTGTTATCGATATCTACTGGTACCTATAGAGCCTTTCTAATTCAGGCGAGAAGCGCATTTGATAATGCGAATTACGAACTCTTATAAATACGTTAATTTTTGTGGTGTATCTTCCTATAATCTTAAAGTTCCTGATTTTTTTGTATAAGGATAGAGTAGGTAGGTACCCGTCAGTAATCAAATAACAATGTTTTTTTTTTGAAAATCGTTTTTTTTTTAATAGTTACAGGAGTTGTATTAGATCTCCGACGCAATGAAATTCACAATGGTAATTTTAATGTAATAGGTAGTCTTTTTTTTTTTTTTGACTCGTGGAAACACGTTACGTGTACCGCTCGCCTGGGGGACGGCGAGTCGGTTTTGTGGGACTCCTATCGGGAGGGATACCCACTAAAACCCCGCGGCGACCTTCCTCGACAGTAGAGAGGACCTGGGAACGCGTTAGCGGCTGATTATCCTAACTCTTCTAATCGAGTCGATGACAAAAGCATCAAATTCTTGACGACCGGAATGCGGTCACCCGTACTGCATTGTCTTCACTGTAAACTGTATAAGTAAATAATTGTTCATCAGAATCAGGTACTTATGTACTTATTAAATCTTATTTTTATGCTATTGTCAGATGTAACAACTGTTGGTAAAAGCCTATTAAATTAAATAAATCAATCTGCTCTGCATTAGCTCGGATTATAGCGCACTTGGATTTACGATTCTCTAAAGCCTCCAAGTTGTGATTGTTAATATAGATTGATTTTGATTATGCACAACGGGATGGTACTTGACCTCAATCACACCTGATGTTAAGCCCTACCACCAACCAAACCGAGTACTTAAACATGTACCCCGCTGGGGATCGAACCCGCGACCTCCGAATCGTAAACCCAACGTTGTTTACATTGAGCCACGGAGGCGGCGGTTCAGTCTGGCCGCCAAATGTAGTCTTCCTGCAGTAACTAGTAAGCTAGTGGCTTGGACTTACTGACTGACAGATAAATGTAATAAGCCCTTTTATTTTCAGTAGATTTAAAGTGACATTCAACAAATGATATCATATATCTTACGTTGAAATAAATGCTTGAAGTTTGATGTTGCAAAACTTCTATGTCTTCGTATTTTACATTTGTCATTTGTTTTTTTTTGTCTTTCCCAAAAATTTTCCAGTCTGCATCATAAACTAAAAAAATGTAAGACACAGTTAAATTATTTAATTAAATGTAGCGACCATCCATATAGTTATATTCCATTTTTGGGTGATGTCATTCTACCTAGTTCGGCGTGACAGTTAAGGAAATATCCAATGAAGAATTCCATCAACTTTAAACAATTCCATGGTCACTGAAGTCAATGATTCATTGAAGATGGGTTTGTCTTGTCACGTAATAATTCACTGATGGAATGTTGTAGGCCACTTACCTAAAACATCTTAGTTACATATTATAAATTAGGTACCAGTATACCTAACATATTAACTATATACCGGGCGAGTTTTTTTTCCGTAAGGAAAAAAATAGTGTCGTACCAAGAGGTTAAATCGAAGGTGGAAAGCATTACTCCACCGACAAGAGCACAGCAATTGAAGAAGCCTTTGTTTAAAAATAACGCTAAACTCTATTAGTTGTTGTACCTACCTAAATACTAGGTATATAGTCCTCCCCAAGGCGCGAAACAGAGGCCGATCTTTGGTGTTGCATCCAGTTGCTTGCAGCCGCCCGTTGCAAAGCGCGATCTGGGAGCTCTACATTAGGTTTCCCCAGTAGTGGTTACTACCTCTATATTCTCATTTCATCCTGCTAACTTTTAGAGCTGTCAGCGACTTTGGTTCTTTGATGGATGACCTCGTTCCGAAGTCACTAAGCACGCTGTGCGATTTAAATCTTTTGGATTAATCGTATCGGCAGTGTAGTTTACCTCCCGACTTATTCTAAATAGCTAGCTAAATTTTGGAAAAGATTTTTATGACACGAGTCTTCTCTACTCAGATATTTTCCGATTCTTGCGATTCAAGCTAGACTCGTGTTAATTCGTTCGGTAGCACCTATGAATCATTACTACCTTCTATAAATCTGAAGCAGACATACCGGCACGTGTTGCGTCATTTGTTCCATTAAATATCTCCACGAGGCGAACAATTAGCTGCTATTAGTGAAATTATACCGAGCTGAGCTAATTAACTTAACAGCAACGAATGGAACTATTTTGTGAAGGAACAGCTTGTGTCATGGGTGTTTTATGCTGCCTCAAATACCTGATCACGGTGTCATCATCAGTTACTAATTAACAACCAATGCGGGCTTTACAAACGGTGACAATTCACCTAGGTACCCACATAGAAACGCACTTCAAAGTACCAAGAAGGTACTAAGTAAGGTACCATTCCATACCACATATCAACTGGACACACACACACAAACACATAACATCCGTCGTAAGTCGTAAATAGAAACAGGTTGTATTTAATTTTCTGGTAGGTCTGAATGCGCTTCATCGATATTGCATTGGGCTTCATATAAGTAGGTAATTCTAAAAGCCTAAGGTAACTCAGAATTCTTTCCAGACAGAACTTAGGTACTTAGGATGTTTTATTTCATCGGAAAGCACCTAACGAGCGTGATGCTAGATTCAACACACACAGAGGAATTCAGCTATTTTGACAATGTCAAAAATAGAAGGAAAAAATAGTGCCCCTACGTATACTGTAATTTAAGAGTTATTCAATATTACATAATTTTGTTGCTATATACCTACAGTCCTCATCCTCATACGCAGTTTCTGCTTTACCTATGATTATAATTTAGGTATTTATATCCCAAAAACAACTATGAATAGTGCCACTGAATTAGACAAATCCCATAAAGAGTTCTTCAAAAACAATGAACTTACTTAGATGTCTTTGTGAAAAGAGGCAGCGCAGATGACGGACTTGGAAAGTATTTAAAACTCATTAAGCCCTGACGTAAAAAGAGACGTGTTAAACTTGAGGCCTTTCTCTATGGCGTCGTATTTTATTATCATAAGTTCTTAGCCATGTTTGATGAAAATCGGTTCAGCAGTTTGCAGA
This sequence comes from Oegoconia quadripuncta, assembly GCA_949316235.1. Taxonomy (NCBI): domain Eukaryota; kingdom Metazoa; phylum Arthropoda; class Insecta; order Lepidoptera; family Autostichidae; genus Oegoconia; species Oegoconia quadripuncta. Next base: position 14,157,408 of record OX438746.1, read on the forward strand.
TCAATCAATCAAATATTGCACAATTAACCAAAAGCACATAAACGGACTTGGTTTATTCACCTTTAGTTTATTCAGATGGTTTGTTTGTCTCCGGGTTCATTAGTATAGGACCCCGGTCGAACTCACGACTTGTCACATTCTATATGATTTGATGTTAGCACTACAGACGTTGTCTAAGCTAATGTAATAGCATTATAATTATATGAGCACATCAGGCGCGTGCGCGTGACTGACCAGTTTGTACGTCAACGATAGTTAAATTTGCAATTATTATGTAGCTCTAAAAATGCCCATGAAGTTGCTAATTTGATGTTTTTTAAGATTTCCTGACTTTACCGAGTTATAAAACTACTATTGTAATGAAAGAGCTCCTTATGTAAACTATTAAGTTTAATTTAAAAAATATATGTGTAAAAATGATGATATTCATAATAAAATAGAGCCTCTAAGCTAAGCCTCGGACATACAAATAGACGGTGTTACAATTACGATAAGTGGACTGTAAATGCAAAAATAAATTAATTTTGACTACCGCCTGTTCGGGAACTTTCGACTGATGAGAAGCACTTACCTTCCAGTTGTTCTGCCCTTTTCTTGAGCAGGACTCGGCTCCAGAGGTAGAAGGCTGCCCTGATAACCTAGGTTTGCTCGAACTTACCGCGGTAACAAGTATACCGACTACCTTCTGTCTGCTGATATAACACTGCAAGGATGGTGCTCCCTTCAGTTGACAGGACGTGACGAATATTTCAATTATATATTTTTTTATTTAAGAGGGCGGCAAACGAGCATGCGGGTCACCTGATGGAAAGCAATCACCGCCGCCCATGGACACACCGCAACACCAAAAATCTCTATTTTCTATGAAGATCAGAATTTTTTAAATAACATCGAGAATTTCACGACTAGGTACTTTCGTTTACAGAATACTCAAATCTTTCTTGACTGACAATGCTGCCAGAGCGACAAAAACTATATATTACCAAACATGAACAGACGGACATATCGAAACTATGTCAAAATCAAAATCAAAAATATTTTATTCAATGTAGGATACAAAAATATCACTTATCGAAAGTCAGCATGTTATTTTTTTTTAAACTACATCGCTTCACAAGGTGTTATGGTTAGGGAGAATTTTATATAACATAAGGGTTGTTTAATACTTTACCATACAAATGATAACTTACATCGTCAAGTAGCAATCTGTATCACGTTTCAGAATAGTGGCAACTTGACGGTGTAACTGAGTAGGTAGATTTAATATTAATTCATGATAATATTACGCCCCCTGTTAAATTATAGTTGTTTATTTTCATTTAGGTAGTTTAATTCTTGTGTAATTATTCTATGAACCCCCTACAATATATATGGTTCAGGCTACAGCATTATGCTGAGATGGAACCAATAACAGCTTGCATTATTATTTCACTGAAAAATTTTCATGTAGGTAGGTACATGTCCATTGTAAGCTAGATAAGTAAATGTTTTCTAAGCACCATAATAATTGAGGTTGTGTACTGACAGACTGACTGACATTTAATTAACTAAAATAGTTAATTAAACATATTGATAAATAAATTTAAGTACACAGATACCTGAAGTATTGTTAACACCACATACATTACGGAACTATAGGTATAGACCAGAGTAGATATTTAATTAACTGTTTTAGTTATTTAATGGTTTTCAGCTGTTATGCGCATTAACTGTAGGTACCTAGGTACCTATTTTATATAACTTGGAGATGGAGGCCGTCGGCGCATTATGTAAGTGACTTTCCTTGTTTGCTTGTGTTATACCATATCGTATGTTTTTTTTTATGAACAAAGGGTTGGTACTTGACCTCAATCACACCCGATGTTAAGTGAAGATGAGGTCGATGGTGGAAGCGTACTGACCCGGAAACCCTAACACATTTGGGGACTGGCTATCTTATCTCTGACAACCGGAACACAACAATACTATTAACATTGCTGCTTGGCGGCAGATTTAGATAAGATGGTGGTAGCTAGCCAGGCGGACATTTAAAATGTCCTACCACCAACCAAACAGAGTACTAAAACATGTACCCCGCTGGGGATCGAACCCGCGACCTCTGAATCGTAAACCCAATGTTGTTCACATTGAGCCACGGAGGTGGTTACAGGCGGTTGTGCAGATTTAACTTAAATTGTTACAGTATTGTACAGATAATAATGTAGACTAGGTATTGAAAGAAGGACCACATAGGTCTCTCCTATCTTGGGATCTTCAAGAGTAGGGTGAGGCATCAACTGCGCGCTTCCAGTGGCGGTACCTTCATAGAAGCCCAGCTTACCTTACTAAATACTCGATCAAGAATATTAACTATTTAAACAGTATTGGAAATCTATGATTTAAATACTCGCACTTCTCAAAGTGAAAGTCGTGTGTGGTTACCTATAATGTTTTATAATTGTATCATGATTTAAGATATATATTTATATAATTATGTACTTATATATGTGATATTTATTTATTTATATTATATAGTTTATTAATAAACAAGTGTAATTTTATAATTAAGTGTATTTCTGTATTCCAGTAGTGTATGTATGTAAATAACATATAATAAATAAATAAATAACAAAACAAAACCTATATGTATAGTATATTGTAATTAGATTTGTCATTCCATAACTGCACTTTTTGTGTTCACCGTCCTGCACAATGCTCTAACCACCACTGAGGTTGGCTGGAAGAGATCTCTATTAGAGATAAGCTCACCTTTGTACAATATTTCCGACTGATTGTCAACATGTTTTTTATGTGCAATAAAGAATAATATAATAATAATAATATCCTTAGACATACACACAGCGCCATCTAGGTCCACAGTAAGCAACTATAGGCTTGTGTCGTGAATACCAAATGATTGATATACTACATAAATACATTTTTTGTAAATAAATACTTATTATAAATGATAACATCCATAACTTGGGTACACATGTCCGTATTCATCATACAAACATATACCCCTAGCGAGATTCGAACTCGCAACCTTTTAGTATAGTGGTCAGAGTTGCTAACCACTACACCAAACAGGTCGTCAAAAAACCTATCTAATGTCACAAGCTGTGTACAAACCATAGGAACATTAAAATATATTGGGAACACTTACACCGATATGGCCCGAAAAATTGCCAAACTTAAGTGGCAGTGGGCGGGGCACATTGCTCGTAGGACCGACGGCCGTTGGTGCGGAAAGGTTCTCGAGTGGCGACCACGCACCGGAAGATGCAGCGTGCAGGCCCCTACGAGGTGGACCAACGATTTGGTAAAGATCGCGGGGGAAACCGCTGGATGCGGGCAGCACAGGACCGATCGTTGTCGAGATCTTTGGGGGAGGCCTTTGCCCAGCAGTGGACGTCTTGCGGCTGATATGATGATGATTATATCGATCAATATTCTAGTCCCAAACTAAGCAAAACTTGTATACTATGGATACTAGATAACGGATAAACATACATATTAGGGCCTTACCTATGAAATTGGCGTTTTGTATGAAGAATTTCATTAAGACTGTTTTCTCCATACAAACATTTTTGATTTTTTTTTTGGAAACGGCAAATCCAAGCTGAACTTTGTGTGTATTATCGGATAACATTAAGTATAGGCAGCGTTAATTTTTAAAAGTAACCGCTTTATAAAAGTTTCAGCGAATCTAAGAAATGATTATGGGAAGCACATGAAAAGAGCTCTGTTCAATTTTTTTTTATTATGTGATTTAGCCCAGAAATTAAAAAATATTTCATGTGAAACCTTGAAATAATATTCCATTTTCCAAATAAAAAACTTTGGATATATCTTTGAAAATCGCAGGAATTGGTAGGTACATGTGATTAACGAAGAAAAAAAACTTCAATTTCATAGGGAAAGACCCAATATTTATGTACACATCCATGACTCGGGAATAAATGTTCGCATTCATCACACAAACATTTATCCCTCGCGGGATTCGAACCCGCAACCGTTGGTTCCGCTGACAGGGTCCATTATCCACTACACCAATCGGTCGTCAACATTGCTGGGCTTGCCAAATTTGGAAACCCTAGGTACCTACTCCGCTGTGGGCTTCATCTTCGACCACATCGTCACTATCCATCAGGTATGATTATGGTATTCAGTCAATCAGTCAGGAGTTTCTTGTCGCTTCTTTTCCCTAACTATAAAACCTTGTGAAGCGATGTAATTAAAAAAAAATAACATGTTGACTTTCCATAAGTGATATTTTTGTATCCTACATTGAATAAAATATATTTTGATTTTGATCATAAAGCAAAACTTAAAGCATTAGGTACATGACGTGTACATGTATTTTCTATTATAATGAGAAGTTGTAAACGCGGCGTGCTGTTATTACTACGTGGGTAGCGGGTTCGAATCGCGGGGCGCATTATAATGAGATATATATTGGGTACAACCTGCGCAATGTCACGTAAAGTGGAGGTTTCCGTTATGTGGCTATATGAATGACCCGTCATAATGTAATGCGGTTAAACCTATTAAATTGCGACTTTCTCGTTTAGATAAATTTTTAGAGCTCCGTAGCCAACAGGGAACCCATATATTTTCGCAACATATTTATATTTGACAATATCAAGATGTCCTGTATGACATTTGTATATTTTTTTTATTATAAAAATAAGTTAATTTAAGGAATTTGACTATTTTGTATGTAAATAATTATCTGATTTTAATGTTCCGTGTATATTTTTTGCATGTTATTTTTATATTTGTATGCCTATCGGCTGAACACTCAAATGCTTAATTTAAACATCTACTATTGTAAATCCTGTGTTTCACAAATAAATTGATTGATTGATTGCAATGTCCGTCTGTCTGTCCGCGGTTTAGCTCAGAGGCCATTAGTACTAGAAAGCTGTATTTTGGCGTAATATATACTAAACACGCCGACAAAGTAGCAAAATATTATCTTTAAAAAAAAAAAAGAAATATATATATAACAGTGGGTATACAAGGTGAATTTGAATTTGTTGATTACGAACAACTTTCTACAAGGAACCACAGGCGGCTTTGATCAAAAAATTTTCGATTACCCATACAAAGCAAACCACCTTTAATATGGATGCATACATACGTAAATACACTAGGTTTTATTGAGTATAAGCAAATACTCACACTCAAAGATGAACTTGACCAAGATCAAGCTATAAATAAAACACACGTTAAAGAACGAGAACAAATATATTTTCTTTTACATTCACATCTTTGCATAAAAATAACGCGCACGAGACAAGCTGCCATAGATAAAGTCTATTGACTATCGCGATAGGTAGGCGATTCATATCACCCGATTGGGCAAACTGACTGCCACATTGGTCCCACATATTTTAGTTCTTGATTCGAGTTAGGGCGTAAGGACCAAGGACAAGGTAGAGGATTGTTTCACCACTGAAAATTCTCCAGAATAATAAAACTAAAGATTTTTATGGTATGACCTTCGACAATACAACTAGGACTGCCAACTTGAAAATACGAATTTGTGGGAAATTATCATTTTAAACAAGGATTGAATGCGTATTCAATAGGCAATTTCCCCTTGAGAAGAACAAGCAAGAAACTCGAGGAGTTGCTCCTTTAAAAACAGGTTTTTTATATTAGAAAAAGGCACAAAAAATTTCATTATTAATTGTAAAATAGCCTGGCATGCAAACGAGCTGGTTATGTCTAGGGATGATTATCATCGAAATCGTCTGATATTTTATAATATGCTTTCTTAATAAGTTTCTCTTTTATAGTAGGTATCTTTAAATTTATTGAAATGAAGATTTTGTATACCAACAGGAAGCTATTTTGTTCTGTGTTCGTACAAAACACATAGTGGTAGGTCTTACCATTCGCAATTATCGCTGTTGGTAAAACTATTTTTATCGCCAATGTTAATGACTTAGTAGGTACACATACACCTACGATAACGTTCGTGTAACACCTAACTTGTAATTCCATTCCAATATTTAATATATGTAGAAATAGTCAATACAACGTTAGTGGGAAAGGGGGGTACCTACTAAGCCGAAAGAGAGTTATTAGATATCGTTAACAAAAGACCGTGATGAAGAGAACATTCATTTTTATTATTATTTAGAAACTAGATTACTTATTGATTCCATCTAATCCAAAATTGAACTATAATCGACGGGAAAAATTTTTGACAAAAAGATTGACAAAATTTCGCAATCGTCATTAAAATGTGACATGACGTGACTTAACCAATTTTTTAATACTATTTGACCAATCACAGGCCTTCCCGATGGAAGGCCTCTGATTGTTGGTATTGGATTGTGATTGGAAGGAAGGTATGACGATTCATACGACGGTTTTGCTGTGCAAATACTGTACAAATAAATCAAAAATGGACCTACAAAAAAAATAATACTATACAATCAGACCCAAGTAGCGTCGAACCCTTCCCGGTAGTATAGGGCCACGTAACAAAAGGGCAGATAGCAAATATATCAGACGATCATAAGAATCAAAAACTAAGTAATTGTCCAATTATTTTGCCGGCTTGTTCGCGATAACACTTAGCCTTGACACTGTGATTTTCCGAATACGTTATGCTCCAGCGCGCGAAATATTCGAGCTAGAGCGACCTTGCCTGCGCCAGTTACCAAAGAGGAGTAATTAGTGTCCACTTGGTGAGATACCGGCAGGTGATGACTGTATCCACTAAATACTGCCCGTATTAGAACCACATCAAAGTTTCTACACTCTTTCAAACCAGTTGAAAATGATACATAAATACATATGGCAAACGTTGAAAGACTTGAGACGTTCTGATCATGTAGACGTAAATATTATTTGGTGAAAACCAGTCGACATTTTATTTTTCCTTTACAAATTTCCAGAGTATTCATTGACTGACTCATTGGGAAACAAAAACACACTCAAGGAAAGTGCTTATGAAGCACACGTGGCGCGGTCGCATTTCTTTGTTTGTAAACGCTTTATTGTACTTCATATGTTTGGTGTGGTGGTTAGCAACTCTGGCCACTATACCAAAAGGTTGTGGGTTCGAATCCCGCTAGGGGCATATGTTTGTGTGATGAATACAAACATGTGAAGTATTTATTTACAAAAAAAAATTATGTAGTATATCAACCGGCTGGTGTCCACAACAGAAGCCTGTAGTTGCTTACTGTGGAACTAGATGGCCCTGGTGCATGTCTAAGGATATTTATTTATTTATTATTTATATGATTTAAATGAATAAATTTAACTTAAAATTTGCCATTGTTTTTCGATTAATCTAACATCTTCGTTAACGAAATTAAGCAACGTGACGCATGTTTCTCCGTGCGTCGATTTTACACGTAAAACAGTCTGTCCCGGTTTTGCTCCGTGGTCCCGGTTGTCTTCAATTGAAGGCAGTAATCAAAGTCGTTGCTTGAAGAACACTTACATTACAATAATCAGTTTTTTTTTTATTAAAAACTGGTTTCGCGTTTGACTACAATCTCACCTGATGGAAAGTGACGATGTAGCCGAAGATGTATCACGCGCACGCAGTAAATGCCTATTCACTCTTGACTTGAACATCCTAAGGTCGGGTAAGTGTCGGGAAAAACCGACGCGGGCAGTGAGTTCCATACCTTGAGTAACATTATATCAGTGCCGAGATTTCTTTGATCACGTACCTATACCTTCTCACCGCCTTAAACGGAACATTTTAAATGCTTTTAGTATACAGTTTCGGTTTAATGATAGTTGAGAATTTGCTAATTGCAGAGTTTTGAAACCTTTGCTCTTAATTAGGGTTATGGTCAGTCTCAGCACAGTATCTTGTTTTTTTTTAAATGTTCTCTTTAAATTTAAATAAACTGTACCGATTTGATTTTAGGCAAATTTGCGCAATAAATATTTCTACCCTAGACATAAGTACATCTCTGAACATTTCATTCAAATAAGACAAACACCCACATTTTCGCATTCCTAGTATCATGTGGTTTAGGATGGGATAACATGTTTAAAATTTATATTAGTAACCAATAAGGGTTTAATAGTTAATCAATAAGGGAAAAGGCGGGTAGGCGGCTTGTCCCGTTCGCCTCTTATAACTAACAGGTACAGTTATAAACTGTTAAGAGGTATAATGTGATAAATATCAGTTACAATGTCCTCCAAAAACCACTAGCACTCGACGTTTTGTAAAGACTCTGAAAATTTTAGCTTCACCAAGTTACATATCACAATAATTTAGTAAATAGTAGATATTCGTTATAATAATAGTATAGTATGTATAATAGAGTATATATTTAAAGTTATGGAACGTCATATCATTGTCGATGGTGTCATAAGGACATCGACATAATATAAAAGTATGTCTACAGTAGGCGGTACCGCTTTCGTGCCTGTGACTATTCGAGACAAGACCGGATTCCTGCACAGAACACGACCATCGTCGCTTCTTATGGTATGAAAACAGCTCACTTATTGACAAGTCCCTCTGATAAGTAATGGATAACTTATAAGGAGCATGTAGCTTATGTACAAGGATCCACAGATGCATTATTTATCATCCAGATATCAACCGTTTTTCATTTAAGTCTTCTTCCTAACACTATTTTTGTCACATTTTTTTAAACCAACAAATGTTTTAATAGATATTCGGAATTTTTGACGAATGCACACGTAGTTACTTGCCCCTGGCCCTCTTTCCTTATTGACATGTTTATCGGAGGAGAGTATTTAGCATTATTATCGAATGTGTCCTCGTTAGTAAGAGCCTTTTTACACGAATGCCAAGAAGGGCCAAAATGAACTAAATGTGCCTGTTATTTACAAATATATTATATTAATTCTACATCAAGAGTGTTTTATACTGTGACTTACTGATGAACGACTGGCGCCCAACTTGGGCATTCCAACTAGTTCATGCTTGAGGCTTATCTGGCTTCCATTTGTTTTACCAAAGTGCCTTAGTAAACTATCAAACGAATATAACTAGTTATGAACGATAATGCTGTCACAGGTCCAGTAACTGATACTGGCGCCCAACGTGGGCATAAGAATTAGTTGATGCTCGAGTTTTGTATCGCTTTTATTTGTTTTTCCAAGGGGCGCAATAATAAACTGTCGAACATCAAGACGACGGTGATAGGTAACTATGAAAAATAATACTATCACAGGTCTAGCCGATACTGACGCCTAACGTGGGATGAAAATGGGCGTTCCTGCTCGAGGCTTATCTCGCTTTTAATTCTTTTTCCAAAGGCCGCATTACCTAGTTATGTACCATGACACTATCAAAGATCCTATATACAATAATACTATTATAGGCCCAGCAGATACTGGCGCCCAACGTGGGCCTGTCAACCAGATCACCCTTAAGACTTATCTTGCCCTCACTTTGTTTTCCAACAAAAAACTACAAAAATTTACGGAACCGTCTCGAATCGTCACAGTGTACAAAGGCTACCATAATGTAGACGTGACTTCACTCAGGGAAATCTTACAGATCGATAATATTCAATTTTTAAGTTACGCCAAGAAAGCGACATGGGCTGAATCTAGAAATTTACAAAGGTTAACATGGATAATAAATAACGTAGCATATGTTATATATAACATAGCATATGTTATATATAACATAGCATATGTTATATAATTACACAGTGTTTCAACCACAAAAGAATTTCTCAACGAGTTTTATTTTGTTATTGTTGTTGATTCAGATCCCCAAGTGAAGTCGCCGCTATCAGAAGGTTGTCGTTCGCATAAATATAAAAATTTAACAATTATCAATTTGACTAGATTTGCAGAAACGCTAAACGAATGTTTTGTGCCAATGCGCTATAGTGACGTATTGAGGGTGCTATTCATTCGATCGGCGATCTTTTCTAAATGTGCTCAATTTTAAAAATTTTCATTTAGGATTCACTAATATATCGTATATACTTCTTCATAATTAGGAATTATTCAGAGACAGCGAACGATTGGTCACAGATTATTTGTGTAAACTTAACTAAGTATTGAATATAACAATACATAATACCACTTTAATCGTCTACACAATAAGCGACATCAATTTGTTTATGCAAATCTTTTTATACAGGGTGACATCGAAGTCGCTCAAATGTTTTAACAATCGAAAACAATAGAAAAAATCAAGATCACCCGTTACATACATTTTGCTCGAGTATATAACTTTTGTATGAAAAATTGGATCAAGAAAAACGGAGAGCTAAAATGACGTAATTAGCTTCTTTTTTTGGGTATGAGTGCGTAAACGCTTGTAAAAATCATCACTGTTTCTAGTTTCACTTCTATCGTATAGCGTGGTCGTTTTCATTCTTCGTACTTCGTTGTCACTCTGAATTTAATATATATTAGTGGAACATAGTGTGACCCTTATAAGTTCACCAGATATTTAGAATAGTATATAATGACAACACTTATTACTTTTTATTTTCACATAATTTCTTTTGATCCTTATACACGAATAATTTACTTACATCTCAGTACATTTATGGATATCAATAACTTTTGCAAAATTAACTGGTATCTAATAATTGTTAGTAATTTTCCATTGTTGTTTGAAACACATAAAACATAACGTGTTTGTACTAACAATTGTGTTAATATTTAAAATTAAATTATAATAGCATAATAAAACATTACTTCACAAATATCAATAAATATTATTCATGAACTCAACTACTTACATACCATTTTTAACCAAAATCAATTCGTCATGTGTATTTAAAAAAAAAACTACAACATACCGTATGACAAGCATATAGGCCACATTAACCTCACACATACCTATATAGATACAATATCGTTAATACAATCTACTTAAATTAGATCCATACAACTGTGATTAAAGCACATTTCATTGATTCAACCTAATATACAGCTAAATAAAAATAAGATTACTTATCTACGTCTTTAGGCGACGGTTAGTTGTAGAAATTCGAGATTAAATAAAACGTGGGCACGTGACTACATTTTATGTAACTTGTGTATATAAGCTTTCACGGGATTTCCTAACACTGAGATGTGAGAGTCAAGAGGTAATTCACTACATATTTTTTTGTACTGGGAGGTTACTGGTACATGTCATACTGGTGACCTACCACGAAGTTTCTCGCAAGGACCAAAAACTTTTCTGTTTACGATAAAAAAATATTTTATTTATACTTTTCTCATACATTATTTTTGGAAAATGTTATCAGAATTCAAATGAAGTCGTATGAAAGAATAAATATGCCTTAAAAAACAAAGTTTTTAGGATCTTAATTTTTCCATGTTTGGCGTGCGGCGTCCTTTCGTCTTCGACGCATTTCGCTTCATTTTTAGTTCGTCTTTTGTTTTCGTTGTCGTTTTGTTTTATGAAAAAAAAAAACATTTAACAAAAAGTATCCTTTCTAAAATAACAGTAAAAATTTTGTTTTTGTCCATCGTTCCGATTAGAAATTTCTTAAAACTATTCGTGGTAGGTTCCCCAGGATCGAATCTAGCCATAGAAATATATCTTGGATTTGTACTCGTGACGCTAACGAATGTTATGCTAAAAGCAAACTTTTCGGTTTGTATAACTTCCGGTAAGCAGGTCACGTCTATGTATCACAAAAATATCGCATCTCTGAAACCGGATCCTTAATTTTCAGGAACTGAATTAGTTCCTCGTGGTGTTTTAAGGCAAACTAGAAATATACTGGATGTGTTTTTTTACAGTAAGGAAAAAAATACGGCATATTAGGTAAGTGAAATAGAAGGTATTGGCATAGTTAGTTTTTTTTTTTTGCAAAACCATCATGTTCATCATCATGTCATAATTTTGTCATTTAACGATCGCGTTTCTAGCCCATTCCAGATAATTACATCATTAAATTAAATAAATAAAGAAAACTTGGAAAATATGAGTGCTAAATAAATTTCAAATGCGAGGAACCCTACAAATATATCAATTTCAGGCCACAGCTGGGGCTTTTTGAAAAAAAAAAATTAAACTATGCCAATACCTTTTATGCCCTATTTTTTCCTTGCGGTAAAAAAACTCATTCGGTATTTACATAGGAATATACACATACAAAACTCACTCATGAAACGAATGTACTCTTGACCAGAACAACGCATATTTTTCTGGGGTTTCGAAACTTTTGCAGACACATATTTATTATTATTAGCTTATTTTAAGCAGTTGTTGAATATATACAAAATATTTTACCTGCATATTAAATACTTTGTGATGTCCGGCGCGAATTGAATCAAGGCTTTACATCAAAGACGTGCACTTTAAACGGCGATATTCGTAAGGTAAACACATCGACAGCGTAATAATATAAAAGATGTGACACACTAAACGATAACACCAGATCTTGGGAACCTTGCCTGTAATAAAATACTGATAACCTTATAATTAATAAGCAAATTCAAATGTTTGTTACACAATCAAGGTAAGGGTGCGGTCACTACAGGGTGGAGTAATGCTGTGGTTACGTCATTATAATCAACATTGCGGTTGACGTCCAACATTCAACCACTTCCAGCTATCCTCCACAGACGTGGCCTGCCTATTGCCACTTTAATTCTGTATGAAGGCTTGGCCCATGTATATAGCGGACATAGCAAAAGTTTCGCTCAGTCTCAAAATAATAAGTCCTATGTTTAGTAGTGGACTATGGTAGAAAGAGATCACGAAGCACCGGTCCAGAGGAAATTGTAGGCGTAGTTGTTTCGGCGGACCGATACAATTTCTTATGAACAAATGCACAGATGTAAATTTACCTTAAATAAGTGTAATAGTAAAATATTATGTGACGCTTAACTGCGATCAAATGCCACATGCACTATATCGCCACCAACGGGTGTTGTCATCATCTTTCAAATGGTCTTAACTGTAACCGGACATGACGCCACTATTTTTTACGTCAACATACAGAGTGTCAGAAAACCGCTTCCGGAAAATTCAGGGGGTGAGTACATCCATCAATATGTAGGATCAGATGTGACATTTATACAAATAATTTTAGGTTATCCATATGAAATGTCATTACCAGACGATCATGGTAGGTATAGCTAAAATTAGTTTTGAAATTTCCGATTTGATCCTACATTAAAGTATTTATATTGATAGGTACTTTCATTTGTGTGTAGCGGGATATAATGAATGGATAACTTATAAACAAGCTATAATGGAAGTCACTATGTCATGCATGAGTGTCCGATGATGACATAGGTACGGTATTCGGATAAACCTGTATAGATTTTTGTGACACCTGTAAGTATATTTTTGTAACATTTTAGATAAATAAATAAATAAATACAAATTGGAAAACGGTTTTCTTACACCCTGTATATAAGCTGATTTGTATACTATTAATCAAGTAATAGCGCGACAACAACATGCATAAAGTAATACTGTAGGCTCGTATACACCGATATTAATAATTTTCCCGAAAATGCTAACGGACGTTCGCAAAAGTGCATAAATATTTTTCTTTCCCCAAAACAATGCAAATTATGCCAGTAGCTACTAATAAAATAATTATAATTATTAATTATATAAATTAGGTTGTACGGTTGTACTGCACGATCAGAATTAAATTCTGTTAAAATAATGTCAAGTTGACGAATTAACAATAACTAGGAATCGGTAGCGGCAACCTTGTATCTGCAGTGCAACATTGGTTGATTCCCTGTCACCGACTTACCTATGAACTACCACAGTTGCTATATATTATAATTTATAAGTGTTAAAACACTATACGCATGTTTAAATTAAGGGCGTTACCATACGAGCAATTTCGCGGGGTGACCAGACGAGGTGAGGCGCAGAATGTGCAGCGCTTACGTCATGATTGACACAACGTGGGTGGTTCAAGCAAGAAGACTTATATACCTGCCATCGCAGAGTTGCGCGTCACCTTGCAGATCGATAGATCGACGAGAACTTGCTAGGATGATAGGACCCATCTGATTGAAAATGGGTGTGTAACTTTATATTTGACAATTAATTTGTAGAAACTATATTGTATATAACACTTGCAAGTTACTTTTCATGCCTGCATTTAACTGCATCGAGGTGCTGTTGTCATTTAAATCAACAAACTTAATTGAAACAAGTTACACACACCGATTGAAAATTAATATTGCATCTGTAGTGTTACGCTAACTAAACCGAAGTTGAAACGCAATGTGTCGTAATAAATGAAAAATTATTTGTACGTGTGCCGTGCGTGGTGACCCGTCAGCATAACCAGCGAAGCACGATGACGAACTGGTTGTATCGGCTGTCGGTGGCGGACAGCCGGCGCTGACGCTCGGCAGCGCACGGTCTGCGCCGACCATCAGCGGCGCGTAGTCAACGTTGACGTTTCTCGCAGCAGTTTGCGGCGCGCGGTCGGTGCTGGCGCTCAACAGATGGTGAAGAGATGCGACCGCTGCCGCGCGCCCGCACCGTCAGCTCAAGAGCGCACCGGCCTCGGCTGAGTGGTGTCGTAAGCGCGGATCATGTCCGCCTGCGATACGCTCCCGCCTTCCTCTTGTGAAAACGCGAAGCCATCTGTACCAGTCGTCACACACATATCATTATTATATTATATTGATATTTTTTTTAATAAGTTTCGGTGTCTACCGAAGAAGTTTAGACTGAATGAAACAACCGTATCTGACTCCTCTGGCTAGATACACGCATCTCGCTCTGTCTAACGTGGCCTATGTGATGGCAACTGTTAAACTCTTGATGCATAAAATGTCGGTAATTTCACTGGTTCTCTTATCCTTCACCCTAGAACACAATTTCACTTGCATTGCAGAAGTTGACAAGAGTGGTAAACCCAGTCTTAACAAAGTGAAAGAAGTCATAATGTCTGTACAAATACACGTATTAGGTACTAACGGTGAACTTTGAGTAAACAAGAGCTTTAAAACGGACAAAAATTGCTGAGTAAAACATGAATGTCGTGAGGAAATCCGTGTTGTGCGATCACAAACTGTGAGCATTGAGTTAGAACTGTGATTGACATTAGACTACTCAGTCGAGTATGCCTATTGCTCGTTTTGCACTACTAAAGCCTAGTGGATTTGGTGCCAGATCAGTGAACAATATGCGTCATAATTCATGACACAAATGTATGTCTATTTCAGCTAGGTGCTAATTTAGAGAATTAGATCGCGATTGTGTAATTATTGAGACTTATCTGGCACACGGTGGTAAATAATCGTGTACATGACTAAGTAGTGCACTGAATTTGCTGCCGTGCGGCGGTGTGTAGTGGGAGAGTGCTTATAGATTATTTATCTACAATCCGAAGCCGTACAAACCAGATATCGCGTCAGTGCTGCGTTGTAGCGATCCTCGTATCAAATCCTTTGGTTATAATAGTTATTCAAAGAGTCAAACTTAAAACTTCAAGCATTTGTTTCAACGTAAGATACATGATATCATTTGTTGAATGTCAATTTAAAACTATTGGAAATAAAAATAGGGCTTAAGCATTTTTCGATCAGTCAGTATGTCCAAACTACCACCGCTTCGGAAAGGGAAATCATCTGTGGGAAAAGAAGCGGCGCAAGAAAGCCACAGAGCCTCTTTTCTTTTCTTTTTTTATATATACATATATAAAAATATACAACTAATACAATTTTATAATTTTTGGGAGCTGGGCGAAGTATACCAAGCGTTTTTGTCATTCAGATTGTCACTAATTTTGTAATAATCTTTTTTCGTTAATGTTGAGTGTCCTGTTTACCTATGAAGGGCTTTCTATTCCATCTTCGGACGACTATGCGCGGGGAGGGATTCCATCCGTACGTCGTTAACATTCCGAACATTCGTACTTCGTATTCGTACGAACGCTGGTTTGGTTCATCATTCATAATGCGATCAGCCAAGGCATGAATTCCCTTCCACCGTCCGTTTTTCTTGAGATTTTCAAGAGCAGGGTGAATACGCATTTACTGAGATCGCGTGCTTCACTTGGACCAGGTGAGATTGTGGTCAAACGGGTATCCAGTCCTAAAAATACTTGCTAATGTTTTGAACCTTCTTTATATTTATGGCGACTATAAAATTAATCTGAACAATAAATTTTCAAAAAAACATAAAAGTTATTAGTCTTGCAACTAGCTGGCCGAATCGAAGCCGGAGGTCATTGCACTAGCTTGACATTATTTACCAAAGGCTATTATAAAATTTCTGACTACCTGAATGATAAGCAAGCATGGACACAGACCGCTTGGCGATATTCAGTCTAATTATACAATATAATATAATTGTAACCCAAACTTATTTAAAAGAGCAACCCTTGAGTTTCTTGCTCGTTCTTCTCTGGGGAATCAGCTTTGTGAATGATGATGGCTCCGACGCAATGTCCTCTGGCTTGATGTTCAGTACCTATCATTATTTTGCAATAATTACTACTACTATTACCCCTCATTGAATATGGAGACGCTTCAATCTGGGTTTACCCTTCAACAAAGTTAGAGTGATTTGATACGAGGTCGTAAGTTGCAGTGATAGTAACGAGGAAACAAGGTGATGCTTTGATCAATTATAGATACTTTGTTCGTAATCATATATCTAAGTCACCCC
This sequence comes from Oegoconia quadripuncta, assembly GCA_949316235.1. Classification (NCBI taxonomy): domain Eukaryota; kingdom Metazoa; phylum Arthropoda; class Insecta; order Lepidoptera; family Autostichidae; genus Oegoconia; species Oegoconia quadripuncta. The sequence continues at coordinate 14,173,996 of OX438746.1, forward strand.
GGGGGTCAGCCAAAACGAAACGCACGTATCGCACGAGAAAAAGAAGTTAATGCCACAACTATACAGGGCGTTATCTAAGTCAGTGGTCGAAATTTGACACGAGTGTTCCACCCATAAATAAGAGCCCAATGGGACCAACTTTGAGATCGCAAAAAACACATTGTTCCATTATTTAACCAAAATGGCTGATTTACTACTTGACCCCATACAGAAAGTTGGTCATTTTCATGGGCAGAACACCCTGTAAAAATTTGGTAAACGAGTTCGATATCAGCCTGTTTAAAGTATTAACTCATTTTCTTGAGAACGCGCGTGTCGTCCTGGCAGGTGCCGCGTAATGCAGCCGAGGCTCGTGTGCCGATATCTTGCTTGTACAGATCGAAATGATAGATACTCCGCGGCCTTTCGCCGCATAGTACCAGATATGCAAATTACCAGCATAAACATTGTGGTAGACATAAGTAATCAAATTATATGAAAAAACAACATCGGAATAAAATAAATCCCTAAAGCTTCCCCTCGCTAAATCTATCCTATAACCAGTTCTTTCGATTTGATTCGAATAACTGTTTTCCGATCAACATTTATTGCTTTTTTTCTTCTCGTACTTATAATTTCTAGAGAATGTCTGCCTGATAATTCTAGTAGGTACTATGCATCAAAAGGCTTCGTGGTGAGTTACTCACGCGACAACTCGAGCTCCATGTTGACCCTCGTGGCGGAGCGGCGACTGAACACGCTGCGTACGTTTTGGAGCAGCCGCGCCGTCTCCGTGAGGCTGCGACAACCGCGTACACCAAGTAAGGAACAAACTTACGTAGCGGTTGCGTTTGTTCCAAACTTTACATCACCTAATTGCGTATAGTGAGCCACACAAGTCATTTTAACTTCTATTTGCGGCTGACTGTACAAGGACAACACAGTAGATGGTAGCGTCGAATTCACGTTTGAACTAAAAGCGTGACAGAACAGCCAAAGCGTGCCTTTCGCCACGAGTTTACTCGTGACAAGTGGCGGATTAATGTGAAGCGGCATGCGACATGCGTAGTGCGTCATGCGGGGCGCATGCGAGCGATATGCCCGAGTACTTACACTGCGCCAGTCTGGCTAGGGCGTGCCGTGTGTCCGCGAGGCTGCGTCGGAACAACTTTGTTAGTACTCCACAATCATCACCATGCAATGGCCCCGCCATCCCGCCAATACCTTGGTACTTATACCTTAACTAATTATCAATACCTTGTACTTTATTCAGACCACAACGCGTAGTGCACGTAAACGCATGCAGGAATGAGCATATACCACTATCCAGTAAGTCAGTGACAGCGTTTAGCCTATTAAGTTTTACAGGTGGAGGCCATATTTTTTATACTGGAATAATTTGACCTTGACTATTTCTATCTGGAATCTGGTCCCCCTCTTTTGTAAGTAACTCTTGTTAGTATGGGACATTTTGAGAATACTTTAATGGACCTAAGTCCAGTTCTCAAGTTAATGTTTTGGATCTAGTAATAGGCAAATTTAGTAATACACATATATGTCAAGAGGCCCAATTCTTCCATTTCTCTAACTTAACATACGAAACAACCAGTTGTTTCCCAACGATTCCGAAACAGTAAATAGCGAGCGAAATAGCAATAATCAAGGTCAAATTTTCCATCTTCATCTGGAGGCCTCCACCACGAAGGAGCACTATAAGTATAACCTGCGCATTGTAAGGCCATCGGTCGGCAAACAACAATAGAGTAGGTACAAGATATTTATTAGATTTCCGCAGGATAACAAATAATTCCTTTTGTTAGCTGCTAAGGTAGTCAAATATATCTTAATTAATTACGACGACATCGACCGTACGGACTGATAACTTCACAATTTGTATGGCATTTCCACTTTTTTTGAAAAAAAGAAAAAAAAAAAAAAAAAAAAGAAAAAAACCGTGACAAATATTAAATTCTGTCACGATCAAATTATAGTTATGTACTTAATTTTTCATTGTTTAACTAATCACTGATTTGACGTAAAAATTACTGAAATTGTAGAATATTTACGAAGAGTAACAATAATCAAGTAAGAAGCAGATTAATACAGAGTTTCTCCACAACATTTTTAAATTTCCTTAAAATATTTCGTTAAACATGGAGATTTATCTTGGAAAATAGAATAAATGACAAGAAATTGCAACATTTCCAGCACCAGCAGTCTTAAACAATAAGACCCTTAATCCATTTGAATCGACTTTTTTATATATTTGACAACCCTAATCGCCAGTATAAGTTCGATGCTTAGCGTAAATATTATCGGAACATTGCACAGGAATATGCACTAAAATATCAACACACTATATTTATAAAGGAGACTTCTTACAGCAAGACCCGAATGCAATGACGTAATCATTTTTCGTATTTTCTTACTTGCTTATACCATTTCCGATTTATGAAAATGTCATCATGCATTTAGGATTTGAAGTTTTTGAAATTGTAAAATTTACCCAATTGTAACGGACATAATTTTTTTGATAATTGAACAATACTGTATTCGATTTGTTTTTTAACAATTTGACAAGCCAGTACTGGAATTACGTTATCTGAGTGTAATCTAGACATATCATTAGTAATTTGATATTTGAAAAAAAAATCGAAAAGTTGATGACAAATTCTAGTAGTTGACGTTGAGATCCTAGTGACGTTTTACATCAAACCATACAGCTACAAAATATATAACTCGTCAAATTTCAACACTTTATTAAATAAATAATGATTTTTACAAACTTTAGCAATAACGCTTCCTTATTATTTACATTATATTACATTACTGGTACAAAATCATAATCTACGCGACGCAATGAGTGAATTAAATAAATGCTTTCTACACACGAGCGTTTTTTTGACGCGCCAAGCGGGAGATTTTTATAAGTCTTGTTTTTAAATCTTACGTTAGGATTGTGACACGAACTGTCTGGTCTTATTTACTTATATTTCACATATATTTAAGTAATAAAACGCACGACAAAATCCCCACTCATTTGTCAAATCCACAGACCACTTACCCAATAGACGTATAATGCGAAACATTTTAGAAATTATATCAAACTAAGATGGTGGTGAATGAGCCAAGAGTGTCTGATTGTTAATGAGATGAATGTAGGAAGGAAACGTTGTTGATATTTTGCTGCTATTTACAATCGACCAAATATACACCTGCAGACTACACAGCGATGACGTATGACAACGTAGAAATGGGTTCGCTGTAGATCTTACTAATGTACAACTATATTAAAAAACTTTGAAGTTAATGAGACGTGGAAGTTAAAGTGATTCTCGATATATTAGAGAACAACCCTCTGCGCATTTAAGGTCTAGGGGGTGAGCGGTCTCTGGTCATATCATACACTGAACACAGAGGTACGCATTTTTATTATTGTAGCTTTACCTGCATCCCTCATTTATATCAATTGACAAAGTTTTAAAACACGTAGGGAATATTTGTGCATCACCGCACCGTAACAAATGAGTTCAGTGTATGGCGCGTCTTAGGGTAAATTCAGAGTCACGCTTATAGCCGCCTGTGTGTTAAACGGCGCGGGCCGAGGCGTCGTGTGCATCGTCCAGTTAGCGCTGATCAAGTTGTACAGACATACGCCTGCATCGTTTCCCACACGCGCGTTTATAAACGTAGCTTCAAAATCAGGCTTAGATATCAAATGCTACCTTTGTACATCAGATATAGCTGAGCACTACCGAAGGCACGAACTCTTAGCACCGTTACACATTATGTACTATACATTCAGTTTACAATAATGGAGGAAATAATGACAGAAGACGGGGTTTTACAAGAATGGGAAGAACGAGGAGTAAAAAGTTCTGCACTTTCGATTTACTGTCTAGTAACTTTACTATACGATCATATCAGGAGGTCAAGGGGAAGGCGGAGACCAGAGAGATATGGCAAAAACTTCACCAACAAGAGCGTGGCTCTTAAATATTGTTTTACTGTACATGTCATGAACAAATTTATTTGATAAAATATACTGATACCGTAAGGAAAAAAAATAGGGTATTATTAGGTAAGTGAAATAGAAGTTATTGGCATAGATAGTTTAATTTTTTTTTTCAAAAACGCCCGCGCTGGCTGTAGTTGTTGTCGACTAAATGCCTGAATAATAACCGCATAGTCCGTAGGTAGCCTGGAAGAGATCGCTGTTAGCGATAAGGCCGCCTTTTTGTGCGATTAATGATGTACGCTGTATTCTTCATGTATCTTTTGTTAATTGTGCAATAAAGAGTATTTGTATTGTATTGTATTGTAGCCTAATTAAACCAAGAGCTTTTATGTAATATTATACAAAGTTTACTATGAACAAACATATACTTAAGAGCATCATCACGGATATTATTATTTATTTATTGTACTTTGTACATCATTATATTACTTTACTGTAGGCATATAAAGTAATTATTTAATTATGTTTATGTCATAATATTATTATTAAAAATTTTAATTCATAGATCGTCAATTGAATCAAATCCAATCAAAAACATTGCCTCGTCTCCCTCGAAGAGTGCAAAACTTTTTATTAACAGAGTGGAAATAATGATTACTGGAAGTTACACCTAGAATATTACATATAAAGCTAGTATTGGTTTATTTTATTTGAGTAAAATTAAAGATGTAACTCCGAGTCCGTTGGAAGTAGTACAAGCACAAGACGAAACAGATATAGTGTAAGAGAAAATTATGAAACGCAAGATAAAAAAAAATAGCTGAGGATTGAGTACACTATTTTATAAACTACGCACATTTGTACAAATACCAACTAGTTTAATATAACTATTTACAATAAATCGGAAGAACTATGGGAACGTGTATAAATACCAAACTTTGAGATTCTTCTTGTAATTGTGATAAATGCAACGAATGTGACGATATATGAAACTATAGTAATATTAACATTGATTAGAGTAGTTCCATGGTAATTAAGGTGATGGTTGGCTAAGCATTTAGACATTTAATTTCTTCAAGTAGGTAGTTGTAACACAGAAGATAAAAGCAATTATTACAATAAACGGAATAGGTGTCTTTAAAAAGATGGATGTCCAATATTTTCAGTGGCATAAGGAAAGGACAATAATGTTAATGCTAATACTTAAATTCGAATTGATGGAGTCAATATTTGCCCCTCTAGGGCGAGTTGCACCTAATCTTACTTCAACACAATCCAAAATTTAGTTTTGCTTTAAAGTAACCAACTCGGTAACAGCTAAACTCATTTAGCTATTGGCTAGTCGGTAGAACAGTTGATGTTCCGAACAGACGACGAAATTCAGCGTGCAATTTAATATATATTTAAAAAAAATTTAAAACAACCATTAAACGGAAACTATGTGCCAAAGGCTATTATAAACTTTCTGACTATCTGGATGATAAGAATGCGTGGACATGAACCGCTCGGCAATATCCAGTATATTTTATTCTTATTTTTCTTTGTCGAATCATAAATTTTACAATTATTTCAAATTGTATTTGTATTGACTTATTTAAATAGAGCAACCCCGGAGTTTCTCGCTCGTTCTTCTCTGAGGAGACTGCCTAGTGAATGAGCGATAACTGTATGTCATGACGATTTCAAATGTTATTCTTATAACTTACGAAATAAAACATTTTTGATTTCATTTCATTTGATTTGACAACTTACAAGGAAATGTTTTATTGAATTAGCGTAAATTATGTCGAATAGTTTAGACGAGACAGGTTTGCTGCAACAGATTTAAAATGTTTAATATAGCCGTTTGTGGTTATTTAACTGGACTTACAGAGTAGCTAAATACGTCGAAGACTTTACTTAAGATGGTAGTGCAACCCGCCCTAAGAGTATGCCGTCAATTTCGCAATTATTTATTATGTAGGTGAGAATTTTGATAAAAATTCACCCAATTAGAACACTTTTGGATTTGAAGAAATTAACAAATCACTTGCTTATTTGAGCTACCTTTGTAAATTGTTAGTGACATTCCACATTGTTCTTTAACAAATGCCATGGAATGTTTTGTGAAAACTAGATCGACTGGATATTTATGAATTGTAACGTCTTCTCCTTTCAATAACAAGTTATCTAAGATACAACTGGTTATCTAATACTTAACTCATATTTTTCCATTTGTAAAATTTTCTGCTCGATTTTTTTTTTTCTATATTGTATATAGATAGTTGATGACTATACAGGTGTACTAATGTACACGCGGTATATATCCAAGGAAGTTATTTAATAACAAGACTAAATATTTAAGCATTTTTTTCGTATCAAAGTGCAGGTTAATAACCAACCGCTAAAAACTATGGAATTATTTGACAAAACTTGCACAATAACAATCAGTGGAATGTAACAATTGGAATAAAGTTTACAAAAAATATACAAAGAGCAAATATCTAGAGGAAGTGAGTAACATTTGGGGCATAATCTAATTAATTATATATACAGATTGTAATATATCGGGTCCCAATACACAAACAGCTCATTGTCTACCTAAATTGACTTTCTTTTCCAAAAATAAATACTATAAACCGTTTTAAGGTTTGGGATTCGTATGTTACCTGCACATTTGGGGCATAACCACTTTTATTTGGGACATTATATTGGGGCATATTATTAGTTGATAACTGGGAATGAAAAACACGAAGATATGAGCACGTTTGAGAGTTGAACTTTGTGGATTGGATGGATAGAAATCAAACGATAACAAAACAGATAATTTCTTCAAGAGATAGCAATGGACTTCTATTTAATTTAATTCTGTCCGTGCCATGTTTTACTAGAATTGGTGGAAAACCAATTATTTCACTCACTACATTCCTTAATTTTGTGATGAAGGATTACACTCGTAAGGGGTGAAACTACTCATCGATACACACAACGTATTCTTTCAAAAGAATACATACACTCAGAAGAATACTTCAAAAAATTTCTTTTCAATACAAAATTGACACTTAAATCAATATATGGACAAACAAAAGTTATTCTAATTTTTTTACAAATGAGCATTGTCCAGTTTTATATATCATTGTATTACAAAAATCCATTTATCTAAGTAGGCAGTGCTTTATAATATTTTTAGAAAAATAAGTTTCACACATTGAAATTAGCTCTGTCATTCATTCACACAGTCATTCATGATAGTCGTATTTGCAGGTGCAAATAAAGAACTATTAGTGTTTGAAATCAATAGAAAACAGGTCGGTTCGCCTTCATAACAGTTTTTCTTTTTAATCCTATTCCGGCAAAGGATATTACACTTTAATGCATTTTACCAACAAAAATAACTGTTTTAGTATTAAGTACTAAAAAATTTTATCTCGGTCGTGGGGTGTACTGAAAGTTTCTGGAACAAACCATTTACGGAAACTACTTCCTATTTATGAAATGGAATTATCTGGCTGTAGAGTTTTTTTTCTGTGAATGCCATTTGTAACGCCATTGCTGCGGATTCGAGAAAATTTTCGCTCGAACTTGACTGTGGTTAAGTGAACGAAAGTGTTGTCAGAGACTTCAACACCCTATAGCCCTAAGCACCATTCAGTAACTCCTCGTACTTCTAATACAAGGAATATAGAAGTGGATGTGTTCGTCTCCATCACGGTTCACGTGAGGGCCGGTAGGCGACAGTGCTAACCGATAGTAACACGGATACCAGAAATAATTCCTATAACATTTGATATTTTTTTGCAAGTACATCACAAGGCTCGGAAGCTTTGCACCCGAACGAAAGGGAATGAATAGAAGGTCAAAGACCACAGAATAATCAAACAATCAATATTGACGGAATGGGCTTCTCTTTCCTCGGGAAAGGTCAAAGCACTGAATAAAATCAGCATGACACCATTTGTCGCGCAACGCGACGTGAGAGTGGGATAGTTGTATATTTCGTCCAAACGAATGAGCAGGACAAATATTATCTCGTGCGAAATGCTTCTAGTGCTGCTTGCTACTTTTTCATTAAAACGGGATACTAAACATTACCATAACAGTAAATGCGACATAAATATTATAAGAGTTTTACTTTTATCAGAGTTCGGAAACTTTCAGCATGACCCCTATCGTCAAGTTCATCTTCATGCAACAGGCAAAACATTTAACCACTTCCGCAAACGGTCAATATATTAATGTGTAGTTTCAACCCTTATCGAATGACTAATCTCTTCTCTTACACGTGAATTTTACTCGACAATTGGGAGATAAATTTTTAAATTTTAAAGTGTATTATGTGTATTACATTCTATAGTACACACGTGAGGCTTATCAAAATTCTACTGAATTGTGGCAATGGTTGCTCCCCTTGGCCAGGGTTTCCACAAGCAATAAATCGTTTGCGAGAAATGTCAGATAGCCTCATTTAAGGTTACCAGATTAAAATATAAGATTTCCCGATAACATTCCTGTAAATCCCTAAATTTTATATCAATGTTTTATATTAAAAAAACCATGTTTATTCATTTCCGAATTTTGTTGCAAAACTTTATTGTACATACATTTTAAAATATATTAACAAATACTTGAGACAAACTCTTGAGAGCCTCTTCCATCAAACTCGCGAGACATAGTACTGAAATGTAAGCACAGTACACAGGTGCAGAGGTCTCGTTTTTTAAGTAGGTACTTGGGTTTTGTTTGAAAATATTTACCTACTAGGTAATTTTGTATTTAAACTTAACCTTTAAAAAAATTTTGACAAGACCTAAATTCCGGAGATTTTATATCTTACCAATAGAAAATTGGCTAATGTAAACTGCGTAAGTTTGTCACTTTGCCGGACATTTGTCACAGACGATTTATTGTAGGTGGAAACGCGACCTCATTCAAATGTATTTCTTCAGAAAGGGAATTAGCATTGTAGTTGATTTCTAGACTACCCTAAGTGCCAAAATCACACGAGCTACGATCTAGCCCTGACACAGAGTATACAAACGTCTACCAACATCCACACATAATATAAACAAGTTACCATTTAACGGTCGATATTCCTCTTAACATATACACCGCGTAACTCCAACTTGCGATAAAAAACATATTAATTCAATTAATTTCAATAAGTCGTTGCGAAGACATCTAAATAAATTTACATTAATATAAATATCTATAAAAATACAATACGAATATTTCGTTGTGAGAACATGAAGCCGAAACTAGCAGAAGACAAATACCTATGGACGGTAATGGAGACCTCTAGGAACATAACATTAATACTTAGGAAGTAAATGATTGTCTATGGGCTTCGTAGAGCACGCTACTGGACATGTACCATAGAGTAACATCTTATTTTGTGACATTATATGCCTGTACGTGTTAAATACACTACATAATGATAGGAAAATAATACCCTATCTAATATCTACAAATATCAGTCTCACTGCATGTTCATAACATATCAAATTAAATTTATAAATAATTTCAGCTATACATAGATACATGTACAGTAGCGCCACAATCGACAAATTGCAGCCCCAATAAATAACGAACGCACATTCTCATGTCGTCGTCTCGGGCCATCCTTGTAAATGCACTAAGTAGTTTACGCGACAGCATACTGTCATATAACGTGCGAATTGCGCAGTCGGGGGCGCACGCGGCGCGTGTCGTGGCGACCATTTTGTGTCGCGCCGCCATTTTGTGTCGCGGGGCTGGCTCTCGCGCGACCGGCCGCGTCCTCGGGCGCGACCGCGTGTCGCCGCCACTTCAGCCCCACTGGCTCGCCCGCGCCACGCCTCTTGCTACACCGACGGCAACCACACAGAACGTCAAACCTAGCCTACCGTGCTATACAACGAGAGTTGCGACGCCTACACTCGTACTTTCATGTCAGTGAAGACAATAATTTTACGGAATTGTTTATCAGACGTCGCCTGGTCATAAGCAAATCCACCGTGGATTTGAACACATACTGTTGCCACGTATATTCAGATCGATAATATATAACAGATATGTAAACGAAATGTTAAACAAAAGCTATTTTGTCAATTTGTACGTAATACAATTAACATGCGGCTCGTGTCTCCCGGGTCGTGTTGGACCTTTGTACCGAGAGTACACCAAAATCGTGTAGTTACACTAAATGAAACAGTCTACAGTGTATACGAGTGTACGCGGTCGCGTGCGCGGGGAGGGGGCGATGCGAAGCCAACTAAACATAATACGAAACGAATTAAAACTAAATACTGCGTGCGCACTACACATTTATGACACAGACATATTTCATACACGTCTCCCTCTCAAACATTTACACGATCATTGAAATCATTTCTAGAATAGTCGAAAATGTATACTAAAATAATTTTTGCAGGCAAACAAAACTATGTACGTCCATGTTTGAAAAGGGAGACGTGCTAAGAGTATAGGGAGCAATTTGAACATTATAAAAAGCAATTTAAATTCGACGAAACCATTTCGAAATTTAAAACAAAGTGAGCTCTGGCAGCTGTATAAATATGGTAGATCAAATTGCCATCAATGTACGGCATAGATATTTATAAAATGCAACATCTTTTTTATCTCAATTGACACAAAAGGTTTTTTTTTAGTTTATTTATCCATAGGTAGACTTGTAGGTACTTAAGTAATAGTAGTTTAAAATTTAATTCAAAATGCCAGCAAACTACTTGCCAAACCTTATTTTGCAATTCTCTAAAACTTATTTATATTCGATTCAAAAGGCAAAATATTTTTAATAATAACATTTTATAATGTCCAAATCATAATGTAATCAACATGAAATTGAAAATAAAACGTGATAGCATCCATGCGGCCGCCACGTTATGTAACTCCGTTAAATATAATTTCGTGACACGTGCCCATATAGTGCTGTATGTAACCATCAATCCATTTGTATGGTGATTAGACAATGGACGCCCAACCACGATCCGCCACGTCACCAGCTCTACCGACTCTGCTGTTTGCCAGTTGACTTGGAAAATGTAACGGTTTCTTTTAGATAATACGTCGTCGAATAGGATGAAACAGAAAAAAAGCTGATATATCACGTAATTAATATTGGAACAATCTACTTTTGATTTGAAAAACGGGGTCACCGGTAATATATAGGATATCTAGTAACCCTAGCACGCAGTCGAGGACTGCTTCGTCGCTAATCGAGAGTACATGATCAACTACCCATAAAGTCTCAAGTGTTAAGTGCAAAGTGTACCCGCGTACGGAACCAACTCCAACTTCAAGCCAGGCGAGTGACAGCCCTCGCTGTGCGATCGAACCCGGTCTGCCACCAGCGGCAAGCCCCGGGTAAGATCGTACAGAGATTGGCACACGTCACGAGCCTAGGTTCGCGCGAGTTTTTCGAACTACCGAGTGCCTAACCCGAGCCCTTCCAAGAGAGCTAGTGCAGCCCAATACGTAGACGGAGTCCCGGGTCCGAAGAGGATCCGGCAACTAGGTAACCACCGGTAACCCAACGCCCTGTCCGCAGCTACGGGCAGCGAAGGCGACCATTGTAAGGGGACACTACCCCCCGAACAATTTTCCTTACTCCCTGATGGGAGTGAGATGGAGTGCTACTACTACTAGCTCGCAGTCGCGTTTTAACATTTGCGAGATATGACGCGTTCTATGCCGCTCGGAGCTCGCTTTCGATAGATGATAAGAAAGATGACAGAGAGAGCTAGCGAGAGAGAGATATATGCAATTGAGTACGATTGTCATTTATATATAGATGGTACGATTTTCTCTGACAGCGTTCCTTATTAGGCTAATAGTTTGTACAGAAGTATGTTGTGAGATACTTTGTCAAACGCCTTGCTAAAATCTGTATAAATAACGTCCACCTGTTTACCGGAGTCCACAGCCTGAATTAGAGATTCTGTGAACGTAACTAAATTAGTAGTGGTCGACCTAGATCCAACAAAACCGTGTTGATCATCACTCAAATACAATTTTAAATGATTCTGAATATAGGGACAAACTAAGGATTCGAATATTTTAGCAAAAGAAGACAGAACACATAGAACGACTCTCCGCTGAGTAATTGCAAGAGGTCCTGATAGTTGACATATTACACGCTCGTGTACGTGGCGGATTGATCGCTCACGACTGCCAGCGCGGCGCCAATTAAGACATGGATCGCGGTATCAACGTTCAATCATTAGCGCGACATCTAATCGGAGTGGTAACATTGCACTACTAACATGCATTAACCTCAAACCCAAAAGTGCGGCCGACGATTTGCGGATTATTAGCAGTTTTATTTTTATTTGTAGTTCATATAGAACCGAAAAACAAGAAATATAGTCAGATTTTGTTGTTCGGTAATTAAAAATTATTATTACCGAACAACAACATAACACGGTCACGTTCATTCGGACCGGTTGTAACAGCAATAAAATCTATTTTCGAGATTCGAACCAGATCCAAAATGTACGATACCGGTCAACTCTAACCGATACGTGCTAATAATGGCGAAAAAATATCTCTATCAATCTCTATCAATGTCTTTGTTTACTATTACGGTTGTTGTAGATGAAGAAGACCAGCCCCCGAAGCATGACATCGTTTGTCGCGCGCGACGTAGGAGAGTGGGATAGTTGTATATTTCGTCAAAGCGAATGAGCTGGACAAATATCTCGCGCGACACATACGCTGTCGCGCCTGTCATGCTCTTAGTGCTGAGGATTTTGTGAAGTAATTGGATCGTTGTCATGTCGTCCAATGTAAAACCACCATATGCACCACCAGTATGCATGCACTACCACCTTTAAATTCCGAACCTGTGCCCGCCATAAATGCTATCAGTGCCTATGACTAGATGAATAATGTACTTAAATATACTATCAATATACATATAATACACACATATAATTATATTAATAACATAGATACACTATCCTGGGAGTATACTGTTACATACAATATAATAACAAGTTATACAATACAACCATTCCATATACGAGCATGTACACACACAAACACACACATTCGGGTTTCAAATTTATCGCGAAGAAAAGCTTCAAACTTAGTTCAAAGCTGTTCTTTTGGTTGTTATTGTTTTATGTGATTGATTAATAATTTAATAGGTATTATCGCTAAAAAATTAAAGACCAAAATGTTCTATCAAGTTCTTGGTCATTAATCTTTTACGATCGGTTCTGAATACATGTTTGTTTACTAGTTCAATATATTATTTATTATTATTCATTAAATAAGTCGGGTAATGTCGCCTCTGAAATTTAACTGCAACTAATCTGAGTAAGGTCGAAAATCTGTCGTTGTCGAGTAACATAAAATCAATTGAAATGGATTTCTTTCTTGAATTTAAAATCTCACAAATATAGAAATTCCACAAAAATATATTTGAATGAGGACAAATATCTCTAAAGGCAAGTCTCTCTGTCGTATCATATACGGCACTCACCGACATACATCCATGCGTCTCACTCCTGCTTGCTATTCTCCATTCTAGTGTTCTCATCCTCACTCTTCGACAGGCGAGCAGGAGTAGGACATCTTTTACATAATATGTTTCAATGTAAATCCGGGTTCCACATTTGCGAGCCGCGAATGAGCGGAACGTAATTAATTGATATTTTTTTCAAGTTCAGGAGTGCCATTCTCAGACAAAGGAGATACATCTCATAGGCAAAATATTTCGTATTATCTATGACATCTCGAACATAAAGTTACTTTGCGAAACTTCTTGTAAGCTCATCTAGACCAAATGCCGACTCGGATATTGGGCATATGATCAATATATGTTACTTAACAACGACGCGTACAAGACATCGGTTATTTTGAAAAATTGTACGTGTAAAGGAAAATTTATTCTGTCAGTAAATTTTTACACAGAAAGCGATCTTTCATAGAAAGAAAGAAAGAAAAAAACATATATTTAGCCTGAACTATGGATGTAAAATCTAAAGGGCTTAACGATTATGTTATCGTCAATTGCACTAAACGATTTCAAAGGTAATTCAACAATAATTTTTGAGTCGTCACTCATAGAAAGAGACGGTATGAAATTAATGCTTAACGTTTTTAAAGTTGGTAAAATCTTTGGAAAGATCGCTTTTCCATTTCCAACTAAATTTATAAAATTTACTTTAATTATATAATCAGTGTTATGTTACAATAGTGTGTGTGTGTGATATAAGTGTATGTAATACTCACGAGTGCCTCGGCTGTGCGAGCAGGGCGGCCGGGTCGCGCTGCTTTATCTCACTCTCTCTCACCGCCTCCGTCATCGTCTTGAATGCGGAGTTGTGGATGCTGGAAAGAGAGAGGAACTTGGCGGTTAGTGCCGAGACCAGGATAGTTTTATATATGTACAGACACTGCCCTCATATAACTGACCAGCCAACCTGTTTGCCAGTGCGGCGCTTACGACGTGTAGATTTAGAAATGTATAACAAACATTACACGAATAAACGTGTCAATGAAATTTGATCTTTAAGATGTATGCAATCCGGTAGAAAATCGCTTACTGTTAGAATTGCTATTCGATAGTATTAGTTAATTTCGCACAACTCCTTATGTGATAATTGGTGTATTGGTTCTGTGCTCAGAAAGAAAACGGTTCGGTCATTGGTTCTAATCCGAGCTTTAATATAAAAAAAATACATTTCTTTTTTTTGTATCTCTGTTCGGTCATTGGTTAATCCGAGCTACAATATAAAAAAAATACATTTGTCTTTTTTGTATCTCTAATAGGTTTTTGGCGTCTTATCGTTATCATCATCTGATAAACTTGAAAATTATTTTCCAAACGCACAATAGATTTCTTGAGGTAAATTTACAAAATATCGTTTGTTAATTTTTATTTTCATATGCGTATTTGTAATATTTCTGTAAATTAAAATAAACCACAAGATGACGCCGGTCATTATTGCGGAGAAATAACCTCACACTAGCGCCACCACGCGGAAGCAATATCAAACACTTCATTAAACAAGTTTCGTGGCTTTGATTGACAAAATGTCGAGAGGATGGATATCTACTGTTTTTATTTCATCAATATGCATGGTCAACATATTTAAATGAATGTGTCAAACAAAAACAATATTTTGTGAATATCATGAGATTCGAACCTTCACCTGTGATTCGATATGTTGCTTTGCAAGCCGTTGAGCCAGCTGTTCGGCTGTAGGCTGCAGTGAAATACTTAATCAATACTATTTTGTTGTGACGCTATTTACAATAAGTTAAGAAGGTGGGTATATGATAAAAGACGATATGCTCGAATGAAATGACTACTAATACAGTCAGTCCGTTCTATCAGTCTATTCACTCGCATTGACTACGCTTATCATATCTTTGTTTACTCTTCTAAGTTTTTTTTTGATTTCGCAATGCCTCAATTAACGGATTTACTAAAATCAAAAATAATTGTTTTATATGAACAAAATGTTTCCATCAGTGAAATTGCAAGAAACCTCCATATAACGGTAACAAACACATAATTTCACATTTACTATAATCTTTGTTGCATAGGTAAATGATAAATCTAAGTATTGCTGTGATCGATCTTATAGTCAGTTTATTAATTGTTCACAGAGAAATACGGTAAAGTTATGGCTTAAACGCTATGGCGAAACAGGGGACTTGCAGCGTGAACGTCCCGGCCGAGCTCCGAAAATGTTTACGTCAGCTTCTATTCGTCACCAGGAGATCGTGGCTAGGCATACTGAGGATCCATTTTCGACAACGCGATCAACTGCTGTATTGCACGGAATAGCAATGAAGACTGTAAGGAAACACTTACACATCGCAGGCTTTAAACCGTATCGACCAGCAAGGAAAATTCCTTTGTCATCCAATCACCGCCAAAATCGAATGAGGTTTGCTCAAGAATATTTAGATTTTGACTGGCAAAACAACGTTGTTATTTTCACGGACGAGAAAACGTTTAGATCAGATAAGGACGGCCGCAAGATTTTATGGCGTCGAAGAGGAGGGCGTTATAATGAAATTAACATTCTGCCAAATAGACTAAGTGGTAGAATAACGTTGGGATATTGGGGGTGGATGAGTTCCATGGGACCTGGTGAATTAATTGAAGTGGGTGGTCGTTTCAATAGTGAATCATATTTAGAAGTTTTACGTGACGTAATGTTACCAACTGTGCGCATTCACTATCCGAACGAACACATTTATTTTGTCCAAGATAACTGTGCAGTGCATCGCGCTGGTATTGTGCGTGATTGGTTCTCAACACAGAATAATATCACAGTTATCAATTGGCCTGCCAAAAGTCCCGATTTAAACCCCATTGAAAATTTATGGGGTTTGATGACTCTCAATTGGGACTCATCTGATGTCAGATCTAGATCAAATCTAGATAATCTAGTGACTTCCACATGGGAGTCATTACGTGGTAAAGATGTTTGTTGGACAATGGTTACCGAAATGAGAGGCCGCTTGCAGCAAGTTATTGATCGTGAAGGTGGCCCGTTACGCTATTGACCAATATAAATCTATGCCACTCAAAAATGTTGTATATTCTTTGTTCGGTGACTGTGAAGTATAACTGTGGAATTATCTGTGCGAATAGGTTAAATCCAAAAAAAAATGTAAAGTGTTAGTGATGTTTAATGTTATTCACATAGCAAGTTTATTCACTACACTTTTTTAAACGGTCTGTCTATATCGAATATTAAAATTTCTCAAATAACTAAAACATTGTGCGTTATGTCCTAAAAATAATAATAAGTAGTGTTGGTATGGAATTAATGCATTCTTTCGTTGATTGGGTTGGATTTAGAAATAAGTTTACCTACTCAGTCTGGAGAAAGTAATAACCTGGAGGAAAAAACTGTTTATTGTTTTGAAAACTGGTCATCCCACATTCTACTCCTACTACAATTAAATAAATTAAAACCCCAGTCGAATAAACTTGATTCTAACTTGATGTAACCATGTCTTGTAAATAAGTAGGTATTATATAGAATTACACTACTTAAAGACGGATTAAGATGTGTTCTTGTGTGACAAGGTTATTATTATATAGTAAATAAATGTTAACACATGTAATTGTTTTTTACTTTCTAACAAATATATCACAGAGCAGTTGATTCCGCAGAAATTATGTTCCGAACAATAAATATAATTTCCGGACACCGTTGTGTGTCTTTTTCAATGCAATGATTTATCTGATTAACACAACAAATAAAAAAAGTTGATGATACTAGTAGGATTCGATCTTTGATTCACTGGTTACAGACCACAATCCTAACCACTACGCCATAACAGTTCCGACAGGTGCGTTGAAATTACCGATCTATTTCTGAAGTTGACTGGCTTATTATAAACTCTCAGAACCAAAACGTCGGCATTGACTTAGAAAATTTTGCAAGCTGGTCAGTTATATGAGGGCACTCTGTGTACTTGATAATGAGAACTGACGTTACGTGATGGTGCTGAAGATGGAAGCGCGCTCATCAGAATCCCCAACTTATACCGAGGACTATCTTATCTCAATCAGCCGGAACACAACAATGCTATTAATATTGCAGCTTGCGAGTTTACTGTTTGACATTTAGGAGAGTCGGTATCTCGTGAAAGAAATATTTTATCAAAAACCTACAAATTTTGTATAAACCCAAAAATGCCCATAAATTTGTTGTACGTATTTTCAAGTATTAATTTACACATTTCTATAAACCAACAACAGTGGTAATGCTATTGACATTTTATTTTTTTATTTTAAGAACACAAACAGTCAAAGCATAATACAAGAAACATATTGGTAGACAATAATAATTCTTTGACAAACAGTGTCCACACCTAAAATTTTTCAGAAAACATATTCATTTAACACCACCAGAACTACATATAAGAGACAAATACATCGACATGCCCAAAAAAAAATATTTTTATGAACCTATGTGCAATGGATCCCAAAAGCGCACGAATAACCATTATATCTATCTATCCAGACATACATATGTGACAAACTCATAAAGCTCCCGTTTTTTTATTATTTAGCTATGTAACCCTAAAAATGGATTCCTTATTTCGGTGGCACCCACATCGGTATTTTTATTATTTAAATTTAAAAAAGTTATTAGTTGCTGTGTATCTCCTTCTCAATTCCTTCTCCTTCTCAATTGGAAAGGCATATATAACTCATATTAATATTACAAATGCGATGTTTGTTTATTGCTCAATCACAGCGAAACGGATGAACGGATTTGGATGAAATTTTGTATATAGGTAGACCATACCCTAAAAAGGCGAAAGCTAGTAGATATACACATGAGAGCATGAATAAATGAATATGAATATATATAACTAGCTTCTCGCCCGCGTCTTCGCGTGCTTTGAACAACTTTATCGCGGAGATGTTTCGTTTGTTTATCCCGCGGCAACTGCTCACTTTATCACGATAAATGTATTCTACCTATATATCAAATGTCATCCAAATCCGTTCATCCGTAAACCCTGATTGAGCATCACATTTATAAGGTCTTTACCTATGAAATTGGAGTTTTTTTTCTTCGTCAATCATATTATGTACTAATTCCTGCGATTTTCAAAGCTATGTCCAAATTTGTTTTTTATTTGGAAAATGGAATGTTATTTCAAGATTTCACATGAAATATTTTTTAATTTCTGGGCTAAATCACATAATAAAAAAAAAACTGAACAAAGTTCTTTTCATGTGCGTCCCATAATCATTTCTTGGATTCACGGAAACTTTTATAAAGCGGTTACTTTTAAAAATTAACACTGTATATACTTAACTTAATGTTATCCGATAATACACACAAAGTTTAGCTAAATTTGGAGTTCCCAAAAAAAATCAATGTTTATATGGAGAAAACAGTCTTAATGAAATTCTTCATACAAAACGCCAATTTCATAGGTAAGGACCTAATATTTTTTATAATATTAGTTAGATTTAAACGGTGTACGTGGCACAATAACTTAAGATTATCATTATTTAAAGAATACCCAAATAATCATGTTCTATTACTAACAACCATAAACAGGGTGAATTTTTGAAGTGGACGTGGATGGCATTATATTCTTTTCTTACGCTTTAAACTTATACCGTCTGCGTATCCGCTTTTTTATTTTAAAATTATGTAACAATAACAAATCTGCTCTAGGAGCATGATGTTATATCCAAAAACGTTATGTCCCGCGCGATAAAATTTGTCCTGCTCATTCGTTTGGACGTATATACATTGTAGTCTTTGGTTTGGACGACATACAACTATTCCATTCTGACGTCGCGTCGCGCGCGACAAACGCTGTCACGCGACGGGGACGGATGAGGGCGCCACTGGACGCTCGGCTATATAATTTTGATATAGGCTGTGCATATGTATCTTACTTATATATAACAAAAAAAAAGAATAATAAATATATTAAAACTAACACTGTATCTGCTTCTTTAACTTCTGCAACTGAGATCGGTATATAACTAATGACGCTGTGTCCTCTTTCATCTGTTTCCATGACGTAGCGTCAAGTGAACTGCGTATTGCGTCGCCAGTTCGATACTGGAACGACGAAGGTAACGTTAGTTTAAATACAAAACCAACCAACTTCTGTACGTTACTAAGAACTAAATTAATTATACTATAGTACCGTTATTGCTTACAAAATGTTACAATATAATACAGATACTTCTTATTACACAACATATTACAATAAATTTATTTCGGACCATCTAGCTAGACCTAAACTAAACTTAGTTACTAAAATTGCTTAGTTTGGGACTAGACGATTGGTGCAAGCTTTGGGTTGTGCTATGGATACTAGATAATGGATACAGAAATATTTATATAAACATCCATGACACGGGAATAAATGTTCGTATTCGTTATACAAACATTTACCCCTCACGGAATTAAAACCCGCAACCGTTGGTTTCAGAGAGGATGCATTTCGGGGAGTGTGCCTTGGAATTACATAATCTTATTCCACCGTCACCATTCCATCTTCGGACTACTAGGCGTGGGGAGGGATTCCACCCGTATATAGTTAATATACCGAACATTCGCACTAAGAAGTTCGATTCTTCCTTCATCATTCGAACAGCAAAGGCATGGAACTCCCTTCCGGCGTCCGTTTTTCCTGAATCCAACAACCTTGGGATCTTCAAGAGCAAAGTGAATAGGCATTTACTGGGATCGCGTGCTTGATCATCGACCACATCGTCACTTTCCATCAGGTGAGAATGTGGTCAAAGGCGAATCCACTCAATCATAAAAAAAAAAGATTTACAGGAAAGACTTTATTGGTCTAGGATTGACCACTACAACCTAGATGATATATTGTAACTTACATTTATCATATATTCCTGTAGATACAACTTTAAACATGAATCCTTGTTACTACAATTTCATTTACATCAAAAATTAAATAAGCGATATCACTTCTAATAATAGAATTTATGTCTTAGGGCGATATCTACAAAACGTACTTTAACGTTACCTCTACTCAAACATATCTTCTGAACTAAGCCGAACTTTGACAATAATGGAATTTAAACTGAGCAAAGTTTGAGTCGAAAAAATCGGCGAGTAAGAACATACACGGGTACAGTTAGGTTCAAAATTGCAGTCAAAGTCCAGTTCAAACAATTAAAGTGTTTCCGAACACCGTTGAATTACTAAAGAAAATTGCATTTAATTCTTGTACAGTAGAATGTACTACACAAGAAAGGTACTCGATATTTGCCTTAAAAACAAAGGTTATCGACACAAACTTTATCGTTGAACTATAACTGTACTTTTGAACCGGAACGTATATCGAATATTTACACCACAAAATCTGTCAGATAGCGATAGTTGACACTGTCAACTTGACAGCGTGTTATAGCCCAGGGAAAATACGGTAAAAAATTAGCTTAGCCAGACATAATTCAGAACCGACATATTAGAGATATAATTTTGAATAACTAAGCCTAAAAAATATAGTTTAGTCTAGATTTTTTATAAAACCCTATTATTAATTTCTATGTTAATAACAATAAAAACTAACTGATATTTAAATAGGTAGACTTTTGTTAAACACAGTTAACTTATTGATGGATAAAACATTAAGCATGTTATAGTTAGGCATGCATGAGTTTTTAGCTGAAAATGTTGTCGAGCTGCATTGCTTATGACATAAAAATGAAAACTAATATTTTGTAACGATAATTTCAGAAAAATGTTTTGAATTAAAAGAAATATCAATCAATTAACCATTTCTTTAAAAAAAAAACACATTTTTCAACTTCAATTTATTTGGAAAAATATATAGGTACTTGCGTTTCTTACAAATGCTTAATTTTTAGCAATTGTTACTACATTTACAACACTTTATTAAATATTTCAAGAAAATCGCGGTCATTCGTTTTTTCCGAGGTCTAAACGTACTTTCCTTGCGCTATTACGTTTCACGAAGGAGTTGAAGCAATAAATCATGTTTCATTACCCTATTTCCATTTACGGACCTTCGTATATTCGAAACGCTATATATAAATAAATAAATAAATATAAATATTTCGGACACTTACACCAACCATCTAGTCCCAAACTAAGCAAAGCTTGTACTATGGATACTAGATAACAGATAAACATACATAAATATTTATATAAACATGTTCGTATTCATCACACAAACATTTACCCCATTTACTAATATACATAAAAAAGGAAAAATTTTGGTCTATGATCTATCTATATAGCTACTATTGTAATGTTTTATAACGTACTGTAATTTTCCCAAATAAAAAATTGAAAATCAATAGCTTCATACACGTTTTCTTTGTTTTTTAATAAAAGCTTGTATAGTGCCCGGCGATAAATATTGCATATCGAGCTTTGTAAAGAGACAATCGGCTAATTTCGGCTGTATGGCGTAATCTCTGTTATGACGTTTGACGTTTTTTTATTATTTTAAACACTCCTCTCGGAGAAGGCAAAGGGATCTGGGCCCATACAGCCATGTCTTATTTATCTTATTTCTTCAGTTTATATATCAGTCTCAGTCAAAACAAGTAATTCGTAGTATACTTGGCATATACAGACTCTAGGTTTGACGTTTATATTATTCACGCGGGAATCAAAATAAAACAACAATAAAGTACTTAGTTCTGAATTCAAATTCTGATAAACAGTAAATCTAATAATAAACATGGAAATTAGCATTCGTTTGTATTTGGAAATGCGATGATTGCCGATGTACAATATTCACCGCCGGGTACTGTACAACTGACGACCGTTTGGTGTAGTGAATAAATGACCCTGTCAGCGAAACCAATGGTTGCGGGTTCGAATCCCGCGAGGGGTAAATGTTTGTGTGATGAATACGAACATTTATCCCGAGTCATGGATGTTTATATAAATATTTATGTATGTTTATCTGTTATCCAGTATGCATAGTACAAGCTTTGCTTTATTGAGATTAGATGATTTGTGTGGGTTAGTTTTTTTTTATGCACAACAGGTGGTTGGTACTTGACTTAAATCACACCTGATGTTAAGTGAAGATGAGGTCGAAGGTGGAAGCGTACCGACCCGGAAACCCCAACACATTGACTGGCCTGGCTAATCTCGTACAACCGGAACACAACAATGCTATTAACATTGCTGCTTGGCGGCAGATTTAGATAAGACGTTAGTAGCTAGCCAGGCGGACATTTAAAATGCCCTACCACCAACCAAACCGAACACTTAAACATGTACCCTACGGGGGATAGAACCCGCGAACTCCGAATCGTAAACCCAACGTTGTTTACATTGAGCCACGGACGCGGTTAAAAGTGTCCGAAATATTTTTTTTAATATTTTTATAACTGTCGATAGACACGTGCCAATAACCCCACCAGTGGATACAACGAGCTGGTGGCGTGGTGGCAGTGTGTCGTCCCGCAAAGTCACCGGAGGGGTTGATTCCGTGGGAGGTGTCGCTGCCCCGCGCCCTGATCGCCCGCCGCGTCCAGCGGAGCCAGCACGTGCAGGGGACACGCGCCGCTCAACGACCGCTCGACACTGCGTCACAGTGTCCACTCATTTATTTTTCTCAAACATGCATGGAAATATTGTCATTACTTTCGAAAAAAGAACACGCGAAGTATCTAATTTACGGACAGCGAAAAATAAATCCATTGCAGGAGCGTTTTTTGAATTTGGAACATTACAACGCTCCAGCAATGTTGTATGAAACGAACGGCGTGCTGGAGTTATTATATACTCTTTGATTTTCTTGGCATACCAAAATCTCTTTGCTTAGTACAAATTGCGTTCACGTGGCTGTATGCGTAAATGCGTTTGCCTTTCGGCACAGATGATAAATAGAAGATCGGCGGCAAAGCTGAAAATTCGTCTTGATTTGTTATTTAAATATTTATTATTTCCCTGCATTCTTTTGGGAAAAGCACTATACAGGGCGTCCCAAAGTTATGGGACATGAAGGGGAAGTACCTTAAATATCGTAGATAGTGAATTTTGCTCAAAGAAGACTTTATGTTATTTTTAAAAGTTAGTAATTCTGCATTCATAGATTTTCTAAAAATTATTTGCTTCGGCTGGGAATCGAACCGACTCAAATGTGAAAAAAAAAACACCCTACTTTTATGATGCCAATCGAAAGAATAGCTAAAAAATAATAACTCTGCCTAAGTAACATAGTATTTTAAAAGAAAGGAACAACGTGAAATTAATCATTTTAATCAAATAAAAAACATACATGAAACTGCCGTAGTCAATTAAGTAGGTATTTTTTTGGAAATTAATTAATTAAATGCTCAAAATGTGATCCCTCTTGTCTTACGCAAATCGCCAATCTTTTAATGAGCCCGCTGCCTGTTGATTTTCTAATCATTTTATGGTGAACACTCGATGTGATATGGCACAATTCTGTTTGCAACTTATTTACGAATAATCAATGCTATCTTTGGAATGATAATATCGCTACTTTTCGAACGTCGTCGGCAATAAATAACTTTCTTGAAATTTGACTCAATCATTTTATGTTGTTCCTTTCTTTTAAAATACTATGTTACTTAGGCAGAGTTATTATTTTTTAGCTATTCTTTCGATTGGCATCATAAAAGTAGGGTGTTTTTTTTTTCACATTTAAGTCGGTTCGATTCCCAGCCGAAGCAAGTAATTTTTAGAAAATCTATGAATGCAGAATTACTAACTTTTAAAAATAACATAAAGTCTTCTTTGAGCAAAATTCACTATCTACAATATTTAAGGTACTTCCCCTTCATGTCCCATAACTTTGGGACGCCCTGTATATGCCTCGGCGGAAATGGCAATTGCCTGTCCCGTATTAGTGAAGTCCTCGCCTACGGCTCGGCCTTCAAACTCATACTCGACATGCAATTGCCTATTTGCCGGGCTTTGCAATAATGTACTATTAGGCACAACGGGCTAACACTCAATTGCTTTGGAGGCTCCACTGAAAACCAGCGTTGTAGTGAACGGCTACAACCCATGCTGAGTTGGAGACCTTTTTGACTCCACCTTGCGACACCGACAATTAGATGGCAAACACAATGTTATATTTTGCATGTGTCTCGACTATGTAATATTTGTACCTGATTGTTTGTGTCACGAGATGTGTTTAAATAAATTTTTCTTTCTTTGGAAATTCCTATCGTTTATGACGTCAATGCGCTGTCCGTCCTTATCATATTGTAACACAATGACCGAGACAGATAGTGCACTGCATCGCTATAGCTTTGAATTAGGCGGTAGATCCCCTTAAGTTAAGTGCAGATGAGGTTGAAATGTACTTGGGGGACTGGCTATATATGGAGCCGCTTATGCGTTCCCAGGTCCTCCCTACTGCCGAAGAAGGTCGCCGCGGGGTTTTAGTGGATATCCTTCCCGATAGGAAGTGGAGTCCCACATAACTATCTCGCCGTCCCATAGGCGAGCGGTGCGCGTAAAGAGTTTCCCCGCGTCCAAAAAAAAAAAGTCCTATTATTGTGTGGTCCCCGGCAGAGAGAATGGGACTAACCGTGTCGTAAACCCCGATTAAGGGACCGTGAGCATAACAGCGTATTTTATGCACACGGGAAACAGCGTCATTCGTCAGTGACTTATAATGGCTGTGGATATGACTATGACTGTTTCTAAAATTTTCAAAAATATCGGCATAGTTAGTTGGTAGGGTGTAGAACAGTTTAAAGCTGAATATTTCGTAAACGGATCGTGCACGATGGGGTAAGCGATTAAAAAAAAACTCCTCCACTTTACATGGAGATGGAGATTACATATTATTTTTTATTTTTTTTTATATGAGAGAGCGGCAAACGAGCATGCGGGTCACCTGATGGAAAGTAATCACCGCCGCCCATGGACACCCGCAACACTAAAAGTGTCATAGATGCGTTGCCGGCCTTTGAGGAAGGTGTAGGCTCGTTTCTTGAAGGTTCCAATGTCGTACTCGTTCGGGAACACCGCTGCCGGAAGTCCGTTCCACAGGGTGGTCGTACGTGGCAAGAAGTTTCTTGAGAAACGTACAGTGGTAGACTTTCACTCATCCAGGTGATGTGGATGGAAATTTAATTTTCTCCGAGAAGTGTATCGGTTAAATTGAGCAGCGGGTATTAGCTCGAACAGTTCTTCAGAACACTCCCCATGAAATATGCGATAGAGAATGCAGAGGGACGCGACGTCTCTTCGCAACGCCAGGGGATCCAGTCGGTCGGTGAGACTCTCTTGGCCGACAATTGGGACTGCGCGACGTTGAACGCGGTCAAAAGGAAGAAGCTGGTACTGAGGTGCCCCAGCCCATAGGTGAGAACAATACTCCACGTGCGGCCGAACTTGCGCCTTATAAAGTTGGAGGCGGTGAGCCGGCGTGAAGTAACGAGCCGCTCTACTGAGGACACCTAACTTTTTGGAGGCCAACTTGGCCTTATCCTCCAGATGACCGCAGAATTGAACGCTACTGGAGATGTTCACTCCGAGAATCCCAATACTCAGCTTAACGTCAAGGGGAGTGCTCTGAAATTGAAGAGACAGGGGAAATGGAATCTTCTTTGCGGTGAATGCGCAAACTTGTGTCTTTTTAGGGTTAAACTTAACTAGGTTGAGAATGCCCCAATTAGAGACTTGGTCTAGTGAGGTCTCGATTTCAGACACAAGCTTGTCCCGACACTCATCAACGTGCGCCCGAGAAAGATTAGCACGGCCAGCATATAAGGCATCACCCGTACTGTCATCCGCATAACAATGGAAGTCACAGGTTTGTAACATGTCATTGATATGCAGAAGAAACAGGGTGGGGGATAGTACGCAGCCTTGCGGGACTCCAGCGTTCACGGGTTTTAAATCAGAGCAAGAACCGTCGACAACGACTTTAATGCTACGATCCGTGAGAAAGCTGGCAACCCATTTGCAAAAATTATCGGGCAGCCCAAAGGAAGGAAGCTTCGAGAGAAGCGCTTTGTGCCACACCCGATCAAAGGCTTTCGCTATGTCCAAACTGACAGCCAACGCCTCGCCCTTGTTCTCTACCGCCTCCGCCCATCTATGCGTCAAGTAGACAAGAAGATCACCAGCCGATCGACCCCTACGGAATCCGTACTGACGATCATTGAGCAGCTGGTGCTCATCCAAGCACTGCAAGAGCTGGCGGTTTATAATGCTTTCCATTATTTTGGAGAGCAGGGACGTAATGGCTATAGGTCTGTAGTTTCCTGGATCTGAGCTGTCGCCTTTTTTAGGGATCGGGTGCACTAAGGCCGTCTTCCAGGAATTTGGTATTACGCCTGTGGAGTACGAGTGTCGGAACAAACGCGCCAATACCGGAGCCAACTCTGGAGCACAATTTTTCAGCACAATGGGATGGATACCGTCAGGCCCATTTTTATTTTTATTTTAGTTCCTAACTTTGTAAACGTTATGTCTGTAAGTATAACAACTGATACAAACGAACGGACTTTTTTTGACTACCTATCCCAAAAAGGGTCATGTTATTTTAAAATAAATCGTTTAAAACAACATTCACAAAAGTTTATACAGGGCACGCCTTTAGAATCATTTGTTTTTGAGGTTATGATTTTGAACCAAATAAATTTAATCCAAAATGTCGTGTCCTTTTCGCGTGCTTTCTAAGCATATCAAAAGGTAGCCTAAATATAATTTTTACGTGTGCGTTAGCGAAACGACACAATACCTAGTGGAAATTATACATACATAAGGTCACGCCCCTTTCTCCCGTAAAGCCAGGTAGAGACCATTAAAGTTCCTTCCCACAATTCTTACACCTCTTTCTCTTCTTCTTCTCGACTTTTATTGATGTAAATAATGGCTAAATGACTTACACAGTGACTATGATGTCTGGTATGAGGGTGGTCACGGGGATGAGGATCAGCCCCAGCCAGAACACGATGGAGGAGTACACCATGCGGTCCATGCCGAGCATCACGGACCCGATCAGCACATGCGGGTATATGTTGCTGCGGACGATATTAATATTTTAACAAATTATAATCGATTACAATGTAAAGAATAATGTATTATTTTCATGAAATATATTGTTACCTGTAGATGAGTACGAATAGGAACCACATCGAAAAGGAGCCCCACGTGGCCAGGTGCGTCACCCACGTCCACGAGTGTGTCGCCAGCCCGGCCTTCAGGCAGACGGTCAGCACTACGTACTGCCGGACAAACAAACATAATTATTACGATATACCAATATGTTTCTTCCAATAACGCTGTAATTGCCTCATCAAAAAAGCGGCAATTTAGCAATGTTGTGTACAATCTGCATATTTTTTTTTATTGAGCAAAATCAAAATTAAAAATCAAAAAGTGCTTTATTTTGTAGGTACACAGGGTACACTTAAAATAGTCAGATTTTACATTTTTAAAGCGACTGCTTGTTCAAAAGGCAATTTTCCCCTGAGAAGAACAAGCAAGAAACTCGAGAGGTCGCTCTTTTAAGAAAAGGTTTTTATATTACAAAATTATTATTTTATATTATAATATTTCATTATTAATTGTGAAATAGCCTGTTTATGCGAACGGGCTGGTTATGTCCATGATTGTTTATCATCTAAATAATCT
This sequence comes from Oegoconia quadripuncta, assembly GCA_949316235.1. Lineage (NCBI taxonomy): Eukaryota > Metazoa > Arthropoda > Insecta > Lepidoptera > Autostichidae > Oegoconia > Oegoconia quadripuncta. The sequence continues at coordinate 14,202,010 of OX438746.1, forward strand.
GATATTTTATAATAAGCTTTCTTAATAAGTTTCTGTTTTATAGTATCTTTAAATTTATTGAAAGGAAGATTTTGTATATTTTGTAGAGCAAAGCTTTTGATTGAATTTGCCTATAAGGCTTCGAAAGACATGTAAATTAATAGCAAGCTTTGCTCACGGTGAGCGGGATTTACCTCTTTGAATAAAAAAACACAAAAATAAAATTACAATTAGTAAATGCATCTTCATTGTAGCTGAAAGAAATGTAAACTATCGACCTGCGATTTATAAATTGCACCAAACAGCATCTTCTTATTCTAAAGATACAGGTACAAAACTATACTATAAAGTGCAAGGGTGAGCTTAAGAGAGATCTCTTCCATCCATCGATGCAATTATAAATCACTTTTTCAGATATATTTGTATCGTCAACAGCTTTTTTTATTAACCATTATGAGCAAAGATAAACTTCAAGAACAAATCTGAACATTGGCCAATTAAACGTTTCCCTATTTTCTTCGTATATAAACAATAATAGAGGGGAATAAGAAAATAATTATTAGTTATTGTAACTAAACAAATACGTAAATAAATGGACCTAAGATGATTTAATAGTTGTGTAGTAGAAATCATATTAACTTAATTGTACGTCGTAAGTACGTGATGGCAGTATTTGTTATTATAGGAAGTATTTTAGATCTGGTACTGCAGCGCAAGAAGGCACTTAAGAGGCGGTCGCCACTGAAGGTGATGGTCCACAGTGAGCAACAGCCCAATCTGACTACCTCTTTTTGTATGCGTTTTATCTATCTACACCGCATGAGTTTTTTTACTGTAAGGAAAAAAATAGGGCATATTAGGTAAGTGAAATAGATGTTATTAGCAGAGGTAGTTTATTTTTTTTTTAATATCATCGACACTCCGTAAGCCGGACATTGATATGCAACTGGCGGGATTCATATGATTCCTATCATGCGAAATTTATTTGGAACTCGCATTCTCTCCAAGTTTTTTTTTTATTAAATTAATGATGTAGGCTACAAACGCGGCCGTCAAATGACACAACGGCTTACTCAATAATAGTTTAGAAAAAAATAACCTTCTATTACACTTGACTGGAACATGACCTACCTCCACACCCTCCCACTGCAACTCCTGTAGCCAGGATTAACAGCGGTACAGCTGAACGTCGCCCACTGAAGTAAGCGGTTCCCGAGAAAAGACTTTACGCTACCTTGGGCCCCAAATTTATTTAAGAAGAAGAAAAAGGGGTTTAAAGAAGGAAAAATAAAATTATTTCCTCCTTCCCCTTTACAAATGGGAGTGTAGCCAGAGAAAAGGAGAAAACACTCGCATGAGGTTAAAATTAAATGAGAAAAGGGGAGTGAGTGAGGCTCAGTGCCTAATGAGTATAGAATACACCACGGACGGCGCCAAGGGACGCAGTGAGTTCTTGGTAAGTAGCTAATCTACTTAGGGCGGATTCGACCAAACGAGATTAACTTTTATATACCTTAGAATAAATTGCCAGTTATTCGAGAGTAAATCAATTTCACGTTTTACCATCTACAATTCTACGAATAACGAGCCTATTCGGGAATATTTACTATACCACCGTATTTCGTGGAACATCTGTGCTATTCCAAGAATATTTTAATGGCGTCCGTTTACCATATGATTTTTGTTGTTTTAAAGTCAGTTCAACTCTACGCACTTCAGGATTGACAAAAACTTATAATGCAGCGTTTAGAAAATTTGATCAATGAAAGTGATAGTGACGAGGAAGTTATATCTAGACGTCCAAGATGGATAAAAGATAGAAATGATTTATTCGAATACTATGATGATCGTGATTTCGCGATCAGGTTTCGTTTGAGCAAAGAAGCAACTTTATCTTTGTTAAGCAAAATTGAACAAAACTTGGAACCACCACCGGCGACAAGAAAACTTCCTAACCCTAAACATTAGCTCGACTCGACCGACATTGACAGTTACTTTCTCACACTATAATACGACAAAAGTGAATTGACATGATTTATTTACTGACACCGTGGCTTTATAGAACAACATTTATTTTCCGGGTAATACATTCGTTCATCATTCATTCTGCTATTCGCGTTTAGTTATTCTAAGTTTACTTATACTTTAGATTGCGTGGAAAAACGACTATTATTTTATTCGTGATTAAGATTGTGGAATAGTATATTCCTGGTATAGTTACTCGAGTCTTACTTCAAATTTGGTCGAATCCGCCCTTAGTGTAGTAATGCAAGTAATACGAATGTAAATTAAATTTTAAATTAGCTTAACAAATGTAAAATCTGACTATTTTAAGTGTACCCTCTGTACCTACAAAATAAAGCAGATTTTGATTTGATAATGGCAGAAAGACTTGTATTACACTTACCTAATATGCCCTATTTTTTCCTTACGGTAAAAAAGCTCACGGGTATATGGTCATAACCCAACTGACCGTATAGATGAAGTTCCCCAGCACCAGATAGCTGCTATCCTTTCCGCTGGGCCAGAGCACGTGGTGGCTGGTTATGGCCACCGGCAGCCAGAACAGCAGCACGGAGTGGAGCAGCGCGTTCACCGCCCACACCCAGAACACGCGCACGTTGAACAGGAGCCCCTTCTGGGACGGCAGGTACAGGATCGGGTGCTGGAAACGTCATACGATATTGAACAAATGTGTTCTTTGCTCTCCCAAGAGTTTTATCAAAATACGGCACTGGTCTAACTGAAGATCAATGAAAATATGAATGGAATAACTTTGTTGCGGTAATGTTTAATTTGTATATCCGCGGCAACTAACAAATTGGTTGGTGGTAGGGCATTTTAAATGTCCGCCTGGCTAGCTACCACCATCTTATCTAAATCTGCCGCCAAGCAGCAATGTTAATGGCATTGTTGTGATCCGGTTGTCAGAGATAAGATAGCCAGTCCCCCAAATGTGTTGGGGTTTCCGAGTCAGTACGCTTCCACCTTCGACCTCATCTTCACTTAACATCAGGTGTGATTGACGTCAAGTACGAACCCGTGGTGCAAAAAAAATATGTAACATTGTAATAAGCCAATCCCAATGGGGATGAAGATTGGCCTGCTGCTGTCGTATTCATTGCATACTGCGCCTAGATGCAGAAGGTTATCGGGTGTAATAGTGCCAACAACGAGAGTGGCAGAAACGCTTGGAAGATCGGATTTGGTATCGACTGGAGCAGCACAGAAAGTAAAAGAAACTGTTTCACTCACCCTAAGCATGATCTCTGAGGAGCAGATCTTGTCGAAGAGTCCAATAGCGAAGGGCGGCAGGGCTGTGAATATCACGTTGTAGAAACCTATCGTCCACCGCTCGAACAGGATCTGACCCGACCTGAATCACGTAATAAATAATAAGAATAGGTTTATTCATCAATCTTTTTTTTATGCACAACGGTTTGGTACTTGACCTCAATCACACCTAATGTGTGAAGATGAGGTCGAAGGTGGAAGCGTACTGACCCGGAAACCCCAACACATTTGGGGGACTGGTTATCTTATCTCTGACAACCGGAACACAACAATGCTATTAACATTGCTGCTAGGCGGCAGATTATTTGTAAGCCTGACTAGCTACCACCATCTTATTTACGAAGAAATCTGCCGCCAAGTAGTGAAATTGATACCAGTGCTCCGATCAGTACGCAAAATAAGTTGGAGGTTTTGGGTAAGCACCTACAAACTCATCTGCACTTGACATCAGGTGTGATTGAGGTCAAGCGTTCTTCTATTCATCATATATCTCGGTTGGCACAGCGTATTGATTTAAAGACCTAAAAATCTGCTATAGTCAACTCCGCTTGTCCACCATGGTGAATATCGTAAATCCTTTGTTGGATTGGATAACTAACTGGTTATATGCAGTTGCAATAATAAATAAATATCCTTGGACATACACACAGTGCTATCTAGTTCCACAGTAAGCAACTATAGGCTTGTGTTGTGGATACCAGATGGTTGATATACTACATAAATACATTTTTTTGTAAATTAATACTTATTATAAATGAAAACATACATAACTCGTGTACACATGTCCGTATTCATCACACAAACATATGCCCCTAGCGGGATTCGAACCCGTAACCTTTTGGTATAGTGGTCAGAGTTGCTAACCGCTACACCAAACAGGTCGTCGGCTATGAATGTGTGGTCCATCCACTGCGTTCATTTTATCATAAAGTTGACTTACCAGGCGGAATATATCGCGAACCAGAGCTCGATGACATAGAGGCAGATGTTCTTGTAGAAGGAGTAGAGGATCAGCTTGCTGATGCGGGAGTAGTTCCACGCGCCGTGAACCAACAGCAGCCGGAGCAGGAAGCGGAACTGTTACAGATACAATTTATTCTGTTGTTACAGAAATCTCAAAAGGGAAGCAATACGTAATAGAACCGTCACAACTTGGCAAACAATCGATTGCAGTAAGGTTCCGTTTTCTATGTGGGGTGTCGGGAAGAAGAGGATTAGGGGCAAACCTGGTTCCTGTCTGCTCCGCTGATTCGCTGTTTTACTATAAGTTTTGCGCGGGACGCGGTTGATTTGGCTTTATGACTTCAGTGCTCAATTGGGAGCTCAATAGCGATGTGCTCGACCCGAATGTCAGATAGGAAGTGATGTGTGTTGGTTACCCCCACGATAGGATGAGAAATGGAGGGAAATTGAGGGTAGGGAATAGTGCTGTACCTGTTATAAATCATGCCAACTAATACGTACGTTTAAATCTAACACTATCTTTATCTCTGGAGTGTATGATCAGATGTTCACTTTCATAGGGGACCGTCAAGTATCCGCTTTCATTGACAAGAAGAATTACGTGAATAGAGCGCCCAATCTTGGTGTTCGGTGTACGTACATAAAAATAAATACAAACGTTCTGGCGTTTTAACAATTTAAGGAAATTCACTAGGTTCAAATTTTTGTCACATACCAGATCAATCCTTAATTTAACTTTATCAAGAACATCATTGAAGGAAAAGTGAAGAGGAAGAGAGGAAGACCTAGAAGAACATACATGGTACAAGTAAAAGAAAAAGTAAATGCCGTGTCCTATCAGGAAGTCAAAGAAATGGCGGAATGTAGAGAAGTGTGGAAAGGACTCCACCAACAAGAGCATAGCTCTTAAATTTGTATTGTCTTTGTGATTTAGTTAGTTAACAGTCTATTTTATTCTTAAATATTGAAACTGTTTACCTGTGTGCATGCTGTGTTCACATCCAGTAGGATACATTCAGTTTATTATGTCGTAATGTTGGGTAAGACTGAAAATATTTCGAATTGTGTTCAGTTTTGTGAACCGTTTAAAAAAAGAAAAATTAAAGAGATACCAGAACAATAGGACTACCCTCCACCTCCCATGGCCATACCACTTCAAGGTATAATGGCCGAATCACGGGGGATGCACGACCTACTGCTCGAGGCTCTGTTCAGTAGTGCACTTCGTGATCCCCCTACACTTTATTTAAAAAGTTATGCGGTTCTCCCCCTTCTGGGGTCCGACACCACAGCACGGCTTCCACTCCGGGCAGCAAGTATTTGCATTTGAATGCTTATTAATATACAGGACTAAAGCAAATAAGAGTGTGTGGGTCGTAGCAATGAAAAGGCTGACTGACGGAGCTCAGTTGTTTCCCACGCCACGCCCTCTGCACTCGCCCTGTGTTTCCGAATGTAATATCGGTGACTAAACAACAGTTCGGGTGGTCAGTGATTATAAAAATTGTTAAAAAATAAAATATAAAAAGGGTCAATTATTCTACGACTCACCCGCCAGTTTTATTAAAATAAATAAATATAAATATCTTTGCACACACACACAGCGCCATCTAGTTCCACATTAAGCAACTAGGCTTGTATTATGGATACCAGATGGTTGATAAACTACACAAACAGGTTTGTTTTTGTAAATAAATACATATATAAATGAAAGACATCCATAACTCGGGAACACATGTCTGTATTCATCATATAAACATATGCCCCTAGCGGGATTCGAACCCGCGACCTTTTGGTACAGCAGCAGAGTTTCTAACCACTACACCAAACAGGTCGTCAAAATTTATATTACGTTGCTCAAGCTCGAGATGCAACCGCCATGTACTAGGAGTTCGAGAGGCAAGAAGAGACAGACACCGACGATACAGATGCGGTAACAGACAGTCAATCGAAGTGAAGTCAACAATAGAATTTGCCTAACTTCACTGTGGACATCGGCGCAATGGCGGTTTGGCAGTTTTTTTAAATTGGCCTAGTCCACAATCCTACAGAATTCCACAATTTAGACTTAGCAAGGTTAGCACATCCTTTGTGGGACACAGCATACGCTTTTACAATAAAATACAAGAACATGTATTGAGTTTAACAGAGCAGAAATTTAAAAGCCACATTAAAGAAACTCTGTGTAAGAAGGGTTATTACAGGATAGATGATTATTTAGACGATAGGGAGGTCTGGTGTTAGCTGGTCGCTATGATAATTGCTTATTGTTTTGTAATATGTAATATAAAATGTAATACCAATTGAAAAGATGTGTTGTTGGGGAGTTTCTTGTAGTTTTAAAAAAAATATAACATGTTGACTTTCAATAAGTGATATTTTTGTATCCTGCATTGAATAAAATATTTTTTTTATTTTATTTATGATATTTTATTTAGGGTATCCTACAAACATTCATACACCGACGTACCCTATAGAGGATTTATCGTCAGGGTCACTATCCATAGTAACCCCTTGTCAATTGACCAGTGTTGTCAGCTACCTGCGCGATGCTATAGTCCGAGGCGCAGACGGCCTGCAGCCCCTCGACCCCGGAGATGCCGACGCCGACGGAGGCGCGCTGGATCATGGCCACGTCGTTGGCCCCGTCGCCTATCGCCAGTGTCACCGCCCCAGTCGCCACAGACACCATCTCCACCACCTATCGTAACAAAACCAATCAAAAGCTGTTTAGAATTTGTTTCAGCTTTTAGCCACTAGTTGGCGCTAGTCAAATCAAAAATGCTTGATTTTGTTACCTACAAAACTGAATTTTAACCGCTCAATGTAAACAACATAGGGTTTACGAATCGGAGGTCGCGGGTTCGATCCCCAGCGGGATACATGTTTAAGTACTCGGTTTGGTTGGTGGTAGGGCATTTTAAATATCCGCCTGGCTAGCTACCACCATCTTATCTAAATCTGCCGCCAAGCAGCAATGTTAGTAGCATTGTTGTGTTCCGGTAGTCAGAGATAAGATAGCCAGTCCCCCAAATGTGTTGGGGTTTCCGGGTCAGTACGCTTCCACCTTCGACCACATCTTCACTTAGCATCAGGTGTGATTGTGGTCAAGTACCAACCCGTAGTGCATAAAAAAAACAAAGAAAAACAACATAGGGTTTACGAATCGGAGGTAGCGGGTTCGATCTCCAGCGGGGTACATGTTTAGCACTCCGTTTTGGTTGGTGGTAGGGCATTTTAAATGTCCGCCTGGCTAGCTACTACCATCTTATCTAAATCTGCCGCCAAACAGCAATGTTATTAAATTACCTATGCCAATAATTTCTATTTCACTTATCTAATATGCCCTATTTTTTTCCTTATGGTACAAAACTCATCCGGTGAATATCCCATATTCTCATGCCGTATGCATTATTACATTTAGGTACTTGATATGGGGGTAGGTATGCCAAATTATGTAGATGACTTGGCCTACTTGATTTTGTAAACAAAGCTAGGTTTGTTAACAACACTATAGACATTTTAATTTTGTTGCAAGTTTGTTAATAGCATTGTTGTGTTCCGGTTGTCAGAGATAAGATAGCCAGTTCCCCAAATATTTGGTCAGTACGCTTCCACCTTCGGCCTCATCTTCACTTAACATCAAGTGTGATTGAGGTCAAGTGCTAATCTTCTGGTGAGATGAAAAATTTGTTCTTGATCACCGTTTAAAAAAGTCTTAGTACTAAAACATTACTCACTTCAGCCTTTTGTATGGGCGAGACTCTGCAGCAGACAACGACCTTGCACGACACGCAGATGTCAAGAAAGTCCTTCTTCAGGTCGCAGCCCATCGCGTACTTGAGGGTCTTCCCGTCTATGATCAGCGCCACATCGTTCTGCTTGCGAATGTTGTCGCCGAAGTCCACCGCGTGCCGAGAGAGGATCTCTCTGGTACCCTATGGACAGATGTTGTGGTCGTAAATATGGAAGTGAAATGAAATGTTTATTTGCTACGGAATTTAGTACATGAAATTCTTAAAGCTATAATTGTCTCCGCAAATTCTACCACTGTGTGGTGTGCAAATATTGTCTAGAGTTAATTTCTCTAAATAATGATTAATCTAATTTCTATTCTAAATAATTTTAATTTACAAATTGGTGTAGAAACGCTTGGGCCGTGGGGACCGGGTGCTCACACTCTTTTTAGGGAGTTATCTGAGCGTCTGGTTGATGCATCCCACGATCGGAGGGCTGGCCAATACTTTGGTCAGAGAATCAGCCTTGCTATACAGCGAGGCAATGCGGCCAGCCTTCGGGTACCTTTCCACCAACCAGAGACTCAAGGCTAGTTTTTATTTGAGATTGTTTTTTTTATAATAAATTGTATTATATTATAATAAGTTGTTTATAAATATTGTACAAATATTACAATAAATAGTGATTTACAAATAGTTAATTAATTAATATACAATGTCAAAGATTAGTTAAATTGATAATGTCAGAGGTTATGTTGTCGGTAGTTAACAAAGATATCAGTCAAGTGCGTGCCGGACACGTATAAGCTTAGGATTCCGCACATGCACTAACTAACGGCATACTTCTGACTTTCAACCTAAGAGATTTGAATACCAATTCCATCACGTGTCCACCTAAAGCTACTTGCAAACGGTGAACACAATAAGTACTGTTTAGTAAAACACCCAATTTTCAGTAAGATTTTTATGCGTCGGCAACACCGACATATTTTTTATTACACTTCATTTCGTCTCGTACTCCTGTTCATTTTGCATTGATTAAAATTAACGTTCTTTATAATTCTTTATGTATTTCTACGCCTTAGATTATATATATTTGTGCCCTTTGGCCTCTCTTCTTTGAAAATTGTAAAATTTAGACCGGTTAAAGTCCAATTTTTTCCACCAAGCTCTCCCGGCTAGGACAGTGTTAGGAATTGTTATATTTATGTTATGTGAGCGCCTGGAACACCTTTCTGCTGGTAAGTACCCCTGCGGAACGACTAGGAAGCTGCTAATACCTCAGTATCAAAGAGGAAGAACCAAAAGTAGGGCTCACTTTGGAGCCAACATCGGTCGTGCACCTTCAATGTCCTGTGTGGACACAATTAGTGGACAAGTACTTATAAAATAATCATAACTATCTATCTCCAGTTAATATGTCACCAACACCGTTAACCACATATTACTTAAAAATATATACCTATGTTTATTTTCCCTTTGTAGTTGAGGCGTGATGGTACAGCAGTAGATACTTATCTAGTCATATATTTGTATGTGTTTAGTACTAAGCAAACACATGTAGTTCTCAGTCGTTACCGCTAGATGTCGTTGACCGTTTTTAAAACGCGGTATCGATATGTTCGGCCCAAACCGTGACCTGCCGTAAATGTTTTGAATAAAAGGATATCTTGCCTCAGAAACATTAGTTTCATTTGAAGAGGGTCTTTGGGACTTGTACAGTATATGTGTTCGTTTGTTTGCTACGCTCTCGCGTCGCGCCTCTCAAGATTTCTCGTAAGTGTTTTGAATCTACCAACTCCTGTGGTCATAATATCAATTGAACTGCTTACGATGTCTTTATAATGTAGAAGGAGGATAGGCTTTAAACGCGACCGTCAAATAACACAACGCTTTATGCAATAAAGTCTATGAATTAAAAAAAAAATACCTATGCCAATACCTATTATTTAACTTACTTAATATGCCCTATTTTTTTTCCTTACGGTTAAAAAACTCATCCGGTGGATATTCTCATGCGATATGGATTATTACATTTAGGTACTTCATATGGTGGTAGGTATGCCAAATTACGCAGATTACTTGGTCTACTTGATTTTGTTAACAATGCTAGGTTTGTTAACAACACTATAGACTTTTTAATTTTGTTGTATGTTTGTTAATAGCATTGTTGTGTTCCGGTTGTCAGAGATAAGATAACCCCAGTCCCCCAAATGTGTTGGGGTTTCCGGGTCAGTACGCTTCCACCTTCAACTTGGCGCGCAACTCGCGCGTACCAATTATGTGTCCAACTCCGTATTACACAGGGCTATCAAAACCTATGGGAGATGTTTCCCTGAGGTAGATATCTTTCATCTGGGAAGACCCGAATTTACCAGGCAAATAATACATACACTCCTATCGCTATAGTACGTTATTATAAAGCATTAATACTCCCATACATTCCCACACATCCACAACAAACTTACGCGCACACACACATATACACACGACAGGAGAACAGGTAAATGCATGTAAAAAAAAAAAAAAACTATTTCTGCGAGTGATGTCTTTGTATTTTAGGGCACTTGGTACTAATCTGTCCTTTAGTTTAGTTTAATTTCACCGTGTTTTACCGCGTGTTGTCATGCATAGTAATATGTCAAACTTTATAATTGGCTTAATAAGTATGTAATTTAATCTTAAGTAATATACAGGGCGTCCCAAAGTTATGGGACATGAAGGGGAAGTACCTTAAATATCGTAGATAGTGAATTTTGCTCAAAGAAGACTTTATGTTATTTTTAAAAGTTAGTAATTCTGCATTCATAGATTTTCTAAAAATTATTTGCTTCGGCTGGGAATCGAACCGACTCAAATGTGAAAAAAAAAACACCCTACTTTTATGATGCCAATCGAAAGAATAGCTAAAAAATAATAACTCTGCCTAAGTAACATAGTATTTTAAAAGAAAGGAACAACGTGAAATTAATCATTTTAATCAAATAAAAAACATACATGAAACTGCCGTAGTCAATTAAGTAGGTATTTTTTTGGAAATTAATTAATTAAATGCTCAAAATGTGATCCCTCTTGTCTTACGCAAATCGCCAATCTTTTAATGAGCCCGCTGCCTGTTGATTTTCTAATCATTTTATGGTGAACACTCGATGTGATATGGCACAATTCTGTTTGCAACTTATTTACGAATAATCAATGCTATCTTTGGAATGATAATATCGCTACTTTTCGAACGTCGTCGGCAATAAATAACTTTCTTGAAATTTGACTCAATCATTTTATGTTGTTCCTTTCTTTTAAAATACTATGTTACTTAGGCAGAGTTATTATTTTTTAGCTATTCTTTCGATTGGCATCATAAAAGTAGGGTGTTTTTTTTTTCACATTTAAGTCGGTTCGATTCCCAGCCGAAGCAAGTAATTTTTAGAAAATCTATGAATGCAGAATTACTAACTTTTAAAAATAACATAAAGTCTTCTTTGAGCAAAATTCACTATCTACAATATTTAAGGTACTTCCCCTTCATGTCCCATAACTTTGGGACGCCCTGTATAAGGATATGCTGTAAAGTTTGTTGAAAATAAATAAATAAATAAACTTCATCTTCACTTAACATCAGGTATGATTGAGGTCAAGTACCCACCCGTTGTGCATAAAAAAAATACAAAGTTGCATACTAACGTCGAGGCTGTCTTCGTTGAGGATGATGAGAGGCATGGCGGGGTCTATGAGGCGAGCGGAGTGCGCTATATTGATGGCCGTCTCCTGCTTGTCGCCGGTCAGCACCCACACGTGGATGTTCGCCTTTAGCAGCGCCGCTATGGTGTCAGGCACGCCATCCTAAATAAAAGCATATTGATCGCAAAGGTAATTTATAAGGTGAATAAAGCAACTGTTATGAACAGGTAGACACGACAGGTATAAAAACAATAATAATAAATATAAATAAATATTTCGGACACTTACACCAATCATCTAGTCCCAAACTAAGCAAAGCTTGTACTATAGATACTAGATAACGGATAAACATACATAAATACTTATAAAAACATCCATGATTCAGGAATAAATGTTCATATTCATCACACAAACATTTACCCGTCGCGGGATTCGAACCCGCAACCGTTGGTTTCGCTGACAGGGTCACTATCTACTACACCAATCCGTCGTCTTCACAATATTCAACTATTATCCTATTTTCGTAATAAATAAAGATGAAAGGAAACCGTTTGACTTGGTATGGACATGTTATGAAACGCATGTTACTAAGAGAGTGATGAATATTGATGGCCATGTTTGGAAAGGAAGAGGAACACCACGGAAAAGATTGATGTATTGTGTGAAGGGTGATATGAACGAAAATGGCGTGAATGATGAGGTAACGGCTGATAGAGGAGATTGGAAGAAAAAGACGTACTGCGCCGTCCCCTCGTCAACCGCCTCAGTGGCTCAATGTAAACAACATTGGGTTTATAGGAGGTCGCGGATTCGATCCCCAGCGGGGCACATGTTTAAGTACTCGGTTGGGTTGGTGGTAGGGCATTTTAAATGTCCGCCTGGCCAGCTACCACCATCTTATCTAAATCTGCCGCCAAGCAGCAATGTTAATAGCGTTGTTGTGTTCCGGTTGTCAGAGATAAGATAGCCAGTCCCCCAAATGTGTTAGGGTTTCCGGGTCAGTACGCTTCCACTTTCGACCTCATCTTCACTTTACATCAGGTGTGATTGAGGTTAAGTACCAACCCGTTGTGCATAAAAAATAAAACCCCAAATAAATTGGGACCAGAGCATGAAGACGCTGATTAACTATGCCATCAATTTATATGGTCTGTTCTACAAAGACCTTCATTACCTGTAGTCTATCCTCTATGGCGGTTGCTCCCAGTAGCCTCAAATTGTTCTCAATGAGCAGAGCCGCCTCCTCGATCTTCTGGTCCCGGTTCTGTATCGCTATGCTGGCCTTGTGGTATGTGTTCGACCAGTCCTGTGGCAAAAGAGACGTAGCTTTAAGTGCGTTTACGTTGCACCGCAATACATACAAACCAACAAGCTTTAAATACACGTTATGAATAAGCCGTTTGTAATGAAAATGCGCATATTCACTCATTATTAATTAAATAAAAGTAAAAAAAAACACAGTTTTGTAAGTTACGCACTAACATCATTGACTTTTGCTGCACAATAAATAAATATCTTTGCACATACACACAGCGCCATCTAGTTCCACACTAAGCAACTAGGCTTGTATTATAGTTACCAGATGGTTGATAAACTACACAAATATATTTTTTTTGTAAATAAATATATATATAAATGAAAAACATCCATAACTCGGGAACTCATGTCTGTATTCATCACACAAACATATGCCCCTAGCGGGATTCGAACCCGCGACCTTTTGATATAGCAGCAGAGTTTCTAACCACTACATCAAACAGGTCGTCACACACAATACTCTGCCTTTATTAAGTTCTTGATTCCCAATGATTCAATTCACAAGGTGAACTGGCAACAGGGGGTGCCAGCGGGTTTTCAAAGGTTAAGCTTCAAAAGTCAATGCACAAATAAAAACAAAAATGCAACTACACTCGCCGAGATCCCGCCAAAAAGCTACATCCATAGACAATATATTTCCGAAATTACTTTTCACAGAACACGAATACACCCAGTGGAAGAGTATCTATAAATATTTTTAAGCTGTGGTGGTACAAACCTCGTAGACGCTGTCTGGTATATCGGCGACTGCGAAGACCAAGGTTCGAAGCCCCTCGGTGGCGAAGTGTTCGAGATGGGCCAGCGTGGCGTCCGCGTAGTTGGCCCTCGCCCCGCCCGCCAACCGCGGGTAGATCACGGAGTCTGCACCCTTGCAGTACAGCTTTATCTGACCTGACGACACATTCACCAGTTAATATTGTCCTAACCTAATGAAGGTTGCGGTAAGTCGCTGGAAGCAGACCGCTTCCAAACGGTCATGAAATGCCTAGGCGGATCGTTATCATCATCAGCCGAAAGACGTCCATTGCTGGACAAAGGCCTCCCCCAAAGGTCTTCGCAACGATCGGTCCTGCGCTACCCGCATCCAGCGGCTTTCCGCCATCTTTACCAAGTCGTCGGTCCAATTCGTGGGAGGCCTGCCCACGCTGAACCTTCAGTCACGTGGTCGCCAGTCGAGCCCCGCCCCGTCACAACGGCCGTCGGTTCTACGAGTAATGTGCCCCGCCCACTGCCACTTCTGTTTGGCAATTCTACGGACTATATCGGTCACCTCGACCCTCCTGCGAATCTCCTCATTTCTGATTCGATCCCGCAGGGAGATTCCAATTCTCCCCATTGCCTTCTTATAAGGTCCATAGTGCGCGATCACGTTTCAGTTCCAAATGTGATCACTGGCAACTTCTGGCAACAACTGGCAGCTTCTTTTCCCACAGATGATTTCCCTTTCCGAAGCGGTAGTAGCTTGGACATACCGACTGACAGATAAATGCAATAAACCTTTTTTATTTCCATTAGATTTAAATTGACATTCAATAAATGATATCATGTATCTTACGTTGAAATAAATGCTTGAAGTTTGAAGCAACACACATTGATCAAATACTTTTGTCTTGAGACATGCGGCGGATTGTTACACATGGCTGATATTTCCAATATTATTGGAAATGCGCTAACTAGATTGAAGTCCCACTGGGCAGGTCTCCTCGATAGTATTCAAAGCAACCTAACCAACGCGCTCTGAGCAGCACAATTTCTAATAACGTAAGAAATATCCTTCATACATAACGATCTGCCTGGGACATAGACAAGCGCAACGTAGGACTGCACTCACAAGGACAGAAACTCGTCGGACGAAAGCTGCTTCGAAAATGTATGGGGAATGGTGACCATTGAAATTTATGGGGAGGCTAATACTCAGCAGTAGACGTTCTATGATTGATATAATGATGATAAATTTAGCGTTAAACAGGTACGTAAAGTTAAAATTACCAGTGGGCGTTCTAACGATGACGGACATCCGTTTCCTGGCGGATGTGAAGTCGATGACGTTCAGCACCGTGTAGACCTCGACTGCGCTGTGGTTGAGCGCGCGAATCTGCACCGAGGTCGGGGTTCGAGTCTCGAACACGTATCCGAACATCGCCGCGCCCATCACTAGCGCTCGTTCGTCTGGGGGAAACGGACATTAGAATAGAATATTATGGTATAATACTGAGTATACAGGTGAATTGTTAAAGTTGGCATGGCCAAATCCGAAACTATGAGGAATAACGAAAAATTCGCATGAACCTTGCGTATCACGCCAATCGCATATCAATATCAACCATGCGTGTGCGATTGTGAAAATAAAAATTGAACTACCCATGCCAATAACTTCTACTTCACTTACCTAATATGCCCTATTTTTTTCCTTACGGTAAAAAAACTCATGCGGTTTATATGTATTTGTTTCCAAAAAAATGTATTTTTGTAGTTTATCAACCATCTGGTATCCATAATACAAACCTAGTTGTTTGTGTGGAACTAGATGACGCTGTGTGTATGTGCAAAGATATTTATTATTTATATAATAACCTGTTTCGGTTTAATAATAATAATAAAAATCTTTATTTGCCAAGAAAACAGTAAAAACTAAAATATAAAATGACTTTATAATTATGACAAAAAGGTATGTAGCTCAGCATATGGTCGCTGGGAACCAGCGGCCGCTGATTTTCAGCCACAGCCTGCAGTTATGTACAGTCCACCATACAAACATGCCATCTGGTAGACCGTACATATACTCTTTTATTTACTTTTAGTACGTTTAGTATTCTTTCTTTAATTATGAAAAAAAAAATACATGTTGACTTTCATATCATTTCAATAAGTGCTATTTTTGTATCCGACATTGAATAAAATATTTTTGATTTTGGGAAAATGAATTATCGTTGTACGATCATCGAAATTTTGTCAATTGAAATTAGGTGATGGCTTCTTACCCGGTGAGGCGGCATGATAGTTGAGAATGTCGCCGACCTTCTCAGGTATGACGGTGTGACAGACGGCCAACATCGTGAGGAACTCCCGTATGGCCTCCGCTGTGGGATGGTTCCGCTGGAGGTTCTCGTAAAGAAGGGTGTCCTCGAACGTCTCGTGAAGGCCTGGCTTGTTGTATATCACCTGCATGACAGTTATATTGGGTTAAGTCTTAGAGATAATATAGATAGATAGATCGTTTATTTGTATCTCCAGTCACACACATACCATAAGTTCCAAAGCAATTGGATAAACATATTTTATAACAATTCATAAAAGTAACATCAGGATACACTAGAGTATGTGTGTGCTACAGCTGTACAAATGGGTCATAGCTCAGTGTGTATAATTGCTCAGAGAGCAAAACACTGATTTTCAGCTATTACCCACGAGGAGACACTGGTACAAAAGAGAACAACCAGACAAGCATATTTTACTGTGTGCATCAGTGAATAATGTCACGTAGGTATATGTGTATTCAAATGCAGTATAGGTACTCAAATAGATACAGATACACTGTCGGTAGATTGGAATAAATAAGTAAATAAATATGCGAATTAGCTCACAAAAGATTGAGACAACGACATACATTCATAATTAAGATTCATTAATTAAAAAATAATATCATACTATATGTCTTAAGTGAATTCAAGTACTGTTATTAGCAAGAAACCACATTTATGAAAAGAAAGCGTCATCCGCCATTTTTCGCTCACAAACAATATAATAATAATAATAATAAAGCTTTATTTCAGATTGTAAAAATCCATATTAGATATAATAAAATTGCTAAAAACAAGCTGACAGAAAATACAATAAAAATAAAAATAAATATAACCTAACTTACATTTTACATAGTAAAATGGGTCAATAAAAAAAAAGAAAAACATCTCACGTGACTACCCCCATCCAGTACCAATACATGTTCGACGTAATTAACCTTCTATTGAGCTCCCTAATAATAATGTTGTTACACATGTGAACTCTGTCCATAAAAGACGCTATCCTTAGTCTCACGATGGCATCAAACGTGTTCACCCTGGCCTCGAAGAACATCCCCGAGGCGCTGCAGTACCGGTCTAAACTCATTAATTGCCGAAAGATGTTATATGAATGATGCCGAAAGATGTTATATAATGAATCTCTCTCCCCACTCCTTCCGGAACATAGTCACAGTTTATTGATTGGGCGGAAGTGCTCAGTACCAATCTATAAAATAAATCACATTACCAACATCGCAATTTGAATGGCTTCGGGGCCTACATTGTATATACACATGTGAAAGTTTGGATGTTTGTATTTTTGTTTGTTGCTCAGTCACGGCGTAACGGGTGAACGGATTTGGATGAAATTAGGTATATAGGTAGAACAAACCCTGGATTAAGACATAGGATATTTTTTATCCGGATAAAGTAGTAGATCCGAGTAGTTCCCCCGGGATAAACGTTAAAGATAACGCGATAAAGTCATTACACGCAGGCGAAGCCGCGGGCGGAAAGCTAGTAATACATAAAAGTCACGACATTTATTCCAAATGAGGTGGTCAGATATATCCCAAACGAATGCGTTTCGGTGTTCCAAACATTAAAAGATTAATGCTTGAAACAACATCCAAGGTTCACCTTTGAAATATACAGAAATGCACACGTGACTGAGAGTGAGCCCATCGCCGTTGAAACGTGCAAGTCAATGGACGCTTTTGATGGAAAGTTAGTCGCCTTTTATGACACCCACGGGAAGAGATCTAGTTCTATTATTTTTACGTGCCATTAGTACGATAATCATAGACGTAACCAGCTTGTTCGCCAGGCTATTTCACAATTAATAATGAAATAAATTATACCGTTTGACAAAGGTGCACGAGTTATTGGCGCATATATTAGAACACTCATCATCATCAGCCCGTAAACATCCCACTGCAGGGATATAAGACTTCTCTCGTTTATGAGGGAGTATGGGCCATAGTCCATAGCCAAAGTCAATTGAATTTATTTCTCAGGCATGCAGGTTTCCTCACGATGTTTTCCTTCACCGTTTAAGAGCAGTCGGATAAATGCACATAAGTAATTAAATTTAAAAACTCATTGGTACATGGCCTGCGTGGGAATCGAACCCAGACCTCCCAAATTGGGAGACCGCGTTTTAACCGCTGAGCCACCGACGCTCTTCAACACTGGACACAATTCAAAATATTTTTAGTCTTATCCAACATTACGACATAATTAATTGAATGTATCCTACTTGATGTGAACACAGCATACACACAGGTGAACAGTCTCAATACTTAAGAATAAAATAGGCTTATAACTAAATAACTAAAACGATACAAAAAGACCTATTTATAATTGTTGTACAAAATGATGTATATGTATTAGAGATTTATAACTATATGAATATAGTATATGAATTATAGCTCTTATTAGAATACTACTTTGTTATAATTATTTTCACCAATGTAAAATGCGACGAGCATGTACAACAACCTTATGAGAGTGAAGGAAGCAGAAGAGGTATGTCAGGATCGTAGCAAATGGAAGTATGTGGTCTCTGCCTACCCCTACGGGAAACAGGCGTGACATTATGTATGTATGTATGTATGTAAAATGCGCTGTAGGTGATCCTAATAAATAAATAGATAAACACAGCGGCGGAGACCTCAGCGATGGAGCACTTGCGGAACTCCATGATGTTGCAGGTGAGCGTGCCGGTCTTGTCGCTGAACACGTACTGCACCATGCCCAGCTCCTCGTTCAGGTTGGAGGTGCGCGCCATGGCCGGCGTGTCCGTCGGCTCGTGGTACATCTCGCTGTCCATCGCTATGAACTTTGCCTGGAAAGTATTTAAAAAAAAAACTGTAAAAATTGGGTTCAGTAATCGACAGCCTTAAACATTACGACCTGTTTGGTGTAGTTGTTAGAAACTCTGCAGCTATACCAAAAGGTCGCGGGTTCGAATCCCGCTATGGGCATATGTTTGTATGACGAATACGGACATGTGTACCCGAGTTATGGATGTTTTTCATTTATATATGTATTTATTTACAAAAAAATAATGTATTTGTGTAGTGTATCAACCATCTGGTATCCACAACACAAGCCTAGTTGCTTAGTGTGGAACTAGATGGCGGTGTCTGTATATGTTCAAGTATCAATCAAGTATCAGTCCACCTGTATGTACCTGTAAAATGTTGCTAAAACTTCTAAGTACAATTGATATTTATTTACTTTGTGTATGTAAGTTGAATGTACATTTTGGATAGATTTTGGTGAGCAATAAAGATTACCCCCGTTGGGGCACACCCCTTTCACTGAGAGAGGGTTTGGACCCATCACGTGGGCCCAGTACAAATTTGTGTCAGCCTGGTGGTCACCTTACAGTCAGTGTTTTTTAGCTACCCCTGTAGGCCATCGATTTCGCTTAACAACTGCATTCAATTGAAAACAACCGGGACCGACTATTTAACGTGGTCTTCGAAGCACGGTAACACCACTAGTGGTCACCCATCCAAGGACTGACCGCGCTAGACATTGCTTAACTTCGCTAATCGAAAACAGCAAGCGAATGCGACTGCGCCACGAGTGCAAAAATTAGGCTGCATTGATTTAATACAGAGTTCCGATGGTTCCTGGTCCATCTTCAGACCAGCCAAAGACTTTTTGCTGTTAATGCAATATATGGTTATATTGCATTAACAATAAATTGTTTGTGAACGCTTTATTGTACAAAAGAAAATAAATACAAAACAAACTTCTTAAAACTATGCACAAAGGCGGACTTATCCCACAGTTTATCAAATAATGTTCGTCTCGCAAAAAATCCACACATATTAAGTTTCATCATACACTCACTGAATCTTAGATTTGAACATTATAAAAATACTCTTTAAGCAGTAATCCCAAGTTTACATTAGATTAGAATAACATTATGTTTTTTTTTGTTTTGAAGTCACAACTAAAGTTTAAGTAACATTGTTTTAATTTTAAGCCGGCTTTTTTTAGTAAGAATAAAAAAAAAAACATTCTAAATAAGTCCACAGTTTGACATGCATCCATGGCCAGATTTGTATTGGTTTCCATAGGTCGAGAATTCAACACGAGATTTTCATATTTATTCCTTGACTTGTGTAAAATTTCACCGGGAAGTGCTCTATAGGTTATGATGAACTGACAGTTGAACTTTTAGCATAAAAATATGCTTTGAAAATTTGTATCATAATAATAATAACAAATATTTCGAACACTTACACCAATCACCTAGTCCCAAACTAAGCAAAGCTTGCACTATGGATACTAGATAACGGATCATCATTAACATCCCACTGCAGGGATATAGGCCTTCCCTCGTTTATGAGGGAGTATGGGCCATGGTCCACCAAGCTGAACCAATGCGGGTCGGGGACTTCACATTCCTTTATTTCTGATGCATGCAAGTTTCCTTATGATGTTTTCCTTCACCGTCTAAGAGCAATCGGATAAATGCTCATAAGTAATTAAATTTGAAAACTCATTGGTACGTGGCTTGCCTGGGAATAGAACCCGGACTTCCTAAATTGGAGGACCGCGTCTTAACCGCTGAGCCACCGACGCTCTAAATAACGGATAAACATATACAAATATTTATATAAACATCCACGACTCGCGAATAAATGTTCGTATTCAATACACAGACCAAACATTTACCCCGTTGTTCTTACGGACCTAAGAACCGTAAGCAATATAAGGCAGTCAAGCAATTAATGGAGAATAAAGATGCTTAAAGTTCATATACTCACTTGGAAAAACCTAACTATTTCTGCAGTAACTTGTAACGATATTGGTATAAGATTGTTGTATAATATTAAAAACGTCAAAAAGTTGAACCCGAAGTTTGCATTCTGCGCCTCTGAAAAATAATAAACATATAATAAAGCTTTTAGGGCTGTTCGAGTTCAGGTCAATGCGATATTTTTGATTTATGCCGTGTTTAAAATGAAATCTTAATTTATCCAATGAGGGCGCTACTAGACGAAATAAACCTTATATAAGGAATCACACATCAAGACCAATCTCTAACATTAAACTTTGTCCTAGTTTGTTGATAAATTTTATGATTGTTAAGATGAATATTCTTATTTATTTTCTAAAAATAATTCTCACCATTGAGGCCGATGTACCAGTCGCTGTGTGTCCGCTGCTTGAGCCAGAGCTCGTTAAAGCCAGCGCTGAGCAGCGACAGCACCAGCAGGATGATGAACAGCATCAGAATGTGTGTGTTCGTCTGTCTGTCTATGGACGAACGCTTCAGAGGCGCTGCGGGAGATACAAATGAGATACTCTCAAGACACCATTTTAACCATGAAGTAAAAGTCCTCACAAATGGAACCTACTCTCCAAATTTCGGTGAAATCCACAGCTCATAGACGTCTAATGTTTAATTTACCGAACCAGCTAGCTGAGGTATGAGGGAGATGGGGTACTGCATTCCCATTGGACCTACCAAGGTCATTTTTTTTTGTTTTTTTTTATGCACAACGGTTTGGTACTTGACCTCAATCACACCTGATGTTAAGTGAAGATGAGTTCGAAGGTGGAAGCGTACTGACTTGAAAACCCCAACACATTTGGGGGACTGGCTATCTTATCTCTGACAACCGGAACACAACAATGCTATTAACATTGCTGCTTGGCAACAGATATAGTTATAATAGTGGTAGCTAGCCAGGCGGACATTTAAAATGCCCTACCACCAACCAAACCGAGTACTTAAACATGTACCCCGCTGGGGATCGAACCCGCGACCTCCGAATCGTAAACCGAATGTTGTTTGCATTGAGCCACGGAGGCGGTTGAAAATACTTACACCAATCACCTAGTCCCAAACTAAGGCCCGTATTAATAAACCAATCTCAATACAAGTCTTGAGACTGTATCACCCTAAATGCGTCTTAAGAAGTTGACGCTATCTCAAGCTCCGTGCTAATTTATAAACGAATCTTGAGGTCTACACAGCTGAGATCACTACGTGAGCTTGACAGAGGCAATCGGAATGTATTAAGCTACAGGGCTAGTCAATAACTGATGCGAAGTTTTTGAGCATCTGCTCTATCCCGGTGTTGTAAGATGCCCGGCGCCTGTTATTTTTATGGACTCTATATGGTTTTTAGCAGTATATAGAAGTGTAAGTAGACAATGAATACAATCAAATTGAAACTGAAAATAATGTAAATGGTCCTACCACGAAATCCTTAACAACACATGCATACATAAACTCCTGTTTCATCGTGGGCAGAGACCACAGACTTCCATTTGCTACGAACCTGACACCCCTTCTTTCCTTCATTCACTCTCATAAGGTTGTTAAATAGAATAGAATAACTTTATACGCTGACAGAAATACGAGGTACACAGAAACAATTCACAACAAGCAATATAAATACAAAAAGCCAGACAATTTTATAATTTATGTGCGCCCTGTACCAGGCCAACGAATTGGATCTGACTCAGCATAAAGTTGCAGGGAGACCCCACAACGCTGATAATTCTGCCAGAATCAAAGAATTGAGATTATGCGCGCATCTCGCGCATTACGGTAACATTAATGTATACCTGTTTATTATCCCAATAATAATATGAACAATATATATATGTAACAATAATCACACAACCATGTAAATATGCGTACGCACGCACGCACGCGCGCACGCATGCACACACACACACACACACTTATAATTATTTAGTTATAGTTATTTAGATATAGTCACTTAGTTATTGTTGTTTGGTTATAGTTGTTTCTGCATCTTGATCATACTATCATATATAAGTTAAGGAAGAGTGGATCTTTCTGGCACAGGCATTTTGATGCTTAAAAGAAAGATCCCACAACACATTGGCAATTGTATGATTTGGAAAAACAAATAAACTATTTTGTATTTTTGTATTTGTAAATAGTTCATGTTACGAGTCAGACAACACCATTGTCCGATATACATACTAGCTATACAATTATAATATTATTGAGGGCATTTAAATTTGCACACTTTTGAGTTAGTAAAAACGAATGATATCAGCACTCATGTATAGACACACAACATACCAAGCGGATGGACACACACAAATAGCATACGAATATACATATAAGAAACATACACTAAAAATACGTTATATTACGTGTTGTTCATACATGCTCGCCGGTTTAGGGTACTAATGGCTTGGCCTTTGTTTAAGATTCCCCGATTTGATCATGGTACATTCGCCGTGGTCTTCCTGTACTAACTCCGACCATCCACATTCCCTTCGTGTATCTCTTTCGTTAGTCTTCTTTCATTCATCCTCTCCACATGTCCAAACCATCTCAGCATACCTTTTTCAATCTTTTTCAACCTTAACAAAGCGTATATCGGTTGTTTGTACTGTCTTAGGCCATAGCATGAGGGGTATTCAGGGCCACCACTCAACAAAAGCAAAGGTTTCCACGGTAGCAAACAGATGGAGTCGAACAAAGTCAGAGTTTCCATCAAAAAACAACACTAATTTTTAACGTGTGGTTCAACTCGACATCATTTCATCAAAGAAATTTTACAAGTAAAGATTTAACTACAACAACATGACAAGATTACAAATAGTAGATAAAGGTATCAATAATCATCACTCCTGACATCATCTATCTACTGCCCAGAATCATGCACCATCCGGCGTTTGGGCATTCACCAGGTAGAAATAAAGAAACTATTTATTCGCCACTTGGACATATATACAACTATTGTTAGGCAAATAAAATAACAGAACACTCGCAGCAGCGAAAGGGAAACGACTCAGCTATATACTGAGCTTATAAGAGCTCAGCGCTGGTTTACTGTCGCACCCGAAGCAGACGAGTTACCGTCGCTTGTTGCATAAAGACAGGACATGCCTGTCACAGGAATAAAAATGTGCTATGTAAATTCAACAAATACATTAAGATACTTGTTATGTGACATAAAACTGATAAATAAACTTCCCTTGAAGAACAAAGATAAATAGAAAGACGTTCACTGTTTGGGAAATGATTAATCGACTAGTGCAACTAAAATATGGTGCTGCTAGTGTATCAATATAAATATAAATACAATGGACCAGCAGGCGTACCACGTAAGAAATGTTTAAGGTTCAACCTTAAAGTTTAAGGTTTAGCTCGCTTGCGGTCGACCGCAAATTTGGTACCACGTAAGCTCCTAGAAGTAAATTAAGGTTTATCGAGTTACCATTCGAAAAAAATACAAATGAACCAACTTCTAAACGACGTATCAATAAGTGTATTATTTATAAACGACTGTATACAAGTCATTGATAATCCAAAAATATATATTTCTTCCCAAAAGTATTATAACATTAAAAAAAACACGAAATACGTTATAGTAAAAAAAAAAAATTCTTAACTAGCAACACTCACATATTCAATACTCACAATTGTTCCTTTTTACGCAATAGTGTGGAGATACTTAATTTATATTTTATTTATCAATTGAATTAAAAAAGCTAATTGTTAGATATCGACATTTCCTAAGTTGAAAATGAAAATGTCGTATTAATTAGACTTGTTAAGTCAATAATTAGAATTTCATTTAACAATATTTTATTCACGTACGCGGAACGGAACGGATAATATTATTATTGTTTGTTGTAAAGTTTTTGGAGCGTTTGATAATTTAATACATTTTAGCTTACTTTGGACTTTGTTTATATATATATACATATAAACTATCATTTGGCGTTTGCAATGGGTAAGTAAGAGTGTTTAAAGAATCATCGAAATAAACCAAACAACAAAATACTAAATAGTTAAACATTTATTTTTCAGCTACGCTCCATGTACCCCGTTTTCCTTGAGGCCCTAGGACACGAGTGTACGCTGCTCGGACGGGACGGGGAGACGTTACTCCCGTCTTACATTAACACCCCGACTTGGTCGCCGGCGCATCCAATAACTCTGGGAAGACTTAGGAAGCGTGATGAATGCCCATTATGACGGGACAGTGATGTTTTTGCCATCGACTCGCTAAGAAGAAGAATGAAAACGGGAAGAGAGTAAGTAAAACGTAAAGGGTTAGTGCATGTGGTTACCGACGCGTTATAAGAATTGAACCAACCTCTAAAGGATAACACTTCATACCAAAAACTTTTATAGATTATAAACAAACTCAGAATATTAGAGCAGACCGAACATAATACTATAAATACTATTTTGTTTATATCTAATACCACATGAGTTTATTATTTGGATACAAGCAATATGTTTATAACACACTAACCCTTATGTATAGGGATTATCACATTTGAGATAAATGTAGCAAACCTATGTATGAGAAATTATGTATGTGTATAATGAATGTATGAGAAAGAGGTTGACTTCTCTTTAATGATAGCATTCCTCCCACCCCCCTCAATTAACTTCTGAATTCCCAATATGGTTTTCAAGTTTATTATATCTTTTCTGTATTACAATGATTTGAAATGTAATCTTCAGCTATAGCGGCACCAGTGTGAGACTGGGGTGGATCATCTCTAAAAAGCTGTTATGATATCAAGGAGGGTTTACTCTACATCGTTGGGGATGGTTTTGGTGATTACTAATAGTCTACTTTTGATTTGCAGGGGCAGTGCTGACGAGGCCATCTACTTTTTTAATTAGTTTTAAGATATTTGTGTTATTTGATTAAGTATTTCTTAAATTGTAAATATCATATCATTTGTATTTTCTTAAATAAATTTACATATTATTTTTTTAGGCTGTGTATTTGATTTTATGTTCTTGAAAAAGGTCGGGTTTTCTTATGGTGCTTCTTTTTCCTGACCTTGTGATCCTTGAAGCATCATTATTTCACATGAGACAAGTACTCAAAGTCTATACTTAAGTTCGACACTCACATAGTGTAAAATATATATAGTACATCTTCACCTGAAATAAGCTGCGATGGATTCTTATATGTATATTCAATTATCAAAATACCACAATGTACATGTACAGGGTGGGTTTAACAATCCACAAGGTGAAAAAATATTAGTATATATCCGTCATCTAAAAATATAGTGTAAAACTTTTTAATTAATAGACAATAGAATAGAAGATAGGAATATTTAGGAGATTAGGGTGAGAAGATTCTCTAGTAAAGTGACAGCTGTCTAAATTCACATACTCCTACAAACTCAACTTTACAGTTATGTGCCTTACGGCTGTTAGATATTTTTTTACGGCCGACTTTTACATACAAGGATTATTGAAAAAAATAATGCTTTTATACCAGAATAACATACTTTTTTTATTATTCAGATACATCCTAAACCAAAGGTAATAAATACAATAACAAAATTAACTGTTTTATCAAATCATATTAACAAATTAAGAAAATACAAATTACATTACATCAATTACAAATGTATCTACCTACACAGCATAATATTTACAAATACCAATTATATTGATAAATAATTGAAGTAGCTTAAACTCATAATGAAATATGTAGCTTCTCTGCCAGAGCGCTGTCCCTGAAAATCAAAAATAGGTCATTAATAATGTGAATAACAAATAAAAGCATAACTATTTCAATCGAAATACTCAGCTTTTCACTGGTGAAGGTGGTTCTAGGACAGCATATAGTTTCAAGCATCCTGTGTGGCCTCTACACTCGACATTGGCTGCTGCTGGAAGTAAATAAATAAATATAAAAGTTGCAATGTTATGTTCATAAATAAAGCCAGTTTTAATCTGATTTAGGTACTTATGTACTTTTTTCGCATCTATGCCTTTTGTATTCTTTCAAGATATCATAGCAGTATTAATTAGTATGGCTTACCTGCTGCTTAATTTCACTCTTGCCATATTCTGTTCACCAAGAATTCTCTTATAGCACTTCCTCATGGAAGTTAGCTCATGCTAACTAACGATTTGTGGTGGGGTCTGCTTGTATCACTGCTTCATGTTCATTGTATGTTCTGAGGATCTGCAATTCATGATCACGCTGTTCCTCATCATATAATTCTGGAACAGATAATCAAGCAGCGTTGGTAATATTGTATAATATAACACAAGCATGGGTGATCATGCCAGCAGTGATAGGATCATAGTGAAGCACACGATGATGTAATAAGCATCACCAGTGTGCTTTGAGAAGGCCAATAACAATAAAAATGACTTCCAAAATACCTATATCTATTGTCTAAATGTATTTCACTCACCTAAAAACCAGACAGACTTTGACTACTACAACTGTTCCATATAGTGTCTAAGTGGATGATGTCCCCAAATAACGAATCATGTCTATCGTGACACGTTCTAAGGTGCCTCCGGAGTTCCTGGCGTTGAAGACCATCATAGGCTTCTGCCGATTCTAACTCATTTAGAAAGAATCCCAGTCGTGCCATTTCGTACAACTTAAGAAAATACACTTCACTCAGATTTTCACTTTACATGCACTTAATTGTATTGGATCACGTTTCTATACTTTATGTCGAAGCTAACAACACGAAATTTCAAGTTTTTTGGCTATATTATCAACAAACATACGTAGGAAAACTTCGCGGCTCGAGTTGTCAATGTCAAAATTTTTAGGTTAGAAGATAAACTGCAAACCGAGTTCAACCGCAAAAAATATGCAGTTTATGTCACGTGACCGTAGTTGAACGTCAAAACTTTGCGGTTGAACCTTAAACGCTTCTTACGTGGTACGCCTGCAGATCTAATAACGCCTGAATTTGCAAAGAGATGAAATATAAGTACTAATAATAATAAAACGAATAATTAAAAGAATATTGCCGCTATACAAGCACGTGAGTAAATGCTGGTCCAGTAGATACCTTCGGAAGTGTAGTTTAACAGTAGACTTACCAACCAAGGTACCAACCATTGCAACAAGTTCACTTCTAACTCACTTCACACACATCTCACTTCATACTGGTTCAACTATTCCGACAAGCTCACCCTTGGTGGAGTTCTTCATGAGCTTGGTCTCGTGTCCCGTGTAGACCACCACTCCGTACACGAACGCCGTGTTGCGCAACATGGCGCCGCGCAGCAGCATCTGGTCCAGCCCCAGCGGCAGCGTCCTGGGGACAGGGCAACGCAGCATGAAGCAATATTGACTTTATGTACAATGGGTTAGCATTTGATCTCAATTTCAATCACACCTGATGTTAAGTGAAAATGAGGCCGAAGGTGGAAGCGTACTGACCCGGAAAGCGTATATTATTTGGGGAACTGGCTACCTTATCTCTGAGAACCGGAATACAACAATGCTATTAACATTGCTGTTTGGCGGCAGACTTAAATAAA